>CM027841.1:47177835-49577835 GCA_016097545.1 Eucalyptus victrix | reverse complement strand
ACCCATCAAGAGAACTTGGCCATTATAACGAATCATGCGCCAAGATTCGGCTTAATCGAGACAACTTTGCGCGTAACCGGTTCCTTCTTACATCCCTCCCGGAGCTGTCCGTTTCTCTGTCTTGGCACCGGGTAAACGGAAAGTCAAAAGCCACGAAGCGGACACGTGGAATTATCAACTATCAAGTGGTTGATTTTATCCTCTTTTTGGGACAGAATTATGGGAAATGAGTTTTCATAGGTTGTCTAATGGAGATATCATCTTCTGACAAAGACGCGAAACGAAGTATGGGTAGTGCGCACTAGGGATGTGCCGACTCAAATCATGTGCGGGTAGACCTTAGGCCTCACCTGCCTCCTACTTGTCGAAGACACCTGTGCAGCAGAGCTCCTGTGATGATCCGCAGATGGTCCCAACCGTAGCCATTGCATTCACTAATAAATGTCCACGCCCAAAACTCAACTCCCTCCTTCAATGCAAAAAGTGCGCACCGACCTAAAATTTTCTCTTGGCACATCTTAATTTGATTTTCAATTCGAAATTGCAAAAAAACAAAGAAAGTGTATTCAATGCATTGAACACCCTTCTTTTTTATGTCGTCGGGATGCTCGGCGTCATGTGATAAATGATTCGATCTCTTCGAGCGTGGATGTGTGCGTCCATGAATCATCTGAGTCAGAGAATTATCGGAATATATGTATTTATTTTAAAGGGGGAGTGACTTCTTGGATCCCATAGACTAAAAATTAAAGTGCAAGTGGGTAGGAAAGCCAGCCTGGCCAGGCTTTACCCACACCCGTGTTGACCTTGGGGTGCAATGGAAGCTGAATGTCTGCCGTCCCCCATTATCCTTTTATTATATGATTGTTGGGAGATTTATGTGGCTCCATATGTATCTCTCCTTCTCTATTGCCATCATGTGGGTGGAACGAAATGATGCAACTTCTCTCGAATCACCATCGCAGTGAGGTAGAAACGCATGATTACCTACCAACATTGTGTAACCTTTTAGTAGGTGAGATATTTTTAATTGGACATAAAGAGGGATAGTTACTCAAAAGTCATAATTTATTATGCAGGTGTCAATTCGATGAATTTTTCAATTTTGTTAATTGAATCTTGACCCTATCGACAATTTGTCAATGTTATCATTCTAATAAATTTCAATTAAAAATCGTTGACGTAGATGATAATCGTCTCATATAACATAGTTTGGAGTTGTTCATTTAAAATCGGGGTCTTTTCACTTCATTTTATTTTTTTCTCTTTTTTTTTTTATTACCTTCCATCTTTCCTTATTATAAATTTTATTAAATAATAAAATATACTAATAGATACTATACACACGCGACATATAATATGGAATAGAAAGAAATTCAAATATATGAATAAAAATGAAAATTGTCCATCGTTCTGTTTTATTTTTTTTTTAATGTTAGAATTCATATGTTATTTTATATTTAATTATTATCTTATTTTTTAAGTTAATAAGTTTGTTATTCGATAAAATAACTTTTATATTTACCTGGGCTATATCTTATTTATATTCGACTTTATCCAATTTTAAGCATGGAATCAAACACAGGATACAATGAATTTTATCATATCCCGACTTTTATTCGAACTACTAAACGTGGCTCAAACATGAATATCTAATGGATATAGGTATCCCACCAAGAGTGCAAGTAAACCCAAATTTGGAAATTTTACGTTATATCACCAACCAAATTATTAAAAAGAATATATTCACTCCATTAGGGATGATTTGAGAGCAAGGCAGTGCTTTTTGCTCTAACCAGTCTGTAAAAATGCGGTTTTCTTTTTCTCAGTGTTCTTAAGATCATTTAAAAAGAGAACACGCAAGCAAGTGCGTCGATTTCGATTAAGGCCTCAAGCAAAAATGAAGGGCAGGCCCAAGGGCTTGATTTCGGGCCATGCCGGGTTCGGCCCAATTGCCACCAACGTCTGCGGACGAAACGGCAGTCGTATTGGCGCCCCCGATAAACGCCAAGTCGTTGGGGCCGGCTGCGTCGACCGGGGACTTTTGGCTATCGCCACGATCTACAAGGTTCCAGAGAGATTGTGAAAATTAGGGCAAAAGAGAGGCGGAGATAAGGCAGATCGCGAGGAGAAGGAGGAGAAGAAGAAGAGAAATGGGGAAGCAGCCGGTGAGGATGAAGGCGGTGGTGTACGCGCTGTCGCCGTTCCAGCAGAAGATAATGACGGGGCTGTGGAATGATCTGCCCGGCAAGATCCACCACAAGATCTCCGAGAACTGGATCAGCGCCACCCTCCTCCTCGCCCCTCTCGTCGGCACCTACACGTACCTTCTCTCTCCGTGTCTCTCTCTCTATGCGAATTTGTTTTGATTGAGATTGAATTTGGATTCAAGTAGCGTTCTTGGGAGTCTCGACGGAGCGACGCTAGCCTGCTGTTGTCGCGATTGTGCGGGTTGATGATTAGTGTTGTTTTTTGCGTGGTCGCGTGCTTGCGGGATGGATTTTACGGTTGAGTCCGTGATGATGTTTTGTTTGATCTCATTTTAGGGTTGAATTATTGGAGGAGCTGATGTAATGCTTGTTTAGACTGTGGGTTCATGTAGGATTTGTGTGGAACTAGTGGTCAAAGTTATTTGGGAGATTGAATGCTTGTTTAGTTTGTGAAGATCGAATTTTGAATGCTTATTGAACAGTTAGGACTGTGTTACCTTCGAAAGACGAGTAGCGCAATTACTGGCTGAGAGAATTTAAGAGGGGCCCAGCATCGGCGTTGAGTGATTTCTGTGGTGCCAAAGTTTCAGCTTTGAGCAACCAGCGGAGGACATGAATTTGCTCCATCTATTTTTGCATAGAAGGGGTTGGACTTCTCAGATGAGACGTCAATGAGAGAGAATTTAAGAAGATGACCTGCTCGATGAATTTGGTGGTAGTTACAGTGCAATATTTTCGAGAAACGCATGATGAAGGTTAATGAATTTTCCGGTGCAGGTTGGTATCGACTGTTGTCAATTCACTACAAAGGAAGTCAAGAAAATTTGCTGACTTAACAAAATGGAGAGGGACTTTAATGGTTGGCCTTGAGCTTTTTTAGTTGAGGAGTAGCGCTGACTACTGAAGCTCTTTATACCTGATTAGTGCGTAAACTCCATTTTGACTTTGAGCTACTGATGGATGTAATGGATTGGTGATACGGGAGCTCTGCCACTTAGATGTAGAGCCTGAATGATCATGAGGATTGAGGATTCATGTGATTAATGGTTGCTCTCCCCATTGTTGGAAACTTGAGCTTATTCTCTTATGCCGACTGATGTTTCTGGGAGAATATAGTTGTTTCCAAGTATTGATAAACCTCTAAAATTTCTAGACTTTTTTCCATGTCGATGCTTGATAAGAGATTTGGCTTCATGGGTTTTTGTAGCTTAAGTTTGGAAACTAGCCACTAACATGACTAATTGATCAGTTTAAAGGTCAGTGGGGTTTGTCTTACTCATGTATGAATGATGAACTTTTGACTTACAAGAAAGAATTGGCAACAGCACATCTCATATGCATCTCCCAATTCTCAATATTAGTGTGCAAACCTGTTTGAGATGCTTTTAGACTCTGGGAATGTGTCTTTTTTCACATATGTTTGTGTGCAAATCTGTTATCTTCGGGAAATTGGTCTTCTGTCAATTTTGTTGCTCATGCTATCTGTATTACTGGTCTACTGTCCACATTTTTATTTCTGGCTTGCATGGGTCTTCTGTCAGTTTATCATGCCTACCCCAAAATTTTGCATCCTCTGCAGTCGTTAGCTAGTGATGTTCATTTGTTCTCACTTGTCTTCTCCAATTTTTTATGATCAATGCAGCTATGTCCAAAACTACCAGGAAAAGGAGAAATTGGAACATAGGTATTGACATACATTCATGGAGCTCGTGGCTGAGAGGACTTCAGGATTGTCTTCTTAAGACGCAAAATTGGAGCTGGGGATTTTGAAATAACGTTTCAAAGTTTTCTTTTTGGAGCTATTCTGAATAATTTCTGGCTGTCTCCTGACGTTTGTGGAAGAGAGAGAATTTATGGAGAAAACCTGGATTGGATTTCAATCCTTTTTGTGATGACTCTTCTGATGCTGTAGTTTTCATTGCTTATGTGAAACCTGGATGATTGCTTGAAGGAGTCAAAATAGCCAGAAGGAATATATTTTGGGTAAGTTTGGACAGGATGAGTTTGCCTGGAAGCTTATCTATTGTCGGCGACTGTGTAGAATCTGAATTTAACCTTACGGAAAGATAAAATTCGGGTGCTTTATCAAGTTTTGCTATGCCTGCGTTCACTACCTTAAATTGCTCTAGTTTACTTGGTAACAAGTTGTTTTTTAAGCTACTTGGATCAGGGGTTTTCTGTGCAACGACAGGAATGTCAGCAGTCTATGATCATACCATCTATTCTAGAAACCTGTTGAAGTAGTTTGCCAAAACTGTGTTTTATTCCTTTGATTCGGTTTATATTTTGCCTTGAATTTTCTGTGTTTTTTGAGCTTAGAGGCCTCTTGACGAAATCCAATTTAAGAGTACCGAAATTGATGGCAAGGTCATACCCTTAGCTTGTCATTTCTTCCCCTTCGTGATTAACTTTCTATATCTCTGCTATTTATCAACGATGCTTGTTTCCAGTCTGAACTGAGCTTTATCTCCGAACTGAATATTGAGTTTGAATTTCTTAACCCTTCTCATATTCATCATCCATCTAAAGCTGGTGCTACAATTTTCTCTATAACATAGTTGGTGGTCAGATTCTGGCTTTTCTGGATGCTTTTAGCGGTTTTCTCGAATGTTTATTCCCACTCATTTTCAGACCTGTTCTTTTATTATAAGAGAAGTTACGTATGCCGTCTGATTCGTTTTTCTTGGGTGGATTCTTCTCTCTTTTTATTTTATGATAGCTCCGAGTTTCTTAGTGTCGTTTGTATGTTGAAATGGTCCTCTTGCTGCACATGAATTGCGCTACTGGTCCCTTGCTTAACTAGCATCGCTATAGTATAGTGGTTTACATCCATGGAACACACTAAATGCATAACTAAAGAATCAAGTTACATCCGTCTCTCAAAAGAGAAGTCTAAACAGAGAAAGTCCTTTTACAGATCGAACCGTTTTCGTTTTCTATTGTCGAAATCATCATTTATCTTGAGTCTTTATGGACAAAGCAAGGTTTAAAATAGGTGTTGCGTGAGAAGAAATCAAATAAAGAATAAATAATTACATTAGTGATGTCGTGGACGTGATTGCAATATGTTTTTCGTTGTTGTCTTGCTTCTTAAGCAATGGCTGACATATTTCCCTGTGTAGAGCAGGCAACTAGACTAATTAAAATCGTTATTTAGAAATTGATAATTTAGTAAAAGTTATAACGTGAATTGAACGGTGTCATTATGGGCACACATTTATATAGAAAAACAATAGTTAACCCAGAACACTTGACTTAGTCCTTGTCGGCACCACAAAAATTAGGTTTAATTCTCCACTATCTCGTACTTACTTTTCACTTGGACTAATTTGTATCTCTTATGGATGGGGCCAAGTCATCAATTTACAAACTACAATTGCTAGAATGGATGTGTCTTTTCTTTTGTGGTTATAATTATGATATGCAAACCTTACATATGCTGCATATACATCTTCTGAAAGGAACATCTCACATAGTCACATTGCTATTCCTTATAAATGATCTGGGTTTTATTAGAGGATCCTTAAACCCACACTCTTTAAAGCATAAATTTGTTCTTTGCCCGCGAGACTCTCCCTCATTGCTCATGGGGAGATATTGTTCTCAAGTCCTTTCACTAATAATCTATTGCTCATTTTAAATAATTCACATGTTTGCTTTTGTAGAAAATCAACTTCCATTTGTAGAGAGCAAGAAAGAGAGGCTTTGCTCCAGATTAAACGGTTGAGGCAAATCCTTTGTACTTGATGTAGAACTATCGAATCGCTTTCAGAATTCCAAAACCTTGGAAATTCATAAGAAGTAAATAGTTGGAAGTGCTTAATGTTTCTTCTTGATGATTCCAAGTTCTCGTCTACAATTGATAAATGTAGAAACTTCACCAGTGGAATGAAATTGATCTAATTAAGGTAAAAAATTAGCCCTTCCCTTCCTATAAATTCACAGTAAATAATCTGAAGGTACACATTACATTGCCTTTGTTTTATTGCACATTCTACTCAATAAATTGTGTCATCTTTAAGTTCCTTTTCGTTGGGATGCGACCATAATACATTCAGAATCAATCGCGACATTAACAAGTATCAATTGTGCTAGTTGGTTTATAAACCTTTCAATTAAAACAATTTAGTTTTAAGCCTTTTACATTTGTGTGAATTGAGTACATTGGTCAATTTTGGCAAAAAATCGCTAACGTGAACAATTTTTAAAAAAATTTCTGAATTTATTATCATTATTTTTTCTTTGCTTATTGTTCTTGTCTTCCCTTTCTTTTTTTCCCAACTATGGGCCAATGAGGGCCCAAGACCCTTGCCCAAGCCAGGTGAGGGTGTTGCGGCCTTCAATGGCTAACATGAGAGGGTGTGGGCCCTCACTTGTGAACAGTGATGGTTGGCTGATGACCTCCTCACCCAAGTGGTAAAAAAAAAAAAAGAAAAGAAAAGAAAAGAACAAAAATTATAAAAGAGAAACAATCATTAACCCACAAGACTTTTTTTTTGTTGGTCCTACTCTATTTTTACTCTAATTCTCACTCTTAGATTTTTGCCCTGCCTCTTTACAAAGCATGGGAGTCGAAACTCACTTCCATGAAACTATATCGTCTCCACCCCAACCCTTCTAGGAAGCTAGGGATTCGAACCCCCACCTTCCCATTCCACGTTGGAAGGGTGGTCACTGGGGCAAACCCCAGTGGTTAACCCATAAGACTTGACTTAGTTGTGTTTGACACTATAAATTTGGGCTTAATTATCCATAGTATCCTTAGTAGAGCTGCTTTGCACTTGGACTAATTTGTATAGGTTGAATTCTCTCTTTTGGATGGAGGCTAGTCATCAATTTACAAAATCCAAGTGATTCTCTTTAGGAAGAATGGATGTGCCTTTTCTTCTATAACTATGATTATTATAAGCAATGGCTGGCTGGCAAATTCCCGTGCATAGCACAAGTAACAAGACTAATTTAAATCGCTATTTTGGAATTGACAATTTAAAAGAAATCATAACGTTCAAATCAACAATGCCACTATAGACATGCATTTTTATAGAGAAACTATTATTAATTCATAAGACTTAGACTTAGTCCGTGTTTGGCACCGCAAAAATCGGGCGTAATTCTCCACGATCTCCTTAATGGAGCCGCATTTCACTTGGACGAATTTGTAGAGATTGAATTCAATCTTCCGAATGGGCCCGGTCATCAATTTACAAAGTCCAATTGAACTCTCTTGCAAGAATGGATGCACCTTTTCTTTTTTGACTATGATTATTAAAAGCAATAGCCGGCAAATTTCCATGCATAGGACAGGCAATAAAACTAATTAAAATCATTATTTTGAAATTGATAATTTAAGAAAAATCATAACGTGAAATGAATGGTACAATTATAGACATGTATTTTTGATAGAGAAACAATTATTAACTCAAAAGACTTAAGACTTAGTCTGTGTTTGGCACCAGAAAAATTGTGGTAGTTCTCCACTATCTCCTTAGTGGAGTTGTTTTTCACTTGGACTAATTTGTAGAGGTTGAATTCTCTCGTCTGGATGGGGGCCTAGCCGTCAATATACAAAGTCCCATTGAATTATATCTTTCAAGAATGGATGTGCCTTTTTCTCTATGACTATGCTTGTTATAAACAATAGCCGGCAAATTCTTGTGCATAGCAAGGGCAACGAGACTAATTAAATCCATTATATCAGAAAACATGTTATTTTTTCGATTACTTTAATCCTTTATTTGTTGAATATCTTGATTGTTTAGATCTAATGTTTATTTGATAATTACCTGTCTTGGAAAAAACACTAAAAAATATAAAGATAAAAAAAATCAATAGAAAAAATCAAAATCTTGCATTAGAGCATGTAGGTTTAGTCAATTAGAATTTTTTAGGATTACATTTTTTAGGATTGGATTTTTAGATATATTTTTAAAATAGGTTAGGGTTGGACCTAGATAATTTTTTTTATTTATAAATAGGGTTTTAGATAATGTTTGCACATTTTAATTATCTCATTTAAAAAAAATAGTTTTTTAAGATAGATAGGGTTTGAGTCAAATTAATCCCTAAAATAAATTAGAAAATTATTCTTTTTTTAGATAGTTTACTTAGGGTTTTTATTAATTCCGAATTTCAATAAAAAAATACAAAAAAAATTAGGTGCATGTTAATTAGTTTGCATAACAGGTTCACTTAATTAGAATTCATATATTAGTAAAATTAGGTCATGTAGTTAAAATGCATGTTTTATAAATAATTCTAAAATTACTTGCTTTGTGTGATGCAATTTATTTATTTATTTATATTGAATGTTTAATGGTGGATGAGCATCCTTGTGGTCACCATGTTTGTATGATAGTAATATAGGTTAAAATAAATCTTAACTGCCTGCAATTTAAAAAAAAAAAAAATAAAAAGAAATGGTACCGAAATGACATTAGAGAAATCTAGTATAACCAAATCCCTATTATTTTACTTAGGTGTCTAATTGATCTACCGTAAATTGATTAGTGGCGATTCCTACATAAAATTCATTTGCATGTTAAATAATTTAACTTTAAGTTGCGAATTTGTATGGGCTTAGGAGAATCGAGCTAAGTTTAAAAACTTAGTAGTCCATTAGTTTAAACTAGGTAGTGCACCCGAAATTTAGGTCGCGACAATATTTTATTTTGATATTACTGAGGAAACAAATATTTCAAATATGTATAAAATTTTGTTGAAAAGATAAAACTTGTTTTTGACCTCGTACATATGCTATGTGCTATAGATTTGAATTAAATGATTTTCTTTTGTAAATATGCATAAAAGATGCTCAATCTTCTATGAAGAAAGATGCATTATTCATTGAGCTGTAGTTGCTCATCCCATTCATTCCAATCCATTTTAGATTCTTTAGTTTTCGACAAGTATAAAATAGTCATTGTGCTGCCAATAATAAGATAACCTTGGCCACAATATATGTTAGTATGCTTCATTGCCAAGTCTGTAATTGTTACACCCCGAATGCCACCATTCAACTAACAAAAGTTCCACATTGATCGCTCTCATACTACGAGTGCGTTTGAGACTCGCTTTGGGAATTGCTTTGGGAAGGAGCTTTAGGTGTCCAAAGTTCATTTGGCCAAATATTTGGCATTTTATAAAATTTTTGAAACTCATCTTGAGGAAATGTTTGCCTTTGAAAGGCTAAAAGCCCAAGATAGGTTCTAGGCTATATTGAGCTTTCAGCATATTTGAAAGGCTCCTAAGTATGAAAATTTTGTTAAAAAACTATCCCCCACTCAATTTTTGTTTTTCCGTTTTTGCCCTTGTGATTCATTGTTCATCTTCTTTGTCGCATGGTGTGGTTGTGAGTGGCTGTGATGGTCGGCGATGGGCTGGAGAGAGGATGGCAAGGTCACAACTACCTTAGCAACCGTCACTGGCCGGTCGTGCGACCCCAGCAAGTTGCATTGCCATGACCTAGATTTGGTTCACGCAACCTCCGTGAAGGGTCGCCTGAGGTTGCATGACTAGGCGGCCCTTGTTGAGGTCGTGCGACCTCCGGCAACCCAGATTTGGGTCGTCGTGACCTCTGTGAAGGGCCGCCTGAGGTCACACGACCAAGTAGCCCTCGTTGGTTGTCTCCAGGGGGCCGTCTAAGGTTGTGCAATCTCAGATGTCGATTGTCGACAATAGATTTTGATCGCCGGCGGCTGCCTCCTCTTGCTGGCCAACTTCTTTATTTTTCTTTTGATGATTTTTTTTCTTTTTCTTTTTAATCACAAAGGTACTTTGTAAATATAATTTTTCAAAACACTATTTTACTCAAAAGTATTTTACAATGGACTTTTTTATCACAATTTAATAAACACAATTTGTATTTTGGAAAATCCCTTAAACTTTAAAGTCATTTATATTTTCCCAAATGATTTTTCCAAAAGTCCAGCCAAATGCATCCTTACAGGTCTGCAAAGTTACTTGAGGTGATGTCTTCCGCATTGTGTTCTTGTGAGAACACTGTACGCCTTGCTCTTTTTATCCCCAGAGCAAGCTGGGGACCTTTTCAATATTTCCTGGGGTCACCTCTACTCCTTTCTTGCTAGGTCCAGAAGCGCTGGGACCAGGGCATCGGATTTCCCATATGGCATTGTTGGTTGAGGTCAGTTAGACATGTCAGGCATTCCGCATGTTTTGGTCGTTCAATGACGACACCGCTTCCGTCGACTATCTAACCAACTTTTCGATTTCCTGCCTCATTGATCTCACCAAGTACTTTCCTAAAAAGGTCGTAATTGGGTTCTCAGCTTCTGTGACATCCCTCAGCAAGACACAACATCAATTCTTAGGAATTTTCTTCAAACAACAACTTTTTTTTTTTTTGGTGACCGAGGAACTGCCGGAGATCACCCTTCGAGGATCACACGACCCTCCAGTACCCAGTGGCACCGTCGGGCCTCGCCGCAAGCCGCTATTTAGACATAAACCTCGGGGGAGACTAGCCCAGGACCCCAACACCAGGACCCCCACTTCAGACACTTTAGCAACAAGAGAGTTCGAATCCTCGACCTCTGTGATGAGGGAGAGAACTGTTGGAGGTAATAGGTTTGAGAGAGAAGAAGTAGTTGCTTGAAGTATTACACCAATAGACGTCAAGTTTGGAACGCTCAACAGTGTTGCCTCCAGCGTAGGGAAACCCTAGAGTTTTTATATGCACATTATTGGGCTTTAGCCCATATGGACCCAAATAACCATGCTTTTACCTATTGGGCTTGTATGTGAACATATTATTTTGGACTATATTAATAATATATCCAACAATCTTCTCCTATGTTCACCATACAACACAATCCAATAAGTTGGTCGTGTAATGTTCAAACAAACATGAATCATCCACATTCAGTCCAAGACAATCAACTCAGATCGGTCAAAGAGTATTCCAGCAATAAAGTATTAAACTAAATCATCATGTGCAAACTAAATAAGTGAATCATTCTTATCATGAATCATTATGAGATTAAAATTCAAATCCCAAAATAATTCTCGATTCAGTTCACAACCAATATATGCATATTAATCAAGTATAAGTAGGCCGTCAAAATAGTCTAAGGCCTTACAAATATAAGAAACAAGCATAATAATGTCCACAAAATAGAAATAGCAAAATGCAAGTCTCAAGTAAATGGACTTCATCAAAATAGGCAATAGCGAGTAAAAACCGTCAAGTCCCCGCACGCTCTAAATGATATATATTCATTCATCAAGTAGGTCATCTTGGTTAGGATCCCACTCATTAAGCTCTCCTCCATCTCTGCAATTCCCTGTAGAATGTCAAATATGAATTCATATTATCATGAATTCAATCAATTGAATAAAAACTTAGCACCATTCCATCAGGCGGAGAAGAACATATATTGATGTCATAAAGCATCATAATATCATGTCATAAGCATCAAGCCGAGTTTCATAAATTATGAACAAGACCTAAACAATGTGAT
Organism: Eucalyptus victrix; assembly: GCA_016097545.1. Classification (NCBI taxonomy): domain Eukaryota; kingdom Viridiplantae; phylum Streptophyta; class Magnoliopsida; order Myrtales; family Myrtaceae; genus Eucalyptus; species Eucalyptus victrix. The sequence continues at coordinate 49,566,149 of CM027841.1, read as the reverse complement.
TTACAAAGAGCCATCAACTTAAGTTTATTTGTAGGAGAATAACTATTGTCTAGTTTCAAAGAACAAGACCAATAGTCAAGTCACTTACAACAACCTAGTCATGTAATATCAAGTTTCAATTAAGAACAAGACAAATAGGCTTCTTATGTAAACAATTGTTGCTATGTTTCAATTTGGAATGTCACAATTACTGATTCCTTAAAGTCAAATAATCTAACATCAAGTTTGGAATGAGATCATTTAACCAAAAATGATAGTCCAATCTAGTTGAATTGTATCATCAAGTTTGGAATGACATAATTTTTCTAGATAGAACATTTGAATTAGGTTAAAGTCATCTTCATCAAATTTGGAATGAGACAACTCACCCTCTTCAAATAGTCAGCAATCGTGAACATCGATGAAACATATAAACGTGCTTATCATTGTAGCCAATAAAGAAATATTTGATAATTCAAAACACAGGTAAGTAAATGGTAGTTAAGACTTGCCTATATAGTCTTTAACCCCAGTTCCCCAATTGTTTTGAATAATCGATCTTTAGGCATACCTTTGGTGAGAGCATCGGCTATGTTATCCTTCGATCTCACATCGATCAAAGTGATAACCCCTTGTTCTCTCGAGATAATTCAACAACGCATGTCTCGATCTCACATGTCTTCTCTTTGAATTAAAGAGAGTATTATTGACGACTTGGACAGCTGCTCGATTATCACAAAATAGGCTTAAAGAATTAATCTTTAGCCGAGTCAAAGGAATATCCATAATCAGATTCTTTATCCACTCTACCTCTTCATCGGCTGAGGCTAAAGCAAAAAGTTCCGATTCCATAGACGACAATGTAATACAAGTCTATCGTTTGGATTTCCAAGTAATAGCAGCTCCACCCAAAGTGAATACATACCCACTAGTGGACTTACTATTTCCAATATCTGAGCACCATGAGGCATCTGAATATCCATCCACAATTGGAGGATAACCAGAATAATAAAGCGCATAATCTTTAGTACCTTTAAGGTATCTCATTAGCCTATTAAGGGCATCCCAATGCTCTTTACTAGGATTACTAGTAAAACGACTCAGCATACCAACTGTAAAGGCTATGTCGGGTCTAGTGCAACTCATAGCATACATGAGACTACCAATCAATTTCGAGTACTTTAACTGATCCACGCTGGTCCCTTCATTAGGACTCAGTCTATTATTATAATCATATGGTGTCTCACTCGGTTTACACTTATCGTATCCCCAAGGAGAAAGTAGCTGCTCAATATAATGAGTCTAGCTAAGGGAGATGACTTGCCGTTCAAAGCTTACTTTCATACCAAGAATGGTATTAGCAATACCAAGATCTTTCATGTCAAATTCTTTAGCTAAAGTAGCTTTCACGTCACTCACTACGAGAATGATCGGAACCAAGAATTAACATGTCATCAACATACAAGCAAATGATGACTATCTTATTTGACGTAGAACGATGGTAAAGGCATTTATCGAATAACTAGGCCGAAAGCCATAACTCTTTACCACTTCATCAAATTTAAGATGCCACATCTTAGGTGCTTGTTTAAGACCATATAGAGATTTATTTAATTTACAAACTTTGTCCTCAAGACCTTTCATAACATATCCTTCCGGTTGGTCCATGTAAATTTCCTCATTTAAATCCCCATTTAAGAAAGCTGTTTTTACATCCATTTGATGCACTACAAAGTGTTCAATAGATGCCAAAGCAAGAAGAATTCTTATAGTTGATAGATGACACACAAGTGAATAAACATCAAAACAGTCTATTCCACTTTGTTGTTTATAGCCTTTAGCTACTAAGCGTGCTTTGTATCGGCTATTGATCCATCACTATTCAGTTTCTTCTTCAACACCCATTTACAGACCTATAGCTTTAGCCCCTTTTGGCAAATTTACTAGCTGCCAAGTGTGATTCTCGGCGCGAGAGCTCATTTCATCATCTATGGCTTACGCCCACGTAGAGATTCCCTAGATCTCATTGCTTCATGATAGGAGAATGGATCATCCTTAAGATGGTAAGCAACAAAGTCTTCACCAAAATTTTTGGGAATTCTCTCTGTTGTAGATACTCTAACTGGAATTGGTTCAACAGCCAACTATGTCAAATTAGTGTCAGAAGGGCCTGCTTCAGATTCTATAGGAGATTTTGAAATCATATCTGTAGATCTAGAAACATTCAAGCATTGATCTTTGATAAACTTGTTTTCAAAGAACACTGCATCTCTAGATTCTATCACTGTGTTAGTAGATAGATCTAAAAACCTATTTGCAGCGCTATCTTCTGCACTACCTAGATATACACAAGTAATAGTTCTAGATCCCACCTTAGGTTTTTTAGGATCTGGTATACTTACATAAGCAATACAGCCCCAAGTCTTAAGAGTATCATATCTACAAGGGCGCTTATGCCATATCTCATAAGGTGTCATGGGTAACTTAGAGTGCGGCAACCTGAAGAAAGCACCAAATTTGCAGTTCCAGCATGAGTTACCTTTGCCTCACCACCATTGCAATTTTTCATAGTGTCTTTCACTTCTGTGACCTCAGTGAGTAAATTCTTGTCGTTTGTAGCATGACAAGTAGCGCCACTGTCCAACCACCACTTAGAAGAGATGCTGGCCTTTCCATTCTTCATCATTCCAATAAAGGCTCGAGGCTCAGATCCTCTAATTAGCATATTGGCCTCATTATGTGGTGTGTCGTTCTTTGGCTTCCTTGGCAACTTACACTCTGCTGCCCAGTGACCCCACTTTCCACAGTTATGGCACTTGCCCTTCTTCTTCTTTTGGAAGATAGTATTTTTGGCCTCTAACTGTAAAGAGGATTCACCTTTTGGTGACTTGGACTTTTTCTGAGGTTTATTGGAGTGTGAAACTAAGTTGGCAACTGACTTTTGTTGTCCCACTTGTTCCAAACTCTTCCTAGTGATATTTTGATCCTCAATGTGAATATACCTCTTTAATTCATCCAGTCCCATTTGTACCTTCAGTCTGTGCATTTCAGTCTTGAAAGAACTCCATTCAGTTGGCAGTTGCTCAACACAAGACCAACAAAGAGATTATCGGACATATCGAATTATCATCTTTCAGCTTGTTCCTCATGTTCTCAAATTCAACTAAGCGAGAGGTGATGCTTGAATTCATAGTGAATTTAAAGTCAAAAAATTTCTCCACTAGGAGGGTTTTAGATAACCCATCTTGTTTTTGGAACTGAGCGTTCAAGTGATCCCATATCTCTTTCGCCGTCTTATACTCACTATAAGTCATAGCCAAATTAGGATTTAGAGAGTTCAGTAAGTAATCTCTACAAAAATCCTCATCTTTGTTCCATTGATATTCATTCACATATTCAGTGGTAGATGTAAAATCGCTCAATACAGTATAGAATATGTCACGTTCTTTCATGCCAAATTGAACATGTAATTTCCAGCCATGAAATTCAGTAACATGAAAAGATTGCAACTTTATAATATCGTAGGAACTACGCTTTGCCATTTTAATCAAAGCAAAGTGTTAGAAAGAGTGCACCTTGAAGTCCTCAGAGCAACAAAGTTGAATAACTCCCCTAACCTTGATCAAACCTCTCTGTAGAGATGGAATTTGCCAAAACAAACCCCAAAAGCGGATCTGGAGCGCCCAAAAACCTTAAGATGGACTGCCCTTGTTGCTGAAACTCGCTGAAAAATTTCGCCCCCCGAAATTCGCTAGAAATTTCGTCCCCAAAATTCACTAGAAATTCAGATGGAAACTTCCGGGTGCCATAACTTCTCTGTCCGATCTCCGATTGACGCGAGTGACCACTCAAAACATTCGTAGCAACGAGTAGATCAAAGCCCAAGTGGTTTCACCCTCTTAAATTGGCTATAATTTTTGGGTTTTTGAATTAAAGATTTCGGTCACCCGAATCTTCAAACTCGAGATCTGGCCAATATCACCGTCGAAATCGAAAGTAAATTACAGCCGCGAGTTCGTCTTGATGAAATCTTCAAGAACACACTTTACTCGCTCAAATCCGACACACGAGCCTAATACTTCAAGATTGTTGGAGGTAATAGGTTTGAGAGAGAAGAAGTAGTTGCTTGAAGTATTACACCAAGAGACGTCAAGTTTGGAACGCTCAACAGTGTTGCCTCCAGCGTAGGGAAACCTTAGAGTTTTTATATGCACATTATTGGGCTTTGGCCCATATGAATAATATATCCAACAAGAACTCACACCAACTGTGCTGCTCGTGGTTGGGTTTCAAACAGCAACTTTCTCTCAGTCAAACTGCAAAATTCGTAGGTTGACCACACTTTGTGACTGTTCTTGCAGCGTGTCTGTTGCTATCAATGGTTGTGATGCTTGCTCGTGGAGAAGAGGAAAAAGTATCATTCTCGAGCAAATGCAGGCACTGCCATTGATGTTAATAGAGCAATAAGGAAGCGTTTCTAATGAATTTCTCTAATCACGAGTTGTTTGCAGCTACTAATGGCTTTTGGCCAAATTATAAAGGAAAGCTGCGCTGCATAGATTATCTAGTAGCTGTCGAGAGAATCTTTGCAATATCCAGCCATTCCCAGAAAGTGTTCATCCATGAAGTGAAGATTTTCAGCCTGCGTGATGCATCAAAACCTGGTGCAATTTAGTGGATGGTGTCGAGAGAAAGGTGAGTTTCTGCTTGTATAGGACAACGTGCCTAACGGCAGACTTGAAAATCATCTCTTTGGGCCTTTAAAAAGTCTTCCATGGGGTGTGAGGTACAGCAAAGCTCTAGGCTTGGTGTCGGCCCTCTACTATCTTTATGAAAACTTACAGCAACGTGTACTTCCCAGACACATAAAATCAGCACATGTACTATTGGAAGCAATATTATAGGACAAAGATCGGCTATATCAGAGTGCCTAAGACCGTCGACTGCAGATAGGGGACTCAAATGGCACATGAAACGTCGTTACTTATCTGGCACTGGAATATGTGAACTATGGGAAGATTAAGAAAGAGTCTGCCATGGTCAGCTTCGTGGTTGTGATTATGGAGATTTGCGGGAAGACCTATCAGGTTGTGGAATACCATTCTCCACTAGTTAAGTGGGTTCAGCAGCTTTACTTGTCAGATAGCATCCTTGACACAGTTGATGGTCCTTGCAATATCAGTCCAGTCATAGATTCTTGCTAGAACTGGCTCCCCTCAAATTGACTCATCCCAGGAAGCAGAACAAAAGTTAATATTTCGATGGTGCTGACTTGCCTGTTGAAACCTCTATGGCGGACCATTATTTCCTGAAAGATGCCGAAGCTATGGTGGGACTGGAAAGATTTGGTGGAGTATGGTGTTTTTCTCTTTCGGAGAGGAAAGTTTATAATTAGCGACAAGTTCCTCGTACAAAGCATTTAAAGGTAATAGAAACAAGAACTTTGTAGGTAACATTAACCAAGTTATGTAGCAACGCTAATTTTGAGAATGACCTGTTCTACTTAAAGACAATAAAGCCTGACTACAAAGAATACGGCTAGATTGGCTATACCTAGTGTTAAGAGACAGCCAATTTTTAACAATGACTTGTCAAGAACCTACAATCTATCGCCAGTACGGTTTTTTTTTTTTTCTCGCTTGGTTTAGCTCTAATTGCAGACACCCTTGTAATGCTCTTGTTTTGCTATTATCCTCGGAGCATAAATTAAATAAATTTTTTTATTGGAAAGTTTCTACTTATTATAACCACGTAAAGGCTCAGTCAAAGCACATACTTCTTTGGCATGATTCCTTGAAAAATCACGTTATGCAATGCAAGCTGTTGCAGAAGTTGGCATCTTTAACGTTACCGATGTCTCTGTGACATCTAGATCAACCAAATGATCAGCAGCTAGACAATTTATTACAGCAAAGAAAAGTTCTATTGAGCATAAATAATCCGTCACAACATTTGTTTCATTCTTCAGGAGGCATGACGTATTGCCTACCTACCGCCTCAAATAGCAAAGCTGGAGCTCAGACAAGACTATCCAAAGCTATATAGCTCGTGAGACGAGACATTCACTTCGTTTTGCCCAGGAAGCAAAGGTAAAGAAGTTTCCATTAAAAAGGGAAATGTCCTAACTTCTAATTAGCTTGAAATTGATCATTATCTGAGCGGCAGGGTTAATTTAATATTGCAATACAAAATTCAGTTCTCACTCCCCTAGCAATATTTGCAACAGGTTCCTCAAGAGAGAAGAGAATGAAAACATTAACTATAGTTGGCCAGCAAGCACTGCCGTCAAGGTGAATACCGTCAAAAAAGAAGCTATAGCACCGTTAATGACAATTTCCACCATTTTTTGGAATGAAGTGCATTAGATAATGGACCTAATTGTTGTTGTCAATATAATATTAGGTTTTCGGAAAGTCTTCACAAGAACTTTGGTTTTAGGGTTTGACTTATGGAGCAAATATAACATAATTTCTCGATTTGGGGTGAATTTGTATTGCCAAACAACGTCATTTGACTTATATCTTGAATGTTAACATCTTTGGCAAGACACATCAGATTTTTTATTCTAAAATAATATAATATGGAATTTTTTGATAGCACAAATAGTCGATGTCACTTCAATGGTCGAATTTTAAAAGTGGTGATACTTAATTGATCTATTTAACAGGTATGGCACCAAGGTAAATGCCGTAAAAAAGAAGCTATAGCACCGTCAATGACAATTTCCACCAGTTTTTGGAAGGAAGTGCATTAGATGATGGACCTAATTGTTGTTGTCAATGTAATGATAGGTTCTCGGAAAGTCCTCACAAGAACTTTGGTTTTGGGGTTTGATTTATGGAGCAAATAAAACATAATTTCTCGATTTGGGGCAAATTTGCGTTGTCAAAAAACATCATTTGATTTATATTTTAAATGTTAATATCTCTGGCAAGACATATTAGATATTCTATTCTAACATAATATAACATAGAATTTTTTTTGGCAATACAAATAATTGATGTCACTTGAATGGTTGATTTTTAAAAGTTGCGGTTTAATTGATCTCTTCAAAAGGCATGGCACCAAGGTGAATGCCGTAAAAAAAGAAGTTATAACACCGTCAATGAAAATTTCCACCAATTTTTGGAAGGAAGTGCATTAGATGGTGGATCTAATTGTCGTTGTCAACTCGGAAAGTCCTCACAAGGCTCAACCCGAAGGGCACATAAAGTGTTGTTGCTTTTTCGGCGTGGTTAATTTTTGACGAATTGTGAAAGTGCTTCTCTTGAAGCACTGTCGCGCACCTTCTTGTTTGAGCTTCTAGATTGAGTGAGATATTCCATTTTTTAGTATCAATGGTCCTAAAATTAGTTTACTAGATAATGTGACATATCGTGTAGTTGGGCTTTTGAATAAGTAGATCAAAGAATCCGAAATAAATCTGCTGCCCCAGGTAAGGCTTGTTTGATAACCAACCGGTTATTGACTATTTCTATTCTTTTGTATTTTGTTCCCAAAAAAAAAAAAAATCCATTTGAATTCGTCAGCTAATTTTTGTATTATCGGGAACATATTAGTGGCTAAGGAATACATTTGGAACAAAATCAATAAGTAAAAAAAAAAAATTGTTCATTTGTTCTCGAAAACAATTCTAGATTCAATTCATATTAATTTTTTATTTTTTTCTTCTTTCTCCTCTAGCCAGTCACTAGGCTCGGCACCGAGCTTGGCGATTGGCTAGAGATGAGGTTCGCCTCGCCCAACCATGGCGAGGTTGACCTCGCCAGCCCTTGACAAGGCTCCCCCAAGGCTGGTAAGGTTGTCGGGTAGAAGAAGAAGGAGAAGGGAAAGGAAAAAAAGAAAAGAAAAGTCTCAAAAAATTATTAAAAATTAAAAGAAATTTCACGTCACAAAAAAAAAAAAAATTGAGGATAGTATCAAACGCGTTTCTATTCTTTTTCTATTCCAATAATAGATATTTTATGCAATTAGCAAATGTGTTTGAATAATAAAAAACTTGTCTAGGGAATAGAATTAAAAAAAAAAAATATTTCTAAGCATAAATTGTTCATAGGAATAGAATAGTTACTAAACGCACCATTAATAAATCAACGTTGACTTTGCTCTCACATTTGCTCTATCCATTTTTACTGTATGGAAACTTGAATTAAGGGATATGAGTGTTTTCTTTTCTTTTGTTTTTTCATGGATGATTTGAAATTAGATATTAATTGATAACGGCAATAAATCCAAGATATTGAGATAGAGAGATCTGACGGTTGAAATCAAAGAGTTACATAAGTTGATCCCCATTCACATCTGTGGGGGATAAAAAGTTTTAAATTCACTGCACTTTGACAATTCGATTATAAACATTTTACTTGTGTCAATTGAGTTATAAACTTTTTCATCTTTTTTCCAATTGAGTCAATTTAGACAATTTTGGTTGAAAACCGCTTACGTGAACACCGGTCACCCTACGTGGCGTGGCCAACCTTGACATGGACAATTTAGAATAATATTTTAATATTTTTCCCCTTCCCTTCTTCCTCCTCTAGCCGATCGCCAAGTCTTGACAACCAACTAGAGGCAAAGGCTAGCAAGGTTGACCATGGGCAAAGCTTGCCCCCGTGGCCACTGGGAAGGGCGAGCCTTGCCGAGACTCAGCAACCGGCTAGAGAAGGGAGAAAAGAGAAAAAAAAGGAAAAATTAAATAAAAATCGAAAAAGCATTAAAATATTATTGAAAATGCCCATGTCAATGTGACCGCACCATATAGGATGACTGGTGTCTACATCAACTATTTGTGGCAAAAATTGATCGGATGAGCTTAATTAGCAAATGTTATTGGTCCTTATGTCTCTATGAAGGCGCTTGGGTTTCTTGCCGTGGGATGCTTGGAGGAACGGAGGCAGAACCGTCCTTCCATGAAAGAAGTTGAAATCGAGCATATCATGAGTGTTACAACAGCCGAAGTAGTAGACAGTTCATTCTACAGTACTAGGTAACATAGACGAATGGTTATGTGTAATTTATTTTTGGTGATTATGCGTGGTTGTTGTACTTGTCTCTTAGCACAGTATTGGAGCCCTTCGCAATCCTGAAGTTGATGTCTCTCCATGTATAATACAGAACCTCTGGACAGACGTGCTTACTTCAAAAGATAGTTCTTCCACAATAGGTTTATTGCTTGTTCTTGAATTTAGCACTAGCGGTACCTTTTTGGACAGAATGCACAAAAGTATATTTTGTAGCGAACAAAGCTTTAACTACATGCATCTAGGTCAAACCTCTCTATCTGGAAACATAAAGAGCCTAACTTTTAAGTTCTTTTGGCTACTTGACTCGGTCATAACTGATGCTTCATAAACTGACCAAGATTAGAATTCAATCAGCGTTGGATACATCCTGACATGCTAAAACATCCATCCATGCTAGTACAGATTCAAGTGCGGGGGGGCCTTTCCACTTTCCTGCTTTTCCTTTTTTCTGATTGTTTAGCTTGCAATTACGGATGGTGCAACTCATCTTCCAGTTAGCTTTTCTGACCGTGTTATCATGACCAAAATACTTGAATGAGATAACAAGTGTAAAAGATCTTAAGAACCTGCGCCTAGATTATATGAACTGATCTAAGAAGTGGCAAGAAAAATGTTGCAGCCAGATCTTTGCTCATGTCAAGCAAGATCTATTTCCCTCCATAATCTGGCAAGAGCTCGCATGGAGAGAAAACATGGTAATCTAACAGTAAAAGATGAGTCGAAGCTTACTCGTCCTTGCAATATCAATCTAGTCATAGATTCTTGCTAGAACTGACTCCCCTTAAATTAACTGATCCCAGGAAGCAGAACAAAGGTTATATTTCGATGGTGCTGACTTACCTGTTGAAACCTCTTGGGCAGACCATTATTTCCCGAAAAATGCTGAAGCTATGGTGGGAATGGAAAGATTTGGTCGAGTATGGCATTTTTCTCTTTCGGAGAGGAAAGTTTATAATTACCGACAAGTTCCCCTTACAAATCATTTAAAGGTAATCGAAACAAGAACTTTGTAGGTAACATTCACCAAGTCATGCAGCAACGCTAATTTCCAGAATAGCCTGTTCTACTTAGTGTTAAGAGATAGATAGTTCTTAACAATGACTTGTCAGAGAACCTTCAATCTGTCACCAGTATGGTGTTTTTCCCTTAGTTTAGCTCTAAATTGCAGGCACACTTCTAGTGCTCTTGTTTCGCTACCATCCTACGTGCATAAATTAAATAATTTTTTTGTTGGAAAGTTTCTACCTATTATAACCACCCAATCTTTCGACTAAATTAGACCTGTACAGGCTCAAGGCATCTCCAGATTGTAACTAAAATAGAGTCAAAGCGCGTACTTCTTTGGCATGATTCCTTGAAAAAACAGGTTATGCAATACAAGCTTTTGGAGAAGTGGGCATCTTTAACGGTACCGATGTCTCTGTGACATCTACATCAACCAAATGATCAGCAGCTAGACAATATATTACAGCAAAGAAAAGGTCGAATGAGCATAACTAATCCGTCACAACATTTGTTTCATTTTCCCAAAAGTCAACATGTGCTGCCGGATGGCTTTAGGAGCCATGATCTATCTAGCTGAAAAGGAACTGATTTCTTGCATAGAAGAGGAAGACTCTATTCTTAGTGCCGACGACTGATATGAAGTGGAGGCCTCATAGGTGCCACGTGGAAACTCAGGCACCGGGACTTCTAGCTGAAGAAATCTTATAACGTGTCCCGCTTTTGGCCTCATCTTGGGATCTGGATGCACACACCATAGTCCCATCATCATCAAGCATTCCATTTCCTTCCTATCGAAACTCGAACCCAATGTTTTGTCCACTGCTTCAAGCATGTTTCCAGCAAGGTAAAGCTGCCAAACCCACTTGCGCAGCGGAATGTGAAATTCTCCTTCCTGATAGGTCCTCCTACCGCATGCGATTTCTAGAGCCACAACCCCGAAGCTGAACATGTCGGATTCTTTAGTAACCTTACCTTCACTCAAATATTCTGGCGCCAAGTAACCATATGTCCCTACCACGTCCGTTGTTTGTGTCCTGAACCGAGGGTCAACGAGCTTAGCCACACCAAAGTCTCCGAGCTTTGTGTTGAAGCTCGTGTCGAGTAATATATTGGCGGCTTTTATATCTCTGTGGAGAACGCACTGCTCTAGTTCTTCATGGAGATAGTTGAGGGCTAATGCTAGCTCTAAAGCTATCTTGTACCTCACATCCCATGGCAAATTTTTTCGTGTTCCAAAGAGATGATTATCAAGGCTACCATTAGGCATATATTCATAAACAAGCAAAAACTCACCTTCTTCTTGGCACCATCCAATGAATTGCACCAGATTTCGGTGGATCATGCAGCTTAGTATCTTCACTTCATTGGTGAAGACCTTCTCTGAATGTTTAGACTCTGCAAAGATTCTTTTGACGGCGACTAGGCGATCGAAACGGTTCAATAATCCTCTGTAAACTTGGCTGGATCCTCCTTGGCCTAGTCTTCGATCACTTGCAAAGTCATTTGTTGCAACAAGCAACTCTTGATAAGAGAATTTCAGCGGCAATGCCAATATCTCTTTGTCAGTGTGAGTCAAAGCCTGAAACTCATTTTTTTTCCTCTTCTTGATCATAAACAAGCAAGAACCGGCCGAAATGACTAGCAACAAACATGCTACGGGAAAAGTGATGAATGTTACCATCCTGTACATCTTACTTACCCCTGACATATCCTCTTTTACCCCATTTGGCAGATCCACGGGCGGGCCAGGCACAACGTCCAAGTTTGAGGTGAATTCCCATGAATTGATGCTGTGTTTCGCTGAAAAGTCGCCATTAGAAGCTGAGAATCCAATAAATACTGATTCAGGAAGAGTGTCAGCAAGATCAACTTGGTAAGAAAGGGAGGAACTTTTGCTATCCGGAGGAACCGGCTGGTCATCCAATGACCAGAATAAACTAAGATTCTTGCTAGTAGAGTCATAGGTCACCATAACATTAGTTGCCTTGTTGACGTATGCTGTAAAATTCCAAGGTTCATGAGCCCTTGGCGAGGCTGTGTTTACGTCGATTGCTACGTGCTCGGTTGGAAGATCAAATGGTGTGCCAGAAGAGGAAATATCGAACTCAATGACCACAATGCTGTAAGGTCCATAAACTGTGCTCTCATTGAAGACTCCTAGGTATCCACTAGCGGAGTTGGGTGGGATTGAGAAGCCCACAGGAGCAAGAAAAAAGGCAATGCCATCACCATGTACACTGTAGTTGTAACTATCAATGGTGAAAGAGAAATTAGTAGAGAAGTCTGCTTGTTTCCCGGTAGTAGAATCCTTTATAGCTATGGGTTTGGCATACCGCATGTGGCCTACTTCAAACGCTGGTGCTACTCTGCCTTCGGTGAGAACAACGGATCCACCTACAATTCTCGCAAATCCTTCGAGTAGTATGTCGCCTCTACTCGTGTCAAAGTCGCTTATATTGAAGTGAAGAGAACTGACAAAGGGGATAACGGGAGAGTAGACGAGGGAGAAAAGGATCAAAAGAGAGCACAAAGGAAGAGAACAAGACATGGTTGTAAGGAGAAGCGTATTCCACAACTGTTAAAGATGAGGTTTGCACCATCTAACTGGTTCGGGATGGTGTGCTTTATAGTGAACCACGCATTCCCGAAACCAAAATTTGACCCGTTCAACAGCTTCTTTGCAGTCTCTGCTGAAGTGGTTGGACAAGTGACATTCTTACTAGAAAAAAATCTACTTGGTCTTTCTAATACGTAAAATAACCTCGCTTTTCTAAATGGCTCAAAAGTCACTCCTCCGCATGGTCCTCCATCTTCAGTGTTAGTGTCGGTAATAAATCACTCCATTCATGGATCGACATGTGTCCGGTGAGGCCCATGTTTCGCATTTTTCCAAGAATTCTTTTCTCACTCGCCTGCTCTATTTCGATGAACACCGTTCACATCTTCTGTTCTTGCTCCTTGTTAAGTTCAGCCATCGCACGGAATCTCTTTCCTCATCGACATGTGTCCGTTCACATCTTCTGTTCTTGCTCCTTGTTGCTGAACATCATTTGATTTGTATCTTAAATGTTGACATCTATAGCAAGACGAGTCGGATTATTTATTCTAAAAATAAAGCAGCATAAGATTTCCATGCGACACAAATGGTCAATACCATTTAAATGATCGATTTTCTTTAATATGATGGTGGTTCAATAATCGCTTGGAAGGTTATGACACTAAAATGAGCGCTATGAGAAAGGTATGATATTGTTAGAAAGATCTCTCAACTTGATTCGAGGCACACATGGGAACCGATGCCAGGGGAGCAGACCGGAAATTCGCCGGTAGTTGGCGACTCCCAGAGGTCACTTCCGTTTCTCATGAAGACTTACATGCTCATGGACGATCCGTCGGTGGACGATTTGATTTCGTGGAACGAGGATGGGACGACGTTTATCGCGTGGCAGCTAGCAGAATCAGGATTACAATTTAGCTTGTTTTTAACTTATTATAAATGAAATTTGTATTAAAAATCAGATTGACATCATTTTAGCATTATGTTTTATATTTTAATCATATTGTCACCACTTATGAGATAGGAAATTTTAAAAAGAAGTCACGCCAACATTTTTCATTAGCCAAATTGGCCGAAGTTAACTGAAAGACTTGATTACATAAAGTTGATAAGTTTTAGGGTGTGTCGTTGGACTTTTGGGGAAAGTTTTTGAAAAAATGCAAAAAATTTTAAGTTAAAAGGGTTTTCCAAAATGTAAATTGTATTTGTTAAATTGTAATATGAAAGTTCATTGTGAAGTACCTTTAAGCAAAATAAGATTTGGAGAGATTATATTTACAAATGACCTTTGTAATTAAAAAAAAATTCGTCAAATGAAAAATAAAAAAGTTTGCCAGCAAGGGCAAGCAGTCGCTAGTGATCAAAATCTGTTGTTGGCAACTGACATCTAAGGTTGTAAGACCTTAGGTGGCCCCAAGATATGATCGGTGAGGGTCACCTGGGGTCACGCAACCTCAACGAGGGTCGACTGGTTGCGCCACCTCAAGCGATCTTCATGGAGGTCGCGAGATCTAGATTTGGGTTGCCGCAACTAGCAAAGGGTCATGCGACTTAGATCTGGGTTGTTAGAGGTTGTGCGACCTCGGCAAGGTCCGCTTGGTCACATGACCTCAAGCGGCCCTTCATAGAGGTGACGCACTAGATTTGGGTCATGATGACGCGATTTGCGAGGGGTCACCGCAACTCGTAGAGGTCGTGCAACTGGCAAGTGACAATCACCAAGATAGCCGTGACCACATCAGCCTCTCTCTAGCCTGTCGCCGACCCATTGCAGCCACGTGCAACCAAGCCAGCCGACTCAATGGAGAATAAGATGAATAGTGAATCATGAGGCCAAAAACAGAAAGATAAAAATTGAGTGAGGATAGTTTTGGAACAAAATTTATATACTAAACCCTAGAGAGGGCCTTTTGAGAATGTTGAAAGCCCAAGGAAGCCTAGAACCTACCTTTTTTTTTTTTTTTTTGGTCGGTCCTACTCTAATCATACTCTAACACTCACTCTCAAACTTTTGCTCTGCCACATTGCAGGGCGTGGGAGTTGAAACCCACTCCTGAAATAAAATCGTCCCCACTTTCACCTTTTTAAAGGCAAATTTTCCCTCAAGATGGGCTTCAATAATTTAACCAAGCACCCAATATTTGGCCAAATAGGCTTTGGACACTCAAAGCTCCTTCCCATGGCCATTTCCAAATGCACCCTTAAACTTGATTGTACTTTTGTAAGCATAAGACTTAATTGTAGCTCTAAAGATGAAGGAAGTGATGATCATTTGAAAAGTCATAAACGTTGAGTTCAACTTGGAGTTGTCTGTGGACTTTCATTTTCATGAACTTTAAAAAGTGATCAAAGTTTCTGAACTTGGCGTGTAAGTTATAAATGGACTTTCATTTTCGTGAACTTTGACTGAAAGGAACATGTAAACTCTTTTTTTATTTTGATTGAAAATCAAAGCGATAGATTAGATTTTTTATTATTATTAAATATGCTAGATGCATGCATTCGTTTTTTACACGACATGGAGATTCAGAATGCATAGGATAACCTATGAGAAGAAAGGAACATGTAATCTCTCTTTTTATTATGATTGAAAACCAAAACGATATATTAGATTCCCTACAATTATTAAATATGTTAGATGCATGAATTCGTCTCCCACAAGGCACTTAGACCTCAGGTGCATGGGACATCTTATGAGATGAGAGCATACCCATAAAGTAAAATGAGCATTGTGAATATTTCAATACACTAATTGTTATTACTTACCTAAACTGTACTTTCATGATAATATTTTCGTATTGCATTAAAAATTGTAATTCTTGTGTGAACATGAAATTTAGTAACTCAAATACATTAGAAACACATTACACAACCTATATTATCTATATTGTAACTACAAAATTAAGTCTTATCCTAATCACATGCTCAACAAAAGTCCACTCTTATCGTACCACATTTTTAACAAGTAACAGTTCCACGATCCCTTTTTCGTTCCACATACCGGTCCATACGTCGGGTAACCTAGGTCTAGCCTTGAAGTATAATTTATTTGACTTTTAGGGCAGATCCCAAGTGGCCCATTTTCCAACTCGGAATCATTTGGAGCAACATTTCCACAATGGATGGAGACACAAGAGGAGGACCATGTCATAACTCTCTCAAGTGCTTTTATATATGGGGCTTTTCCTAGGTGTTTAGCCTAACATATCACTTTTGTGGCTTGATCTTTCAAAAATTTTACCAAGTACCCAATATTTGGCCAAATGGGCTTTGGACACTCAACCATGGCCATTCCCAAATGCACCCTTAAACTTGATTGTACTTTTGTAAGCATAAGACTTAATTGTATTATCATGACAAGTTTTCATATTTTTATCGCACTTATCCCAAAATAAAAAGAATATTGGAGTAGCTCTAAAGATGAAGGAAGTGATGATCATTTGAATAGTCATAAATGTTAACTTCGACTTGGAGTTATTTGTGGACTTTCATTTTCATGAACTTTAGAAAGTGATCAAAGTTTCTGAACTTGGCGTATAAGTTATACATGGACTTTCATTTTCATGAACTTTGATTTAAAGGAGCATGTAAACTCTTATTTATTTATTTATTTATTTATTTATTTATTTATTTATTTATTGTGATTGAAAACCAAAGCGAGGGATTAGATTTTTTATTATTATTAGATATACTAGATGCATGCATTCGTTTTTTACACGACATGGAGATTCAAAATGCATAGGATATCCTATGAGAAGAAAGGAACATGTAATCTCTCTTTTTATTATGATTGAAAACCAAAACAATAAATTAGATTCCCTACTATAATTAAATATGTTAGATGCGTGAATTTGTCTCCCACAAGGCACTTAGACCTTGGGCGCACGGGACATCCTATGAGATGAGAACATAACTATAAAGTAAAATGAGCATTGTGAACATTTTAATACATTAATCGTTATTACTTAACTAAACTATAATTTCATGATATTATTTTTGTATTGAATTAAAAATGGTAATTCTTGTGTGAACATGAAACTTTTTGACTCAAATATGTTAGAAACACATTATACGACCTATATTATATATATTGTAACTACAAAATTAAGTCTTATCCTAATCACATGCTCAACAGAAGTCCACCCTTATCGTACCACATTTTTGACAAGTAACAGTTCAGCGATCCCTTTTTCATTCTACATACCGGTCCATACGTCGGGTAACCTAGGTCTAGCCTTGAAGTATTAGCGATAATTTACTTGACTTTTAGGGCAGATCCCAAGTGGCATATTTTCCAACTCGGAATCACTTGGAGCAACATTTCCACAATGGATGGAGACACAAGAGGAGGACCATGTCATGACTCTCTCAAGTGCCTCCATATATTGGGCTTTGCCCAGGTGTTGAGCCTAACAAATCACTTTTGTGGCTTGATCTTTTAAAAGTCTTACCAAACACTCAATATTTGGCAAAATGGGCTTTGGACATCAAAGCTTATTCCCATGGCCATTCCCAAATGCACCCTTAAACTTGATTGTACTTTTGTAAGTATAAGACTTAATTGTATTTTCATGACAAGTTTTTAGATTTTTATCGCAATTATCCCAATATAAAAAGAATATTGGAGTAACTCTAAAGATGAAGGAAGTGATGATCATTCGAAAAGTCATAAATGTTGACTTCGACTTGGAGTTATTTGTGGACTTTCATTTTCATGAACTTTAAAAAGTGATCAATAGTTTTTGAACTTGGCGTATAAGTTATACATGGACTTTCATTTTCGTGAACTTTGACTGAAAGGAGCATGTAAACTCTTTCTTTATTGTGATTGAAAACCAAAGCGATAGATTAGATTTTTTTTTTATTATTATTGGATATGCTAGATGCATGCATTCGTTTTTTACACGGCACGCAGATTCAAAATGCATAGGATATCCTATGAGAATAAATGAACATGTAATCTCTCTTTTTATTATGATTGAAAACCAAAATGATATATTAGATTCCCTATTATTATTAAATATGTTAGATGCGTGAATTTGTCTTCCACAAGGCACTTAGACCTCGGGTGCATGGGACATCCTATGAGATGAGAACATACCCATAAATTAAAATGAGCATTGTGAACATTTCAATACACTAATCGATATTACTTACCTAAACTATAATTTCATGATAATATTTTCGTATTAAAAAACATAATTAAAAATAGTAATTCTTGTGTGAACATGAAACTCAGTGACTCAAATACATTAGAAACACATTATATGACTTGTATTATCTATATTGTAACTACAAAATTAGGTCTTATTCTAATCACATGTTGAACAAAAGTCCACCCTTATCGTACCACGTATTTGACAAGTTACAATTCCGCAATCCCCTTTTTCGCTCCACATACCGGTCCACACGTCGAGTAACCTAGGTCTAGTCTTGAAGTATTAGCAATAATTTACTCGATTTTAGGGCAGACCCCAAGTGGCCCATTTTCCAACTCGGAATCATTTGGAGCAATATTTCCACAATGGATGGGGACACAAGAGGAGGACCATGTCATAACTCTCTCAAGTGCTTCCATATATGGGGCGTTGCCCAGGTGTTTAGCCTAGCAGATCACTTTTGTGGCTTGATCTTTCAAAAATTTTACTAAACACCCAATATGTGGCCAAATGGGCTTTAGACGCTCAAAACTCCTTCCCATGGCCATTCCCAAACTCACCCTTAAACTTGATTGTACTTTTGTAAGCATAAGACTTAATTGTATTTTCATGATAAGTTTTATGATTTTTATCGCACTTATCCGAAAATAAAAAGAATATTGGAGTAGCTCTAATGATGAAGGAAGTGATGATCATTCGAAAAGTCATAAACGTTGACTTCGACTTGGAGTTATCTGTGGACTTTCATTTTCATGAACTTTAAAAAGTGATCGATAGTTTTTGAACTTGGTGTATAAGTTGTTAGAGAAATCCTCTTAATGTGTTTTGAAGTCGACAAAATGTTTCCATCAGTCTAGTCTGAAGACTTGCAGACTCTACAAAGTTTAAAGACCTCCACACTCAAGATTCAAAGTCTACTCTAATGGACAGTTTCCAGACCGACGAAGTTAAAATTCTATTTCGATAAATTAAAGCATTTCATTATGGTTTTGATTCGTATGGTTAAGGAATATCTTACGGTTGGAGTTAGCACTTCAAGATCTGTTATTCGTATTCGAGTAATCTAGATGCTTTAGATCTGCGAATTATACTTGGAATGTTCTACTTATGGAAACCGAGATCTTGATTGTATGGGCGAGCAGGATTGATGGGCTATCGTCATTTTCCTTGAAGAGCTCGAGATCTCTCTAATTGATTATGTCCAACGGGTTGATTGGAAGAACTTCTTTGAAAGGTGCCAATGGTATTGAAGGCATGAAGAAGTATATAATGGAGACATTCAAGTTGTTCAAGTATGCCCAATAGAAAAATTTCAAAGTCCGAATCTTTTCATTCTTTTGCGATCTTATTCTTCGAGCTATACTTGTAATCAAAAGAGAGACTGAATTTTTGTGAGACCTTGAGGAAGTGTAGTAGAGTCTCTACACTGTGGAATCAAGGACGTGAGACTATAAATTCTCTTTTGATTCTTAGTGAAATCCAACCAGTGGACTGTCCGTGCGGGAGAGTGGATGTAAGCTTGGTCTAAGCCAAACCACTATAAACTTTGAGTCTTGATCCTCGGGAGAAGTACACTAATGGTGCCATAAGTTGTGTACGGCGCTCACTTTGGTGCCAAAAGTTTCTGTTGGATCATTTTAGTGCCAAATCGGAGGAAAAACGATCACTTTGGTGCCATCGGCGAGAAATTCCGGCCAAAATAATTGCGTGGCATTTATATTTTAAAAAAAGAATCGATGTAGCTTAAGATTGTCCACGGTGGATAGCATAAAACGATGCTGTTTTCCTTTCTTCGTAAGAAACGACATCGTTTCTTGCCATTCATCGTGGATTCACATAAGAAACGATGCCGCTTTGCTCCATAGCAAAAAACGATGTCGTTGCAGAGGGAGTAAAATAGGGTTCGTATACGGTTCTCCTCGACGCTGGCCGTAGCTTGCTCACCCACCGTCGTTCACCCACCGCCGTTCGCTCGCCTGCCGTCGCTCGCCTGCCGTCGCTCACCCGCCGTCGCTCGACCATCACTGTAGTTGCGCCATCATTCACGATCGTTCAGGTTTGTCATGTTCTCTACGTGGATCAATTTTGCAAAAAATTTAGGGTTCCAACAGGCAAGTTAGGGCACGGAGGGCAAATTGAGAGCTCGGCTTAAGGGGAAAGTAGTTGGAAAAGTGGTGGGGATGTCACTTTTATGAGGACGGAATAGAAAAATTGATTCTTCTATTGTTCGTTCGCTTTCTGTTGTGGGGACCGAATAGAAAAACAGGGTGCAGAGGGGCTTGACTCAGATGGAACAGTGGTGGGACCGAATTTATTTGTTTAATTAATTGGACTGCTTTTGTGGGGGACTGAATATGAATGTGATTAAATTGAAAAATGGGTGATGGGGACCTCACTTTGTTTATTTAATTCGGTTTCTTTTGTTTCTGTAAATGCACCAAATTGGGGAGATTTTAGTCGCATTTGTTCCTTGACAACAAAACAATAAGAGCAAGCATGTGAAGTTGCCGATTCTGTCATGTGTTTCCAACAAAACGACAATGACTATTTTTCTTTTTTTTTCATTGAGTGCAGCATCGACATGGATGCAAATCAGTTAGGCGTCATTGTTTGCTATGGTGGAGAGTTTGTTATTGGCACTAAAGATTGGGAATATAGTGGTGGAAATGAAGTTACTATTTATGTCAATGCTTGGAAGCCATCATATATTGATTTTATGAGGGATTTGGTATATTTTTTACGATGCAAAGTGCAAAAACTACATTACTGTGTTCCTGGGAAAGAATTGAAGGATGGGTTAAGATTTTTTAATGACGTTAATGGTATTAAGGATATCATTTACCATTATCTTCACGGTGAAGAAGCTAAGGTATATGTTGAGTATTATAGTGATGATGAGGATGAGGACGAGGATGAGGATGGGGATGAGCAGACTACCACTGAAGGAGGAGAAGTGAGGGATCCTGTTCAAGCGAGTAATCAGGTTGGGGATGAGTTTAGGTTAGATGGAGGGCAAAATGATAGGGAGATAAGTCATATTGATAGATATGGACAAAGAGGGAGATGTCCTGAAATCTTGGATGAAGATTTGGGTGAAGATGTGGGCGATGAAGACTTCATTGGATTAGAATGGGAAATTTTTTTATCTAGTGAATCGGAAGATGAATGTTTGGCTTTAGTAAATTTCCCAAGTGATGAAGATGATGATGAACTCGCACAGTCAAGACGAAAGCAAAAGGAATTTCTGAGAAAAAAACTTGCTGCTTTAACAAAAAGGCCCGAGCCAGTAAATAGGGATGGAGATCCAGCTGAGGGTAATAGAAGTGAAGATGAAGAAAGTTGTGGCGATGAAGTTGCTGGTTCGGAAAATGAGCTTAACAATGATGATGAAGAACCTGCTCCTCGAAGAAAAAGTAAGTACCCTTGCTATGATCCAACTGTTGATAAACCTGTTTTGTCGGTGGGCATGAGATTTGATGTTGCAAACAACTCAAGGAAGCTGTTGTGAAGAACTCAATTGGTGAACAGATGAGCATTAAATTTATTAGAAACACGAAGGAGTTTGTGAGAGCTAAGTGCTCACAGCCTAATTGTTCGTGAAAACTCTATGCTGCTCTTAGTAAGAATGGGTCATTCCAGATTAGGTCTTTTCCGGAGGAGCATACTTGTCCAATTATCTTTAGTAATAAAAGGGTAACAAGTGTGTGGTTATCAAAGCATTTTTTCAATACTATCAAAGCAATGCCCGAGATCAAGAGTCATCAATTTCAACAGTTAGTGAAGGAGCAAGTGGGGATTAATGTGTCGAGGAATCAATGTAAGAGAGCGAAGGTGAGGGTGATGAAGATATTGATGGGTGGATATAAGAAAGAATATGCGCAGGTATGGGATTATGCTGATGAATGTATGTTTTAAAACCCATCTAGTAGGGTATATGTAGAGGTTGTAGAGAGGCCACTCCCTGATCTTGGGCCTAGATTTGATAGATTTTATGTCTGTTTTGATGCGTGCAAACGGGGTTTTTTGGCTGGTTGTAGAAGAGTTATAGGATTAGATGAATGCTTTCTAAAGGGTTTATGCAAAGGGGAGAGGCTGCTGTGGGGAGAGATGCCAATAATCAAATGCTCTCGATAGCTTGGGCGGTGGTAAAGATAGAGAACAAGGATATTTGGTTTTGGTTCCTAAAAAATTTAATGACTGATCTTGAGATAACCGATGGAGGAGGATGGGCATTCATGAGCGACCAACAGAAGGTAATTTCATTGTCAATTAATTCACTCCCTTTTAAGATTAGTCACTTGCATATTTTTCTTTACTTGTATTTATTGGTTTGAATTTTTGTAGGGACTTATTCCTGCATTGATGCCACATGCTGAGCATAGAATGTGCGCGAGGCACATATATGCAAACTGGTCAAGGAACTTTAAAGGAGATAGGCTACAGAAGCAGTTTTGACAGATAGCAAAGAGTACGAATATGGCTGATTTCAGATTAGCCAAACAAGGATTGTTGCAGCTGATAAAGGAAGGTTTTGATGCACTCTTCCAGACAGAAGCTAAACACTGGTGTCGGGCCTTCTTCAGTAAAGAGTTCAAATTGATATCATTGATAACAACCTCAATGAAGCTTTCAATGGTAGAATTTTAGAGGCCAGGTGCAAACCAATCATCAGCATGCTTGATGATATTCGAGTTATGGTTATGACTAGACTGCATAGGCAAAGAGATGAGGCTACAAAATGGAGTAGAGACTGTGGCCCTAGGATTGTGAAGAGATTGGATGCAAATATTGCTGCTAGTAGGTTCTATCATCCAGTTTGGAATGGAGATAATAGATATGAGATTATTCAAAATCAGGATAAGTATGTTGTCAACCTGGATAGAAGAAAGTGTTTGTGCCGAGCCTAGCAACTGAATGGAGTTCCCTGTGCTCATGCCATTTGTGCTATTCAGATGAAGCAAGAAAACCCATATGATTACCTACATGATTGGTACAAAAAAAGCTCATACCTTGCTTCATACTAATTCATGATGCAGCCTATCAGAAGCAGCAAATTTTGGGAGCCAACAAATCATGAAAGCCCTCTACCTTTACCGCTGAAGAAGCAAATAAGAAGGCCAAAAAAGAGACGAATAATGCAACAGGAAGAGGCATTAAGCCAAAGGATGAGTAGGACTGGATCAAAGATGAAATGCTCCTATTGCCGTAAGGAAGGGCACAATAAGAAAGGTTATGAGCTGAAAAAGCAGCATCAACAGCAAGATGTAATGGCTGATTCAGTGCTAGGGACAGGACCTACTGAAGAGTTTCTTGTTGGGCCCATTGAAGGAAGGACAGAAGGCCCTACTATAATGCCTACTGAAAGGCAAACAGAAAGCCATGTTGTAAGGTAAGTATCCTCTTTGTCTTAGTAACTTTACAGTTCTTATTCGATAGTGTTGTTGGTTATAATCCTAATATAGTACATTGTTGTAAGGCCTACTAAAGGGCCAGAAAAAGGCCATGTTGTAAGCTCAAGTGCAGGGATAGGGACTGGAATGGGCAGGACAACAACAACAACTGAGTCCACTGTTGAGCAAATAAGAAAAAAAATATCCTATAAGTTGTACATTGCTATGTTTGGTCTTTTATGGGCTAAAATTTACATTTGTTATGTGTTTCTCAGGTGAGAAGATGAGCAACTGCACAAGTTGCAGAGGTTGCTACAAGGATTATTGCTGCTGAAAATGATGCACCACAGCGAACAAGAGGGGTTCTTGGAAAAAGATTAAGGCAATATGGTTATAGGATTTACACAGATGAACGTACTGGAATGACTATTTTGAATGTAAGATTTATAGGCCTTATGCATTTAATTTGTTATATTTCAATTCATTTGGTTGACAATATCCCTATGTTCTTGTAGCCTGGGAGAACTTTGGAGGTACTTCTCTCTCAAGGTGGGCCAACTCAAGAATCAAGGGCGCAGCCAAAGAAGAGAACTCCAAAGAAGAAGAAGACATCGGGTACAGCTGCGAAACAGCCATCCAAAAAGAACCCAGCACCAGTTCCATCTCAACCAACGATTAGGAGCAATAGTGATGATATGGACCAACACATGACACGTGGTAAAACAAAAATAGCCGTCGTCAAAAACAAGGAAAAGGAAAATGAGGTGACAGAAAGCCGAGCTAAAGAACCTGCACATCCAATTCGAAAGAGTGCTCGGATTATGAATCAATTCAAAGCTCCAAGAGTAAAAGGAGATCAAGGTGTTGTCAATATTGACTGATGGGAGGGTGCTGGACATGATGTTGGACATGGTTTTTTTTTCATGTGATGCTGGACATGGTCTTTTTCATGTTTTCTTTTTTTAAGAGTGTGCTAGATTGATGGTAGTTGTTGCCTACAATGCCATTGTTTTTTTTAAAGATAGTGTTGACCTTTCGATGATTGGGGAATGAAGTTAGACATGCTTTTCTTTTCTTTTGTAAACAATCAATCAATGTTAATGGCAAATACTAGAATGACTATTCATTTTCCCTTGTATTGGTTTCGGCTAGAATGCTAGCAAGTCACTTATGTTGCTGTATATTTTATTTTTGCTATTACTGCAATGTTGCTGTTGCTGCACTGTTGATGTCAGCATTGTTGGTTAAAGTTGTGGATTATAACGAATTTGTGGGGTTCTGATTATATGTGTTGCTACAAGAACACTTTGGGTGCTGGTACATCTTGTTGCACCTGGGCTGGTGTAAGAAGATGCACCAGCAACTCAACTGGTGCAAGAACAAGGTGCAAGAATAAGGTGCATTTGGAATATGACCTTTGGCACTAACATGTTCTTTTTTAAAAAACTTGTGCAACATAAGTGATCACTTTGTAATTGCGACTGGCACTTAAATGATCACTTTTATAAAACTTGGCACTCAAATGATCACTATTTACAACTTATGGCACTGAAATGGTCAATCGTGAATTTGCCACCATCATTTAATTTCGGCCATGGTTTGCAGTTGCAGCAAACTAGCAAACCAGCAAATCAGCAAACTAGCAAACCAGCGAACTATTACCAAATAAAAAATGCAGCAAACCATCATCATATAAAAAAATGCAGCAAACCATTACCAAAAGCTTTTAATGCAGCAAACCATTATCAAATAAAAAATGCACTAAACCATTACCAAAAGCTTTCAATGTAGTAAACCATTACCAAACAGAAAAATGTAGCAAACCGTTACTAAAAGCTTTCAATGCAGCAAAGCATTACCAAATAAAAAATACAGCAAATCATTACCAAATAAAAAAAATGCAGCAAACCATTACTAAACGCTTTCATTGCAATGCAGCAAACCATTATATTTGAAGCAAAAACTAACCAAAACAAACATTGACAATACACAACTAAACAACAAAACTTTTAAGTGCTTACAACTAATGCATTCCAAGTCCAACCTTGCATTTCTATCAATAGATTACAACAACAAAGCATTCTGCTCCATACAAAAATTGCAGCAAACCAAAAAACACATTTTACTTATAAATAATCCAATACAGGTGCATATTCCTTTGAAATGGGTGCCGCACCCATGGAATCTTCTCTCGGGATTCAACCAAGTCCAAGATGTTCTTCTTGAACTCGGTAACCCACAATAACAGTAATACTCACCATCTAATTCGTTTTTTTTTTTATAGGAATGTGAGCCGCTGCTGAAGCTTTTGTCCTCCATTTGCAAGAGCGAGCTGATGACTTTGGGAGAAAATCTAAGTATGTACTCGAAATGATCGAATTGGGGATTTAGGGTTTTCAACTTTCGGTTCTAATCGAAATTGGGGATTTAGGGTTTCTTATTTAGGAAAAAACGGTAAACGGCATCATTTTGTTCTTTGTATGCTGATTGTATTCTCCGGCGATCCACATCGGCGTCAAAAATTAATAAAAAACTGTCACGTCGGATTTCTGGCCAACCAAATCAGCGATGGTACCAAAGTGATCATTTTTCAAAATTTTTGGCACTAAAGTGATCCGATGGAAACTTTTGGCACCAAAGTGAGCGCCGTACACAACTTATGACACCATTAGTGTACTTCTCCCCTTGATCCTCTATCCCTAATCCTTTTACTTTACATTGCATCTTCATACGTCTATTATTGTTTTTCTCTTAGTCTATCAATTGTTAAAAATTAATCTATTCTGTTACGATTTATAAAAATCATCTTGATCACCTATTCACCCCCTCTAGGTGCTCGTACTAGTGCTATCAATTGGTATCGAAGTTTGTGTACTCATTTATTTGAAGTATTTTTACTTTTGAGTTAAAGATCTATGGCTAGTATGTTGCCTACAAGGTTGGTTGAACGTCAAAGTAACACCAGACCTCCTTACTTTGATGGAAAAGACTACACAGCATATGGAAAAACAAGATGAAAGCATTCCTAAGATCGAAAGATCCCTTGGAATGGGAAGTGGTAGAAAAATGAATCATTCCTACTGCTGCATCAGTACCAGAGAGAGGAAAAGAAGTTGCAGTTGTTATCGAGATGACTCAAGAAGAAATAACCAAGAGACAAGCTCTTGATACTAAAGCTATTTATTCTTTATATTGTGCTTTATCTCCTATTGAGTATAACAGAATATCCTCTTGTGAAACAGCAAAAGAAGTTTGGGATAGGCTGCACATTACCTATGAAGGAACTGATCGAGTGAAAGAAACAAGGATCAATATTCTTTTGGGACAATATGAAGTCTTCAAGATGAGATCAAGAGAATCAATAACTGATATGTTTAGCCGTTTTACTGAAATTGTGAATGGTCTAGAATATCAGGGACATCCAATCTTAGGACAAATGAAGGTCAACAAACTGCTGCGTGGACTCTCTAAGGATTGGAATTATATAAAGACTTCGATAAGGGAAACACAAAGGATTGCACCACTTTCAGTAGACGAACTGATTGGAACACTTCAGTCTTACGAAGTGGAGCACACCAACAACGAAGAAGATTCTAAAGTAAGAAGTCTATTGCTTTAAAGTCTAACGACTATTCCGATGCTACAGACTCCGAAGAAGATCTAGATGATGAAGAACTGGCACTCATGATAAAGAGGTTTAGAAAGCTGAACAAAAAGGAAAGAAAATTTAATTGGAAGAAACAAAGCTCACAAAGATTTCATAACAAATCAACTGAGGATGATGATTCCAACAAAGAAGTGACTTGCTTCGAATGCAAGAAAAAGGGACACATCAAACCCAACTGTCCTTTATTAAAGAAAATGAAAGGAAAGGCTGAGAAATACAGAAAAGCTCTCAAAGCAGAAACATGGAGTGATATTGAATGTGAAGAAAGTGATGATGATTATGCCAACATCTGTTTAATGACAAAATCTGACTCTGACTCAGACCTCGAGACAGATATAGACACGGACTCAAATAGTGAGTTTGAGGTAAGTAATCTAAAAATTGCTGCTAAAGTCTCGAAATATATTGATGAACTATGTCTTAGTCTCAAAACCTCTCTTAAGAGGATCTCCGAATTAAAAAGGAGAATTCTACATTGAAACAACAAGAAAAATCTTGGAAAGAAAAATTTGAAAATTTAGATAAAAACTTTATCATTTTGAAGGAAAACTCAGACTCTCTTTCAAAAGAAAACACCTATTTAAAAAATGATAATTCAAACATCTCAAAAAGGTTTTCAAATGGATTTGAAAAGTTGGATAAGATTCTCTTGATACAAAGACACTACTTTGACAAATTAGGTCTTGGTATGACTCTTGAAACTATTCCACTAATTGATTTTCCAAAGGTAAAGGAAAGAATCAAACAAAGACCTACAAAAGCTGTTTATAAAAATCATTTTCAGAAAGTCTTTGTAAAACCTATTGGTCGAAATGCTCTCAAATGTTCAAAGTGTCAAAGCTCAGAACATTTTGAGGAAGAATGCCTTATGGTTTGGAGACCTATTAAAAGGGATTGGGCAAAGACTCTTTATTGCACTAACTCAATCGGACCCATGATGATATGGGTACCAAAGAAAGCTTGAATTTTCTCTTAATTGCAGGTCACTATTAAAAGGAAGATCAAATGGTATTTCGATAGTGGCTGCTCAAGACATATAATAGGAAATTCAAGTTGCTTTATAAAACTTGTCCAAATAGATGGAGGGAAAGTTTCTTTTGGTGGTAACAGCAAATGAAGGATTATTGGTCGCGGTACAATAAAAATTGGAAGTCTAACAATTAATAATGTCTCCTTGGTGGAATGATTGAATTACAATCTACTCAACATAAGCCAATTGTGCGATACTGGATTCAAGATCAACTTCCAGGAAGGAACATGTTCAGGAATTAGTAAAGACTTCTCTCAATCTTTTACTGGACGTAGACATGGGAATATCTATCTTCTGGATGTGAATCAAGAAAGATCACAATGCTTAATATCAGTACAAGATGAAGCTAATCTATGGCACCGAAAGCTTGGCCATATCAACATGAAGCAAATTGCCAAAATCTCATCCAAGAAGCTTGTTTGAGGATTACCTAATCTCAATTACCAAAAGTCCGACTTATGCACACCATGCGTATTGGGAAAACATGTTAGAAACTCTTTTAAACCAATTAATCAAGTTTCTACTAATCGTGTGCTGCAGCTCCTGCATATGGATCTCTTTGGACCAACTAGAACTCAAAGTATTGGTGGAAAAAAGGTTTTGCCTAGTAATAGTGGATGATTTTTCACGATTTACTTGGCTCTACTTTCTTGCAAGTAAGTCTGAGACTTTCTCTCATTTTTCAAAGTTTGCTAAGAAAGTGCAGAATGAAAAAGGATATACTATTTCAAGTATTTGTACAGACCATGGAGGTGAGTTTGAAAATCAAGACTTTGCTAAATTTTGTGATGAATCTAGTTTTTTGCATAAATTTTCCTCTCCATATACACCAGAACAAAATGGGGTTGTGGAAAGGAAGAATAGATCTTTACAAGAAATGGCAATGACTCTTTTAATTGAAAGTAATATTTCTTCTCGTTTTTGGGTAGAAGTTGTTTCTACTGCTTGTTATATTATTAATAGAGTATTTTTAAGGCCAATTCTTGAGAAAACTCCTTATGAAATTTTTAAAGGAAAGAAACCAATTGTTTCGTATTTTCAAGTATTTGGTTGTAAATGCTTTATCCTGAAGAATGCAAATGATCGAGTTGATAAGTTTGAAGAAAAATCGGGTGAGGGATTCTTTCTTGGGTACTCAACTTCAAGCAAAGCTTACAAAGTATTCAACAAGAAGACTTAAATTGTGGAAGAATCAATGAACGTCAAATTTCAAGACTCTCCACAAATTCAACCGATTCAGACTGAAGAATCTGAACCTGCTCCAGACTCTACAAGGTCTACCTCCCCTGAAATAGTTTAGATTCCAGAAGAAGAACAATGAATTGATGATGAAGGATCAACTCAAGAAAAAGATCAACAACCTATCAGATTGTCCAGTAACTGGAAGCATAAGTCTAGTCATCCCGAAGAACTCATTATTGGTGGCGTTAATGAGGGGATTCGCATGAGATCCAAAATGCGAGAAGAGTCTAGTGCCGTGGTGCTTATTTTTGAAATAAAACCCAAAAATATAGAAGAAGCCTTAGTTGACGAAAGCTAGATTGAAGCAATGCAAGAAGAACTCAGACAATTCAGCATTAACGATGTTTGGGAATTAACTCCTAAAACAAAAGGTAAGTATATTATTTGAGCTAAATGGGTTTTCAGGAACAAAGTTGATGAAAAAGGAAAAGTGACAAAAAACAAAGCAAGACTCGTGGCTAAGGGATATACGCAAGAAGAAGGGATAGACTATGAAGAGACTTACGTTCTTGTAGCAAGGTTAGAAGCAATTAGATTGT
Organism: Eucalyptus victrix; assembly: GCA_016097545.1. Lineage (NCBI taxonomy): Eukaryota > Viridiplantae > Streptophyta > Magnoliopsida > Myrtales > Myrtaceae > Eucalyptus > Eucalyptus victrix. The sequence goes on along the minus strand of CM027841.1, from coordinate 49,536,558 downwards.
TACTTGCTTTTGCTTGCTATAAGAATTTCAGGTTATTCCAAATGGACGTCAAAAGCGCATTCTTGAATGGATTTATTTAAGAAGAAGTCTATGTGAAATAACCTCCTGGATTTGAAGATCCAAAGAAACCAGACTTTGTGTTCAGACTGAAAAAGGCTCTTTATGGATTAAAACAAACTCCTCGAGCTTGGTATGAAAGGTTAAGTAACTTTTTAATTCAAAGTGGTTTCATTAAAGGAAAAGTTGATATCACCTTATTTATTAAAAGGGAAGGCAAAAGCTTTTACTCGTCCAAATTTATGTTGATGATATTATATTTGGATCATCTAATGAGACTTTGTGCAAGAAATTTTCTAAGTCTATGTAGGATGAATTCGAGATGAGCATGATGGGTGAACTATCTTTCTTTCTTGGTTTACAAGTGAAACAACTGAAAGAAGGAATTTTTATTAATCAAGAGAAATATGCAAAAGAACTTGTTAAAAAGTTCGGACTGGAAAATTGCAAAAAGACTAACATACCAATGTTAAATTCTTCAAAGCTAGACAAAGATGAAGGAGGAAAGAAAGTCGACCAAAAACTATACAGGAGTATCATTGGTTTACTTCTTTATCTTACTGCATCTAGACTTGACATTTTGTTTAGTGTTTGCATTTGTGTTAGGTTTCAATCAGATCCTAAAGAATCTCATCTAAGTGCTGCAAAATGTATCATTAAATATGTTGCAACAACTGCTAAGCTTGGTCTATGGTATCCCAAGGAATGAGACTTTACTATTCTTGGATATTCAAATGCAGATCTTGCAGATTGCAGAGTTGATAGGAAGAGCACATCCGGCACATGTCAATTGCTTGGTAACAGGGCGGTATCTTGGTTTTCAAGGAAGCAAAGTACTGTAGCACTATCAACAGCAAAAGTAGAGTATGTAGCTCTTGGAACTGTTGTTTTCAAATACTTTGGATAAAACAAAAACTACGAGACTTTGGTATCGAAGACTCATGCACCGAGATCAAATGCGACAACACCAGTGCAATTAATCTCACAAAGAATCCAATTCTTCATTCAAGAGCAAAGCATATAGAGATTCGACATCACTATATTAGAGATCATGTTCAAAATGGAGAAGTCTTGATACAGTTTATCGACTTAAAGAATCAACTGGCAAACATATTCACAAAGCCGCTTGAGAAAAGCTCATTTGAGTCTATTCGTTCAAGACTTAATATCTTATCTCTTGAAGACTGATGAAGCTCAAACTTAGGAAGTAAATTTGAAAAGGATCAGATTCAAAAAGTTCAGACTCAGAAGACCAAAGGTTACAACTGTAAGTTATTTCGGTTATAGTGTTTTTAATCTTTTAAACTGAAATCTCGAAAAGGTAAGATCGTTTGTTAATTTCTGATTGATATTAAAAAGGCAGTTATCTTTTTGAAAAATGATGGTTATCAATTTTCAAAATGGCAGTTATTTTCGAAAAGGCATTTTTTATTTTCCTTTTCGTGACGTTTCAAATACCCCGTATCGATTGTTTTAAATACTGTTCTTCTTCCTCTTTATTTTCACCCAAAAACCCTAGAACACAAATCTTCACTCTCTATAATTTTCTCTCGAGTTTAACCCTTAAAGCTCTTACATTTCTTGCAATTCGAGTGTGAAAATCCTCTCAAAGACTGTGACAATGTCGCATCAAAGAAAGTCATCGAGAATAGCAAGCAGGGGACCATAAGTTATGCGTGAGGGGCCTACGCACTTCGATCTAATCCGAAGAAGGATACTCTCCAAGACAATAGGAGCATCAACATTCTCAACCGCGCAATTCCTCACCTGCTAGATCACATGATCGTGACCATCAACAAGCAAAGGAAGACATCATCGAGGATGTAGAACCCGTAAGAACTCTTAAGCCCACATTCACTTACAGGCTTAACTCTATTTTGAAAGAAGGGGGTTCTACAATGTCATTTATCAATGAGTTTCTAAAAGAAAAAGGGTATAAGAATGAGACCCATTTCTTAAGTATGATGGAACGTTTGGGAGTTGTTCCTATTGGAAGCGGAAAAGGCTTTCGCTAATTTTCCTAGTGATCCACGTTTTGGAAGTGTGAACCAGCCTGAAGGGAAAGACGATGATGAAAAAATGTTCATGCACTTTAAGCCAAGACTAGGTGTGGCTGCAAAAATTCGAGGAAAGAGGGAAGAGTTATTTTGTTCTGAGGAACATAAAAATGTTTACTCTAAGTTGCTGAAGCGTGAGGTCATGAACTGAGATAGACACTGCTCACTCTGAATTGATGTTATATTTCTATTCGAATCTTAGTTTCTTGATGTGAATAGATTCTCATTCAGTGTTAGAGATAAGCAATATGTGGTTGACATGGATATTCTTGCTAATGTAATTGGTGTGGAAAGAGGGGCTTTCCAATCTATGTCCGTGTTTGTTAGTCATGTGACCTTGGAGCTTGCTAAAGATAAAATTGCAGAAGGGAGACTCTCTTATCTAAGGATGAGTGCATCCAACATACTACTTCATAAGATTGTGATTAACTGTCTCAGACCCAAGTCTACATCGAAGACAGATGTCTCAAACTCTGAAGCAAAATTGATGTATGCCATCAAAATTGGTCACAAGTTCTCCTTGCCTCACACTATAATGTTTCACATGTATAGGTCCATGGCAAAGGACAAGGGAAAACTTCCTTACTCTGCTCTTATCACTCGTTTATTCAGACACTTTAATATTCAGCCTCCAAAGATTCTGTGTGTGAGAACCATTGATCAAATGGTAATAGGGCTGAAAATGATCACAAAGATGCGTTTGAAGGAACTAAGCAAGACGTTAGAGCTATTTAAGGAGAAAACCCTTGTCAAATCTCGACAAGACTTTGCTGCTGCGAAGAGAAAAGCAAAGAACCTATGACTGTTCCATCTAAAAGAAGGAGAGCAATCATCCTATAAGATGAAGATGATGAGGAAGACATTGATATCTCCGCTTTTGCCTCACAGCGTCTTGTACCTAAGTCAGAAGAACAAGAACGTCAAGTCAGAGAAGAGACTGAGAAAGGGAATGAGGAGAAGGAATCGATGAGGGAAGAAGAAGACACAAAAAGAGCAGAAGCATAGAAGTAGACAAGAGAACAAACTGCAGAAGAAGGTCATGGAGATTCTCCAGCAGAAAAGGAGGATCAAGAATGTCATGACACTAAAGAAGCACCTGAGCAAGAAGAATACTTTTCTCCACCCGAAGGCAATGAAATAGGAGGAGATGTTCCTAGAGAAGGTATTCCTCTCCTAACTTTTACAAGTGCTAGTGTCAGTCGTTCTCCTGTTGATGCAGAGGATGTACATGCCTCACAATTTCCTGAAGAAGACCCTGAGGCATCATCTCCAAATGTGGATCCTCATGCTGATGGTCAATCATCTAGCTTTACTCCACAATCTGAACATGTTGAAGCAAGCACTCAAACTGATAAATCTGGAGACTTTGGAAGGTTGCTTGAACTTCTTATGGAGCTTAAAGGCCAGGTCTATGCATTGGGATGCAAATTTCAAACTCTACAGAATGCGAATCGTGCCATCTCCGTCACTTTGCAAGATCAAATTCAAGATATTCATCTTCAGATTCAGGCAACTACAAAGGGAACGGCTCTAGCACAACTGCAGGAGGATATGAAGAAGCTAGAAGACACTGTTAAGTCAATGAGAGATTTTCAGCTCATTCACATTCCTAGAGCATCTTGATTTTATCCTTCTCACCTTTTTTATGCTGACAAAAAGGGGGAGAAAGTTGCAGATTTTAAACAAACTCTTGGACAAATCTCAATGTTTTGATGTTTTTTGTTTGAATTTATCTTTTGTTTGGATTTTGGACTGACTTGAACTTTGGATTGCTTATTGCAATACTTTAAGCTATGCTGTTGATTTTGATGAAGATAATTGATAATTGTCTTTACAAGACTACTTTGTTTTCTGTGGATGCAGACCTGTCATTATCTTTATCCTAACTTATTATGAAATATCTTTGTTAGCTTAAATGTTGTATTGCATGACGAAAGTATCCAAATCTGCAGGAAATTTTTGTCACCATCAAAAAGGGGGAGATTGTTAGAGAAATCCTCTTAAGGTGTTTTGAAGTCAACAAAACGTTTCCATCAGTCTAGTCTGAAGACTTGCAGAGTCTACAAAGTTTAAAGACCTCCGGACTCAAGATTCAAAGTCTACTCTCATGGACAGTTTCCAGACCGACGAAGTTAAAATTCTATTCCGATAAATTAAAGCATTTCATTATGGTTTTGATTCGTATGGTTAAGGAATATCTTATGGCTGGAGTTAGCACTTCAAGATCTGTTATTCATATTCGAGTAATCTAGATGCTTTAGATATGTGAATTATACTTGGAATGTTCTACTTATGGAAACCGAGATCCTGATTGTATGGGTGAGCAGGATTGATGGTCTATCGTCATTTTCCTTGAAAGCTCGAGATCTCTCTAATTGATTCTGTCCAACGGGTTGATTGGAAGAACTTCTTTGGAAGGTGCCAATGGTATTGAAGGCATGAAGAAGTATATAAGAGAGACGTTCAAGTTGTTCAAGTGTGCCTGATAGAAAAATTTTAAAGTCTGAATCTCTTCATTCTTTTGCAATCTTATTCTTTGAGCTATACTTGTAATCAAAAGAGAGACTGAATTTTTGTGAGACCTTGAGGAAGTGTAGTAGAGTCTCTACACTGTGGAATCAAAGACGTGAGACTGTAAATTCTCTTTTGATTCTTAGTGAAATCCATCCAGTGAGCTGTCCGTGTGGGAGAGTGGACGTAGGCTTGGTCTAAGCCGAACCACTATAAACTTGGAGTCTTGATTCTCTATCCCTAATCCTTTTACTTTACATTGCATCTTCATACGTCTATTATTGTTTTTCTCTTAGTCTATTAATCGTTAAAAATTGATCTATTCTGTTACGATTTATAAAAATCATCTTGATCATCTATTCACCCCCTCTAGGTGCTCGTACTAGTGCTATCATAAGTTATACATGGACTTTCATTTTTGTGAACTTTGACTAAAAGGAACATGTAAACTCTTTCTTTATTATGATTGAAAACCAAAGCGATAGATTAGATTTTTTTTTAATTATTAGATATGCTAGATGCATGCATTCGTTTTTTACATGGCATGTAGATTAGAATGCATAGGATATCCTATGAGAAGAAAGGAACATGTAATCTCTCTTTTTATTATGATTGAAAACCAAAACAATATATTAGATTTCCTACTATTATTAAATATGTTAGATGCGTGAATTCGTCTTCCACAAGGCACTTAGACCTCGGGTGCGTGGGACATCCTATGAGATGAGAACATTCCCATAAAGTAAAATGAGCATTGTGAACATTTCAATACACTAATCATTATTATTTACCTATACTATAATTTCATGATAATATTTTCGTATTGAAAAGCATAATTAAAATAGTAATTCTTGTGTGAACATGAAACTTAGTGACTCAAATACGTTAAAAACACATTATACGACCTCTATTATCTACATTGTAACTACAAAATTAGGTCTTATCCTAATCACATGCTGAACAGAAGCCCACCCTTATCGTACCACATTTTTGACAAGTAACAGTTCCGCAATCCCTTTTTCGTTCCACATACCGGTCCACACGCCAGGTAACCTAGGTCTAGTCTTGAAGTATTAGCGATAATTTACTTGACTTTTAGGGCAGATCCCAAGTGGCCCATTTTCCAACTCGGATTCATTTGGAGCAACATTTCCACTATGAATGGAGACACTAGAGGAGGACCATGTCATAGCTTTTTCAAGTGCTTCCATAGATGGGGCTTTGCCCAGGTGTTCAGCTTAACATATCACTTTTGTGGCTTGATCTCTCCCACTCTAGGATGGTGAATTGAGACTGAAACGAAGTCAAGATAATAAAAGTGTGACTCTAATTCAATTCAATTCTAAAATAAAATTGTGGCGTTCCATCTATTATTTTTATTCAATCAATTTTCAACAAAGTAGGTTCAACTTGGAAATTACTCTGCTGTGAGGTTTGCAACTTTGTTGCACAATATGATGTCTGCATATAGAAAGGTACGCTTCCATTGTGAAAGATGCATGAGTGCTTTCCACCATTACACTCTTAACTTGAACATAACTAAGTTTCAAGCCCATAAGAGGGCTGTGAAAAATTCAACAAGCGAAGAGAAATCTAAACCGAGGGTTTATGAGATATTTGTTTTAATTAGGCAAGTTTCAATATTAAATCTACCAAATTTCAAAAAGAAAGAGGGCTAAAGATTGTAGATTTGCGAAATTCCCAATACCCTTCCTTTTCTTTTCTTTTTTCAATTTCTTTCTTCTAAGTTTTTGACAGATACTTTTATTTAATGTTTTCAATTTAGCCACTTAACATGGCGTATGTAACGCCAACACGGCATTTAACAGGAATTTAGCAGCCCTATCCGCATAATTTTAGCAACAGCATTAGAAATTTACCAAAAAAATCAGAAATCTCAACTGAAAATTTTGCAGCTTTTCCAATTCCATTTATGAATATTTGCTTCTGTTGTCTCTCTTGGTGCCCATCCGCAAGCCCGAATTTTGCATGTCCCCTGAAGCTGTAGTCGAAGGTGAAGGCGCTGATTTGCCAATAGAAAATGGGGATAGTTCTGGTTCTCAAAGTTTGCACAGGACGAGTTTGCCTGAAAGCTTATCTATTGTTGGCGACTGTGTAGAATCTGAATTTAACCTTACGTAAAAAAAAAAAAAAAAAAAAATTGCTTTATCAAATTTAGGTATACCTACGTTCAAAATTGCTTAAACTTCATCACGAGTTGGTTTCTAAAATACTTCGGGTCGTGGGTTTTCTGCGCAACTACTTTCTTCCTTAACGAGGAATGTTGCAGTTTATGATCATCCCATCTATCCTATAAACTCATCAAAGTAATTTGCCAAAACTGTGTTTTCTTCCTTCGATTATGTTTATATTTTTCCTTGATTTTTCTGTGTTTTTTGAGCTCAAAGGCCTCTTGATTGATTCCAATCTATGAGTATCGAAATTGATGGCAAAGTACGATCGTCAGCTTCTCTTATCTTCCCCTTCGTTAATGACCTTTGATCTCCGTGGTAAAAAAACAACCATGTTGTTCTCCAATCTAAATTAGGCTTTATCTCTGATAAACCTTACTGCATTATAACTCATTATCAATTGGTTACATGGGTTTTGACTCTGTGGAAGATTTGAATTGTTTATTGACTTTGAATTTCTCAATCCTTCTCATATCATCATCCATCCAAAGCTTGTTGCTACATTTTCCTTTACAACATAGTTGGTGGTTAGATTCTGTTTGTTTTGTGTTTTTTTTCTTTAAATGGTTTTAGCAGTGATATTGAATTTTTATCCCTACTTGTTGTCAGACCTTTTTTTTGATATTATAAAATAAGATACATACGCGGTCTGATTCTTTTTTCTTGGGAGAATTTTTCTCTTATTTTATTTTTTGATAGCTCTGAGTCTCTTAGTGTGGTTTATATGTTGGAATGGTCCTATGAACCTTTCACTTGCTGCACATGAATTACGCTAATGGTCCCTTGCTTTATTACCATCACTATTGGTTTAGTGATTTACACCCATGGGAAACACTAAACACATAACTAAAAAATCAAATTATATCCTTCTATTGAAATAAAAGCCTTCATAGAGAAAGTTCTTTTACAGATTCAACTGTTTATGTTTTCTAAGGTCAAAATCATCATTTATCTAGAGTTTTTATGGGCAAAGCAAACTCAAGTTTAACGTAGGTGTTGTGGGGGAAGAATTCAGAAATAAAGATTAAATAATTATATTTGTGATGTTGTGAAAGTGATCGCAATATATTTTTTAATGTTGTTTTCTATTGTCTTGCTTTTTAAGCAATTGCCGACATATTCCCGTGCGTTGCACAAGCAACAAGACTAATCAAGAACGTTATTTCGAAATTGATAATTTAGTAAAAATCATAACTTGAATTGAACGGTATTGTCATAAGCACACATTTATATAGAGAAACAATTATTATCTTATAAGACTTGACTTAGTCCGTATCCGACATTGCAAAAGTTAAGTACAATTCTCCACTTTCTACTTAGTGGAGCTGCTTTCACTTGGACTAATTTGTAGAGGTTGAATTCTCTCCTTCATGGATGGGACCCAATCATCAATTGACAAACTCCAATTGCAAGAGTGGATGTGCCTTCTCTTCTTGGACCATGATTATGATGTGTGGACCTTACATGTGCTGCATATACATCCTTCAAGATGGCACACATGCATCCACATAAGGTGCATGTTTGGGACCCCAACTTGTCACATTGAAAGAAAAATCTCGCCCCTGCTTCTTTATAATTGATCTGGGTTTAATTAGAGGATCCTTAAACCCCCACTCTCTAACACATAAATTTTTTCTCTACCAACGAGACCACCTCTCGTTGCTCATGGGGAGATATTTTTCTAAAGTCCTTCCACTAGTAACTCTATTGCTCTTTTTAAATAATTCATGTCTTTGCTTCTCTAAAAGCTCAACTTCCATTTGCAGAGAGCAAAAAAGAGAGGCTTTGCTCTAGCTTAGACAATACATCATAGACCCATCTTAATTTATTTAAGTGATTTTTTTTTTTAATGTAGTCCGGGTTTTAGTATCCTTGAAATTCAAGTTATGGAAAAATACAATTTGCATTCCATGAACTCTAAATGGAGAAACTAGAAAAGTGATTTAGAAGCTGCTCACTACTATAGCTCGGCATCATTGTCAAATCACTCGGATAATCTTCCGGCTTGACACATTTTAGAAATCAAAGGAAGGACAAGTACATTAAAATGTGGGAAAATTGTCCAAAAAGTCCTAAACCTATTGCGCTTTTATCAATTCAATTATAAACTTTTCAATTTTGCCAATTGAGTTTTAAACCTTTTTCACTTTTTGCCAATTGAGTCTATCCGGCTAATTATGACCTGAATTGGTTAACGTATATGTTGGACGTTTTACGTGGCATGATTAGCACTAATGTGGACAAAATTTATTATTTTTTAAATATTTTTTTTTGAATTTTTTCAAAATTTTAAAACTTTTCTTTTTCTTTCTTTTGTTTTTCCCTCTATCTCTTCTTCCTCTCTGTCGATTGCAACCTCCAGTGATTGGCTAGAGGCTATGACTAGCAAGGGTTGGCCTTGTCAACATCAAGCGAGGTTGCCCTTGCTAGGAACTGGCGAGAGGCGGCCTCGGCAGCCTCTCGCAAGGTCACCATCATCGAGATCTGGCAAGGGACGACCTCATGAGCCTTGGGCGAGGCTTGCCCTCACCGGATTTAGTGAGGGTGAGCCTTGCTCGTGGCTAGCAAGGCTGACCATCATGTGCTTCAAGTGAGGGCGAGGGTCAACCTTGCCAATCATGAGCAAGGTTGCCCTCGCCAGATCCGACGAGGACGAGCCTCATCCAAGGTTCACAAGGTCGTCCCTCGCCACATCCCAATGAGGGTAACCTCGCTTGAGGCCAGCAACGCTAACCCTCGCTGGCCTCTAGCAACGGCGACCTCACCTGAGGCTAGCAAGGCTGCCCCTTGCTAGTTCTCGGCGAGGCTAACCTCACCAGAGGCTAGCAAGGCCAACCCTCATTGGCCGTAGCCTGCGGCCGAGGCCAAAAGAGGCCTCATTGCCCCTTGCTAGTTCTCAACGAGGCTAACCTCACCAGAGGCTAGCAAGGCCAACCCTCATTGGCCGTAGCCTCTGGCCGATTGCCAGAGGCTAAGTGACCGACAAAGAGGAAGGGGAGAGAGAGAGAGAGAGAGAGAGAGAGAGAGAGAGAGAGAGAGAGAGAGAGAGAAAAAAGACAAGAAGAAAAAAAAAAGACAAGAAAAAAATTAAAAATTTTAAAAAATGGAAAAAAAATTCAAAATAAATTTTATCTACGTCAACATTGGCCATACCATGTAGGACTTTCAACATCCACGTCAGTCAATTTCGGCTAAAATTGACTGTATGGACTCAATTGGCAAAAACTGAAAAGGTTTAGAACTCAACTAGCAAAATTGAAAGGTTTTGAATTGAATTGGCGAAAGTGCAATAAGTTTAGAATCTTTTAAACAATTTTCCTTTAAAATGTTTAGCATCGTTTTAATCATACATGTTAAATTATAAGTGTAGTTTAATTTCCTCATTAGTTGATGTATGTTTTGTAATGATCTTTTAATTATAGAAGCTACGTACGAGACAAAAAAGGTAACAGGGTAAAACAAAGCATGCGACACACTTCAGGGAAGACGGTAAAATTTCGTGCCTATCGTTAGGCTCTTAAGCTCCCCTCTCAGTCAAACTTAAATTGTATAATGAATAGTTTCACTTAAAAAAAATATAAGACAACATTGGTGAACCGAGTCTTATAAAGAATTATTGAACCTGTTTTATAATTACATATTGTTGATTTGAGTATGCTAACTACAAGTGATCAAACAATGAAATAAAAGAGACACTTGATTTGCAAAGATTGGCCGGTGTGACCTACTTTGTAGGGAGAGCATCGTGAGATCTCACTATAAATAAAGTAACACAATGGAGATTATAATTACATTTGAGTAATTCAAACATTCTTAGTATTTTTGCCCCTAATTAAACTCAATAATGTTTATTCTTCACAATTTCTCACGAAATATTTCTCAATATCACAAAAAAAATCCAAATCTTGCTGCATGATTTCATGGCTTGAACACCAACTTAATGAGACTTAATTCACGAATTATTCTCCAACAATGGTATGAGAACTCCACAGATTCAGGAACTCTCCATAAACGGCGAATCAACAAGGCTAACTCCCAATAGAGATTTGCTTATTTTATATATTAAACGTGGAACTCTAGGCCTTGCCGAATCCAACCCAAATTTGGAAAGTTGATATCCCTAAGTTGTTCTGAAACTTAATCCAACTTGGAGTTTACTTTTAAGTTTTTAAATTTATTGCTTATATGTCCATCGAATTCCCAAATATAAAATCTCTTATATGAATTTAGACTTTCGCTTACAAGCTCATGCTCGAGACATTTTTTGACACTAATAGGAAGCAGAGTCAGGAGAAGAGCTTAATTGAGTTGATTCAGTCATGTTTAGTGGTGAGAGGAAGAAGGATAAACATGAGCCTGCTGTAGAGGCCATTCTATGTGTTTGTTAGAAAGCATATATTTTTTGTGTTGTTGAAGTGCCAATGCATCTCTCTCTGTCTCTCTCTCCGAGGCATATGCTTTATTCAAGAGCTTCCTGTCCAAGGTAACAATACCGAAGGCACCTTCCTAACAGTGAGAAGCTCAGGGTGGAACCGCTTGAGCGATGATCCAACAATGTTCATGTCCATTATCAGGTGAAACGCTTGAGGCCAATCCTTTCTACTCTTGATGCAAAACTATTGAAGCGCGTTCAGAATAACAAAAGCTTGGAAATTCATGCGAAGTAATTAGTCGGAAGCATTTGATGTATCTTCTTGATAATTCCAAGTTCTCAACAACAATGCAGAAAGTTAGAAATTTTATTAGTTGAATAAAAATGATGTAATTAGGGTAAAAAAATGAGCCCTTTTCTTTCTAAAATTTACTGTAATAATCTTATGATAGACATTACATTGTCTTTGTTTTATTGCTCAATCTAAATGATGAAATTTATCATTATTAAGTTCTTTTTTATTAGGATGCGATCAAAATATTTTAAGAATTAATTGCCTCATCAACAAGTATCATCAGGGAAGTTCTTTTTGTAATGTATGAATGTTCACTTGATTTGGAGTTATTCGTGGATTATCAGTGTTATCCTTACTGTTGGGAATAACGGATCCCCGAAAACCGGATTCGACACCGAATCGAACCCCTAAATCAATGCGGAAGACGAAGCCCGGGAAAACACGCATCACCGATCGAAAAGCACACCACGGATTCGAGCGTACCTTGTTAGCCACAGATTAAACACCATTGTTAATGGAGGAAGAGAATCCGGTGGATGAAGCCTTGAAGGGAAGAAATTGGAAGCCGTATGCCTACTGTTCTTCGGGAGAGAAAACGCGGGAGAGAAGCGTATGTTAATTGTGCCAAAAGGTATCTTTCTCTCTCTCTCTCCTCCCTTTTATACCTTCCCCCTCCACGGGCTCTATTCCCGTGGGCCGGGCCCTTTTGGGCCCAACTTAAGAGGATGGACCTTGAGCCCATCTTATAAATCCATCATCTCCCACTCGCACATGGTGGTGCAAAACCAACATGGGCGGACAGGCCTTACTCAGCCCCATCAGAGAAAAATCCAGCATAGACTCTCACTTAACATGGTGGGCTGAACATAATCCTCTTTTCCTCTCTTCAACATTCATACCGGTGAATAATCCGTGCGACCAGCATACTTTGAGAGCTCGTTGCCATACATCTGTTAGGAATATACAGCAGCTCATAATGGGCATCACACTCCGAGTAGATTTAGTATGCAGCACCCTAGATCGATCGATCACATTTATATCTCTCTTGATCTCTTTTAAACAATGATATATATATTGTATTCACAACTATGATTATCACAAAGACAGTCATAATTGGTTAACCGGTGAATACAAAACTACAATGTGATTCTCTAAAATCGATCTTCCTCTTTCCTTCAAACTCTCAATTTCAGTCCAGCTTGCTTTTCTAGAAATGCCCCATTAGATCGAATCAACCTCATGACCATTGGCAACATCCTAAGATAGCAAACACTAAATAGAAATCTTGAGAATAAGTAAGAGTCCTGAGGGGACTAAGAAATTGAGGAACTCTCATCCTCAAGAGTCTCACACGACATAAAAGTTGAGATCAAACTTTTGCCACTCTTATTGGTCGTCTCATGCATACGTAGTATGAAATACGTATTACGGTATTAACTCCTTTCCCATGGAGCGTATGTCTATACCTTTCAATACCGTACAGATGATAGTTCGGACATACCCAATGTCTAACTTGAGTTCACGTATCTACTCATTCACAAAATTCATCGAACTCACATCGGCATCTTAGACGGATAAAGTAAAACATGTGGGGTATTTTTACTTTCGGACATAGTAAGTATTATGTCCTCATCTTAACACTCAGTTAAGGCGACATACGTGTTTTAAGCTTGAGCTCTCGATTATCACCTAGATAATAAGCTTAAATACTGTCTCATCTCTATTTATCACACAAGAAAACGCAGGCGATTACCCGTGTGAGTGGGCTAATCTTATATCTGTCCGACATACTTCTCAACTTAAAGTAATGCACTAAGCATTAAGATGCATAAAGATCAAACAAAGATTCATAGACATTAATGATGAAAACACAAATTCATCAAATGTGAACACTTAGGGAAAATATAAAATATTCAAGTACATCGATCTCTACGCAATCCTAGAGATTTCACATGGCCACAAAACACATCTCTAGTTTTTGGCTTTGTCATAGGATCTGCTACCATTCCATGCGTAGTATGTACTCTAAGTTCACATCTTTTCGTGCAACCATATCCTTGACAGGATTATACTTGGTATCTATATGTTTGATCTTGCCATGATATTTTGGATCTTCGGTGTACACTTTTGCTGCTTGGCTACCACGCTTAACCAATAATAAATCTGCAGCACTTCTACTAACACTTAAATGATCCAAAAAATCTCTTAAGCCAAACACTCTCTTACACTCGCTGATAATGCCACGAACTCAACTTCCATCGTGGACAAGGCTATACACTTTTGTTTCTTACCGCTCCAACATATGGTGCCATTATTCGGTAAGAAAACAAACCCGGAGATAGATTTTCTTTCATCTAAATCTCCTCTCCAATCAGTATTAGAATAGCCTTAGAGTCGCAGATCCTTTTCCTTAATAACTCAACGTATAATCAGCGGCTTCCCTTTAGATACCTCGGTATTCTCTTGACGGCTTTCCAATGTGCTGGACCTGGATTGGATTGGTATCTACTCACCATTCCAACTGCAAAGCATATGTCGGGTCTTGTACACATCATAGCATACATCAAACTCCCAACAGCACTAGCATAAGGAACATGTTTCATTTGTTCCTTCTCTTGTGGAGTCCTTAGACACAGTCTATGGCTTAACCCTTCACCTTTTGTAATAGGAGTGTCTATGTTGCATACATTCTTGAAATCTATGCAACATTACCCATGTCTTTCACCTCAAAGTTGGAAGACAACAAATTCTTCACAGTATTAACAAACTCCATATTACTTCCGACAATTAGTATATCATCAACATATAATGATATGATCACAAATTGATCATTGGATCTTTTGTTATATACACAATGATCATCGTCAATCATTGTAAAATCATATGCCACTATGGCATTATGAAAATGTATATATCTTTGTCTTGATGACTGCTTAAGGCCATATATCGACCCCCAAAGTCAACATACCTTTTCTTCTTGGCCTTTCACTATGAAACCAGCAAAGTTCCATATATGTTCCTTCCTCTAATTCTCCATTAAGGAAAGCGGTCTTTACATCCATTTGATGTAACTCAAGATCCATACTAGTCATTATTGCCGAATAATGCGAATCAAGGTAAATCTCACTACGGAGAAAATGTATTTTCATAATCAATTCCTTCCCCGTTGATTATACCCTTCGCCACAAGGTGAGCCTTATGCCTTTCTATTGAGCCATCAGCCTTTCGCTTTATTTTGAGAACCCATTTGTTCCCAATAGCTCTGCGTCCCTTTTGGAAGATCAACCAGTTCACAGACTTGGTTTGACTTCATTGACTCCATCTCCTCTTTCATTGCATGAATCCATTTTTCCTTATTAGGGCAATTTAGAGCCTTCATTAATATTTCTTGGCTCATCCTCATCTTATGGAGCAACCATAAAAGTTTCCCTTTCAATGTCAAAATATCGACGGGGAATACTTTGGCGACTTTTTCACCGTATGGGAGATTGTACACTTAGCACACCACTCCCCATCATGCTCCCACTTGGATTAGGTAATGATGATGTCGTCACATCAGGTGGATGCAATTGAGAATGAGTTGAATTCAATTCATTACATCTCATATTACTCCCACTTGAACAAAGTCAACTGACATCATTATCTTAATCCAAGGTTTCAAATAGAGAGTTATTTTCCCTTATTTCGCCCATTTTAGAAAATCCATCCACTAAGGATGTGACATCCCGTGATTCAAATTCAGTTATACTCCCACTTTCCTGCTCACCCATGAACACATACCCTTTTGAGTGTTCGCAGATCTCATGAAAATACTTTTATTTTCTTTGGGACCCAATTTCCCAAAACTTGTGAGAGGACTTATGAGTATAGACAGAACAATCCATGGCTTAAGAAAACTTAAGTCTAGTTTTCTAATTGTTCATAACTCATATAAAGTAGAAATAACTGATTTGGAAGGCACCCTTAAGTATATAGGCAAAGAAGTTAACAACACATCACTCCAAAAAGTGATAGGTAAGTTAACATGCGCCATCATGGACCTAACCATTCCAAAGAGGGTTCTGTTTCTTCTCTCGCAACACCATTTTGTTGAGGAGTATACGGAATAGACAACTGTCTTTCTATTCCTTTTTCATCACATAATTTTCTGAACTCATCAGATAAATATTCTCGACCTCGATCGGATCTCAATGTTTTTATTTTCTTGTCTAATTGATTTTCTACCAGGTTCATAAACCTTCTAAAACAACTTATGCTTCAGATTTATGAGAAATCAAATAGACATATCCGAATCAAGTAGAATCATCTATAAAAGTGATGAAACAAACAGCCCCTTGCCTTCCTCTCACATTCATTGAACCACGTACGTCCAAATGGATTAAATGCCGAGGAAATTCAGCTCTTTTACCTTTTCCAAATGGTTTCCTTGTCATTTTCCCTACTAGGTAATGCTCACATATGGACAAATCGACTTTTTCAATATTGCCCAACAAGCCCTTTTTGGCTAGTCTTTTCATATGTTGTTGGCCCATATGACCAAGTCAAGCATGCCATCATATTCACATCATTATCATATAAGATAGAAGACGTGAAACAAGGGGATAACATATTGACATCATCACAATCAATATTTAGTACAATAAAACCATCTAGAAAGGTAACTACAACCATAGTAGTTTGCATCTAAACACAAATCTACATATTTATTATGGAAGTTCATACCAAAACCAAGCTTAACCAACACTAAGACAAACACAAAATTTCGACGAATCTCCAGAGCATATAGAACATCAAAGATGCGTCCACCTCTCATGTTCTATTGGTCGATGCAAATTCCTTTACATCAGCTCTAGAGTTGTTTCCAACATAGATCCACTTAGTTCCGCTTGATACTGTCGAATTCCACGAAGGATTCTCTATCCTTCGCTACATGGTCTGTCGCTCATGAATCTACATTCCACAAAGGATTGGATTCAGCCTATAATGCAGAACTTGACACATAAGTAAAGTTCGCAAATGTACAAGAGGTGTATAGCTTCTTTGGCTCACGACAGTCGCGAGCATAGTGACCTCTCTTGTCACAATTGTAACATCACACCCTTGACATTTTCTTCACTTGAGGACGTTTTCCTCTCTTGTGTTGGTTAACTCTTGATTTCTTGCAATAAGGATTTGATCCTTTGCATTCCCACATATTGAACGAATCAATGCGCTTGCGCTTAGAGCACAAAGCCCTTTCTGAGCTAGAACCAGCATAGCAAATGTCTATTTACGGCTCAAATACCGTTAAGCGGTCCTCTACTAGCTCAAGGTGGTGCACGACACCCTCAATGTCTTCCATAATATGGTCAAGAGCTTCTAGTGCTTCTTGCTTTTCCAAAGACATATTGAATCTTCATATTCAATATTTCACAATTATTGCCGTTCATATCAGCAATTACATTCTTAATTGTTGAACCATCGTTACAACACATCGACATACATGCACGAATAATTAATGCCTATCATTTATGCATCCCTATTTGCATAGACCCATCATATTAATAAATAATTTCAAGTAAGGCTTCGTAATCAAAAGGTCACTATGTTTCCAATCATCCTCCAAAAATCCTAACTTAAAAGTATTATTAATATAATTATCTTATGCAAATAAATCCTATGAAGTTACAAAAACTCCTATTACTACCCACCACTAATTACCCACAAAGAACCAAGAATAGCGTAAACAGATAAAAAAAATTAACATTCAATCAAATAACAATGCTTTCACATGATACAACTAATATATCGGTTGCTACATCAACAACAATCGTAGTAATCATTACATAATCAATCAAAAAAATAAATAGGGAATGTCCCTTCTAATCTATCGCCATAATATCTCGAGAAAACCGAAGGTACATTTGCCAACCATGGAAAAACTTTTGGAGAGCATTCATGTCGCCTCCAAGGCGCATTCACTCGCGCCATGTGGCGCTCAATCTAAGGGTTGAAGTTTTGACCAACTCAATCCTATAGTGCTTCTCTTACAAAAGCTTCCACCAAAGCCTTTCTATAATCCGGACCACGTTGACCTCCCATAACCGATCCAACACTGCTTGCCATTCGGTGGAAGAGTGTTCATCAAAGCCGCACCTTCAAAATCCTAAGATAAGATAACCATTCCGCATGATTTCCCGATCATCTGATCGACCTTGATCACATGTGATACTAAATCACCGTCATGCCACCGATAATCGGCTAACTCGTCATCAGCCTCTTAAGTCTTGCATTTCCCTCGTCCGTTCTCGGGATTGCAGGTATCCTTGCATAACGCATCATAGTTCCTGCAACAAATGCAGAATTAACAATGGATCACTTATAATCCATAATTAATATAAGAGAAAATACATAATTTTCTCAAATTCATGCAACAAATGCAGAATTAAAAATGGATTACTTATAACCCACATAGGCATGACTGAAAAAGAAAACAAATTCCCCTTTTTTTTTTTTTTTTCGGGTCAACGGTCAACGGTCAAAGTCAACGGTCAACGGACGGTCAACGGTCAACGGACGGTCAACGGTCAACGGATGGTCAACGGTCAACGGTCGTCGGTCAACGGTCCACGGGTCCACGAGTCGGTCAACGGGCGTTCGGGTCGGGCCGGTCGGACCGGAAGGACCGGTCGGGCCGGTCGGACCGCTCGTGCGGACCGACCGCACGTGCCGCGCGTGTCAGCGGGGATGACGTCACGCAGACGTCATCCGAAGACGTGCGAGGCGCGTGACCCGCTCGTGAGTCGGGTCGGGTCGCCGGCCGGGTCGGTTCGCCGGCGGTGACCGTCCGGCGAAACTTCGGTGACGACGTCATCGGTGACGTCATCACGTGACGTCACGCCGACGTCATCACGTGACGCCAAACGCGTCGGTCCGCGGACCGGCACGTGCCGGTCCGCCGGCGGCGTGCACGCGGCCGGCGGCCAGCGCGCTTCCAGTGCGTCGCGCCCACGCGCAGCGCCTTCCGGCCGCGCGTGTGGGCGCGTGCGGTGGCTTCCGGCGACGGTCGACACATCGCCGGACTCGTCTCGACGTCGCGCTTCTCCCAGTGCCTTCAGAATTGGATTTCGACTAACGAAAACTCAGAAGAAAAAGGCCGAAAAGCGCTCGGGTGTCGGGATTTTCGCCCGGTTCCGTACGGCCGAAGTGATTTCGCGAAAAATCAATCAAAAAACATCAGAATTGATCGGGAAAAACGTGAACTAGGGCTCTGATACCAATGTTGGGAATAACGGATCCCCGAAAACCGGATTCGACACCGAATCGAACCCCTAAATCAATGCGGAAGACGAAGCCCGGGAAAACACGCATCACCGATCGAAAAGCACACCACGGATTCGAGCGTACCTTGTTAGCCACAGATTAAACACCATTGTTAATGGAGGAAGAGAATCCGGTGGATGAAGCCTTGAAGGGAAGAAATTGGAAGCCGTATGCCTACTGTTCTTCGGGAGAGAAAACGCGCGGGAGAGAAGCGTACGTTAATTGTGCCAAAAGGTATCTTTCTCTCTCTCTCTCCTCCCTTTTATACCTTCCCCCTCCACGGGCTCTATTCCCGTGGGCCGGGCCCTTTTGGGCCCAACTTAAGAGGATGGACCTTGAGCCCATCTTATAAATCCATCACTTACCTATAATTGACACTCAAATGGTGGTTTTTACATTTCATAATAATAAGATGCGTGTACATAACAAAGTCTCTCCACAAGCGTAGTCCATCAGAATTTCTAAAAACTCTTTATTTGTTGAGTAGAAAGTTTAAAAGTTTTTGTGACTTGCTTTTATGTTTTGAGTGACTAATTCATTAATTACATGTAAAGGGGGGAGAATGAAGCTTGTGCATAAATGCCTAGGGTAGTAAAACAGTTTGTCCTCCAACATTTGCTGGAGTTTTGCAAATACATGATATTTACTTATGGAAAAAAGAAATAAATGCAACCAAATCAACATGGACACTCGTTTAGCTAGAGGTAAATTATATGGTATGAATTGGTGTTATAAGCTTATAGCAGTAGGCAAAGGCAAACGCCTCCCGGTTTCAGCTTTTTCCAACTATGATACTGATTGTATGAGGC
The DNA here is from genome assembly GCA_016097545.1 of Eucalyptus victrix. NCBI lineage: Eukaryota > Viridiplantae > Streptophyta > Magnoliopsida > Myrtales > Myrtaceae > Eucalyptus > Eucalyptus victrix. Next base: position 49,516,963 of record CM027841.1, on the reverse strand, counting down.
GTGACTACCACTCTACTGGACTTACCGTGTCGCAAAAGCGGAAATAAACAAGAATACTGGACTAGCTCTAAAGATGAAGTAAGTTATTATTCTAAAATGTCATAAACGTTGACTTCGACTTGGAGTTATCGATGGGTTTTCATTTCCATGAACTTTAAAAAGTGGAAAGCATTGACTTGACTTGGAGTTATGCATGGACTTTCATTTTCATAAACTTTGATTGAAAGGAATATGTATGCATTCATCTCTCACACGGCAATTATTCAATATGCTAGATGCATGCATTCGTCTCTCACACGACACGTAAATCCCAGGTGCACAGAATATCATTCAAGATGAGAATGTATCCACATACTAAAATGAGCATTTCAGACGTTCCAATACACTAATCTTTATTATTTATGCGAAATATATTTTTCATGCTGATATTTTTTGTAATTGAAAACATAATTTAAAATAGTAATTCTTGTTTAAACATGATACGTTAGAAACACATTATACTGCCTATATTATCTTTGTTGTAACTGCAAAATCATGTCAGATACTAATTACATGATTAAAAGAAGTCTACCCCTATCGTTTGGCACGAATGACGTTCCGCGCTCCTATATTTTGCTCTCTATGCCCAAGTGATCCACACTCCACGTAAACTAGGTCTAGCCTGTAGTATTTGGATATTAGTGATAATTACCCGACTTCTAGGGCAAATCCCAGCTGGATAGACATTTCCACAATGGATGCTAACGCAAGTGGAGGACCATGGCTTCTCTCTCTGCAATGCCTCCACTTTGGAGGCTTTGCCTATATGGTCAGCCAACATGTGAACTTCGTGGCTTGATTTGTCTCACACTCAAATTGCCACGCCCTTACCCAATATATGTACCTTTTAGCGGTTCCGATTAAGATCTCTCTGATAGATTAAATCCCTCTACCTCTTCTATTGTGTCCCCGTGAAATCCTGATGAATGGTACATTACCATCATCCTTATGAGCAAGAAGACCAGTAAGCATCGTTGTTCCATAGTTAGTAATCTAGTCAAGATTAAAACATAAAACAAACGGTGTCTTTGGAAACTCGCAATGTAGATCGAGAAACGACCTTAATATGAATAATGACATGGACCCACAAGACTTGACTTTATCCAAAACCAACACTGCAAAATACTGGACGGGCTTGTCCGCAATTTCCATATTGGAACCACTCTTGCTTCAAATTTGACAGGGACGTCTTCTCTAGATGGGGTCTAGTCATCAATTTACAAGCTCCAACTGCAAGAACGGATGAGCCTTTTCTTCCTGATGACGACTATCATACGTGGACCTTAAATGCGCTGCATATACATGATACACATGCATGGACATAAGGTGCATGTACGAAACAACAACTCGTCACATTGAAAGAGAAATCTCTCCCTGCCTTTCTCTATAAATGATTTGGGTTTGATTAGAGGACCCTCAAAATCTCCACTCTAAAACATGAATTCATCCTCTCTCTCATTGCTCATGGGGAGATATTGTTCCCAAGTGTTCACACTAGTGACTCTATCACTTATTTTAGATAATCCATGTGTGTGCTTCTGCAACAATTCAACGTCCATTTGCAGAGAGCAAGAAAGAGAGGCTTTGCTCCAGCTTCAACGAAGCCTCGTAGATCCATCTGGCTTGCTTTCTTCATGGGAAGGCAAAGATTGCTGTAGATGGGAAGGAGTGATTTGTGATAGAGTACATGGTCATGTCATCAATCTCCAATTATTACCCCAACCGACAAAAGATGACACTAGTCCCATGGGACAGATGCTTCTCCTAGTTGATGGTGAGTTGAACTCTTCTTTGCTTCACTTGAAATACTTGAACCACTTGGACTTAAGCAAGATCGATTCCAATCATGGAACAATACTTGAATTCGTCGGTTCAATTAAACAATTGAGGTACCTCAATCTATCCTTTGCCAACTTCCATGGAACGGTTCCCCAACAATTGGGAAATCTCACCAAGTTGGAAGTCCTCAATCTTGGTAATGAAGACAAAAATTTGGTTGTAGATGATATCTTGTGGGTTTCCCATCTTCAATCATTAAAGTACCTCGACATGAGTGGCTCAATGATTTCGAATAAAGGAGTCCTCATGTAGGTGATCAGCATGCTCCCAAATTTATTGCATTTGAGCTTATCAGGTTGTGGATTACATAATTTTCATTTGTCTTCTAATCACTTGGCCAATTCTACTTCTCTTGTTCATCTTCAATACCTCGATCTTTCGAGTAATCTTTTCGAAAGTCCCATGCCGAGCACTTTGTTTCAAAACATGACTTCTCTTCAGCATCTTGATCTTTCATTGACCTTTTTCAACTCATTAATTCCCATGTGGTTTGACAAGTTTACAAGCCTTGCTTATCTCAATCTCGAGGGAAATCTTGTTGACAGAATTGAATGAGGCTTATTCTCATTCTTAAAGAACATTCGGTATCTCAAGTCGTTGCATTTGTGTCAAAACCAAATTGGAGAAGAGATTTCTGCAACCCAAGGAAATTCATCGAGACTCATCAAGAATAACTTAGAGAGTCTAGAGATATGTTCCAATAATCTTAAGGGTGCTCTACCCGATTGGTTGGAGCACTTCACAAACTTGGAAATACTAGATCTTTCGTATAATGGATTGAATGGGACCATTCCACCATCAATAGGTCGGTTGTCATCATTGAGATCGTTAGATCTTTCTTTTAATGAATTGACTAGGCATATTCCTGAGTCATTAGGGAAACTAGGGGCTTTGCAAGAGTTGCTTCTTCACAATAATCATTTAGAAGGTGTGATTACCAAAATCCATTTTTCTAATTTGTCAAGGCTTAAGGAGTTGTGGATCAGTAACAATAATAATTTGAGTTTTAAAGCAAAACCCAGTTGGATACCCCCTTTCCAATTGGTGGTTATCAGGATGAACTCTTGTAAATTTGGAGCTAAAGTTCCCCGATGGACTCAAACACAAGTGAACACCATAGATATCATACTCTCTAATGCTTCCCTTTTTGGGCCCTTACAGAGTTGGTTAGCCAACTTGACGTTTTCCGAGCTTGATCTATCTTACAATCAGATTACTAGGCCCTTGCCAGAATGGCTAGTCAACTTGACGTTTTCCAAGCTTGATCTATCTTACAATCAGATTATTGGGCCCTTGCCAGAATGGCCAGCCAACTCGACATTTTCCGAGTTCGATCTATCTTCCAATCAGATTACTGGGCCCTTGCCAGAATGGCCAGCCAACTCGAGGTTTTCCGAGCTTGATCTATCTTATAATCAGATTACTGGGCCCTTGCCAAAATGGCCAGCCAACTCGACGTTTTACAAGCTCGATCTATCTTACAATCAAATTACTAGGCCCTTGCCAGAATGGCCAACCAACTCGACGTTTTCCGATCTCGATCTATCTTCCAATCGAATTACTGGGCCCTTGCCAAAATGGCCAACCAACTCGACGTTTTACTCAACGTTTTTCGAGCTCAATCTATCTTCCAATCAGATTACTGGGCCCTTGCCAGAATGGCAAGCCAACTTGATGTTTTTTGAGCTCTATCTATTTAACAATCAGATCATTGGACCCTTGCTAAAACGGTCAGCCAACTGGACAGTTTTCGGACTCGATCTATATTACAATCAAATTAATGGAACCTTGCCAAAATTGTCGACCAACTTGACGTTTTCCTGGCTCGATCTATCTTACAATTAGATTACTGGCCCCTTGCCCATGTCTACCAAATGTCCCTATTTAGATCTCTCTCACAACTTGATCTCCGATTCTCTTCCAATATATATTGGTATTATGTACCAGGTACGTGCTCTATATCCCAATGACAACCAAATCGGTGGTACTCTACCGTCATCATTATGCAACATGGAGTTGATTGTTTTAAATCTTGCCAAGAATAGCCTATCTGGTAGTATTCCAGACTGTTGGAAGGATTATTTATCATTCTTGACTTTGTCATTCAATAAGTTGTCTAGAGGAATCCCTAGCTCACTTGGATCATTGACCCTTCTTACCATTCTACACTTGAACGGAAACCATCTCAATGGGGAGATTCCTCAAGCTTTAGATTATTGCACAAGTTTAGTAATTTTAGACCTTGGAGAGAATAATTTGTCTGGAAGCATTCCCACATGGTTTGACGGAAGCTTTCACTCCTTGTTGATCCTGAGGCTACGAGAGAATAGGTTTGTCGGCAGCATCCCTCCACAGCTTTGCTCACTCTCAAGATTGAGACTATTAGACATGGCAATGAACAATTTGACAGGAATGATCCCACATTGTCTTGGCAACATGAGCAGCATGATCAACTTGAATCAAACCAATTCATTTGGATCTGTTGCTGTCGCTCCTATACAAGATATAATTTTCTTGCCAATTGAATACAAGATGGTTTGGGGTCAAGAGCATGTGGTTGAGATCTTAAAGAGAAGATATAACGAGTACACAAAAATTGTTTTGCAACTTGTGGTCAATTTGGATCTCTCTAGCAACTTTTTGAACGGGTCAATCCCCGAAGAACTTTCTTTCCTCTCAGGATTGCATGGCTTGAACTTATCTCACAACCATCTCTCTGGAAATATTCCCATTTGCATTAGGAACATGACATCACTCGAGTCTCTTGATCTTTAAAACAACCACCTTTCAAGGACAATTTCGCAAGGCATTTCAGCGTTAACATCACTAGGTCACCTCAACTTGTCACAAAACAACCTTATGGGGCAGATTCCAAAAGGGAATCAAATCCAAACACTCGGCGATCCTTCCATTTATGCTGGCAATCCTCTACTCTGTGGTGATCTTTTGAGAAACAAATGCCTCAGCGCTGAGACACCTCAACCACAGAAAATCCCTCACCCTAAAGATACACATGAAAAGGATAAGCTTGATTGGACGTTGTTCTATGCGGTTGTAATGCTTGGATTCGCAATTGGGTTCTGGGGCTTTTTTGGAGTTTTGCAGTTCAAGAAGGATTGGAGACGAGCATATTTCAGTTTCGCGGATCAAGCAACAGACAAGGCATATGTGGCTATAGTAGTGAAGGTAGCCAAGTTGAAGAGGTTGAGATTGTCAAGAAGCATGTAAGAAATGAGCAATCTTGTGCCCTCTCCTCTGCCTTTAGTTTTTCATTTTAAGTTTGTTTAGAACTTGTGCTCGTATGATCTCTTCCCTTCCATGAGTTTGCTTCTTCATGTAATGTAATTAGCATTCTACGAGGTCTATTTCTCAAAACACCACACTTTCTACTGTATCTTTCGGGCCGAACTTTGCTTTATGCTTTCTCTCTTTTCAGCTGAAATATGATTTTTACTTGATGTCTCTTCCTTGTTAATGAGTGCTAGTATGGACAGATTTAAATGGGCCTCAACAACAACAGGCCTCTAACTCTTGGATCATGAGGGGATGCGTAGGGAAGTAGGCAAATGGATTCAAAACTATATAGGTTACTCCAATTTTGTGTTCACTGATGTTTGCCAATAAGGCAATAAGGCTATGTCTATCCTCAACTTCTTGTCATGTTTGAACCGGCGAATTTGCAATTGATGTGCCATTGCACCAGTTCTAATTCACTTGTCCACAAAACGGGATTAAGCATCGGAGGAGCTACCGGATTCAAGCTTTTAGACCCAAAACACAACATTGGAGCTGCTAGTTTCTGATCTATTTGTGACCTCATCTCTTTGTCGTCATACTTGTCAATTGATTTCTCCTCGCAGGCTGCGTCGATCTTTCCATCCATGCAAACAAATCACGTGAAATCAAAGCGTGCTAGTATGAGGAACCAAACTCCTCGTTTCATGGTTTTCATGGTTGATGAGCTTCTTTCTGTTACTCTGATGCACTTTTTGAACTTCTAACACATCAAGTTCTCATCTAAGCAAGACGCTTGGATTGGAAGGAAGGGCTTTGCTTTCTAATCACTTTTTGAGACTGGTGCTTCTACATTGAGCTTGTAGCAATTGGCATGCAGAGGTCTCCTTGACCTGCCGAAACTTACTTCTTGGGTTCGCAAAGAAAAATAACAAAGGCTGAAGAATAAGCCGAAACATCTCCTGATTGGTCTCCACTATTGGTAAGATAGTCATACTTCCTTTACTCAAAAGGGAACTTAATTTAGCGAATGTTAAAAGATGAATTCTCTCTATGGAAAGATGCTTGCTTTTGGCAATTGAAGCACAAGAGAGAGCGGTAGCCCATTTTGAATTAGGAATGATCATAGTTCCATATTAGAACATGAAACCGAAGAAGCGGACCAAGTTAGAACTTGTCCCATTCCAAATTTCAAAATATGCAAGGTAGATTTCAAATTCAAAAAATTTAAAAACCTATTTTGACTAGTAGGTTCGACTTGAACTTAGAACTTAAACCTACAATAAGTTTGTGTTTTTCTTAGTTTGTGTTTTCATGCAATCATGTGATGTTCCATGACGTCAAATGATGAGTGTATAACAAAAACTACTCATTTGAGCTTTCATATTATGATGAAAACTTTTACTTTGTTATGTCAGAAACTAAGGTAGAAGACGAAGACAGAGAACTGTAAGAAGAAGTTGAGAGAAAATTTTCTGTATATTCTTCTCTGTATCCCCTGATGTACAAAACCGATCTCTATATAATACAAGGTGTCTAATAATAAAGAAAGAAAGATTATATTCCTTTAATCTATGTGTATCAGATTTAATCCTAAATTGACTAAAATAAATGATCTACATCTCTTAATATACACTTTAGATCAGCATCATATCTTCCAACACTCCCCCTCAAGCTGGTGGCTTGTATATGTCTAAGACACCAAGCTTGCCTAGAAAATATGAATGTTGTCTCTGACATAAAGGCTTGGTAAATATATCAGCAAGCTGTTCTATGGTTCTGATTCCTCTTGCTTTGATTATTCCTTCTTGGATCTTCTCTCGAGTGAAGTGATAATCGACTTCCATGTGCTTTGTCCTTTCTTGCAATACAAGATTTGCAGCAAGCTTGAGTGCAGAATCATTGTCTCAAAATAACAAAGTTGGTCCCTCGACCTTCACTCCAAGGTCTAGAAGCAAGCCTCATAGCCAAACTACTTCACAAACCCTTCGCCATGGATTGATACTCAGCTTCTGCTGATGACAGGGATATAGTAGATTGCTTCTTCATCTTTCATGAGAGTAAGGATTCCCTAAGTTTGATGCAAAAACCAATGATGGATCTTCGACTCATAGGACAAATTGTGTAGTCCGCATCACAATAAGCTGTCATTTTCATGTTACAATTGCGGGAAAGAAGAATTCCTAGTCCCGGGCATTTCTTCAAATACTTCACCACTTTCAAGGTAGCATTCATGTGAGACTATTTTGGGTTATGCATGAATTGACTGAGTGTTTGAATAGCATAACAAATGTCAGGTCTTGTCATAGTGAGATAGATGAGTTTCCCAACTAGCCTCTGATAACTTGACGGGTCCTTGAGCAGTGGATCATTTTCTGTGGACTAGAGACCCGCATCATATTCTGCAATGGTTAACTTGACATTTTGCTCGGATGATTGATGGCTTGCATCCTGATAATCCCGCTTCTGATATAATCTCCAGTACATATTTTTGCTGACTAAGAGAGATACCTTGCTCTGAACGGGCTATCTCAATTCCAAGAAAATATTTTGGTGACCCCAAATCTTTGATATGAAACTTGGAATGAAGATTTTCTTTAAGGTTCTTCACAGCAAGCTCATCATTGCCCATGATAAGCATGTCATCAACATATATCATCAAGTAGACGGATGACGTACCTTTTGTCCAAGAGAAAATTGCATAATAATGATTGGATTGTTTGAAGCCCACAACTGTGAGTGCACTAGTGAACTTGGCATACCATTGTCACAAAGCCTGCTTGAGACCATAAAGGGATTTACGGAGACAACACACATTGGACTCCCCCTGTCTTCGTAAACCCGGTGGAAGATCCATATAAATATCTTCATCTAAATCTCCGTGAAGAAATGCATTATGAACATCCATTTGATGTAATGACTAATCACGAAATGCAGCAATGGATAAAAAGGTACAAACTATAACATCCTTTGCTACTGGGGAGAAAGTTTCATGATAGTCAAAACCTTCTTTTTGAATGAACCCTTTAGCCACTAATCGAGCCTTGTGTCTTTCGATGGATCCGTCTGCTCTATATTTGATCTTGTATACCCACTTGCAACCAATTGGCTTGCAATTTTGTGGTAATGAGACGATATCCCATGTATGATTCTCTAACAAGGCATGCAATTCCTTTTCCATGGCTTCTTGCCAATGAGGGTCTTTGACAACCTCATTGTAATGAGATGGTTCTTATTCCTCAAATACTCGACTAATGCAACACATATGATCAGGTGATAATCTTTGGAAAGATACATATGCGAAGATAGGATAATGGGTACCTGATGATTTTGAAGCCGTGCAAATAAAATCCTTTGTCCATGTAGGGGGACAGGTAATGCGTCCTGATCGCCTGGGCATCTAGGGCTGTGGACTGGAAGATATCTCCTCATTGTGTGACACTTCTTCATTGTTGACATGTTCTGGGCTTGTCACATCAACTTCTTCTGTAATAGAGTTATCCATGGAATATGCATCAGAAATTGGGGATGATGTTGTAATGCCCGATGTACGTTCTAGAGGTGTGAGAATATATGTTTGGCCAGGAGACGATTCTTCGTATGATATAAAGCGAGTATGGTCGGTGTCTCTGTCAGAACTTGCAGAAGGTTCCGACTTATCTCGGAAAGGAAATATTTCCTCATGAAAGACGACATCCTTGCTTATAAAGAATTCTCCAGTAGATGGCTCAAAGATTCTATATCCCTTATGTGAAGTTGCATATCCCATAAAGATGCACTGGCGGGCTCGAGGACTCATCTTGTCTCGAGGTCCTACCGTTGTCACATAGCATAGACAACCAAAAACTCTTAAATGATGAATTTCCGGTTTCCTTCTATAAAGCATTTTATATGGAGTCTTGCCAGCAAGGATCCGACTTAGCATATGATTAATCAGATAAGCAGCTGTGATTATGTAGTCTCCCCAAAAATTTTCAGGAATCGAGGCTTGAAATTTCAAAGCACGCGATACCTCTAATAAATGCCGGTGCTTACGCTCAACAATGCCATTTTGTTGTGGAGTATAGATACATGAGCTTTCATGGAGAATTCCATTTGAGGAGAAAAAATCTCACATTCATTGCTGAAGAATTCCCTTCTATTATCAATGCGAATGCGCTGAATAGACTTCCCAAATTGATTTTTGGACAAGGAGAAGAAAGTTTTCAGATAATGAAAAACTTGGCCTTTGGACTGCATCAGAAATACCCATGTGGCTCTTGAAAAATCATCCACAATTGTCAAAAAAAAAAAAAAAAGAGAACCATCACGATTTGGTGTGTGATAAGGTCCCCAAATATCAGCATGGATTAGAGAAAAAAGACTTTTTGCATGAGAAACACTATTTGGAAAAGGTGCACGAGTTTGCTTTGCTAATGGACAAATGGGACAATGAGAACAAGGAATAGAAGCACTATGGCCCAATATTTGATGACTAACAAAATTTTTATCATTGGTAGCAGAATTACACAATGACAAATTATTCAATTCAACACATGATAAATGTGAACTGCTGGGAAATTTGATCCAGAAATATAGCCATTGTGACATCCTGAAATTCGACCCCGTTTCGATAAAGTGAAATGGGCATTTCGTCAACGTGCCTATGGTCCTTTTTCTCTGAGCTGATCACTCATGAGTTAACTAACCTATTGGGTGAAGCCGGTAAAGGATATATCTGCAGTAAAATCCTTAAAAGCTACTCAATTTGTTGGATTGGACTAAAATCACGTCTGATCGATTTTTAACCACGAAATTGAACTCGATTTCGGGAATCGAATTTTAAGCGCGTCATAATTCTTATTTTTAGGATCCTGTCTCATCGCTCGTCAATTTATTGACGAGTCCGAAATTTCGAGAAAGAAATTATCGGAAGAAAAAGACTGAAGACCAAAAAGAAAATAGAAAAGGAAAGGAAAAGAGAAAAGAATAGAAAAAGAATAAGATCATTATTTAAATCCTTTTCTCTCTCTCCCTTTTCTCTCTTTTTCTCTCTTCTTTCTCCTTCCCTCTTTTCCCTCGTACGATTTCCCCTCCCCACCGAACACTCTTGCCAAGTTCAAATTGGCTTCCTCTTTCTTTTCTTTTATTTCTTTGACCGGTCAAACCCTTCTTTTTCATCTCATCTCTCTCTCATCTCTCTTTTCGCACCCTCTCTCCCTCGGCTCTCTTTGCTGTGCGAACAAAACCGAAAGGAGAAACTTGAGCGGAGGAGCTCGCCGGGCCGTCACCGCCCGCACTGCCGCCCGGACGCCTTGGCCGATCGCCGCCGTCCGCACCGCTTCCGCGCACGCCGCGCATCCCGCCGCTCGTCCCTCGCGTCCCGCCGCCTAGCAACTCCGTCCGGCAGCCGTTTGGCCTCTCGTTCGCCCCCATCCGGCCATCTCCGGCCGCCGTTTGAGCTTGCCGGACCTCCACCGGCCTTCCCCGCGCCTTGCCGCCCTTGCCGTGGTTGTAGGTTGCTGTTTTGTGTGTTTTTCCAGCCATCCCAGCAAGTTGCGAAATGGGTTTCCAGCACTGTTCAAGGCCGTTTTGGGCCGTTTCTGGACCCCGAACCCGAGCCGTGCTTTGGAGTTTATCGTTCCTCACGTCGCCCTCGTCGGATTGATCCGATTTGCGCGCGATTTGGTGAGTAATCTCACTAATCTTGGACTAGTTGACTAATTATGCTTTAAGGTTGGTTAGTTTTAATTAATTATGTTTAGGTTGTTAGATTATAATTAATTAGCAATTATTAGTCAATTGTGATGTGATTTAAATAAATTGATTGCGCAATTAGCAAGTAGACGTGGTCTACTATTTATTAGAAGCATCTCGAGAATTTTCCGACCCCTAATTGGGCTTCAATTTGGTGATTCGGGCCTAAGTGAGATTTTTGGGCATTTAAATATTAATTTTCGGAATTAAATTAAATAATTATTTATTTTTTGAAAATTCAAGGGAGATGATTCGAACCGAAAACTATGCTGATGATCGTGGCGAAGTCCGTTTATTTAATGGGACTTTATTTTAAGCTAAATTGAATTTTTAATATTAATTAATTTTCGAAATTAATTAAATAATTATTTATTTTCCGAAAAATTTAACTGGGATGGCTCGTGACCGGAAAATTATGCTGATGACCGTGGTTAAGTCCGTTTATTTAATTGGGCCTTATTTTGAGCTAAACGGAATTGTTTATATTTATTAATTAATTTTCGAAATTAATTAATTAATTATTTATTTTTCGGAAATTAAGATTGAGATGGCCGACGATCGAAATCTCGTGCGATTGTCGTGGCACAGTCCGTTTATTTATTTGAGCTTTGAATTGTGCCAAATTGAATTGAATGTGGAATTTAGGATATATTCCTAAATTGTTGTGGTTAATTATTTCATTGAGAAATCGTTGAGTATTGATTGAATTTTGAAAGTGGTCGAGTGGGACCGTAAAGCCATTGAATATTGAAAGTGGTCGAGTGGGACCGTAAAGCCATTGAATATCGAAAGTGGTCGAGTGGGACCGTAAAGCCATTGAATATCGAAAGTGGTCGAGTGGGACCGTAAAGCCATTGAATTTTGAAAGTGGTCGAGTGGGACCGTAAAGCCATTGAATACCGAAAGTGGTCGAGTGGGACCGTAAAGCCATTGAATCTTGAAAGTGGTCGAGTGGGACCGTAAAGCCATTGAATATCGAAAGTGGTCGAGTGGGACCGTAAAACCATTAAATATTGAATGTTGTCGAGTGGGACTCTGAGTAGCAATAGCTTGAATGACCGGGAAATGGTCAGGCTATCATGTAATCGACGAGGTCGATTAATCATTGCTTTGAGTTGATGTCGTGAATTGATTGACTGATTAGAAATGACCGTGAGTGGTCTTGTTGGTATATAATCGATTAGGTCGATTTAATCGATGCTTTGATCGGTGATATAATTGCTTGAGTGCCTATTATGAATTGTACTGACTTGCAGGTGGGATCTGATGCTAAGGTACGTCTTCGACCTATGCGTGTTTAGGCAGCCTTTAGTATAATGGTTTACTAATCGGGCTTAGTGGGGTAGAACTCGGCGAGACGTAGTCTCATCCCAGCTTGGGGAAAAACATTTCGGACCCCGTTGAGGAGCTGAGGAGGAATCTGAGAAGGAGAACTCGGAGGTGAAACCTGAGTAGAAGGATTTTTGGAAGAAGAAGATAATACCGAGAGAGATTTTGAGTATGACCTGAAGGGATTGAGATTCTATCTTCTTTTGTGAACTCCAATTGATGTGAATAGTTATGAAGTTCTCTAATTGATGTCATGTACAAAAGTTTGGTTATAAATTTCAATATGAAAAAATATGGCCCTGCTTTTCTATCCCATTGTTTTATTGTCTGGGGATTTTAACTGCTTCCGCATGTGCTTAATAATTGAAAGGGTCGGCGATACATTATCCTGGGATATCGCATTATAAAATCGACCAAGAGTGAAGGATGTGCGCGTGCCCGAGGATCGGGGCATGACAGCCATTGAGAGATACTACCCAAGCCCATCAGTCTGCCAGTCGAAAGGGCCTGAAATATACATTTATCATAATCAAATAGGACTTGGCACGAATTTTCTTCACAAACTCGAGACATTGATATTATATTGAAATTGAAATCAGGAACGTATAATACGTTCTTGAGTGTTATGAGTGGGCTAAGATTTATGGTGCCAATCATCATCACAAGTGTGGAATTACCATTGGGAAGCTGTACTAAAGCTGGAGTATGCAATTTCTGGATTTTTGAGAAAAAAATTTTATCGCAGGCAATGTGATCACTAGCCCCAGACTCAATTATCCACTTATCATTGGAAATCGAATTCGCCAAGCAATATGAAGTACCTGTGAAACTCCCAGCCTTGTCAGATGTGTCCAGCTTTTTGAAAGCCTTCATAAGTTCTTGATACTGCTCTTGGCTAATTGGTTGATGTTGTCCTGTAACCTGAAAAACAATTGAAAAATCCTTCTTTCCTTTTTCTCCAGGCTTGCCATGTAGTTTTCAGCAATTATCGATTGTGTGATGTGGACGCTTGCAATAATCGCAATATAATTTACCTTTGCCTTTGAAATTTCCATTTAATGTTGCAGCATAGGCCGGTCCAATCGGATTTTTTAAATAGGGAATGGTCGCCGCTTCTTGTGGACAGTCGGATGCGAAGAAAGAGCGCGAACTATCGGATCCTGTCGAGGGCGAGATCGCATGTGAGCCGTCCGATGCTGCTGAGAAGAATCCTTGGTGACCGTCAGATTCGATTAATGGGTGCGGGCCTTGTGAGCCGTCAGATCGCCTCGAAGAATCGTGACCGTCCGCTCCTCTCCTTAGATTTCAAGAGTCTTCACCGCTCCCAAGAAACCCTAGCATCTGCCCGATTGTTCCTCGCCCCCTTTTCACTGCTCCTCTCTCAAGAGCATTGCCGTGTACAGCGAGTGCAACCCCATCTTTAGGGTTGTTGAGCACAGCAAGATGCTGGCTTTCCTCTTTTGTTGCAAGTTGGTAGATCCGAGCAAGGGTTGGCGTCGGATCCATGGTGAGTATCTGCGTCCGAAATGAGAGGTACGATTCATTTAGGGCAAGGAGAAATCTTGTGACTTTTTCTCATTCCCAATGGCTCGGTATTGTTGTAGAGTCAATTCAGGTCCTTCTAATTTTTCTTCCACCTCTTCCAATTCATTCCATAACGTTGAAATCTTGTTGTAAATGGTGGCTACGCTCATATTTCCCTGTTTCAATTCGGAAAGCTGTTGGGTTAGTGAAAAAACTCAAACACGATCCAATTTGCGTCGGATCCATGGTGTATATCTATGTCCGAAATGAGAGGTATGATTCATTTAGGGCAAGGAGAAATCTTGTGACTTTTTCTCATTCCCGATGGCTCGGTATTGTTGAAGAGTCGATTCAGGTCCTTCTAATTTTTCTTCCACCACTTCCAATTCATTCCATAATGCTAAGATCTTGTTGTAAATGGTGGCTACACTCATATTTCCCTGTTTCAATTCGGAAAGCTATTGGGTTAGTGAAAAAACTCGAACACGATCCAATTTCCGTACATTTCTTTTATATTTTCCCACATCTGTTTTGGGTCTTCCGTTGGCGGCAATCCGGCCGTGACCTCGGAGGTAACACAGTTTCCGATCCATGTTAAGACTAACTGGTTACACTTCCTCTATAGTCATGCCTGCCGCTTGTCGGATGGGATCGAAATCGTTCCATCAATAAACCCATCTTTTTCTTTGGTCACCAACGCCCGCCGGAATTCCCGCGACCAGCTTGAGTAATTGTCGGCCCTGGTCAGTTGCTAGGTGATGAGCCATAGCTCTGGCCCGTCGGCCATCGTGGTATAAAGCGGGTCGTCGGGTTCTGGTTGGCCACTAGTGGCAAAGATTTGGTATGGGAAGAGGCCTAGTGCAGGAGTCGGGTAAGGATTTGTGCCCTGACTCGAACCGCCCAAGCCAAAACCATGACCTGCATTTTGAAAACTCGAGGAGGGATTCGTTCCCATACCCGATCTAGTCGAACCGCCCGTCTGCTCCAGGGCGATGGCAAGATTTGCCCCATCACTGGTTGGTAGACCTCCATCGGCTCGCGCGTTGCTTTGGTAGCTAGGCAATGATGCATTGGGGATAGACCCATGATACCATGGATACGACATCCATTGGTAGGGGTAGCCTGTGAAGGGTTGCCTTGGATTAGCCTGAGCCTGATGTTGCCATTGCACGTGCGGATGCTAGATCTGTCTTTCTTGTTGTTCTGATGCAGGGATTACAGTGGATGAATTTTGATCTCCCATGGTTTGCATCGGTGCCTCTGTTGCAGATTGGTCGGCTGAAACTGAGGTAAGATCTTGTGGTGTTGTCATGTTGAAAATAACTAATTCCTCTGGTAACTCCTTTTGCAGAGGAGGTTCCTCACTTTAGGCAATCAAACATTGTGATTCCTTTCAGCAACACTTCTCTGGAATTTGGAGTTTGTTTACAGGGTAATTGGAACGAAAGCAGAAAAACGGTTCAAAACCACAAATGGCTCTGATACCATGTCAGAAACTAAGGTAGAAGATGAAGACAGAGAACTGTAAGAAGAAGTCGAGAGAAAATTTTCTGTATATTCTTCTTTGTATCCCCTAATGTACAAAACCGATCTCTATATAATGCAAGGTGTCTAATAATAAAGAAAGAAAGATTATATTCCTTTAATCTATGTGTATTAGATCTAATCCTAAATTGACTAAATTAAATGATCTACATCTCTTAATATACACTTCAGATCATCATCATATCTTCCAACATGTTAATATTTTATATTCTTCATGTGTTTAAAAAATAAGTCATGATTAATGTATTAGTAGTAAGTGTAAATCATTAAAAAGAATGATTCACTGAGTCATTTGATTTATAATAAAAAGTGGAACCTGAGTAAATTGTAGAATTTATGATAAAATGGATTTCGGGTTCCAAAAAATAAGGAACTTATTGCAATGGGTAGATTTTAGATTCTAAATGGAGTATGTGCGGAAGTTAGAGTTGCCCACCCCTACTATGGATGCTTGAGAATTCAAACTTGGGCTTGGGCCTCTTCCGGCCCAAACCCATAGATAGAACCGTAGAAGACAAGATCAAAGAATGGTCATCGTCGTCTTCCCCCCACCGCTGACTGCACCGTACAACATCACAAGCTATCGATTGCGCTCCAGCTTCCCTCCGGGAGGAGCTCTTCCCTCGCGTCAACTACCCTCCTTTCCTTTCCTCCGATCCCGCAAGTCTCCGGCGAAATTCGCGTCCTTCAATTCTGCATCGAAGCAGCGGCGTTCGAGCTCCGATTCCGTACAAATCGCCTACTACGATGTCAAAGCCCTCCTCGCGATTGCTCCAAGGCGTTCTGAGATTGCATCGCCACCACCACCAGCTCCACCTCCCGAAATCGTCCCCCACCGGCGCGCATTCCTCCTCCCACTTCGCCACCGCGGCCGTCGATCCCGCCGCCGCCACCGGCTCCTCGCCGGTACCGCACGGAATTCGTGCCAGTCTAGAGCGTTCGGTAATCTCTCCGCGTCCGAGGTGCTCCCTCCTAGGGCTGGCCAGGCTTCGTCGAGGAGCTTCTCGCCGACGGGACTCGGTCCGTTGAGATTGAATTGCTATGGGGTCAGGCATTTCTCGTTCCAAAGCTCCGGGAATGGGGGCTTCGCGAAGAAGGTTTTCGAGAAGCCGACAATGTCGGTTCTTTCTACGTTTAGCAAATACCGGGAGGCCATGGGGCTGCAAGTGGAGTCGTTCTTGAGGAGCAATTACTTGATCCTCGTGGGGGCTGCGGCTGCGTTGGTGTGCGCCTTGTTGTGGAGGATCATGTTTGGAATTGCTAATACCTTCGTCGGGATCTCCGAGGGGATGGCAAAGTACGGGTTCCTCGCCCTTTCCTCCGCTATTGTCGCCTTTGCTGTGAGTCCGTGAATTTCCTACTTTGTTCATTTATCTGTGTGATATAGTCGTTTCTATTGCCTAGAGAGTTGTAAAACTGTATGTGTAAAACTGTATTGGGAATGATTGAATGCCTGTGCTCAGCATTTCTGTCTCGGTGATTGTAGTATTCTTAAATTTTAGTCCGTCCTCTGTATGTAAAGGCCGTGATAGGAGCGAGACCTTACGGTTAGGAGGACGGCATTTGGATGAGTGTGTCACCACTAGATGCTTACCTTTTTCTCACCTGAGCGCGAGGTTGATTATCCAACCAACAATTGTTATAAGCAAGGCGAGGACCTTAGATTTCCTGATGACCGTGAGTTTGTCAAATGTCTTTGATTTTTAAATTAGCAGCTTCATTTGCAATGTGGCATTCTGGTACAGTGTAGGTTCTGCCACTGATCTGGCTTTTAGTTAAGTAAATGGGGAGTGGTTGACGGAAAATACTGATATGACTTTTTAATATTTTCTCTCTTCTTCTATGTGGCGATGATGTGACTAAAATGTTGTTTTGGTCCAAATCTGATTTTTAATTCAATTTTTATTCACATTAAATAAAAATAAGCTAATTTTTTGAAAAAAAAAAAGAAAGAAAGAAAGATAGAAAGAAGAAGAAGGCAACAAGATTGCTAGAAGCTTGGAAATTCAATCGTTAAATGAAACGGTTTTGGTCAATCCTTTGTACTTGATGCAAAACTTTTGAAGCGCTTGCAAAATGCTGGAAGCTGGGAAATTCATAAATAGTTGGTTGGAAGTGCTTCATATTTCCTTTTGTTCATTGTAAGTTCTCTCGACTAAAAATGCGGAAAGCGCACCAGTTGAATGAAATCAAAGTAACTAAGGTAAAAAATCAGCTTTTTTCCTCCGGTAAATACACAATAATACATTGCCTTTTCTTTTTAGAAAAAGATATACTACGCAATACATTCGATAGACTATATCGTCCGTGGCCTCTCTTCTTTTTCATTAGGACACAACAAAAATATTTTTATAACCCATCGTAGTAATAACATGTATTATCCTAGAAGTTGCTCGATTTATGGAAAGACAGAGAGAAGGTTCAATTGAGTTGAAGTTATTTACAAATAGTCAATTTCTCACCTATAATTAATTTTATCCTTTTTATTTAGGACTTAATTACATAAAAAAATTAGGAATTAGTTTCTAAAAAAAAGTAAAGTAAATAATTTTAATTAAAATGCATAACATATAGACATTAGGAATATTTGCATCAGTAGTATTAAAAAATTAAAAAAATAATTAAAATTAATAAAGGCAGCCCTAGCCCGGCCCCTCCTTCTTTGCCCTTTTCTTTTTCCCGGCCTGGGCTGGCCTAGCCCTCCTGTTCTTTTCCTTTTTCCCCGTTCCAGCTTTCTCTCTTTCTTTTCTTCCCCCAGCCCAGCCTTCTTTCTCTCCCGCGGGCGAAGGAACAAACACCAGAACGCAACAAAGATGGAGGACAGAGGATGGTACTGAAGAGGGAAGGACGAGGCGAACGTTGCGCGGGATGCCCGGCCAGGAATGTCGTGCGGTACGGGGCAGGTCAGCACAGCTGGCGTCGTCGCCGCTTAAGAATGAGAGAGGAGCGTTGATCTTCGGGGCTGGTTTTTTTTTTTAATTTCTTCTTCGGCTGGAGAGAACAGAGTGGGGTTTCTTCGGTAAGCAACCGAGAGAGAGAGAGAGAGAGTCTGAGAGCGAGGAGGCCTCCGGCAGTCCGGCCGCACCCGAACCCCTTCTGACAACTCCCGGCCGCGTTCTTGAGCGCGCAACTCCCGCTCTCCCCGCACCAAGTCTCTGTTTGGTAATCTTGGCCTCTCTCGCCCCCAAAAACTAATTCAATAGGTGAGGCATTTCTCTTGTACTTATAATTATACATCGACCGCTAGCGCTTTCCACAATGGACGTGGGACAAACTCAACATCTCCCATATAGGTCACATTCCTTCTTTTGATTTTGCATGGTTCGGGCCATTTCCCCGAGGATCTCGGCTCCAGGAGCTCGCCTCCCATTCGCCCGCGGCCGAGCCGGTTAGGGCCACCTCCGGCGACCAAGCTCGGGCTCCCCTCTTCCTTGTTTGATGCTCGGCCTCAGTTCAACTGAGACCGGGACTTTTCGTTCTCCGTTTTCGCTCGTGTTGAATGTAAATAATTCGTCTGTGAGTTGGCCTCGAGTGTTGCTTGTGCGCCGTGTATTGATTTTGACTCGAAACCGCGTCTCGAATGAGCGAGTGGCCTCCCTTTCGGCGACGCCCTCCAAGTGCTTGATGAAATGCCTGAACCAGATTCACGTCGCCTTCTTTGATTCTTGGTCTGTTCTGAGAGTATTTTGGTCAGTAGACATGGCTTTCTAATGTTTTCATGCCGTTCTATTACTTGGCATGTCGTTTCTCTGTGTGGTTGTTGTGCATTCGTTGTTTGGACGTTGAACATAGGCATTTTAGCAGGTAGAAAACGGTATCTGCCTTGGGTGTCCACCATCCCTCTTCATCAAGGGATGAGTTGGGCTCCAAACGGGAAGTGATCAGAAGATCCTTTCAATTGGCTAGAATCCGTTACTTGAACGAAACTAGATCTTGTAAAATCATATACGCTCAAGGTAGTGGCCGCAAGCGTTTCTGGTGACTGGAATTAGCCTGTGATGGAGGACCAGCGGTGGATGTAGATTGATTCACTGTGAAGCACAGCGTTCGAGTTCTAGCGCTTTGGTTCTGAGTCGCGATAAAAATCCTTCAAATGTCGTGCTCCCTGCTTTGGTGGAAAGATGGCGGGTAGTGCGTGTAGGCATAGAGGAGTGGGGAGATCGACCATATTTTAGAGGGAGAAGAGCATAGGAGATGAGCTTGGGCTGAACTTTAGTAAATCTAGGTTGGGCTTAAAGTTAATTGAGTCTGGTTTGGTTTGGGCCTAATTGGTCTTGTGGAGTTTGGGCTAAATTCGGTTGAGATTTTTTTGACTTGTCTGGTTCAGTTTAGTTTGGGCTGGACTTTTAGGTGAGTTAGGCTTTTGGAAAATTCGGGCTTGTTTTAAGGTCTAGGTCGGATTGGGCTCAAAAGGTGGGAATCTGTCCGCGAATTGGTCCTGCTCGGTAGGCCCGGATTCGGGCCCGAGCCCGATCTCGCTTGATAGTCCAAGTCGATGTCCTCATTAGCCGATTTTTTTAAAAAAAGAATTTAAACAATTCAGAATTTTGAAAATTTTGAAAATTCCGTAATTCATAATTTTTTTTTAGAAAATTGGGAAAATCCCTAAAATTCCATGAAAATTCAAAAAAATTTCAAAAATTAGAATTCATCAAAAATGCTTTAAAATTGCCTTTTTGGGTAGCCTTCTCTTAAAATTATGGAGAAATCATTGACAAATTATGCTCGAAAGTTGAACATGCCCTTACGGCTTTACCATAGAGTTCCAATTATCCTTAAAAAAATGAATGCCTTTGATTGAGCACTTTCAATATGTTCATTATGGTTTCCCTCTAGCTTGGTTAGATATGGCATGCCCCCTTATTTAGTAATGTTAGATCTTTGCTATCTACTGCAATTTATTTAAAGATTTTATTGGCTACTAATTATTATTTTAATGACTAGACACTCGCATATTCCCTTGACATGTTAGTAGATAGGTTTAAAATCAATTCAAACTGTCTGACAAAAATCTTTCCAAAATAAACAAAATTAGGCACCGAAAGGGTATTAATTGATTAATTAATGTAATCAAGTCTCCAACTCTAGATTATCTGGTTGCGTTGGAAGTGAGCACACTCCCATACCTCGCTTGGTTTCTAACCGATCCTAATAAGCTAGTGGCGACTCATTTTTTAGAAAATTCTCATAATGTTAATTTAGATACCTAACGTCGCGTGAGGTATGGGCTTGAGAGAGAGCCAGCGTCTAAATCATGGGCCGTAGGCCTATCCTTTAAGCAATACAACTAAACCTATTCCCTCCCTCCCTCAAATGTTTTTTTTTTTTTTTTTTTGGGTGAAACCCTCCCCCCCCTCAAATGTTGGTAGTCACATTTTATGATAATAGAATGCATATGCACAGTAAAGTCTCTCCATGATTTTAACTCTTAATTCTCAAACTGTGTTATCCTTTGGTGAATGGATAATTTTTTTTTTTTTGGTTCTATATGAACTGATAATTTAAGAGTGCAGAAAACCAATAATCCAAAGTAGTTTAGAAAACAACTCATGTTTGAGTAAACTTAAGCAATTTAAGATGGTGAACACAAATCTAGCTAAACTTGATAAAGTAACCTGAATTTTATCTAACGTAAGGTTAAATTCAGATTCTACATAGTGGTCGACCAAGCAAACTCATCCTATCCAAACATTGCTTTTTAAGCAATGGCTGACAAAATCTTGCACGTAGCATGGACAACAAGACTAATTAAGATCGTTATTTTGACTTTGATAATTTGATAAAAATCATAACATGAAATTGGCGATGTTGTTATAGACATGCATTTATACAGAGAAACAATCATTAACCCATAAGACTTGACTTAGTCGTGTCTGACACTATAAATTTGGGCTTAATTATCCACGATCTCCTTAGTAGAGCTGCTTTGCACTTGGACTAATTTGTATAGGTTGAATTCTCTCTTCCGGATGGGGGCCCAATCATCAATTTACAAATTCCAATTGAATTCTCTCTTGCAAGAATAGATGTGCATTTTCTTCTATAACTATGATTATTATAAGCAATGGTTGGCAAATTCCTGTGCATAGCACAAGCAACAAGACTAATTAAAATCGCTATTTTGGAATTGACAATTTAGAAGAAATCATAACGTTCAAATAAACGGTGCCACTATAGACATGCATTTTTATAGAGAAACAATTATTAACTTATAAGAAATAGACTTAGTCCGTGTTCGGCAATGCAAAAATCTGGCACAATTCTCCACGATCTCCTTAATGGAGCCGCATTTCACTTGGACTAATTTGTAGAGGTTGAATTCAATCTTCTGGGTGGGTCTGGTCATCAGTTTACAAAGTCCAATTGAACTCTCTCTTGCAAGAATGGATGCACCTTTTCTTCTTTGCCTATGATTATTAAAAGCAATGGCCGGCAAATTCCCAAGCATAGGACGGACAACAAAATTAATTAAAATCGTTATTTTGGAATTGATAATTTAAGAAAAAATCATAACGTGAAATGAACGGTACCATTATAAACATTCATTTTTATAGAGAAACAATTATTAACTCAAAAGACTTAAGACTTTGTTTGTGTTCGGCACTGCAAAGATTGGGGTAGTTCTCCCCTATCTCCTTAGTGGAGTTGTTTTTTACTTGGAATTGATGATTTAAGAAAAAATCATAACGTGAAATGAACGATACCATTATAGACATGCATTTTCATAGAAAAACAATTATTAGCTCAAAAGACTTAGACTTAGTTTGTGTTTGGCATTGCAAAAATTGGGGTAGTTCTCCACTATCTCTTTAGTGGAGTTGTTTTTTACTTGGAATTGATGATTTAAGAAAATATCATAACGTGAAATGAACGATACCATTATAGACATGCATTTTCATAGAGAAATAATTATTAACTCAAAAGATTTAGACTTAGTTTGTGTTCGGCACTGCAGAAATTGGGGTAGTTCTCCACTATCTCCTTAGTGGAGCTGTTTTTTACTTGGAATTGATAATTTAAGAAAAAGTCATAACGTGAAATGAACGATACCATTATAGACATGCATTTTCATAGAGAAACAATTATTAACTCAAAAGACTTAGACTTAGTTTGTGTTTGGCACTGCAAAAATTGGGATAGTTATCCACTATCTCCTTAGTTGAGTTGTTTTTCACTTGGACTAATTTGTAGAGTTTGAATTCTCTCTTCTGGATATGGGATAGTCATCGATTTATGAAGTCCCATTGAATTATCTCTTACAAGAATGGATGTGCCTTTTCTTCTATGACTATGATTATTATAAGCAATGGCCGACAAATTCCTATGCATAGCATGGTCGACGAGACTAATTAAATTCTTTATATCAGAATTGATAATTTAGTAAAAATGATAACGTGAAATGAACGGTGCAGACACGCATTTTTATAAAAAAAATAATTATTAACTCATAACTCTTGGACTTAGTTCATGTTCAGCAGTGCAAAAATTGGGCGTAATGCTCCACTATCTCCTTAGTGGAGCTACTTTGCACTTGGACTAATCTATAGAGGTTGAATTCAATTTTCTGGATGCGGGCCCAACCATCAATTTACAAATTCCTATGGCAATAATTAATGTGCCTTTGTCTACCACGTTTGCTCCACTATCCTAGGTAGCCTATATTTTCATTTGTCCTATTCTCCTTTATCAATTTTGATGCTCCATACGTTGCTTCAAGGCAACTGACACAAAAAGGACTTGTTTTATTAATTATCGCATAGAACGAACGCCAGTAGAGAGAGGAATAGTTTCTTTTATTCTCTTTTTCGGTTTTTCTTTTTCTTAATCAAATTGGCGGAAGGATGCTTCGTGTGCATTGATTTTGTGGTTCAGCGTAAAATACAGCATCATCCGTGAGCTGCCCCGAATGGATATTGTCCAGTTCGGCGTCTCTCCAGGTGTGTTGGGGTTTGGAATTTGAGAGGCACCCATGGGGACCGATGCCGGGGGAGCAGACCGGGGATTCGCCAGTAGCTGGCGACTCCCAGAGGTCGCTTCCGATTCTCATGAAGACTTACATGCTCATGGATGATCCATCGGTGGACGATTTGATTTCGTGGAACGAGGATGGGACGACGTTCATCGCGTCGCGTGGCGGCTAGCGGAATTAGGATTTCGATTTAGCTTATTTTGTATTAAAAATCAGATTGACATCATTTTAGCAGTATGTTTTACGTTTTAATCATGTCATCGCCACTTATGAGATAGGAAATATTAAAAAGAAGTCATGCCAGCATTTTTCATTAGTCAAATTGGCCGAAGTTACTTAAAGGACTTGATTGCATAAAGTTGACAAGTTTCAGGGTGTCGTTGGACTTTTGGGAAAAGTCTTTGGAAAAATATAAAGGACTTTAAGTTAAAAAGATTTTTCAAAATGTAAATTGTATTTATTAAATTGTAATGTGAGTCCATTGTCAAGTACCTTTAAACAAAATAATATTTAGAGAGATTATATTTACAAAGGATGGAGACACAAGAGGAGGACCATGTCATAGCTCTTTCAAGTGCTTCCATATATGGGGCTTTGCCTAGGTGTTCAGCCTAACAGATCACTTTTTGTGGCTTGATCTCTCCCACTCTAGGATGGCGAATTGAGACCGAAACGAAGTCAAGATAATAAAAGTGTGACTCTAATTCGATTCGATTCTATAATAAAATTGTGGCGTTCCATCTATTATTTTTATTCAATCAATTTTCAACAAAGTAGGTTCAACTTGGAAATTACTCTGCTGTGAGGTTTGCAACTTTGTTGCACAATATGATGTCTGCATATAGAAAAGTACGCTTCCATTGTGAAAGATGCATGAGTGCTTTCCACCATTACACTCTAACTTGAACAAGCGAAGAGAAATCTAAACCGAGGGTTTATGAGATATTTGTTTTAATTAGGCAAGTTTCAATATTAAATCTGCCAAATTTCAAAAAGAAAGAGAGCTAAAGATTGTAGATTTGCCAAATTCCCAATACCCTTCCTTTTCTTTTTTTTTTTTCAATTTCTTTCTTCCAAATTTTTGACAGATACTTTTTATTTTAAGGTTTTCAATATAGCCACTTAGCATGGCGTATGTAACGCCAACACGGCATTTAACAGGAATTTATCAGCCCTATCCGCATAATTTTAGCAACGGCATTAGAAATTTACCAACAAAATCAGAAATCTCAACCGAAAATTTTGCAGCTTTTCCAATTCCATTTATGAATATTTGCTTCTGTTGTCTCTCTCAGTGCCCATCCGCAAGCCTGAATTTTGCATGTCCCCTGAAGCTGTAGTCGAAGCTAAAGGCGCTGACTTGCCAATAGAAAATGGGGATAGTTCTGGTTCTCAAAGTTTGCACAGGATGAGTTTGCCTGAAAGCTTATCTATTGTCGGCAACTGTGTAGAATCTGAATTTAACCTTACCAAAAAAAAAAAGTTGCTTTATCAAATTTAGGTATACCTACGTTCAGAATTGCTTAAGTTTGAAGAACTTTACGAACAGAAACAAAGATGGAGGTAATCGAGAGAGAGAGAGAGAGAGAGAGAGAGAGAGAGAGAGAGAGAGAGAGAGAGAGAGAGAGAGAGAGAGAGAGAGAGAGAATGTATATCTTCTGTTATATCAAGTGACTTCCTTGATTACAGTATATGAGAGTTTCTTCTTATATCTATTCTATTTCTCTTAATGAATCTGGTTTTCCCAAGGTCTGTTGAAAGAAAAGGTTAACTACTTAACTGCAGAGAATAACCGAATACCGGTCATGACAGCTAAGATACAAAGAGAAGGAAAAACAGAGTAAATGAACAGAGTAGCGATTTTGGCCAACTTCGCAGCCTTTCTTCTTCAGTGTTTCTTCATGCTATTTCTTGATCTTTAGATCATCCTTCTTCCTTCCTTTCTTTATTTTTCACCGTAGATCTTCTTTGTTCTGCACATTTCTCAGCATCATCTATACTTCTGGCTGGCTTTTGTTTTTGTTGTTGAGTAAGCTGCTGTCTTATTTTCCTAACATCCCCCCGCAAATTGGGCAAGGGTAAAGAACCAATGCCCAATTTGAGCCAAAGAGAGAAGTGTGTTGGTTTAGATAGTGGCTTGGTAAAGATATCAGCAACTTGGTTCTGGCTAGGAACATATTTAACACACAAAGATCCAGATGCAACTTTTTCTCGGACAAAGTGGAAATCAATCTCAATATGTTTTGTACGAGCATGAAGTATAGGATTCGCTGTGAGAGATATTGCAGATTTATTGTCACAGAATAGTATGGTTGGTGAGTGAAGAGAAACTCTAATGTCTCTGAGAACAAAAGAAATCCAGGTAAGATCAGCTGTTGCTAAGGCAAGAGCTCTATATTCAGCTTCAGTGGAGGAACGGGAAACAGTTGATTGTTTCTTAGCAGTCCATGAGATGAGATTAGAACCGAGGTAGGTACAGAAGCCTGTGGTGGAACGTCTCGTTTGAAGACAGCCAGCCCAATCTGCATCAGAGAAACCATATAATTGGAGAGAGCTGTGAGAGTGAAGTGACATACCGAGGTGAATTGTGCCTTTTACATATCGAAGAACTCGTTTTAGTTGAAGAAGATCTCCAATTGTGGGGTGTTGTAGTTTCTGACATAGGAGATTTGTTGCAAAGGCAAGATCAGGTCTGGTAATAGTGAGATATTGGAGACCTCCTACAAGACTTCGATAGTTCATGGGATTTGGAAGAAGAACAGCATCTCTTTCAAGTATAACTGGTTTAAGAGAGAGAGGTGTAGCAATAGGTTTACAGTCACTCATGTGTGCACGAGACAGTAAGTCAAGAGCATACTTGGTTTGACATAAGAACAGTTCGGTAGGTGTTCGTGTGGCTTCAATTCCAAGAAAATAATGAAGCTGACCCAGATCTTTCATATGGAATTGAACACTGAGTGAATGAATAAGAGTCTGTAGCAATGATTCTGAGCTACCAGTGAGGATTATATCGTCTACATATAGAAGTAACAACATTGTCTCTTGTTCTTGATGAAGTATGAACAAAGATGGGTCAGTTGAACTACAGAAAAATCCAATCTCAAGTAAGAAATTGCTGAATTTATCATACCAGGCACGTGGTGCTTGCCACAGTCCATAAAGTGACTTTTGAAGCAGACATACATATTGTGAATACTGTGGACGAACAAAACCAGGAGGTTGTTCCATGTACACAGTTTTATTCAAGGTGCCATGTAAGAAGGCGTTCTTGACATCAAGTTGGTGTATAGACCAATGTTGTACCATTGCTACAGAGAGAACAAGTCTAACCGTTGCATGTTTTATTACAGGACTAAAGGTTTCTGTGAAGTCGATTCCTTCTTCTTGATGAAATCCCTTGGCTACTAGACGAGCCTTTAATCGATCAAGATTACCAGTAGAAGTAAGTTTAGTCTTGAACACCCATTTGCAACCAATAACATTCATGTTATTCGTACGAGGAACCAATGACCAGGTTTGATTCTGGTGTAATGCACTCATTTCTTCTTGCATTGCCTTATACCATCCTGGATCTGCTAGAGCAGTTTTTAATGATTTTGGTTCTGAAGGAACTTGGTATTGAGCAAGACATGCATATCGAGGATTAGCTTTAACTATACCAGATTTAGACCTGGTTTGCATGTGATGAGTAGGTTGTGTACCTTGTACAGGATGGATAGACTGTGTTTGTTCAATAGCTGGTTCTGTTACTGTCACTGTGGTGGTTCCAGATATATTCTCTTGTGGAGACATACTTTGAATAGGAGATGGAGCTTGATCATCTGATGAGACAATTGTAGGTTCTATATGTTCTGCACAAACTTGCTCAGCTGGAACATACTTTGTTTGATGAGATGTTGAAGTATTGATAGGCTCTATACTTGGAGCTTGTAAGAATTTCTCTTCTTCTGTCCATAGTTTATACAGTTGTGTATATGTTGAGGACTGTGTTGTCAGCTTTTTAGAGAAAGGGAAGAACTTTTCATCAAAAATTACATGTCGACTGATGTATACCTGACCAGTAATAGGTACCAAACATCGGTATCCTTTATGATGAGTGCTGTAACCAAGGAATACACAGGTAAGTGATCGTGGATCCAGCTTGTGTTGTGCATAGGGTCGAAGGCAGGGATAGCAAGCACACCCGAATACTCTGAGATGATCATATCTTGGATTAGACTTATATAGCTTGAGAAAGGGAGATAGCATCCTTAACTGTGGAGTAGGAAGTATATTGACAGTATAGTTTGCTGTCATAAACGCATCAACCCAAAATTTTAATGGGACTTTTGCATGATATAACATAGCCAGACCAAGCTCAACTATATGTCAATGTTTTCTCTCAGGTATTCCATTCTGTTCGGGTGTATATGGACAAGAGATAAGTTGTTGAATGCCACAACTCTGTAGATGAGCTTTAAACTTGTGACTGACAAACTCTCCCCCACCATCGCATTGAAACCTCTTGATTTTGCAATTGTGCTGGTTTTCTACTAACTTTTGGAACCTAAGAAAGATATCATAGAAGTCTGATTTTAGTTTCAATGGATACAACCAGCTGAATCGAGAAAAGTTATCAACAAAGATCACATAATACTTGAAATTCTGATAAGAGTTGACTGGAGAAGGTCCCCAGATGTCACAATGGACTTGTTCTAGAGGCTTATTCGCTACAGATCTTGACAGAGGAAAGGGTAGAGCTGTGTTCTTAGCAAGCTGACAACTTCTACATATAGATTGTGATTCTGTATTACACTGGATCAACTTTTGATTCTTCAAATGCTTCAGAACATTTTGATTCGTATGAGCTAGCCTTTGATGCCATATGTTTTCTCCTGTGATCTTCTGTCTCTGAGTGAAGAACACCTCTGCAGCGCAAGGATCAATTCTGTATAGTCCTTTCTCCTTCTTCCCTATCATCCTGGTTATGTTGGTGGTGCTGTCCTTTATGTATACCCCAATTTTGTCAAAGACAAAAGAACAAGGATAATCATCGGTTAGTCTAGAGATTGAAAGAAGATTTTTCTTAATTGCTGGAACAATTAACACGTCTTTTAGAGGCAAGATAGAAGCAGCAGTATTTAGCATTGTATTCCCAATGTATTTCACAGGTAAACATGAACCGTTGCCAATCATTACTGTATCAGTACCAGCATTCTTAGAGAAGTTTTGGAGAATACCAGCATTTGCCGAAATGTGAGCAGTTGCTCCAGTATCAGGATACCATTCATTTCCATTAGTATCCTCAATGTGGAGTGCTGATAAAGCTGTAGGTATTTCTTCAGCTTGGTAAGAATTATCAAATCTATACCAGCAGTGCAATGCATCGTGACCTGGTTTTCTGCAGATCTGGCACTCCAGTCGAGTGTTTGTTGTTGCTTTTTCCATCTGCATATCTTTATGAAAAGTTAAGTTTGATGTAGGATACATCTTGGCTTCTGTATACCTCTGAGCTGAACTATTATATGGTCTGAACCCCTGACCAGGACTCAAGGTAGAGGGAGTATTAGCCTGGTTAAGATGTTGACTCCCCTGTTCATAACTCGAGTTATTAGTTCTGTAATTCATATCTCTTCCAATCCTTCCAAAGTTGTTGTATCTGTTATTGAATGGTCTTCCTCTTCTAATACTTCTTCCTCCACGACTATAACCCCTTGAATTTCCAAGATTGTTGCTTTGCTGTAAAAAATTTCTATTAAACTCATCTTTGTGTATAGCTTCAGTCTTCCTTTGACCATAATAGGCTAGGTTTGGACTGAACCCGACTTGAGGAATAGTTTTGCAGCCTTGATTCAAACCTTTCTAGATGAGAAATCACTTCATCATATTCCGGTTGAGGATTTAAACAATAAATTGTTGTTTTAAAGCTCTCATACTCGGATCCCAAGCCTTCCAAAATGCCAAACAGTTTTGTTATGTCATCTACTGGTTTACCTATGGCATTTAATTGATCACATATTGTCTTGTACTCTCTAAGATATGTTGATAGGGTTCTATCACGTTTCTGACAAGCCTGCAATTTTCCTCTTAGTTCAAACTCCTTTGCCACAGATTTTTGAGTGAACTGATTAAGTAGAGTCTCCCAAAGTTCATAGGCTGTGTTTAAGCCAATTATTAGGCTAAGTATGTCTTCGGAAACAGCACCACTGATCCAAGAAGAGATGAGTTGATCCGTTTTAATCCAGTCAATATAGTCAGGATTAGGGATATCGAGTGTTTGATCTCCTTCTTCTACCTACAGTGTTTTGGCAGGCGGTGGAGTTTCTCCACTCACAAATCCAAACAAATCTTGACTTCTTAAAAATCTATGAAACTGAGCTTGCCATAGGAGGAAGTTGTTCTCAGTTAATTTGATTGTAACAAAGTTCGAGATGTTGACATGAATAGGAAATGGATATCTCGAGCTTTTTGCTGCCATTCTACTTTCCAGATCTTTGAATATCACTTGTTTCGAATACAATCTTTACTGGTTTTGCAGTATGATGCAGTAAATCAATTTCTAATGACAGAGATTTGAAGGAAGATGAAGAATATTGACTCACGGATCAACAAGGCTTCGATTCCCGACTCCCGGTCCGTAGAATCAGCCATTTTTATGCAGATTTGAGATGATTTCTTCAGGATGATGGCTCTGATACCATGAAGAACTTTACGAACAGAAACAAAGATGGAGGTAATCGAGAGAGAGAGAGAGAGAGAGAGAGAGAGAGAGAGAGAGAATGTATATCTTCTGTTATATCAAGTGACTTCCTTGATTACAGTATATGAGAGTTTCTTCTTATATCTATTCTATTTCTCTTAATGAATCTAGTCTTCCCAAGGTCTGTTGAAAGAAAAGGTTAACTACTTAACTGCAGAGAATAACAGAATACCGGTCATGACAGCTAAGATACGAAGAGAAGGAAAAACAGAGTAAATGAACAGAGTAGCGATTAGCGATTTTGGCCAACTTCGCAGCCTTTCTTCTTCAGTGTTTCTTCATGCTATTTCTTGATCTTTAGATCATCCTTCTTCCTTCCTTTCTTTATTTTTCACCGTAGATCTTCTTTGTTCTGCACATTTCTCAGCATCATCTATACTTCTGGCTGGCTTTTGTTTTTGTTGTTGAGTAAGCTGCTGTCTTATTTTCCTAACAAAGTTTACTTGATCACGAGTTGATTTCTAAAATACTTCGGGTCGTGGGTTTTCTGCGCAACTACTTTCTTCCTTAACGAGGAATGTTGCAGTTTATGATCATCCCATCTATCCTATAAACTCATCGAACCAAAACTGTGTTTTCTTCCTTCGATTATGTTTATATTTTTCCTTGATTTTTCTATGTTTTTTGAGCTCAAAGGCCTCTTGATTGATTCCAATCTACGAGTATCGAAATTGATGGCAAAGTACGACCCTCAGCTTCTCTTATCTTCACCTTCGTTAATGACCTTTGATCTCCATGGTAAAAAAACAACCATGCTGTTCTCCAATCTAAACTAGGCTTTATCTCTGATAAACCTTACTGCATTATAACTCATTATCAATTGGTTACATGGGTTTTGACTCTATGGAAGATTTGAATTGTTTATTGAGTTTGAATTCCTCAATCCTTCTCATATCATCATCCATCCAAAGCTTGTTGCTACATTTTCCTTTACAACATAGTTGGTGGTTAGATTCTGTTTGTTTTGTTTTTTCTTTTTTTTTAAATGCTATTAGCAGTGATATTGAATGTTTATCCCTTCTTGTTGTCAGACCTTTTTTTTTTTTTATATTATAAAATAAGATACATACGCGGTCTGATTCTTTTTTCTTGGGAGAATTTTTCTCTTATTTTATTTTTTGATAGCTCTGAGTCTCTTAGTGTGGTTTATATATTGGAATGGTCCTATGACCCTTTCACTTGCTGCACGTGAATTGCGCTAATGATCCCTTGCTTTATTACCATTACTATTTGTTTAGTGATTTGTGATTTACACCCATGGGAAACACTAAAAACATAACTGAAAAATCAAATTATATCCTTCAATTGAAAGAAAAGCCTTCATAGAGAAAGTTCTTTTATAGATTGAACTATTTATGTTTTCTAAGGTCAAAATCATCATTTATCTAGAGTTTTTATGGGCAAAGCAAACTCAAGTTTAACGTAAGTGTTGTGGGGGAAGAATTCAGAAATAAAGAATAAATAATTACATTTGTGATGTTGTGATGGTAATCACAATATATTTTTCGATGTTGTTTTCTATTGTCTTGCTTTTTAAGCAATGGCCGACATATTCCCGTGCGTTGCACAAGCAACAAGACTAATCAAGATCGTTATTTCGAAATTGATAATTTAGTAAAAATCATAACTTGAATTGAACGGTACTATCATAAGCACGCATTTATACAGAGAAACAATTATTATCTTATAAGACTTGACTTAGTCCGTATCCGACACTGCAAAAATTAAGTACAATTCTCCACTTTCTCCTTAGTGGAGCTGCTTTCACTTGGACTAATTTGTAGAGGTTGAATTATCTCCTTCGGATGGGACCCAATCATCAATTGATAAACTCCAATTGCAAGAATGGATGTGCCTTCTCTTCTTGGACCATGATTATGATGCGTGGACCTTACATGTGCTGCATATACATCCTTCAAGATGGCACACATGCATCCACATAAGGTGCATGTTTGGGACCCCAACTTGTCACATTGAAAGAAAAATCTCCCCCCTGCTTCTCTATAATTGATTTGGGTTTAATTAGAGGATCCTTAAACCCCCACTCTCTAACGCATCAATTTGTTCTCTGCCAGCGAGACCACCTCTCGTTGCTCATGGGGAGATATTTTTCTAAAGTCCTTTCACTAGTAACTCTATTGCTCTTTTTAAATAATTCATGTCTTTGCTTCTCCAAAAGCTCAACTTCCATTTGTAGAGAGCAAAAAAGAGAGGCTTTGCTCCAGCTTGGACAATACATCATAGACCCATCTCAATTTATTTAAGTGAATTTTTTTTTTTAATGTAGTCCCGATTTTAGTGTCCTTGAAATTCGAGTTATGGAAAAATACAATTTGCATTCCATGAACTCTAAATGGAGAAACTAGAAAAGCGATTTAGAAGCTGCTCACTACTATAGCTCAACATCATTGTCAAATCACTCGAATAATCTTCCGGCTCGACACATTTCAGAAATCAAAGGAAGGACAAGTACATTAAAATGTGGGAAAATTGTCCAAAAAGTCCTAAACATATTGTACTTTTATCAATTCAATTATAAACTTTTCAATTTTGCCAATTGAGTTTTAAACCTTTTCACTTTTTGCCAATTGAGTCTATCCGGCTAATTTTGACCTAACTTGGTTAACATATACATTGGACGTTTTATGTGGCATAACTAGCACTATTGTGGACAAAATTTATTATTTTTTAAATATTTTTTTGAATTTTTTAAATTTTTTTAAATTTTTGTTTTCTTTTCTTTTTCCCTCTCTCTCTTCTTCCTCTCTGCCAATCGCAGCCTCTAGCGATTGGCCAGAGGCTACAACTAGCAAGGGTCGGCCTCGCCAACATCAAGCGACGTTGTCCTCGTTGGGAACTAGCGAGAGGTGGCCTCGCGAGCCTCGCGTGAGGTCACAGTCATCAAGATCTGGCAAGGGACGACCTTGCGAGCCTTGGGCAAGGGTCGCCCTCACTGGATTTAGTGAGGGTGAGCCTTGCTCGTGGCCGACAAGGCTGACCATCATGTGCTTCAAGTGAGGGCGAGGGTCAGCCTTGCCCGTCATGAGCAAGGCTCGCCCTCGCCAGATCCGATGAGGATGAGCCTCGTCCAAGGTCCATGAGGTCATCCCTCGGTGGCCTCTAGTGACGGCGACCTCACCTAAGGCCAGCGAGGCAACCCCTTGCTAGTTCCAGACGAGGCCAACCTCACCAGAGGCCGGTAAGGCCAACCCTCGCTGGTCATAGCCTCTGGCCAATCGCCAGAGGTTGAGCGACCGATAGAGAGGAAGAAGTGAGAGAGAGAGAGAGAGAGAGAGAAAAAGAAAGGGGAAAAAAAAGACAATAAAAAATTTTAAAAAATGGAAAAAAAAATTCAAAATAAAATTTATCTACATTAGCACTGGCCATGCCACATAGGACTTTCAACGTCCACGTCAGTCAATTTCAGCTAAAATTGACCAGATGGACTCAATTGGCAAAAGCTGAAAAGGTTTAGGACTCATCTAGCAAAATTGAAATGTTTTTGACTAAATTGGCAAAAGTGTAATAAGTTTATAATTTTTTGAAAATTTTCCTTTAAAATGTTTAGCATCGTTTTAATCAGACATGTTAAATTATAAGTGTAATTTAATTTCCTCATTAGTTGATGTATGTTTTGTAATGATCTTTTAATTATAGAAGCTACGTGCGAGACAAAAAAGGTAACAGGACAAAACAAAGCATGCGACATACTTCAGGGAAGACAAGTTTTGGATGAATAACTGTAGAGAAAGTAAAATTTCGTGCCTGTCGTTAGGCTCTTAAGCTCCCCTCTCAGTCAAACTTAAATTGTATAATGAATAGTTTCACTTAAAAAAAATAAGACAACATTGGTGAACCGAGTCTTATAAAGAACTGTTGAACCTGTTTTATAATTACATATTGTTGATTTGAGTATGCTAACTACAAGTGATCAAACAATGAAATAAAAGAGACACTTGATTTGCATAGATTGGCCGGTGTGACCTACTCCATTGGGAGAGCATCGCGAGATCTCACTATAAATCAAATAACACAATGGAGATTATAATTACATTCGAGTATTTCAAACACTTTTAGTATTTTTTGCCCCTAATTAAACTAAAAAATGTTTATTCTTCACAATTTACCGCATGATTTCACACCAACTTAATGAGACTTAATTCACGAATTATTCTCCAACAATGGTATGAGAATTCCACAGATCCAGGAACTCTCCATAAACGGCGAATCAACAAGGCTAACTCCCAAAAGAGATTTGCTTATTTTATATATTAAACGTGGAACTCTAGGCCTTGCCGAATCCAACCCAAATTTGGAAAGTTGATATCCCTAATTTGTTCTGAAACTTAATCCAACTTGGAGTTTACTTTTAAGTTTTTAAATTTATTGCTTATATGTCCATCGAATTCCCAAATAGAAAATCTCTTATATGAATTTAGACTTCCGCTTACAAGCTCAAGCTCGAGACATATTTTGACACTAATAGGAAGCAGAGCCAGGAGAAGAGCTTAATTGAGTTGATTCAGTCATGCTTAGTGATGAGAGGAAGAAGGATAAGCATGAGCCTGCTGTAGAGGCCATTCTATGTGTTTGTGGAAAAGCATATACATTTGTGTTGTTGAAGTGCCAATGCATCTCTCTCTCTCTCTCTCTCTCTCTCTCTCTCTCTCTCTCTCTGAGGCACATGCTTTGTTCAAGAGCTTCCTGTCTAAGGTACCAATACCGAAGGCACCTTCTTAACAGTGAGAAGCTCAGGGTGGAACCGCTCGAGCGATGATCCAACAATGTTCATGTCCATTATCAGATGAAACGGTTGAGGCCAATCCTTTCTTCTCTTGATGCAAAACCATTGAAGCGCGTTCAGAATACCAGAAGCTTGGAAACTCATGCAAAGTAATTAGTCGGAAGCATTTGATGTATCTTCTTGTTAATTCCAAGTTCTCAACTACAATGCAGAAAGCTAGAAACTTTATTAGTTGAATGAAAATGATGTAATTAAGGTAAAAAATGAGCCCTTTTCTTTCTATAAATTTACCGTAATAATCTTACGATAG
Organism: Eucalyptus victrix; assembly: GCA_016097545.1. NCBI lineage: Eukaryota > Viridiplantae > Streptophyta > Magnoliopsida > Myrtales > Myrtaceae > Eucalyptus > Eucalyptus victrix. The sequence goes on along the minus strand of CM027841.1, from coordinate 49,481,955 downwards.
ACATTACATTGTCTTTGTTTTATAGCTCAATCTAAATGATAAAATCATTATTAAGTTCCTTTTCATTAGGATGCGATCAAAATATTTTAAGAATTGATCGCCACATCAATAAGTATCATCAGGGAAGTTCTTTTTTAATGTAGAGAGAGAGAGAGAGAGAGAGAGAGAGAGAGAGAATGTTCACGTGATTTGGAGTTATTCGTGGATTATCAGTGTTATCCTTACCTATAATTGACACTCAAATGGTGGTTTTTACATTTCATAATAATAGGATGCGTGTACATAAGAAAGTCTCTCCACAAGTGTAGTCCGTCGGAATTTCTAAAAGCTCTTTATTTTTTTTGGTAAAATCTAAAAGCTCTTTATTTGTTGAGTAGAAAGTCTAAAAGTTTTTGTGACTTGCTTTTATGTTTTGAGTGACTAATTCGTTAATTACATGTAATTGAAAAAGTCTCGTGTATCTGGATTTAATCTTTTTTAACAAAAAAGGGGGAAGAATGAAGCTTTTGCATAAGTGCCTAGGGTAGTAAAACAGTTTGTCCTCCCACATTTGCTGGAGTTTTTGAATACATGATATTTACTTATGGAAAAAAGAAATAAATGTAACCAAATCAATATGACACTTGTTCAGCCAGAGGTAAATGATATGGTATGAGTTGGTGTTATAAGCTTATGGCAGTAGACAAAGGCAAACGCTTCCCGATTTCAACTTTTTCCAGCTATGATACTAATTGTGTGAGGCCTGACTACCACTCTACTGGACTTACTGCGTCGCAAAAGCAGAAATAAACAAGAATACCGGACTAGCTCTAAAGATGAAGTAAGTTATTATTCTGAAATGCCATAAACGTTGACTTCAACTTGGAGTTATTGGTGGATTTTCATTTTCATGAACTTCAAGAAGTGGAAAACGTTGACTTGACTTGGACTTATGAACTAACTTTCATTTCATGAACTTTGATTGAAAGGAACATGTATGCATTCACCTCTCACACGGCAATTATTCAATATGCTAGATGTATGCATTCGTCTCTCACACGGCACGTAAATCTTGGGTGCACAGACTATCCTCTGAGATGAGAACATATCCATATACTAAAATGAGCATTTCAAACGTTCCAATACACTAATCTTTATTATTTATTCGTAATATATTTTTCATGCTGATTTTTTTGTAATTGAAAACATAATTTAAAATAATAATTCTTGTTTAAACATGATACGTTAGAAAAAACACATTATACTGGCTATATTATCTTTGTTGTAACTGCAAAATCATGTCTGATACTAATTACATGATTAAAAGAAGTCCACCCTGTCGTTTGGCACGAATGACGTTCCGTGCTCCTATATTTTGCTCCCTATGCCCAAGCGATCCACTTTCCACATAAACTACGTCTAGCCTGTCGTATTTGGATATTAGCAATAACGATCCGACCTTTGTGCCAAATCCCAGCTGGATCGACATTTCCACAATGGATGCTAACGCAAGTGGAGGACCATGGCTTCTCTCTCTACAATGCCTCCATTTTGGAGGCTTCGCCTATATGGTCAGCCAACATGTGAACTTTGTGGCTTGATTTGTCTCACACTTAAATTACCACGCCCTTACCCAATATATGTACCTTTTTGGAAGTTTCGATGAAGATCTCTTCAACAGCTTAAATCTCTCTACCTCTTCTATTGTGTTTCCGTGAAATCCCGATGAATGGTACATTACCATCATCCTTATGAGCAAGAAGACTAGTTAGCATCGTTATTCTAGAGTCAGTAATCTAGTTAAGATAAAAACGTAAAACAAACGGTGTCTTTGGAAACTCGCAATGTAGATCGAGAAATGACCTTAATATGAATAACGACAAAGACCCAAAAGACTTGACTTTATCCAAGACTGGCACTGCAAAATACTGGACGGGCTTGTCCGTAATCTCCGTAATGGCATTGCTCTTGCCTCCAAGTTGACAGGGACACCTCGTCTAGATGGGGTCTGATCATCAATTTACAAACTCCAACTACAAGAACAGATGAGCCTTTTCTCCCAGACAACGACTATCATATGTGGACCTTAAAATTGTTGCATATACATGATATACATGCATGGGCATAAGGTGCATGTACGAAACCACAACTTGTCGTATTAAAAGAGAAATCTCCTCCTGCCCTTCTCTATAAATGATTTGGGTTTGATTAGAGGACCCTCAAAATCTCCACTCTAAAACATGATTTCATCCTCTCTCTCATTGCTCATGGGCAAATATTGTTCCCAAGTGTTCACACTAGTGACTCTATTACTTATTTTAGATAATTCATGTGTGTGCTTTTGTAACAATTCAATGTCCATTTGCAGAGAGCAAGAAAGAGAGGCTCTGCTCCAGCTCCGACAAAGCCTCGTTGATCCATCTAGCTTGCTTTCTTCATGGGAAGACAAAGATTGCTACAGATGGGAAGGAGTGATTTGTGATGGAGTAAATGGTCATGTCATCAATCTCCAATTATTGCCCCAACCAACAAAAGATGAAATTAGTCCCATGGGACCGATGCTTCTCCTAGTTGGGGGTGAGTTGAACTCTTCTTTGCTCCACTTGAGATACTTGAACCACTTGGACTTAAGCGGGATCAATTTCAATCATGGAAGAATACCTGAATTCATTGGTTCAATTAAACAATTGAGGTACCTCAATCTATCTTTTGCCAACTTCCTTGGAACGGTTCCTCAACAATTAGGAAATCTCACCAAGTTGGAAGTCCTCGATCTTGGTAATGAAGATGAAAATTTGGTTGTGGATGATATCCTGTGGGTTTCTCATCTTCAATCACTAAAGTACCTCGACATGAGTGGCTCAATGATTGTGAACAAAGAGTCCTCATGCAGGTTATCAGCATGCTCCCAGCTTTATCGCATTTGAGCTTATCAAGCTGTGGATTACATAATTTTCATACATGTCTTCTAATCACTTGGCCAATTCTACTTCTCTTGTTCATCTTCAATACCTCGATCTTTCAAATAATCTTTTTGAAGGTCCCATCCCAAGCACTTTGTTTCAAAACATGACTTCTCTTCAGCATCTTGATCTTTCATGGAACTCTTTCAACTCATCAATTCCCATGTGGTTTGACAAGTTTACAAGCCTTGCTCATCTCAATCTCGAGGAAAATGTTTTTGACAGCATTGAAGGAGGCTTATTCTCATTCTTAAAGAATATGCGGTACCTCAAGTCATTGCATTTGTGTGATAACCAAATTGGAGAAGAGATTTCGACAACCCAAGGAAATTCATTGGGACTCATCGAGAATAGCTTAGAGAGTCTAGAGATATGTTCAAATCATCTTAAGGGTGCTCTGCCCGATTGGTTGGAGCACTTCACAAACTTAAAAAGTATCGTGCTTTACAACAATTTCTTCTCCGGTCCAATCCCTAGTGTCATTGGATCATTGTCAAACTTGGAAACACTAGATCTTTCGGGATAATGGATTGAATGGGACCATTCCACCATCAATAGGTCGGTTGTCATCATTGAGATCGTTAGATCTTTCTAATAATCAATTGGGGGGCATATTCCTGAGTCATTAGGGAAATTGGGGGCTTTGCAAGAGTTGTTTCTTCTCAGTAATCATTTAGAAGGTGTGATTACCGAAATCCATTTTTCTAATTTGTCAAGGCTCAAGGAGTTGGGATCGATGACAATAATAATTTGAGTTTTAAGGCAAAACCCAACTAGATACCCCCTTTCCAACTGGTGGTTATCGGGATGAACTCTTGTAAATTCGGAGCTAAAGTTCCCCGATGGATTCAAACACAAGTGAACACCACAGATATCATACTCTCCAATGCTTCCCTTTTTGGGCCCTTACCATTTTGGTTAGCCAACTTGACATTTTCCTTACTCGATCTATCTTACAATCATATTACGGGCTCTTGCAGCGTAATGGCCAGCCAACTTGACGTTATTCCGCTTCATCTATCTTACAATCGATTACGGCTCTTGCCGAATGGCCGCCAACTTGACGTTTTTCCGGCTCGATCTATCTTACAATCGACATCGGGCCCTTTCCTATCTTAATCTATCTATCTTACAATCAGATCACCTTACCAAAATGGTTTTTACGCAATCTATCTTACAATCGTTTTCCTTTCTCGATCTATCTTACAATCAAATTACTGGGCCCTTGCCAGAATGGCCAGCCAACTTGACGTTTTCCGGGCTCGATCTATCTTACAATCAGATTACTGGGCCCTTGCCAGAATGGCCAGCCAACTCGACGTTTTCCATGCTCGATCTATCTTACAATCAGATTACTGGGCCCTTGCCAGAATGGCCAGCCAACTCGACGTTTTCCGAGCTCGATCTATCTTACAATCGATCGGGCCCTTGCCGGGCAATCTCTTACAATCATATTATGGACCTTGCCGGAATGGCCAGCCAATGGCCAAGCTCATATCTTACAATCATATTCGAATGGCGTTTTTTCCGATCTCGATCTATCTTACAATCGATTACCCTTGCCATAATGGCCAGCCTACTTGATGTTTTCCGAGCTTATTCTATCTCACAATCAGATTATTGGGCCATTGCCAGAATGGTCAACCAACTTGACATTTTCCCTACTCGATCTATCTTACAATCAGATTAATGGAACCTTGCCAAAATGGTCAACCAACTTGACGTTTTCCAGCTCTATCTATCTTACAATCATATTATCGGGCCCTTGCTAGAATGGCCAGCCAACTTGACATTTTCTTGGCTCGATCTATCTTACAATCAGATTACTGGCCCCTTGCCCAACATGTTTATTAATTGTTCCTATTTAGATCTCTCCCACAACTTGATCTCTGGTTCTCTTCCAATAGATATTGGTATTATGTACCAAGTAGGTACTTTGTATCTCAATGATAACCTAATCAGTGGTACTCTACCGTCATCATTATGCGACATGGAGTTGTTTGATTTAAATCTTGCCAATAATAGCCTATCTGGTAGTATTCCAGATTGTTGGAAGGGTTCTTTATCATTCTTGACTTTGTCATTCAATAAGTTGTCCGGAGTAATTCCTAGCTCACTTGGATCATTGCCCCACCTTACCACCCTACACTTGAATGGAAACCATCTCAATGGGGAGCTTCCTCAAGCTTTAGATTATTGCACAAATCTAGTAATTTTAGACCTTGGAGAGAATAATTTGTCTGGAAGCATTCCCACATGGTTTGATGAAAGCTTTCACTCCTTGTTGATCCTGAGGCTACGAGAGAATAGGTTTGTCGGCAACATCCCTCCGCGCTCTGCTCACTATCAAGATTGAAAATATTAGACATGGCAGTGAACAATTTGATGGGAATGATCCCACATTGTCTTGGCAACATGAGCGGCATGATCAACTTGAATCAAACCAATTCATTTGGATCTATGGCCACCGCTCCTATACAAGATATAAATCCCTTGTCATTTGAAGCCAATATGATTGGGGTCAAGAGCACGTGGTTGAGATCATGAAGGGAAGATATAACGAGTACACCAAAATTGTTCTGCAACTTGTGGTCAATTTAGATCTCTCTAGCAACTTTTTGAACGGGTCAATCCCCGAAGAACTTTCTTTCCTCTCAAAATTGCATGGCTTGAACTTGTCTCACAACCATCTCTCTGGAAATATTCCCATTGGCATTGGGAACATGACATCACTCGAGTCTCTTGATCTTTCAAACAACCATCTCTCAAGGACAATTCCGCAAGGCATTTCAGCATTAACATCCTAGCTCACCTCAACTTGTCGCAAAACGACCTTATGGGGCAAATTCCAAAAGGGAATCAAATCCAAACACTCGATGATCCTTCCATTTATGCTGGCAATCCTCTACTCTGTGGTGATCTTTTGAGAAACAAATGCCTCAGCGCCGAGACGCCTCAACCACAGAAAATCCCTCACCCTGAAGATACACATGAAGAGGATAAGCTTGATCGGACGTTGTTCTATGCGGTCGTAATGCTTGGATTTACGATTGGGTTCTGGGGCTTTTTCGGTGTTTTGCAGTTCAAGAAGGATTGGAGACGAGCATATTTCAGCTTTGCGGATCAAGCATCACACAAGGCATATGTGGCTATAGTAGTGAAGGTAGCCAAGTTGAAGAGACTAAGATTGTCAAGAAGCGTGTAAGAAATGAGCAATCTTGTGCTATCTCTCCTCTACCTTTAGTTTTTCATTTTGGGTTTGTTTAGAACTTGTGCTCGTATGATCTCTTCCCTTCCATGAGTTTGCTTATTCATGTAATGTAATTAGCATTCTACGGGGTCTATTTCTCAAAACACCAACTCTTTCTATTGTATCTTTCGGGCCGAACTTTGCTTTATGCTCTCTCTCTTTTTCAGCCAAAATATGATTTCTACTTGATGTCTCTTCCCTGTTAATGAGTGCTGGTACAGACAGATTTAAATGGGCCTCAACAATGACAGGCCTCCAACTCTTGGATCATGAGGGGACGTGTAAAGAAGCAGGCAGATGGATTCAAAACTAGATAGGTTACTCCAATTTTGTGTTCACTCACGTTTGCTAATAAGGCAATAAGGCTGTGTCTATCCTCAATTTCTTGTCATGTTTGAACCGTTGAATTTGTGATTGATGTGCCCTTGCAACAGTTCTAATTCACCTGTCCATGAAATAGGATTAAGCATCGGAGGAGCTACCAGATTCAAGCTTTTAGACCATAAACGCAACGTTGGAGCTGCTGGTTTCTGATCTATTTGTGGCCTCGTCTCTTCGTCGTCATACTTGTCAATTGACTTCACCTCACGGGGTGCGTCGATCTTTCCATCCATGCAAACAAATCGCATGAAATCAAAGCATGCGCTAGTATGAGGAGCCAGACTCCTCGTTTCATGGTTGATGAGCTTCTCTCTGTCACTCTGATGCACTTTTTGAACTTCTAACACATCAAGTTCTCATCTAAGTAGGACGCTTGGATTGGAAGGAGGGGCTTTGCTTTCCGATTGCTTTTTGAGACCGATGCTTCGAGTGTTTTTGCCAAAAAACTTGCATCTACATTGAGCTTGTAGCAATTGGCATGTGAAGGTCTCCTTGACCTGCCGAAACTTACTTCTTGGGTTCGTGCGAAGAAAAATAACAAAGGCTGAAGAATAAGCCGAAACAATTGGTCTCCATTATTGGTAAGACATTCGTACTTCCTTCACCCAAAAGGGAACTTATTTTAGCGATAGCATGTTAAAAGACGAATTCCTTCTCTATCTCTCTCTCTCTGTGGAAAGATATTTGCTTTTGGCAGCTCAAGCATAAGAGAGAGCAGTAGCCCATTTTGAATTAGGAATGAGCATAGTTCCAAATTATAACGTGAAATCGAAGAACCAGACCAAGTTGGAACTTGTTTCATTCCAAATTTCAAAATATGTAAGGTAGACTTCAAATTCAAAAAATTGAATAAGTTTTGTGTTTTTCTTAGTTTATGTTTCCACACAATTTTGTGATGTTCCATGACATCTAATGATAAGTGTATAATATAGAACTACTCATTTGAGCTTTCATATTATGATGAAGACTTTTACTTTGTTAATATTTTATATTCTTCATGTGTTTAAAAATAAGTCATGATTAGTGTATTAATAGTAAGTGTAAATCATTAAAAAAGATGATTCACTACAATCATTTGATTTATAATAAAGGTGGAACCTAAGTAAATCAGGAATTTATGACAGAATATATTTCAGTTTCAAAAAATAAGAAATTTTTTATAAAATAGATTTTAAATTCTAAATAGAATCTGTGTGGAAGCTAGAGTCGCCCACCCCTATTTTGGATGCTTGAGAATTCAAACTTGGGCTTGGGCCTCTTCCGGCCCAAACCCATAGATCGAACCGTAGAAGACGAGATCAAAGAATGGTCATCGTCGTCTTCCCCCACCGCTGACTGCACCGTACAACATCAAGCTATCGACTGCGCTCCAGCTTCCCTCCGGGAGGAGCACTTCCCTTGCTTCAACTATCCTCCTTTCCTTTCCTCCGATCCCGCAAGTCTCCGGCGAAATTCGCGTCCTTCAATTCTGCATCGAAGCAGCGGCGTTCGAGCTCCGATTCCGTACAAATCGCGTACTACGATGTCAAAGCCCTCCTCGCGATTGCTCCAAGGCGTTCTGAGATTGCATCGCCATCACCACCAGCTCCACCTCCCGAAATCGTCCCCCGCCGGCGCGCATTCCTCCTCCCACTTCGCCACCGCGGCCGTCGATCCCGCCGCCGCCGCCGCCGGCTCCTCGCCCCCTCCTTCTTCTCTCCCCCGCCCGTTTCCTCTCTCCTATCCGTCGAGCTCGGCCGCCGGCACCGCGCGGAATTCGTGCCAGTCTAGAGCGTTCGGTAATCTCGCCGCGTCCGAGGTGCTCCCTCCTAGGGCGGGCCAGGCTTCGTCGAAGAGCTTCTCGCCGGCGGGACTCGGTCCGTCGAGATTGAATTGCTATGGGGTCAGGCATTTCTCGTTCCAAAGCTCGGGGAACGGGGGTTTCGCGAAGAAGGTTTTCGAGAAGCCGACAATGTCGGTTCTTTCTACGTTTAGCAAATACCGGGAGGCCATTGGGCTGCAAGTGGAGTCGTTCTTGAGGAGCAATTACTTGGTCCTCGTGGGGGCTGCGGCTGTGTTGGTGTGCGCCTTGTTGTGGAGGATCATGTTTGGAATTGCTAATACCTTCGTCGGGATCTCTGAGGGGATGGCAAAGTACGGGTTCCTCGCCCTTTCATCCGCTATTGTCGCCTTTGCTGTGAGTTCGTGAATTTCCTACTTCGTTCATTTATCTGTGTGATATAGTCGTTTCTATTGCCTAGAGAGGTGTAAAACTGTATTGGGAATGATTGAATGCCTGTGCTCAGCATTTCTGTCTCGGTGATTGCAGTATTCTTAAATTTTAGTCCGTCCTCTGTATGTAAAGGCCATGATAAGAGCGAGACCTTACGGTTAGGAGGACGGCATTTGGATGAGTGTGTCACCACTAGATGCTTCCTTTTTGTCAACTGGTATTGGAGCGCGAAATTGATTATCCAACCAACAATTGTTATAAGCAAGGTTTTTAAATTAGCAGCTTCATTTGCAATGTGGCATTCTGCTACAGTGCAGGTTCTGCCGCTGATCTGGCTTTTACTTAAGTAAATCAGGAGTGGCTATAAGTGGAATACTGTCTGGCATATCAGTCTTTCAAGTAAATGGGGAATGGCTGTAAGTGGTTTTTTATACCACTATGAATTGACCAATCTCCTAATTGATTTAGTCCTTTACCGAAGTTTTCTCAAGTTTTACAACTGCAGTCTATCAAACCAACATTAATTTGAAATAGTAATTTATTCTAGTGTTGGTAGTTTACCTTTCAATTGAAAGTCAAGAAATTTCTTATAGTGGCGATAATTTTTGAAAGGATTACTCGACATTTGAGTTGTTGGTCACACTCTTTCTACTGACGATATTAAATATTATCAACTAAGTCAAAAATCTACTAGCAAACGGAAAGTTTAATAGCTTTTTAAACGACTAGACCATAGAAAGCTGGTTCCCTAAAGCTGAATTTGGTTTTTTTTCTATATTCCTTGGGAAGCTGAAGTCGCAGGTGAAGGGCGCTGATTTGCCTATTGAAAATGGGGATAGTTCCGGTTTTTAATGTTTGGACAGGATGAGTTTTGCATGGAAGCTTATGTATTTTCAGCGATTATATAGAATCTGAATTTAACCTTACATAAAGATAAAATTCTGGTAGCTTTATCAAATTTAGCTTTACCTGCATTCACCATCTTAAATTGCTTACGTTTACCTGAACATGGTGGATTTTTTAGCACATTTGCCTCTGCAACTAAAGAGATGGTCTGAAGCAGTTCTAAACATATCGCCACTGGGAAACACGGTTCTGTTTGGGAAATTTCCCATGTTTGTCTTTCTTTTTAGTTGTTGTAAACTGCTGGCCGCACAAAATTTCCATGGGAGACACTAGAAAAAAAGAAGAAGCGCCTCTTCACATGCCTACCCGATGTGTCGAGTCTTCCTCTGGAAAACATATCGTTGTCGAGTTGGGCAAGAAATCACAGCCCAATTAGAGTGGAAGGGGGCTTGGAGTTTCACTAACTCACCCAAACTTAAAAAATTCTAGATGAGTCTCCTTCTCCAATACCTTTTCAACAATGTGCAGACTCAAGCTCCCCTAAAATATAAATTGAGTTGGGAATTCAGAGTAAAGTGCTGTTGTTGACGCACAAGACGTTAGAAACCAGAGCATCCTGATCAGTAGAGAGAGAAAAAAAAAAAGAGGGGAAGCAATGTTTAAGATGAATGTCCGTGCACCAGTTTTTTGTCAGAAAGGAACCCCACCCCCATTATTGAATTCAAATCTAATCCAACGATTGAAAGAATTCTATCCTTTTCTAATCTATTTCGAGACTCGAACAAATGGGGGGAAGATAAATCCTTGGAGCAGCCGTGCCTGTGATGGCGCCACAACTAAGCGGAAGCAGTTCAGATTACAATGGGGCTGGATGATGCCAGAAGCTTCTAAATTTGTGCCTCTTGCTGAGGATATGGTGCTAGATAAGGAGGATAGTGTGTATGGTTCTGTGGGGGCTATTGCAAGAAAGCTTGTTCTCATTGATAGAGAAAATTCACTATAGGGTGCTAGGTGGGCGCAAACCCACGTACAAAACGAGGTCAAGATTCAAAAGAACTTAATCACGAGAGAAAGCATATATTAGCAACCAATGCATTTGCATCTGCTCCTAATTCCATTATGCTAAAATCATTAGCTTTGCACCAGTCACGAAAAATTACAGGGGTTGGAGACTCCTCTCCTTCAAAGGCTTGCTTTCTTTGCTTTTTCCAAACCGGCCAGAAAATGGAGAGGATACTCCAAGATATTGATCCCCAACCCAAATTTTCTTGCACTCAAAGCCCCAAGCGTTTGACATGGTTCTATCAAATAAAACATCAAGGCTTTCGATTGCCCTTTCCAGGCCATGTTCTAGTGGCACTTATTCTCCCTTTTAATCGCATCTTCACTGCATTATACGCTCTTTCCAGGCCATGTTGTTCTAGTGGCACTCATTCTCCATTTTAATCGCATCTTCCCTGCATTATATGCTCTTTTCCTACGACGTTTGTTCCACTATCCTAGGTAGGTAGCCTGTATTTTCATTTGTCCTATTCTCTTTTATCAATTTTAATGCTCTATATGTTGCTTCAAGGCAAGGGACACGAAAAGGATTTGTTTTATTAATTCTCGCATAGGACGAACATCACTAGATGGAGGAATAGTTTCTTTTATTCTCTTTTTCGGTTTTTCTTTTTCTTAATCAAATTGGCGGGAGGATGCTTCGTGTGCATTGATTTTGTGGTTCAGCGTAAAATACAGCATCATCCACGAGCTGACTCGAATGGATACTGTCCGGTTCGGAGTCTCTCCAGGTGTCTTGGGGCTTGGAATTTGAGAGGCACCCATGGGGACCGATGCCGGCGGAGCAGACCGGGGACTCGCCAGTAGTTGGCGCCTCCCAGAGGTCGCTTCCGTTTCTCATGAAGACTTACATGCTCATGAATGATCCGTCGGTGGACGATTTGATTTTGTGGAACAAGGATGGGACGACGTTCATCGCGTGGCGGCTAGCAGAATTAGGATTTCAATTTAGCTTATTTTTAATTTAATATAAATGAAATTTGTATTAAAAATCAGATTGACATCATTTTAGCATTATGTTTTATATTTTAATCATGTCGTCACTACTTATGAGATAGGAAATATCAAAAAGAAGTCACGCCAACATTTTTCATCAGCCAAATTAGCCAAAATTAACTGAAGGACTTGATTACATAAAGTTGATAAGTTTTAGGATATGTCATTGGACTTTTGGGGAAAGTCTTTGAGAAAATATAAAGGAATTTAAGTTAAAAAAATTTTTCCAAAATGTAAATTGTATTTGTTAAATTGTAATATGAAAGTCCATTGTGAAGTACCTTTAAGTAAGATAATATTTGGAGAGATTATATTTACAAATGACATTTGTAATTAAAAAAAAAAAATCGTCAAAAGAAAAATAAAAAAGTTGGCCAGCAAGGGCAAGGGGTCACCGGTGATTGAAATTTGTTGTTGGCATCTAACATCTAAGGTTATAAGACCTCAAGCGGCCCCAAGAGACGATCGGCGAGGGTCGCGTGGGTCACGCAACCTCAATGAGGGTCGCGTGGGGCCACGCAACCTCAACGAGGGTCGACTGGTCATGCGACCTCAAGCAACCTTCACAAAGGCCGTGAGATCTAGATTTGGGTCACCGCGACTAGCAAGGGGTCATGCGACCCAGATCTGGGTCGTCGGAGGTTGTGCGACCTCGGCAAGGTCCGCTTGGTCGCGTGACCTCAAGCAGCCCTTCACAAAGGTGACGCACTAGATTTGGGTCACAACAACGCGATTTGCGGGGGTCACCGCAACTCGTAGAGGTCGTGCAACTAGCAGGTGACGATCGCCAGGATAGCCGTGACCACATCAACCTCTCTCTAGCCTATCGCCGACCCATCGCAGCCACGCGCAACCAAGCCAACCGACTCAATGGAGAATAAGATGAACAATGAATCACGAGGCCAAAAACAAAGAAAAAATTGATAAAAAAATTGAGAGGGCCTTTTGAGGATAGTTTTTTTTAAAGGAAACAAAATTTTCATATTTAACTAAACCCAAATAGGCTTTGGACACTCAAAGCTCCTTCCCATGGCCATTCCCAAATGCACCCTTAAACTTGATTGTACTTTTGTAAGCATAAGACTTCATTGTATTATCATGACCATTTTTTAGATTTTTATCGCACTTATCCCAAAATAAAAAGAATATTGGAGTAGCTCTAAAGATGAAGGAAGTGATGATCATTCGAAAAGTCATAAACATTGACTTCAACTTGGAGTTATCTGGGGACTTTCATTTTCATAAACTTTAAAAAGTGATCAAAGTTTCTGAACTTGGCGTGTAAGTTATACATAGACTTTCATTTTCGTGAACTTTGACTGATAGGAACATGTAAACTCTTTTTTTATTTCGATTGAAATCAAATCGATAGATTAGATTTTTCATTATTATTAATAATGCTACCTTTTTTACATGACATGGAGATTCATAATTAGGATATCCTATGAGAAGAAAGGAACATGTAATTTTTTTTATTATGATTGAAAACCAAAAACGATATATTAGATTCCCTACAATTAAAATATGTTAGATGCATTTCCTCCCACAAGGCACTTAGACCTCGTGTGCACGGGACATCTTATGATGGCATTGTGAATATTTCAATACACTAATCGTTATTATTTTCGTATTGCATTAAAAATAGTAATTATTGTGTGAACATGAAATTTAGTAACTCATATACATTAGAAACACATTATACGGCCTATATTATCTATATTGTAACTACAAAATTAAGTCTTATCCTAGTCACATGCTCAGCAAAAGTCCACTCTTATCGTACCAATTTTTGACAACCAAGCACCTAATATTTGGCCAAATAGGCTTTGGACACTCAAAGCTCCTTCCCATGGCCATTCCCAAATGCACCCTTAAACTTGATTGTACTTTTGTAAGCATAAGACTTAATTGTATTATCATGACAAGTTTTCAAATTTTTATCGCACTTATCCCAAAATAAAAAGAATATTGGAGTAGCTCTAAAGATGAAGGAAGTGATGATCATTCGAAAAGTCATAAACGTTGACTTCAACTTGGAGTTATCTGTGGACTTTCATTTTCATGAACTTTAAAAAGTGATCAAAGTTTCTGAACTTGGCATATAACTTATACATGGACTTTCATTTTCATGAACTTTGATCGAAAGGAACATGTAAACTCTTTTTTTTTTTGTGATTGAAAATCAAAGCGAGGGATTAGATTTTTTATTATTATTAGATATGCTAGATGCATGCATTCGTTTTTTACTCAGCACATACATTCCATAATGCATAGGATATCCTATGAGAGAAAGGAACATGTAATCTATCTTTTTATTATGATTGAAAACCAAAATGATAGATTAGATTCCCTACTATTATTAAATATGTTAGATGCGTGAATTCGTCTCCCACAAGGCACTTAGACCTTGGGCGCACGGGACATCCTATGAGATGAGAACATACCCATAAAGTAAAATGAGCATTGTGAACATTTTAATACACTAATCGTTATTGCTTACCTAAACTATAATTTCATGATAATATTTTCGTATTGAATTAAAAATAGTAATTCTTGTGTGAACATGAAACTTAGTGACTCAAATACGTTAGAAACACATTATACAACCTATATTATCTATATTGTAACTACAAAATTAAGTCTTATCCTAATCACATGCTCAACAAAAGTCCACCCTTATCGTACCACATTTTTGACAAGTAACAATTCAGTGATCCCTTTTTCGTTCCACATACCGGTCCATACGCCGGGTAACGTAGGTCTAGCCTTAAAGTATTAGTGATAATTTACTTGACTTTTAGGGCAGATCCCAAGTGGCCCATTTTCCAACTCGGAATTATTTGGAGCAACATTTCCACAATGGATGGAGACACAAGAAGAGGACCATGTCATAACTCTCTCAAGTGCTTCCATATATTGGGCTTTGCCCATGTATTCAGCCTAACATATCACTTTTGTGGCTTGATCTTTCAAAATTATTACCAGACACCCAATATTTGGCCAAATGGGTTTTGGACACTCAAAGCTCCTTCCTATGGCCATTCCCAAATGCACCCTTAAACTTGATTGTACTTTTGTAAGCATAAAACTTAATTGTATTTTCATGACAAGTTTTAAGATTTTTATTGCACTTATCCCAAAATAAAAAGAATATTGGAGTAGCTCTAAAGATGAAGGAAGTGACGATCATTCGAAAAGTCATAAATGTTGACTTTGACTTGGAGTTATTTGTGGACTTTCATTTTCATGAACTTTAAAAAGTGATCAACGGTTTTTGAACTTGGCGTGTAAGTTATTCATTGACTTTCATTTTCGCGAACTTTGACTGAAAGGAACATGTAAACTATTTTTTTATTGTGATTGAAAACCAAAGCGGTGGTAGATTAGATTTTTTTTTATTATTAGATATGCTAGATGCATGCATTCATTTTTTACATGGCATGTAGATTCAGAATGCATAGGATATCCTATGAGAAGAAAGGAACATGTAAATTCTCTTTTTATTATGATTGAAAACCAAAACGATAGATTAGATTCTCTACTATTATTAAATATGTTAGATGCATGAATATGTCTCCCACAAGGCACTTAGACCTCGGTTGCACAAGACATCCTATGAGATGAGAACATACCCATAAAGTAAAATGAGTATTGTGAACATTTTAATACACTAATCGTTATTACTTACCTAAACTATAATTTCATGATAATATTTTTGTATTGAATTATAAATAGTAATTCTTGTGTGAACATGAAACTTAGTGGCTCAAATATGTTAGAAACACATTATACGACCTATATCATCTATATTGTAACTACAAAATTAGGTCTTATCCTAATCACATGCTCAACAAAGTCCACCTTTATCGTACCACATTTTTGACAAGTAACAGTTTCACAATCCCTTTTTCGTTCCACATCCCAGTCCACACGCTGGGTAACCTAGGTCTAGCCTTGAAGTATTAGCGATGATTTACTTGACTTTTAGGGCAGATCCCAAGTGGCCCATTTTCCAACTTGGAATCATTTGGAGCAACATTTCCACAATGGATGGAGACACGAGGAGGACCGTGTCATAACTCTCAAGTGCTTCTATGTATGGGGCTTTGCTCAGGTGTTGAGCCTAACGGATCACTTTTGTGGCTTGATCTCTCCCACTCTAGCATGGCGAATTGAGACCGAAATGAAGTTGAGATAATAAAAGTGTGACTTGGATTCGATTTGATTCTATAGTAAAATTATGGTGCTCAATCTATTATTTTTATTCAATCAATTTTCAAGAAAATAAGTTCAACTTGGAAATTAGTCTGCTGTGAGGTTTGCAACTTTGTTGCACAATATGATGTCTACGTATAGAAAGATACGCTTCCATTGTGAAAGATGCATGAGTGCTCTCCACCATTACACTCTAACTTGAACATAACCAGGTTTCAAGCCCAAAAGAGGGCTTTGAAAATTTCAAACAAGCGATGAGAAATCTAAAGCAAGGGTTTATGAGATATTTGTTTTAATTAGGCAAGTTTTAATATTAAATCCGCCAAATTTCAAAAAGAAAAAGAGTTAAAGATTGTAGATTTGCCAAATTCCCAATGCTCTTCCTTTTTTTTTTTTTTAAATTTCTTTCTTGTAAATTTTTTAGAGATACTTTTTATTTTAAGGTTTTCAATATAGCCACTTAGCATGGCGTATGTAACGCCAACACGGAAATTTTGCAGCCCCATCCGCATATTTTTAGCAACGACATTAGGAATTTACCAACTAAATCAGAAATCTCAACCGAAATTTTGCAGCTTTTTAAATTCCATTTATGAATATTTGCTTCTATTGTCTCTCTAAGTACCCATCCGCAAGCCTGAATTTTGCTTGTCCCCTGAACCTGAAGTTGTTTGTTTCCTTCCTTTGACCAAGAAAGATAAAGTCGAAGGCGAAGGCGCTGATTTGCCAATAGAAAATGGGGATGGTCCCGGTTCTCAAAGTTTGCACAGGATGAGTTTGCCTGGAAGCTTATGTATTGTCGGCCTCTGTGTAGAATCTGAATTTAACCTTACCAACATCTTAAATTACTTAAGTTTACTTGATCACAAAGTTGGTTTCTAAAGTACATCGGGTCGTGGGTTTTCTGCGCAACTACTTGCTTCCTTAACGAGGAATGTTGCAGTTTATGATCGTCCCATCTATCCTAGAAACTCGTCGAAGTAATTTGCCAAAACTGCGTTTTCTTCCTTCGACTATGTTTATATTTTACCTTGATTTTTCTGTGTTTTTTAGGCTCAAAGGCCTCTTGATTGATTCCAATCTACGAGTATCGAAATTGATGACAAGATACGATCCTTAGCTTCTCTTATCTTCCCCTTCGTTAGTGACCTTTGATCTCCGTGGTAAAAAACAACCATGCTGTTCTCGAATCTAAACTAGGCTTTATCTCTGATAAACGTTACTGCATTATAACTCATTATCAATTGGTTGCACGGGTTTTGAGTCTATGGAAGATTTGAACTGTTTATTGAGTTTGAATTCCTCAATCCTTCTCATATCATTATCCATCCAAAGCTTGTTGCTACATTTTCCTTTACAACATAGTCGGTGGTTAGATTCTGTTTGTTTTTTTTTTTTTTTTGTAAATGCTTTTAGCAGTGATATTGAATGTTTATCCCTACTCGTTGTCAGACCATTTTTTATACTATAAAATAAGATACACATGCGGTCTGATTCATTTTTCTTGGGAGGATTTTTCTCTTATTTTATTTTTTGATAGCTCTGAGTTTCTTAGTGTGGTTTATATGTTGGAATGGTCCTATGACCTTTTCACTTGCTGCACATGAATTGCGCTAATGATCCCTTGCTTTATTACCATCACTATTTGTTTAGTGATTTACACCCATGGGAAACACTAAACGCACAACTAAAGAATCAAATTATATCTTTCTATTGAAAGAAAAGCCTACATAGAGAAAGTTCTTTTACAGATTGAACCGTTTATGTTTTCTAAGGTCAAAATCATCATTTATATAGAGTTTTTATGGGCAAAGCAAACTCAAGTTTAACATAGGTGTTGTGGGGGAAGAATTCAGAAAATAATTACATTTGTGATGTTGTGAAAGTAATCAATATATTTTTCGATGGTGTTTTCTATTGTGTTGCTTTTTAAGCAATGACCAACATATTCCTTGCGTTGCACAAGCAACAAGACTAATTAAGATCATTATTTCGAAATTGATAATTTAGTAAAAATCATAACTTGAATTGAGTGGTACTATTATAAGCACGCATTTATACAGAGAAACAATTATTAAACCCATAAGACTTGACTTAGTCTGTATACGACACTGCATAAATTAAGTGTAATTCTCCACTATCTCCTTAGTGGAGCTGCTTTTCACTTGGACTAATTTCTAGAGGTTGAATTTTCTCCTTTGGATGGGGCCCAGTCATCAATTGACAAACTCTAATTGCAAGAATTGATGTGCCTTCTCTTCTTGGACAGTGATTATGATACATGGACCTTACATGTGCTACACATACATCCTTCGAGATGGCACACATGCATCCACATAAGGTGCATGTTTGGAACCCCAACTTGTCACATTGAAAGAAAAATCTCCCCCTGCTTCTCTATAATTGATCTGGATTTAATTAGAGGATCCTTAAACCCCCACTCTCTAAAACATAAATTTGTCCTTTCACTCGTAACTTTATTGCTCTTTTTAAATAATTCATGCGTTTGCTTCTCTAAAAACTCAACTTCCATTTGCAGAGAGCAAAAAGGAGAGGCTTTGCTCCAGCTTAGACAATGCATCATAGACCCATCTCAATTAATGTTGGCGAATTTTTCTTTAATGTAGTACAGGTTTTAGTATCCTTGAAATTCGAGTTATGGAAAAATGCATTTTGCATTCCATGAACTCTAAATGGAGAAACTAGAAAAGTGATTTAAGAAGCTGCTCACTACTATAGCTCACCATCATTGTCAAATCACTCGAATAATCTTCCAACTTGACACATTTTAGAAATCAAAGGAAGGATAGGTACATGAAAATGTGGGAAAATTGTCCAAAAAAGTCATAAACCTATTACACTTTTGTCAACTTAGTCCTAAACATTTTAATTTTGCCAATTGAGTCAAACTTTTTCATTTTTAGCCAATTGAGTCCATCTTGGCGCTGATGTGGATGCTAGTCGTCCTATATGACATGGCCGGCAATGATATAGACAAAATTTATTATTTTTTAAATATTTTTTTCTAATTAAACTCAATAATGTTTATTCTTCACAATTTCTCACGAAATATTTCTCAATATCACAAAGAAATATCCAAATCTTACTGCATGATTTCACGGCTTGAACACCAACTTAATGAGACTTAATTCACGAATTATTCTCCAACAATGGTATGAGAATTCCACAGACCCGGGAACTCTCCATGAACGGCAAATCAACAAGGCTAACTCCCAAAAGAGATTTGCTTATTTTATATATTAAACATGGAACTCTAGGCCTTGCCGAATCCAACCCAAATTTGGAAAGTTGATATCCCTAATTTGTTCTAAAACTTAATCCAACTTGGACTTTACTTTTAAGTTTTTAAATTTATTGCTTATTTGTCCATCGAATTTCCAAATAGAAAATCTCTTATATGAATTTAGACTTTCACTTACAAACTCAAGCTCCAGATATTTCGACATTAATAGGAAGCAGAGCCAGGAGAAGAGCTTAATTGAGTTGATTCAGTCATGCTTAGTGATGAGAAGAAGAAGGATAAGCATGAGCCTGCTGTAGAGGCCATTCTATGTGTTTGTGGAAAAGCAAATATATTTGTGGTGTTGAAGTGCCAATGTATCTCTCTCTCACTCTCTCTCTCTCTCTCTCTCTCTCTCTCTCTGGCACATGCTTTATTCAAGAGCTTCCTGTCTAAGGTACCAATACCGAAGGCACCTTCTTAACAATGAGAAGCTTAGGGTGGAACCGCTCGAGCGAGGATCCAACAATGTTCATGTCCATTATCAGATGAAACAGTTGAGGCCAATCCTTTCTACTCTTGATGCTAAACTATGGAAGCGCTTTCAGAATAACAGAAGCTTGGAAATTCATGCGAAGTAATTAGTCAGAAGCATATGATGAATGTTCTTGTTAATTCCAAGTTCTCGACTACAATGCAGAAAGCTAGAAACTTTATCAGTTGAATGAAAATGATGTAATTAAGGTAAAAAATGAGCCATTTTCTTTCTATAAATTTACCGTAATAATCTTACGATAGACACTACATTGCCTTTGTTTTATTGCTCAATCTAATTGATAAAATGTATCATTGTTAAGTTCTTTTTTATTAGGATGCGATCAAAATATTTTAAGAATTGATCACGACATCGACACGTATCATTAGGGAAGTTCTTTTTTTTTTTTTTTGTAGAGAGAGAGAATGTTCACTTTATCTGGAGTTATACGTGGATTACCAGTGTTACCTTACCTATAATTGACAGGTTTTTACATTTCATAATAACAGAATGCGTGTACATAACGAAATCTCTCCACAAGTGTAGTCTGTCAGAATTTCTGAAAACTCTTTATTTGTTGAGTAGAAAGTCTAAAAGTTTTTGTGACTTGCTTTTGTGTTTCGAGCAACTAATTCATTAATTAACGTTATGGAAAAGGTCTCGCAAATCTAGATTTAATCTTTTTTAAAAAAAAAGGGGGAGAATGAAGCTTTTGCATAAATGCAGAGGGTAGTAAAACAGTTTGTCCTCCCACAGTTGCTGGAGTTTTGCGAATACACGATATTTACTTATGGAAAAAAGAAATAAATGCAACCAAATCAACATGGACACTCGTTCAGCCAAAGGTAAATGATATGGTATGAGTCAGTGTAATAAGCTTATAGCAGTAGGCAAAGGCAAACGCCTCCCGGTTTCAACTTTTTCCAGCTATGATACTGATTATGTGAGGCATGACTACTACTCTATTGGACTTACTATGTCGCAAAAGCGGAAATGAACAAGAATACTGGACTAGCTCTAAAGATGAAGTAAGTTATTATTCTGAAATGTCATGAACATTGACCTTGACTTGGAGTTATTGGTGGGTTTTCATTTTCATGAACTTTAAAAAGTGGTAAATATTGACTCGACTTGGAGTTATGCGCGGACTTTCATTTTCATGAACTTTGATTGAAAGGAACATGTATGCATTCACCTCTCACACGGCAATTACTCAATATGCTAGATGTGTGCATTCGTCTCTTACACGGCCCGTAAATCCTAGGTGCACAAAATATCATCTGAGATGAGAATGCATCCATATACTAAAATGAGCATTTCAGACGTTCCAATGTACTAATCTTTATTATTTATTTGAGATATATTTTTCATGCTGATATTTTTTGTAATTGAAAACATAATTTAAAATAATAATTCTTGTTTGAACATGATACGTTAGAAACACATTATACTGCCTATATTATCTTTGTTGTAACTGCAAAATCATGTATGATACTAATTACATGATTAAAAGAAGTCTACCCCTATCGTTTGGCACGAATGACGTTCCGCGCTCCGATATTTTGCTCCCTATGCCCGAGCGATCCACACTCCACATAAACTAGGTCTAGCCTGTAGTATTTGGATATTAGCGATAATTACCCGACTTCTAAGGCAAATCCCAACTGGATTGACATTTCCACAATGGACGCAGACGCAAGTGGAGGACCATGGCTTCTCTCTCTGCAATGCCTCCATTTTGGAGGCTTCGCCTATATGGTCAGCCAACATGTGAACTTTGTGGCTTGATTTGTCTCACACTCAAATTACCACGCCCTTACCCAATATATGTACCTTTTAGCGGTTCTTGATTAAGATCTCTCCGACAGTTTAAATCTCTCTACCTCTTCTATTGTGTCTCCGTGAAATCCTGATGAATGGTACATTACCGTCATCCTTATGAGCAAGAAGACCAGTTAGCATCGTTGTTCCAGAGTTGGTAATCTAGTTAAGATAAAAACATAAAACAGACGGTGTCTTTAGAAACTCGCAATGTAGACCGAGAAACGACCTTGATATGAATAATGACACAGACCCAAAAGACTTGACTTTATCCAAGACCAGCACTGCAAAATATTGGACGGGCTTGTCCGCAATCTCCGTAATGGCGCTACTCTTGCTTCCAATTTGACAGGGACGTCTTATCTAGATGGGGTCTAGTAATCAATTTACAAACTCCAACTACAAGAACGGATGAGCCTTTTTTCCCTGACGACGACTATCATATGTGGACCTTAAATGCGCTGCATATACATGATACACATGCATGGACATAAGGTGCATGTACGAAACCACAACTTGTCACGTTAAAAAAGAAATCTCTCCCTACCCTTCTCTATAAATGATTTGGGTTTGATTAGAGGACCCTCAAAATCTCCACTCTAAAACTTGAATTCATCCTCTCTCTCATTGCTCATGGGGAGACATTGTTCCCGAGTGCTCACACTAGTAACTCTATTACTTGTTTTAGATAATTCAGGTGTGTGCTTTTGTAACAATTCAACGTCCATTTGCAAAGAGCAAGAAAGAGAGGCTCTACTCCAACTTCAACAAAGCCTCGTAGATCCATCTGGCTTGCTTTCTTCATGGGAAGGCAAAGATTGCTGCAGATGGGAAGGAGTGATTTGTGATAGAGTATATGGACATGTCATCAATCTCCAATTATTACCCCAACCAACAAAAGACGAAACCAGTACTTATTTTCACATGGCTGCGAAGCTTCTCCTGGCTCATGGTGAGTTGAACTCTTCTTTGCTCCGCTTGAGATACTTGAACCATTTGGACTTAAGCGGGATCAATTCCAATCATGGAAGAATACCCGAATTCATCGGTTCAATTAAACAATTGAGGTACCTCAATCTATCGTTTGCCAACTTCCATGGAACGGTTCCTCAACAATTGGGAAATCTCACCAAGTTGGAAGTCCTCGATCTTTGTAATGAATATGAAAATTTGGTTGTGGATGATATCCTGTGGGTTTCTCATCTTCAATCACTAAAGTACCTTGACATGAGTGGCTCAATGATTGTGAAAAAGAAAGAGTCCTCATGCAGGTGATCAGCACGCTCCCAGCTTTAACACATTTGAGCTTATCAGGCTGTGGATTAGATAATTTTCATATGTCTTCTAATCACTTGGCCAATTCTACTTCTCTTGTTCATCTTCAGTACCTCGATCTTTCGAATAATCTTTTCGAAGGTCCCATCCCGAGCACTTTGTTTCAAAACATGACTTCTCTTCAACATCTTGATCTTTCATCGAACTCTTTCAACTCATCAATTCCCATGTGGTTTGACAAGTTTACAAGCCTTGCTCATCTCAATCTCGAGGATAATGCTTTTGACGGCATTGAAAGAGGCTTATTCTCATTCTTAAAGAACATGCGGTACCTCAAGTCATTGCATTTGTGTTATAACCAAATCGGAGAAGAGATTTCGACAACCCAAGGAAATTCATTGGGACTCATCGAGAATAGCTTAGAGAGTCTAGAAATATGTTCAAATCAACTTAAGGGTGCTATGTTCGATTGGTTAAAGCACTTTACAAACTTAAAAAGTATCATGCTTTCCTACAATTTCTTCTCCGGTCCAATCCCTAGTGTCATTGGATCATTGTCAAACTTGGAAACACTAGATCTTTCGGGTAATGGATTGAATGGGACCATTCCACCATCAATAGGTCGGTTGTCATCATTGAGATCGTTAGATCTTTCTTATAATCAATTGGGGGGCATATTCCTGAGTCATTAGGGAAATTGGGGGCTTTGCAAGAGTTGTTTCTTTACAATAATCATTTAGAAGGTGTGATTACCGAAATCCATTTTTCTAATTTGTCGAGGCTCAAGGAGTTGGAGATTGGTGACAATAATAATTTGAGTTTTAAGGCAAAACCTAGCTGGATACCCCCTTTCCAATTGGAAATTATTTCATGAGCTCTTGTAAATTCGAAGCTAAAGTTCCCCGATGGATTCAAACACAAGTGAATGCCATAGATATCATACTCTCCAATGCTTCCCTTTTTGGGCCCTTACCAAATTGGTTAGCCAACTTGACGTTTTCCTGGCTCGATCTATCTTACAATCAAATTTCCTTGCCAAAATGGTCAGCCAACTTGATGTTTTCCAAGCTTGATCTTTCCTACAATAATATTATTGGGCCATTGCCAGAATGGTCACCAACTTCACATGATCTATCTTACAATCAGATTATTGGGCCTTTGCCAGAATAGTCGGCCAACTTGACATTTTCCGGACTTAATCTATCTTACAATCAAATTACTGGGACCTTGCCAAAATGGTCAACCAACTTGACGTTTTCCTGGCTTGATCTATCTTACAATCAAGATTACTGGCCCCTTGCCCAACATGTCTACTAATTGTTCCTATTTAGATCTCTCCCACAACTTGATCTCCGGTTCTCTTCCAACAGATATTGGTATTATGTACCAGGTACGTACTCTGTATCTCAATGACAACCTAATCGGTGGTACTCTACCATCATCATTATGCAACATGGAGTTGATTGATTTAAATCTTGCCAATAATAACCTATCTGGTAGTATTCCAGACTGTTGGAAGGATTCTTTATCATTCTTGACTTTGTCATTCAATAAGTTGTCCGGAGTAATTCCTAGCTCACTTGGATCATTGCCCCACCTTACCACCCTACACTTGAATGGAAACCGTCTCAATGGGGAGCTTCCTCAAGCTTTAGATTATTGCACAAGTCTAGTAATTTTAGACCTTGGAGAGAATAATTTGTCTGGAAGCATTCCCACATGGTTTGACGAAAGCTTTCACTCCTTGTTGATCCTAAGGCTACGAGAGAATAGGTTTGTCGGCAGCATCCCTCCGCAGCTCTGCTCACTATCAAGATTGAAAATATTAGACATGGCAATGAACAATTTGACGGGAATGATCCCACATTGTCTTGGCAACATGAGTGGCATGATCAACTTGAATCAAACCAATTCATTTGGATCTATGGTTGTCGCTCCTATACAAGATATAATTCCCTTGTCATTCGAAGGCTATGGTATGGATTGGGATCGAGAACACGTGGTTGAGATCTTAAAGGGAAGATATAACGAGTACACCAAAATTGTTCTACGACTTGTGGTCAATTTGGATCTCTCTAGCAACTTTTTGAACGGGTCAATCCCGAAGAACTTTCTTTCCTCTCAAGATTGCATGGCTTGAACTTGTCTCACAACCATCTCTCTGGACATATTCCCATTGGCATTGGGAATATGAGTTCGCTCGAGTCTCTGGATCTTTCAAACAACCATCTCTTAGGGATAATTCCACAGGGCATTTCAGCGTTAACATCCCTAGCCCACCTCAACCTGTCGCAAAACAACCTTATGGGGCAGATTCCAAAAGGGAATCAAATCCAAACACTCGATGATCCTTCCATTTATGCTGGCAATCCTCTACTCTGTGGTGATCTTTTGAGAAAGAAATGCCTTAGCGCCGAGACGCCTCAACCACAAAAAATCCCTCACCCTAAAGATACACATGAAGAGGATAAGCTTGATCAGATGTTGTTCTATGCAGTCATAATGCTTGGATTTGCATTGGGTTCTAGGGCTTTTTCGGAGTTTTGCAATTCAAGAAGGATTGGAGACAAGCATATTTCAGCTTTGCAGATCAAGTAGCACACAAGGCATATGTGGCTATAGTAGTGAAGGTAGCCAAGTTGAAGAGACTGAGATTGTCAAGAAGTGTGTAAGAAATGAGCAATCTTGTGCTCTCTCCTCTGCCTTTAGTTTTTCATTTTGGGTTTGTTTAGAACTTGTGCTCGTATGATCTCTTCCCTTCCATGAGTTTGCTTAGTCATGTAATGTAATTAGCATTCTGCGAGGTCTATTTCTCAAAACACCACTCTTTCTACTATATCTTTTGGGCCAAACTTTGCTTTCTCTCTCTCTCTCTCTCTCTCTCCAGCCAAAATATGATTTCTACTTGACGTCTCTTCCTTGTTAATGAGTGCTGGTACGGACAGATTTAAATGGGCCTCAACAACGACAGGCCTCCAACTCTTGGATCATGAGGGGACGGGTAGGGAAGCAAGCAAACGGATTCAAAACTAGATAGGTTACTCCAATTTTGTGTTCACTCACGTTTGCTAATAAGGCAATAAGGCTGTGTCTATCCTCAATTTCCTGTCATGTTTGAACCGTCGAATTTGCGATTGCCGTGCCCTTGCAGCAGTTCTAATTCACTTGTCCATGAAACGAGATTAAGCATTGGAGGAGCTACCAAATTCAAAGCTTTTAGACCATAAACGCAACGTTGGAGCTATTGATTTCTGATCCATTTGTGGCCTCGCCTCTCCATCGTCATACTTGTCAATTGACTTCACCTTGCAGGGTGCGTCGATCTTTCCATCCATGCAAACAAATCTCGTGAAATCAAAGGGTCCGCTAGTATGAGGAGCCGGAGTCCGTGTTTCATGGTTGATGAGCTTCTCTCTGTCACTCGATGCACTTTTTGAACTTCTAACATATCAGGTTCTCATCTAAGCAGGACGCTTGGATTGGAAGGAAGGGTTTTGCTTTCCGATCGCTTTTTGAAACCGGTGCTTCTAGTGTTTTTGCCAAAAACTTGCATATACATTGAGCTTGTAGCAGTTGGCATGCGGAGGTCTTCATGAACTGCCAAAACTTGCTTCTTGGGTTTGTGCAAAGAAAAATAACAAAGGCTGAAGAATAAGCCGAAACATCTCTTGATTGGTCTCCACTATTGGTAAGACAATCATACTTCCTTTACCCAAAAGAGAACTTAATTTAGCGGCTGTTATTCCCCTCTCTTCTCTCTCTCTCTCTCTCTCTCTCTCTCTCTCTCTCTCTCTCTCTCTCTCTCTATGGAAAGATGCTTGCTTTTGGCAACTGAAGCACAAGAGAGTTGAATTAGGGTGAGTATAATTTCAAAGTAGAACGTGAAATCAAAGAACCAGATCGGTTGGAACTTGTCCGGTTCCAAATTTCAAAATATGTAAGGTAGATTTCAAATTCAAAAAATTGAATAAGTTTGTGTTTTTCTTAGTTTATGTTTCCACACAATTTTGTGATGTTCCATGACATCCGATGATGAGTATATAATATGGAACTACTCATTTGAGCTTCCATATTATGATCAAGACTTTTACTTTATTAATGTTTTATATTCATGTGTTTAAAAATAAGTTGTGATTAGTGCATTAATAGTAAGTGTAAATCATTAAAAAGGATGATTCACTGCAATCATTTGATTTATAATAAAGGTGGAACCTGAGTAAATCGTGGAATCTATGACAAGATAGATTTTAGGTTCCAAAAAATAAGAAACTTTTTACAACGGGTAGATTTTAAATTGTAGATAGAATCTATGCGGAAGCTAGAATCGCCCGCCCCTATTTTGGATGCTTTAGAATTCAAACTTGGGCTTGGGCCTCTTCCGGCCCAAACCCAAGTTCGAACCGTAGAAGACGAGATCAAAGAATGGTCGTCGTCGTCTTCGCTCGCCGCTGACTGCACCGTACAACATCAGGCTATCGACTGCGCTCCAGCTTCCCTCCGGGAGGAGCACTTCCCTCGCGTCAACTACCCTCCTTTCCTTTCCTCCGATCCCGCAAGTCTCCGGCGAAATTTGCGTCCTTCAATTCTGCATCGAAGCAGCGGCGTTCGAGCTCCGATTCCGTACAAATCGCCTACTACGATGTCAAAGCCCTCCTCGCGATTGCTCCAAGGCGTTCTGAGATTGCATCGCCACCACCACCAGCTCCACCTCGCGAAACCGTCCCCCGCCGGCGCGCATTCCTCCTCCCACTTCGCCGCCGCGGCCGTCGATCCCGCCGCCGCCGCTGCCGTCGATCCCGCCGCCGCCGCTGCCGGCTCCTCGTCGTCCCCTCCTTCTTCTCTCCCCCGCCCGTTTCCTCTCTTCTATCCGCCGAGCTCGGCCGCCGGCACCGCGCGAAATTCGTGCCAATCTAGAGCGTTCGGTAATCTCGCCGCGTCCGAGGTGCTCCCTCCTAGGGCGGGCCAGGCTTCGTCGAAGAGCTTCTCGCCGGCGGGACTCGGTCCGTCGAGATTGAATTGCTATGGGGTCAGGCATTTCTCTTTCCAAAGCTCGGGGAACGGGGGTTTTGCGAAGAAGGTTTTCGAGAAGCCGACAATGTCGGTTCTTTCTACATTTAGCAAATACCGGGAGGCCATTGGGCTGCAAGTGGAGTCGTTCTTGAGGAGCAATTACTTGGTCCTCTTGGGGGCTGCGGCTGTGTTGGTGTGCGCCTTGTTGTGGAGGATCATGTTTGGAATTGCTAATACCTTCGTCGGGATCTCCGAGGGGATGGCAAAGTACGGGTTCCTCGCCCTTTCCTCCGCTATTGTCGCCTTTGCTGTGAGTTCGTGAATTTCCTACTTTGTTCATTTATCCGTGTAATATAGTCGTTTCTATTGGCTAGAGAGGTGTACAACTGTATTGGGAATGATTGAATGCCTGTGCTCAGCATTTCTGTCCCGGTGATTGCAGTATTCTTAAATTTTAGTCCGTCCTCTGTATGTAAAGGCCATGATAAGAGCGAGACCTTACGGTTAGGAGGACGGCATTTGGATGAGTGTGTCGCCACTAAATGCTTACCTTTTCGTCAACTGGTATTGGAGCGCGAGGTTGATTATCCAACCAACAATTGTTATAAGCAAGGCAAGGACCTTGGATTTCCTGATGACTGTGAGTTTGTCAAATGTCTTTGGTTTTTAAATTAGCAGCTTCATTTGCAATGTGGCATTCTGCTACAGTGCAGGTTCTGCCGCTGGTCTGGCTTTTAGTTAAGTGAATGGGGAGTGGCTGTAAGTGGAATACTGTCTGGTATATCAGTCTTTCAAGTTCTCAATTCTCCAAGGCGACTTCTTTGTACAGTTTCTTGTGGGTTCTACAAAAAATCTTGAGGCCATGAGTTTCTCTATTGGCCCAATGAATTCCTTCCAGTTATGGGGCGAAAGATGTTGGCTAGGCAGGCTTGCCAAGTCATGATTATCTGAGTTTGCTATATGAAGCAGGCAACTGTCATTGTAAACAGAACACAGTACCATCAGCAAGCCTAGTTTGGGATTTTGAAGGGCTTGTAACAAGCTAATAACCATGTGGTTCTGGGCCCCATAATTCCAAACACTGTTTGCTAATTCCTTTTTACCAATATGATCAATCTAGAGTATTATCACCAATTACTTCCCAGTCATAAAACCTTAAAGTAATTCATGTCTGTCTGTCATGGTTACCTAGAATTGAATATATTCCGAGCATTCTTTGATTGCGCACCCCTCCTTCCTGCAATAGTGTAATTTTGGCAGATTATACCACTGCAGTTAATCTTGTCCCATTTTGCTGATTATGACTTTTTACTTTTGTGTTTAAGGGCCTGTATGTCCGTGCAAGATTTACGATTAATCCAGATAGAATTTATAGAATGGCCATGAGGAAGCTGAATACACATGCTGGAATTCTTGAGGTAATGGGAGCCCCTCTTACTGGATCAGAATTAAGAGCTTACGTGATGTCTGGCGGCAGTGTTACCTTCAAAAAGTTTAAACCCAGGCTTAGAAGCAAGCGGTGTTTTCTCATATTCCCTATACGCGGTTCTGAAAGAAGGGGCCTAGTCAGCGTTGAAGTGAAAAAGAAAAAGGGCCAGGTTTGCACCTATACCTACTGGCCTCCAAGTGTTTGAGCATAATTTTAATGTTAGCTTGAGTTTACTTTCCTTTCCTGCTATTTGTCAGCATTTGACATCATCTTGCTGTTAATTAGACCTGTCTGCTTCACATAGTAAACTTGTTTTTGTCGTAATTTTTCTCAAAAGCTTATGTTTTTCTCAAAGATAAATTACTGAGTCTCTGTTTTTAAAACCTCTTTCATTTAGTAGTTTGTTTTACTTTGATTTATTTATGAGGTAAGGATGAATCATGTTGCTTAAGAATAAATGAGATTTCATAACTCAAATTACACAGAAATGTACGTGAGAAGAAAGGGGGCCTGATGCTACCGTGCATGCCTCATTCAAGTTTCGATCATGACACGTGCTTCTCAATTTAGCATTCAAATTGTCCAACCAAAAAGAAAATATAGTATTCAAATTTGTGCTAATGCGTTGCTCTCAGCACTTTTGGTTCCTGGCTTCTCAGTAGGGTGGGGCTATTTGAGACAGTGCAAAATCTGACTAGACTAGGCTGATCAAGTTTCCAGTCACTCTCATTTAAGGAGTTCTGGATAGTTTAAAACTTGTATGTACGATGAGGAATAGAATAACAAATTCCACTTGTTTATGCTTTTTTTTTTTTTTCCATCTGGAGCAGAAAATGCCTCTGTTCCTGGGAAGCAGTCTAATTTTCATTTTCCCTTTTTGTGTGAAGATAAATGAATAGTTTAGTCCCCTGCTGTATAGTTTTGGTTAAAAGTCAATATATTGCTTACCTTACCCAAAAAAAAAAAAAAAAAAATAATAGTTTAGTTTTAGTATTGAGACTCTTTATCTCCTTAAAAATTTGTGAGGGAATTAAATAGCACGGTCTAATCGTGCTACCTGACATAGATCTCATGCTTATTTGCAGTATGATTATAAGTTGTTGGCCGTCGATGTTCCGATGTCAACAGGACCCGACCAGCGATTATATCTGATTGGCGATGAAGAAGAATACAAGGTTGGTGGTGGTTTGATATCTGAACTGAGAGATCCAGTTCTAAAAGCAATGGCAGCAACCAAGGAATTTGATGATCTTGATGAAATTGAGGAAGAGGAGGATGCCGAAAGAGAGCTCCAGGAGGCAGAGAAGAAGCATCGCGAAGAAATGGAGAAGCTCGAGAAGGCTGGTCGAGAGTGATTGTTCATAAAGACTTTCTGGTTGATTTATACAGTAGGATCGCACAGGAGGCCTGAGTCATTGTAATCGCCTTTCGTGTGTTTTCTGATGAGGCCTTTCATTTCTTTTGAGCGGGCAAAGCTGTCCGCCGGAAATAAACATCTTATCAACGTTCTCGCTTCTCTCGTGAGGTAATCATTGGTTTGACCTACATGGATAGGGAGAACTGAGATACTGTTTCTTGAAACTCAATTTTCAGACTTTTGTTGTGATTTTCGTTGGTCCGGTTTTCAGCTATGATTAGCCTGGTGAGTGAATCACTCGTCATTTGCATCTTCCTTTGGCATCTCGGCATTCTCCAGCATGCAGAATTTCCCGGAAGAAGCACTCTGGTTTCAAAGTAGGCACTTTTCGTGATAGTTTAGTCAGCCTAAACTTGACCCAACTGCATTCTCAGATGAACGCTTCGAACCAATTGACTACAGATTCATGTGAACCGGACGCTGCATCTCTACTTGCAAACGCATCTCTCGGTAGGATTCTCCCGGCATCGGAGCTGCTCGTGTCTTGAACACGCTGGGATGGGGAGGAGCGACTTCACGGTGATTAAGAGACCGTAGAATGGCCCGAGCACGCATCCGTAACCTTTTGGAAATCAAACTGTCTAATCAAAAGAAAGTAGTAGTAGGTCGAGCCGAGAATTACCTCAGAGGAGACCATGATCTTCTTCTTCTTCCTTCAACTCCTTTTTTGTCCTCTCAAATGATAAATGATGAATGTAATGAAAGAGAGCCATCTACACAGACCTTAAGCCAAAAGAGGATAAAAGATAGGGAAAATAAAAAGGGAAAGTGGCCCATGCAGGTCTCGAACCTGCGACCTTCGCGTTATTAGCACGACGCTCTAACCAACTGAGCTAATAGGCCATTGATGCTCTTCTGCGCACAAAAATTCTAAATAATCATTTTATTTAAATCTAACCGCCGTTTACAGAATAGAGATCTTTCATTATTACATGCACCAATTCTTATTCGAGAGCAGTAGTTCCAGAAAAAATAGCTTTGAGACAACAAGAACGCAGGCTTGATCCCGCCAAAATCAAGACCCCAAAGATTGTTCGTTCGCTCATTCATTCATCCACAAGAAGCTGCGACTTTGACGAGCAATCCGAAGAGCAAGAACGGGGCGGAGAAGAAAGGGCTGTGGTCGCTGTCCAACGTGAACACTTCGACCGGCGCCCACCTCGCGATCATCGCGTCCTGCTGCTCCGGCTTCACCACCCGATCCTGCGCCGTCTTTATGAACACTCGCCTCACGCTCTCCACGCCCTCGTCGTCCTCCTTGGGGAATTTCGCTGTCAGCAGCGCTGTGATCGGCCCCGGCTTCACCAGCATCGCGGCCAGCGTCGAGTCCTGCAATCGTCGCCGTATAAGACCAAGTCAATCAATCGCTTTCTATCAAACGTGGCACTACCGAAGGCCGCTCGTGACGTGCCTCGCGTCCTCAATTATGAACTCGAACTGCACTCGAGCCATGGTGATCGGTTCGACGTAGCTGCACCGAAACCACACGTTAGTCGAAACGTAAAAGAGGTGGGGGATACCTCGAGAGGGCTCATCTGATAAATGATATTGCGCTGAAATTCCTGCTTAATTATTGTACTTGTTGGTGGTTTATCAGGTCCCAGCCCGAACGTCAAATCGCTCACGTCCCCAAATTCTGATAGATCCGGTGTTCCCTGTCAAAGGTTGACATCAACCTAATCAATTTCAACTCCCAACCTCCACGTTGCACTTCCGGTAATGTCCACGCAGAACATCATCAGGCGGTGCCCAGGAATTTACTCCTCATCCTTATCAGGCCACTTCCACTACAGCACTCGACACGAAGATGGACGCATTGCAATCTCACCCACAAAAAATGAAAAGGAGAAGAGGAAAAAGACAATGGTGTTTGGTTTTAGTGGGATGGATGAGAGAGAGAGAGTGGGGAAGGCGACAAAATATGCGGGTGATAATTATTGAAGGGAGACCGCACACATCAGATGATGCACATTGTCTGGTTGGAGATCGAAAGGGGCACCAAGTTTTCCTTTGGCTACTGGAAGTTCTGGTGGGTTTCGTTTTCCTTCGATTTCATCTTCAACAGTTTGCCGATTGATCATTGAGGCTGACTCAAATCTGTGGCGAGGGGTCAAGTTGCCCCTTTGTAGTGCAGATTTTCCGGGAAATTAAAAATGGGATTTTTCAAAAAAATTGCGGTTACATAGTTAATTCATTAGAAGAATAGAAGACAACTACAAAAAACCCAGAATCAAAATCCGAATGCTTTTGTTGGGTTTTGTTTCAATTTTTTTTCCTTGGTCCTACAAAAGTACAAATCAGGTGCGTCCCCTGCTCCAAAGCATGTTTTATTGTAAGCTCAGAAAGACATGGTAATTTTGGTGAATAGAAAATCACGTCACTGGGTTAAAAAAACAGAGCTTGACCAATCATGAGAACCATAAATTTCCAACCTTTTCGGAATTGTGCTGCACGGTAGGTAATCTAGGGGCCTAGCAGGAGGACAAACTAGGGACAGCCGATCAACGAGGACACGGGACAGTTAATTGACATAGTCCTGGATTTGCTGCTTCTAAGGTCTCTATTCTCTCTACATCTCCACCGAACTTCAATCGTAGATTGGCATACCGCATAAATTTGCAATTCATAAAGTAGCCATGGAGAGAGAGAGAGAGAGAGAGAGAGAGGATGAATGATTGAGAAGAGAAAGTTTACATCTTTAAAGTCTTGATCGGTTTCCAAACCATGCTTGAGCATCGTGGCGGCCACATAAACCGCGACACCGATTTTCCCGGGGAATTTACCTGAAGCCTGAGTTACACATAGCCCTCCTGCACTGTGACCCACCAAGATCACCTGTCACCCACCATATCCGAAATTCATGTTAGATCATCAGCCGAAGATCAACTGTCACCCACCAAGAGCTGGCTGCTTGTAATAACCCGCACATGATTATATCCATGGACTAACATAGAGCATAGAATAAAGAACCTGTTTGTCGTCCGGCAAGGTCGACAGGAAATCCAGCAGCGGCTTGTTGTAGTCGTCCATGGTGAGGACGGTGTTGGGGTCGGTGGGGTCGATGCCAGCGCCCGTGAGGTCGAGGCAGGAGACGGTGTAGCCGGAGCCCTCCATGAGGGTCCTTATCTTGTACCAGCACCACGCTCCCCCTCCAATCCCATGCACCAGCACAAAGTGGGGCGTCCTAGTTGATGCTGCTGCTGCTGCTGCTGTTGCTGTCTCCGCCATCTTCACTTCCTCCCCCATTCACAATCCCCCCTCTCTCTTCTTCTCCTCTGTTTCTCTCTCTCTCCCTTCTATGCCGAGAATGGCCGGCCTTGGCAGGCTCTTTCCATATATATGCGTAGCTGGAATGGATTCATATAAGCGTCATGACCGCCCGATAAGCATGACATGAGCTTGATTCGTGCCTTTATCCAATCACGAGCCGAAGTGCCGCTGTAGCCATGAAGACTCTCGGCCCCAGATAATACCATTTCAAAGGGGCATCGTTCCTTATGATGGACGCATGATTGGTCGACGCCGAAGGTCAAAGGCACATGTGGCAGGAGGAGGCATCGGCTCCATGGAACACCGCGTGTGCGCGCACCACTTGATCATTGAAAAACCCCGAAAAATGCTAAAATAGCGTCCCTGTTAAGTCTTATTATATTTTCAAACCCTTTGTTGAGCCTTATTAAATGACAGACCCAAAAAAAAAAAAAAAAAAAAAAAAATTGTCTTATTAGGTGGGTAAGCGACTTTGTGGAAATGTACAATGTTTCTCTCTTTTTCAAGATATCAGTGGAAAATTCTCTTTTTCAAGATATCAGTGGAAAATTATGATTATTACTTTTAATTAATGTAAATACAACCGTGAGAAATCGAAATTGATTGTTCGTGTTTTGTCCAAAGAAGAAAACTTGTAATAGATTATTAGGCATACCTTAGACGGTATATGTAAATCCAAAATGAAGATCTGTCATTGAATCCAGCAGTAAAGTTCTTTATATTTTTTCCCTAACAAGTAAGAGAATTTAATATAATAAATAGTTTGTCGGGCGGTGGCAAATTTCAATTTAGTTTTTTCTGACTCTCTCTCTCTCTTTTCTCTTTGTCTCTCTGTATAGAATTGCCGGCTGACACTCTATCCTTGTGTTATTATTCTATTTTATATAGACAGTCAATCCATTAATTAAATTATCTCTTGTTTATTTTTTATTAAAACCTTTTGGCCAAAGGGAAAGAAAATCATTTTTTCCTCTGAATGCCGTCAGTGAGGTTGACGATTTGTTTACTTATAAATCTAATAAGTTAAGGACTGTTTTCCTGAGCTGTATGTTTTAAAGAATTTACCATGACCGCTACTACATAAGAGTTATTCAATAAAGGTAATTGTATTTATAGTGCAATTCTAGAGGTCACGTGAATAAATCAAACATGAAATGGTGTGAGTTATTTTTTGAGAATATCTTAAATAAGGATCAAAAGTGGAAGCATTTTTCTCATAAATTGTTGGGAGTGCAACAAGGACCTAAAATGGCCAAGTAAATTCTAAATAAAGTCTTGAATTCGTTGGCCGACTTTTTCTGATGTTAAAGTCGGGGCAATTTTGCCAAAATCTTTTTTGGTTCTACCCCTAGATCGTGTTGAACAATTGGAGAATAGAGGATCTTTCTTTGGAAGAAGAAATTTTTGAATAATTTTCATCCAAAATTTCCACTTCACCAACAACAAATCACTCCTTGCTACTTTCATGTTCTTCGTCGCAAGCTTCGTCCTCGGTTGGCGGAGTAGAAGCGTTGATTCCATCTTAGGAGTTTAAAGAGGCTAGGGTTTTTCTATTCTTCTGACCGATTCAATTTGCTAGATTGGAACGGAGGGTGGACAGAAAAGGCGTGGAAGGAGAGCAACGTGATGGAATAGCGAGCGAGTTTTGGTCCTTCACGTTTGTTTTGGTCATGATGAAAGTGATGCCACGAGGACTTTTCTATTTTGGTAGAAGGCATAATTAATAATATTCTATAAGATTCGAGTTTAGATGAAAAATGAAACATTGGGAATAAAAAAAATATTAATGAAAATTATGTTTGCTAAAACTATAATAATTTAAATCTAAATTTTTCATGAATGATGATAATATTTTTGTTATTTTATTTTATAAATAATACAAGCGATTATTTAAAAATATTTTTAATTATTTATTTTTCGCCGTATAAATAATCCTCAACGCAAAGGTTGAGAATATTACAGTGCAAAAAAAAAAAAAAGGTTGAGAATATTAGGAAAAAGGTAATAAAGGATGAAAAAGCTCCACGTGGGTATGACAGAACAGTCAGTCTTTTGATTGGCATATCTTTCAAATTCATCGTAGCGTATGCACCGCAAAGCGGTGAAAAGTCGGACAGCTGGCCGTGGTGACGTCATTGCCCGTAAAAGCATAACAACGGCCAGCCATGCATTTGACAATTGAGAAAAATTGTACTTCGGTTTAATTCTATTGGATCCAGCTGTCGCCCTTTTTAAAAGAAAATACTTTTTTGACGAACTGTCATTTTTATTTTTATTTTACTATGCTAAGATTTAGGTTCCCCTTTCAAAAGATTATAAATTAAAAATCCTCTTTTCGGCGCGTTCTTTTTCTTTCTTGCTATACCAAAGTCTTTCTTTGCATTACAGAACATTTTCTCATTTGTGCAATATCACATCCCAATCAATAGGCATGATTCAAATGTGCAATCAAGTTTAGTCGAGTTGACAAAATATCAAACTAAGGTCAATTAT
Source organism: Eucalyptus victrix (assembly GCA_016097545.1). Classification (NCBI taxonomy): domain Eukaryota; kingdom Viridiplantae; phylum Streptophyta; class Magnoliopsida; order Myrtales; family Myrtaceae; genus Eucalyptus; species Eucalyptus victrix. The sequence continues at coordinate 49,445,560 of CM027841.1, read as the reverse complement.
ACAAACTCAAAATTTGAAATTCATTTCCTCTTTCTTCTTGCTCGAACTCAAATCGATATAAAATATGACATACTTAAGTTTAACTCGATTTTTAGGCATATTAAACTCAACATGCTCAATTTTTTCAACTTGATTATATTCAATTCGATTTAAAATACTTGTGTCAAAAACCGGTACCGCCACGACCCTCTTCCCATCTGGCTCCTTGCCCTCATATCTTCCTCCCCCTCTCTGTATGTGTGTGTGTGTTTTTTTAAAATTTTTTAATTTAAGTCCACTTTTTATTTTAAAGAAATTTTTTCCGTTTATTTTTTTATTTTATTTTAGTCCTTTTATTTTTATTTTTATTTTTATTTTATGCTGGTGCCACTTGAATGCCACGAGCGTGACTTAAAGAAAAAATGAAAAAATGCAACATGAAATTTTCAAGTGAGGAAAAGACCAATAGAGTTAATGCAAGGACTAACATGGAATAACACTAATAAGCTTTAGATCATGAATGAATAAATTTAAAATGTTTTTAGAATTGAAGTGCTGAATCAACATAAGTTCTCTAAAACTCTTGCCGTCATTATCCCCAACTTAAAGTATATCAAGAATCTAAGTAATTAGAAAAAATGGGGACAGATTCATGATCCGATCCTCGGTTCTGTGCGGGAGCGAACGGTAAATCAATGCCAAAAAACGCGGTTGTAAGGCGACAAAAAAGCGACCTCGGTAAAAATTCATTTTGACCTTCCGCCTCAAAATTCAACCACCACCCTAGCACACAATTCACGGCAAATCCTTAGGGATTTGTCCGCCATGAGCGTCGTGTCCGAAACGAGACGTCGTTTTCTTGCCCGCTAAAAGGGACTTAAAACCTCTCGACCCCAACGCGTCTCCGAAACATTTTCCAATCTGACCTTTTCTCGACAGCTCGAGCCCACGTTGACACGGACAGATGACAGCTGCATCAGGCACCGTGGTTGGAGGGAGTTTTAAAAATGATCGGAAGGTGTTGACAATTGGAGTGATGTAATCAGGTACGTAGCATTTCGCAGGGACCAACGAGGTTTCATGTGCGGTGGCATTTGACTTGACTCTCGAAAACTTCTAGCCAATTAGAACCAATGGATGAAAATTTGACCATTTCAAGTGCCGCACTAGCTTGAGAAGTGGTGTACTCCGGCCCAAGGTCCGCACTAAGCTTGCATTCAGCCCACCCGCCTTGGCGAAGACCGGTGAATAAAATTGGCAGCTTTTTTTTAATTGTCCGATACTATAACCCTCATTTATCTCTTTCTTTCAAACTTTTGCTTTACTTCTTTGCAAAATATAAGAATTGAACCCCACACTGAAAATTAAATGTCCTCAACACACCAACTTCCCTAACTGCTGGCTAGTGAGTTGAATTTGGCTACTTTGCTCGATATTCAAAATCATTCATATTTTGGTTTTATTCTAATTAGTACACAAGAACTAAAAGAGGTATCTAATTTGGTCTTGAACCGTCTTTAGTGACAGTTCCATTGACTTGACGAGAACATAATTAGGTGTGTCAAAAATACTTAAGCTGACCCAACTGAATTAAAAATTTCTAGCGCTTTCTAGTCGGGTCTTGTTCGGTTTGCATCGTAGGTAAAGGAATATGAGTATTTTGATGGTTCGGTTCCATCATCTACCCAACCCCAAAATAACCATTTTAATCCCCCTCCTTATGTGGTTGTTGAAGACATGTCTATGATATTTTTCATTTCAGTTATTATGATCCGAGCATCGCCGCCACCAACTCCTCACCCTCACCGGCAAATCCGACAACACCCATCAGTCTTCAACCCTCCGCAAAGATTGCCATCATGTAGCCCTTCGACATGTCAATCTCCTTTATCCAACTCGACCCGAATTCCATGTTTGGCGGCGCTTCCTCTAGATCAACACGAACAGCTCATCATTTCCACGGTCTTTCAACTCTTCCATGACAGTTTGAATCTCGATGTCGTTGGAAAAATCTTTTATGATGTCTTAAAGATGATGAAATAATTAAAAATTACTAATATGTGTTTTAGTTGAGTAAGATCATATGAGATATAGGATCGTCTAAAGTTGCGGAGCCATCTATCGAGGGTGACCAATGCATTAGGTGCTGATGAGTCTATAGACTGGATGCACCTGAAGTGAGCAAGCCTAGAACAAAAAATTCGGTAAAACTCGGAGGTATCATGTATAGGTGAATAGCAAGGTAGAGTCATAATTGTCAAAATACTTGGAGGGACCATAAGATAGAGACTCAAGTGAATTTGATATGAGAAATAATTTGCCAATATCAAAGGTATTCGAAAAATGATGTGAAAATTGGCTATAACTAATTGAGCTTCATAGAGGTGAACAAATCGTGAGAACGGAAAGTTCATAGAAACTTGGAGGTACCAAATTAGGTGAACAGTTTATATAGTCTCGTATCACTAAGATATTGAGGAGCACCAATGGATAGCAGTTCACAAGTCAAATTCCAACAAGTAGCTTGGATATACTCTCAAATTGCTGATATAAATAGCTGACTATAACAATTGTGAAGAATATACTTATAACGTGCATATTATTTTTATTATTTTAGATAAGAAGATCCATATATTCCTTTGATTAATGTCGTGTGTCAAAAGGGGTACAACAGCTATCTTCAAGGAATGAAATTATGGAAAGAAGATTGGAAATAAATCAACTACTTTATTACAAAATTAAGAGGAATGATTTATTACCAAGCGTGGTCAATTCTACTTGAGGAACCCTTACAATTATGCAAAGATTTGATTGTATGGATAACTAAATCTTGCGGTAATTGTGTCCATCAATTCCAACGGCTAATTGATCCTCTTGCAGATCTCCAATGACTAGCTAGGAGATTGAATGTGTTTCACTCTATCGAGACTTTTTGCTGATTGTAATCTCATTTGAAAAGTATACCAATGTTATAGCGTAGCTTGTAAAGTAATAGTGTGATCTAACATTTTTGGGAAGAAGAACAGCGATTTGCACTTGTAACGAGTCAAAGGATTACTAGTGAAATCTAACCTAGTGATGATTGTTAATGTATAAGAGTGGACATAAGCTTGTTTTAAGCCGAGTTACTATAAAAATTTGCTTGTATCTTTTTTTATCTCTCTATATATTAATATATTTGTTTGATAAGAGCATCTTACTTGATATAACGAATTTGTTCTTGCATATACTAACTACTGCCGCATATATCAAACTTAATTTTGATAATTTCACAAAAATATATCAAGTTTTGATAATCAATCTATTCACCTCCTTTTTAAGTTGCATACTTAGCCATAACAGATGCTTTCATGGACGTTTAGATCTTCAAATGTATCTATGGTTGTCCATATTCAAGCTCTATTTCTCTTCTCCCTGGCTGACCAGATCTTTGATGAGATTGACATTCATGGAGCCTCATCGTCTCTAGATCTGGAGGCGCCTTATCATCGCTGAACGTCGAGGATCTTATGGAGCTCGCGATCATGGCGTTCTCAAGATCCGTCCTTGTCGCAGGCGATCTCAGGATCCATCCACATCGTTCTATATCTGGAACTTGCTGTAATTGAAGGATGCGAAGCAAAAGCTGAAAACCCGAACTTTCCCTTTGGTTAGGATTTGTACGATTCAAGTCTCGATCTGGGTATTAAGAATGTCTATCACTCGCGTTCAGGTCGGTGGAAATCTGAACCGAACTGATCAATCGACACCCCTAAATATAGAGGTGTTAATTTTGCCACTGACTGTGATTCTAACTAGGAACAAGAGGTCAATTTGACCTTTTTACTACTTGAAAAAGTCCATCTTGAAGAAAGAGAAAACTTTGATATGTGTGCAGTGGCTATGCAGTCTCATGTGGGCTAAGCCTGTGAAAAGAACGCTTCATGTTGCGAGCAACATGCTCCGCTTATTTCGTGATCAAATCATTCAATCCATTCAATTTATCGCTCCCTTTGACTTCTATAGAAAATTTGCTAGAAGCCACATGTTATCTAAGAAATCCAGCCCGAGCGAATATGCCTTGTCCTTATCATATTGGCTAAGAGCCTAGTTCATCATTGAACCACGCATCTATCAAAGGATATCCTGCTTTGATACCAGTTACAATTGTTTAATCATCTATGTGAGTTGCGATGAACATGCTCCGCTTATTTCATGATCGAATCATTCAATCCATTATAATCTCTTGCTCCCTTTGACTTCTATAGTAAATTTACTAGAAGCAACATATTGTCTAAGAAATCCAATCCAGGCAAATATGCCTTGTCCTTACCATATTGACTAAGATATTCTAGCCTTTAAAATTTTTGTTGTTTAATTATGTGTCGTTTGTTTTGTTTTCGGTGTTTAGAAGTTTAAGTGAATTAACAAGATGTGAAGTTATATATTCATGATTTATATTAAGTATTTTGAACATGGTTTAATTGAACTAATGACATATATTGAAATGGATAAGAGTCCTGATTTGCTTCAAATGCAGGAAAACGCTTTTGCATATGGTTTTATAATGCTTTTGCATATGGTTTTATACTTACATATTTAGTTGCATAATGCCGCATGTTTGAATGTGTAGATTTGCTTTTTAGGGAGTATAAAAAATAAGACGAAAAAAATGATCCTCTACATGAGCCAAATCTACTTACAATTGTTTGGTCAAAATTAGTACTCAAGTAACAATTGTTTAGAGACGTGTCTTTGTGTATGAATAATATCATGAGCTCTCGCTCTGTGACGTAAAACTCATTTCGTCACGATGCATCCTCGGTTTAATCTAGACGAGCATTTCGGTTGTGGATGTCAACATTCTCATTAGGCAATTTGATGAAAGGATAAACGGTGATTTGTATCAAATTGAAGCATTTGAAGTACACCGCACGATATTCAACTTTAATTTTTCCCCCTCGAATTATCAATAGCTCGAGTCTCTCCACCGACTAATTACTTTATTCAAAGTGAACGTGATCTTAGCTTTGGGATGCAAAAGTAGCAGCACTAAACGAGGCCCGCAAACTTCACTCTCGTGCTTCTACAGCAACCTCGGTTAATATGTATCAAACCATGGTAAATCACAGCCATCACTCGATAAATATCTCTTGAACACTTGCCACGATACCATAAACCTCCACACGATTTACCTCATCTTACACATGTCCTGGAAAAACTCGTTTTGTCATGTCGCATTTGACCCAAGGTATAACATCAATAAAGGAATGGATATCTCGTGTTATAATATAATTCCAACACCTCGCTCGCATACATACAAACACCATGTTCGAAAAATCCCGCACGACTCATCTCGTCATTTTTCCCCTTCATAAAGTTAAGAATAATTTCTGGGTAAGATGGATATAGAATCCGAGGAGGAATTTTCGACCGGTTTCTGCTTGACGCGAAGCCTAGAACAAACGCAAACTGCACAGTTTCGGGGGTCATCTTATCCTTGCAAGTTGCAGAGTCTTCGTGCATCCAAATATTGGCGGACGGGAAAATTATTGCCATTGGAAAACGAAGTTCCACCTGCCACCAAAAGGCAAAAGATTCAGAATCCTGAGCCTTTAAAATAATTAAAATGGTGGACCATTAATGTTTTTTTTTTCGGTCAGAGGACCATTAATGTTGGATTGGCTAAATTGGCGACGTGGGGATGTTTGTGTCCAGGACTTTTGTGTTTTGGTGGGGTCGGAAAATGGCTGATGTTTCAGACATGACCAGTGATCCTACACATTAACACCTTAATCGATTCGACATTGGATGAAATTTAATTAATATTATTAACAATAACTCTCGAATGATTGATGGGGTTAGAAAATGCCTGATGTTTTAGACATGACTAATGATCCTACACATCACCTTAACGAGCTAGAGTTGATTAGGAAGCCATGAGTCGTGAGGGGTGAGGGTATCGATTTGGCATTGGATGAAGTTTAAATTAGGATTATTGACAATAACTCTAGAATGATTGATCAAGTATACTTTATAAATAAATTTTTTTAATTTATAAAGCATCAACTTGCATTTCAAAAGAAGGATTAGTGCATCAAACACTAATTGTAATTATCTTTTCTTGTTTAGTTTGGGGGTCGGAAAATGCATGATGTTTTAGACATGACTAATGATCCTACACATCACTTTAATGAGCTTGAGTTGATTTGAAAGCCAAGAGTCCTGAGGGTAGTGTCGATCTAGCATTGAATGAAATTTAAATTAGTATTATTAACAATAACTCTCAAATGATTGATTGAGTATACTTTATAAGTAAATTTTTAATTTCTAAAGCATCAACTCGCATTTCAAAAGAAGGATTAGTGCATCGAACACTAATTGTAATTATCTTTTCTTGTTTAGTTTGGTCTAATTGAGATTGAGTCATATCTGCTCAAATTGGTCTTTCTTCCATTATGGATTTCGAAATGTGTTGAGGTCGGCAACAAGCATGTGAAGATTGATTGATGCTGCAAAAGAGCTGTTCTATTTTCTTTTTCCCCCCCTAAGCAAAGTAAGCTTTTATTGGAGCTAAATCAAACGAGGAAGCCGAATGCCCTGAGATCAAAATAGGGTCATGTCACCATTATAATTTAATTGGTACAAGGTCAAGACCGTGTCTGAAATGTCACATATGTCAAAATCGCCAATGACACATATTGCCCTCCATGTGATTTTAGCAAAGAAATGTGATTAGTGGCATCTGAGTGATTATAGCATCAATCGATCAATCAAATTTTGAAAGAGAAATGGAGTTTATTAGTACATGTGAACTAATGATTTAGATATGACTTTTGATCCAACACATTACCTTAATGAGCTCAAGGTGATTTGGAAGCCAAGAGTAGTGGGGTTAGTGTCGATCTCGGCATTGGGTGGAATTTAAATTGCTATTGTTAACAATAACTTTCGAAAGAATGATTGAAAGGGTACTTTATAAAGAGATTTTTTAATTTTTAAAGCATCGGTTTGTGTTTCAAAGAACAATTAGTGTGTTGAGCACTAATTATGTTTTCTTATTTAGTTGGGCCTAATTAAGATTGGGTCGTGTCTACTCAACTTGGTCTTTTCTTCCTTTATGGATCTCGAAATGTGTTGAGGTCGGCAACAAGCATGTGAAGATTGATTGATGCCCCGAAAGAGCCGTATTATGTCCTTTTCCCCCCTAAGCAAAGTAAGCTTTTAGTGGAATTAAATCAAATGAGCAAGTCGAATGCCCCAAGATCAACATAAGGTCACATCACCGTTACAATTTTTAATTGGTATTGAGTTGAAAACGCGTCTAAAATGTCATATATGTCAAAATTGCCAATGATGTGTCTTGCCCTCTACGTGATTTTAGCAAAGAAATGAGTAATAGTGATTAGTGGCATCCGAGTGATTATAGCGTCGGTCGACCAATTAAATTCGAAGAGAAACGGAGGTTATTAGTACATGTGAACTAATGTTTTAGATATGACTTTTGATCCTACACATTACCTCAATGAGCTCCAGTTGATTTGGAAGCCAAGGGTGTTGGGGTCGAGTCGATCTTGGCATTGGATGAAATTTAATCGGTGCTGTTAAGGATAACTCTTGAAAGTTTGATTGAGATTGCTTTATGAGGGAATTTTTAATTTCCAAAGCATCGATTCGTGTTTCATAAGAACGACTAGTGTGTAGTACACTAATTGTATTTTTCTTATTTAGTTTGGCCTAATCGAGGGAGGGTCATGTCTACTCAACTTGTTTTTTTTTTTATTCCATTTGGATTTCAGAGAAATTAAGGGGGATTTCAAAATGTGTTGAGGTCGGCAATAAGCATTTGAAGTTTGATTGATGCTCCAGAAGAGCTGTTTTGTGCTCTTTTTCCCTCTAAGCAAAGTAAGCTTTTAGCGTTGTCCAAAAAAAAAAAAAAAGTAAGCTTTTAGTGAAGCTAAATCAAGAATAAGCCGAACGCCACAATATCAAAAATAGGGGTCACGTCCCTGTTACAATTTAATCGACGCAGAATCATAAATGCATTCAAAATATCACGTATGTCAAAGTCATCAATGATGCATGTCGCCCTCTACATGATGTCAGCAAAGAAATAGGTAATAATGATTAGTAGCATCCAAATGATTATAATGTCAATCAATTAATCAAATTCCAAAAAAGAAATGAAGGTTGTTTGTACATGCAAACTTTATTTGAGATGCTGCCCCGATTGCACGCTCTTTGCTTTCTCTTCCTATTCTATTCATGGAGTTTCTTTGTAGCATCGAAAGAGAAAGCAATTAACGTGAGCATTATTATTAAATGCATAAAAAAGAAAAAAACAAAAAAGTTCACTTGGATAATCGAATCCAACGAATTAAACAGTAAATTAAAATAAAAATAAAAACCAACGAGGGGATAATACGAGTTTCAGATAATACGAGCGACTTAAGACTAGTAGCTGGAAGATTTATTTTCTTTAGTTTGTTTTTGGTCAAAGTATATCTGGAAATTCGAAATTTGGAAATTTAAGAGGGAAAAGAAGGTGGGAAGGGTATTTTGGGGGAAATGGGCTAAAAATAATTCGGACCCAAAAAGGCGGGCAAACCGGAAGAGACCCCTCCCAAAGTTGGAGCCTTTTTCCCTCTCACGCCTCTTTCTCCTTGTCTCCACTCCCTCTCTCTCTTCCTCTCTCTCTCTCTCTCTGGGTTCTACCGGGTTCGATTCCGCCTGCAATTCAAGCTCTCAGGAGGTAAGTGAACTTGGGCTCTCCTCAAAAACGTCGCTTGTGCTTCCTGTTCGCGCCTCTCGGCGCGTAGATCTGGAGCGTTAGGCGCTGCCGCTGCTGCATGTGTTGCTTGCTTGAGCCGTGGCTCTGCGTGATTTTCTTTCTTCAGCAATTGGGGATCGTTGATGGTTGTCTGTGCCCTTCATTTTTTACTGGAATGCGTGTCTCTGTGGCTGGTCAAGATTTTAGCTTTCCAGCCGTGAGTGCGATATGGGAGGAGTTGGCTGAGTGAAATGGTGGCGCGGCGTGTTTCTTTGCGTACGCCTGCTTTGCCCACTTTGCCTTCGTGTAAGAGGATAATTGAGCTGGGTTGTCCTTACTTGGGTAAATCAGTTTCTTGGGTACTTGGAGGATTATAGATTTGCACTCACCTATTTTTTTTCCAGGCTAAAAGAGAGCATTCTTCCATTAGTGAAGACTAGCAGCTTTTGTGGCATTGAAAAAAAAAAAAAAAAAAAAAAAACTGAACAAGTTTTTGTGACCCTGCTTCTGGTCATCAGTGGTTTTCTTGAAAATCTGCTTTTGGACTGTCTATGCAAGTTTTCTTGTAGTATTTTTCTTGTTCCACATAAACCCATTATCGGTTCCAATATAATTTAATTCGTATTTAACCGTGACAACTGAACGGTGTTGCGAAAACAGAACCAGTTCGGGAGATAGAGTTGCATGACTCGGTAGATCTACTTTAAGGTTACTGCTAGCTAGCTATAATGTATTGCTTATTTTCTTTTACATGAGTGTCCTGCATCAAGAACCCAGGGGTCAGGTGGGGATGGATCTGTTATATGTTTTAGCCATAGTTTGACTCATCCTAAATTTCATCTGGGCATGTTATGCATGTGGAATGTCTACTTCTAATTTGCCAGGTCAAGCATGGCTTGTATAGAGATCTCTTTTGTCATAAATGAAAAGGAGTCGTTTAGCTAACCTTTGCTGCAATAGTCCCAACACAAGCCCATAAGCTTCATCAAGATGGGTTATGAATGTATTGAGGTTGTACCGTGGGAACAAATTCATAGGAAATTCTTAAAATTAATTGCCATCAGACCCATCCCCACACTATTTCTATTACTGCATCACCAATTTAGATGGTTTTTCTTCCCTTTTCATACTTCTTGCAGTTCCACTGTTTGTATATCTTTCCTAGTATGAAAAGTTTAATTTTGTGGCATCTAAAGGCTTGGTGATGTGAAGGACAAAAGTAGCTGTGGAAATATTACTTGGCTATCCTTTTCTTTGGCTCTTATTTACTTTTTTCAACACTAAAATATGGTGTCTATATGTTAGTCATTCATGATGATAATTTTGCATGCATATGCAGTAAGAGCTATGCTTTTTGCATGAGTTAATCAAGTGATAATCTACTAACATAGTACCTAAACCATGTCAGATAACAGCTGATTAAATCTGCGAATGCCACATTATAAAGCTATAACCACGAAAGTTAAAACCTATGAAATGGTGTTCATCATCTGCCCAATTATCGTAAGTTTCTGATTATCAAAGTAGCAGAGGTTAAAAAATAAAATAAATAAATAAATAATCCCCCTTGCTGATTACTGGAGTACTTTCTTGTTTTAAATCACTTAAATCTGAGTGATCGCCTTTTTCTGCTTTACTGCTTTAGCTTACTTGGTTTGGGGATATCTTCATATTATTTTCCCATTGATATTGAGGATGGCTAGGTGTTATTCATGTTAAAATGATCTCTCTTATATCTTTATTTTTTGTCGATTGTTTCTGTTTTAGTCTTTCAGCAAGTGTAAATCCATTAAGGGAGACATGCCTGAGATTTTAATGTTCTAATATGGCATTGCTGTGCTATTTGATGTCACCAGGTTGATATGGAGAGAATAGACTCAGACAAGCAGCAATCAAGTTGGTTGGATACCCAATTTAATCCTATGAAGTCCACATGGCTTTCAGAAAATCTTCAGTGTAAGCGTCTGAGATCTAGCAGCTCCTTGTTTACTTGTCATTGTAGATCTTTAATTATCAGATACCTTCCTTTTTCATTAGGGAAAACATTTATTTTTTATTGAGCATGCTTTATAAATAGAGATATGGCTCCCTTCATTCTCAAAGAAATTATGAAATGTCAATATTTGAACAAACATCATCTTGCATAATTTTGTGGGCTGCATCATGCATTGTGACAGTATGGAAAAATTTTGTGATCCGCAGATATGAACCGCAATTTCAAGGAAATTATGAAGCTCATGGATGAAGGCAGTGGTTTGACAAATGGTGTTGATATATATGATCCAAAGAGGCCCCAGCTTATCGCTCTAGTTGAGGAATTCTACAAAATGTATCATGCATTAGCTGAACACTGTGATCAGTTGGAGTTGGAAAGGCATAATCCCGAACCTCTGAGATCCGGATTAGAACAGGGCTCTCCACAACTGACTCCTGGTACAGGTGCATCTTTTAGCTCTGGTGATGGCAGCATTGACATTTCAAAGGAACACTATGAGTCATCTTCATTTTCCTCGGACTCTGAATCAGAATCTATCAACTGCACTGAGAGTACTTACAACAGCAAGGTTACACAAATGAATGGCATTGGACAGCAACAGGAGAACAGTGAGCTCAGTCCGGATAGTATAAGGAAGATAAAAGAACATGCAAGCTACAAGGAACTGGTTGCTAGAAACATCCGTTATGAGGAAGAGCTAAGGCTTTTGAACCAAAAGTTCCAGCAGTCAGAAAATGAAATAGCCAGATTGAATGGTGCCCTGGAGAAGGGCCAAACAGTTGCTGGTGATTTGCAGGTTGAGCTTCAAGCTGCCCACGATGAGATCAGAGCTAGAGATGCCAGCATTGAAGATTTAAATGCAAGAGCTTCGCAACTGGAGAACCAGATTGCTGAACTTCAAAATCATATTTCAGACTCCAACCAAAAGGATGAACTGCTGATGAAAGAGCTTGAAGTAGCTCAAGAAAAGATGCAGAAATCAAATGAAGGTACAGCATTGCTAACCGCCAAGTTTGACTCAGAGAGAAGGCAGGTGTTGGAACTGCAGGAACTGGTTTCTGGGTACAAATCTGATGTTTCTGATCGTGATCTTATGATCATGGATTTAAGAACTGCACTATCTGAGTCGCAGCAAAAGTTGGTCACTGAGAAAGAACAACTGCTGCTACAAATGGCTACTTGCAAAGAAAGGCAACAAACATTTGAGGTGGGATTGAAGGAGTGGGAATGTAGGGGCAAATTGTTGGAAGAGAACTTGAGGCTTCGTGAAAATGAAATGAATGCAATGAAACAATGGCATGATATTGAAAAGAACAATATGCAAGTCGATATCCATCACTTGAAGGAATCACTTGCTAGTAAAGATAACCAAGTGGAAGAGTTGAACAAAGACCTCGATAAGCTCAAACTGAAATATGACATGCTGGTGGCAGAGAAAGATGGGTTGGCTGCTCAGATTCAAAACCTGTTAGCTGAGGCAAGTGCTAAGAATGATCAAGTGCAGCAAATGGAGAAGCATATGTGCAATTTGCAAAAGGAGCACCAGGAGCTGATTGCTGGTTCTGCACACGCACAGAAGCTTGTGGGGGAGTTGCGATCAAGAGTGGAGCAGCTACAGAATGAGGTGGATAGTCAGAAAGTGGTGATATCAGATGGAGCTGAGAAGAAGAAGGAGGCCATACGGCAGCTTTGCTTTTCATTGGAACATTACAGGAGCGGATATCAGGAACTTCGTCAAGCTTTTCTTGGACACAAACGACATGCAGTTCAAGCCTCATAAGTTGATTTGCTTTGCACATGCCTCAATTAATTTTTTGTTTCCCGTGAAATTACAATGTCCATGGTATGATCTGTGTATGTTGTATTCTGTTGGTGACAATCTATAGTTTGAACTGGAAGTCCTTCTATGTGCAAAGGTGTAATGCTCTGCTTTTTGTCATATGCAGTCCGGTGGGTAATTTGTGGGCTGGGTTTTTTTAGTAGTTGGGCTGCCAAAGTTGGTTCAGCTAAAGAAAGTTGCCGCATTATTTCGAGAGACCTCGGAAACCTAGTTAAGTTGAGCATTGGTGGGATGCAACGTGCGGGGGATCTATTCATGAGTCATCATTGCAAAAGTAGCACATGAGCCCATGCTATTGCTGTCGAATGTTAGTGTCCCTCCAGCACATTGAGTACATAAGGAGAAGTAAATTATACACTTATCTACTGCATTTCTTTTAGCACTGGAGGACAACCTGGCACCGGTCTGCAATTCGTATGATTGTCTTGTCTCCCATTTCCTCAAGATTAAATGGTTTTCATTGCCCTGTCTGTCCAAGTCCGTCTCGGCGTTTGGCGTCCTTCGTTTCCCTTGTGTGATTTCATCGCGCTATTGTCCCATTTCGCCTTCTAAAGACGGTTTCAATCTAACGCCAAACTATGACATCTTTTACGTGCAAACACTCTCTATCTAGTCTAGCGCGTGGAAACATGGACTGCTATTTACAATATGAAATCCTGAGTTTTCAATTTGAGTCCCCTACACGGCAAGGGGCCAGCGTCAAAGTACTTGACCTTCGGACGGAATAAAATGATTGTGTCAGCTTTGGTTTCTTTTAGCACCAAAGGAAAGCACTAGAATGCCTGGGGATGGGGGACCTACTCATGTCCAATCAATGCAAAACACAGCTTAGAAAAAATGAAAAAAATTGGGTCATAAGTTGTCTCCATGAAGTTTTATTTTTAATAAGTGTGGACCGAGTATCAATGTTCAGTACATATTTGGTGAATTTGACTTCAAAAGGTAATAGTCTAAAGCGCTTGATAGGGTAGGTTGTGCAAATCTTGTTTACTCACTGGAGAAGGAGCAAAGTCAAAGTCTTGCTCTTCACGCAGTCTGCCTTCGAAGAAACTTCGCGGGAAGCTATCTGCAAGTTCAGCGGTCGTTGGTCTCATTAGACATTTCCTGGCCCCAGTGGAAAGTTTAATCATGATTGACTGGGTCTTGATAAATGTCTTTCTCTGAATTATGATTAAGATAAGCTGGTTAGAGGAAGGCATCTCGGGCGGGCAGAGTCAATTGGTGTTTGAATTTGAGAGCATTTGTTTAAATAAGGTCCTCGCTTTTTCTTAATTTCAGATTTGGGTTTGGCCCAGTTGGGGTTGTTGAAATCTTTGAGAATCATTTGACCTGTTCCTGTTTCCTCAGTGTGGGGCAATTCGATTCTTCAGCACTTGGCACACAGCCTTCTGTATAATTTATTTGTTTTCCCATATGAGCCCATGTTATTTTTTATGCAACTTTATCTTTTTTTGCTCAAAAACATACAGAGATGCAAGTGAATGGCTAACTGCTAATTTCTTGTTCTTACATATATCCACATACGATGTGGATTTCTGCACATTAACTGTTGAATTTCCTTTTCATCAGTTAGTCCATTCCCTGCCAAACACGGTAATGAAGTGTCACATAAGCATAAACCAGTCAACAAACTCGAGATTCATTAAAGAGAGCGATAAGATGTGAGACTTACGAACTCAAGATTCGTAAGAAAAGATACCCAGTTCACGACAATCCTGTCCTGTGATTGCAGTTTAACACGTCAAGGAAGTTAATCAAGTCGACAATGGACTGTTGATTGTTCGCAAGACAATCTTTCCAGAGGATGGACGAGAGGAAGGTGAACAGTGAGAGACCAGTCAAAGGTAAGCAGTGACCCGTCACCCCGTTTTGGCTTTAAATAGTCGGCTGCCTACTTTGACGCCTGACATGTAATCCGGGCAGGCCTCACCTCATTGCAGTGATATCCTCTCTTTAGAGAGAGAGAGAGAGAGAGAGAGAACTTTCCTTCTTGGGGTTGACTGAAAAAGCTCGAAAAACTACGAAGACCAGGCACTCTTTATTCCATTGAAAGCAAGAACGAGGACGAAGCAGCTGCAAAAGAAAAGGAGAGAGAATGCCACGATGAACACCGAGCAAAGTACTAACTTCTCAAGCAAAGAAAGAAGATGCTTCCTCTATATTCTTCCCAAGGTTAGTCGTTCTTCACCCCCCAAAAAAAGGAAAATTAAAGATATAAATGCATGAAGTGTTTTATAAATATCAGCGGCTCTGTTTTAACTTCCCATCCCTTAGACCTGATAATAGAAAGTTATATATTTTTTTCCAATTCGGGCGTCATCAGAATTTTCCTTGAGTCATTTCTGTATGTGGTAGAATATCAATTCTGTCTCGTGTACTCCTTTTCTTGCGGAGTTTCTGGTGTTTCATCCAAGGTTGGTTGCGTCTCCTAACTTCATCTGGATTCGTGAATGAACTCGATCTCATTTAATATTTGCCTCGGAATCATGGGTTGACAATTTGACATGATGTTTTCTTCTTCATTTTGTCGTTGTTCTCTCCAATCCTGATAAATGATCTGGCATAGCTGTAGATGATTCTTGTTTTTAGTATGGCCAGTTCGATCTGGGCAGTGACTTTCTGTCAATTCAGTTGCTTTGGAAACTGAATGACTGGATTGCCCAGTTCTTCTATTTTTCTTTTTCACAGAGTGTTCGTTTCAATGAGTAATGGATAGATATGTATGCATATCTATCCATATTTGTGTTGGCCTGTATTAGGACACGAACATCCACAGTTCTATACAGCAAGAGTTTGATTTCTGCCTTGATTTCCCTGTTTAATAAGCAGATAGTTCAAAAATTTCTTCTGCTTGGAAATTGCTGTGGCTCGAAGAATTCTCAGTAACAGTCAACCTTTTGATCCCAAATCTCTCTTTACGCAGTTATGCATCATATCGGAGGCTGCAAATTGCAATTGTATAATATCTGTCTCAAGTCATCTCTGTTCTTTTCTTATATTTCTGGGCCTTTTTTTTGGCATCCGTTATCGATTCTAGCAAGTACTCTTTTTAAGTGTTGGATTTTACGGGAGAGAAGAAAAATAACCGAATCATTGGCTGGAATGTGGTCATTTTGGCACATTGCAATATTTAAATTTGTTGCTGGGAAATGCATAATGTAATTGCGGAGCCAGATGTCCCTGCGTAGAAGGGTTGAGGATTCTATTATGCCAAGCCTGCTGTTGAGTGATTCGACCCATGCAAGCATAACTGCTAATGGTGACATGATATTGTCAATGTGTTCTGTGACATGTCATATCAGATTCATATCCACCTTTTGATAGATTGTTGACAATGGTGATAGGCATGATACAGATTGGAGTTCAATCCTTGATGTGAATAATCCTCTAACATGATGTCTTCTGTAAATCAATCCTGGCATTTTCATGGGTTCTTGTTTGGTTCCAGAAAAATTTTAGCAATAGTTTTGAGCAAAAGGAAACTGTGAGCTAGACGTTCTTTTGCCATGGTGCGAGAGTGGAATTGCATCTAACAATGATCATTGTCTTGATCCTTCCTAATCACAAGGGCACACCATATATCAGCTTAACTGTTATCACCCAACAGCTTGTATGCATTTCTAGGAATGGCTCTGTACATCATGAATCCATAAGCTTGATGGACTTTCGTTTTCTTGTTCTAGTTATGGGAACAACTTTCTTTTTGTGCCATAAAACTTCGACTCCCACTTTTTTTGCCACGAGCATCTGTTGTCTAGTTAAGAGTTAACACCCTGATGCCAATGTTATTAGAATCTCACTTTCTCTTATTTGACTTTCCATCGTGCTAGGAAAGTTTCAATGTATAGGTTAATCTAGCCAGTTTGTTGGGAGAAACATGACCACTGGACTGACTTGTAAAGTTCGGCTAGTCAAGTGTCCAAAATGTTGGCAGCTTCTTCCAGAGCCAGCTGAGGTTTCTGTGTACCAATGTGGTGGATGCAGCGCTGTCCTTCGAGGTAATTTACCTGATAACTTTAATGACCGTGTTTGATAATTTTCTTCAGAATTTCTTCCATTTATTTCATTTTGAATAGAAGAGATCATCAACTTTGGTCAATTGTAACTTTCACTCCTGATATGGGATCCACTCTTGCGATTTTTTCCTCTTGCTTTGTGTGTAGATATAGCAGTATATGTATCTGGCTTAGCATTTTAAATCTAATTGTTTTTCCATGCAAGCAGCAAAAAATCGCAGAACTGAAGCTGGGAGTGCAGTATCGGAACTACTTGAGGTAGCTGATGCTCAGAAGAATAAACCTGAATTGACTTCTGTGGATGACGGTTCAAAAGAATCAGGACATGGAACGGTTCTTCCTTCCTCGACAATCCATTCGCCTGATCGGAGCAATGTGGACAGCTGTCGCATATCTGACAATGGCAATGCTGAACCTGACCAGCCTTGCGAGTCATTCTCATCCAATGTAGCTAAAAAAGACCGAAGCAGGCAAGATGTGTCTGGTGAGTCCAGTGAAGAAGGACATGGAGGAGCAAGGGATGTTCATTCTTTGACTCAGCCTGCTTCTCTTGATAATGGACAGACTTTGCTTGTCGAGACTCCAAGAGCAAATATAGACGGAAGTGAAGAAAGCTCAATGTCTGAAAAGCTGCCAGAGCAACCTGATGAGAGCGTTTCACCTGACATTGTAAATCGGAGGGATTCTCCAATCTCTGCAAGTGGAGAATACGGTCACCCAAGCTCGATGCTGAGAGGTGAACCTGGAGAAGAACCTATCTCCACATCAGCCAAAGGATTGGATGATCATGTTTACCCATCTCCTACTCATGTTGAGAATCAACGCGCTGGCAGGTACGTTCATCATACAAAAGAAGCGAATTTTGCTGTTTCTGAAGGACAGGTCGCTAGACAGAAGTTCCTGGAGAATCACAAGACAGATCCTAATTTTAGAACAAAGCATCCCCTAAGGAAAGAAGCGAATTTTACCGTTTCTGAAGAACAGGTCACTAGGCAGAATTTCTTGGAGAATCACAAGATGTACGGTAATTTTAGAACGAAGCATCCCCTAAGGAGTTCTAAGTCATTTTACCATAGGGATGGAGGGACCGACCCAATTAGAGTTAGCAGGCGGGATCGAGGTGAAATAATTAGACATGCAAGACAAGGTCTTCCTGCTCTATACCGAAATAGATCAGAATTAGAGGGATTAGAGCCTGGCAGAGCACCAAATTTCCAATGGGATCCCCAAGAAACATATGAGGCTCCCCTGAACAAGGTGCACAAATATCTGGTCCGTAGCTCAAGCTGTCGTTTACCAGACAAGCCTGAGTTCGCTTCTCAGGACGAGATGGAACTGCTGAGGTTGGTTGTTGAGCTGGAGGATAAACTAAAGAGGACATACAATCTCCATGGAACAAGAAATGAAAGAGTGTCCCGGCAGTTTAGTTATTCGGGGAAACATTTCTCGTCGGAAACCATGGAAAATAGCAGAAACTCTGATTACTCCTATATCCATTGCTTCCCACATGACAGGCATTACTCTGTACACTTGCCTCCACTCGCCAATCACGATAAAGGAGTCTATAGAGTTCATTCAAGTCGCAGCATGTATAGTCAATATGCCTCCTCTCCCTTGAGCTCCCAGCAGTATGCAGTCCCCTCGTTGGATCGCCAAATGAAGTTTAAGCAATTAAGAAAAGACCGTCAATTTTCCAAGAGACACTTCCGGCCTATCGCAGGTGGGGCCCCAGTTATAGTTTGTTACCATTGCTTGGTGCTGCTGCTGGTGCCTGCAGATTTTGTCCTTTCAAGAAGAAGATGTCATCGGCTGAGGTGTGGCTCTTGTTTGACGGTGTTGGAGTTCTCAATTCAGGAAGGAACGCACCTAATTCGGTATACTCCATGTGCAATGGAAGCTTTCTCCAGAGGCCTTTCAGGTTGCTCTGAGGTCGTGCACGGTTCTTGCTCCGCTAATAATGGCGTTCACCTCAACCGTGGATGTTCTGAAGAAGGTAATCCTGCTTCATTGACACCATCACTTATCCTCTCAAAAGTTAAGTGCACCACGGGAAGATTTATTCTCATGTTTCTTCTTTTGGAACTTCTGCAGAGAGCAAGTGTGCAATGCGCTCAGAGACCAAGGAAGTTCATGGCAAAACCAGTTCAGCACTTCATCAGCTAATGGGCTATTCTTCAATTAGCCAGTTGATCATTGGATCAAGGCGGTCAGCCAGTGGGGCGAGCCCTTCCACCCCAAGTAAATCCTAAGCTGAAGGAATGAAGAGCATTTATTTATCGATTCTCAAAATGCAGCTTTTTGGCAGGCATTTACGAATTTTTAGAAAACCTTAGGTGTTTGTCACCCGTTATGTTGTCATCCCCCGAGTCATGTTTATGTGAGAATGTGAGAGATACAAATAATAATGCGCCATCTGAGGTAACTTCATGCTCTTTGTCCACATTATAAGGTTAGGGTCCATCATTATTGCAAATTTAGTGGACGTTGCACATCACATTGGTCTGTAAAACATGGCGTTCAATTGGTGCTTCTCCATAGTTGAGTTATTCGCGTGACTTAATTTTTTGAGGCTGAAGCATTTCTATTCTCAGGAATGCAGATGCTGATGTGTTTGGTAGTCTTCTGTGATTTAAAGAACCGATAGAAATACAAATTTTTTTATTCATGACAATGTATTTGAATTGTGTACACAGTCGGAGAGCTTGGTCTTCTTCATTCTTTTCTTTCAGAGGATTGGCCTGAAGTTGATGGATTTTCCGTTCTGAGCATATTTTCTTTGGCTGAGGCCACTGATTTTGATTCTTATGCTTTCATATGAATGAATCTGGAAGGTTACTGGCTTTCTCGATCTCATGTATGCATTTGTCCATCTTGATGGTAAGCAACTTCGAACGATTGACTTGGGACTCACATTTTCATAATCCTGAGACTTGGGGGACAGGCTAAATAGCGTCAAGAAACAGAATTGGGAGGTTTCTTCCCCTTGATTGCCTCGAGATGGATCTGTCTGATCGCAGCTACACAACTTCAGTGGCACATTCTCTAGATCATATAAACGATGATTTGATTAATTGATCATACCCTTGATCCAACTGAAAAGACATCATAAACATAAATACAATCCGCACCCTGTAGGATGAGCCAAGTAATGGTAAAAACTCAGTTGCAGATCGGGCGACTAGCTTCCCATCATGCAAAATAGCCACGTCCGGCCATTTATACTTAACAAATGAAGACATTATTTAGCAAGTACTATAAAGTATACGAGAAAGTTTTACCCCTTCACCTGGCCCCAAAAAACAAGAACAATATACATGAGGAGCACAGCTGTAGACAAAAACAGCTTTGGAGTATTGCTTCGAGCATGAAGTGAAAAATCTGGTTTACTACTGTATACTGAATATGGTAAGGAAGAAACAAAAGCTTTCTCATGTCACATCGAACCCAGAATTAGTTAAAACGGTCTCTGTAGTTGCTTCTGCGATTTGAGACAATGGATATCCTCTGGTCTTGCAGCATGTTGAGGTTAGGTGCCAACAAACGCGTATAACGGTCAAAATAAAGAAGCTGCTTCAAGAGCAGTGCAAATTCCCGAGGAAATCTTAGCCCGTATGATTGACTAACCTGCACCTGAGGCAGAGAAATTGTTTATCAGTCCGGTTGCTTCATTCGAGTGCCATCAAATAAGATCCAAAAATAGGTCTCAAAGTATACTTGTCAAGTACCATTAACATGTTCCCATTTAACATTTAAGATTTAGCAGCATATCCAGTAACTAATTGCTGCCAAATATGATGACGTCTGCACCTACTTACGAATCTTTTTCAGCAACACTTGAAATAAAATCATTACCACATCAAGAAAGAGCGCATTCATCTGCCTCTCATCAACTACCAGATTTGCTGAGACAGCAGTGGCATTTGTAAATCTTTCCCGTGCTGTTGCGACGACGATTTCTGTATCTAAATCCTGCAATGGATAAACAAAATAAGTTCATCTTCAAAAAGAACCAGAAAATGTAGTCCGATGAAATAAGTGACTATAACTTTGTGCGCAGTTGACAGATATGGTTTTTTGACAAAAAACCACATTCTATAACAGTGTACAACAGGCTATATTATCAATGCAACAAATGCGATGAGAGAAACTTCTGAGTTTCTCATTAAAATGGTCCAAAGGAACAATAGTTCTTTGCTTTCAAAATCTATGAAGTATGGAGCAAGAGCAAATCTGTGAACATGAATCTCTTGCCTGAATTGATGAAAATATCTTTTCCAAGTCCTTAGCAAATGCCTGTGTGTCAATGTCTCTGTTTGTGGCTCCCATTTCAATTAAAGCAGATGCCATCGACTCATATTCTTCAGTAGCTATTGATGACAGAAACACTTCCATGGCAGCCCAGGTCTTTGGAGATATGCGTCCAACAATTCCTGCCAAATTTAAAGGATTTTGATGACATAACAAGAAAAATACACAGCAAGACATCACCCACTCAAGGTTACAGAGACAGATAGGCACCACTATCGTTCTCTCATGGTCAATTGCTGCCTCAAGTAAGAATTACAGAGACAGTTGTTAACCTTTTTCAGAATAGTAAACATGGCGAAACCCTATATCTCTGTGATATCTTCTCAAACATACATTATTTGCCTTCACCTTGCTCCAATGGACAACAATAAAATAATTGGAAAAGTTGGTCCTGTCTTATTCCAAATCATGCCCGCAAGCTATCAGGATAATTCATACTGATACAGCACATAAAGAAACAAAATGTCAATGTCAAGACTTAAATCCAGCTTATATTCATGGTGTACTTCAGAGATAAGTCTGAGAAAAGAACACTGGCAAAAGAATAATAAACTTAGATTTAGTCAAACGAGCAGGCATTATCTATATCCTTTTTTTCATTCTTTGACAAATAATGGCGAAACCCGGAAGAGTTAGCTCAACTCATGGTAATGGGCAACATTATAACAATAATGCACAAATATTTTGCTTTTGACATCATATTTCACAGGAAACGTCCTCCAGCAACGACTTTTCACAATAAGTTGCTAGCATTGATGCAAAACTGCTCTCACATCAAATTCACCTGACGAACCGGGTACATAATGTTTAGGTGGGAGACATGCAGCAAGCAAGGCAACTACACTGCTATCTTAACAGGTCAACATCCCTCACTTGGAAAAAGTAAATGGGAAAGAACAACAAAGTACAATGAAGCAAAAGACAGTTATGTGTGAAGGGCAGAACCCCAGGTGGCTAACTCAGACAAACAGGATGACATTCTTCCATGTTGGCATTATCAACCAAACTGCCAGACTAAAGCTACTGGAGTTTCATTACATGGTGCATGTGACATATAAACTGCCAACTCACGGAAACCTGTATTCAAAGACTTTATCGACAAAGGGATGAAGAAGAAACATCAGCAGAAACAAACAAGAAGATGCATACCAAAATCAAGAAACCCAATACGACCATCCTGCAACAGCCAAAGATTGCCTGCATGCACATCTGCATGGAAGGTCTCACAGGCAAGCAGACTCCCAAACCTACACAGTATTGCAACAAATTACATAATCAAACCTCACATAGCATTTCGTGTTTCAAGAAAAGATGTGACAACAGGCACACATGAGTTTGTAGACGATAGTCGCACCACACATTAAGAGCAGTTATAAGACTATTTTCTGGACTAGGAACAAGCGAACTGATGGAATCAAGATCAGTAAGTGGAACACCATATAGCCTCTCCATAGTCAAAACCCTTTTGCTGCTGCAATATTCATAGACCTTTGGTGCTGTAGCCTGTCTAGTGAGCCCCATTACTTCCAAATATTTCCTGAAGCTTTCAATGTTTGCAGCCTCCTTATAGAAGTCTACTTCTTCTAGCATTGATTCACGAATGTCTTTGACAACACCCACCTACTGAACAAAGATGCAGTTATCAAGCCAAAAATGCAGCGGAATATCTGAAAACAAAAATCAGGCAATGTATAGCTAGTGTATATCATAGGCAGTATTGAAGCCCCATGTTCCAAATTTCAAAAGTCAAGTCTAAGTAATACCAGCGATGTACGGCTGAATTCCGGGTTGAGAAATTCCAGTATGCGTGCCACAACATACACAAAGTTCATGTCAGCCACCAGTAGATCCTCCATTCCCGGTTTCAAAACCTTTATCACTACATCCTCCCTAGAGCCTTTGAGCTTTGCACTGTGAACCTACATGTATCATTTCCAACCGCATATATCATTAGCCATATGACACAAATTTTGGTTCAAAGGCAAAAGGTTGTAATTAAGAGACAGAAGTGGAATGAAGAGATGAGTAAAACCTGTGCTATTGAGGCTGAGGCAAGTGGTGTTGGGTCAACATATTCATAAACGCTATCTATTGGTCTCCCAAGTTCCTCACGCAAGATGGCTTGGATCTCCTGAAAAGGAACTGGAGGAGCTCTGTCGAAGCACTTCTGAAATTCCTCAACATATTCTTGAGGGAACAAAGTGGGAGCAGATGCAATGAACTATAAATGAAAAAGAAGAACCATTAAAATTATTGCAAAACCCTGTCAAAGAAACGCTAAAATAACCAAAAATGAAAGTGAATTGGCATAGTGAACTTGTTTTCCCCCATTTCAAATATACACTCTGGATATGCCACTTCAGGTATCAGAGCTAACCTGACCCAATTTAATATAAGTTGCTCCCATGCGTTCAAACAATTTCCTCAGATAAACAGGGGAAAGTAACCCAAGCTGCAACTCAGTGGGTAATCCAGCTGATGAATTTGTGGACTACAAAACAGGATTATTAAAATTTCTGTGAGAATAATATAATAGCATCACCATAAATAAACTCTAACCACCAAATCAAAGTTTTTTTTCTTAAATATGGATGAGAAACTACATTAAAAAGAAGGTTCTTGTCATGAAGCAGTAATGTGGAGAAGAGGCAGCCCACATATAAGTAATGTACAAGACACGAGAGACAGACATTTTCTTGAGCAAATACAGGCATGCAACTACAGTTGTAACCTTGAAAAGATGGCTAAAAGAGATGCTGGAGACACTAAAGGCCACTTCCATGCTTAATTATATAACTTCTCTGTATCTTCAACCTAAAGTCTTAGGATGATTCCACCTACCTATAACTCCAATTTAACAATGGTTTTCTGCTGCAAAATTTAATTCTAACAAATTACCATTTACTACTTTTAACTTAAAATTTGAAAATGCTTCCTTAAAAGTGTAAAGCATTATGGATTATGACTTCTGTAAGGGAAAAAGGCTGATGGACTTAGGTCCACGGCAATCATGACTGGAGAGGAGATTACTTCATCAACATCTTTCAGAAGAAAGCCATTCTTGCCTGCAAGAATATATAGAGCTGCTCTTGTATCCACTGCTTGATTACTCTTTATAAGTCCACATGTGTGAAATAACAAAGAAGAATCCTACTCGATCTCATGTCAAACATTCCTGACTTTGGACTATTGTCCGTGGAAACAACCACAGGAGGGAGTCATGTAGAGTGGAGCTAGGATGAAACATGCACGCAAGGCATCACTCATCATGATAATAAAATCAAAAAGCTCCCACCTTGGATACATCTGCTAGCCACTCACTGCTGACTCCAATCACTGCTTGAATACCTTGTGCAAGCCTCAAGGCTCCACGTGGGCCAGTATTGATAGATGTCTGGACAATGTCTTCCACCAACTTGGGCAAGTTTTGAATGTTTTCTGAAAGAAAAACCAAATCAAAGAACCTATGCTCATGTGAGCACCAAAACACTACAGGACCAGCAAGTTCATCATCATGACAAGACCCATACAAAAGATCGATCCAGCAGTCTATAACACCACGAAACCAAGCCTGAACACTAACCAAACCACTGGCACCAACAAAATTCCAGGTCAATGTACCACTTGGCAGTTGGCACTATGCAACAACTAAATCACTACCGAAGAAATCCACTAAATCCACAAATCAAATCCCCAAGTGCCACTAAATATCTCATCTAATAAAGAAATCCATTTCGTCCCAGAATTTAATCCAGTTCACCACAAATTCAACCACCTGCTGTGTGCTCAGGTAATCTTCACTCACTCAGAGTAAAACCCAAGCCCACTAAATAACCAACAGCTACCATCTGAAAAATTAAAACATATTGAACCAAGAATCTTCGAAGACTGAAAAGGAAAAGAAACCAAGTACCCTGAAGGCGTGAAGAAGAGAAAAGATCCTGCGCTTGGGAGTACTGGGCAAAGAGGGTGAACCCCTTTGAGCGGTCGTTCAGCAGCCTCTTTGAACGCGGAGATAAGCTCGAACTCTGCAACTGATGATTCAAGAATATAAAAAAAGAAGAAGAAATAAAAATCCAATCTTGAGACTAAAAATCGAGTGACAATTCTATAGAGACCGAACCCGAGAATGATGCAAGTGAAATTGAGGCAGACGCCCACACGCGACACCCCTAATCGCAGAGACCGCCATTTCTTGTCTCTGCTCGTACGCGGACCGTAATTCCCACCAGCTACAAACAAATACAACGTCCTTAAATACGAGAATTTGTGTGCGCTTGTGTCTCCGCTGTCCTGTTTTCGTCTTGGACTGGTACTGGAAGACGGCGACGTCTTGTATCTGGGGGCTAAAAAATGTGGAATTGTATGTCGAGCAATGAGAAAATCATGGCCTTACTCCAAAAAAAAAAAAAAAAAAAAAAGAATCCTTTTTTAGTTCGGAGAGAATGACAGAGAAATTTTTCTGTATGTGTCTCCAATCTCCATGGCCTTGCGATTTGCGGTAGTAAGGAAAGGGAAAAATCTCTAGTGCACTTCAACAGAGTGAAAACGATGATGCCACGTGGCGTTCCATCCGCCAAGCTCGTAGCTAATGTCCGATTAGTTAATTGACGGTTGATGTACTTGTGTCCTCTTGTCGCCATTCTAGATTTCACCAAAGTCAGCCATCAATTTGGCTAATTTCGATGCTTTGCCAGAAGTCCAAATTGTCCCTCGCGTTTTGAGAATCGCACCCGTGTTTCTCAATTATGGGATGCTGAACTGACTGCCGTGATTGTACAATGATGGGCAAACACACGGAAAATGATACGGGGCATAAGATCATAACCTTGAACAGCCAGGAACGCAGTGTTTGCTTTTCATTTATACATAAATGGCTGAATTTAGCCTAACATTAACAAGATCAATGGCTGCCAAAAGCCTGATTACAAGCTACTCGAGGAGAGAACCCTCACTGCAGTATCTACCTAGTCTTCAGAATTTTGATAATCATGGAAGGCTCCACCAGCAAAATATCAAATGCTTCATCCATGTCACGACACCATAGAAATGACTTCCGTCCTGACAATACACCCACAAGGGCTGAGGTAAATATGTCAAGAATCTGAATCTGAATTGGAACCCGAATCGGAATCTGATTTTTCATGCTGCAACTGCACCGGTCCTACCCTATTAGTATTTGGCTCTAATGGTGGAAGTCCATTCTCCTCCTCCTCCTCCTCCTCCTCCTCCTCCTCATCTTCTTCATCATCATTATCGTTATCACCATCATTTGAGTCAGGATCATTTTTTTGTTTGCTAGAGTTATTAACTGCAAGCACCTTCTCACTCGATGAGTCCATGGAGGATTTGAAAGCTTCAGGCCTGCATCATGCGATGTAAAAACGAACATCAGGAGCAGGACAAAAACCAGACAAGGGATGAACTGCCAAAGCCGGTAACGTGCTCAAGGCTGTTCAGATCCTAAGACTTTTCAGTCATCTGAAGTTTTGAAGTTGATGCTATTTACCAGCTCTTAAGTTATAAAGAGAAATAGATGAAGGCTTGGATCTTAGAGATGGCAACATAAGTTGGGAGAGAGGGGAGAAGAGGCAGAGTCAAACTGTAAATTCAAAGGCAAAGGGAAAAAAACTTACCAATCTGGAGACTTCTTGAGCTCCCGCACTTGCTCATAGAACAGAACTCTGGAAACTATACATCCTACTTTGCTACCTGATTCAAGTGCCTTTTCCTTGCCACTGTCATCAACCACAACGAACGTCCCTGCGATATAGATCAAGTATCTTCTTAATTCAGCAATCAAATTAAATCAATAGAACATTTAATGTACTTCTTCTAACTTGTAAAAAATGTAGGAAAGTTAGATGCGCAAGAGCATATCATTCTAAAATCATTAATGCAATGTTCACATTTCATAAAACTAGTGACCTGGACACACATCGAGTTATCTACATACATATATGGTCTTTGCTTCACATAGCTCAAGTTTTCAGCTCAAATATTCTCCAACATGCTATTACAATCAGAATAAACCAAAATTTAGCACAAATAGAAGTGTGTGGGGGGGTGTGTGAAAAAAAAAAGCCGGGGGGGGGGGGGTGAGGATGCTATACTTAAATAGTAGAACTGTCAAGGCTCCAGCTATGACAGCAAAGGCACAATCAAGTAGCTGAAAGAAGTAAAAACAAAGTTCAAGAAAGTGCATTTTGGATGTATGATATCATTTTAGTCCTCAAAGTGCAGTGACATGATCATAAACAATGACTATAAACCAAGCAGAAGTGGCATCCAGAAAAGCTTGCTAATTTACATCCTCCTCCCAATCTCAACTACGGTTGTAGGACATATTTGAGATGGCTTCTTGAGAACAAACCTCGTCCAATCCAATATTTCTTTTGGATTTTAGCTGGGATTAGCGCCAAAAGTTTGCTGCCTTGTGCATCCATCACCTTAAGAGTAAAAATGACAGCATAGTCAGTAATTTGGACATTTAAAGAGGAAAGGAAAAAGAGAGGAATAGAGGACAGAATGACAGAGAGAAAAAAAAAAGAAAAAAAAGAAAAAAAAAAAAAGAAAGCCAGATAAAAAAGCACTAGAGAAATTGGTACATGTACCCTTACATGTGAAACCCATAAACTCAACAGATACCACTGGACAAACCAAAACTTAAAAGCACTCTTATACGAGAAAGCCACACTTTTGCATACAGCAGATGCCTTGACAACCATACCATCGAACTCTCCAAAACAACTTCTGCCTTGATACTTTGTCAGTCGGTTCCTAAGATCCGCCTCAACTTTAATCAAATGACAGTTGCTGCTGCCCGTGCGCCGGCTAACTACCACCCTCGAAGAATTGTATGAAAAAGCCCTTTTTGAAGCAAAAGATATCAACCCAAAAAAAGCCATTCAACAAATCCTCCCTTTTACCAAGTAGCTATTCAACAAACTGATTATCACCAAAACTATTCATAGGAAAACACCATTTCCACGTAAATCCGTTACTTACAAAACGAGAATCAACATGTTCATTAATGTAAACATAAGTGGGCATTGAGAGATGAAGAGAGAGCAAAAGGGCAGTAGCTACTAGCGACGATGACCTCGACGAGATTGGAACCCCGGTGGGAAACGGCTTGCACGATGCTCTGCCCATCTTGCAGCGTAACCTCTCGTTCCTCTGCAGCCCACTTCAGGTTCTTCCGCCCTCCTTTCATCCCTGCAATTCCGAAGAACGATTCCCTGACCACAAAGCACGGCCAGGAACGACGTCAGCATCCACCGCCTACTGCTACTACAACAAAAGGGAAACGTATTGCAGTGCGAATCGCCGCACCAAGAAAGGGACCCCCCGAAAACCTGAAGCGCTGGTTCGAGCTTCTATGAATTTCGCACGGTGGGCAGCGATTCGAAAGGCTAAAGGCCCGAGCTTTGGCTCCGCTACGAGAAGTGAGCGCCGTCGACGGCGAGGTTGAGGAGCAAGATGCGGCGGGGCTGCGAGCTGAAGGGAAGGGGAGAGAAAGGGCATTGAGTTTACGTTGTATCGGCCCGAAAAGCTTAAATACTCCTAAGTAATTCCATTTGAGAAATAGGGTTTATTTTGTAATTAAACACTCGCGGGAAGCAATTTTAGCCCGATAACTCTTTCCAATTTTACCAAATCTGGGACGCTATGTTAATAAAAAATTTCAATGAGCTCGGCCCATGACAGCATCGGGCCACACTCGCGCGACGCATGACGAAGGGTCAATAAACTCGACACTACCATTCCACCGTTCTTTAACGACGTCCCCCAATCCACATGTGATCTGGCCTTGTCCGTGCCAGCCGAGGATTGGGGCCTTTATTAAGTTTGTTATCACTGGGGTCCTCACGAGTTCATGCACTAATCCATGCAGTAGTTAGAGGTGAGTATTACGCGTCGCTTGTAGAGAACAAAAACTGTAGCTTGTAGAGATCATTAAGAGAATACGAAAGAGCTTTGAACTAGGAGTCCATATCCACACCGCCCTGTTTGAGATTCTGAGGAATTAGACATGCCTAAAATCAACAATGCGGGTTTCTCTGGCCAAACTCAATACGGGCCATTATATGGGTCGTGCTGTACCGACCAATGTAATGGGGATCCGTGCCCATCCCTATTGTTAGGAAACAAAAGGAGAAGCATCCAAAATATCTAAACTACCATTAGAGATTCTATCTTGCATTTGCATGCATGGTTTCATACTCATGACGGCACTGGGTTGACTAAAAAAGATGCTGAGAAGTAGTTCTTTCTCCAATAAGATACATCTAATGCTTGCATCGGTTTGATGGGCTACTACATCAGTCCCAGAACAGATTATATATCTGACTCTCCTAATACAATCAAGATGTAAGTCATCGATCAAAAATAACATATCCAATGTCAGTCGGCAACCGTTGTCCAAAACCGAAGATGCCCCGCCAAAAGATTGCTTTCTTCATTGAGCTCCAACTGTAGTTACCAGCTTCGCGAAACATAAGAAGCCCAAAGCTACTGCTTCGGAGTGTTCTCCCCCAAAAAAATTTGTTTAGAGAATTCCCTTTCGAATTGAGTCACCGACTCCCAAACCCTGTCAGAAAGCTAAACTGAACTTGACTGTCTGTCGATGGTGCTCTTATTGTTATCGGGGATTGTGATTGGCCGTCGACCCTTGTGAGGACCTCCAATGATGCCCCACATCTCAAACTGCCTTTGCCTAGCTCTCGCCCTTTCCTTTTCTTCTTCCGACTTGGAAGAGTAACAGTATGGGCAAGAAACACCATACTCCCACTCCGGTGACTCCATATCAGCATCACTCACTGGTTTTTTGCACCCGTAGCAAAGATCAAAAGTTCCCTGTGCCAAACCATGCTCAACCGAAACTCTCTTGTCGAACACAAAACACTCGCCTTCCCAGAGGCTCTCGCTCTTTGGAACCTCCTCAAGATATTTCAGTATTCCACCTTTCAGATGATAGACCTGCAAATATACAGATCAAAGGGGAGTTCTTCACTGAAATCACAGCACACAACCAATTGGAACCTATCAGGCTTTCAAGAAAAATGAAATTGAAAAGCAGGGGACTCCTATGCATGGCTATGAAACCACAAAAAGAAGAAGAAGAAGAAGAAACAGTGCTGCATTGGAAAATTTCGCTGATCTATTCATGTGGAGCATGCGATGGACCATGTTTTGGATATGAAACTCAAAGGTCATGCATACAGACCTCTTTGAAACCCTTACTCAGGAGGAAACTTGAAGCTTTCTCACATCGAATTCCTCCTGTACAATACATTGCCACCCGAGGCATTCTTTCTTTCGGAATGTCTGCTTGCTGATCAGTATTTGCACTAGAACCATGTTCTTCGGCCAATTTCAAATGCTCCCCATCCATTTCAGGAGGTTGGAACTGATCCTCCACCCAAGCTGGAAACTCTCGGAAAGCAGTGGTGCATGGGTCAACTGCTCCTTTGAACTTCCCTATTCTCGTCTCATAGTTATTCCGCACATCGATCACTACCTAAAAGCAATTCAAGCAAATAATAATGTAAGTGACTGGCCAAAATGCATTCCCAATGCTTATTTATGCCCTGTGATAGGTTTCAAGGCCTGAATTTTGAGATGCCAAACTTGAAATTCAACCACTCGATGTGTGACTCTATCTGATATCATGTTCCATCTGATTTAGATAATTCAATTAAGGACAGAATGAAATATTTTAGCATTCAAGTAAATATTTTTGCAGATCACATGAACACATGTTGAAGATTTAATGAGTCTCAAAGCACGGTTTTTGAAATTGAGGAACCCCATTCGACATAAAGTAGTCAATCAAAAATAGGTTCCCCCAACTGGACGGTGAACAATAATGGCTAACAGACTAAATAAGCAATGTTGCCACTTTGGATGAGAGGTAGGAAAAAAAAATGCAGAATTTGTTAGGCAAATTTTAAGGCACCCACAGACAAACAAAGTATAATTTTGCAAAAGAGGAAACATGAGACATCCGAAATGAAGACATTAACATGTCAGCTACTCACTGTATCTGGATCACTAATCAGCATGTTCCAATCCCTTGGATTTACATACTTCCCAACCCTCTCAATAGGTGAGACACTAGGCATTCCAAGAGAAACGATCTGGTTAAACACAAGGGAACACAGAATCATTGTCTTGTACAGAAAGTATCAAATCCGATTAACTCAGAAAGCATGTATAATGACATGTGTCTAATACAATATGAAGAGTCCCTCACCTCTCTTTTTAATTTGACTCTGACGTGATCCCAACGGAAGGGGGCATCTTCTCCAGCTGCAAGAGGAGAGCTGCTACTATGTCCATGGTGGAGAGCTTCATCTTCAGGACTCACAGGAGATTCTATTCGTCTAAGCCCTTTTAAACGTTCATCACTCTGGATGAACCCAAGAACTCTTTCAACTGATTCGCGGGTTCCACATATGCTCCCATTGATCCCTTCTGGCGCAAGGATAATACCACCTGAGACACGCTGAAAATACAATAGGCCAGTTCCAGATTGTAAATGAATGAAGAACAAGACAGGCGATAGAAAAGAGAGGGATGACTAGTTAAAGAACAGGCTATGGAAATATCCGCCGAAACAGACAATAAGGCGGCTACTGAGATTAAGCTTCTGGATGAATTTGAATTGGTAACGGAGCAGACCTTCCTGTGTTCCATAAAATTTAAAAAGGAAATCATACCCTTAATGCTTTCTACAATGATACACATTTTCATGATTGGGCTGGGGCCAATACAACATGCCACAAGTGAGAGGGAATGTTTGAGTGTTACATAATAAATTGCGCCTAATGTATCAGCTTCAACTTCAAAGATAGATCAATCCAAAAGCTTAGCCAGTAAATAAAGTGGCCGTGATTCCTGAAATCAGGCATTTTCTCTAAACTTCCAATCCTTGAATGTGGTCAGCCACATTTTCCCCAAGAAATCCCCATTGTTAGATGCTTAAACCAGAAAGCCGCTCTAGCTCTAGAATCCTAGAAACCATGCTGCTATTGATAGTAAAATTCGTAAACCGTCTTGCCCATTAACATGGCATGGACGCGCCTATAGCCGTTTGACAGAGTCCAGATTGCGGTGCTTGGACAACCTTATTTTCAAGCCCGAGTAAACATTTCAATGCAGCATACACGCGTTCAGCTAAAACACCGGCTGCGTATATAGTTCATACTTGCAACCACGAAAGGCCAAAGGACCAATCCCCATTTGCACTAGCTAAGATATCAAAACCGACCGACTGAAAACGGCAAGCAGCTAGAGACTTCAGCAAAGCAACCTCGGCACAGGCAAAAAGCTTTTCTCCATCGGAAAATGCAACGTTCAAGAGGAAGCGAAGAGCAAGAACGAGAAGAATAAGCGGATTGAAACGAAAGCACAAGCTACTAGTCACCAACCAGTTGCTCGCAGAGATCCTTCAAGGGCTGCCGCAGCTCAGCGTGATCGGGGAAATCCGCGAACTTGTAGAACGAGACCACCACGAGGGCCGCCGGGTCGTCTACCTGGGTCTCGCCCTCGATAGGAACGGGGTCGGCGGCCGACCCGGAGGAGAAGCATTTGGCCGGGAGGGTCATGGAGCTGGGACCGCGGCGACGGCGCGTGGGGATTCCGGGGCTTTCGAGCCGAGGAAGACGGCGGAGGCGAGAGGCGGAGGAGGAGGAGGAGGAACTTTGGGTGAAGCCTGCAGAAGCGAAGCGGGGGAGCTTGGGATTCAAGGGAAGGGACGAAGAGAGCAGACCCAGAAACTGGAATGGAGAAATTCTGTGCTTGAGCACGGGCAGCGCAGCAGCCATGCGGCCTGGGGGGCGATGGGCATTGCTCGCTCTTCTTCTTCTTCTTCTTCATCCGGTGGGCGCTCCCTGTTTCGGCAAAAGAGGGGGTGGTGCTGCACTGCTGGTGGTGGTGGGCTTCGTGGACTCGCCAGGCCCATCTAATTGGAGCCCGTGGTCGTACTTATGGGCCACCGGAGAAGCCCGGCAAAGCACCACACCGAAACGCATGACTCATGAGCAAAACTAGATGGGATATCAACAGAATTGGTTTTGAACTTTGACTGAATATGTAATGTGCACTCTAAATTTTTAATATGTTCGATGCAGTTATTAACTTTAACCCAATGCACAATATGGTCTATAAACTTTTGGTATATGCTCAATGTGATCCTTGAACTGCAAGAAAATATTTAATGTTGTCATATAATTTATAGATTAAATTGAATATATACCAAAAGTTCAATGACTACATTAGGGGTGGGCATCGGTCTAGGGTTAACCCTAGATAGACCCTAGCCGGCCCAACTCGATCGGTCCCGATTCGGTCCTTAGGGAGACTAGATTGGTCCTTGATTCTAAGATCTCTAGATCCTTCTTTATGTGAGTTACTTCTCGATCCTAAGAGAGGGTTGCCAACCCTATACATAAAACTTTATATATATATATATATATATATATATATATATATATATATAATGTAATATATGCTTTTGTCTACTCTAAATTCTAGCATCTCCTCCTCTATTCTCTCTTTTTTTTTTTTTTTTTTTTTTTGACCCAAGGAACCCTATACACCATTAGCGGCAGGTAAACCCTGGGGAGGACATGTGGAAACCACCACCACGTGCCCCCGGGCAAGGCCTCCTCTCCAACGACGCCTAGGATTCGAACGCTCGACCTTTTGCAAGAGGAAGAGCACTTGCTCCAACAACACCACCCAGAGGGGTCGTTCCTCCTCTATTCTCTTCATAGTTCAATTTGTCTTGTAAATTGGAAAGTAGAAACCTAGACCAAATTCAGCCCAAAAAAAAAAAAATAAAAATAGAAACCCTCTTTACTTGCCTCAGCCTCGATCGCCTGCCTTGACCTCACTCACCTTGCTCACCACTTGCCTCTCTTCACTTGTCTCACTTGCCTTGTTGCTCGCCTTTGTTCGCTCAACTCACTGTTTCCCTCTATTCTCTCGCTTTGCTTGTTAGTTTTTATGTTGCCTTTTAGCAAGTGTAAATTTTTGTCATCGTCTCATGTTATATTTGTATTTGATATGTATTGGTATTTATAATTTGATTGTCCAATGTAGCATTATTGATGAATATGTAATTTGAAATAATACGTTTACCCTTTAAGGAATAAAAAAAAAAAAAAAAGGTTGGTCTTAGGTTGACCTTGGAATCTCAGTTCAGTCCTTGGTCCCGAGCTCAACATGGTCAATCCTCGATCCCAAAATTGAGGATTAACATTATGTGGGTTAGTCCCTTGATGAAGTGTTGGACTGGCCCAATCCAAACCATGATCACTTAGAAACTATATTGAACATTATAATCACTTAGAAACTATATTGAACATTATAAAGGTTTATAGATCATATTATATACTGGATCAAAGTTCAAATGCTATTTGTGTCATTTTCTCAAACTAGATTAAGAGGAAATTGCCCAAATTAGATTATTATTAACCTGTTTAATCATTGTTGTTCTTATCGTTAGTGTTTAATGATTGTTGTTCTTATCCTTAGTGTTTAATCATTGTTGTTCTTATCCTTAGTGAATGATACTGCTCTAACTTGGCGTGAGGATGGGGAACATGTCCATGGGGGCAACATCCTCTCTCTCCAATATTTAAAAATCCTTTTCTTGGACTCCTCTCTCACGATAACTCTAATTATTTTCAATTTTAATTAAGTCCCCTAAGATATGATTAGTGGAAAAAAATTATAATTAATCGATCTCTTACGTACCACCACCCACCCGATCAACTTGTGATGGTTGGCACTACTAAGGGAAAGTCAGGTCGTTCCTCTAGTATGGCGGCTTAGGAGATGGGCATGAATGGAATTTGGAATAACTTTCTTTCATGCAGGGAAAGTCTAAATATATTTCAGATGACATTGAAAATGCTACAATATTAGTTGGGGTATATGAAAATCAATTCATAAAAGAATGTGAAAGATATTTTATCTTTTTTCTTCGTTAGAATATATTCGACTTGCTTCATATGCTCGAACACCATTTGCAACAACATCACTTTACAAATTGAATTCTCTTGACGCTACTCGAAAGTCAAATTAAGATCATGACGTGGATTCATGTTCCTAAGATCTAAGCAGAAAAATTAAATAAAGAAACAAAGAAAATGATGATTAGTGAGCAAACCAAGCGCCACCCCGACTATGAATTGGTAGATTGAGAATATCCAGCAAGATCATCGTTTGAAAACTTCAAACCCATTATTGGACATTGTCAACCAAAATATTTAAGAACTCCATGTGGACGAAAGGGGCAAGTGGCCATGATTGAAGAACGAGGCATAGGCGAAAACGAAAGAAAGAATCAAAACATTCGGAGAAGCCTCGAAAGAGGAAACAAAGTCAAAACTTCTACGTCGTGGAAATGACATACATGAATCAAGAAATCTGCGGAAGTCCCACATTTTTTTTTTTTTTTTTTGAGTTCTAATTTTCCCCATTTCCTTTCATAACTTATCAGAGTCCTTTTCTTCCCCTTTTGTCAGAACAAACTAAGGGCAAGTCCTGAAAAGTAAAAAATTAATTAAATTTAACTAATTAAGTATATCTAGTTACTAATATATTCCCACCTAATTTTAATCTTTTATTTGAAAAAAAATAATCTATAGACGCCTTGCTTTTGGCGCCCTGTAAAGTGGAAGCATTGGATTGCCAATAAAAAAGAAAATAGAATTTGAACCTATTTCTAAGAACTTGAAGAACAGCAGTGCCAATTCCAGAAGCGTTAGTAAAAAATTTGGGCAGTCCCACCTTACCTTTGAGAATGGTGACATTTCCTGGAAGCTTGACAACAGCAAATTTGGCGCTCTCTAAGACAGAAGCATTGAATTGCCAATAAAAAATAAAATAGAATTTGAACCTATTTCTAAGAAGAACAGTAGTGCCAATTCCAGAAGCGTAAAAAATTTAGGCGGCCCCACCTTGTCTTCGAGAATGGCGATATTTCCTGGAAGCTTGACAACAGCAAACGTGCAAATATCGGTTTGCTTAATTTGACAGGACATTGAATTTCCTCTTTCCATATCCGTTTCCTTTTTCTTTTCTTTTTTTTTTTAGATTTTATTTATCTTTGACACGTATCCACAATGCAATTATTCACTATACCAATCCCAAATCATATGCCGACAATTATCACAAGAGGGTACCGAACGTGAGATGTGGCCAAAAACCACAGTAGCAGAAACATGATTAATAAGATTAATGTAGTTAAAATATTTGAAAATTGTTTCACAAACAAAAAATAAAAGTTGCTACGATGCAATTTTAACTCACTCATTTTAAAACGTAGGCACGAATCTCTAAGGGTTAGATTCGCTTTTATCCGTGCCAGCTCATCCAATCAATGGTTGCTCATAAGTCATAATCCAATGACAGCCTAGAAGTGTCTATGTAATCCAAATACAAGAATTAGAAAACACTTAATACCTTTTGATATTACAATTGAAACATGAAGGAAAAAGGCGGTCGCACATCCAAGTTGAGCACTTGATTAATTCAAGTTGCTTATTGCCATTGATCTCCCTACGACATTGTTGTTAATCGATAATCATGATTAATCAGCCGCTCGTGTATAATGCAGTAATCAGAATCGAAGTACTATAAGTGGCGTTCAAGACAGAAAAATGCTATTAAAAAAAATGTAATCACGGAAACCCATCTCCCTAATCGACAGCCCGCATCGCCTTAAAACAAATGCTTACTGCGTCATTAACTTCTAATTTTATTCATGGCCCCCCCACATTTTTCAATAACGTGGGCTGAGGCTGCCAAGTGGCATTAAGCAAAGCAGCCGCTGACGTCATCCTTACCGTAAAAGACGACGTCATCGAGGCCACGTCAGCAATTTTCCTGTCTTTATTTTTTTCAGCTCTCCTTGCCTCTCGCTTTTCAAATCAAGCCATCCTTCTTCCAACTTTCCTCACATCTTCCGGTGATTTGCTCTCCTCTTTCCTCTCTCCTTCGGCACCAAGGGAATAAAAACCCCATCATCCATCACTCGCCCAGAAAAAATCCACCCGTGAACCACAAGAGCGGATAAGAATCTGCCATCTTTGCACGGAAAGATGGAAACTTTTTGGCTCGAGAGATCATTATCGACTAATAGTAGTAGCAAGAGAAGAGCGATCGAGGAGCTCGTCGATGGCCGTGAATCGGCCATGCGGCTTAAGACCCTTCTCCGTAAACCCTCTGGGAATAATGGGTCTCAGCCGGCCGACCAACTGGTCGTGAAGATCTTGAGATCTTTCACCGAGAGTATCTCTGCCTTGAGTTCTTGTGAAGAGAGTGAGGTTCGTGAGGTTATGTCGCCCCAGATTGGTGGCTTCGGCGCCGGTTGTGACGATCAGGGGTCTGAACATTCCGGCGAGAGTAGGAAGAGGCCGGGCTTGAAAGACGGAAGAGGTTGCTACAAGAGAAGGTACCTTGTGACTTCTTTGTTTCACTTCCATCTCGAGATAGAAAGTCCTCTGTTTTTCTTGTTGTTGAAGGAGTCGAGGATTCTTTTTACCTTTAATTGGCCCAATTTCTCCTAAAAACGAGCCCTTTCTGTTCATAACACTGTACGGTCAATGTAATCATTCGGTGGCTCTAGTTAGATAAATAATTGAGCACCTAATTGGTCGGTTAGCTTGCGTTCCTGGGTTTATCTGACGGTTTGGTTCTTGATTGAGTGCAGAAAGGAGTCAGAAACCCGCACGACAATTTCTCCCACCAAGGATGATGGTCATGCTTGGAGAAAGTACGGCCAAAAGGACATTCTTAATTCCAAGTACCCAAGGTTTGTCATTTGCTTCTCATGTCACCTCAATTCTAAAGTTTTCCTTCAGGGGTTGAATTGACAAGGTCAACCATCTTGAAACTTGCATCTAGCATTAACAACCGAGTTTTGTTACCATCCCAAAGCTTACCGTTCTGTGTTGGAACTTGGAACCTCATTTCTTGGATCAAGCTGGTTGAACTAACTAGACAGTTGCTTCCTAGAGGGCAACTTGGGAAAATAATGAGAAGTGGGTCACTAAGAAAGAATCATTAAACACCTGCAAAATCTTAGAGATTTAAGTTTAAGGTTGGGGAACCGTCAATCTCATTCCTCTCGAACTGTGATGTATTGTCAGGTGCTACTTCAGGTGCACACACAAGCATGACCAAGGTTGCAGAGCTACCAAACAAGTCCAGAAAATGGAGGACGACCCCAAAATGTACCAAATCACATACATTGGCAATCACACATGCAGGGAGATCACGAGGGCCCCACAGATGATCACAGATTCTGATCCCTGGGAATCCTCTTACACTCCCTCCCGCAACAATTCGGACACAAAGCCTCTGACCAATTCTCAGCAAAGTTTTGTCCTCTGCTCGGCTAACAACAGCATCAAGAAAGAAGAGGAACCAGCGCAAGTTAAGGAAGACACCACAACAACCTCAAGCGACTTGACGGATAACCTTTCATCCTTCGATTCACTTTTGCCTCCAGAACTGATGGGTTTTGAATCATCTGACCCGACCACCATGTACCTGTCTGGTGTGGATGATAGTCCGCAGAGTTTTCTGGACATGGACACGATGGGACGATTCGGTTTTGATGGAGAGTTTCCATTTTACGAGAACTTGCAGTTTTCCTAGCACTCGATAACACGAGTCAGCATTGCTTGTATACTCTTGTTTGTACTGTTTAGCTCCGAATTCGTCAGCTGTCTCGAGGAAAAACCAGTTTAGGAATGAAAAATTTTCGCTCTGCACTCGTGAGAGACTTCGGACTGTGTTGAGACTAGTCTTTTGTACGCCTAATGGAACACTAAGTAATGAGATCTGTTCCTCGTGTGCACCTTTTACACTTGCAAATGAAACTGTGTACTTTTTATGATGCTCTCATCTCAGTGTTTCGTTTTCATGACCGTCTCAAACCAAACAACCACAGCATATTCGATAAATTCTGCTCCATGTTGCGGTTAACTTCAGATGTGTAATCCTTTTCTCACACAGGCCTTTACTGAATTGTTGCGGGAACATGAAAACAGTGTGCTTACGGAAATCAGGAACAACAAAATAATGCTTTTCCATCAAATTGAAACGGACATGGTCATTTCTCGCGACTTTCAAGTTTCGACAAAAGAGAGTATAACAAGATAGTTTCTTGCGACTTTCGAGTTTCGACAAAAGAGCGCACGTCCTTATTTGGAAAACAGAACAAAAATTGAAGATCAAGATCAGTTTTCATAGATAATGAATACTGTAATTGGATGGTGGTAGTGCAAAAGCAAGGGGTTTTGTCGCATTTGACTGCTAGGAACTTGGATCGAAGTAGCCATGGATTTTTTTTTTTTTTTTTTTTTTTTTTTGGGTCGAAAAGTAGCCATGGATTATAATGCTGCAAAAGTTAGGTTCCACGAAATCAATGGGTTGACTGGGAGGTCTTCTCATCGCTTCGATGGAAATTTCGCGGCACGTAATTCGGGTCACCGAGAAGAGAGAGATAGTCAGCCTGTTCACATAAGAATTCACATGGTAGGACGGGCCGGTGACAACGACTCCGTGTCCCCATACAGAAAAAGAAAGCCCAAGTCATAGGTTTTTCATTCTTTCGAAGCGCTTTATTCTGGAGCAGTACCAATTGCGTTTAGAAATTTTGCACGTTAGCGAAGAAATTA
Organism: Eucalyptus victrix; assembly: GCA_016097545.1. Classification (NCBI taxonomy): domain Eukaryota; kingdom Viridiplantae; phylum Streptophyta; class Magnoliopsida; order Myrtales; family Myrtaceae; genus Eucalyptus; species Eucalyptus victrix. Next base: position 49,405,968 of record CM027841.1, on the reverse strand, counting down.
AAGTAATTTGTTTCATATGGGTAGTACATATTATGATGCTAAAAAAATGTTGAGAGTGTGCAGTAGAAGTCTAATATCTTCATCTGGGGAGATCTCCAAGAGGGAGGGCAAGTTCAAACCTGTCAATATACCAATTACTCAAAAACTTAAGCCAATGAATTATAGATCAATTAGAATATATTAACTATACACTACATCAATTCTTAGATGTGGAATTTTTGTAACATTACTTACTCATATGTGCATTCTAACAATTTTTTCTTCACATGTGAGATAAGTGTTAGGTTTATTTCCCTTAATTCAGATATTCTTTTAGCCAAACTTCATCCTTATGGGCGTGCATCACAATGTCCACTTGCCGGAAATTGCAACGATTTGCTCCAATACTATTTGTTGTGACTGTGCAGTAAAAGAAGTCCGATACATTCACTTGGAGAGATCTTCAAGATGGAGCTTAAGTCTGAATCCGTTAACATATCTAGTTGGATCTAATGAGTTATGAGTCAATTAAAATATATTAATTACTTTGCACTACATCAATTCTTCTATGTAGGATTTTTCTAACACATTTCCCTCACGTGTGCATATTAATAAAAAACATGAGATCTTATGTCAGAATATTACTCTTGGCATCATGGGATACAATTCAAAGGAATAAGTATACCTAACTTAGGATTGAGAAATTATGGTTACCTTCCAGATAAAGATTATTTTGTTTGGCGACAATGTTTGAAAAGAATCAGAAGATCGAGAATTTGTTTTTGTTTAGAGCCTTTCAAAGATCGAGTGAGTCTGTGGTGTCCCAATCTGACACTGACACTCAGAAATTCATAGGATTCAAGCATCCAATCGAAAAAAAGAAAGATTAGACCCAAAAAAAAAAAATCGAAAAAGAGAAAGAGACAAGAAGCGACTCGAGTATCTTCGGTGAAGTTGACGAAGAGCTTCCATGAAGTTACCTTGTATTTAAGGAAGAGGTTTATGGATCTTGCACGGAAAACGACACTGAAACACGCAAAGCTGGTATCAGATTAAACAACAAAACGACAATAAACACCCGTTAGGAATTTCCAGGAACTTGACGCTCATTTATCTTTAGAAGGAATCTTTCATACAACTACCCAATTAAAGATGGGACTTTATCTCTGCAAAATCCTGTCCTGCCACTCAATTTTTGTTTTTGTCAGATGTCACTTAGAAATATTAACTCGTCCCTGCAACAACCTTTATCTTCTTGTTACTTACCATTCTCGTGATCAAAGCCCCACAACTAAATTGGGACGAGATCCCTCGACCTAACAAGGTTCGAAGCATAATCTGAATACACCTAAACAAGCAATTTTCTTCTTGAATTTATGCGTGTCACATGTGTTCCGATCCCATTTAGACCTAATCATTTTATGAAGAAATTTCAAAAGTCAAGTATTTGACAAGGGCACGTCCAAGCCTACCCATTGATCACGTCTAGCCTTGTTTAAATATTGGACGATTGTTTTTGAAGTGCAAGAATTTTGCAATGCGATTAGCATATAGATACAAATGATACGATTCATTTGAACACGTACACACACATTCTTAGTCATGTATGGGGCTAGGGCTCATACAATTTATCATTTATCTATAAAGATTTAATACCTACATCATATAACAGCTAGAAGTTAATCTCAAGCGCTTGTTTAACACTCAAGCAAAGGAGAAGGAAAAGTAAAGAATCTGTCATATGCTTATCGAGCGACCTAATAAAGTGTACATAAACATTAATTTCATAGAAACATTAAGTGGTGCAGGCATTAGAGTACAACAGACTGAATGTAAGTCTAGACAGTCAGCATTTGACTTGTTCAGACAGTAATCGCAATTTAACAATTTATTTACAAAGCTACCGGGGATTAAGACTAGCAGTAATTAAACCATACTTTGTTTTCTCCTCCTCCTGCAATTGGGTTTTGAAGTGTTAGCTTTCTTTCAGACACTCCCCCATTAAATCATTTTCCTTCCTTGGATCTAGGGAAAATCATATCTATGGTGCCTGCGTTGCTGGTCCCGGGATTAAACATCGCAGTCGCCATTTCTTCTACTGGGCACTCGATGACGTCGTATCGAGCAGCTGAAGTGCTTGACCCGCTGCCTACGACCACCGGGTTGGTGCTGCTCGATCCGCTAAACCCGCCTAGTTGCAAATCCATTGGAATGGCATTCGCTGATGGCGGCAGCGGCGGAAACAATGGCGCGGTCGAGGACATGTGGCACGTGTGATCACCATGGTAGATTACTTCGAAGAAGTGAGGATTGTCGTCGAGTCGCTGCACTTGCTTCTTGGCGGGGCACTGGTATAATTTCTGGTGGGTGCAACGATAGTAACCCCTGAAGAAGCCCATTTTTTAGGTCGAACGTATGACCCACTAAGAAGGTACGCGACAGACATGTAAGTTTTTCTCTACTTGATTAATTTCGCATAGCTTGGCACGAAACTGGTTTTGGAAATGTAGAAATTCAGATATGCTACTTCGATATTGGCAAGAATCTTCAAAGAAAATACATGCATATGAGCATCAGCCAAGTAGCTAATAAACTCTATCATGTTAAGCACTGCAAATGAAAGCATCTATCAGGAATGATTACTATCCAACTTGCTTCTTTGGATGAATAAATTTATGTTCGCTGATCATGACCTGTGTAAGTCGAAACTCGACATGAAGTCGCTTAAACCTTAGCACATGATGATGTAACTAAAAAGTCTTTATCGTATAGAGGACCACTTTGTCGATATAAATAGAGATTGCAATATATCAAACATCATTTGAGCATCAGGGCGAATAATAGAGGCGTAGTTCTGTTGCGTGAAGAACAAAGGAACCTGGGTTACCTTGGATAGTTTGATCCGAGAATTGCTTTCTGACCATATTTTCTCCAAGTGTGCCCGTCGTCGGGAGGAATGTCGGTGTTGCCCATCTGAGGAGCTGCGACTCTGATTACCCGTTTCTCTCCTTCATCCCTCCTATAATAAATACTCGATAAGTTTTCACCGCGATTATTTATCATGTACATGTATGATTGATATCACTACTTGTAACATTCATAAAACTAACAAATTATTGCAAGAAATGATGACTATAAATTTACATATTAATCAGTCTGGATGGCAAAGTAAAATACAAACTTAAGCCCGATCAGAAACTCAATAGAGATGAACATCTAATTTAACTTCAGGCCATCCAAGATTAATTAATTGGCGTGTGCCGGATATGATGATTTTACATTGAACCCCAAGGCCATCTTATTGACACTATCTGCTCAAAGGACATTTATGTGGACATTTATATGACACTTTTTTAAAATTTGGAAGATATGCTTCTTTTGGACTTTTGGTGGGTCTGTGTTTTTGGGAAATACCTGGGGAATTTCTGCTTCACTAGGCCCCTCGAACTAGTTTATTATTAAACTGTTGATTAAACAATGTTTGTGTGGCTCAGTGAGAGAGAGTCATCCTTGTAGTTTCAAGGAAACTACACTTTGTATTTTAGCTATGTGTGCATATTGAAGCCATGCAAGTTGTTTCACATGTAAAGTAGTGGAAACTCTTCATGCTTAACCCATCTCCTCCATTCGACCAAAAAGAAAACCTGTCTCCTCCATCACGCAAGCACTAGGTTAATGATGAAATAGGAATCACAGATGAACGTCTAATTTAACTCCAGGCCATCCAAGATTAATTATTTGGCATGTGTCGGATATGAAGATTTTACATTTAACCCTAAGGCTATTTGATTGACACTATCTACTCAAAGGACATTTATATGACGCTCTTGTAGAATCTGGGAGATATGCTTCCTTTGGACCTTTGGTGGGTCTGTGTTTTTGGGAAGTACCTGGGGAATTTCTGCTTCACTAGGCCCCTCGGACTAGTTTGTTATTGAACTACTGATTAGAAAATGTTTATGTAGCTAAGTGAGAGAGAGTCATCCTTTAGTTTCAAGGAAACTACACTTTGTATTTTAGCTGTGCGTGAATGTTGAAGCCATGCAAGTTTCACATGCAAAGCAGTGGAAACCCTTCATGCTTAACCCATCTCTTCCATTTGACCAAAAAGAAAACCTATCTCCTCCATCACCCAAGCATTGGGTTGATGATGATATATAAATCACAGACATTATCTAATCATCATCCGGATCTTTATATATAGCTTTTGGAGTAGGTATATTAGGAATATCCTTATTTATTTCTTCTCCTAAATCAAAAAAAGATTGGATATGGGCTAATAGGATGTTGAATGCAACCCATATGGTCTGAACTAAGAGATTCAAAACACAGACAACACGCTAGGGCAAGCAATTCTCTACATGACCCATATGTTAATCCAGGCCTAGATCTGCCCATTCTGATTTCACAGCGAAACAAGGAACTGTCATCCGTGAAAGGTGCTTCTGTAATAATCAGAATCGTACTGATAGTAATGATAAGAAGAAGAAGAAGGGGTGATATTGATAGTTGATTTGTTTCCTCAGCCCGGTATTGATAAAAGGGTGAAGATAGATGGCCTAGGCAATGCAACTTAGAAGAAAAGCGATCACAGTTAACAAGCACATCTTCACTTGAATTTGCTTAATATAACATATGTTACCTCCTTCGAGATCTTTGCAAGGATGAAGCTGATCTGTTCAGATCTGACGAAACCTCCATGGACAATATTCCACCTCCAAGGCCTCTAAATGTTGCACAGCTTTCACTGTCGCAACTTCCTCGACCCATCTCAGCTTTAAGGAGCAGTTTGGCTCTCACCTGATGATCTGATCCCAGTTGCCTTCCACTTCCACAGTTATTGTCCGGCAATAACCTGGGAAAGCAACTTTGATGACCTTCAGTTGATTCCTTACCATTCATGACCATCATCAATTTCTCCAAAGCTGATGTGAAGATTCTTATGATTTCCTCACAGGTCTCGGTTGCACTTATCTGGGGCTGGTTTGTCAGGGTTGGGAGGTTTGATTCAAGGTCTCTGGCTAGCTTGCACCCTTGAAGAATTAAAAACTTGGTCTGATCTTCCATAATTTTGTTGGACTCTGGGATGGTCTTGCTCTATTCTATTGGTCAGCAGAAATAGAGCATTTGGACATTATTACAACTGCATGCCCTAGAGGACATATAAAGTAATGGGGTGTTGATTTCCATGTTCCCGATTATACTTTTGGTTTATTTTTTCTAGTGCGGGTGCTCATATTTTTATTGTGTACTGGAAAGTATTCAGAAAGTAACAAAAATGATCGTTGGACACGGTAGAGGAAGAAGAAAGGAAACCCGGGTAAGAAGACTTTGTCAAAGGTCCACATTTGCTTTTCAGCCTGGACCCAAGGTTGATCCTTAACATTTTGGAAGTGTGAATCAAGAAACTCTCTTGCCTAGTGGGAGCTTTGCTTCCCCACTTATTTCTATTTCCCTGTTTCATGGAGAAATTTGAAGGCTTTTAGCTCAAATCTGACTAAGCTTTTACTAATTGCTGTTGTGATTAATTTCTTTAATATTCCCCTTTGACTTGTTTAGTGTCTATTTTAGTGTCTATTTTAGTTTATCACTTTTGTACATGAATTAACAATGGTGAAAATTTAACTTTTCAATTATTAAATAGCTCGTGACGAACTAATTCATTGTATCAATCAAGACTTACACATCAATTAGATCATTAGATGAGTGAGGGGTAATAAGGATTTGTTCATTGCCTTGTAGAGATTCGTTTTCATGATTTGAAGTTAATAAATCACGTAATTTGCTTATTGCGCGTAGCAGCATGGTTATTTTAATCACCAACATGGTATCTTTTTTGACTATTTTTCGTTTCAGACCGATGAGTTTGAATTCAAATAGGGAATTTGTATAGTAAGTTTCCAGTAGCTATCTTCAAAGGTCCATGAGGGAGAAATTCAGCCAAGGTTGAACGCTTCGTGTACGGCTTTTAACCCCACTCAACGGGTCATGACCAGTGAATTTGATCTTCGGTCATCATCTGATTCTTTATTCAATAAATTGTGGTTGATTTTCCTTCCTGATGTTCCAATGCAAGTTCCAAAGACTTGAACGCCGATAGACGGCAATTAGTTGTCGAGTCATGGGATCAACACTAAATAACGCCCAAGTATTCTGACATGACTGCATAGAAAAATTCTGACCATTGGTCAAGTTCAACAGTTCCAAGCTGAAGAACAGGCTTGCCCATTTCTCACTGTTGTTTCTAGATTGTACATATGTTGTTAACCATATCTAGTGTGAATGCCGTTCGAAACATTACATATATGGCATCAACCTAAGTTATGGAGCCATGCAACGACGTCAAAATCCTGGGTTGAACCAGTCAACTTCATGGCCGAAAGGGAAAAGGTAACGCAGTCAAAGTCATAAACACAGAAGCAAACGCGAGGTTGAACGTAGGAGATTGAGTTGAGCAGATGTGTAGCACCAAAGTAAACCGAGCATTCTAATATAAGAGGACTTTAATACTTGCTTGCATAATTGACAAATTCACACTTCTCCGGGAGTTATTTGGTTTCTATAGTGCTAATGATTGTGAAAACTATGGCCTCACAATTTTTTTTTTTAGGGTGACCCGGGAACCCCCGAACAGGGAACCCCCGAACAGCCGACAACTAGTGGGATAAACCCGGGGCGAACTGGGCCACTACCACAAACCCAGCCGCGGGTGAGTCGCGCAATGCGAATGCAAGGTTTCAAAGCCCTCCCCCTCGGTGGGGGAGAAAGCGCGAAACCATCACGGCCACCGCGGGCGGTGGCACTATGGCCTCACAATTGAGCTAATGAAAAACCAAGAATCTTAATGTGCGAAGGAGTAATCATAGAAATTCAAGCGTAGCTGAAAGGTGAAAAATATTGCTGTATTGTCAGCATTTATCCTATAAATATGTATTTAGCTTGAAAATTGTGTCACGTGATCCACAATTAGCAAAAGAATTTAACTATCAGAATTTAGAAGCAAAAAGAATTTCGATTATGTGGTGACATCCTATACCGACAAATTGGCAAAAAAAAGAATCCTATGCCAGAAATTTCGAGGAGCAAGCAACGCGTTGTATCTTCCTGGAACCATTTCATAAACTTGAGAGCTCGGCCACCTTTATACTTCTTCAACCTATAAGAATCACAATTTGGATCATTAACATGGAAGACAGGCCTCATAGTATTTGCATTAATAGTATCGGACCAGAACAGTCCCAGAGTCACCAAATTCAGACAAAATGTTACAAGCAGGCCATTTATGTAAATCATTTATGCGTAAGGATTTTGAGTAAACACCTGCGGAAGATTCATAAGCTCATATACAGCTTTCTTTGGGGTCAGCTCATTGTCAATAATACGAGCAACTGCCGTCAACACGGGCATTTTAACATTGTATTTCTGGGCCAAGGCAATCACAGCTCCTGCTGTTGAGACGCCTTCAGCCACCTGTGCATACGAACATCAAAAGTGAAAGGGTAGTCACCGCACTTACACAGACAAAGGTATTATTAGGAAAATTCTGATAATCAATCTCATCACAAGAGAAGTCACCAACAAAATATTTTTGTCTTAGAAAGTTTGTTGAGCACCTGATTCATAGAGCCAAGTATATCCTCGAGCTTCTCACCCGATCCTAGACGCACTCCAACCGTTCTATTTCTTGAAAGATTTACAAAGCATGTCAGCATTATATCCCCAGTTCCCGACAGACCAGTAATGGTGGTTGGCTTCGCACCCATCTGAGTGAATTAAATAGACAAAAATCAGTGAGAGAGGACCAGCAAAAAACCAGAAACAAGGATGACAATGAAAAGATTAGGTGGATTTGCCACAAACGAAATGAGCCCTTTTAACAGGTAGATGTGTGTGTGTGTACACAGTGTGTGTGAGAGAGAGAGAGAGAGAGAGAGAGAGAGAGAGAGAGAGAGTATGGGGTGTGATGAGTTCATCTGAAAATGAGTGGTCCCAGTGTCAAAAAAATTTCCATGGGATTACTTTTAAAAGAATTAAGCAGTCAGATTTCTTTTGCCTACCCTCCTAATAGCTCACCTAAAGTTCAGTGCACTGACTAATAATATCTAAACATCATCCATCAAGAGGCCAGTGAAAAGCTATGTCTCTGCTATGAGCATTCTGTTTACATTAACAAACAAAAACCTATTAATATTCCACACGAATCATTAACTATATGTATGATAGGCATTGCAAAATCTATCAATGTGTTCTTGTTTGATAAAGCTCAACCTCTCCCAACAATGGGTTTTCTTATATTCTACCAGTTCCAAGTGATCAACACTGTCTAATGGAACTTCTAGTTTATGATTTTCCAGTTTCTAGAGCTACTGCTATTAAGCATGACAAATAGCAACAATGCACAGAAATCTGCATTAGGAAAATGATTTGTAGAGAGAACCTTTGTCGCCAACCATCTTATCTCAGAACAACCTTGGGCAACTAGAGCTGCCATTGAATTATTACCAAGATGCATCCCGTCCACAATTCCTGCTGCTATTGCTAGTACATTCTTCAAAGCACCTGCAATTTCCACCCCTGTAACATCACTGGGAACCATCAGAGGTTACAAACTGAACTCATCAGATGACATGCACAGAAAACACAGTTCCTTTAGCCAAGCATATTGTATATCGAGTGGTGGGGTGACAAGAGAGGTCAATGGTAATATAAAGATTCACAAACCGAATGGATCAACAGCCAACAAACAAAGTACATGAAAAATAGAAGACAAGGATCATGGACATCATTCTGCTATAGAAATAGAATAAGGACAATCTGGATGAGTACAATAAATCAAAGAAAAAGTAGAAGCCTCAAAGGCATACTTTACTGACCCTATGACTCAGCAGAAACTGCATACCTTGACGTATTAATTCTTAGGTAACTAGAAGCAAGGAGCTGCTGAGCTGCGTTTGCTAGTTTTTTGTCCTTAGTTGCCACCACCATTGCTGCAAACAACTAGAAAAGGTCAAAATCTCACAGGCAGCATTTGCTCACTGATATTGATGATTATGAGAACCCAGCACAAACAAATACCTGTCGGTAATTTATTCATCAATTCCAAAGCAAAAGAAGGTCCTGACAGTGCAATGAAAGGTTGTCGGGGATTTCTCAATGCTTGAGGAATAATTTGAGACATCATCCTCAATGTATTGAGTTCCAACCCTTTGCTGAGGGATATAAACGGCAAGGCCGGATCAACATAACTTGCAATGCCCTCGAGGAAAGCTGAGCTGAACTGCTTATGCAAAAAAGATCTGTCAACTTTAATAGGTAATTCAGTTGCGAAAATTGGAGACTGCCGCATATGCTTCTTCACAGAAAATTGCACAGATAAGACACCATGTCGGTAAGAACAGCATATGAACTAGCATGGATGAGTAATAGTCAGATTAAACGAAAGTACCTGCACAGGTACTGCATGAAGGCAATAGTCTGCCTTAACCAAAGCTGTTTGCGCATCGGTTGTAGCAACTACATTTTTTGGGAGTTTGTGATCTGGAAAATACTTGCTGAACATAAAGAACATCAGTGAAGCAGAGTGAACAAAGAAAGACATTATGCACCATGGAAGTTATTAACACCAAAGCAGCAGAAAACTTACTGATTACAGTGATCGTCATTGATTGAATGACAAACAATCGGATCCCTGACAAGCATATGAACTTCCATTTGAGCCTTTCTGCTAGCAATGTGTGCAGCCATTGCAGTACCAAAGGACCCACCTCCAAGCACCACAACCTAAAAGCCAACAGATGATAAAAACATTCTGAAATGGTAAGTAAAAGGTAAGTCAACTTTTATATTTACATTTTTATAAGTGTTTACATTGATATACAATGATCTAAACCATTATTCTAGTCAAGTGCTACAACGCCAGTTCCGAATTGAAGGGAGATATCGTAAAGTGTGGCGAAGTACAGTGATAATCCCCAAGCAGCAACATCTCCAGGAAATCGAACAAAAGCACAAAAGAACTGAAAGGCAATCCCAAAGAGTTCAAGAACGTCATTGCTCATTTGTGAAAGGAGCACAAGTACAGTCCAATTCTACTTACGTACGGCGACCAAGTAAAAGAAAGAACCCAACATCCATTTGAATTCAGAAACTTCTTAGCAGCGAATTGAAAAGAAAAACGCAAGGATCGTTTTTTTAAACAATTAGAAATGGCAAAGTCTAGAGTACCTCTACACAGGAAAATCGAGAAAGCCGCAGACAAAAATCAAGATGATTCGATCAATCAAGACAAACCCAACTCTCCAAATGCCCAACCAGTTACTAAAAGCGAAATCTTGATGCAGAAAGTAACCTTGTTCGTACGTTCAAGAACATCGGTCTTGGCCTTGGACCGCCAGGACCTGGACCACCGGACAAGCTTCTCCCACGCTACCCGGACCGCTTTTCTGCTGTCTCTCGAGCGCTCGGCCGGAGCATTAGTTTCAGAAGCGGAGGATCGACGGCCGTCGTCTTCCACCGGTAACGGCGGCGGCGAAGTGCTCTCGGAAGAGCAAGAACGGGAGGTGGAGATGGGATTAGGGGGAGGGTTAAATTGGAAAATGACGGTGGGTCTCGAGCGCCGCTTCAGGGGGTGCGCCGAAATCCGAAGGATGGAGACGGGTTGGAGGCTGCGGAGAAGCCGTTCAAGAAGGCTGGCTCCATTAACGCCGCCATTCACGCAGAGAGAGAGAGAGAGAGAGAGAGAGACGTGGCAAGCGGCATGCGGCATGCGAGGCTTGATCCTTGCAGTGCACTTTTTTTTTTTTTTTTTTCTCTTAAGGTTTATCCCAATACCGGCGCTTGGCTTGCTTGGTGGTGAGAGGAAATTCCTGCCTTGTTTATTTACAGGTGTCTCGGTTCACCAATTTAGGTACGCTTATGGAATTTTGAGTTGTTGATCTATTATTGAGATTAATTCGGTCTATCTAAGTATTTGCTTAGTAGATAGTCGAGAATGTATGGTTATAATTTCTTATCTTACATTGTTTATAAAGATACCGTACTTTACTCTATAAAGTCAATTAGTTATATCATCAGCAGCAAAATACTTGACCTTATTGGCTGGATGGGGGATAAGGCTGCATAGCTAGATTGAGATGTGAGCGAATTTGTTGAGAGACGAAAGAATTGGCAATATACAATAAGATGGGCTAAGTACTTCAAATTCATAGAGTACATCATATTAAATTTTAAAAGTGTGAAATTGGGGTGACTAGTAAATTGACTCGTGAGATGTGTTGAGCTGAACAAGAGGATCGCAAATTTCCCGCAAACTGTAATGATTTTTAACATTATTATGGTCAGCGTTGGCGAAGCGAGAAGGGGATGTCAATTGATTTTGCCGAAGTTTAGGCAATATGCAGCATACCGCCTGAGAATGACCTGAAAAGGTAATATTATATCCTTAAACTTTCTCCATTTCTCTGGGAAGACGAATAACGTGCCGTCCCTTGCTCTGTCAACTGCTATTATAGTTTGGATTGCGAGCTGAACAAGTAACACGAAATAATATATATATATACATTATCCTGGCCGCACGCTGTCGACGACTCGAAGCGTACTGTTTGTTCAACCGGGCCAAAAGGCCAAATTTTGCTCTCATTCGTTGCTTCCTCAACCAGAAAAGGTCCGTCCTTTCGATGGAATATTCTTATCTCCCATCCATCCATCAACACCCACCAAACCTCATTGTATCGATTCCCACAACTTTCTCCATCCATGAGCTTGATGCCCTTGTGTTTTCAGCTGCAATAGCTTCGTTCCCAGAAAAGTAGAAGGTAGGGGAAAAAAAATACAGCCTGTCAATCATCTGGAAGCCTCTCTCTCTCTCTCTCTCTCTCTCTCTCTCTCTCTCTCTCTATGTGAATGAGTTCAAGATTCGATTTTGAGCATCTGGGTTGTCCAGATATTGATCAGTTCTTTCTGGGTCTTGCTTTCTAGCAGGTAATATGGTGAAGAAAAGGAAGGGCAAGAATCACCACCACCGCAAGCATGGCTCCGGCAAGAAGAGCCCGCAAGGCGGTGACAAAGGCAGAATCAGGGCATGTTGCGGTTACCCTTGTCTTGCAGCTTCCTCTGTGGCTAGGGGATTTGGGAGATGTCTATTTGTCACTTGTTATCCTGTGATTCAGTGCTTCGGATGGGATGAGAGAAGGCACCATCACCATCACAGGCACTTTTACTGATGATTTTTTTTTTCCAATTCTTTCTAGACTTGGGATGGAACTTCTGACATTTCTTGGTTCGTTATTTGTAAGTCTGTCGTCCCCTTTTCATTCACAAAAGAAGACAAAAGGGAAAAAATTCTTTGGACAGGTTGTGCGTAGAATTCATCATCCCCTGCTTTTACTCTTGAGGAACGATTACTTTTATTACTTCTACATTTTAATTTTGGCTTAAATTTGACCATTTCAGAAATTTCATTTCCAATTCTTTCTCCAAACAAAAACAAAGAGGAGGACAAAAAGTGAATTTAATTTCCCAAAACTTCACAGAAGACACCGCCTTTCCTTGGAATCCTGACAAAAACTATATCGTTCGAAATGAACTAGCTAACATAGAGGACGACTTTCCAGAGAAGTACAAGATCAAAGCACCCCGGGTGCATCCAATTTGACTCTGTAAGGCCTGTAACGAGCTTACATCTTGGTTTGGGTTAGATTTTTCTCTTCCCTAATCTAATTCACAAAAACAAGGTCAAAGAAATTTCCCCGTTGTCTGTCTATGTTCTGCAATTCATTAGATGACACCTGAGTTTCTTTACATCTGACGCTTTGAGAGGCTTGAGCATGAACATCTGAGCTCCTTCGGCCAAACACTTGTTAATCCGAGTTGGAACATTCTCGGACGACACGATTACAACAGGAACTTCCTTCAAGATCGACGATCCCTGCTAGGTCGAACTTATGTATGTCAGTCAGCCTACTATGATATCGTACAGAACATGAATAAGAAATATAAGTGAAACTTACTTAAAAACAATCTTATCCCTAATCTGATGAGTGAGCCAATTTACCTTAACTTTTTTCAGCAACTCAAACCCCGTCATTCCTGGCATGCAATAATCTGTAATTATCAGATTGACCTTCGATGTCTGCAGCAGAGCATCATCAAGAACTATCAGATGACTAAACGATAATATTGTTAAGTTTCCTTTAGTTATTATGCACAACCATATGCACTGGGAACTTGCATAATTATTTCCGCCTCCATAGCAGTACTGTTTTTCTTTCATGCCCAACAAAACGAGCTACTTACAGTTGCAGAGACTGAAGATTCGCCGGGCTGATCATCTCTTATACCCAGATATTCTAAGGCTCGCATCCCATTTTCTGCAGTTGTCACTGCACCCATGCATAAACCATTAGCAACCAGGTATCCTTCAGCATGCACAATGGCTTAAATAACATACATTGGCCAAAGATCAATTAAACCTTAAGTTAAGTCTATCTAACAATGCACTTGCACTGCCCCTTTTTGAAGCCGTCGGTCAGGTTCACTGTGGCTGCTCGCCATATTGTCAGAACCATACATAATCAGTTTTTCAGTTATCATCACACAATTAATCTACAGATACTCTTTATATTTCTAATGTCTCGCCCAATAGGATCTTGTACGTTGTCACTGTGCAAAGAGGTGCCAAAAGCCATTCACAAGAGGGCACGATACAAGCTCTTCACGGATACCAAATCTGAAGAGGTTAAGCTACAAGAAGTATCTTTCGGAATTCAATGTCCTGTCGAAGCGTCAAGCTTCCAAGGAAGTGAGTGCAGCTGTTAGTCTAGGTTGAGCACTTACAGTGTGTCAGTTAATGCAGAGAGCCGACGGTAAAAGAAAAAGGAAAATCAACCCCCTAGGACCCACAAATAAAAGGGATCTTCTGAATTCTATGGTTTCAGTTTTACAGTGTACTTGCATGCTATGAAGTAAGTAAAGATTCTCCGTCTGGAATAAAATCTGGGTAGGTGGAGGAGCTGTAAAAGTACTCCTCAACCATCAATGCTCTTGATTTTGTGTTGCATGAACAAAGCTCGCAAGGACAATCGCATAATTGTCCTATTCCGTTGTACGTTGAATTATTCCCGTTCATGCACTTCGCAAGGATAAACCTTTCGAATATATTCACTTTCAACTCGCTAACTGTCTACCGTGTGGTTTCAAAAGTGAGGGTCTTCCAAATTCAATTAAGATATTCGTCCCTTGTGATGTAAAGCCAAAACAATAGAAGAAGTCAGTAGAAGTACATCTCACTTGAAATTTTTAACAAAGTTTTTGCAGATGTTCTTAATAAGAGGGATTCTATTAATTTATGCAAAGTCTACGGACTCCATTTTCGAATGTCGGAGCCTGTTGTACATTCTTGAAACATAGGTGTCAAACTCCAGCGAAACAGAGGGCAATCTCCACACTATCAAAAAAGACCATTTCTATGATTTCGCAAGTTTAACAAAGAAGGAGTTACTGCTAAAGAAGACCATTCGCAAAATAAGGACAGCTATTACAAAATCAAGAAAGGTTATGAAATCCATTCATGAAATCACAGATAATGATGCGTGAGGGGAAACCAAAAAACACGAGTCCATACCAAATGGAAGACAGGAAAAAGAAGTTGGCATTTTTTCTTTTCCTTAGAAAAGTTATCTGATCGAACGAGGAAAAGTCAAAAGAGAGAGTGCATTGTTCTGGAACGACTTGAAATGACAGTACCTCTGCAGGATGAGTTCTTGAGCAAGGCCTCGATCATCTTGCGGTCGACGAGGTTGTCATCCACGGCCAGGACGTGGGGTTCATCTCCGTAGTCCGCCATTGAAGAAGAAGACGAAGGAGAAAGAGAAGAAAGTATCTTTTTACGGGAAACGAAAACAGGGGAGGGGATGAAAGATTGAGAAGGAATGAGGGGAGGTATTAAAGGAGTGGGGTTTGCGGAGAACAATAAATGCAAGAGATCCAATGAAGGTTTTCCTCTGACCAGGAATGGCAATAAATGAGCGGGAAGGAGGGGACGTGAACAACACACAAGAACATTGCTCACAGGATTTGTATGAGGGTACTGTCATTAGTTACTCCTCGGTATTTATACACGCGCAGGCAGAGAAAGAGAGAGAGACGGAGAGAGAAAGGGTTGATATGAATGAAGATGAATGAAGGAAGTCACAGATACATCGTGATCCTTTTGGGGGCTGTATCTTGATTTGATTCAGTCCTCTCTCTCTCTCTCTCTCCCTTTCGTCCTCACCATGTCATGTCCTCTCCCTCTCCTTCTCTCTCTAGAGATCTAGAGAGAGGAGAGAATCAGAATCAGCATGGCATTTGTGCTTGCTGTCTGGGCAAAGATCCTCACTTGAGCTGATGCTCTGCCGCTGCTGCTGCTGCTGCTGCAGGCGGCCACTGCTATGTGTGTGGTTTTTAGGACCACCTCCTTTCATTTTAATTATTCGAACTCCCTCCCTCTCTGGTTCTCCTCAGGAGCACCGCTCTTTTCTCAAATCAAAAGTTATTCTCTCGTTACGGAACTACGCTACGCACACCCATCATTTTTAGAAATCTCGTCAATCTTATCTACGAATTCGCAAGGCATTCAGTCCCCTGCATCAACCCGATATCATTCGGCCGAAGCATAATAAGAACATCGAAACGAGAAGGTCTCGGTCGCTCGGCATGTTTTCCGTGTGAAACAGTGAACCGGTAGCCAAATTCCATACGCATGGTGCTAATGAAAATCGACATTTCGTTACGTGTAGGATTCATCAGTTTCGCTTCTTGGATTGTTTGCCAACCGTGCAGATCTCCTCTCCCTGTCGAGGGGTCGTGCTTTGCCGCTGATGCAATGCACGGAACAACATCGGGCCCTGAGCACCATCGGACTGCCAAATTACAAATCCGAGGTTTTGGTTTAGCAGCTACAAACTGTCTTTCGGCCCCGGAAGATCTTGACATGACTCGAAAGAATCGGATTCGGAGATCTTCTCTAACTTCAAGATGGCTTCTTTCTCTCCAAGAATACGACACGTGGTTTGGAGAAAACGGAAAGATCTTCGCTCCCCCTCTCTCATGTGGGTTGGTGCGAGAAACTGGACTCTAGCTAGCGATCCCGTGTCATCTTGCGACCGAATTTCTACTCCTCGGATCCAATTTCACGTCTAGATTCGGTCAAAGTGACTAATATCGGGAATTGAGCAAGGCCAAAAACCGGTTGGGAGACGTCAAATCTCCTGCTCCCTCATCCATATCCATATCCCCACCCCTAAAGAAGAGGTCCGCGAGGCTAGATTTAGACGGAGCTATGACAAAAATCTCGTACCAACCCTCTCGTGCTTGTCACGTTATCGAGCGCATACAATTAACCGCTGAGAATGACATGATTTTGTGTTTAGCCATTTCATGAGGCAACGTTCTCGGAATCATCTTTGGTCCGATTTTGCTTAGATTGTTTATGCAGGGGTATGGTTATAGTCTATCTTTCAAGAAAGGGCAAAATGATTTTCGTGAGCCATTGATGGATACTAGTCTGGGAAGGCACGAATCTGGTACCGAAAAACTTCCAGGACGACAAGCCGAACGTGCATTAATGGATGTAAAGCGACCCTAAATTCATTGCATTTAATGTTTTGTGATCTTCGTAAGATCCTGATCTTGTGGGGGTGGGGTTCCGACGGGCGATGGCAGCGGCAATTATGGGCATTAAATGCCGTCTTTCGAACCATGTCTCTGTGGATCTGGACTCGGGCCTTTCTAAATGGGCTCTCGTGCAGTGTTTTTGGGCCTGAGCCCAAATTAAATCCAGTGTTCATTCTCCAAGCTTCGCAATGTCGCGCTTTACGGGTAAGCCCAAGAAGGACGCCCTTTTGCCTGCATCAGATCTAAATGAATGATCAAAATCCGACGTTAATAAGCAAGAAGCCAATTGGTGAACGTATTGCTTTGTCGTTTCGCATGGGGCGTCGAGACTTATAAATGATGCGATTGAGAATAATTCATGAAATGGAAGCCCTAATTAGACCTATCTAAATGGTCATAGACCAATTTCTTAACTCATATTTGATGGGTGTAATTGTTATATAGATTAATTATATTCAATAAATGAGTTATAAATTAGTTCATAATAGTCAAACTGAAAATAATATGTGTTTAATGAGTTCAAAATATAACTTTTTTTTCATCTTCACTCAATCATCAAGCTCTTTTACTCCGAACTCTTACTTCAATTTAGATATGGATTTTCTTAGATTTGATTAATTATGGTAGTGTTTTAGCAATATAACTTGGTCAAATATGTGTCTAATTGAATATGAACCACAAATTTATTTTATGCAATTAAATGGATTAAATAATCAATCTGGATATGATTTTTTCGATCTGGCCTTACTTGTAAATTAGCTCTCGAATTTGACGTTTATAAGTTTGTCTGAGAATAGTCTTTGGTCAATATAGTTGCCAGCTGTGACATGGAAGATGATGCTCTTTGTTTGACGAAGAAAGGCATCGAGAAAGGAGAATTGGACACGGAGAGAGCGCCATCGGAAACGTGACCTAAAGTTTAAACAAGACAAAAACAAAAGGAGCATCGACCGCTTGTCGTCATGTTGTCTGGTCTGGCTCTTTCGCTTGCGCTGCATGGGAACCCGAGAAATCTCTCTGCACGAGATCTCGTTTCCTTTTTATCCCTTTTTCAGAATAAAAATTATCTGTACAGTTCCCCATGAATGGGAGAAATTCGAACCCTAATATTATCGTTAGGGATTTTTAAATGTGATGTCGTGGTGGTTGGTCTTGCGTTAACGTTACTCTGGATTTATCTCGCCAACTGCCGCCTATACGAAATTCCCAAGTCATTAAAAAAAAAAATTATATGTATAGTGATTAATTGTCCTAAATATCTTAGGAAAAATGACCTAAATGATTTGTGAATCTTGTATCTATGAGGAAAATTACTAGAAAAATCTTAAATTTATTATAATTATACCAATTCAATTAATTTTTTTTATCAATTGAGTCTTAAATCTTTTATAATTGTATCAATTCAATACATCTAATCAAATTTGATTGGTCGATATTGACGTGGATGTCGATGGACCATTTTTTAATGTTTATTTTATTATTTCAAATTATTATTAATTTTTAATATTCTTCTCTTCTCTCTCTCTCTCTCTCTCTCTCTCTCTCTCTCTCTCTCTCTCTCTCTCTCTCTCCTTCTCCTGGCTACCGAACACATGAGAGGGCTGGTCATCGGACTGAGGCAAATGGCTAGGTCAGATTGAGGGCAAGCTTGCCTCGCCATCACCAAATGAGGGCCACCCAACCACTGGCAAGGCAAGCCCTCGTCAAATCTAGTGAGGGTGACCCTCGTTAGTGGATTAGTGAGCTCAACTTGTTGTTGGGCATGGGCAAACTCCCTAGCGACGATGAGGCAAACCCTTGCTCGCCAATTCTTGGCCAGTGGATCCAATGAGGTCTTGCCTCAACAATGGTTGGCAACCCTCACCAGGCAATGATAAGGGACAAGCTCACCCTCACTCTAGTTTGCCCAACCGCCTTAGTCCGGTGACTAGCCCTCCCCTCTAGTTGGTCGCGAGAGAGGAGAGAGAGAGAGAGAGAGAGAGAGAGAGAGAGAGAGAGGAGGAAAAAAATAGAAAAAATATTTAAAAATTAATAAAATAATTGAATAAAATAAAATAATATTAAAAATTATCTTTCGGTGTCCACATCAATGCTGGCTGACTAAATTTGGCTAAATAGACTAAATTAGCAAGATTACAAAAAGATTTATGACTCAAATGACCAAAAAATAAGTTTATGATTAAATCGGTACAATTATAATCGGTTTAACACTTTTTTTTTTTATAATTTTTCCATATATGATGTTGTCTTTAAACTTTAAATTTATTCAATGCGGCCCCTGAATTTTATTCTAAAATGAAATGTCATCCTCAAATTTTAAATTTGTTCAATGTAATCCTTGAACTTTTGTGTAGATTCCATTTAATTTATAAATTCTATGATAATGTTTAATGTTGTCATTTCATTAATTTAAGTCAAGGGACAAAATTGAACATTTTCATATATTTTATGGACTAGATTAAAAATAAATCAAAAGTTATGGGCCACGTCGAATAAATTAAAGTCTAAATACGACTTTGCACATTGGAATAAAGTTCATGGGTCATATTAAATATTGAATCAAAATACATGAATAATGAAGTTTATTATACCAAATTAAAAATGTTGACTTTTTGAGAGGATGTGTAAATGTGGAGCACGTGACCATGGAGAGTTGAAAAGCTTCCGTTGATGGTTGGGGGAGAGAGAGAGAGCGAGAGAGAGAGAGAGAGAGAGAGAGTACTTATCGTCGTTGCTTTCATTCATTCTTAATTTCTTCCATCTACCCGAAATGAGTGATTTCTAAGCCAAGAAAGAGAGAGCCTCCAAACATGTTCGGGCACACTACCAAACTCGCCAGACAAGACGTCAGCAACTCCCATATCCATAAGCAGTCATCGCCATCTTCATTCCTACCAGGAATCCTTCGAAAGAATGTAGATAAATTCGCCCCGAGACTCGAGAGAGGGAGAGAGAGAGAGAGAGATTCTTAGAATTGCGTAAGAAGACAACCACGACATGTTGCTTTGACTCTGAAGCTCACGGGCCTCACCATCCCCATCCCCATCCCCATTCCGAAATGCGTTACAGCAAAAGATATCGGGCCAGACCCACCAAATGACTACGTAAGATTTGACAAAACCTATACATCCCAAATAAAGAAGGGGGAAGAAGGGTATGGAGTTTGAAAGGTAGCTAAGTTTCACATCATCGACGCGAGAACTTGGCTCCATTTGTCTACGTGCATTTGAAAATCAATAACGGCAAATCAAATCAAAAGTCAGCACCGAGCAAATCAAAGCAAAGCCAATGAGGTTTGGAGAAAAACAGAAATAGGACAAACACAAATCAAGAGCCAAGTCTACAAAATGATGGTGGGGGAACGTCTAGTCTCAGCTAGCGTTGTGTCCTGCTCATGCACAACTTGCTATCACTTTTTTTTTTTTTTTTTTAATAACGGATATCACGTTTATCCACCAGATTTCTGTATTGATCAACAATTTAATCCCTACTCCTAACTTAGGAAGTCATTTTTCTCATATTGATATTTTTCCTGCCAAACAAAACAATTAATGCAACATTGTAGGGTTTACTTGAAAATGATGCGAGTCATTTTCTCGTGATATAATCTTTTAGAAGTGTTGCGACCGATAGCAGGAAGCATGGTTTGTTATGTAAAAGTCTTTGATAGGAGCTAACGGCTGAATATTTCTTAGATCAACTTATGCTTGAAACATGAAGATTTCTAACATGAGTGCAGCATTGATTATGAATCTATTTATTTATCCAAAACAAACGTAGCTCGTCAAATAATGTGGAGCTTTACTAATGAATGAACGATGACTTTGTTTTACTCTTGAAATGAGACAAGTCACTATAAAAAAACAAGCTTTCTCATAAATAAACTCAATAGTTGATAAAATATTCCCATCCTTACATGGACATATGTACATCATTTTGTTGATGTTTCGATGGTGAGATTATCAAAAAAATACTAAATCTACTATACATTTATCAATTAAATCATAAATCTTTTAATTCGATCAAATCATTTTAAATCATGGACAATATCATACTCACATAGTCATTAACTAATATTGTACTACATGAATGACTAATACCAATGTAGATAATTTTTGCCATTTTGTACAAAATTTCTAAATTTTGTAAATTTTTTCTTTTTTTCTTTTTTTTTCTTCTTCCTAGTGATTGGCCACAAGCAAGGGCAAACATTGCTGGATCTAGCAAGATCAAGCCTCGCTAGAGGCTAGTGGAGGAAGATGAAAAAACAAAAAATAAAAAATTACAAAAAAAGCAAAAAAAAAAATAGTCGATATCAATATTAGTCGTATAAATAGCTGTCATCCACATTAGTGATGATCGGAATTAAATTGATTTAAATTAAATATTTAAAAATGAACTGGTATTTATATAATATAGGTTTAAAACATTTTTTTGACTATTCTCAATTGTGGTTCTGAATTTACTCTATTGCTTTTTGAGGTCCCATTTTGTGGTCTCAACAAGTGAGTACTACTTTAATAATGCACCCATCGGCAATTACCAGTACTGTTTCTTGACCCCCACAAGGCCACAAGTGAACAGAAGAGAAGATTCCCAACCCATTAATTACCGAGGCCCCGAGACAGAGGGTGGCCTGGGATTTAACTCCCCTGTCTGCCATTGCATTTAATGCGAAGTCGTAGAGAAAGAGGTTGCATTCAATTTGAATTCTTGGAGCAACCGAGAATCCAGGAAGGGGACCTCCTCCTCCTCCTCCTCCTCCTCCTCCTCTCCTTCTTTGCTCTTTCCTTTTTTTGTTTTTTTTTCAAACTCTGGATTCAATTCAGTCGGAATTCAAGAAGCAGAGGGGCCAAGGGAAGGTGCTTGTTAAAGGGTCATCGATTGTATTTTGGACAGACATGTATTTCTATCCGAAGCGGGTAAATTCTCAAAGCGTACTGACATAGGCTTCAATGATCGGTTTTAGTGGTTTTTAACCGGTGCTTTTGGAAAACAGAGATCCAGAAAGAGAAAGTGAAAAAGAGGGATGGAGGTGTCCCTCTCACTGCTGTTCTGCACATCTCTCTCTCTCTCTCCAAGTCTTTTCACCAGACCTTTTGCTTTATTACACCACCACCCACCCACCTACTTGCCTTTATGGCCTTCCTCGCCCTTTCACTTTCGTCCTGTCTACTCTCTTAGATCATCCCAAGTTTGCTGTCCGTGTCCCTTTTCCTGTAATTCTACGAAGTCTGGTGTTCTTCTGCCTCTATTTTTGTACTTATATAGAATTTCTCACGTCCAACAAAAGTGCGAAAATTCAAATCTCGATTCTTGGTCTGCATATCATCCTAAACCAGATGGCAAAGAACCCGTTGATCATTGCTAATTAAGGCCATCGCCTGCCTAATCCTTCTGTCGTCAAAGGGAGTGCTTTGACTCGGAATTTCTATCTTGACGCAAAGGGAAACTGTTAAGACAAGTCGGGGGTTAATCAATGCTGACGCAGTTCCATTACTGGTTATTCTTCTGTTTGATTGGAAGAATATCAGAAATTCTATCCTGGGTAAAACCCCACAATTAAAATCAATTCTCTTATACTAGCGATCAAAAAAGGAAAAAAAAAGAAAAAAACTCGCTACAAATTGAAGAAACCGGAGGAAATTCTTACTGTGGATTCAGGCCATCAACATAGATCAAAAGATGCAAGCTTAGTTAATTTATGAGTTTCACAGTTCGTTGAAAAGGATAAAGTTAACCGATTTATGAGGTCCATAGGCTATTCCATTGAATCTATTTATTTGTACCTTTTATTCTAATAAAAAAGTACAATTATCCTCCTGAAGCTTATTGGAATAATTATGATTAATTAAAGTTGTTATGGTGCATCTGCATTCTACGTTAGTCATCTTTTGTTCTGGCTGACATTGTACCTTGTTGAGTCATTAAAAATCCTCTTGTTTTGAATAAGTTTGCATAATACCTAATCATATGGACAAGTCACTCGTGCCAATAAATTCTAGCAAATAACTCAATAATTTTATTGCCATTGTGCAAACTTCAATGAAATATGAAAGATATATTGTTAAAGAGTGTCTCGAGGGCATTTGTTAGGCAACTAATTGAGAAAATTTTATAGTTTTCAATAAGCTGATTATTCTCGTGTCATGCATAATCGCGTAATTGTGACCATTAAAATCAAACTATTCCAAGTCAAATATGTTTAACAAATCCTCAAACACACTCGTTAGTAAGACTTATACGAAAATGAGAAAATATGCAGTTCTCCTATCATGATATTATTTTCTATGTTAATTTGGGAAAATTGTTAAAAGAGTTAATAAACCTATTGTATAACGACAAATTTAATCATAAATATTTAATTAAACCAATTTAAAATAAACATTTTGATGATCTGTTTATATAATCATTATAATCAATTTTGATCGAAAATCACCGATGTTAGACAATTTTTGTAGGATTCTTTTAAAAAAATTTTATGAATTTTTCTTTACTTTTTTTCCCCATTTCCCTCCATTAGTCTTTGGACCTTTGGTGTTGACATTGCCAAGCCTCCAACCACCGGCGGAGGGAAATAGAAAAAAAAAGAAAAGAAAAGAAAAAAATAGAACAATAAAGAAAATGGATAAAAATGACAAATTTACCCTATGTTAGTTTTCGTTAAATTTTATTCTCAAATTATTAAGTTAAATGACATGTGAGAAAAAAATTTGAACAATAAATGAAAATCCAATTTAGACAAATTTGGTTCATGTTTAGTTTGCTAATCGATTTTTTATAATTAGGCTTTATCAGATGATTTTTGGGGTAAATTTATCAGCAAAAAAAAGACAAATTTGGTTTATGTTAGTGCTAATCGTATGATGATTGGCTGATGATTTTCAGCAAAATTTTACCATAAGGATATACTGATAAATTGTCTTTCGACCCATGTATAATAAAGTGAAAGCTTTTCGAACAATTATGTCCCTTATGCAAAACAAGTGCTTTGGACAGCGTGCCTGCAGCGTTTGCAGTCCTCTTTTGTCGTTTCCTCCAATGTTATGAATACGAATAAAGCAATGGGATTGAAACGAAAGTCATGCGTGATCTAATTTTTCCGCATAACGTGCCATTCTTTTTAGCCTTTTCTCGATAATCCGCTCAAGAGCAAGCCAACATCAGAAACGTCAAAAGCCAAAAAAAAAAAAAAATAAATAAATAAAATGGAGTCCGACCCTCGACGCCCAAAAGAGGGAACGAACGTTCACTGTCCAGTGACCCAATCGTAATGACGCGTAATCACCGGGGCGATTTGGCAAAACTGAATATCCCCCCAAGCCGCGGCGCGAGCGCTCGGCGCCAGTTCCGCGTCCACGTCGACACAGCTCCGCCCGACAGCGACTGCGTTTCTGCCACGTCGGAGGCGAGCCGTCCTACAGCGTGACGACGCGTGTCCGGGGGCAAATAAATTGCCCCACCTAACGAATTGGTCCTCTTGCTGAGCGCCTTTTTTTTTTCCTTTCTTTATCTTTATGCCGTTAAAAAGCAAAAGAAAGAGAGACCCTTCAGGACAAAGCGCTTTCAGACAACCGAGAAAGCAGTGTCTCCCTCCCTCCTCCTCTCTCTCTCTCTCTCTCTCTCTCCCCTGTGTCTGCTGAGACCACCTCTGTCTCTGCAACGCCGCATTTCCCCGGAAGATCTCGCCGGAACCCTAGCTACCTCCGCCGGCGGCGGCTGCGTGGTGTCCTCCATCTTTTCTTTTGGGCCGGCGAGTCTCGTTGAGTTTCTTCTCGTACAATGTCCCGCAAGACGATGCGCTCTGTACTCCGCGACTCCCGTACCGGTCGTTTCAAACTCGAAGCTTCGCGTTTTCTTCCACCCTTTGGCTTCAAAGCGCGAAACCACTGTTCCGGAACTCCTCGCCTTTTGTTCTGAAATAGTTCTGCTATTTCGAGCTCCAAGCTTTTGAGCGCCTGAAAAGTTTTAGCCTTTTCTTTCTTTCCCCCTTCAGCTAATTCAAGTTTCTTGCCCTCCTTCGACATTGCTGTTTCCATACTCATCTCTTATTCTTTTTGAATCCCTTTGGTTGGCGAGTGGCGAAAGTTTGGTGCCTGGCCTTCTTGTTCTTACAAACGCACCTCAGAGAGCTTCAGTTTGCTCCTTTTTCTTTTTTGCTTGTTCTAAACTCTGGGATGAGTCTGTAGTTGCTCTCGCGTTTTTCTCGTCGCCACAGAGTTGAGAGCAGGAGGTGCCGAAAATGATGAGAATGTTGATAATTTTGTGCTCAATGGTGTTGTCATTAGAACTGGTTTTGGTGACATCAGTGAACCCTTCTCTGAATGATGACGTTTTGGGGCTGATTGTCTTCAAAGCTGACGTCCAAGATCCAAAAGGAAAGCTTGCATCTTGGGATGAAGATGATGACAATCCTTGCAACTGGGTCGGTTGCAAATGCAACCCCAGATCCAATCGGGTCGTGGAGCTCAATCTTGATGGGTTTTCCTTGTCGGGTCACTTAGGCCGTGGGCTTTTGCAGTTGCAGTTCCTGAGGAAATTGTCCTTGGCTAAGAACAATCTTACCGGTAGCATAAGCTCCAGCATCGCTAGGATTGATAACTTGAGAGTCCTTGATTTGAGTGGGAACAGTCTCTCAGGGACTGTTCCTGATGAATTTTTCAGGCAATGTGGGTCTTTGAGGTCAGTTTCTTTGGCTAGCAATAAGTTCTCTGGCAAGATACCTGAAACTTTAGGTTCTTGTTCTATGCTTGCATCGATTGATCTCTCTTCAAATATGCTTTCTGGTGTTTTGCCTGACAATATTTGGACCGTGAGTGGACTTAGATCTCTGGATTTGTCTGATAACCTGTTGGAGGGTGGGATTCCGGAGGGCATCGCAGGAATGAAGAATCTCAGAGGTGTCAGCTTGAGAAAGAATCGGTTCTCTGGTTTGATTCCAGATGGCTTAGGCAGCTGTTTGCTTTTGAGGTCGATTGATTTGAGTGAAAATGCTCTTTCTGGGAGCATACCGGACACATTGCAGAAGCTTACATTGTGTACTTCTCTGGATTTACATGGGAATTTGTTGACAGGGGGTGTTGGAGATTGGATTGGAAAAATTGAAGCTCTTGAAAGATTGGATCTTTCAGGTAATGGGCTTTCTGGGGAGCTTCCAATTTCATTGGGGAATTTGCAGTCACTGCAAGTGGCAAATTTTTCAAGAAATGGGTTTACAGGGGCACTTCCTCAGGCTCTGTCCAGTTGCAAGAATCTTCAATCTTTGGATTTAAGCAACAATGCATATTCGGGACATATTCCAAGTTGGATTATGGGGCCTAACTCGTTGAAAAGTTCACTGTTAGATAAAGAAGAAGTCGCTGCCAAATATGCTAGTCCCATTGCTTCATCGGCAGAGGGCTCACTCCCAAAGCTCCAAATCTTGGATTTGTCCTCTAATTCATTCGCAGGCGAAATATCATCTGATATGGGGGATCTTACTGGCTTGCAGTCCTTGAATTTGTCAAATAACTCCCTCAAAGGTTCTATTCCAGCGACCATTGGAAAACTCAAGGCATTGGATGTTCTTGATTTGACTGCAAATGAGCTGAGCGGCAGTATTCCTTCTGAAATTGGTGACGCCAATTCTTTGAAAGAACTGAGGCTTGGAGGGAATAAACTCGTGGGGATTATTCCGGATTCGATTGTGAAGTGTTCTGCTCTAACGACTCTGTAAGTCGTCCTTTGTGTCTACCTCTTGACTCTCATTTCTGTATGCACTAAATCTGATATAGGTGGCTGAGACCAGTAAGTTTTCCAGCTTTTGTCATCAAAAGATGCAAACTTTCTTTTCCTTTAGTTGATTCTCCAAATTAAAATCATAATCTGTGGATTCAGGTAAATAGTTTTGGACTTCTTTAGAGTATCAGTCTCTTAGACCACCCTTCTACTTGAAAATAAAAGTTATTTTAGTTACCAGGAACTTCACTGTACTGACTTATTGTGAGCTTGATAGTGTCCACTACATCGCTTGCATGTTTTTAGCCATGTAAGGTGTAACTGTAGCATCTCTGTTCAATGCATTTCTCTTGTAAAATCTTGGCATATGCGATTTTAATTGTTTTCAATGCAAATTACCATTGTGGTTCTATAGACGCAAGCACGAACAGAAAATCTAACTATGATTGAATATTTAGAACTATGCGGATGAATTATCACGAGTTATGTTTGAAATGGTGCAGGATCCTATCACAGAACAACTTAAACGGTCTGATACCTGTCTCCTTGTCAAAGCTTGCGAACTTACAGATGGTGGACCTGTCATTTAACAATTTTACGGGAACACTACCCAAGCAACTAGCCAATCTCCCCCACCTCCTCTTGTTTAACATTTCCCATAACCATTTTCAAGGGGAACTTCCTCTCGGTGGCTTTTTCAACACAATATTACCATCCTCTGTGTCTGATAACCCGGCTCTTTGCGGTGCAGCTGTAAACAAGTCATGCCCTGCTGTCCTTCCAAAGCCCATCGTCCTCAATCCAAACTCCTCCTCCGACTCCCCTTCTGATTCCTTACCTGCAACTCAGGGTCATAAACGAATAATCCTCAGTATATCTGCGCTCATTGCTATTGGTGCTGCTGCAGTGATTGTTATTGGTGTCATTGCCATCACTGTCCTTAATCTTCGAGTCCGAGCTTCCACCTCCAGATCTGCTGCAGCCCTCGCATTATCTGCTGGGGATGACTTCAGCCAGTCACCTACTACTGATGCCAATTCTGGGAAGCTTGTCATGTTCTCCGGCGACCCTGACTTCAGCACGGGGACACATGCTCTTCTCAGCAAGGATTGTGAACTTGGACGTGGTGGGTTTGGAGCTGTCTATAGAACCGTGCTTCGAGATGGGCGAGCAGTTGCCATTAAGAAGCTCACTGTCTCAAGCCTGGTGAAGTCGCAAGACGAGTTCGAAAAAGAAGTGAAGAAGCTTGGAAAGATCAGGCACTCTAACCTTGTGGCACTTGAAGGTTACTACTGGACTCCATCTTTGCAACTCCTGATATCCGAATTTGTATCTGGTGGGAATTTGTATAAGCATCTCCATGAAGGATCAGGTGGGAACTTACTCTCATGGAATGAGCGCTTTAATATTATACTTGGGACGGCAAGAGGCTTGGCTCATTTGCACCAAATGAGCATCATTCACTACAACATAAAATCGAGCAACATTCTGATAGAGAGTTCTGGTGAGCCTAAAGTGGCGGATTTTGGGCTGGCAAGACTTTTGCCAATGCTGGACCGTTACGTCTTAAGCAGCAAGATTCAGAGTGCGCTTGGTTACATGGCACCGGAGTTTGCTTGTAGAACCGTGAAAATAACGGAGAAATGTGATGTTTATGGTTTCGGAGTTTTAGCTCTTGAAATTGTCACGGGGAAAAGGCCTGTTGAGTACATGGAAGATGATGTGGTGGTTCTTTGTGATATGGTGAGAGGGGCTCTTGAAGAAGGCAGGGTCGAGGAATGTATTGATGGGAGGCTACAAGGGAACTTCCCATCGGAAGAGGCGATCCCGGTGATGAAACTGGGTTTGATATGCACGTCGCAAGTTCCATCAAACCGTCCGGACATGGCAGAGGTAGTTAACATATTGGAGCTAATCAGATGCCCTTCAGAAGGCCAAGATGAATCCTCATGAGTTTAGCTGATACTTCAAGGGAAAAAAAAAAATTGTGGGGATATTTACTTTGCCGGCGAAGTGGAATCCGGGACTGTTTGTCTAATCTGGGAGAAGAACAATCAGATCCTTGGGAATTCTGATGTCTTTTCTTGTTGTTGTATGTGTTTTCTTGATCAGGATTTTAGTTTCTTCAAAATGTTCAATTACGGTACCGGATTCCTTTTCACCGGGTTCGTATTTGGGACCCCGCTAAGGATATTGTTTCTTAAGTTACTTATCTTTCGGGAATTCATCTTTGTCTGGTGATTTTGCTTGTAATGATTGAGCTAATGGTTACTGAGCCTTTCGTTTGACTCCATCAAATTTACAAAATTTACATTGCCAACCTTGGAGGATGTATGAATGGATATCTTGCAAATAGTAGCTAATGTTTGCTAAGCCAACAGTGGAAGCAGAAACACAGGACAAAACATGAATAATGCAAGAAGTTGAATCAGCTTTTAGTGCCGAGCCTGCTCGTAGTATGGACCAAGGAGGGCATGTCTTAGCTTCCAATAATATAGTAATCATGGTGCTGTAAAACAGAATCCTGTCTCGATGATTTTGGCATTAAACTAGTGTTTGTACAAGTCAAAAGTGAGCCTATTTTGCAGTCTCAAGATTCTTGCACCCACTTCGAAGTAAACAAAGTATATGAAACATAAGTGGCGAATAAAATAGCGGGAAAGTGATAATGGTCCACTGAGGACTCATCGACAGAAGAGAAAGGTCGTGGGAAAAAAGCATGGGTTAATGGCCTAGAGAGAAACAAATGACAAAAGTGAAAGTATGGAAACAGGATCTCACGCAGTCTCATGCGTACAGCTGTCGGAATAGAATAGAAGCCCAGTCACCCCACCAAATGTATTTTTCTTACTTCTCTGTCCCTTTGTTTTTGGCTTGAGTATCACTATAATTTCTAATGTACATCTGGTATTTGGGCAAGTAAAATGGTCATATTGGAGACTGACTGAAGCTTTTGGCTTGGATCTGACTCATTTGGAGGAGTAGTGGATATGATGCGCCTCACCAAGAATTCTATTATGCATTAGCAGTTATGATGTGCAAAAGAAATCCCTCTCAATTATGGAGAGAAACTTTGCCTGACCATCATGCACAATTATTGCTGCTTAGCTCAATATGAATGTTCTGCTTATTTAGGACACCTCATTTGCTTCCAACCCAGAGGTACTCGAGAACTCTGAAGAGTCCACGAGTTTCTTGTAGCTAGGTAAAAGTTCTTCAATGAGTTAGGTCTTGAAAATTATGAGTTTCTGATATAATAATTCTTGCTTTCCCTGTTATTCTGTTTCCCAAATTGACACTAGGTCCATTCTCCATTTGGCATCTTTTCCCAGTGTTTTCTTCGTCAAGCACTCTTTCCAAAGCTGTGTGGCCAAGTTCAATGGGGAGTCAAAAGGACATGTAATTATATTTCCATGAGCATGTGCGTAGATTACAAGAAATGAGGTGTCCCTAGCCTTGAGCCTATAAATTAAGATAAATGCTGTTGGGCCCAATGTCACCTAATGGATTTGGCTGTGTCAATCCCATCATGAACAGCACATGGCTCCTAAGATTAGCTTCGTTATTTTTTGAAATAATACTAAATATTAAAAATTTCTGGTCACTGGAATTGACAGAGGAAGCTGCCTACTTTTTTGTAGCATTCCAGTCACTCTGCACGGTCCACTGGGATTTCCCACTTAGAATACCTTCTTTTCTTTGTCATGGATCGATGGTCCTTGTATTTTGTAATAATATAAAAAAAAAAAAAAATGTTATTTCAAATGGGTAGAATCTGGCCTCATCTTTTTCTCAAAAGAAAAAAGAAAAGAAAAGAAAAGAAAAAGTAGAAAAGATAAAATAAGCAGACATGGCCTCATTCTTCTTTAAAGTCATCTGCGGAGAGAACTTGCACTTCTGATCTTTCCTTTGCTCCTGTGTGAGACAAAATAATACTTTTTTCAGCTTTTGTTGAGCACGTAAACATTGGTATAACTAACCTTTTATGATGTACCTCTCAATATTCATTATTTGAGTATTTACTGTTGAGCATTCGGGAGTGTTGCTGCAACGGCAACATCACCCACCTACTCAGCATTATTAGTTTTCTTTTTGGAATTACAATGTTCTTTTTTTTTTTCCCGGGGGTTCGAGGATTACAATGTAATTAGCATGGTATAGAGTGATTGAAGTGAATAATGATCTCTCGAGTGCCTTTTTTAACTTGAAGTACTTTGAGACTGCGACCTCTTCATGTATGTTTCGAAGGCTCCTCAGTCACTTTCAAGGTCGTGAATTATCGGTGTTCTGAATGAACAAATGCAAGAGTTCGGCCTAGAATTTAAAAGCATGTAAAGTATAATTGCAAGTCGCTGATTCTCCAGCACGCAAAGACTATGAGAGGCTCCTAATGCAAGAAATTGAAGCAGTAATCTCCACATACAACAGTAACCACCACATGTTTCAACCAGATATTCCAAAACACAGACAGAACAAAAACTACTAACAAGTGGATCTTCAAGTGACTTGGATTTCTGTTGACAGTTACTTACAGGAGGAAAGGCCCCCAAAAAAAAAAAAATTTACAAACCAAAACTTACCCCGAATGATTTCAGGACGGAAATTAAGGGCCAAAATTGTGAAAAAAGTACAAATTCACAAGTACTGGAAAGCCAAAAACAGAAAAGGCAGCACATTTCCTGCCTTTTCACAATGCTAAACCTAATTTTCTACATGTATAATCTCTTCCTCTATTCTTGAGGTTCTTGATTTTTCCACCGATTCCACATTTAAAGGGACCATAGACTCCATCCAGTTCCTAAACATCCCAGTTGTCTTCCCAGCCATTTCTATCAGAAGACCGAGATGCGAATCCATTTGCCTTAGCTGCATTACCCTCTGGCCCTCGGCTCGGTGATTTAACTTCCCTAATCTCATCACCCCAATCATCATCCCAACTTTCATCCCAACCTTCTGCTGCTTCCACAACATTAACTGAAGTTGAATCTGCTTGCCCCATTTCAAGCTCTTGATATGGAATCCCATCGACCCGTCTTTCTGGTTTCCCAAATTTGCAGCATGCCCACACCCCTCCAATTGTAACAACCATTCCCAATAGAAGGTAGAGTCCATGAATGGGGGTGACCTGAGTGGCATAAGGGAATTGTTGAAAAATGTTACCTTCTGATGCTGGTACTCTCGCAAAAATAGGAATGGTGCAGTGCTCATTTCCAGCATCTACTGTTATGGATGAACATACTCCGACTTCAGCTGGGAAGTTAACCTGAAAAACACCATTGCTATGAGAGGCAATAAAGTTGAGCCCAACCCAACCTAAATCTAATTAAAGTAGCAACCTTTTAGCTCTCAAATTTAGGCACGAATTATATGGTTCGACCAAGCTTGAACTGTTTTGAAAATTCTCATTTTCAGCTTGTCTCTCAAAACTTTAATATAAAGATCCTCCTTACTTTATGGTAATTATAAAAAGTTCCGGAACAATAAAGAATAGCGGGCTCACCACTGTGGTTTTCTGTTTTTCTAGTTTAAACTTTTGGTTATTATTTGCAGGTAAGCAAATAATCTTCCCTTCGAGAGGAACCTCTCCACCATTCTTGACAAGAACAAATGTCCCCTTGGAGTCTACAGGAAAAGACAACAGTTCTTTCATACCAAAGGCAAAAGTAACTTTAATTCAATCGTGCATAAATCTAATAAATTCTCAACCCATCGAGAATGTAGGCCCAAAGAAAACTGCACTGTTTTACCTTTTAGAAGCAATGGAAAACAGTAAAAGCTACTTAAAAGACCAAAACCAGCAAGAGAGAATCAAAGTAGATGGATCTTAGACTAAGAGGCTCCAAATTAAAACATAGACTGCCATCAAAAGTTGGATAAGGCGATGAGCGCATTTACTCACTAGAGGTGCACGGATAGGTTATACAGATCCCATACCATGAGATGGACAGAAACATAACTTTGCCTTTCTGAGGTGTATGATGCATATTTAACATAGGGAAAAAGCCACCCCAAACCTAAACTATGTCCACTATGACAAATTTACCTCAGACATTTTTTTGTGGCATCAAAAACTCTCAACTATGCCCGTTGCAACGCATTTACCCCAAATCCCCTTTCTTTCTGTCTCGAAAGGAAAGGACGAGTTAAGTAAAGACTAGCTTCCTATTGTGACTGGATTTCCTGTGTCGACTGCTTTGACCCTTCCTTTGACTACTCCTGAGATAAAAGCAAGGACTCGAAGAAGAAGCCTTAGGCCCTATAAGTAACTCCAAACTTGTATCCATGTGACACATTTATCCTCCATTAGAGTTCCGTTAAATAGTTTTTCAATCAAAACGATATCATTTTTATTTCACCTAAGCCATGTGGGCACTGTGTCAACATCGTTCGTTTTCTGTTGTCCTTGTAGGCAATTTTTTTGAAGTGCTCTTTAACAAATCCTTGACAAATGATAAATGTGTCACCCAAGCATAAGTCTGAGAATTTCTTCTTCTTTTTTGTCATGAAAAAGGTTTAGGGTAAATGTGTCACAATGGATATAGTTTAGGATTTTTGGTGGCCTTTTTCCCTTTAACCTGCAGGTTCACAACATTGAAATCTTTGCAAGGTTCTCCAGCAAAATGGAGACACCATGAGGGTCTATTAAGGTTTCAAGATTCTTCATTCGGCCATAGTCTGGTGAGGCTTCTTCAAAGATATTATTCATAAGTCTAGCTGCTCATACCAACACAGCTAATAGTATTGAGTTAAGAAAATATTAAAAACTAGAATGGCCAGTCTAAGTAGGTGCTCTGTAGGTGAATAAGAAGATTAAATTTCCCTGGTCACCAGGTTCCTCTTGGCATTTTTCACCTTTCTTAGTCTAATGGCCCTAATCCTTACATTGAGCAATGGTGAATATTTCCTAGCTCGAGAAACAGTCTTACATCATCACACAATGTACTTCAAAAGTTCAAGGAGATGAAACAGTCCACCAAATTTTTGGCTATAAAAACAGTCTGGCACTTAGAGACCAACATTCCATTCAAGATGAAAAGTGCTACAATTCAAGGAGATCAAACTCTTTAAGTAAAAAAAAAAAAAAAAAAAAAAACTCTTTTAAGTAAAGAAACTCTTGATTCTTGAAGATATTATTGTTGAAATCTTTTTCTGCTACTCTCGC
Source organism: Eucalyptus victrix (assembly GCA_016097545.1). NCBI lineage: Eukaryota > Viridiplantae > Streptophyta > Magnoliopsida > Myrtales > Myrtaceae > Eucalyptus > Eucalyptus victrix. The sequence goes on along the minus strand of CM027841.1, from coordinate 49,372,457 downwards.
ATTTGAGATTCTATAGATGCTAATAAAATTTTTTAAGTTGTTACTTGTTTAGCAATAATCTTCTGTCTTAGGTTCTCTGCCTACACTTTCCCAGCTTTCTGGAGCCTTTCAAATGTACACTAGACTAGAGAATATCATGACTAAATGATTGCCAAAGTGACCGCATATGACAGAACTCTCACATCTTTTATCAATGAGAAGAGAGCAAAGTTAATATGTCGAGCTTTCTATGATGCACATAGTAAAACTCTCCGAAAGAGAGAGAGAGAGAGAGAGAGAGAGAGAGAGAGACAGAGAGACAGAGAGAGACAGAGAGAGACAGAGAGCTTCACAGCAATTTAATCTGCAATTATGGAATTGGTGTGGAATGAGAAATGTAAGACAGATGTTAGTGTTAGTTGTGGGGCTTAATGTTAAAAACGAAAAACGACCATCTAAAATTGATTCCGGGCACATAATGTCAAAGGAGGCTTCTACCATCAAATGTAAAGCCTCTAGGCTGTCATCTACAATGGTCTTAAGACAGCTTTCTCTGCCATCTTATTAAGGTGAATGTCTTGTTCGGCATTCACAACCTGCTTCTTATCATTTTCCTAACTTCCTCTTCAGTCTTCAGCATCCTCATGGTGCTGCTTGTTTGTAGTTTCTGACAGGTCCCTAAGCCTTTCTGAAGAATATTACATGACTAAAATGGAAGTCTAGAATAAGCATGTCACATAGTTTTTAATTATCTCGATATGAAGTTCCTAAATAAATTATTTCATGAACACCCCCGTAGATTCAAGATCGCTATCTTCACTTCTATCATCACACCTGATTCCAACACAAAATTCATCTATGAATGTCACCTCTTTCCCCAGTAGACACCTCACAAATTCGAGCCTTTTGAAAACTAGAAAGCATCAGTTGTCGAAACTCATGGTCCTCACTTCTGTATTTTACCCCCACAAGACTGACTCCTAAGATTGCAATTCATGTAATTACCGTAAATTATAAAAAATAGCCAAACTCTATAAATCCTCTTGTCAACTTCGCAAATGAAGCATAAATAGAAACCAATTAGATGGTGAATAAGAACCTCTGAGGGGAGCCAAATCTTGAAAAGGAAGATTGCCATTCGAGTTTGCTAATGAAGCATGTATAGACAGCAATTAAATGAATGAACAAGAACCTGTAAGATGAGCCAAATCTTGCATAGGAAGAGTGTCAACCCCAACGGTGATGAGTGGCACTTGCCACATGCAAAAAATCTGATTCTCCCACCAACTCGGGCAGAATGACTAAACTAGTATCGATATGCTACAACATTCGACTAACTATGACACAGGAACGTCTCACACCAGTGCCAAGCTGCCAGCTCACCAGTAAGTACTGCATCATGGACACACTCGTTCTCACAGCCTCACTTGAATCAATGAAGTGTGCTTGTCAGCAAAAGAAAAACGAAAAAAAGCTCAAACTTGGGTGAACTCGAGTGGGTCTACACTCAACAATAAAGTTTATTCACTTAGTCTATTATCATCCCAAAAATGCGAGATGAGCATTAAGTCAATTCCATAGGTGGCAAGTCGATAGGAATACCACAGCAATGCCGACAATTCGATATTATACATATCGACTATTCAAAACGAAAGCTGCAATTCCATCTTCATAAAATCGGAGTAAACGAAAGCAGCATAGAAACCAATTCATCCAGTCTCGAGAAGGAGGCCATGAACCCCCCCATTGACCAACCCCACCCTCCAAATTCTGAATATCCCATCAAAACACAAAACCTCTAACCAATCATACCTCCATCAAAACAGATAATAAAACAGAGAAAAGGAGAGAATCTTTACCATTCTCAGGATGGTGCAGGCAAGCAGTCAGATTTTCCCCAGCTCGGCACGTCTCGGCCGTAATCGAACACTTGCCGCCATCGCCCTCGGCGCCGCCGGAATCGACGGCCGGATCCGGGGAGCTTCCGGGGTCCGATTTGTTCTTCGGGCTTTTCTGGCCCGAGTCCAAACCCGGACTGGGTGCGGGCGAGCTCTACAACCACGAACCACCGCCGATCGAATCAAACAACCCGACACCACGAAAATTCACCAAAAAAAAGAAAAGAAAAAACAACAACGGGGATTACCTCATTAGATTTCGTCGCCTCCAGGAGTCGAGAGGGCTTCCCGTACTCCCAAACGGGGAACGCGCCGGATTGGCGGTGGCGACACGGGATCGAAACAAGGAGGAGGATCAGAAAGACTCGATTTTTCGACATTCTCGGGGATGTCTCGATCTGGGGAGATCAGAGGGGGACAAGAGCTCGGGACAGAGAATCATGACAAACCCATCAAAGTTCACGCGGAGGAGACTTATGGGTCTGGGTTCGAATTGAGAATTCGTTAGTCAATGCTGAAGAGACAGAGAGAGGAGAGAGAGGAGAGTTGTTTAGCCGCCTCTGGGTAACGCCCCCCGTCTTTGCAAAGGCCGCGGCCTTGGAGTGGGATTAACGCCATTCCTTCTTTTCTCGCGTATCGAAACAACCAACATGCCTGCCGTCCCCCGGAAAAAAAAAAAAAAAAAAAAAAAAAAACCAAAAAAAAAAGACCAGCATGCCTCATATGACGTTCTCCTTCTTTCTTTTTTAATGGAATTTATATATTAAAAGTTTTAAAATTTATTACGAAAATATCAAACATTAAATCATAAAATTTTAAAAAAATTTAAAATTTAAAAAAAAGATGTATAATTAAGTCATCAAACTTGTCGAGGAAGTGTAATCAAGTTTTAAAATTTGTTGAGAAAGTATAATCAAGTCCTAAAAGTTATTAAATTGATCCAATTAAATCCTTTAATGATATTGCAATTTTTAAAAATTTTAGAATTTGATTAGGATTTGATTATACTTTTTGCAAATTTCTTGACTTTGTATTTTTTAAAATTTTAAGACTTAATTGTAATTTCGTAATAAATTTTAAAACTTCAAATGTGCTTATCCCTTTACAATTGTTGATTCAAAATTTTATCATCTCTTTTTTTTTCTCTGAAATTACTATTGATTTTCGTGCTTTTTGGGACCTAAATTTCAGGTTGGTGTTGTTTATCGAAATAAATTTTCGCTCAAAATTCAAATAAGAATTTGTTATCGAGACAATCTTTTGCCTCATAAATTCGACATAATTGCTATAGATTACGAGTAATCTCTCACCAAAAAAGAAAAGAAAATAGAGAGACACTCTGACATTTCTTTTATAGGCATGAGGAGATAGAAATGCTGTTCTCCATTTGATATGTCGGTACAAATTGGAGTATTGGCATTGATGGGATGTACGGTGCCATGAGAGATTCTATGCGAAAACCAAAACTCGCATCAATTCCAAAGAGAAAGATTAATTGAATTAGAGAATCGAGCTGGACTAACTTCTATTATATTATTCACAGAATCTTTCCGGTGCAAGATTCTTAGTGTGGGTGGCCCGAAGCCGGGAAGAAAGAACGTGCACGATGCAGTCAAGCCAGTCATGAACGGGGGCCCATCTCGTACATCTCGATGGAGCGTTGTTGCAGCCCAAAACATCGGTCGGCGCAGACCAAGTCCGACCCATCAGGCCCAAGAGGGCGAGAAAAAGGCCGGGCCGGGCCGGAGCCCAATCCGTGGGACTCGAGAATTCAGTTGCAAAGCGTAACCATATACCGGGACCACCTCCCTCCTAACTTCCTAAGGCTTGGAGGAAGAAAATACTACAATTGCTAAAGGAAAAAAGGAGTAGGCTTGACGACACCATTGGATCAGCTGACTTTAAGTATGATTTATTCAGGTGTCTTTTGTCATCCCAAATACCCGAGGAGAGTCATTAATTGTCTAGGCCCGCCTTGACATTCTCATCTCTATTATCACTCTCTGTCCCGATTGAGTATAATCGCCCAGATTCTGATGATGAAATCAGAAGCTCCCTCCTCATTTGCAATTAATTGGGTTTCCCTTTTTTTTTTTTTCTTTCGGTTCTAACAGTACAATCGTTCATTAGGGGGTAGATATTTTCAGATTCCACGTAGGGCGGGCGCTCTTTTAAGTGGTTCCGACCATGCGAGGACTACACCGAGTCACCAACAAACCCGTAGAGGCGGGGGTCGAAATTAGGGAGGGGGCGAGGTTAGGTGGGAATGCGTGGTAGTTAGAGAATTGCACGCACGTGGCCTCGTGGGTAGTTGAACCCAAATTGCCCTCCTCTCCCGCATTAGTTACCCACTACCCCCGCCCTTATTTTCTCTACTCTATATCTTAAATGCCCAAAAAAAAAAAGAATATTAAACATCGAACTTCCCAATTTACCTATAACTAGGTCTGTCATCATGAATTATTATGATCCAAAGTACCCAAGCAGCGTGCAATTAAAACGTGTATTTAACAAATAAAGTAAATGCGTTTCATCTTATCGTAGCTTAATTAGCTATCCATTTATATCCATCCAACTTCGCTCCACGTGAGAATACCTGATTTTAAGATCAACCTGACAATCTGCAAGAAGCCAAAACTCAATTTCATGACTCACTCGGACTAGCACAATGCTTTGTTATAATGCCCGGGGGAAAGTACTTGCTTCACCATGTTGGGTGTTTGTCTAATGAATGAGAAATGATAATTAGTGTGTACTAGACAGACAAAGTGAATTTGATCGCCTATCTCATTAGATAGTAAATAAAGATTAACCGCATTTAAAATCCCTTAATCGAGTTTACTTTGCAACTGAACTAACTACATCGAACCTACGCCAAAATTCTCGGTCGTTCAAAGCGCAATTTTCCTAATGGAGTCGCGCCCATGATCCTGACGTGACATGCAACATAGAATTCACCCACTTCCTTAGATAGCCGGCGTCGGGATCGAGAGTGAGGAGATTCCATACTAGGTAAGTACACGCCTATACAAAAAGCCTCCTGAAGTTCAGTAAGGCAATACTGAAAGTGCGGTGAAATCACGGAGCTAACAGCTTCCGCCACCTACCACCAATTGCGATGTAACGGTGATGGGGACGAGAGGGAGGGGGGCGTGGGGGTGGTAGCTACCCCAGCTGACACCACAATAAATTCTTGCACATTGTCGTGCTAATCTCAAGCGCTCGAGAGTCTTTCTTCCGCTCCGAACAGCTCCATTTCCTCCTCTGCTTCGTTCTCCTCAGGCTCTCTGCCACAGATTCCTTCCTGGAGAAAGGCCTACAACATCTCCCAGTAAGTGCGCCTTGTTCTTGGTTCATGCATGGGCTCCGCTTCGTGCTGATTTAGTTGAGTCCCGCGTGTTCTTGGTTCTTGCAAGTGCTCCTAGAACCCTACTTCATGTCAAGGGTCTCTTCTTTATGGTTCTCTTTCTTGATTTGTAAGTTTCTGTGTGGCTGAAGAGATTGTTGTCTTGCCTCTGTGGGTGCAGTGGGGTCTGAAATGGTTATGGTGGACGAATTCCCTTTCCCTTCGCAGATCACCACTACCAAGCCTCTCTCACTGTTGGGTCATGGTGAGCTTTCCTTTCTTTTCTCATGTCTCCACCGTCGATGAACTGCTATTTTACTGCTGCCGATTGAAGTATCTTCGTCCCAGTAGATTCAGATTGTTGTCAGCTGTGTTGTCCTCGCTCCTCCTATGTCTTGTCTCTGGATTTTCCTGGCTAGCACTTTCCTCATGTTTTGAAGCTGATGTGAAATATTTTAGGAATTAGAGGAGTGAAGGAAGAGTGCGGACGAGTGATGTAGCGATGGGTGAAAAAATGGTTTTGATGCGATGACTCCATTTTCTCCATGAAGCATACGTATCAAGGACTACTTAATAGAGGGATCGTGAGTTGCAATAGACTAAAGTGACCTGTTCCTTTTAGAGTTAAAATCTTGGAATTGAGATTGGATGATAATCGGTAATATGCATCGTATATTATACATGATACGGACCCCCAAACTCACTTAATTTTGTCCCAAGTTACATTAGAGCGTCTACAGTAAGCTAGAAGCAGACATTCATATCGTTTGATGGCGAGGAAATCACAATATCAGTGAGGCCTATAAACAATATTCTGTCATTTTCAAGATATATGTGTTCAATAGGTTGCTTTGACTGCATCAAAAAGCAACTGGTGATAGGAATGTGGAGGTCACTTAGGCCATAGCACGCTTAAAAGGGAAGTTTTGCACCAACTGGTTTTTAAATGGTCATGGTGGGCTTCTATTTACATCACGTGGAATGTTAAAAATGCTTGATTAGGTGCTTCCAATGCTGTTCCTGTTGATCCTCTTGTTTCAAGAATTAAGAGGTCTGTACAGGGTAGACTCGTTCATTTCCCTGACATTGTTATAGACAGATTGCATCCGGTAGGCAGAAGGATTTGTGTAATAACTGGGGACACATTTTGACTTGTAACGGGTTGAGCTTGTAACGGGTTGCTTGCCTGTGCCATCAATAAAATCTTGCTCATCGAAAAAAATAGAACAAAGCAGCTGAACAAGTATTTCATCTAAAGCTGGAGCAGTACTACCTTAGTTTGACTAATATTCATATCCTATTGTTCTGAGTGCCAAGGGCTAAATTTTGTGTTTCACCAATCATTGGATCTTTGTGCTGCGACAGGAATCACGGATATGGAGATACATTTCCTACAAATCAAATTCACTGCTATTGGAGTGTACTTGGATCCTGAAATTGTTGTACATCTAAAGCAATGGAAAGGAAAGCCAGCAAACGTGTTGGCCGAGGATGACGACTTCTTCGATGCTGTAGCTTCTGGTAATGTGGATGAAATTTGTGCTCTTAGCATTATATGGTTCATAGATGCTCGATGATTGAGTCATCAGTGGCAGAACCCTGCACGAGAATTTGGTCATTGAGGTTGTGATTGCTTCCTGCTGAAGCAAGTGCAATTTACATGATCTTGACTGTTGTTAGTTCATATTTCTTGCTGATTTGTTGACCATCAAATTATGCAGCCCCTGTGGAGAAATTCTTCAGAATTGTCGTGATCAAAGAGATCAAAGGCTCTCAGTATGGGGGACTTTTGGAGGGTGCCGTCAGGGACAGGCTCGCAGCTGAAGACAAGTACGAGGAGGAGGAGGAAGCGGCCCTTGAGAAAGTAGTCGAGTTCTTCCAGTCCAAGTACTGCAAGAGTAAATCGGTCATCACATTCCACTTCCCAGCAATTTCCAATACTGCTGAGGTACACACTACGATGAAATTGAGTCATTAGCCTATCTCCATAGCCATTCATGCTTGGCCGACTGATATGCGCTTTTGTGGTGCATGTGTGCTTATGAACAGATTACCTTCAGCACCGAAGGGAAGGAGGACGCGAAGATGGTGGTGGATAACGGGAACGTGGCCCACATGATCAAGAAGTGGTACTTGGGAGGGACCAGAGGAGTGTCTGAGACCACCATCAAGAGTCTTGCCAACACCCTCTCGGAGAAGTTGTCCAAATGAGAGAGAGAGAGAGAGAGAGAGAGAGAGAGAGATTTGCTGGGTTTGTATTAGCAATGGGTTTATGTAATAAGTGACTATGCTCCTGCTGAAAAATTGAAGTGAGACTTGAAGTTCGAATCGTGCCATCTTTGTTTCCCCTGTTTTTGCCTTGGCCTACATTCGCTTTAGGCCAGTTCAGCTCATATTGCTCCTTCTTTGGAAGCTTGGAAATTCTACAGATCCACCATCGATGAATGGACTGCACCATTTCACGATGATATTTTGCATGTGTTAGGGAATCAATAGATTTGTGGAAGGATTCCCACAAGCTTCTCTTTGTAGGACACTCGATCAAGTGCCTGTCAGGCCGTTCAGGCAGATCATACATGGTCAAGCACCCGCCTCAATCTGCCATGCAGACGTCACACTTTAAGTTTGGGAATTGATTGTATTCTCCTCATGTGCTGGATATGTTATCAACAAGTTTGTATGCTATATAGCAAGGAAACAATTCGTTAACATATCAACTAGGAATCTCATGCCAAAATCAGTTTATTCTGCGAACAGACTGAAAACAACAACCTTGGGTTTACTAATAGGATAGCAGTGTCCTTGTGTGCATCTTTGGAGCTGTCTTATTGGCAGTCCCTCTGTTTAGATTCGAGCCTCTACTCGAAGAGGGTCGATCCAGGGGTTATGGGAGTGCTGCCTCGTGCTCTTGAGAGCCTTCCAGACAACGCTATTGCATTTGAATCCGGAGCCGAATGCTATCTGCCAAACCCGGTCACCTTTCCTTATCCTAGAGTTCGCTTCCAGGTAAGCGAGTTCATACCAGATGCTGCTGCTTGACGTGTTGCCGAATCGCTCCAACGTCCTCCGCGATGCTTCCATGTATTCATCGGTGAGGTCGAGGTTCTTCTGTATCTCGTCGAGGACCTTTCTGCTGGTCGCCAGGATGCAGACATGCTCGAAAGCGAGCTTATAGTTGGGAAGGTAAGGCTTGGAGGTCTCCTTCTTGAAGAGGAAGTTGTTGAAGAAGTGAAGCTGTTCGGAAACGGGGAGCACGAGGGGGCCGAGTGTCGTGATGTTGTCCTTGAGTGCATTCCCTCCTATTCCAATTACGTCCTTGCTCACGGAAAGTCCTCGGGCACCTCGGGTGTCTTCCTTCATATGTATGCATCTGAAGCTCCTTTTTTCTGCGCTTTTATGAGTACGAACAAGCTGCAAACAAGTGAAGGAACTGCATAAATAACTCCTTTTGTTACATGAGAAGAAGATCAGCTCTTGTTAAGCTATCTGTTTGTGAGTACTAGTGGAGAAGTAGGGAAGACCTGCTTGAGTTCAAACTTGGAGCGCCATCTATCGAGGTGGCGGCTAGAAAGCAACATGGCAGCAGCACCCATCCGAAAGAAGCAATTCGGAAGGAGCATGTCGAAGTCATTGCCGTCGTACCAGGTGTAGCTCACTGCTTCGGTGCTGACCACGAGCGCATACCGGCCAGGATGGGCAGCCAGAAGGTCCCTAGCCAGATCCACTGCTATGATTCCTGCAGCACAACCCATCCCGCCCAGGTTAAAGCTGTGGATGTCCTGCCTGAGCTTGTAATGGTTGATAAGCATGGCGGAGAGCGACGGAGTTGGACTTAGGAACCCGCAATTCACTACAAGGATGCCGATGTCCTGTGGCTGCACTTTAGTAGCACTGAGTAGCTCATCCACAACGCCATGAATCACCATGGAAGCCTCTTCTCGCCCGTCCTTCAGTGTTATTTTAGGCTCAGGACGAAAGACCGCTTTCGGCAAGTATGTCTCATCTCCAATGCCTGATCTCTTCAGAACCCCCTCCTGAAAAACGATTGCTCCGTCACTGTACTTACCCGATTTTCTGGCGAGTTCTATGAATTCTTCTTTCGATATCTGCATAGTAACAGTACATTCAATTAAGTACCCAATTATTGCCAAATTGATGTTAATGGAGAACTAGATTAATTGATATTAGGAATAAAACGTGTACCTTGAACTCATCCGGGGGACGAAAACAAGCGAAATCAACCAGGTAGGTTGAACGGGGTACGAGTCCGAGATAGACATATAAGACTAGTCCTAGCAGAACCCCAACCGAAACCGTGTCGAACAAGCAACTTTCGGGACTCGAATCCTTCCATGCTATCACCTTCCCAATCTCCACTCCCAGAATGCCACACAAAACAGGAGCTGCTATATAATAGAAGCGGCTGCTGATAAGGTAATGGTATCCGAGTTTCACATACTTCAAGTCCACGGAGCTGAGGAACTCTGGCAGCGCTCTCCTCACCCTCACGGAGAAGTCGACAGAACCGGCGTAAGGACCGGAGTCCTCGATGCCCTGGTTCACGATTTCAGTGGAGAATAGCTCCCGGTCGGCCCTCGCCATATCGGGTGCTGATCCCCAGAGAGCGGCTGGAGCAGCGAGAAATTCAGGAGCACACTAGCAAGCTAGACTCCGACCATACGCAGCGACATCCACGCGGGTGCACCTTCATCTTGATCTTAATGGCCATGCTTCTCCAGGTGACGTGCCTTTGGGGGTCAATAGCCCCAACAGAAAGCAGGTCCGTTGTGCATGATGAACATCATCCCCGTTTTCATGGAGAATCTAAAAGCACCATTTGCAATTCCTCGCGAAAAATTCCCTCCATAAAAAAGAAAGTTGCATATCTAAATTAGAGAAAAACGAGTCCTGTCCTCCTAACCATGTTAAAAAAAGTCACATGTTGATAGCACACGGACATGCCATGCCATTTAAATTGGATTGGAAACGGTTAAGGTGACTTGTAAGAAAGAAACACGATACACATATATTTAATACCGATAGAATTGCCAAAAAAAATCATAAATCTATTGTAATTGTGTTAATTTAGGTCTAATTTTTTTATAGTAAATTGAGTCATAAAATTTTGATTTAGTTCATCCAACTAATTTTGGTTAGAATTTGCTAACATGAACATTGGCCTTCATAAGTAGCTTGTCCAACGTTGACTTTGACAATTTTTAATAATATTTTAATTTTTTTTTTTTTTATCTTATCTTTTTTCTTTTTCCTTTCTCTTTCTCTCTTTTATCCCTTCTTCCTATACTTGGTTGCCGAGGCTAGAAGTGAGGACCTTGCCATGGCTAGGCGAGCAAGTTCAAGCCTTGAGCTGGTACTCTGCCAGGGTCATTTTGTTAGCATCATTACATTTCAACATATTAAAAAAATTTCCAATCAAAGTTCAGTAAACTACTCAAAAAATGACTAATGACCACCACTGAAATTTATCCTATGCCTTTGGATGCACAATGAAAGCAAATAAGAGAAAACAGGATGTGGAATGAATACCAATAAAAAACAGGGCAACATAAATTGATCAGAAGCAATGATAAAATCCCTCAACAGCACGATCAAATCATACTCTTTATTTACAAATTAATTTTCGGAACTAGTATATGATAAAACTAATACCATAGATATATTAATCAAAAAAATTAGCCACGGGCTCTTGGTTTCACAATTTTTAACAAATCCAAACAGGAGATGTTCCCTCTATCCTGCAATTTCCATCTTTGCACAGTCCAACAAATAAATCTCGCAGTATCAGCATTTTCCCTCTATCCAGATCCATCTAGTTGTCCAGGGGAGAGAAGGTGTGCCACATATTGCTGCAGCAAAGAAAAACAGAGGTCAAATATGAGAAGCAACAAACTTTGCATTGCGAAATTGACACTACAAATGCAAGAGTGTGCATAAGTTGGAATTTGCAAATACAGGGATTAAAATCTTGACCCTTGAATAAGAACACACTCTTTGATCTTCATTCCTTCTTTTAAAGGTTTATATGTAGGTAATTATGAATAACAATGTTTATTGGCATCACAAGCTTCAGTAATACAAATTTTCAAGATCTTAGATCCTTGATCCGTACTAGAGTCCTATCTTTGCAGACGAAAGAATCAGGACCAACTAAGGATCCTGATCTGCGCAACCCTGCCACGCACCAGCAGCTTAAATGTGTAATGTCAAGATGCAGTTTCAATTTCAAGTCTTTCATGAAGGTTGCTAAGAGTTTCATTGCACCATTAGGATAAGAGAAGATGACAGAGAACGCCCAGTAATGAATGAGCAATTATTCTTTTCCTCTTAGTTCTTGACTTCTAATATGACTCAGTTTGGCAATCGCAGTGATGTCAAAGCATTTTGCTGGGGGCAACTGTTTTTTTCCTTGAACATCAGTCAAGCCACCAGGCCACAAAACAAAGGCCTGCATGGTGAGGACGACTAAGATGAGAAACGAAAACCTTTTTTTTTTTTTTAAATAAATTAGCAAAGAAGGGAAAATTATTGTTTTCTCTATCTCCAAATGCTTGGTTTTTTCTAATCCATACATAAATTATTGAGAAGACATTCCCGAAGAGATTTTGAAGACTAACAAAACTTATCCATGTAAATACTTTGTTTCTAATGACAACCATTTTCAGGTGGAAAGTCTAATAGGATATGATTAGACGATTTCAATCAAATCCAGAGTCATGGCTACAATTTCCTTCCTTATGTATTCTTTCAAATGGCTAGGAGAACACGATATTCTCGTGCAACGGCTAGTAACAATTGGCTGGATTTTCTGCCATTTCTATAAGGTGTTCCAAAAGAAAAGTCTTCAAACTATCCATTAGAGATTAAACCTTCCTGGAACAATCTTATTGAGATGCTTTATTCTTTCCAAATTGAAGCACTCGACTTATGGAAACCTCAACTGTTGTATGGGTGGCAGAATCTATGGGAAGCCTCATCGTCGGCAATCTTAAAGCCATCAAACTTTCTTGACAAGATCCAGACCAACGGATAGATTAGATTGATTATCCTTTTGAAGATATGTCCAACGGTTAGCTTAGACTAGAAGGAATATAAGAGGAGGTCTCGAAGCTGAGAGAACCATTGCTTTTAGAGAATCAAAGCTTGCAATTCCAAAGTCTGAAGAGTATTCTGTGATCAAATCTATTTGTCTCTGTAAGCATCATTGTGTAGTCATTTAAAGGTCGAGAGTGTGTGGGGGTGATATGCACAAGCTTGAGTTTAGATAGTTCAGATCTTGTGACTTTTGATTGGTTCTCTTTAGTGGATTCTAGCTAATAAATTGTAGCGCGGGACGATAGTTGTAGGCTTGCAAAAGCCGAACCACTTCAATTTTATGTGTGCAATTCTCTATCTCTATCTCTCTTTAATTTTGTGTGATAGAATTGCACACCAATAAGATTTGATCATCTCTTTCTATCGCCAGTGGTGTTTCGTTGCAATTTTTCTTAAAATATTTTTTATTTCTGCACAATCACCTTTTCATCCCCGCTTTAGGTGATACTTTTAGCCATAACATAAACAACAATACAAAAAGGGGAAAGAAAAAAATTCTGACTTTCAATTGTAACAGTCAACCATTGTGGTTTCAATGTGGTCCATAATAGAACAAGGCACCCTTGAATTGTCCTCTCCATCGATAACAGCACATTCATCACGACAGGAGTAACCTTAAACAAGAGGAATGCAAAACCAAACAAGTCTATTGACATTTGGGAAGTCAGTCACTTACAGCATGATATGCATACGACGCTTTTCCTTGGCACTCGAAGTGCTTGGACATGATGCAGAACTCGATGGGACCCCAATTTTCCGCTTCGAAGCAATTGCCAAGAGCAGCTTTGTACAACTATGCCTAAGTTTATTAATCAGACATAAGTCGTAAATCATAAATAACCAAGGAAAATGCAGCCCAAGGTAGAAAGTGCCACATGAACACAAAACCGACAGACCTTATCAGAATCACCCAATAACTAGGTTCCGGCCAGGTAAGCCGCATAATACTGGTCTCCCCTAGAATATAAGAATTAGCCTCGGAATCTAAATAGCAAAGGAGAAAATTATTCAACCGAGTTGGAAGAAAACAGCAAAGACTCACGTGTTGTTGGTATAAGCATAGCTCAAGACAGCAGTGAAGCAATAGAGCACAGAGCACCCCACGAACCTCCTGAACTTCTAGATCTTGAGAATGTCCTCGAACCCTTCATAAACCATCATCTTCGATGGTCTAACACTTTAAAAAGATCTTTTTCCTTAAGTTCATTTAATCAAACAGGTGGTGGCCTTCTGAAAAAGCGTCATAACAAGTAGAGAGAAGAGAAACTTGGGCCATCCAAAATTAGGGAGCGAAATTGAGAAAGAGGGTAGAGAAGATGGAGACCGAGTACGAAGTTTCAAGGAGCGAGCGAAGATCAAGCCATGAAACCTTGGCCAGTGGAGAAGACGGATGCGAGTTCGAATAAGTGCTCACCGTCGTCTGTACATTTTGCGAAATGTTGGATTTCCCGATTGGACATTACAAGCTGCCCATGATAGTGAACTTGGGTCCAATTAAAGGTAGAACAAGCCCAACTGAGCAGGCCAGGCTTGATGCAATATGTGGACCGTTGCTATTTGATTGATTTCTATTAATTTTTGGGTTAAATATCATGAAAAACCCAAAATAAATTTATCCATGACAAATTTTTCTCGAACTAATCTTTTGACCTTGAAAAATCTCAAATTAGTACACCACCAACAAAAGTACCATTAGCTTATTTTCGTTATATTTTATGGATGATATTTGACAGTTAATGGAAATACTAGTTTTTACTCTCCGTTTGTTATAGTTGTACAGGTTTATGTTTTTTTTTTTTAATATATGGTATTAATTTAATTTAACTGAGGATAAATTTATCACAAATTGACTGATTTGAGGTTTTTGATGGTTAAAAAATTAGTTGGGAGTTTAAGGCTTTTCTTGATATTAACTCTTATTTAGTTTTTATTTAAAAAAAACTTATTACTAACCAATGCTTTTGGTTCCCAAGACTTTCTATCGTGATTGCTTTTGGGCCAAGGAATTTTGAAAGATTCGCGAATCAAAGCAATAGAAAAATTATATGCACTTCAATTGCTTGCTCCTACGGTTCATTGCGTCTTTTAAGATGCTCAAACATAGCCACATAGGCTTGACAGAGGACTTAAACATGGTCATCTCACTTGGAATCACTCTTGGCATGATGTTTGGAAGGCTCGTGAAGGACGAAGACTCATATTATAGTTTTTGAGATTTTGACTAGGTCAAAAAATAAGGTGGTGGGACTCACTTTAAAACACAAAAGAGGAGGAGACTGAGGGCTTTCGGGAAAAGAAGGAAAAAGAAGAGAAAGGGAAAGAAAGAAAGAAAGAAGGGAAAGAAGAAAACAGAAGAAAAAGAGAAAAGCGAAAGGGCTTTGCATGCACAAGCCATGGACACCTCGCTGAGCTTGACTCAATTATGTATTGCAACGTACGATGAGTGATTGTGCCCCCCCGTTCATCCAATTGAAGTAGTTTTCAGATTTAGTGCTTAAGTTTGGAATTTTGAGAAATTTGAATCATGTAATCCGTTTTTTGAGTTGTGGAGCTTTGGGACTTTATAGGAATGGTAGTTTTTGGTGTCGTGGAGTCGTGAGTTTTGACATAAGTTTTTTTGGCACAATAGTTTAGTCGGGGCGAAATTTTAGAGTTTCGAGACTAAGTTTTGCGTCGCATTTAGGTTTGTGTAATTGTTTCGGGTTAGCGATTTGTTGGCGCGTAGGAGTTGTTTTGTTAGCATTTAGGCGACACTTAGCCGATTCATAATTGTTGTAGTATTTTACTTAGTTTTAACATCAATATTTGTTTAATTAATAGGATTGCGAGATTGTCGGCTCTTTTAGTTACGCGTTGTTAGGTTTTAGTATTTCCAAGTGAGTGGTGCTTTTAGATTATTACGTATATTTAGGATGCCCAACATGGTTATCACACGCTTATCAGAGGATTGAAACATAGCCATCCTACTCGTAATCTGCTCTTGGTATGATGCGGAAGACTCATAAAGCATATGAGTCTTCTCCATCATACCAAGAGTAGGATTTTGAGTGGGATGACCATATTTTTGTCTTTCTGATAAGAGTGCGATGACCATGTTGAGAGTCTTAAAACCACGCAATAGTCTAAAACTAAAACCCACACAAGAAGTTTTTTTTTTTTTTTTTTTGGCAAGGGACTAGACTCACATACTTTGCGTCTTCCGCATCACACCAAGAATAGGATTCCAAGTGGAATGACCATGCTTCTAATGAATATCTAGCAGTTGGGGGTTGTGGTAAAAACCAACTTGAAGGGAGTTTTCCTCCAAATTTAGGAGTCACTCTACCTAATCTTGTTGGTTTAAATGTTGAGGACAGTCAATTTATTGGGCTTATTCTTGCTTCCATATCAAATGCCACTACCTTAATGCGGTTAACAATCTCGATAAACAAATTTTATGGAAATATATCTACTGTGGAAAAGCTAAATCAGTTGCAGTGAATCAGTATTTCAGACAACCTCGACAACTAGCTAGGTCATGGAGCGCAAAGTGACTTGAAATTCCTTGAATCGATCAATTCTACCAACCGAGTGTTCTCGGCAATCAACTTGTATAAGTGATTGTGCTCTAAATTAAATATACAAGAATAAGAACAGCAGTTGTGATAGTGTGATCTATCTTGTAATAGAATCAGTGCTTGCCAATTATAACTTCCTGAGTATATTACTAGTGGAATCTAGCTCGACTTGTGGCTAATAGTCTGAAAAGTGGATATAGACTTGTGTATAAAGCCGAATCACTATATATCGTTGTGTTCTACTGTGTTACCCTTTTTACTTCCACAAGCAAACATTAGACATCACCTTGACTTGATCTTTACTTAGCATCATCTATTTTTCGCGAAAGATTGTCTAGTTTTCTAAAACAACCAATTCACTCCCCCTCTAGGTTGTATTATTAGCCCCAACACGTTCTTCTTCAACTAGTTTTAAAACTTGCTGATGGGTGGGATCGGAACCGTGTTGACGTGAGCTAGGAGTGTCCTCCATTGTATGGTATTAAAAGAAAAATTCAAATTCCTACTTGATCGCTGGCTTGTTTCACAGATTACGATTGCAACAACTAGTCAAAAAAGAACCAGAGGCAATTCTACACTAGAGGCAATTCTGAGACTGTAGAAGCTAGGACTAGATGAGCCACTTTGATACTATGACAAAAATTGAAAGATAGTTGGGAAGAATTGTAAATCTATATTGATTTGTATAAATTATATGTGCACACTGCTGTATTTATAATGCTAGAAAGAAAAGTGTAAGATAGGAAAAAATATACATGATTACATTTGCCCATTATACCAAGCCAATCACGGATTAATCGAATCAATTAACTCATAATCAGAATAGGTATCTCCTATGATATCAAAGCATATTTCCAACATTGATTCCTCAGTATGAGAATTTTTTGCTTCTCTTTCGTGTGACAAAAACGTAAATGAACAACTAGCGAATACGCAATTAGAGCTGTTAAAAGAACAGGGCCTTTGAAGTGTTTTTTCCGAGTACTGTCCTTTATCAGGATTAGCAAGTCGAAACCTATCTACTGCCCCTAAAACAGGAAACTGAGGAAACAACAACTAATCAACCGGAACATGTCGCCAACCCACGCTTCCAAAGTTCCAAAGTAGGAACTGAGGAAACAGTGACCAATCGACTCCTTCCCTTCTCTTGTTCCGCATATTTCTCCATCGCTTCTAGCGGAATCCCATTTTGTCAACTTTCTCTTTAAGCAAAACGCAATCTCGTCACTGCATCGCTTATATTCTCTTTCGTGGCAGCTCAGTGGAACAGGCAACTTCAATTTCAAATATGAATATGATTACCGAGCACTCTTGAGCATGAGCATTTATGTTTCTTTGATTGCTGAGAGTGTCTGCACTTGATTCTTCTTCTGTTTCACAAAATAGGAGCGGCCGATCCTGTAGCTGGCATTAAGAATGCTGCGCGTGAACTTTTTATTGCCCATGTACAACTGTTCTAGGCCATACAAGTTCCCAATGCTTGAAGGGATATTTCTAGACAATCGGTTGTTCTCGATCGACGTTATATTCAACTGGGAGGATAAGTCGCCTATATATTCAGGCAAAGTACCTCCGAAATTGTACCCAAAACCATACGTGAAACCCCGCTCGTCCCTTCAAACGAGAGAGAACGACGGGAATCGAAAGTAAAACGCAAAATACCATTTATGAGCCCAATACTAGACTCCTTGGTGTTAATGTTGTAGAGGACACCCCTCATGTCTGATCTCGCTCTTTGACGTCAAGCTAATCAATCTGCCAATGTGCGAATCTGCCGTTGAATTCAATCTCGAAGAAGAACTCTTGACTGCCATGCTATCTCACCGGCCAATGGCTGGGTGAGGGCAAGGTCAAGCCTTGTTGAGGGTGGGCAAGTCACCCTCCATAGTGGCCAACGAGGTTGACCTAGCCAGCCCTCACATTTGACTAGCGAAATTGTTCACATCAATGCTAGTTGTGCTATGTATTTCAATGATTTTTGATCAAAATTAGCCATATTGACTTAATAGGTCAAAACACAAAAGGTTTAGAACTCAACTAGCCCAAAAAAAAAAAAAAAGTTAAGGATTGAATTAGCATAATTACAATGGGTTTATGACTTTTTTTGGTAAATTTCTCATTTATTACCTTAAGAAACTCATTTTACTCAACATTTATTTATTTGATTGATATATAGTTAGGACACATATGATAACCATGATATTTTTCTACTTTTCTATATTTCTATTCCTAAGTAAGTTTGTAATAGAATTTCGTTTAGTAGCACAACTTTTATTTTTCTATTTTTGGAATTAAATTTTTAGTCTAGAAATAAATTTAGAATATAAATGAAAAGTAAAACAATTTCTATTTTTTATTTTCGAAACTAAAAGGAGAAATAAAAACTCTTTTCATCATTTCGCTTTGCTCCATTCTTATTGGCCCCCATCGATTATTACTGTCCACCCTACCCACCGTTTGTCATCCCAAGAAGGAGAAATTTTATTTCATTATTAAACGCGTATCTTTGAAATAGAAATACAAATATATGACTAGAAATTGATTTTTAAAATATAATGGTTATCATTCGTGTCTTTATTATATTTCTTCTTATTTTAAGAAACTTGATATTCTACGGTACCAACAATAATATTTAGATGTAAATTATTGTTAAAAATTAAAATATTTTCCAACGAATTATTTTTGTGAGCGACAAAAAAGATCATGGCACGAAACATATATCATGTGCTACTAAATTTTACGTATGATGAAGGAGGGGGCCGATCAAAACAAAACCAGAAACCCAAACTCCACCACTGCGACGTCGTTTCAATGCGTCTCGCAACCTCACAGAAACCCAATAAAAAAAAAAAAGGAAAAAAAAAAAAAAAAACTGAAAAAACGAACAGATTAAGACACTCCCTGAGCACCATCTCCAATAACGAACGAAACTGAAAACCACCTGGACGCGCAGAGAAAGCTCACGCCCAAGGACGAGCCATGGAGATGCGAGATCCGCCCCCGAACCCTAGCCACAGCCCCCACATTCCCTCTCCCCAGAATCCCCGCGCCGCCCCCGCCTTCGCCCCGCCGCTCGCCGCCCCGCGCGGCGGCCACCACCGGCGGGCGCACTCCGAGGTCAATTTCCGGATCCCGGAGGACCTGGATCTGGGGCCGGATCCGTTCGAGAATGGGCCCTCCGGGAGCTTCGAGGACTTCGGATCCGAGGATGATCTGCTCAGCACCTACATGGACATCGAGAAATTCGGATCCAAGCTCGACGACGGGCAGGGGCCGTCCGATCCGAAGCCCGAGAACGCGGGCGGAGGAGGCGACGTCGGGGAGAAGAGCGCGAGGCCGAGGCATCGGTATAGTAACTCCGTGGACAGTTCTTCCATTTTGGAGAGTATAGAGGCGAAGAAGGCCATGGCTCCTGATAAGCTGGCGGAGCTTTGGACGATTGATCCGAAGAGAGCTAAAAGGTTCTTCTTTTTTTCCCCATGGTCTCGCATTGTCTGGATTTGATATGCAAGATTTAGTGATTAATTTGCTAGCTGGTGTTACTTAGTGCGAAATGTAGTGTGCTGGTCTGGGTTTTTCTGTTAGTTCTCGTGGCTAAATGTTGTGATTTGGTCTGCGCAAATGGCCGTTCGCAAGAGAAAGTGATTTGTCGGGTAACTTCCATTTAGGCCAAGATTTCAGCGGATTAGGCATTTGAGGTTGTGCTTCTAAGAGTTGTTAGGTTGCTTAGTGATCGCAATCATGAGATTTTTTGGCAATGGAGTGATGCGTGAGTCAACTGATATTCGAGGGCATATTCGGATGTTCTCTGTAAAGGTCCCTCATTTTGATTTGGACATGGCGTTGGCCGCCACTTATGTGCAATGTGCAAGGTGTAAAATTTGGGGAGTTTCATGAGGTGACCATGCCATTGCTTTTGCACTTGCAAAAGAGAGATTGTAATTCACAAGCCTCAAGATGCAGCTTTGTGAAGGGCTCATGAGAATTGCATTCTTGAGCCAGGGCACGAGGAATGTGTGTGCGTGGTCTTCATGTAGGTGTGGCTGCCATGACTTTGCTCACATAGGTCACGCTAGTAGTCCTGAGAATTGGAAGTGGATGCATGTTGGCTTCATTTTTAGGTTGCAAATCAGTTCACCAATGAATAATATGTGATTTATTAATCAAGACCTACTTCATTGTCAACATCACATTCTTCCTTTAGGGGCATGACCGGATGAGACACAAAACTTTGGGTCACTTGGTGGAATTACCAGTTAAGCATTATCACTGTTACCTTCATATGCTGAGCTTGTGACTGACTTTGACATTGCACATGAAATTGTTCATGCCTGTCCTTGCTTCAGTCACATACCAAACAAGACTTTGTAAACTTAGCATTTCTGACTTTATTGTCCTTGAAGGGGGTTCAACATGCGAACACTTCATGTATGCATGAAGCTGTGATCACTAAGTTCCATCCATTGGATATCTTCCAATTGAGAAAGCTAGAAATGGACTGTAAACCGCTGCCACTGCCATTTTTGTGTTTGACCAACTTTCTATTAATTTCTTTGAGCTCTCGAAAGAGTAGTTGTATATCATCTCATTCTTTTAAAATCTTCCCAAAAGGTGCTTCATTTATTAATTAATTATTTTCTCCTCTCTAGATCCAAGCTTTTGACTGATTTGAGGGCTTTTATTGGCTGCATCTCTCTATTGGTGCTTTGATAAATGGACATGTTTAAATTGCTTTTATAGACGTACAAGTGATGGCTTTGGCTCTTTCTATCTTTGTACCTCACAATTTATTCATTATGCAGGATTCTTGCGAACCGGCAGTCTGCTGCGCGATCAAAAGAGAGAAAAGCCCGATATATTTCAGAACTTGAGAGAAAAGTGCAGACCCTTCAAACAGAAGCAACTACACTCTCTGCACAGCTCACACTTTTCCAGGTATAGACAGTAATAGCAAATTACTTATGGGAAAGCCAGCTTCATTTGAAGAGCTTCAGACTTACCTATCCGTTTGATCTTCTTGGTACGCGTGATCCTTCATAGCATGAGCAGTTAGTGTAGGTCCCACTCTAATTGGAGCTTGCTATCTTGACCACCTAATGAGAGCTTTGAAACATGAAGATAGATGCCATATTCTGCATCTTGGAATGGTAGAATCCAAAAAGCTGATAGAGAATTTGGATCTTATCTTGTGCACTAGGATTGTTCCAACATATACAATCATCAAGGCGGTGGGGATCCTGTCCATCCCCCCATCCAATGTAACAAAAATTCATGTTGCCTTTGCATGTGTTTTTACGAATTGCATTCTCCACTTCCTTTTCTCACATAGGATGTATGTGTGTGCAATCGGGTCGGTTTGACTAGAAGCGGCCCGGTTGGTCTGAATCCTGGTTCCAGGAATTTGGACTTGACCTAAGACACATTAAGTTCCCAAGTCCAAGCCCAGAACCAGTTCTGGATGAGTTGATACTCACATTAGCAGCTCACGAGTAGATTGTGTTTGATAGGCTACCAATCCTGGTTGGAATATAAATTTGCTGTTCTTGTCTTCCGTTTTTCGTTCCTTTAATTGCTGAAGGCCCTTATCAGTGAACTTCACTCCTCTATAACTGAAGCATTTGTGTTGTGTCTTCTTAAGATATTAGTGATTGACTCCTTGCGGACTTTATATCCGTCTTCTTATTTCATCATATTCTTGCCACTTATTTACTTAAAAGCTCATCACATGGCCTCTGAAGGACTTATGCAAAGCTTGATTTTAATGAACTTTCTAAGTTTCTAGCTTGATACCTATTTGATGTGCCTTTAGTTCTGCAACTTCTGAATAGCAAGGAGAAAGAGATTTGCGGATGTTATTCTATGTCTACTAAAAAAAATAGATCACGCAACTACTTATGATCCAAGATAATCTCATAATTTCAAGAAAATGCAGTCCTCCACTTATTTTTGCTTTCTGATCCCACCATCAAATTGATGACAAAATAAGATTTTCATCTTTTGATCTTTTGCTTGGGAGGAGAGAACTGGACAAGGTCCACTATCAAAAGTTAAGCATTTTGGTATCCACTACCGCTTTAGATTGTGTTGTGCTCCAATACAAACTTTTGGTTCGGAGAATTTGGTGGTTCCATGTTCTTTCTTTATAGCAATTTTGCATTAAACATTTGCTGGTACATGATTCTTTTGCAATCTCTATCTCTAAGAATAGCATGAGCATTTTTCTTTCTTTTCATTTATACCTATTACCTACTGGTAGTCTGTGACAATGGCATTTACATATCGTTTTACTTCAGAGAGATACAAGTGGTCTGACAGCTGAAAATACAGAGCTTAAGCTGCGGTTACAGGCTATGGAACAACAAGCTCAGCTACGTGACGGTATGTCTCAATCTATCATTTTATTTGGGCTAGTGGAAGTGTGTTAAGTACTTTCAGGTATTCGTTTAGCCCACAAAGGGAAAAAGGATGAGTAAAGTTTCATATTCTTTGGTTTGTGGCATATGAGCATTCATTATCAAGCCCTCTCTTATTGTAATTGTCTCAAAGAACCTATCTTTGGGAGCCATTCTGGAAAACATAGCATTCCATTTGGAGTATTCCCCAAACTATGGATTTATTTGGGTAACCACAATCTCACATTAGGGTACTTATCATTGGGAACCACTTTTCTGGTCTACCAGTTCATCAGTGAAGCCACTCAAACATGTGTAACCCTGCATCATTTTCTTTTGGGTGCGTGTTTGTATCAATTCATCAAGATTTTTAGCTAATTTTTGTGTCCTGATTGTTTGTTAGCGCTGAACGAAGCACTTAAGAAGGAAGTAGAGAGGCTCAAAGTTGCTACCGGAGAAGCAATGACCCCATCAGATACCTACAATTTGGGGCTGCACCACTTTCCATATGCCAAACCTTCCTACTTCCCACACCAGCCACAATCTGGCCACGTTGATCCCCAGAACTTGCAGATGACACAGTTCCATATGTTTCAGCCTAATATGGCTCATCAACCTCTGGTTGCTGCAGCCCATTCTAATGCCTTTTCTGATATGATGCAGCAAGAGTCTCTCGGTCGATTCCAAGGATTAGATATTAGTAACAAAGGCTCTCAAATAGTAAAATCCGAAGCCCCCTCCATTTCAGCCAGTGAAAGCAGCAGCACATTTTAATGCAACCCCTGCCAACCCACTAATGACCACCCCGCTTTTGTTGGATTGTTAATAGACTAACTTGTTGACTGCCAGAAGGTATTGTTTGTTGTTATCCAATTCTTTTGATTTGATTGGAGTTTTTGGTTTCATGTAGCTTCATCTGTTCCATTGCTGTAATTTTTTCGTGACCTGTCTATTTTCAGCCTAGATTTATGTTTAGGAGCTGATGATGCTTTCAGAAGAAACTTTGTTCAAAAGCTAGGTTATTGGTGTCTTCCCTCCGTGTACTAACTCGTGACTCAAGTATTCTTTTTGAATTATATCTGTTGGGTGGAAGAGAAAGGCTCCATGCTTGATTTTAGTTGTACTTTCTGTCTCTATTCTCTCTCTCTCCTCTCTCTCTCTCTCTCTCTCTCAGAGGCAATGCAACAGTGATCTTCTTCACCACTTAAAAGCTCCCAATTGACTGTCTCTTACCTTTCTTTTCCCTTTTCAAGTGTCAGATACAAATTCTTTCCCAATTCCTTTATGTAGGGATGCCAATACTGCGACATTCAATATGTCAGGTTACTATATTCACTCATTTCATCGCAGAACATCCCTTCACTTTGTATTAATGACTTCTTGTGCTGATCTAACAATAGCTCTCTATCTCTCCTGTATATTTGGATACATTCAAAAGTTCTGGTATGTGATCATTGCACCCCATGTTAGACGTTGAATGAACTTGCGTATTAGCAAATCAGTTCATCTTGTAGTTAGGCTGCTTTTGCCTTCTTAAACAATTGATGGTTTTGAAATTGCATTGCATTCATTCCTCTCTCTCTCGCTATATTCCTTCTTGCATCCACTATAGCATGGTTCTAGAATAAGTTACGGTTGCTCCAATGTTCAGCGACAAGTACATATGAGAAGAAAGTCTCTAGCAGCATCAAGCAACCTCACCTTTTTCATTTTTTTTAGAAATAAGTGGGTAAAAGAGATATTTTCTTCCAAAGATGAGATGAAAATACACCTTTACCCGTTGAAAATAATGTACATGCTAACGAAAAATATAAAGTCGGTTGAAAGTTTAGAGGCAAATATATACCAACCACAACGTTCAGAGGTGTTTTTAAGTCTATGCCCCAAGAAATACATGAATAGCCACGTTGGCACTACAAGAGGGAATGCCATGTTACAATCTCGATAGAGAAAGTGACACCAAATGATCGAAAGACGACGTTGTGCAAATCAAATGAAAATAGGAAAGATAACGTAGTGCATATCGAATGAAAATAGGACTATGCAATCGAAAAGAATGGAATCATATAAATAATATTTGGTTTAAAACTATAATTAAGTGCTAGTAAAGGCCAAATATGCAGATTTATTACCATCCGATATCATATACATCCTCCCCAAATCTTTTGACAAGGCCTTTTCAAAATATCATTTTCGTGTCTTGTATTACCTTAAAGCTATCAATCTTCTTGCCGATTCAACTAAAAATTGTCGATCCTTTCATGGGAAATGAAACGCTAAACCTAATATTTTTGTCCAGAAAAACCTCGATTGTCAATCATCTTAACCTGCAACACCTACCCAAACGCAAGAAGTCGTGTTAAAGCGCTCAGCTTCATGTCTGCAAAAATTGCTAAAACAACCTCATGCCGATGGGGCGACCCTCTTGACCTCGCGTACCCCATGTTTTAACCAGTTATAATCAAACCCGAACAACGTAAGGTCTCCAAAACATGCCTTCTCGCTTGTCACCTAATAAAGGATCAAGAATCACCCATTTTCCTGAAGACCTTCTCGCTTGTCACCTAATAAAGGATCAAGAATCACCCATTTTCCTGAACACCTCCACCAACATTTAATGTGCACATGAGAAGAAGGAGCTTTGTTTTGGATCCTCTACCGTTTCGGGTGCATGCTCGCCTCAGTTCAAGAACTCGCACGAGACTGTTTCGAGCTGATGGCAAATTTGCCAAGTTGTCCACCAGAACTACAGCTGCCCGCTTGAAAGAGAGAGAGAGAAGTGACCTCACGCATGAGACCCTGTTCCTGAGGTGAGGGTCCATTCCCATGTTGGGTGTCCGCTCCTCCTGCGAACGAGTCTCGCACGAGATGTGGGGCTACCACCAGGCAAAAGTTCCAAGGGGCGCTCTCTCTTTCGCACTTTACTCACGCTTGTTGCCGAACAGCAAGGATTCGGATAGAACCCACATTACCTTTTGTGGATCTGGTCTCTGGTCCGAAACCCCTCTTTCCGTCACGGATAATATGTTTATTTTTTTGGTTATTTAGGTATGAAATCTTGTACTTTAGTTCCTTTTTCGGCGAGGGAAAATAGGAGCCAGGAACATAAAGGGCTGAGACAGCCGCACTTGATTTCAGAAAGGATGATATCTGCCCCCATGTGGGTTCGGATGAAGATTGGTTCGGATGAGGATGCCCCCTCGTCAGATATTGCACCGTTTATCATCTCGCGAGGGAAAATCCTTGTTGTTACTTTCGAGTCACATCATCTTGCCATGCGCAATTTTGCATAATACCCCCATAACCCTACCAAAATTCCATTGATCGAGAACGGTGACAAGCGAGTACTTAGAACCCACGAGAGCCAAATGCACGCGAATCGTCACATCTGATAGGCCCCCACAAGACGCCTGTGACGACGATCTGATGGCTCGCATGTCGTTAAGTTCACATGAGCGGTGCGCTTGCAAATGTTGATCCGTTTGACGATCCAAGAGAGAGAGCGCGCTTCTATCCTTTTCTTTCTCCATCCTCCTCGCTTGATTGTAATCCTTGACACGTTCATATAAATCAAATGGGTATTATCTCTTTTTAGTCTTTTTCTTCGCTTCGGGCTTTCACACTATATGATTCTATTTATAACTTTCAGCCTTCCTATATAATCTTCTTTTTTATGGGATAATTATATAAATAACCCTTGAACTTTAGACCAATATGTAATGTGTTCCATAAGTTTTAGTATAATGTTCAATGTGGTCCGAGAATTTTCAATTTATTCAATATATTTAGCAGACTTTTGGTACATGTTCAATGTAATTCCTGAATTATTTGAAGTCGTTCTATTAATTCAAATTTAGGGAAGACAATGAATATTTTTATATAGTCCATGGACTAAATAGAATATGTACAAAAATTTAGAGACTTCATTTAACATATTAAAAGTTTAGGGATTACATTGCACATTAAGTTAAAGTTCAATGACCATATTGCATATTGAGCTAAAATTCGGAGATCATTTGTGTGATTTTTCTTTTCTCAATCCCCAGGTTCTTTCTCGAGGCAAGAGTCAAAGCTGGGCTTTTCACGAGAGAAGAACTCTGATCAGCTGAGCAACTACTTACCGCGAGCATTTCCTTGTCTCAAAGGGCAAGAGGAAAGACAAGATAATAGAATGGTTAACGTAAAGCCACAATTTCTGACTAAGGATGCCAATTCGGTGCATCCTGATCACATTGGTCGGCACAGATCTGTTAGGACATGCAAGAACTAATCAAAAGCATAGAAAAACATCTAGCACTAAAAGTCAAATTCACTTGAGGAAATACAGGAAACACACGCCCCCTCCTTGGAAAATAACAAAATTCAACATTTTCTTGAAAGAACCAAACAAAAGGACAAAAAAAGAAAAGAAAAGAAAAGAAAAACAATCTTATACGAACTTATACGAACTAAAGAACGTAGAAAGTCTATTAAACAAAAAAGACACAAAAATGACTACAGAACAAACAAAAGAGCTAGCTTTCAGCCGTAGAATCTGATATTTATTTATTGCATCAAGTCAATTTCTTAGCATATTTTTTAATTAGTTTATGTATATATTTTTCTTATTGGTATTTTGTCTGGCCGGAGAGCCTCCTATACGTATGTACGAAAACGATGCATGAAATTTGAGGAACCGCAAAGACCGGGACGTGCATGTGCTCCCGAACGTGGTAGGCCCATTACCCAAATCCCCTTCTCGTTTCCACTGGACCCTCCCGATCAACTATTTTCTGCACACGACACTCAAACATTATATAAATAATTTGACTAAATAATTCCAAGAAAAATGTTCGGTCTCGGGTTATGAGATTAGACCGCCCGCACGAAGCCAATCATGGCTACTAATCTCCTTTGTCAAATCTCTTTTAAATCAGAATCAAAATTTATTATTTAGTATTATTAAACACAGCCACGTGTCTCTATAATCATGATAACATGTGTGATGCAAATTGATCTTGCGTAAATTCACAAGTTAGAATTTGTTTAGGATGGTCATTAAGTCGTTGAGAATGATTATCAAGTAAGCCCGATGAAAGCGTGATTGATTAAAATAGATTGAGGAACAATTCTTGACGTCGCAATCGATTGTATCCGCGGCTTTTGTCTCTTCTTCTTTTTGCTTTTTCTTTTTTCCTTTGCGGGGGTCTGTATGTATAATCTCTAATTCCGAAATCTGGTTGGTAAAGGAGAGATTTTTGAATATTTGATATCGGTGTTGACTCTGAGGGTTGGTTCCGCCAACAGTTACGGTGGGCACATCAAGCTGATCTTGTCCATTTGTTTAAAATTTGTACACCCAAATAGGACCAAGAAAAAAGAAAAGGGAGAGGCAATTTCAATAAATTTGACTTCAGATTCTCACTGTCAAAACTTTTGACTGGCAATAGTAACAACAACATGGGAGGTGTTCATGCATCGGATCTAAGAATTCTCCAAAAGTAACCCGACAAAATCAAGAACAGTGTCGTTTGATTACTATCTACCATGTTTCCCGCTTCCGAGTACCGTACGATGGTTGGCTCAATTGGACAATTTAGCAGTTGAGCATTGGACTTTCTAGCATAAGGGAGTCTTGGGTCTCCCCATGTGTAGATGGTCAAAAGTTTAGGTGGACAATTCCAATTGCGAAACCGTGCCTGGCGGTACATTTGCATCGAATATGTACCAAAAAGGATGGTAACCTACTAAAAATTTGGACTCGAGTAAGAAAAATAATTATTTTTCAATTGGTGATCCAATGAGCTGGTCAACGTTAGTGAAACAAAAGGATTAACATCTTTTTTCTTATTGGCGACCCATCGACTAGCTAGCTAGTGCCGTTGAGCATTGGACTTTGTAGCATAAGGTGAGTCTTGGGTCTCCCCATGTGTAGATGGTCAAAAGTTTAGGTGGATAATTTCAAATGTGAAACGGCGGTACATTTGCATCAAACCTTCTTTCTTATGTACCAAAAAGGATGGTAACCTACTAAAAATTTGGACCCGAGTAAGAAAAATAATTACTTTTCAATTGGTGATAAAAATAATTACTTTTCAATTGGTGATCCGATAAGCTGGTCAATGTTAGTGAAACAAAAGGATTAGTTTCTTATTGGCGACCCATCAACTAGCTAGCTAGAGCCTTGGAATTCTCGAGAACATACCTACGGACAATAGCTGTGCCAAGACTCGTTTAGTCTTGAGGATGGAGCTGAGTTTTCTACATGCTCCAATGTCAATTCGCAAGGTGAAGTTTTCTCTCTTGCCTTGGAGTGTCGGCTGCGCCATGGCCGTAAATATCACATAGCACAAAAGTTGGACTTCAAGGAAAGACAAGCCGCCCCGAATGGACGCCTTAAATCGTTGCTCATTTGCGGCAAGTCTCAGACCAAAAAAAAAAACCCAAAAGACTTAAGAAGACTAATAAACAAAGGATTGACCTTATGACGAGAAGAAGGAGCCATCCAACGTGAATGTCGCAAGAAAGAATAAAAGGAAAATACAAAGAGAAGAAGAGGAGGATGACGAAATGGAAACGGTTGACGGTAGAGCATGTGCAGGTGGGTCCCAACGGGGTTCGGCAGTTGGAAACATTTGCATGTGCTCTTCCATCCATCGCGAAGTTGCAGACCACCTACAAACGACCCCCTTTGTCTCTTCTTCTTCTTCTTCTCATTTTAATTTATCTACGTATTTTCTTATTTTCTATCTTTTGGAATTTCGGGGCATTCCCTGGATGGCAATATTTCTTTCTTTCTTCTTTTTTAATTGTCGAATCTGCAATAGTCGCGCACCTGCATGAAGTCCTATATAAAGCCGGGTTGCTTTGTGTACCAAAGCACCCACCACGCCTCCAAGCAACAAAGAAGCCTCTCTCCCTCTCTTTTTCTCTCTCCCTCCCTCCCTCCCTCCCTCCCTCCTTACGATTCTAGTTTTGAGTAGCGAAGAGAGGCAATGGCGGTCGCGGCGCTCTCGGCATTCTCTCTCCTCATGTTGGCGGTGCTCGGTTTGTGCCTCCGAGGTACTTATGCTGACTCCGGCGGGTGGCAAAGCGCTCACGCCACCTTCTACGGCGGTGGTGATGCATCCGGCACCATGGGTACGTCTATCTTACAAGCCCATATGCCCTTCACTTATCATCGCTCAATATTCCCCGCTTGTCTTTACCGAAGAGCTCGCCTAATGTGCCAAATTTGCCGCCTCCCCAAAAATCCACTGATTAAGGAAGATAATTGTCTGAGGAGTGGTTGCGATGAATTTACGATTGTACCCTCACCTCTTCTGAATTGACTTTTGCATGCTAAAGTGAGGAATTTTTGCATTTTAATCCACTAAATTAATTCTCTTTATTCTACTTTTATGCAGGGGGCGCTTGTGGGTATGGCAACTTGTACAGCCAAGGCTACGGCACCAACACCGCGGCCCTCAGCACGGCCCTGTTCAACGACGGCCTGAGCTGCGGGTCCTGCTACGAGATGAAGTGCAACGACGACCCCAAGTGGTGCCTCCCCGGCAGCATCACCGTCACCGCCACCAACTTCTGCCCTCCCAACTACGCCCTCGCCAACGACAACGGCGGCTGGTGCAACCCCCCGCTCCAGCACTTCGATATGGCCGAGCCGGCATTCCTCCAAATCGCCCAATACAAAGCCGGGATCGTCCCCATCTCCTTCAGAAGGTAACACAACTCGAACCCGAGCCCTTCCCTTCCCTTCCCTCCGAAATCAATCAACCAATCACAAAAGTTTAAAGAAGTTAGATTTGCTGATTTATATGTATGGTCATGGGCGTTGATGCTGCAGGGTCCCCTGTGTGAAGAAAGGAGGCGTAAGGTTCACGATCAACGGCCACTCCTACTTCAACCTGGTGCTGATCTCGAACGTGGCCGGGGCGGGAGACGTGCACTCGGTGTCGATCAAGGGCTCGAAGACCGGGTGGCAGACCATGTCCCGGAACTGGGGCCAGAACTGGCAGAGCAACTCCTACCTCAATGGCCAGTCCCTCTCCTTCCAGGTCACCACCAGCGACGGCAAGACCATCACCAGCTACAACGTCGTGCCCTCCAATTGGCAATTCGGCCAGACTTTCGAAGGGAGCCAGTTCTGAAAACGGAGATAAACTTGGCGTCCAGATGGGAACATGGTGGAGCCAGGAGCAGGGTTAGGAATAAAAATTCAACGTTTTGGCCACTTTTGGCCGTCTATTGCTGAGGTGGCCGTTGTGCCCCCGCTAGGCATTTTACTTTGCTTGTATGTAATGATTTATATATACAGATAGGTATAGGGAGGAAGGGTTATCACAATCAAGAAAAGAACAGAGGGTGGTTTTCTTAGTTGCCTTTGGATTGAGTGGAAGGCCATGGATACCACTCCTTGAGGTTCTGCAGATTGTAATTCCAAAAGTTGGGTTTGGATTTGGACGACTTTTTTAATGGTATCTAGTCGGATTGGTGATCGATCGTTGTGTCTGAATTCTGGTGAAGATGGAATCTTCATTTACTATCGCATCCTGATCTTCCTTTTCTAGCCCAGAATTTCGTTGCAGACCCGAGAGATTGCGGGGAGATGATGGTTAAATGAAGGACATTTGAGTGCACGGTGTTGAATGCGTGATTCGATTGAATAGATATAAAGCTGTGATCTTTTTAACAAGTTGGTTGATAAGTGCGCCATCATTTCTCTAGATTGAATTGTCCAAGCTAACATGAAAGTGTCACGTACCGAGATATCGTGCTCGAGGAGGCAAATTGAGATTGTTTCTCTCTCATTTTTTGGCACATTGATTGCAAAAATGATGGAGATGATAGATGATGATGTACTTCTTGTCTGCAAGATAAGTTCCTTTGCTGCCCATGATTGAGTCCATGATAAGGTAAAGTGGAAGACCTTTTCAATTGATACCGGATAAGTTCAGAATTCCGATCTCACTTTACATGATGAGACAAAAGCCCTTTCGCTAGTGGTAATAACGACATGAATGAAAATTTTGTACAAAACACATGCTAATCCCAATTTTTTAGATAAAGAGTAAGATGATTAATGATGTATCGTTAAAGTGACGTACCGATCATAAAAGTATCGGATGTTGAAATGTGAGAAAAAAATAGAAAAAGAAGAAGGTGGAGAATAACACCGCCTTGATATTGCTTTTTTATTTATTTATTTATTTTTATAAGGAATGATGATGCGAGATAGTTAGATAACTTTCTTATTTATTAAATTAATTTTCACTTAATAATGTTAATAAGATTTCTCTCGCATGCTTAATTTGCAATGATCAAGCTTCAAAACCTCGATTTCACATGTAATAATCTGCCTGTACAAACTACAAATTCTTCTCAACGGATTGCTCAGAGAAGCACACACATTGAATCCCTCGTGAACGAAAAAACCCATTTCATATTGGGCTTGTCTTTAAGCGACACGTGTCCTCCTCACTGAGTCACTCGCTGAGTGACCACGAGTTACCCCATCTTCCAGCGCCCAACCCTCTCGGAGTCGTCTGCCCGCATTTCATCTTCGCTCTGCAAAATCAGCTCCGATGGCTTTCCGCGCGCTGCTGACCAGGAAAACCCTAGCCGCCGCCTCGGGCCTCGGCTCCAATGGCGGCGTCGCGACCACCTTCCGCGGCCTCCAGACCTTCTCTCTCCCCGATCTGCCCTACGACTACGGCGCCCTCCAGCCGGCAATCAGCGGCGAGATCATGCAGCTGCACCACCAGAAGCACCACCAGGCCTACGTCACCAACTACAACAAGGCGCTCGAGCAGCTCCACGACGGCATGAGCAAGGGCGACGCCCCGGCCGTCGTTAAGCTGCAGAGCGCCATCAAGTTCAATGGCGGAGGTTCGATTCTTACTGTTTTGTGCTTCTTCTTTGTCTTTTTTTTTCCTGTTCGTTTCTGTCTGGTATTAGTTTCTTGTTTGTTTGGTTTCTGAGAATCGAACTTCGATTCGATGTGGAAATGAGCGGGATATTTGTCGGAGTGAGTTTGATCGGGCACTCTCTCGTCTCACACGGACTCGACCAGTGTTCAGATTGTTCTTGAATGTTGCCTGCCGTTGCATAGGATAAGGACCATAACAAATTTCCAGAGTCAAATTTGTTGAGGAGTTGCTTAACTTCTCATTTGGAGTCAACGCTTAGTGATTTAAAGTGTTTACCCTAGAAATGATGGGGACTAGGCAGACCTGCTAAGGTTGCGGTCAGGGTAACTGAACACGATTGGCATATAGTCTGTTTTTTCAGTGAAACAGATGGCCAGGAAAAATGGTCTCGACTTTGTTCCATTCAAAGGTAAGGTGCTGAAGGAAGGTGTTATTTGTGATCAAAGCTTCTCACGATTCAATGAAATTAAGAGTGAATGGTGGTCGGTAATTCAAATCATGGACAAAAGAATATAATGAGCGGCACGCTTCAAAGATAAGCTATTCTTTGTGAGGAAACTTGTAGTGTATATAAAGTGACTAATCTGGCTTGGACGGCTCTGAGTAAGATTAATGTATTATCTGCAGTTGCGACTTATGTCAAATCCTTGATGGGTTAGCTACCCCCCAGAGCCAGAGTTCCTGGTTTTGTAGTATTTTTCTGCCATAGCTCACCATTGTCTGATTGGTTATCAATAGCTTTTTCCATATTGATGTGAATAGTGCACTGGTGCTCCTGATGAACCATGGTACTATAGAATGTATAGAGCGACAAGGAGGAAAATTTTGTTGAGAGTTGTCTTTCCATCCTGAAGGCAGTTGCTTAGATTAGTCACTGTATCGTTAGGTTTTATTTGTTATCACATTCTTATTGCAGTTGCTACCAGTTAAATGAAAGGGGAAAACAGGTGGAATTAGGGTTTCTGAGTTTCTTTTTGTTTCATATGGATAATTTACAGCATGTGAGGAATAAGTGTGAAATCTTGTATCAGATACAATCAACTCATTTAAGTGAGCTTCGTAGGCATTGTGGTGGTACTTCACGCAGTTTTGCAAAGGCATGTTGATGAACGCCTGTGATTGATCTTTCTTACAGAACTTTATCACATTTGAAACATGCTTCATTTAGGTCTACTGTTTGAAAACAATTTGCAGAAATTTTGTGTTTTTTTAAAAGAGCACTGATGGCTATGCCAGCCCTTCTATTACCTCTTCTTGTTTTATAAATAATTCAAGAATCTTAAATTCTCTTTTTATTTTCTCCATGTACATATTCAACTATTAAAGATTAGCTTTTGCCTTTTAGCCTGTTATTATCCTTTTGATTTTGCTTCTCTTATGATTTTGTGGATGTAACCTATGTTCAGGTCATGTTAATCACTCCATATTCTGGAAAAATCTTGCTCCAATTCAGGTAAATGCATGTTTAACAAATTGATCCATGCGGTTGCTTTAGGACTCTCTGACCTCAGATGTTGGGTAATGCAGGCAGGAGGTGGTGAGCCACCAAAAGGTTCCCTGGGTTGGGCCATTGACAATGATTTTGGCTCTTTAGACGCACTCGTGCAGAAAATGAATGCTGAAGGTGCCGCTTTACAGGGCTCTGGATGGGTGGTAAGGTTCTCATCTTGTAGTTGTAAATCCTGACTTATTTGCTTTGCATGTTCTTTTAGTACTTACTAATCCAATTGATGTCCCGTTTGCCAAGCTAATTCACTTCTTTGGCACTTTCTTATCTATGCAGTGGCTTGGCGTGGACAAAGAGCTGAAGAAGTTGGTTGTTGAAACCACATCCAATCAGGTTAGCTCCATCACTTTTTAATTCACAAATGTTTTGTCAATGTTATTAGAAGCTACTTGATTTTTATGGATTCATCTTCTCCCTAGCATCGAAAGATTTGCGTGGCTCCCAGGTGTCTGTGGTTGTTTTCTCATTGCTGAGGTCTTGTAAAATGAGGTTCACTATGAATGTATGGCTTTCCCAGACCATGGAGCAATGGCCTCTGCATCAACATTACCAGCCTGTACACGATTTTATTTGATTTTTGTGCAAGCCATGTTCTTAATACTGTTAAGTAGAGGGAATGTGCTATAATAGGTTAAATCGTTAATTAACACAAACTTCCAGTCTTCTAATGGTGGATTTCCATGGAGAATGATGATTTGTTTTTCCTTCCTGAACTCTGTAACATGAGATTACAGTGACACAACTGCCCACTAAAATGCTCGACATGGTTAGATTTGCAGTCATTCACTTGCTATGATTTATCTAATGATGCTATGATTGCAAACGTCTAATAACAATGTATGAGGAAGTTAAATATGATCCTTCAAGCATTTTGTTGGCTTATTAGGAGGGAGAAAATATGAGAGTTTTTCGAAAGAGAAGTCACTTGGATTCTGTTATGAAATCGTGATGGTCTAGACACCCTAGTCTTGATGAAGATGACTTACTAGATTAATACTCCATCTTGTTTATATAACAGCATATGCAGGTAGGCCCCCCTGGGGGTGCCATTTTGAGTCAAATCTCTTCTATCAATGATAATGGGTTAAACTCCGGTGCTTTTTTTTCTTTTTTAAGTTTTATCTTTTCTCCGACCTTCAGAAGAATAAAGCATTTACTATGTTTTAACAGGATCCCTTGGTGACCAAGGGACCAAGTTTGGTTCCTTTGATTGGTATAGATGTGTGGGAGCATGCATATTATTTGCAGGTATGTCTTCACTTCTGGTTGCTCTGGATTTACTCATTTCATTAGCATGGAACACCTTCATTTGTTTGGACATTTTAGTCTGTTTAATTATCATACTACTCTTCATGCTTCCGTGAAATATCAAACTTTATTCTGACTTGTGATTAGTTGTAAGCATTTACTGAGCATGAGAAAGCTGAAGTTGTGAATTTTATTGGATAGTAATGTGTGCATGACCATACGAGGGATTCACTAAGTTGTTTATGACTATAGCAAGTGATATATCTACACATATCTCTGATGCAGTTACACATTAGAAAAGGGGAGAGGAGGAAGGAAAGGGGAAGAGAGAAAGTTTGGGGGGGGGGGGGGGGGGGGGGAGGGTTTTGTAGTTTTTCAGCTTATTGGACAGCTGAGTGTTAGTTAACCTGAGATACAAGGTTTGAGAATTGAATAAAGCATGCTTGATAGCAGTTATAAATGTCAAGATGAAACATTGTATTTACATGTCACTTGTAGTCATGTGGAACTTTTTTGGACCCCATTGGGTTGGAAATAGCAAATTCAGTTTAGTCGGATCTCTGATGCTTGTTCGTGCCAGTGATAGTGCACTTTTTCTTGGGGGTCTCTCCTTTCATGGAACTTGTACTCGATTTGACCAGTGGCATCAATCAGACATTCCTGATCCCTCCTCTGTTTCTTTCTGCAGTACAAGAATGTGAGACCAGATTACCTGAAGAACATATGGAAAGTCATCAACTGGAAATATGCCAGCGAAGTGTATGAGAAAGAATGCGCTTGAACTCTTCCATTCCCAGAATCGTTGATGGAAATCTGGGGGAGAGCTTACTGAGTTGTCCCGTCGATTTGGCAAAAGAAAGAAATAATATGACGCGATGTTAGGCCCGGCAAGGTGTTTTCATTTGCAAATATGTACCCTTGACCATGGAATAAGTTGAACTGATGTGAATTCTCTGAGTCTTGTCTGTTTTGGAACCTTGTATTTCTCCCCTGTTCTTATGAAGTGTCACAGAAAACCTCTGCGTTCATCTGGTCTCTTCGATTTATGAAGAAGTTTTGGCTGTTCGATATGGCTTTGGCAGTTGCAATTGTATAACATCTTCCGACCACCACCAAAAAAAAAAATAAAATAAAATAAAAAAATTGCACAACATCTTACTTTTGGGTGAAAACAGCCTCGGGACTATCCATTAATTTCCCCAAAAAGAATTGAAATTGTTAATTATTATGACAAATCTGAAATATCATTAACTTCTGAACATAATGAAAATCACATGTGAATTTGTAAATGATTGGGAAAATTTTCTTTTGATCTTTTAAAATGATCGTTCATATCGATTATAAAAATTATTGAATAAAAAATATTTTTATCAAAAACATGATAAAAAATATTTTTTATTAATTAATTATTTAAGTAAAATAAACGATAATTTAAAAAAAAAAGAAGAAGTTAAATCGCTCATTTGTCACAAAATAAATGAATCTAATATCGCCAAAATCTCAAATTGGGGGCATATATATTTTTCTTTCTTCTCTATATACTACATTTTACTTCAATTTTTGGGGAATTGCTAGCTTTGGTTGTCTTTCTCTAATTTCCGTTTTTCCCTTCTTTTCCTACAGAGGGCAAATCTGACAATTCACTACGGCGTAGGGTTTCGCCCTCGCGTCCCTATAAAACGAAAAACCTCCCTCGGCCCAGACGCTTCGTAGGGATAACAAACACAAACCCTAGCGACACCGAGCCGGCTAACCCAGAGCTTCGAGATCATCCGCCGGAGCGACCGCCACTCCCAAAATGGTACGATCCGCAGTCCGCCGCCGTCTCCGGCATCCGAAGGTGCTTGTACTCCGCCGTGTGCTTTTTGGCTGACGATTCTCTCTCTGTGAACGCAGACTTTCAAGCGCAGGAACGGCGGCCGCAACAAGCACGGCCGTGGCCACGTCAAGTTCATCCGCTGCTCCAACTGCGGCAAGTGCTGCCCCAAGGTAATCGCCGCTCCGTTGACTCCGATGCATTCGGTCTGTCTCTGCCGTTTGGGGCTTCTTCGGCATCGGAGTGCATGAATCTGTCCGTTCGCTCGCTAGTTTTTTCTTTGTTCGAGTAGCTCAATCAGTGCGATCTCTTATATTTTGATTGTGTTTCTGTTTGCGGAGTTTGTATCTGGTGTTTCTTCGTATTATCGTTCGTTCTGATGGAGCGACGATACGTCAAAGTGTCAATTGGATGGTTTCGAGATCCGTAGGTGGTTTTGGTAATGAAGTGTGAAGGATGTGTCGTTTCCCGACTTCGTGGTTATTCACTTGTGTTTCCTGATCGTTGCAATCTAGGATAAGGCAATCAAGAGGTTTCTCGTGAGGAACATTGTCGAGCAAGCTGCTGTCAGAGATGTCCAAGAAGCTTGTGTCTATGACAGTAAGCACACGCTTCTCTTGCCGCTTGTTGGTGAAATTAAGTCGGGATTTGTCATTTTTTATGTTTAGTTTTCTATGAATAAAATGCGGCATTCTCTTCTAGATTATACTCTTCCAAAGCTGTATGCCAAGATGCAGTATTGCGTGTCCTGTGCCATCCACTCCCATGTTGTGAGGGTTCGATCTCACACGAATAGGAGGAACCGTCAGCCTCCACCGCGCTACATCAGACGTCGTGTATGCTCTCCAATACTGTTTACTGCTATTCTTGTCGACCTATTCTTTTTCTTGTGCGTTGTGTGTCTCGTGCTGTTTTCCTAATTTTAGTTTGAATGTCATTTGCTTTGCCTTCATCTCTTACATTGTTCCTTTCCTGTACCTTGCAAGTACTGCTAGCTTTTATTTTGCTTTTCTGTTGTTTAGTCTGTTGACTGATGGTTTAGTGTGATGTCTGATAAAATAGGAACAACACAGAAAAGAGCTTAGTCTGTTGGCTGGTAGGAGGAAATGATCTTGTCCTTTAATAATATTGAGTTTTGAATAGATTTAGCTCTTGCCCTTTCTCTTCATTAGAACATCAAATTTTTTAACATGGACCTGTTGTTAACCGTTCAAATAAAGCCGTGCCCATAGCTTTTTCCTTGGAAATATCTATCCAATATGTCTTATCTGTTTGTTAAATTATTGCTTGATGGAGTTTTCATAGTGCGATATTTTGGGCACAGTGTATTTTTTTTCTGAACAAAGGTTTTACAGCTTTTGATTGTTTTATGAGCACCAGCTATTTATATACTTGCTGATGGCGACAATGTTTGCTGGTGCTTATGCTCTAATATGAAAGTATTTTTTTTGGTAATTATCATCCTATGGAGTGTTCTTTAGTTTTAACCTTGGTAGATAATAGGCCTTTAGCGTAAGATGATATTGTAGTATGTTTCTGGTTTGATAAATTTATCTCCATCAACTCTTCAATTGTAAATGATTTACTGTACACCAACAGCGTCTGCATGATTTTGCCAAAATTGGAAATGAAAATTTGTTAACTCGACAGTTTTCTCTTCCTTGCTTGATTATTCTTTTTTGGCAAATATAGTATACCTATTGGACTCATTTGGTATTTTATTGTTTTTGCCTATAGTGATGCTTCTGGTATGCTGGGTTTTTTCATTTATGAGATTGTCTTTTGCAGGATGATTTGCCGAAGCCTGGTCAGCCTGGTCAGGCGCCTCGTGTTGGAGGCCCTCCTGCTCGGACCTAAGGCAAACCGAGCCCTACTATCGCATCATCCCAAGTGCTCTTGATTGCATGGATGACCTTCTAGGACCAATTTTTTTCGTTTGAAAGTTTTGATGTTTGATTGCGGCTGCCCGTCTGTACTGCATAAGGATTATATGGTTCTTCTTTCAAAGTCACTGTTCAGATGCTAGATACCTTATTTAATCAATGTGAGCATCTAGACCAGGGGATTAGTCTAAAATTCATAGTATAGGCGACTATACCTTTGCCCTACATGGAAATTTGAGGCGCTTCTGAATTGGGGGTATGCATGGCAGAGCCTTGAACAGGACTCGGTGTCCATGGAATATACTTTCTTGTGTATGCGGGGTGTTAGATGATGCAGTAGAATTAAGGATCAGAGATTATTGGGTTAACTTAGCCTGCATTCACTGCAACTGTCGGCTATAGGCTGGATATCATTAAGTTGGATTTGGCTAAGTATCGCCGCAATTCGCGCCCTTCCTATGATAATTTGAATCTGCAACGCGACGCTGCTGACGCTTATGGGTAAAGCATGATTTTAGCCTTGACGACGCCGCCAAAAATTGCGTAGACGGTATGCCCAAGCCACGGTATTTTTGGTCTATGGGCCTGTGGTGGGCCTCGAACTGGGCTTGAGTTGTGCAACTTTTCTGCCCATTACATTAATCGGTCCATTGAGGCCTAAAATAATCGGTTCCTAGGCCTAGATGGCCTCGAACTGAACATGTTTGATTTGCCTTTTCGGCTGAGGATTACCCCTGGTTTGATCTACATGGGCCACATCTAGGCCAGATCCGCCCATGGGCCTTAAATGGGTCTTGAACCGACTGAACTGAAGACTTTTGGGCCATAAGAATTGTCCCTGTTTGGGCCTATATTTGCCATTTGGCCCATAAAGGGCTCTGTTCTGAAGAGCTCAATTCCTGCCCATGGGCCTTAAATGGGTCTACGGCATTTTCGGCCCATATGGTTTTGTCACTGTTTTGGCCTAAATTAAATAATCGGCCCATGGGCCTCGATATACATAATGTTCTTTATGGCCCATAAAGGGCTCTGTTTTGGGCTTCTTGGGCCCAATTACGGCCCATGGCCTTAAATGGGTGTCGAACTGACTAAGCTGCAGCCTTTTTCGGACCATTAAGGATTGTCCCTATTTAGGCCTTGCCGCCCATAAAAGGCACTGTTTTGGACTTTGTGGGCCCAATTCCGGCCCATGGGCAACTATCGTTTTTCTGCCCAGTATGAATGGACCCTGGTTAGCCTAGGTGGGCCCAATATAGGAACAAGATTGGCCCATGGGCCTAAACTTGGGCCTCTACCTGGGTTTTAAAATGCCTTCCGGCCCATAAGATGGGCCTCTTCTGGACTTCGTGGTTAAATTCGGCCTAAAATCCCCCGGATGTGGACCTACAATGTTCCATTTCGGCCCATTGTGGATGCACCC
Source organism: Eucalyptus victrix (assembly GCA_016097545.1). Lineage (NCBI taxonomy): Eukaryota > Viridiplantae > Streptophyta > Magnoliopsida > Myrtales > Myrtaceae > Eucalyptus > Eucalyptus victrix. Next base: position 49,332,393 of record CM027841.1, on the reverse strand, counting down.
TAAGTAGGCCTTGGTGGGCCCAATTTAAGCCTAAATTAACTGACGACAGGCCTCAAAATGAGCTTAAATGATGTGTTTTTCGGCCCATTAAGGTTAGGACCCAGATAACCAACCCATGGCCCTTCCACGTGAGCCTTCACGCATTAAGACCCACCGCCAAGTAGAAAGGCCCCGGGCCCTAAATGCCCGGAAAGGGTCGCGCTCATGGGCCAGTTATTAGCTTCTTGTGGGCTAATATGTTGGTATTATGGCCCATCCTTGTACCCATGCTACTTCTGCCAGCATCGAGGCGGAATCCTAATAGACATCAATCCGCTAAGCTATCCACCTTACTATTTACTCGCCAATTAAAGATTCCATCATTAAATTTTCCATTTTCTAACTGGTGACGGAACGTTACATTCGATTGCTCATACGCATTTCTCAACCAGTGATGGTAGAAGGCTCTCGGGTATTTGAAGTAGTCCAAACACATTTCTAGCAACTACTCGAACAAAACAGTAAACCCGCCCAATACGCAAGGATCGGGCATGGAAAATTATCACTGTTCCGCAACTGCTAAATTCTCTTAAGTTGGTACTACGAAAGATACGAGAAGGCTCACGTGAACACTAAAATTTAGGCAGGGTTTCTCGTGTGATGGCTCCAAATTAATGTTACCAGCTGCCAGATCAGGGGACTGCTCGGCATGCACTCGAGGGTCTGCTTTCCATGGCCTATTCGATCTGCACGCATCAAAAAATCGCACTTGCCAAACTCGTAACGCACATTTCAGCTTTCATATAAAAAAACTCGCTTTGCCCTGGAAGTACAGGTTGCTCCTCCACTGACGGATCCGATACGGGCGCACTTTAAGCGTCGATGACCCTGCAACTTTGCACCATGATGAGGTAACAGTGCTAAACCTCCTTGGCAATTCCAATGCATGTAGCCATAGGACAGTCTGTCTTAATGGCATTGGTTGCAATGTGTGACCTACTAACTGCATATCCCTCCTGCAACCAAACAAAAAGGCCCATATGGGAAATAGTGAGATGCCACCAAATATTGCCCTTTTTCCAGCTACATTTTAAAAGAGGCAAATAAAGAATGCCCCGCTGAAGCATACAGGTCAATGAATTCCGATAGAGAAATTTGAAGAGGAAAAAAAAAAAAAGAGGCAGGTTCTTCATTCACAGCAGTATCTTCTCCAGAAAAGTATGGAATGAGAGTATTCTGACTCACAAAACTGCATTGCCTTTCTTTTGTAAATTTACTGCTACCATTTTTTTTTTTTTTTGGGTAAGATACTGATAACCATTTTCGTTGCTCATAGAAACAAAAAGCCCTTTCCTCTAAATAACCTTCATATAATAAACAGGACATTTACCTGATAGGCAACATGCAAGACTTAAATGCTATGTTCAAGAGGATCAAAGTTACCTTATGCAAGGCACTCATCATGGTCCTAAGTGGAGGGGAGTTGATTTTGGCACGGCTGGCAACCTAAGATATTCCCAAGAGCATATCGTTATCTCCTAGGCACCTCGCATTCTAATATTTGATGATTCAAACATCTATCAAAGACCGGAGGAATAAATATATATATATACACACATACGTACATAGGTATGTATGTATGTATGTATGTGAAGAACATAACTGAAAGAGACCTCGTCCAATTTGATGTAACCAAATGGTAGCTTAGGGTCACTCTCGTCCACCATCAGCTGCAAAAGTTTTTGAAGGTCAGCTCCTGAGCCATTGCTCATCCATCCCAATTGCTCGGCCATATTTAACATTTCTGTGAGGTAGGATGTGCTGTGCAGAGGTCCAGTCCAGAGAGGCCCGGACACAACAAGCGACCTTCCCTCCTGAAAAGAAGTACAAGATATTTGTTTGATATTGCAAATGCATACAAAAATGATTTGTTCCTAAACTCCACTAAGGGGGAAAATATGTAGGCATGGGCATTTCAATATGGTTGCAATACTCATTTAACCATGTCGGTCATTACCACGCAGCATTAAACTAAGCTCGGATATTTAATCCAATTCAGTCAGCTTATACTTATTACCAACTCAATTTGTTTATAAATTGGTCGATATTTTTTCTAACTAGTTTTTGCAAATAATAGGTCTTGACAAGTACCAAATGATCGCCAAGCAAAGACATGCTGTATGCAACTCAAGATACCATAATCCTAGTGTTACACCCAAGCTAATCATGTACACCCGCAGGCATGTGCACACACAGATGACACACACCACATAGAGTTAGTCCAAAATCGACAGAGAATGAAGATGTTAACCAGAATATATCATTGAAGAAAATAGAGCACAACAATAGGAATTATATTTCATCTTCAGCACATAGGAAGGCCAAAAGCACTGTTGGTGGCCCAAAATCACAAATGGCAGTTCCCCCAATCGACAGAGTTGCACGTCCAAGGAAAAGTCCAAACTTGAGAAATAATGGAAAGGTAAAAAAAGAAAATGTACTTACAAGACAAGACACTGGATAGAAACTGGTCACAAGGTGGATGTAACTCAAGCTGACTTGACCACAAGCATTGGAAAAAAGGAGATTTGGTGCAATCTGATGAAATCTGCTTTTTAACCAGAGTAATAGCATTTGTATAAGACAGTTGAGAGGAAGGAGTAGCTTGCTTTGGCTGGGGGACGTCTCCTTTTTAATGGCTGGTGAAACTGAAAGATGTCTCTACCCCAAAACGCACCCGAGTTAGGGTTTGACCCCTCACCTTCCCTTTCTCATAGAGAACAGTGTGGTTAGCTGGTGGACTTCAACTCAGAGACTGCTAATCACGACCGCACTTAAGGAACAATAAACATTCACATAACGGGGTTTTAGTCATGGTATCAATAAAAAATCTGGAAATGAGTTTCACACAATTCTATCCAGATGAAAAGCATGATGGTGTTTTAGCCCCATAACCATTCCTTAACCATATGAACATGAAAGAGCATACCAACAGAATCTTGTTAAAAAGAATAAAATGATGCCTTCACCTTATTGCAGGTGCAACTTAATTTACTAAGTTCATCCCATGAATGTGATTGGGAATGTCCACACTTGGTGCAGTAACTGATAAATTCATAATGCCTGCAGTGCCAAAAGATGACAGTAACAATAATTAGCAACCTAGAAAGAAAGCTTCATCTTGTGGGAAAAGCAACCGAGCAGACTAAAAATAAATTTACCTGTTAGTAAGAAGTTTTCCTCTGTTTAGCCTCAACATAACACGGAAGACAGGTCCATGGTACGAATAATAAGAAAATAGTGGAGTAACACGATATCCCAGAACAGAAGCTTCACGCATTGCACCACCTATAAGCATCCGCAAACCAACCTCATTTGAATATGGCATAGGGCGCACATATGCTCCATATGCAGCTAACGAACTAGAGCAAGAATCAGCAACAAGTACGTCTCACTAGGTGCACAAAAACGTATCTCTACAAAAGACCATCGGCTAAGAAAAGTCTAACCGACTATTAAAAATCGAGACTTCTGGTGCTACCAAATATAACAGGCAACGCAAAGCATTCAAAAGAACGAGATATGGCATCAAAACTTGACAGACAGGACTAAATGACTGAACCGCAATGTATCAAGCGGTTTTGCCCAGAAGAACTAGCACTATTCAGCAGTACTACATATTGAAACGACGAAAATGAAGTAATCTCGCAGATACTAACAGGAGGCACTGGTTTCCATTTTCCAGCAATCATGATCACAATCACAACGCACTAACAACGAAGAAAGGAGGAACGCAAGAAAGAAGCGAAGAAAACAAGAGAAGGCACTCACTGGTGAGGCCTATGACCACCAGAGGTGTAGCCATCCGTCGACGTGGCATACAGCAACCCTCCCAGCTTCAAGCAGTTCATCGCCGACCTCAAGTACGACGATTCGCTCCCAAAGGAGTCCACATCCACCAAGTCATAGAAATCCCTCTTCAGATAACATTCCACCATCACTCGATTCGCTTCGTTGCTGGAGACCGTCCACCTCCCCTCGCCGCTCACCCTCGCCAGGTTCCTCGCGATCACGCCACGGTTATCGTCGTTCGCGTCGTTCGCCAGCACGAAATCGGCCCCGGCCTCGACAAGGTACCGGAGGGACCGGATCCCGCAGCCGCACATGGCGTCGAGGACGCGGAGCTGGTGGCCGGACCGCCTCTGCAGGGAGGCGGCGAGGACGCCGAGGTCGCGGCCGACGGCGCTCTCGCGGCGGTAGAAGGTGCCGCCGGTCTCGAACTCGTGGCCGCGCTCGGCGGCTCGGCCCTCGGCGGCGCAGCGCGGCGGGAGGAGGTCGGAGCTCGGGGACGAGAGACGGTTGAAGGCGGCGGATGCGATTCTAGGGTTTGGAGAGAAACCGGAGAGAGGAGATGGAGGAGGAAGAGGACGGGATAGGATTAACATGGCGGGAAGCTGTTGGAGGTCTCGAACTCAATCCGTCTTTTTATGTTTTTAATCGAATTTTTTCACAGCGTCTTTATAATTTTTCTTATAAAAACATTGGACCTTCATAAATAAATAAAAAATCCTAAAAGCAGATTTTATTACAATTCTCTTTTAATTTTATTTAGGATTAATATCATAAAAACATCAAAGTAATGCACACATGAAAAATTTATCCAAACTAATATTCCAATCTCCAAAAATATCAAACTAGTATATTTATGATAAATTTATATTTTTTTCAATAAAATACCAAAGTGGACGATTAGAAACAATTGTAAAAGATCTTTTGATAACACATATTTTTATTTCTCAATGATATCCCATGATGAAGACAATTGGTTGAATCCTATGAAACCATAGAAGTTCATTGATGTCTTCTTTTTACAAAGCAAATCGACTTTGATTCTTGAATGATTCACATCACTTCTGCTTCAATTGTAACAAAAAAAATTCCCCTTTTATGTGAAAATGGCTTATGTCAATAATTATGATTTTACATATAAACACTTCCTCCATATCTTGTCCATTCGAAACAAAATATTTTCTTTGTGAGGCGGTAAAAAAAAATGCTCTTTTTGGAGAGAAGTACTATTTCATCAATCAGAGTCACAAGTATCTAACATATTTATTCCTAACAATTTTCCACAAAGTGGTGACGAAAGATCTATAACTTGTACAAATCTTTTCATTTTGCAATTTGATCCGATCCATTAATTCATAGAGCTACTAATTCTATCACTTCATTAAATTTTCTTGTTAAATTATTAAATTAAATGACACGCGACACTAGACGATTGTATTGATTTAAGAATTTACTCTCCATTGATTACAAGTATATCAATTTATAATTTTTCATAATATTAATCTAATTTAGCGAAAATTAATAGAAAGTAACCATCGCGCGGTAACCCAATTGGATAAGGCTCTCCAATGAAACTAACGAAAGTGGAGTGGATCGAATCTCGCTAGCGCAAGGGATCTTAAGCGCAACGCCGGGGTGATGAAGTGTAGTGGGTCGAATCCCGCTGACCGCACGAGATCTTAAGCACAACGTCGAGGTGGTGGGTCATCCGCTAGTGTCGCTCCAAGATTTACCCACCACATTCTGCTATACGAATTCCTTGGATATCAAAAAAAAAAAAAAATAGATAGTAAATTTTTCACAATTTATTTAGAGTAATTTTTTCACAAATATACAGTATGAAGTTTTGCTTAATATTAACCCCTTTATTTATTAGACAACAATTATTTGAATATTACGTAAACTATGATCATGATAGATCAGCCGTTTTCGAGCATGAATTCACTAACAAAGTATGGTCGCAAACCACACCGACGACACAGAACACTGACACTTTATGCTTCAGTTTACAGTCCATCTCATATACATTACACCAGTGTACAGAGTTTCCAATGGAAAGAAAAGCAGCAGTCATACAATTTCTGGACAGTGAAGGCCATGCCTCGAGAAATGTATGCAACAACTTCGATGTCTTCCTGGGGATCCAACCGGTTGCATAAAAAGGCAACCATTCAGTGGAATAGCGTGACCAGCGACAAGCTATATCTCAGCACGTGACCCTGTCTTAGGCGTGAGTATATACATATGACAGTCGTGTGCATCTACCTGTGCAGAGAACGAGGACGCAACATCTTCTGCGACATCCTTGTGCTGCAAGAAGGTAGGACAAGAATTATCAGGGACATATCAGACAGTTTAGCTTATATGGATTTGTTCTGTGGACTGGGCATCAGAATTCAGAATACATTGCTTGCCAAGAGAATTCGATCGTTTTCGACCTTCATCTCCGGTAATCTCTGTAAATGCATTGTCAAAAACTCCAGAATGTTCGACTATAGCTTCATAAAGTCAGATCGATGTCGCATGTAACATTAAAAACTGCCATAACATGGTAGCGTGCTGACCTTATTGGTGTAAAAGTAAATTACTAATTCTTTATCATACATTCTTACCTGCCACAAGTCTCTTATAGACACACTTGTGCTGGAGTCAAGCCCCAGTGCTTCCCATGCGGCCGTTATACTCACAGCTTTTGAGCATCGATTCCAGAGAGCAACAACCAGGCGCCGTCGTGACAATGGTCCAGCCCAAACCTGGAAAGCATCCGCAACTACCCAAATTAGCAGAATATTTCAGTATTTGATCTGACGAAATAATCTCTTCAACTCCAAAGATGTGAGATAGAACCATGCAAAATAATTTACCAGCTTCTGAAAACAGAAAAGAATCAGGTTCATTGATTTAAGTGCATGAACGCCATACACTCAAAATCCGATAACTTTTCAATACATAATATGTCATAACCAAGTGACTGCCAGTACCATTGTTAAAATCATGATAAGACATGAAAGCAAACAAGTCTGTAATCTTTTTCACTCAAACTTCTACCAGTTAATAAGTAACTTAGAAAATTTGCTGTTTAACCGCAAAAGATTGGTTTTTCTGTTACCAGATTTACATGAAAATGAGATAGTGAAATGTATCTCTGGTGAAAATTGACCCCATCAAAAGCCTAAAATCCTTGCTGGTAGGTGAACACCAGAGGTTAAAGCAATAACCTTGGAGGTCGTATATAAAGCTCATAAGTCATGATTAGCACAAAAAGACTTGGTAAAGTATATGATGCTGCAATGAGGTATAAACCTGAGAGCAACCACCAGTTCCTGAGACATTAACCTTCCTCCCCTGAACCCCAAGGGAATCTGCAACAGACAGAAAAGCTTGCATATTTAGTGCATCAAAGAATGTCATCACCAAAGATTATGGTTACCAACAAACATGTAAAAGCATATATCCACCCACGTCAGAAATCACCTTGGTTGACAGCAATGACCTCTTCATTGCTCACTAGCTGATAAGTTTCTGCAGTCATATTTCTAACATCGCAACCAACTAAAAGAGGAGCCTGCATGATTAAGCATGAGCTGTGAATTTCCAACTCAGAAACTTATCCTTTCTACAACAACCAATGGAATCTATGCTTTGGCTTGACTGATTGATGTTAGAGATCATAAACATGAGCTGTGAATTTCCAACTCAAAATTCTAGCAGGGCAGAGAAGTGGGAATAGGTGAGTAAAAGAATTAAAAAGGAACCAGAGAAAACTAGTAGAGATTTTGGCCCATGTTCAGAACTGCAGAGGCATAAATGGCTCACTCCGTTATTCAAGCACACACTGCAGTAAGGAACTGTACTGAATGGTTTGCAAGGGACAGCAAACATGGAATGGCAATTATATGTCCTCACATTATAAGTTGTATTTAATTTTGAGCCAATGCAATGTAGTTTCATGGCTAAAATTTCTAAAGCTTGCAAAAGACATAAGAAGTTACGTCTCTAAGCTCTCAAAATCCTTGTCATTGGAACTATTTTTTGAATTTTTTAACAAAATATAACTGCTACCTTTTAAAGAAGAACATATAAAACGAGAAAAAAAATTGCTAAAAAGTAATGAACTATTCAGAATGAGAGGGAAACCTTCATCAAAGCCCATATGCTGAAATGTGCACGGTATTCTTGGTAAGTCATGCCTCCATTTCCAACTTCCAACATGTCTGGATCTGTCAGAGACATGAAGTTGAGTGTCAGAAGTGTAAGAAGCACTAATGCTACAAGGCACGAGTTTGATTGCTACCATTCCATCCTCCGGGTCCTGCATAGGCCGCCCACTTGTCATTCAGATCTGCAATTGTAGTCATGCTGAAGCAAAAAGAAGGAGATCAGAGTCAGACAAACTACGGGAGAAGTAAATATAGATGTTTTATGCTCTATGCGGATCAATACTTGCATTCAAACTGATTTGATTCAATGCAAATAAATGCAGCTAGCCAATGCTTCAGATGCTGCAAGTCACCATAAGAATTAGTACTCGAATTAGAGGTAGGTCATGCTGCACTCAGTTTCTAACTTCGTCCAAATAAAAACCCACTAGACTCTTTAAGTGTAGCATTAGCATAGACATAAATCACATTGAGAATACTTTTCCCATAGTCAACATAATACTTGCTAATAGCAGCTCTCGAAATAGACCCCACTCCATGGACAGCAGCGTAAACTGACTTCGACAGGATCCACTATCCAAACCCAAACTCACCATTAAGATAGGGCATGTTCACGATTACATTCATACTAATGGCAAAGTGAATGTCTCACAAACAAATGCATAAGAACATAATTTCTACTGGTAAAGTGTTCTGGTAAACCTAAAGGACTTCATTGCATAATTGAATTTTACATATGATGCAATGGTTATAGAGTGAGGATAAGGTTGTATTAAATAAACATCTTCCAGGATAAGGTTGAGAGGGCAGAGGAATCCTGCTATGCACTTGAAGACTGTAAATTCCAGGATCTTGCAGAGAGAGATATATGCTTTGCTCTCTTTCTCTAGTAGCATAGTATTGTGTTTATCTGACCTAGAAAGAAAAGAAGGTTACCTTGCCCATGTATCATTAATATCATCAGTCGTACGCCAACTATTCCCAATCTTGCCTGCCCACAAGGCAGGATCATCAACCCCCCTGCCCACAAAACCAGAAGATCAATTATCACTCTCAAGTCTCATCAAACAAATGAGTATTGGAAATTGACAGAGATGATCTGAAAAAGGTGAACTACCATTCACACATAGAGTACAGAATTTGCCGTCCTGTTGCATTTAGCGCCTTGAGCATTGGTGGATACCTGTACCGGAACCAATCAATGTCAGATTAAATGTCTACATAAGTCTCTTCACAGCTTAAACAGAATTAAGAGAGAGCAAGACCTGTCTTTTGGTTTGATGCCCAGATTATAGCAGTTGTCGTATTTCAAATAATCAACACCCTGAGACACCAACAGATGAAACTATTAGAGGAAAGTCTAGCCAGGAGAAAGGCTGCTGCAACTGCAAATGGTAAATTACCAGACTAATCTAAGTGATGGAACAAAAATTCTGAGAGTGCTTCACATTAATGTTGAAACTTTTAACATAAATAACTGATCAAAAGGGTTTCAGCTGTTTTAGGTAAAGCTAAAACCAACTATTTGTATGCCATAAGAAGCACAAAAGAGGAACAAATATTATTATCAATGCTAGCATACCAACTGGGGAAACACTAGTTAATTCCCTTGAAGAAATTAAAGACTCACCCAAGAAGCGAACTGTTTTGCATCATTTTCTTCATGGTAAAGTGATCCTGGTCGAACTTGACATGTATATATTCTGAAAGAGATGGTCAAGTGGACAACAAACCACTGGAGTTAGTATGCAGTCAAAAGTATAGAAAGAATGTTATTACCGGTACAGCTCCAGAGGATAAACATCCTACCCAGCATCAGAATAAATACCAAGCTTGAGGCCTTGCTTATGGACATAGTCTGCAAGGGCTTTAATTCCTGATGGAAAGGTTTTCGGATCAGCTACCAATTCGCCCTGCACAGCCATCAATGCAAAATCAAGAAGAGAGAAGCAACAGTGCAAGAACTTTATGGCATACTAAAACAATTAAATTGTCTCCCCAAGATGAATGAAATGATAGTAATTGCTCAGAATAGTGCAGATGTCTAGCGGAAAATTGTGAGACTGAGACACATCGTTAATGTCCCAAATCACGTAACTCACTAAAAGATGACAAAAAAATTTTAGAAAGGAGAAAAGTTGAGCCTGTTAACTAATTGTGTCATGCTCACTTAAAAATGAAAGATTGCAAAAGTAGAGTTCCACACTTTGAAAACTTGAGATGGTATTGTGAACTGAGCAAAACCAAAGGAACTAAAACTAACCTTAGCATTTCGTTTGGGAGTAGACCAGCAGTCATCTGTAGTCCATTGGAATAAATAAGTACATAAACCAGTAACATGAAATGCTATTCTGAGATTTAAGACATTGTAGAAGCATACCTATATTGACATACACATAACCTAATTTAGCCAGCCCAGTCGAAACAAGTGCGTCAGCTGCAAATGGGAGAAACACTCATCAGTACCCAATTGACAGAAGAGTGAATTAAATAAGAACTTCACCTCTCTTAACAATGAAATATATGCCCACTACTCGTTCCATTCCACGGTCTTCACTCAAACCACACCCTAACTATCATTCCCATCAACCACAACACTGCGAATACGATCCTCATGATAAATGCATGCCTGTACCACTGACATAAAGATATATCTCCATATGCACTTTGCCGGATCATACATTCCTACTTCTTATTCTCAATCTGTCATTTCTGCAGTTGACTCATTCGGCATGTAAACTCAAGAAATTCAGATAAACTAGTCACTTCTAAGTCCATCAAACACGTAAATTCAATCCCCCTTTTCTCAAACACACTCAAATATTTCCTGAACCTCTATCCCTCAATAAAATGTTTCTTCTTTGTTCTTTAATGGTAACCCTGCCAGTCATTACATGTAATTCATCAACGATTGCCCAACTAAACAAAAGATTCAACGAGAACGGAGAGCGATACCAGTTTCCTTGATGACCGTTTCGCTGATATTGCAGGCGAAAAAATTCCAGCTATTCCACCTGCCCAGACACAACAATTTCCCACGCATCAGCAAACGGATTACTAACGAATCTTACAGAACACCCCGATCGATGGATCCTAGGATAGAAAAGGACCAAAGGGAAAAGGACTTGCCCCATCTGAGGAGTCCGGGCCAGGCCATTGTTGAGCTGGAAAATTCCGTACTTGGAAGTATCGTAAATCCGATGAATCGACCTGCTGAACCCTGCTCTCTCGAATCCCCGCAGCAGATTCAGAGGCAGCGCTCTCCCGCCGGCAGCGACAACGATCGCCGACAGGGAGATGACCAGGAGGAGGTGTACGGACAGGGTGCCACTCCTCGCCATTGATGCTCTGTGTTCAAGCTCCTGAAACTTCTATTCTTTTTTTTTTTATTTTCATCAACAAGGATCATCAAACTTATGTAAGGACCAAGGTGCCGTGCAAGAAGATGATAAAGCAAAGTTCTGTTTTGAAGTTATCCGGTTTCCTAATTGACAGGTCAGCAGCGTTTGTTTTTCTCGTCATTTTGTCTTAAATGACCGGATCATGATTATCCCAGCTACAGTTGCATCGCCAGAATTAATTTAATCTTCTTGATTGCGATTTCTGAAATTTGCAAACATGTCTCTGAAATTAGTAGGACGCTGAAATTTTTATTTATTTATTTATTTATTGGGAAAGGAAATAATATTGACGTGTTTTAAATTTGGATATTATTTTTAACATACTCGATTATGATAACTTCTTTTTTTGATTAATTGGAATGGATTTAATAATATGAATGTAAAAGTTGGTAAAACTTCCTGAAATACAATATCATAAATTTAAGCTTCGATTAAGATTTCACAAAATCTCTCGAGATAAAATTCCATAAATTTAAAGTTTGCTTGAGATTTAAAATTTAACACCTAAAGAAAGGTAAACTTAATATGAAGCTCAAGGGAAAACAAACCTTACGGTGCAACCAAGAGCATAATTTAATCAAATTTCATAAATATTTCATGGAGGTGCCGGGGAAAGTGCTGATGTAGAAATAGTGATTTTGCCACCACTTTTATTGTTTTGATTTTTTTTAATTTTTTGGGTATTTTTTTGTGGTCAGACACTACTTTTTTGTCTTTTGACTAGTAGGTTAAAAAAAATGAGGTGTTGAGATTAAAATCCAAAGGTTAGGTAAACGATATTGATGTGGCCTCACTTTGTCAAATGACCAATTCTTTTTCTGCTTTTGCTTATTGCACACAATTTGACAAGGATGATGCAGAAGGGGGAGAGGATTAAGCCCCACTAATTGGTGCATAATTGTTGAGATTAGGGCTATGAGTGATGGGTATGGTAGGTCCCACAAGATTAAGAATAGGCCGACCCGCCAATAGGACAAAAGACAGCAAAGCATAATCCAAACTCGAGGATACACGTGAAAGCAGAAAAATGGCCCATTCTTGGGAACCTAACACACACGCATGGGACACGAGATGAATTGTGGTTTGATAATTGATTATATCTTAATTTTAGCTTTTGTTTACTACCCTTACTTCTCACTTTTCCAAACGTATTGGTTTTTGATAATAAAATACATTTTATCGAAATTCATTTTTTTTGTTTTTATTAAGAAGAGACAAGTTTAGTGGGGTTTCCATATAGAACATAAAGACAAAGTATATTTCAACGGGATTTAATCAATGATGAAGCCCAATGACATAAAAAAGTTATGCAGGAATTTAATCGAAGATAAAGTGTGATAACAAAAATATAATGTCAAAATTTAAACAATTTATGTCTTGATAAAGATATAAAGACAAATTTAACTGGTGACAAATATATGAAAAGTGCAATTGAGATACATGTCGTATTTTAATTAATGACCAAATGTATGAAATTACGATTAAAGTACAAGAATGAAAGATAATTGAAAGGTACCAAAATTGAAAGATTACAATGGTAAAAGATAACGGATTTTTGTCATGAATGTCGGGGGCTTTTCAAAGAGGACAATGTGGCTATTTTAAAGCCTACACTCAACAATTAAAAATTAAGGTTACACAAAATCAAATAAATAAATAACTTCCTAGTAATTACAAATTGTTACAATATTCACGATAAATTGCTTTGTAATTTCTTATTGTCGAGCAACACTTATCTAAAAGAGCTTAAATATCTAAAACTATCTCACCATTTACAAGTCGATATCAATAACTTCACCCAGACAACTAATATATGCCCATCAATAACTTCCTTCGTGAGTGATCGATGCTCTTCAAGTTGTCGAAGGAGCTTATAAATCTAAAACTATTGGTACTTACCACCCCATAACTCATTTTTGTGGTGAATAACTTCTTTGGTCGTCGATGCTTTCTAAGTTGTCGATCATTCTTTTCATCAATGACTTATGCCATTCACCAAATTTTGCTACAATTGACTAAGGGTGTGTTTAGTTGGACTTTTGGGGAAAGCCATTAAGAAAATGCAAAGGACTTTAAGTTGAAGAGGTTTTTCAAAATGCAAACTGCATTTGGTAAATGATAATTTAAAAGTTCCTTGCAAAATACCTTTAGCCAAAATTGTGTTTGGATAAGTTATATTTATAAAAGTCTTTATTATTAAAAAAATGATCAATGGTGGCAATTCCCTGTCAATTATATCCAAAACTTTGTCAATTTTGGATGTTAATGGACGCAAAAGAATGATCAATGGTGGCAATTCCCTTCGCAATCCAAAAGTTCGTCAAAACACGGAAGCAATAAGGATCATGTGTATTCCTTATTGAATCTTTACGTAAGGAAGTCAACTTTAAACGACTCACCTCCCTCCAAGATTCTCCTTTATTGCCTAGATACTTGAATCGGGAGATTAACCATATATCTAGATAAAATTTCATATCGTATTAGATATATGGCGTGTTTGTTTGAGTGATTAAAATTTTCGTAAATTAATTTACTGGACTTCCATGTATTTTACCTATAAAAAATGATAGGTCAACCGAAATTTCATGTAAAGTCAATGAAATTACGCATGCTCAAAGTTATGAAACTGAATTTCCTAACTTGAAAATGAGAACCGAATTTTCTAGAAAAAATATTTTGAAAAAAATTCTTCTTTATCAGTAATTTTTCTCGAAAGAAACGCACCTTTAACCTTGTTTCCTCTTTGCACGAGAGATTGATCTTATGCTCAAGTCGAGACTCAAAAGTCAAGAGTTCGGCGGCTCAGATAAGACGGGGATCGATTTCTCAACCTTCACGAGCTAGAAAAACATTGAAAGCGAGAATAAATGCTACCAACTATGTCCCTCGCATTCTACGTTGGCACGCCACTCGGGGAGAAAAAGAAATCTGAGCTCGCCATATAGTCAACCCAAATGATTTTTTCTACAATTTGACCGACTAATAATCGTCGAAAATCCTGAGAGCTACCTAATGTACATTGCCACAGGATGATGTGAAATTATCGCATGCGAGTTGCATGGTGTATTAAACCTAATATGGATCATTCATGATGGTAGGTTCCATGTGGGTCTTCCGGTGGCCTAGATTGTGTTTAGTATGTATAGTAAGTTCAATGGTATACTTGCCCGTAGAATAATAAATAAGATCAACTCATTGTGCATGTTCTGTCATATATCAACATATTTGAAGTAATTTGCTCTATATTGATCTTGTTACATGCTTCAATTATCTTACTATTGCTCATTTGAATTTCCTTTATGACATAAGCCTTAAATTTGTGGGCTATTATGCTAACCCCATTTGTCATATATGACAATTAAAAAGTCTATTTTTGGCATTATCTAAATTGTCATCGATATATGTATTTTTTATATATATATATATATATATATATATATTTTTTTTTTTTTCTTCGATAGATTGATTCGGCATAATCACAAGACTTATGACTCAAATCTTGGACTTAAGAGAGCCTTGATTGATAGATTTCATATTTATAGCAAATTCGTAAAACTCATGATCAGAATCTCGGGCTTAAGAGAGCTTCGGATCAATAAATTTCATATTTATTGGATGAGGTAGTTAAAAATATTTTATTTCAAACTATCCAAATTGTTATCAATGAATGCGTTTTTTTTTTTTTTTAATAGATCGGCTTAGAAAAACCGTAAAACTTGTAACCTGAATCTTGGGCATAAGAGAGCCTTTTAACAAATGATACAGTTAAAAAAAAAAATTATATTTTTAGCATCATCCAAACTGTCATCAATGCATTTTTTACTCAATAAAACAATTTAGCAACACCTTAAAACCTGTAATATGAATCTTGACTCAAAAATTACTGCGATTGGTAAATTTCATTAGGGACATCAATTTTTCAAATCACTAATAACTTAGTATGAATGTATTTATAGATATCATAGTGATCCATTGTTCATATAGACTAAGTCCATGTAGACGATTGGTCATGTAGGCCCTGTAGGCGAATCCACCTAATTAATGGTTTGTTCGATATCAGTCCCATCCCATATAGATCACGTAATACGTTCTCGATCATTTTGAGATATAGATCCAAGAAATGAAAAGGGCCCTCCAGTAGAAAAAAAAAGCCAATTTCCAGACATGACGGGCCGATTTGCCTTTTGACATGTCAGAGCTATTGCAAGACATTAACTGCAAGACCGAAATCTTTGAAATGCGAGGAGCGTCATGCAGAAGCAGAAGTCCTTGCAAGAAAACAACACGCCTCGCCTCGTTAGCCGTCAAGAACAGAACATGTCATGTCTACTCTTCAGAGGGAGACAAGACCGAAACCATAGAGGCACAAGGAAAGAATCAGTACTGAGAAGAACACCCGAGAAGTAAAGCTAAAAACTGATGATCGCCCGAACAAGCTGCTTTATTCTATAACCATTCTACTGCATCGACCAAGACACACAAGCCAACCTCTACATCGGCAAAACCATCTGTCACTGCTCGCGTCATTATGTACAATTAAAATGGAAAGCAAAAAAGAGGAAAGAAAGAAGAAAAAATCAATTTATTTGAGGGTGGTGTTCTGTAACAGAGGAGCACTAGTTGCGGACCCTGTTGGTTCCTTTACTGGGTCCGGAAGGCGGCGCAGACCCTTTAGGAAGGAAATTCAAGAACATTGGTCCCAATGTTCTCGACCGCCTTCCTCTTCTTGAACGAAACGAAGCTGTGGAACCGGAGCTCGACCTCAAACCCGTCTCCTCGCAAGAGACGATTGTGCCGAGCTCAGTCGCGCGGTCGGCAGGGATCACGACGACCTCGACCGCGTCGCTGCGGCGGGGAAGAGCGAGATTCAAGGCAGAGGCGGCCTCGCGATCAGATGAAGTCGGCGGCAGCTGAACGACGCGGGTCAAAGGCCTGGCGGCGGATGCAACGGAAAGAGGTTGCCACACGGCGAGCATGATCATGAGGAGGAAGTGGGATTTGCATGGGACCGCCATTGTAAAGATCTTGGTTTGCACATGCACGAAGAAGTGAAATCTGCGAGAGCGAGGAGAGAGAGAGATCTGATGAAGATGGGGGAGTGAAGTGTTTTGCTTTGCACTGAGGAAGAAGGTTTGGTCTTTTTTAAAAGCAGGAGAGAGTGAGAAACCGTCCTCGGAAGAGAAGAAGATGTCAACAGTGGACAAGGACACATGCGCCATCTCACTTCTCACGCGCTCTCGGCGGTGGCGCGGGGACCTAAGCAAATTGCGCGTGGGACCGGGGACCCTCGTGTGCGATAGAAATGTGCGGATAATTTTTCGTCGATCTTCATGATGCCTCTCGTCTCATTTTCACGTCATATTTTCCGACTCTTTTTTCAACTTTTGATTTTGTTATTCGAGATCTTATTAAACATTGAAGCCTCAATTTTTTTGATTATTTGTATGAATCCCCGCTTTCCAGAAAAGAATTATAAGCGTGGGTTTAGCGTTATTCGTTTTATTTATTCATTTTTTGATTTTAGCGGATACTACGATTTTATTTTGACTTTAAGACAACTAATCATTTTGTGTTTAGTTGGCTGGATTCAAATTCTACGGTTTTATTTTGACTTCAAGACAGCTAATCATCTTGTGTTCAGTTGGCTAGATTCAAATTGAGATAAAATAGGATAAAGAAAATTTAAAATTCTCCAAATATCTTTCGGATTATGAAAATATCCTATCATATATTTTGTGCAATTTACTATAAGATTTAAAATATTTGAAAATCTTCAACATAAGAGATATCCCATCATCTTCAACAAGCTTTTGTTGAGTCTATTCTTAGCAGTTGTTTTCTCGACAACAGTTCAAATGCTCAGTTCTCTAACTCTCAAGAAAATTGTCGAACCAAGTGGACTTCAAGGTGGAGCTACTAGGGGAGGTGATGGAGGAAGGTGAGCTACCGAGGAAATGGAGAAGGACCACCTTTTCCATTTAAGAAAAAAAAATTAAAAAATTGAACTGAAGACCAGGATGATATCTTTGGCGCTTCATCGAATATTTGGTAAGTACCTAGTTAAAAGTCGACCAAGAGAGAAATCGTGGAACAATGAAGGCCAATAATGGGTAATCGGATGTGAAGTAGAGAGATGAACTCAGATATGATTAAGTAATCGTGGAAAAGCTTGGAAAGAAAGAGGGGGAGTCATAGATGAAAGCCTTAGCACTCCAAATGAGCCATCATTCACAAGGGCATTGGCAAGAATACTCAAGAATGCCAGAGTAAGGGACAGTCACAATGGACACCTGCCAAAGTGGTGGTGGGGTACCGCATGGTGAGAAATGTCAAGGATGGTGAGTCTCTCCTCAAGCGGGTTTTTTTGGGTGGTGGGCATTTCGTCTAGTCTAGGAAATGTGTCTAAATACCAGATATGATAACATATTATCTTATTTGGTGTTTGGATGTGTCCGAGGATAATATGTTATCCTATCCAAGTTCAAATATGGACCACTAAATGTAGAAAAATTTATGTGTAGTTCACTAATATAAACATAAATAAGGAAAAATCCAAAATTATCACTGAGTTGAATGTTATTAAAAGATATCCTTAAGCGATACTAAGACGCTCATTAACATGCATTTACAAGATACAGGGGATGAGTACAGTACGTTTTTACGCATTATAAAGCATCGAAAGTCGTAACATATGCCCTACATTTTGAAGAACATATCAATTGATTTTTAGAACTTTAATTGCATTTTTCAAAATTGAGAAAAACCGAAAAGAGGGCGCGTGGGAGGAGCGGGAGTGGGGGAATGAAGGAGGAGAGGCGTAAGGCGTCAAGAAATTTGACTCTTCCGGAGGATGTGGACAGGCGGGGTTGGGGGGTGGGAGCCCACGTTGGACTCGTGCCACCGAACGGCGC
This sequence comes from Eucalyptus victrix, assembly GCA_016097545.1. Taxonomy (NCBI): domain Eukaryota; kingdom Viridiplantae; phylum Streptophyta; class Magnoliopsida; order Myrtales; family Myrtaceae; genus Eucalyptus; species Eucalyptus victrix. The sequence goes on along the minus strand of CM027841.1, from coordinate 49,314,093 downwards.
CTTCGTTGCGGACCTCCGCGCCAAACCAGGTCAAGCACACCCCCCACCACTCATGCATCAACATGCCCATTGGCCCCCGGGATATTAGCGATCGGAAGAGAAAATGACCCTTTCTTGTTTGTTTGTTTTTGTTTTTTCAAATCGCCAATTCAAATCGCGTCACGAATGAATATCTAACTAACTTGTACTTCAGAAAGATGCAGTGACGGCGAGCGCCTTAATCTTAGACACGCGTGTGTGGGACAATTTGAGTGACTACGACTCAAATCGAACAATTCGTATACGTAACAACCGCTTATGTTAAATGCCTCAATAGATAACAACCTTGGTTGCTTTCTCTCGTTCTTTTACGTTTTTGGTTTTTGCTTGTTCAAAAATGACGGGAAGCTTGCTGCTATGGCTTTACTGTGATGTCGAAATATTCAAACCCAGAGTCTCATCTAATCCAAGAAAAATTTGTCAAAAAAGTCTTAAACTTGTTGTACAATGGTTAATTTAGTTCTAAATATTTTAATTTGATCAATCTAGTACTGGATTTTTTGATAACTTGCCAATTCAATTATAAAATTTATAATCGTGTTGTTTTACATGATATGGCCAATATTAATGTGGATATTTTATTATTTATTTTTTGTTCTTTGGTTCTTTTCTTCTTCATTGAGCTAGTAGGGCCACAAAACCCTAGCCCGATCTAGGCAAGGGCTCATGAGTCCTCATTGTTGTTGATGAGGGCATCATGACCCCTCGCCTAGTGTCAACCCTTTGTTAGTGGCTAGCAGCCTTGTTGACTCAACAAAGAAGAAAAAGAAAAGAAAAGAAAAAATAATAATAAACTTGTTTTAAAAAAAAATCAAAAAAATTATCTACGTTAATGCCAATCGTGTTACATAAAAGAACTAGCTCTGATTAGACTTGTTACATTGGCGATTTTCTATCAAAATTAGACAAAATGACCATATTGATAATTTATTAAAAAGTTTATAACTAAATTGGTAAATTTTATTGGCACAATTAAAATATTTATTACTGAATTAACAAGTTATCAAATGATTTAGGACTGAGTTGATAAAATTAAAAGGTTTTGATTAAGTACTTTTTAGATAAATTTTTCAATGAATTAAGATTTATCGGGATTCAAACCCGGACTGGAGGAGAACATGGCCCGTCCTTATTTCCTTGCTGTTTTTAACCACTAGCATTGACCGGTCCAGTCCTTGTTTTGTTTATTTTCATAGGCTAATTTATCCTCGTTAATAAAATGGAAGGAGTACGTTGCGTAGAGGTCACTCATTACTCACTTAGAGGGAGGAGCCATCTCTATAATTACTACTAGTCGAGAAGAAAAAGTTCTTTTCAAAAAAAAAAAAATGCCCATATTCTCATTACTTTAATGTAACTTGATTTATAAAATTTAAATATTTTAATTTCTTAGTGATCGATGATTGGATCTTATGCTACAATGATTTCATGTTCACATTTGCATTAAATGACGTAACGGAGTACTTACGTTATAGAACGATGGACACAATGAGGGAGAGGTCATACGAGGTTCTTGCAAGCAAAATTGAGTCTTTACTGGGGAAGATAATTTTGCTCTAATTTTGGGTGAGAAAGCAAGATCAAGAAAGTGAAAAAACAATTGCAAATTATGATTATATGAAGAATTTAGTGAGTTAGGTAAGAATAATAATTGGTGTCAAGAAGAAAGTGGTGAGGGAGAGAATTTGAGTTAGCTGAAAATATAAAATTTCAAAGCCGTAAACTATACTTATAAAAAAAATAGACATCTTGGCCCATTTTAATTTTTTCGGATGCTGTTGGAGAAGAGTGTGGTTGGTAAACGATAAATATCAAGACCAGATTGATCCCTTCCAAATGGAAAACCATTTTCACCCTATTAGAGAAATTATTCAAGGATCAAAAAGTCCATGAAAATTGTTCATTCTATTGAGGACATGTCGCCATATGTGTACATTGAAACCTTTTTTTATGTAGGTGTAAAGAATTTTATAAAATTTTCGCCGCTTAGATGGAATAAGCAATCAAAAATTGATTTAATTAAGTGTTACATAATTAGTTCATACCTCAAAAGTATTTAAATATTTACTACTTGAACCTATGTTATTGCCATGGCGCGACCATAGTAAACATTGTGCACATTAGCATAATCTTGTTCCTAGGTAATTTCATAGGTATCCCAAACTTCATAACACGTGAAAATGATATTTGAATTTGGAAACCCCATTCCAATTTTCATCAAAAGAGGGACTCGAATTCGCTGACGTCACACTGTCACCACCACCAGTCAAACGGTTCTCGTGGTTCACCCAACGTAATAATGTATGAGGGTCTTAGACTTCCCAAAAATCATGGGCCGCGACTTAATTGGACCAGGCCCAATATAAAAGGCCCACTTGATCCGCGTTTTATAGCCCTCGTTCGATGGGGGCTAATTTCCATTTGCAGAAGCATTTGGACAAAGAGCACTTTCATATATGTATGAAAAGCTAGTATGAGCGGTATGGAAGTCGCTCTAACGTTGATTCATCGAGTGCAAGGTTCGATTCCTCGTCACAGTGCTCTGCTAATCTCAATCGGTGTGGTTTGGGATAGGCTGCACAGATACCCTGGCTGGTTTCCATAAGTTTGTGGTTCTATGTAAACCGTTTATGTCTCATGATTACAAAAGAAGAAAGAAAAAAAAAAATGAGATCGCATTTTAAACAATCTATGCTTGAGTATGGTATTCTGGATTTGCAGGATATTCATATAATGTTAAGTGTTAAGCACAATATCTTGGCCCAAGGTTGCGATGATTCAACAGTAAGATACAAGAGTAATTGCTAAGTATATCAAATTCTGGCCAATAAAATGAGTATTTGATGTAGAATGGATGCAAGCTCAAGTTTTACAGGTCATCTTAGCTAGAAAATGATGTGAAGAATTAATTACATATCAATAGGTCAAACCCTATTTTACCCCTTCTTTAAGAGGGAGATAATCACATCGGCGTATATAAGCTGACAAGGAAAGCAATGTCAGAATCAGAAAGCTATACTGCGCGTCAGCGCCTTATTTTATAACTCCATTATTCCTCTGAATCTACTTTACCAGAATCAATCCCACAGTATTATATTTATGAGTAAAGAAAAAGGCTAAAGTCTTGCTCGATCAAGCTCCCGTCACCCCGAATCCTCCTCCTCCGCTCGAATCCAAATCGGGATCTTCCCCACGTTCTCTTCTGCAGCCACAAATTCTCAGCTTTTTCTCCTTTTTTCAAGAGAGAGATGTGAACTACCCACAAGATAATATATAAGTACGCGTGTCTCCTGCGCATCTCTCGATCATTCTTTTCATCTTGAAGTTCATCCAGAGAAATCTCCTTTTCTTTGTGCTCATGCTTTGATGGCACCCCTAGCATTTCTTTATTCCAGTCTGTTTTCCGAGAAGCGAGTACAAGCCGACACATGTTGCATGAAGATCTGCGATGGGCTCTTGGAATCTTTTTAGATCCCGGTAAAATAAATAGCGCTTGCTTCAATATCTTGCGCAAATCGAAGTAGAAGCAACAAGACTCGTGTCACTGCAACATCCTCCTGAGTTTATTTTCTCACAGTACCCTGTTGAAAAGAGCAATACTATAATAGCATGCAATGTGCAGGAGATTATGGAATCTTGTACATATATTTTAGCTTGATGAACTCAGTGAAAGCTTTCACCACGGTGCAGATCTAACTCTTGAGCGGCTGAAGAATGGCACGACTAGTTTTTTACGCCTCAGCATCATCCATTAGCTTACTATAAATCAGACCGATGGAACTTAAAATCCTTTTCATTAGTCTCTTTGGCTCATCAGGGTATTGAATTCCTGGACAAAAGTCGCAAATGGGATCGGAACGAATGTCGCCATCTTGGAGATCAAGGCCATGTGATGGAAGACGAGGCAATGAAAAGACAGCTTATCGAAAATCGAAAAAGGACAACATGGCCGGGAACAGAAGCAATGTCCACGTCCAAAGGACTTGAAAGAAGTCTGTCCCTACACTTTTGGCGGAATAAACATCATGTTCTGTGGTCACGGGCTTTCTGAATTGCACTTCAAATCACATGGTTCTGTCCATGTAACAGTAGCATCAATTGAAAATTCCAAATTTTTCTGCCTAATTCTTTGCTTCAGGAGCTTTAATCCGTATCGGGGTCTGCTTTCCCTCGGACACTCGTCTTGCTATGCCCTCAAAGCTGTGATCTTTGATCTTTTGCTCAGCCTGAAATCAAATTTTGCTCTCGTTTTCATCTTATTTATTTTGGCCGCGTTTGCTTTGCTCCTGCTCAAGTGATTGACCAAACCCCGCCACCAAAAACCGCCAGTCAGCAGTCACCCTTAACTCGTTTTTGGCAACCGAAAATGAAAATGAAAATGGCCTATCGGTTGGTGGGGATTGAATGATCATGCGTATAGAAAAGAGGAAGATCTCGATAATCGGCCGGCTAGAATATGCGGAAAGTCAATAAAGTAAATATGAAAGAAGATAACCAAAAAGAATAATGTGCACTGAGTGAGAAAGTGGAGTGGGCTGGCCGCTGGTTGGTGGTGATTGATAATGCTTCTTAAAAATGGAGTTGTAGTTTAAAGTCACATCACTATATGATACTGCGTTTCCGGGTCCATTCCCCCTTCATTTTCATTCAAATCGTCCTGTTGTGCCCGTGAACAGTTTTGACTCTGCGAAAAGGACAAGAAAAAAGAAAGAAAGGGAAGAAGTATTCACTGGACTGTCAAAATTTGAAGCTTGCTTTCCTTTTTCTTGTTACCTTCGCCTTTCTTGTCCCGCAAAGGGTCGCTCATGTGGATGGTTCTAGATGGGTCACGTCGGTTTCCATGAGCTTTGGGAGGCCCCTATCGCATTTATGAGACTTGCACTGAGTGATTCTAATGCAGGTGAGATTCGTTTTTTCTGTTTATTTAATGGGTTTTTCAGTTTAACATCGTTCAGTGACAGGTGGGTTGGTTTGGTTTTTTTAATTTGCGCTGTTTATGAGCTTCGTGTGGGTCTCTTTATAGGTGAACGAATTTGATCTACCTCTGCATTTTTGGCCTCTACTGTGAGAGGAAAGATGGGCGAGATATGAATGGCTTCTGCATTTCATCCGCAGGGTCTTACTCTGAGAAGCTCGCATTCTGGGTGAGCACATCATCCTCCAGGAAGATCTAGTGCAGATCTGCTGCTAAGTTTCCTGGTCCACACAAAGCATTGCAAACTGAAGATTGAAGAGCTCGAGCTTGAAAAGCATGGATCTTGGTTATGGGAGATGCTGGAGACCTTCTAAGGTTGGTCAGTTCGCTTTTTTCTTGCAAATGACATGGGGGGTCGACTATTAATTTCGAATGCTGTAATGCCATGTTGATTCAGTGAAACTTGCATATTGGTTGGAGAGTTCTGATATTGCTGCTTTCTGAGTGAAATTTCAGGAGTCCTGGAAGACAATAATGCTGTTAGCTTATCAAAGCCTTGGTGTGGTGTATGGCGACCTGAGCATATCCCCATTGTATGTCTACGCGAGCACGTTTGCAGAAGACATTCAACACTCGGATACCAATGAAGAGATATACGGCGTTCTTTCATTCGTCTTCTGGACGCTCACTTTAGTTCCCTTGTCCAAGTACGTGTTCATAGTTCTTCAAGCTGATGATAATGGCGAGGGTAAGCACTTAGGACATTGCAATAAGTTGCAATCAGCCAATCTTTCCGGATTTCTTATACGTTGTGTTGGCAATGGTGTGTCTTCTAGGTGGTACTTTTGCACTGTATTCACTGATATGTAGACATGCCAAGGTGAGCCTTCTGCCAAACAGACAGGTTGCTGATGAAGAGCTCTCCACTTATAAACTAGAGCATCCTCCAGAGAATAAGAACAGCTCGAAATTGAAGACTTTGCTGGAGAGGCACAGACGCTTACACACGGCTTTATTGATCTTGGTCCTCCTTGGAACTTGTATGGTCATTGGAGACGGGCTACTCACTCCAGCCATCTCCGGTCAGCTATTTCTTATTTCTGTTGATAACATTTCATTCTCGACACGTGAATAAGACTTGAATCCTTTTCTCTTTTCTTACCATTTTGCTTTTCGGTGTAGTCTTCTCTGCTGTTTCTGGCCTTGAGTTATCCATGTCCAAGGAGCACCATCAGTGTAAGGCATTCTCAGCTTGTATTTTCTTTACTGAAATGTCCGATTAATTGTTTGTAATGAGCAAAAGCCGCTTGATGTCAGTTGCTGAAAATTGAGTGTTTGATTGGGGTCAAGTCATCTAGTTTGAGTCTATGTATTTTCATCGCATCTTTCTGTAGCTTTCGTGGATAATATATTATAAGCAATAGAGTTTGTATCTCTGATTCTTGAAGTTGATGACTGGATCATTGATGACTGGATCATGTTGCTCTATCCTAGATGATGAGGGGAAAAAGGCCTATCTGGTATGAACGGTTGGGACCATTCCCAAGTTGGGGACCAGACTGCTCATATTCTCTCCTCTGTTTAGTTGTCTGTCTTAATCCTCAGTCCAGAAGATCCTTAATGAATTTTCATCTCTAATAGGAGGCCGACGGAAATTTAAACTTATGGTATGCCATAATAAAATGGATATGCATATTACAAGCTACATAACATGTGCAAGCATCAGAATACAACGTCTTCCTCAAACATTAATTAAGCAGAACGTACATCTTCTGGGAAATTTGTAAAAGTATACTTTTAGTTTTTATGATATGAACACCCCCAGCATTGTTTTGGCCACATATGTTCTTGGCTTGTCTGCATGAGTTCTCCACTGATAAAAAAGGAACCCTCTTTCCATGGAAATGCAATTGTGTGACCACTGACCATTTACCTCGGAAGTTGTTTCTTAGTGATTCCATGGCAAGGTCTTCTCCAGTTTTCATATTCTGGATTCTGATCTGAGAAAACTTCCCTTACAAATAATCCTCTTAATGGAGCAAGCATCTGCAGATAATTCTCAATTGTTCCATTCTCTCTCCTCTTTTGATCGTCAGCTGATGTTGTATACTTTAGGAAGAGGATTTATTGGCTAAATTTTTGTGTCTGGTTTTGTAATTCAGTTTCCCCTTATTGCAGATGCCGTCGTTCCTATTACGTGTTTCATACTGGTCTGTCTATTTGCTCTTCAACACTATGGCACGCATCGAATTGGATTCTTATTTGCACCTGTCGTGTTGACCTGGTTGCTATGCATCAGTGCCCTTGGCTTGTACAACATACTGCACTGGAACCCACACGTCTATAAGGCGCTTTCTCCTTATTATATGTTTAAGTTCTTGAGGAAGACCAGGATGGGCGGGTGGTTGTCTCTGGGAGGAGTCCTACTGTGCATAACAGGTATTTATTTTTATTTTTTTGGCCCAGATAGAACATGTGATTTCACTGGTAAGAAAATGGTTTCGATTCTTAATAGTTATTTCATGATATTGGCATCCTCAGTTGTCAATCTCTGGACAGTTTGATTTGATGTTCCTCGTAGTTGACATTGAACTCCTGGTTATCTAGTATCCAGGGACTAAAATGCTCGATTCACTTCATGTTCATAGCCATCAGATGACAGAAATTGGTTCATTTTATGCAGGATCTGAAGCTATGTTTGCCGATCTTGGCCACTTCTCGTGCACAGCAATTCAGGTTATCCTCAGCTATTATCAGTCCATATCAATCTTTTGTTTGGGAAATGTTTGATTTGCCAATGAAGTCACAGTTCATGTTTATTCTGGCCGCAGATTGCTTTCACCTTTCTAGTTTATCCAGCTCTCATATTGGCATACATGGGTCAGGCTGCTTACCTCTCCAAGCATCATGACAACCGAAACCAAATCAGTTTCTACCTCTCAGTTCCAAGTATTGCCCTCCCTCCCTCTTCTTCCAAACTAGAGTTTGATGCAAGAAATCAAATCACCGTCCATTATTAACCAGAATGTAGACTATGCTTGTATACAGATGCTTGATTCAAACAAACATATTTTTCATTTGTTATCAAACTAGTCATGATTCTGTTGGGAAAGTGGTGTGAATGCTCGCCGTATTGATCAATTTAGACCATCCATTCTACTGTTAAAAGATGTATGGATTAAATGACACAATTTTATCTGCAGAAATTGTGAGATGGCCTGTTCTTATAGTAGCCATTCTTGCCTCTGTGGTGGGAAGCCAAGCGATCATCAGTGGGACATTCTCCATAATAAACCAAAGTCAATCGCTTGGTTGTTTTCCAAGAGTCAAAGTTGTCCACACTTCGGACAAGATCCATGGGCAGGTTTATATCCCTGAGATCAACTGGATGCTCATGATCCTCTGCATTGCTGTGACCATCGGATTCAGAGACATAAAACACATGGGAAATGCTTCAGGTAAATCATGGCTTGTATGCCTCCATCCGTACTGAAAATCACTTCATCCTATTGTTTAGGCCCTGCAAAAGTAAACCTGACACGAGCTAATTCCTTGGTTCAAATTGTGTTGAACTACTTTCTCCACGATGCAGGTCTGGCAGTAATGACAGTAATGCTGGTAACCACATGCCTCACATCCTTGGTCATAATTCTCTGTTGGCACAAACCTCCTATTCTGTCTCTCTGCTTTCTACTCTTTTTCGGCTCAATCGAGCTGCTCTACTTCTCAGCATCACTGACCAAGTTTGCCGAGGGCGCATGGCTTCCCATCCTCTTAGCGCTCTTCCTCATGACCGTCATGTTTGTTTGGCATTATGCCTCCATTAAAAAGTATGAATTTGACCTCCACAACAAGGTTTCACTGGAGTGGCTTCTAGACTTGGGTCCAAGCTTGGGAATCATTCGAGTCCCTGGAATAGGTGTAGTTTTCACCGATCTCATCTCAGGAATTCCCGCCAACTTCTCCCGCTTTGTCACCAACCTCCCTGCATTCCACCGCATTCTCGTCTTCGTATGCCTAAAGTCAGTCCCCGTGCCTCATGTGCCACCTGAAGAGCGGTATCTTGTGGGCCGTGTGGGGCCGTCATCGCACCGTTCCTACCGATGCATCATTCGGTATGGGTACCGAGATGTCCACCAGGATGTGGATTCTTTTGAAGCCGAGCTAGTCGACAGACTTGCTGAGTTCATACACTTGGAGTGGACTCAAAGAGACGCAAACGGTTCTTATGTCAAGGATGATTGTCCCAGTTCCACTGGATCTTCGTCAAGCGAGCGTAGATTGACAGTGATAAGGAGAGTCTCGATCACCGGAGCCCCGGCTTATGAGATTGGAGAAAGCCCGGGCCGTGCAAGTGTATCTCTTGGCTTTCCAAGCATAGAAAGTTTAGCTGATGTCATAGAAATGGAACCCGTGGGTGCTGTGAAAAAGACAGTGAGGTTTGCCCAGGATGATGTATCCGAGGCCAATTCAAGGACCGAGATAGAGAAGCAGATGCGAGAAGAACTGCACGATCTGTTAGCAGCTCATCGATCAGGGACTGCATTCATACTTGGACAGTCGCATGTCCGAGCGAAGCAAGGATCATCCGTTCTGAAAAGGCTGGCCCTCAATTTCGGCTACAACTTTCTGAGGAGAAATTGTAGGGGACAAGATGTGGCACTGAAAGTGCCTCCAGTGTCTCTCCTTGAGGTTGGGATGGTATATGTTGTGTAATAAATACCCTCTGTAATATACTAATCAACTCCACCAGTTTCTCGCATGGACTAGTACACACGAGGAAACATTCTCAAAAGAGAGTTAAGGAAATGGCCAGCGGTTAACACGGTGGCACATGTGTTCTCATCTCGTGAGGCGAGTTCATACATATATATATAGAACTTTTGGACTGCAATAATCCAGAAAGAAATAACGAAGGAGATTTTTGGACCGTAGGCATGCACATTCACTTTCAGCAGGACATCTAAGGCAAAACATATATTCACACAAGAAGGCAAGAAGGCAATCTTCATACAACCGCTGGACTGACCTAAATGTCTTTTGGAAGCCTTTCAAAGCTCAAGCGTTAAAACAATCGTTCGCAAAAATAAGTTCTTGCAGTAGATGGGATCTTATGCAATTCTTCTACTTTTTCCCTCAAAAAGAACTGTGCAAATTGCATTCGTCCTCAAAATGATTATCGTTTCCCTAAATGGACAGCTAGAGATTACAGACCACACCAAAGAAAGAAGGTTGAAAATGAAAAGCAGAACAGCACCATGATCAGTAAGAAGGTTTGCTATTTGACATTGGCTGCTAATATCGAATATCTTTCGCAACGTCGAAAAAATGAGCAACATTTTCCTCCGGTGTACCTACTTTAATGCCATGACCAAGATTCAAGATATGTTTCCCTTTACCAGCTTTCCTCACAGTATCATGTATCCGCTTGGTAATGAACTCCTTTGAGCCAAAAAGGACCCCCGGGTCCACATTACCTTGGACAGCCACGTCAGCTCCCAGTCGCCTCCTACCTTCTGCCATGTCGACTGTCCAATCCAAGCTGACAACGTCAACGCCTGTCAAGGCTAACCTCTCAAGCAAGCCACCAGATCCACTAGCATAAAGAATTAGAGGGAGATTTGGATGGCTTTGCTTCACAGAATCCACAATTTGCTTCAGATAAGGCAAGCTGAACACCTCAAAATCTTCGGGACTGAGCTCTGTGGCCCATGAATCAAAGATCTGAACAACCTGAGCTCCATTGTCAGCTTGGTACTTAATGTACTTTGCCATGGAGGTTGCGAATTTCTCGAGCAATGCATGTAGTACCTGACACAAAATTCTGTCAATCTGATTGCCAGTGCCAGGATCTCAGTAAACTGAGTGTGGTGGTATTGCAAATGCAGCCGTCTTGCAAAGCACAAAGCTAAAGTAAATTATAAAGATAAAAGAAATATCCCGTGACTACCTTGGGTTGCGAGAAAGCTAATTTCTTTATCTTTGTGAAGTTCTTTGATGAACCACCTTCAATCACATAAGATGCTAAAGTAAAAGGAGCACCAACAAAACCCAAGACTGCCGCTTCATTATCCACCTGTAAATCATACACTTTGTTACCATAGCCCAACAATTCCAATGCGGATTGGTGAATCAGTTTAGTCTAACACATATATTTTGTTATATTATAGTCTGTAGTTCGGTTGTCACATGCACATAGAATTTATCATGAAGAGAAATGGTATCACAATAAAACAGTTTGAGCAAACTTAACAGCCAACACCAGTAATTCTACTGGCATTTTGCTGAAGGCTTTTTTCCCTCGATATATGCATACACAGTTAGGAATATCTCTTTTGTTACCGTGATCATTTTGGTAGTAAATAATATGACTAAGTATTCATGGCAAGAATAGCAAAGTCTTTGTTAAAGATTGAACTTTTTAAAACCAACTCTTGCATAACTGTTGAACAATTAGGTCTCGTGCATAAAACATGGGGCACCTATATCTAGTGCAGAGCACCATAATGGAGTGACAATCTTCAAATAGGTAAACAAGCACAAAGATGGATCACAAAGATGCGGATAAATTCTAAGATATGCAGAGAAAGACCTCTTTTCGCAAAATCTTCAATGCTTCTCCCACATAGGGCACTGAATCTTCAGGAGTAAATTCTCTCACTTGATCAACATCAGCAATTGTCTGTACCGGATTGAAGATGAGAGGACCCTTACCCTTGACAATGTCAAATGGTATATTCATTCCTGTAAGAGGGGTGAGAATGTCTGAGAACAAAATAACCTGCACAAATGAATATACATCAGTATGCCAGTATAGGAAGATAGAGAAACAAGACATCACAAGACAGTATAAGTTCTTGTTATGAAAGACAATTTTGATGCTGAAATTTAGCTTTGCATTGGGCTAAGTTGTAAACTTAAGCGTGTCACAACGGTACTTAAGAAGGACGTTTCTGACCAGAGGTGATTGTGATTCACTGAGAATATTGTCATTTACAGTTCAATGTGGTTGCATCTCATTTTCAAGGTTATCTTGACCAAATTACATATATGTGGTTTAAACTTCACTAGCATGGCCAAGCATGAAAGTATCCCTTTCTGATAGAGCTCGTCTAATCTAAGCTCAATAGCCAAACGGTACTTAAGAAGGACGTTTCTGACCAGAGGAAAAATGTCGCATACACACTTATGACCTGAATAATACTATGTAGAAAATGTAGGGAAACATTCTTTGGAGATGCTTACCCCATCGGGCTTAAAGACATTCCATGGCTGCAAGGATATTTCCACTACAAGGTCAACATTCTCAGATCTTTCACGAAAGGAAGGATACCTTTCACAGATATCTTGGTAACTCTGTAACAAGAAATTTTCAACAAAGTGAAACAAGTTAGAAACTAGGAAAAAATATAGAACCGGTAGGAGCAATATCTGATACATACAAGAGAACCAGCAATCCAAGAGAATTGCCAACAGTGACAGAGAAAACCATATTAAAGTAAACACACCGCTTAGCAGTGCTCTCTGATAACACATCCAGTGATGCAATTCTGAGCAGAACAAAGAGACACCGAAGTCATTACAACTGTTCACTAACTGTTCACTCAGTCAAAGCATACAGTTTTATGACTATCTCATTCTCCTCTGAGAATTCATCAGCATTTCTTGGTCAGAAGTTTGCTAAAATTTAGGTTGCTACTGCCAAATGCTGCTCAAGCAAATTTCACTAACTAAACGCACGAAATACCAAGAAATGGGAACTAGAGGGAACCCCGAAAGTCACAAATGGAGACAGAATCAGTAGACTCCAAAAAACAAAACTACTGCAGAAACAGAAATTCGAGTAAAGATAGACCTGCCTTCATATACCTCCCTGCTTGTCTCATTAGCCAAACTGGAGGTCTTTCCACCTCTTTTCCGCGAACAGCATTAAGCAACAACGGCTCGAAACGCATGTAGCTGCCGTTGGTTCCGCCACAACCCCTGCAAGTAATTCCATATCATTGCGCATCAGACATAACTATTCCCAAGAATCATTAAAATGCTCAGGCATCTAGCATTTCTATCTCAACCTAGAAGAATCTACCAGTGTACTAAAATCTAATCCACAAATCCCATTCCCGTAAAATTATCTCCGCAGGTCCCATGAAATGCAAACTGAGTTATCCGAATAGGCATCCATCCATTGACTTTCTTGAAAGCGTACCACGTCTGGCATTGACATCACATTACCCAAATCAATCTTTATCAGCTCACCGGCGACCCAAAAGGAGGTTTTTAGATTTCGGCCACCAAGATCAGAGCTGGGGCTCTCGGGAAAGACGAAAAGGCTCGAAATTTCGCTTCTTCTTCTTCTTCATCTTCATATCTCATAGATAGGTCTCGGCCATCATACCAAAAGAAGAGTTCCATCTGAATTACAGCGCAATTATGGGGAAAAGAGAGAGAGAGAGAGAGAGAGGAAATCAAAGGAGTGTTACCTCCGAGAGCGCACGCGACTCTGCTCCTGGGTTTTGAATTGGGGACGAAGGCGAAGGAAGGAGATGAGGATCTTGCTTGGGCGGTCGAGACGGCCGACAAAGAAGCCATGGTTGAGGAGCTGTAGCAATGGGAGGAAGACATGTTTGACCGCGCAGAAGAATCAGCAGGACCCGAGTGCGGAGTTCATTGCCGCCGCCACCGCCATCGCCATCATCGTCAGCTTCGTCGGGAATGGAATGGAGGGATTCGAGGACGATAAGATAAGGGGGCATATCCGGAAGCGTAATTTCGATCGACAGATCATCCCGGCAAGCGTGCATCCTCGTTCCTTGCCATGTCAGCTTCCGGACATCTTCGGGGTGGGTCCCACTAGCTTCCTCTCCTCTCCTCGCCGCCTCAGAAAAGAAGCGATTGTCTCCTTCTTTCGGGGAGATCGGAAGGTGCGTTTTAACCGGGACGATGCATGGAGTTCCTCGGTTCTTGTCCATTTAGAAGTTAATAGATGAATAATTAGGCAAAATATCTGCTATAGATTTCTTTGGAAATTTCTTAATAATCCAAGTTTCAATTATTTGGTGTGTAAAAGAGAGATATTTTAATCATGTTAGCTATTTTGAGTATTGCATGAGAATAAGTGTATTTTTTATATCATAAATAAAATCATAGTTAAATTTAAGAAAATCATTAAATTTATTTACATACATTAAAATATATGTATAAAATAATGACCACTTGTTTGCGCTTGAAAAAAGAATCAAGAGAGGGAAGTGGTATTTGCAGACTCCTCATACACCTGTTACTTAGAGCCTTATCAAGATTTAGCAATTAGAAAGTCTCTCCATACTCAATATTGTATAATTAAGCAAGGTGGCATGATTTGTTTAGAGATTTGCTCACAACATGAATCAAACTGATGACCACTGATGACCATGTGATGAAGTCTTTTGAGCAAATTATCTTCATTTAAAGTTTATTAACTAAAGTTGCATTTTCTTAGTAAGCGTGGCGTTCGCCAATCTGGGCCTTATAGATCGAGGATGGTGCAGAGTAATTAGCAAATGTGGCAGCCTTATAGTAACTCTTAGAGGGATAGTTGGCACCGTTTGCCCTACTCATCTTCATCTTACCAATTAAAAAAACACCTTGATAAGTTAACCACTCCATCTGTCAAGGAAGACACGGTCCCCACGAAATTTTCAAATTTTAGTGTCTACTCACACTGATTTACCAATTGATTTCGAGGAGTAAAACAGGACAATCTCGAGGTCATTTTCAAGCTTTCCTCAATCCGCCTCACCAGAAAAGTTATCGGAGAGTCTACGGCAATCGAACTTATTACGGACTGCTGCTAAGGCAAGGATTATCAGCAAATATGAAATCCACAGATCTGGCGAAAAGTTAATCCCACCAACACCGTGATATCAAGAATGCTCTTCACGACTATGGTTTGAGTTCGAATCAACCAAGAGGAATCGTAACCCAATTTTGATCTACATACACTGATGAGAATCCCTATACTGTTACAGAAGCAAATGCGCTGTAACTGTTGGCTGAACTTTGAGATACATGAACCGGAAGGAGTAGAGGCTACATATTTTTTCATCTGACAAAGAAAAATTAAAGAAATTTCAACGTTGAAGTGGGCAAATAGAGGATATAAGTAGCTTAATTACGGAAAATTATCTGGACTAACGAATCAAAAAATTGGATCCTCCACGGTGAGTTTCCTTTTGGGATGTTCTCTCTCTGCAATTTGCTTTTGTAAGTCCATGAAAGTGGACCCCTTGTTGGCGAATAATCTGCGGAGGTTAATCACTGAAAGCTCATTGAAGCTTGCGACGGTAAGATCTGCCTGCTCCAAATCATACCTGCACAGCCTCACAGCTATCAACTTCCGAAACTCATAGTGTTCTGTTTATCTTATGTCCAATCTAAAGATAGAATCGGGAAGAGAAATGAAGTGGAGAAATGGCTAGGAAATAGAATAGATGCATACGCTGGGTGAGAGCCTATCAAGGCAATGGCCATCATCGTACAGTTGTGAGCAGCAGTTACGCCTCTGGGGTCATCTTCGAATACTACACACTTTGATGGTTTGCGGTCCAGCTGCAACAAATAAAATGGATTGTAAGGAAGATTTACTTCCTAAAGTTCCACGGAAACCCATTTAGAAGTCCATTGTTATTGTTAAAATATCCCATTCTGTTTGTTAATAGATTTTGATGGGTCTCATACTCATCCACCTGTCGGTTTAAGCTTTTACATTGTATGTTCCAATTAGGCATCAGGGTAAAGATTCCTCAATAATTTACACTGCAAGCGCAGCCTCCCTTTTGTGCAGCTCTTAATCGGGTTTGCACGTCAAAGAGGTGGGATCTTAAATTTATGTTGTTTCTCCCTCAACCTATTAATTTAAGCTTTTTAGTTGGATTTTTAACAATTCTGATGAGTAATGCAACAATCTCACAACAGCTCACCCAGAGCTGAAAACAGTATGAGTTATATAGCTGGACTCAACCAAATGCTGTAAAAGTAGACTGCAGATGTCTTAACGCACCTTCAAAGCAGCTGAAAGAAATCTATGAGCTATCGACTCCATGCCATCTTCTTCTGAAACTACTGCCTGTAGATGACACAGAGAATAATTGCTGTAACATTGATAAATCCAGCATTGAGTTTTCCTGCTTGGGAATGAGAATATTGCTCTTTCTTCTTCTTTTTCACCTTTTCTATAGTGCTCCAGTACTGGGGCTTTCAGTGGATAGATAATAAAGAAGCTAGTGAAAGCAATTGAATGTTGCTCAGCCTTTGAAGCTCATAAGAAAAATGACAATTTTGTAGTTCAAGCTCAAGTTCATGATTATCACACTTATGGCACCATGAAAAGAAACAAATGCTGCAAGGCCATTGCCTACCTGAAAATACTTGGTAAGCTTCAAGTGGTCGAGTGCCTCAATCATAGTTTTCCGATCCAGACTAGAAACAACAGCACAAGGGACACGAGCGGTATGTACTGCATCCATCCATTCTTTCAGTCCCTCCATGGGTTCTGTGAGCTGGATGCCAAAACATATCAATTGTATCGCAATTAACTCATGGTCATTGAGACAAACGTGTCAATAAATCAATAGCTTGCTCTCACTTCAAGAAGATTATCATAATATAACTGGGCAAGCCTCGACTTTAATCTATCTTCCTCACTTTCTCCATCCCACAGCAAAACCTGAAAATTTGTCAAAGCTCGTTATGCACCACCATCTTGGAATATAAAAAATAAAATTCCTCTATAAACACCAGCTTCAAAAGCAAAGAAGGACTTTGCATGGGAGTTGTCAAAGGTAATCATGATTTGATCAAAGATTGCACTTGCTAAAAAAGTGGAAAGTTTCCAAATCCAAATGGCATTGCATTTATAAAGGGAACTGGCATATTTTAACATGTTCAATCATTTATCTCGTGTGATCACAAAATTCAACAGACTGCCACGACGACGTCCCTTATAGGTTTCAACATATTTTAACTAGATGAATAGATGCTCCATTTTGCCATGAGTGGCACGGCCATACGTGGAGAAAAGAGCAAAGTTCAGCAATTTCTTCAAGCACAACCACATAAGATATATTTGTTCTACTTTCTCCTTCTTGTTCCATCCTAATGTAGATAAGTAGAGGGCAACGATGCACGTCATCCAACGCAGCAGGAAAATAAAAAAATTTCAAAGGAGACCATGATTGCAAACCTTATGTAGAAGGTGATCAGCACCTGCATGAAGCATGAGCTTTTGTAATCGGATGTCCTCAGGTAATTCCTTGCCTGCAAAACGAAGGCCAATGAACTATATTTTGAAATTTTCATTTCACCTGCTTCATAAAATTCTCAAAAGCAGCATCCTGCATTCTAGAATTTTATTTTTTATTTTTATTTATTTTTATCATCAATCGAATACTTTGATTTCTATCGATGGCTTGTAAGAGTAAAAGATACCACAAAAATATCACACTCAGATTTTGCAGTAAATCCTATCATCCAAAAATACCGATTCCATGATTCTAGAAGCAGTGAAAGTTCTCATTGACAGGTTGGCAATCTAACAGAATCCATCCCAAAGCCTTACTTATGCATATTTCTCGATATATACATGAGGAAAGAGAACAACCATGAAGTTAGACCATGGTCCTCAAACTTGCTGCTTAAACTTGTTAAGGACTTCCATTTCAGGCATGAAGCATAAGTCCTCATGATTAACCAATGGTACTGCAAATTTATGACCAAGAGATGCTTAATGCCTACACTGGAGTTATTCTACCAACTAGGGCATACTGGTGGGGAAGTATTATATACCCTCTTCAATGGCCAGCTGCTCCAATGCTTTCAACTTCAGAGACTGGGTATCTACCTGATATTGAAGTTTAATACGTGAGAACTTGAACAAGTATTGGAGAAAATTATAACTTACAACCTTAACTATTGAGATGTTAATCACCTAAGGAATGCAAATATATGAACTCCTCAGTTTTTAATGTTTGATATAGACTCCATGTGTTTACCTTCAACTTTGGGACCTTTATCATAAAGAAGAATTGCCAATACAGAATTCAGTAGTTTGAAAGTAACCAGTAAGCATTCATTCAGGAGTCAATGATGAAATGAAAAGCTCCACATATCTGATTCTGACCAATCACACCCCTAGTCAAATCAATTTAGCATCTCAACAATATAATAGATGTACAAGGCTGGAGTCAAAAGCGTTACCACCACATTGTCCCAGGAGAAAATAAGCCCGTAAGCTTCGTCTGGTTTCATCGCATATCGTATACGTTGAAGAAACCCTTCTTGTAGTCTGTCGTTCAGAAAATCCTATCACAGGAAGACAGCAATTAAAACATAGAGAAAGCTCATCAAAACCCAAAACAGTCCCAAAATAGAGACACAAATTTATACAAGAAGCAAGAGAATGCTACCACATCCATCTTCAGAGGGCCATCCGCTCTAAATGTCTCGAAACCCTCCCCATATTCCGCTCCAATTGCCTGACAACCCCAAAATCAATCAAACAAACAAATCAAAACACATTTACCAGCACGTCTGCACACCGAAAATCAAGAACAGTACTCTGAGCGCCTAAAAATCCACCAATTTTGTGTTGACCAATAAAATTTCTCTAAAGCCCATGAGCACTAACAATGAAGAACTAAGATTATTCAAGTTAACCATCAATTCATTACAAGCTAATCCAAGCACATAAAGGACGACCTATTGTGTGAATTTTCCCCAAACAAACAAACAAACACAGCACCATCATAAGCATAACACAGAAGCAGCCTCGGAATATTTCTTTCTATTTCCTCATAATTAGGAAAAGAACACACCAGGACCATAAGCACAGCATAGTACGACCTCAAGAGTCTTTCTTCTTTCCCAATGACTAGAACGAGCTCAGTTTCTCCATCGAAACAAATCGCGCAGCTCAAGAACGGAACGCAGTTCGAAAAGCGCAAAGAAATTAAACCAACTAGCTCACCTCCTGCATGAAGAACTTGTTAGGCGTGATCGGAAATCCATTGACGGAGGCGCTATCTTCTGAGCCGCCACAGGCGCTGCGAATCCCCGGGCGGTGCCGCCGACACCGGCCCTTCGGCTTCCATTTCTGCAGCGGACAAAACGAGGAGCAAAACTGACGAACGAACGAACGAATCGAAATTCGGACGGAGCAGAAAAAATGGACTCGGCAAGGCGCGATTCTGTTTCGAAAAAGGAGAAGGGGCGGGGGGGAACGCGCACGGATAGATTGAGCTCGAACGGCGGCCGCTTGCGCTGCGGGAGCTTCGGAGGGAGCAACAGGGAAGAAGAGCTCGCGAAATTGCAGGAGCACGACTCCATTGGCGATCGCGAGAGGCGGCGGCGATGGTGGTGGCGGCGGCGGCAGAGCGAGCGAGCGAGTTTCAGGATTTCATCATCATCATCGGAGGAGGAGGCTCACTCCTGCTCTACGTGACGATGCCTGATGCTTCGAATATTTTCTTTCTCTATTTTTTCTTGAAAGGGAAAAAAAGAGAGAGAGAGAGAAAGAAAGTAGGTTGGATTATTTTTAACTGAGACCGTACGTGTGGATAACACGTGACGTGACGGGTTTGATTTTCTTCTTTTCCCCGCCCGGTCACTCGCCGCTCACGTGATGCGGCTCCCCTTTCGTCATTTTTGTTCCTTGTTTTTTTGCCCTTTCAGATATTTTGTGGATGGATAGCGCGACAAGAACACGCAACTAAACTACGACGAAAATTTCTTCCGAGAGATATTTACTAGAATGATCTCTAAATTTTTGTCCGATATATAATATTGCTTATGAACTTTTAATTTAATCTATGATCTTTAGCTTAATACACAATGTTCAATTTAATCTTAGAACTATATAAAAATATCATATGTTACGTTAATTCAAGTTTATGAACATTATTAAACACTTTCATATAATATGGGATGAAATTGAACATGTACCAAAATTATAAGGACGGCATTATATATTGATTAAAAATTTAAGAATGATACTATATAAATTAAAAATTCGACAACAATATTACATATTGAATCAAAATTCATGAACAATTTATATTATTTTTTATTTCTTAAACAATGCAAGTAAAGATTTGAATACATATCATACAAGCATTAACACATTTAAGTTTTAGTGATGATAGTGCACGATAAGAATATATATATATTAATTATAGAAATCACATTGCATGTAAGATTAAATGAGATGCATATCATGCAGGCATTATAATCAACGCATTATGCGTTGTCAATTGGTGCATTAAACACTTTTTCTCTGGCAAATTCTAAGTTGAACTCTAACTTGATGGACGAAGGACAAAAGAAAATGAACACGTAACTGAATATGCATGTCATTGGGCTGAAACTCATCTCGTTATGGATAATCATTGACTCAGCATCTTTGGTCCAATGATGCTTTCGGTCCAAACACGCAGATCAATTTTCATAAACCAGCTTCGAAAATGCATGAACGCGTTCTTTTCTTAATATGTAGGGCTGTCGAAAAGACACCTGGCCCCAAACGAACCAACCGGATCCGAACATTACCGAAAATCTCGAGTCTTTTCAGATTAGGCCTTATTCTGGTTCGGGTAATGGTTAAAAAATTAGGTATCGTGACGATTCTACTCGGGTTTGTAACCCGAACCGAAACACGATGAACCTCACCCGCTAAGATGCACCTTATCTGCAAACTTTGACAGTAGGTTATGGGATAAAGCACAGATTTAGCACTGAGCTTGATCGTTCTAGGATTGGATCAGCGACTTCAAGTTTGAGTGGAAGAATTTCCTGACTGACAAAACTTATGCGCATCCATGTTTCTTTACAATAGCCAATATGACTCATCCTTCTCTGAACACAGCGAGTTCACCAAAATTCCGCAGCGTCCACGTTTCATAGCACCGTCATTTGTAAGTCGACCAGATCAGTAACCTTTGAAACAGCCATCAACCTTCAGCTTTCTTAACGACCCAGGAGCGGACCATTCGCCTAGTGTTGAAGAGAGTTTCATGAAGTTATTAGCTGATTAAAGAGAATGTACATAGTGCCCTTGGGGAGAAATGTGAAGATTTTACACGTGTTGGCTTCATGCCAGTGAACATAGTGAAGAATTACCATTCATAGGTGTCGAAGCTAGAGAATGCTTCGAAGCAACCGGAGTCGTCGTCGCCGTCGCCACCATCTTCATAGTCTTCATAGAACTGCGACTGATTACGAAGAGGATGTTGTAAAGGCACATGCTTGGGAAAGAAGAGGAGTTCTGTGCGCAAGTTAGCATAAGAAAATTCACGAACCAGATCGAATTTCCCAATCATAGCAGAGTCCGCCTCATCTTCCATCTGCAGAACATTTAAGCAGCATTTGGGAGCTCGTAGAAACCTCAATAAGTGTATATTAATCATGGAAGTGGAGATTCTAGAGTGACCAGTCACAATGTCTCGTCATCTCAAGGATCAGGTAAAAGTCCACCGATGCCGAAAAAGCATGACATACCGGTCGTGAATCGTGATAACACTTACTCACAATTGTCGGAGTTGTGAAGGAAGATAACATTTCACTAAACTTTCGGAAAATCAACTCACCTCAAAATTGCACTCTCTCTCAAAAAATGACTTGGAACTACACCGCACTTCTTCCTCTACAGTACCATTTACTCTGAGAACTGAAAATCTTAATCTTTCAGCTGAATCTTAACCAATAGGTGCAAAACCGTGTGGAGGATAAAATGTCAACCAGCAAAGCGGAGGCCAAATGATGCAGCCATAAACAGAATCAATCAAGAATTATACATTACCTCAGATGCATCATTTATCTCTCGAAGCAAAGCTTCCCGGTAAACTATATCTATCTTTCGCTCCTGGATGATGTACGGTTGCCTCTCCTGAATCAAAAATATAAACCCAGTTGATCGAAAACGCAGACCGATTGATAGGACTAAAAGAAGGTATCGTTTGCAGCTACCTTGACGGACATGTTCTTCCATGTTTCAAATCCCTCTCTTTCGACATCAATCGAATGTGCACCCTCTCTGTTCCGAAGAAAGCTCTCCCTGAAGAACCATCACACCTAAAAAATATGAATTTATTTGTTCCACAAACATCTGCGTCCGGCCCTAATAAATTGGAAGCAAATATGCCTAGTCTCCACGTGCAAATAGAGCAAAAAAGGCAAAACCATAAATGCTCATGCCCTCTTCCATCGTTCTGAAATAACTCCAGCAAGGTAACAAGACGCTCAAAGCAAAACATTCGATAGCCCAAACTAAGAACACAGAGCGTGGAAGCAAACAGAGGCCTGAGACATTACATGAAGAAGCAAAAGGCCGATCTGGGCTGATCGGCGGCGCTCTCTTCCCCAACGTAGTTACTCTTTAGAACGTCACAGAACCCTCTGAATCTCTTCACTTCCTTCTTGGGTTCTTCGCATTCGTGCATGTCGGCCAAAGCGATTGCCACCGATTCCCCACAAGTATCGCTGCATCAACACACAAACACTCAAAATACACAAAAATAGAAAGAAAGAGAAAAAAAAAATGATGTGCGCCAAAATGACTCGGGCTCTGCGAATACCATTTCTGGAATGCGCTTCCATCAGCAGCACGACGAGTCGCGCGTACCCTTTTCCTGGCCCTCGCCATTGACGTGCTCAATCGAGCTTCTTGGTGCTCCTCTACCGAAAAGCCTTTCGAACTCTTTGCTTTTCTTGATGATCAATAGCGGCACTTAGCGCTGATCCCAACAAATGGGTCTCGACGAAATGATGATCTAAACAGAGGAATGATCAAATTAATTTATATTACTCCGTGGGCCACGGACAGAATCTCTGTCCTCCCCAACCAGGCGAGGCGAATGGGCAAAATTCCAAAGAAAATGCCCGAGGAATAGAAACTCGCGAGCTACAGTCTTGCGCGGGACTGCAAAAAAGTTATTTTGAAAAGAGTTAAAATGTTTTTCGCGCGGTGGGATGTTCTCTTGCTTACTTTTGGCGAAGTTCCACCTGGCTAACCAGCACGGGACACGTAAGCGCCACAGGAGCGAGTGGTCGATGCGTGGCGCTTCTGCATTTGCTGGAGAAAATATGGCTCATCATCGAGAGTTTGAGGAACGATGGCAATTTTGATTTGGATTTATTCTCTCGCCTTTTGTTTTTAGTACCGACCATTCATTAACTTTGACTTAATATACAATATAATCTTTGAACATTTGATCTATTCAATATGGTCTCTAAACTATAAATTAATCTACAACTCAATTCATGAATTTTTAAATTATTCAATGGGATCCCTCAACTTTTATATTGTTCAATTAATTTAGTTTATAAACTATATGAAAATATTCAATACTATCCCTAAATTTAAATTAATAAAAAGACAATATTAAATATTTTCGTATAGTTCAAAGACTAAATTTAATGTATATCAAAAGTTTATGGACAACATTGAACGAATTAAAAGTTTAGAGGTTACATTATACATTAGAATAAAATTCAGAACACATTAAATAAATTGAAAATTCAATGGTCACATTTAATATTAATTCAAAATTTATGAATCATTTGTATTATTATTGCATTTGCTTGTGGTAAGGTTTTGTTAAAAAATGATATTTCGTCATCTAGTTTGCGAATTGATACCAGGATACACCATGAGACGACCCTTTGTTTTGGGAAAAACAGAGCCACAGTTTCATATCAATTAAAACTGGCCCCAAGCATCTTCTCAAGCAGCCACAGCACTACACTTCACCGAATTAATAAAGCTTAATCTTCACTATACTGAATCTGATAATAAGATTACACACTATATGCAGTCTCTCTGAAAGCCCAACAGATCAATGAAAAATCATCCCAACACATTCCAGAAATCCGAATGACGAATTAAGACCCCGGATTCAAACAATCAACACTAACAAACATGGCAAAGGACCATGCGTCCAGAAGGAGGACAATTGCACACTAGAACACACGGAGCAGAGAGCAGAATCTATGGACCAACTAAGAAAATCATCATAAGTCCGAAGGTTGCACGTTTTTCTTATGGTGTTTTGTCAAGGGCAGCGAGATGTGTATGAAACCGAACTTCTTGCGCTGCGCTAGGAACTGCTTTTGACGGTTCCCTTCAGCCTTGGCTGGGAATGTTAGATCTTCTCTCAGTTCATTAAGCATCTGACTTAGAGCAACCCGTCGACCTTCGGTCTGTCTTCTTGCCACAAATTCTTCTGGCAGCGCTTGCTTCCTGCTCAGCACGTCCCGCATCGAAACCGTGGGCCTCAAAACAGGTTTCTGTTCCTCATCAGCAAGATCCGGCCTGCGCATATCTACAAGCGGTGAATTCAGTGGATGATCAGATGGATTGGAGAGATTCACTCTCTTAGCAGGTCCCGCTCCCCTGTGATCATGCTTTGGTGTCCATTTGCGCAAGGCCTCACCAGCTGCGAGTTGCTTCTTATTTGCAATCTCCACTCTGTTTAGAGCCTCTTCCAGGGCTTGCTGACTGAATTTGACTTCTTCTGTCGCATCCTCTAACTTCTTTAGAATAGAAACCTTAGGTGCATTGGCCACATCATTTTGGGACAGGGCCTCTCCTATATTTTTCTTTTGCGCCTTCACTCCATTCTGAGTCTTAGAGTTGAAAGGAGATGGGGATGGCCTTTCCAAGAATGAGATTGCATTATCTGGCTCAGGAAGGAGGAACTGAAATGACTCTTCATTGCTTGATAAAGCCTTTATCTCGGCAAGTGCAACTGCCTCTGCAGCCCTAGCTGCTTCCTCCATCTTCCTGGCTGCAATTAATCTCATCTCAGCAGTCTTCTTGCTAGCATTCATCTGCTGGACTGACGGAACAGCTCTAGATACTCCAAAGTTTCTAGCTTCATCCACCTCGCTATATTGCTCAGGCCTGTAATTCCCATCTGGAAGTAATTCCATGATGTTTTTGCAGTTCCCAAAGAGGTCAGAATCGTCCACCAATAGCGGCTTCGTCCTTTGCCGTTCTGGTTCTTCTTTCAGATATGACGCGCCTGCGGGCTTTGATGTCAGCCTCTGGCGGGTTTTCTCAAGCGAGGCTTTCTCTTTCTTTATTTTCTTATTGAGAGACTCAACGGATGTTTGAATCAGACCAAGCTCGTGTATGGTTTTACCCAGGTTCAACTTCGCTTGATTCAACTCCATCAGGATCAAATCAGGAGATGGAGAAGGGCACAGGCTGGAAGTTCCCATGGCTTGCTCGTGATTGCTCAGAATATACTTACGATTTTCCCTTTTTATGTCCTCATTCAAAGGAGTTGGCATCCGTTCTTGTGGTTCAGGGACTGTCATGGATTTCAGCGCTTCATGCTGGAGCTGCCACTTCAAATCTTCCACAATCCTTTTGGTTGTCCCCAGTTCTTCTAATACATCAAGCGTTTCCAGTTCTTTCACAATCAGATTCTTCTCCAATTCAAGTGTCTGTTCTTCCACTTTCTTTAAGTCAACTCCTCCAATTCCCTGAAGCTGAGAAAAGGCAATACACAATGAAAAGTCAGAAAGATCCAGTAGTGTCGTTTCACTGCACAATTGTGTAGGCAAAGCACGTGCAGTGGGTAGATAAGCGGAAAGAAAACGAAGAAAACTGGATTCTCTTTCTATATGTTGAAATTGAATGGATTATGTATGTTCATAAGAAAACAAAAAAAGAGCGGCTTGTCAATATTATATTCTCGACTCTTGAATGTGATGGGTTTTCTTTCATATAGGAATGGAGATAGCAAAAAGGCATACTGCATTAAGAGGTTCCAGAGATCACTCCTCACTTCCATGGAGATAACCTTCTAGAGTCACCATGTAACTGTTTATCACCACTTTATGGAGATCCACAGAGATGGTCATTCCAAAGTAATATGAGAAGATAATTATAAGCATAAAATCAACATGAAAAGAAAATTATTTGCACGTGTCAGGCACACACCATCTCAGCATCATGAGAAACAATTTCACAACAAGCGACCGACTTGAGGCATAAGCACTTTCAATCATGATCTCCATTATGCTTAAAAATGATTTTGAATGGTAAAAGAGTGTCCAATATGCAGAAGTCTTTTATGCAAGTAGCACTAGAAGGTGAGATCTCCAACTCACTAGTGAATATACTTATGATAGATTTTCATGCTAGGGGTGTTTGCGCGCCGATGAAATGAAAGATTGGAGGCTTGGTCTCTTGCAGACAGCAGGACAAGAAACTTAGATTTTTCATCCAAAAGCAAATTTTAGCTTACAAAAGGCCTCATACATGCAGAGGCTCCCACAGCTATCTTGCTTATAACAGTCTGTTTCATTGGTTGAAAACTGAAAGAACTGAATTCATCTGGGTGCTGACTCTGTCCTTTAGGCTCATATCATTAGCAGATGATTGTCACGTACGAGAATGCAGAGGGCGAGAGATTCATATAGCTCTTCACATGCAAGTTACGTAACTTGTTAGCTCTTATACAGGGTCCTTAACTATAAGTGGGGAAACTACAGTCCTGTGTCCTTAATCTTCTCCTAAAGTTCAATTTGTCTTGTCATTATCCTGTTTTCTAGAAAAAACACCACAAGCATTTGCGGCCCACCATGAGCATAAAAGCAACTAACTTATGGCTATGGCTAGCTCTCCCACTTAAGAGCCAACAAAATGCTCGTAGGTATTAACACTCGTTGAAGTCGAACATACGGGGAAATGACGAGCACTCTGCTCGGCTTGGCTTCCCGCACTAACCCCATATGAATGGACCAATACAGATAAATATAATCAAGATGCCCGTATTAATGTGTTATCTTAAGAATTCCAGTTCTGCTCAACGAAGTTGCTGCTTAAAAACAAGAAAATGCACACAAGAAATTCCTCGTAAACAATTGTGCATTGTGAATCCAATTAAAGGAAATGACAAATCGCTTCTGATAATGCATTTACAACACATTATCCACGTCCATAAAAGCATAATTTAATGGAACTAATCTGTAAGACGAAAGACCGCAACTTACTTCCAAGTCCACACTATGTCATTGAGTTCTCATTGCTTATCAACTCCCTAAGAAAGATATCCGACCAGAACATGCATGAAATTGAAGTATCCAGGAACTACGGGACCTGCAACTCACTGGTTTTGTTTCATATGTAGCAATTGCACAATAATTTTTTTGGAAATTTATCTCTAAAAAAAGCAGAGAAGCTTCTTTGGAATTAATGCCAATTCGAAACAGAGTAAACACTTCCCACAAGAAAGAAACAAAAACAGTAGACTGATTAAACTCCAACTGAGCAAAGCAATCTATAGACTAAACACGTACTTAACCAAAGAATTAATCAGTCATTACATAAAAACAGCGCGCTCAAATCGAACTTACATAAGAATGTCTAAGTCCAAGGCCGTGGAGCGAGAGCCAAGATCCGCTCCCTTCGAAATGGGTCACCGCCTCCTTCACCGACCCGAACGGCGGCGAAGTATCAATCTCGACCCTCAAATTCACCTTCTTCGCGCCCGCTATGCCTTCCGGGCTCGGGTAGTACTCCTTGGAGCAACAGTTGTCCGGAACACCATCCGGGTTCTCCGCCATTGCCGAAGCAGAGGTGGATCTTCTCGCGCGGGATCAAGACCCTTTAAAGAACCCGAAGACAAAGAACCCATCATGGAAACGAAAAACCAGAAAAAAGCGATCTCTGGCGGAGCAACTTTTGAATTACCAAGAACAATAATGGACCGTCATGATTGTGCCGCTGCTGGCTTTGCAGAGAGAGAAGGGGGGGGGGGTACTGGGGTAGAGAGAGAGGAAAAGGTGAAAATGAGAGGGGGGGTAGAGAGAGAGAGGAAAAGGTGAAAATCAGAGTGGGGAGTGAAGAATTCGAGAGGCAAAAGAAGATGGTCCACACGGGATGAGTGCACTGATTAAAGAGAGAAACAGAGCGAAACAGGGGAAAAGGAAAGAAGATAAAGGAGGGAACTTTTTCCGGGTTTCTGATTTATTAAAGGCCACGGCGGGGGGCGATTTGAGGGGCCGACGAGGACCGTGAGCTTGGATGGCGATGTGGGTACGCGATTCCGGATTGGTCGATGACGCCCAGAAGTCAAACGAGAGAATGTTCCAAGAATCGATTTCTTGAAACGTGCCGGCAGCGAGAGAGAGAGAGAGAGATTGTGGGATCTTTCTTTTGCTTTTCCTTTTGGTTGTTGGAGGTTGTTGACGAGTCTTTTCCTTTTTTTTCTCCCCTTTTTCGTATAACGGGGATTGCGGTAACAAATTCCGGAACTTTGCTTAAAAACTTTATAGCCTTTTTCTTTTCCCGATGATGATGGGCCGGGCTTTCAATCAGGGCCCCCCACCCCCCCCCCCCCCGAATCTGTCGTGGCTAATGACATTTCAGCTTGGTTAAGCGAGGGGAGTTTCCGCTTTGAGTTGCATTTTTTGAACTTTTAGATAGGAATGAGAATAATCCGTCGGTTCAATGATGGCCAGCCGCTCAATTAGATCCATTATGGTGCCAATTGAAAAATGCAAACTCTTCTTAATTGCATTTTGAACTTTTAAATGCGAAAGAAAAGAATTAGTCGGTTCAATAATAACAAGTCACTCACGTAATTGATTCATAATGATGCCAACTAGAAATAGAAACCTTCTTCAGTTGTCAAGGATGATGACCTCTATTTTGGTTTACCCTAGTGTTGATTCAATTCAAAACATTTTCAATTGTGTTGGTAAAGTCTTAAACTTTTGACAATTTGACAATTTAGTCCTCTTGACCAGCTTTGGTAAAAAATTATTAATATAGACGCTAGCCATCTTATGTGATATGATTGATGTTAACATTGACAATTTTTAAAATATTTAAAACTCAATTGCACTTTAGTGATGGATTTTAGGATTTAATTTCACTTTTTAAAAGTTTTAATACTTAATTGTATTTTCATGACAAATTTTAAAACTTCCACTATACTCATCTCTTAATTTCATATACCACATTATCTAAGTGATGCACATACAAATAACCTAATTTTGTGTATCATGAAATAGAGAGACTATTATTTGTTGTACAGTATAGTATCGCCTGTTCTTACATAATTGAGGACCCCATGTTCAATGGTTTGAATCTCATTTTACTTTTAGATCACTATACCTGAATTCAATGGAGGTGGTATTCACCAAAAAGGCATATGATCAAGAGGGAATTAGCAATACAATTTGGGTTTGACTTTTCTTAATGTAAATAATCCAAACCAAATTGACTATTGCAAAGTCCGCACTCCACTAATTTAGGATAGAAAAATGTAAAGAAAATTGTGTGAACTTCAACTTTCAATCAATATGAATTGAGTTGAGGGTCGACCTGTTGCTATGAGAGTATTCCCAACATCTAGCATAAGTGCCATGTGACCGATTGAATCAATCCTCTCAAGCTTATGCAACAAGACCTCCGTGGCCTATGCCTATCTCTTGTATCTGATGACGTCGGTGGAAACTCTACCAAATGGACCGTAGTTTAATATTTATTTATAATTAAGTCAATTTAGCATGCTGACTTAGACCAAAAAGGGGAAACAAAAAAGCCATTAAGCATACATTTACTATTTGAAATCTATCTAGTAAACTCTGGAATTGATTTTGTTACCAACTCTATTCATCTGATTCGATTTTAAGGTCTAGACAGGAGCTAATTAATTCCTTTTCTTTTTTTTTTTCTCAATTTTTAATTCCTTGAAATGACAAACTCTAGTAAAACATACTAGCGACCTTGGTGACTCCGTTGGATAATAATCTTTTGCCTTGGGGGAAAGGTGAGGGGGTTAAACTCCAGTGGAAGCTGACGTCGGGGTGGTGGGTCCTCTGCTAGCGTCACTTTAAGGTTTACTTGCCGGCATAAGCCGATGGAATTCCCTGGGTATCAAAAAAAAAAAAAAGCTCTAGTAAAAATTCTTTTTATTTACAATCAAGATAAATAGCAGCTATAACAAAATAGAGTCAGCAACAACAAGAGCGTAAGATGCAAGATAAGACTTAAAGGAGAGAATTGAGGTTTCTGGGCCAGTCCTCCGGTCATGTCCATTGTCCAGTCTGGTTTAGCACCCAGAAGCAGGACCAGATCAATAATAGCCACTTCCAAAAATTTGAAATCAGAATCAGCTTGGTAGGATTGGTCCAGTCTGATTTTAGGATCTATCTAAGTAGTTGCTCATTCGTACACGGGACCATAATAAAGAGTAGTGGGGGCAGAAAGAGAACCGAACCTTCCCCATCATTCCTAATATTATTTTCCGCGTGAATCCTTTTA
This sequence comes from Eucalyptus victrix, assembly GCA_016097545.1. Taxonomy (NCBI): domain Eukaryota; kingdom Viridiplantae; phylum Streptophyta; class Magnoliopsida; order Myrtales; family Myrtaceae; genus Eucalyptus; species Eucalyptus victrix. Next base: position 49,283,827 of record CM027841.1, on the reverse strand, counting down.
TAACTGAGGAAGTACAAGCGTGCGAAAGTAAATACAGAATCAAGTACCCTAATTGTGATTAATTAAGTTGAGAGGAAGGAGATATCGAGATTTGAGGAGCTTGCACGTGATCTGCAGTCATGTTGCCCCGTCTAATCCGCGCGCAGACAAGGCCACTAAATTGTTTCTCACTCAAAAATTAAATGCTCGACGCTCTCCACGCCTTTTATCAACGCCTTGGCTTATATCCTGGCTAAAAGCATTAATGAGACGCACGTACTTTACGGGCAGGCTTTAATTAATGCTTTAGAGGAGACCGTATTGCCATATCTTCATGAGTTCGATAATTAAGTCTAAAATCAATCCTGATGGAGCATTTGAGGACTTTAAGCCTTCGATCGACACATCCTGTGGATCAAATACGGGGTAACGATCATATACCTCGTCCTGCGGGGATTTTCATTTGCTAGCTGGGTTATGCAAATAAAAGTCAGTAATTTAGCACGAAATTGGTAATTTGTAAACCGTTAAAAAAATTTGTCAATTACATTTAAGTATAGGTAAGTTATCAACATATTCATTAGACAAAAGTCATCGTATCGAAAGTTTTGACACTCTTATAAAAGTACTTATTGAATTCATCACCGTGAAAAAGAAATTTCTATTTTTCAAGACTGAACAATAGGATTCTGCCACCTTCCGATATAATCGCAGTGGCTTAGAACTGCACAAATCCATGAAATTATATTAGTCAGGAAGTATTGTTATGCCATACAATATATTCAATTAGAAAATGACTGTTTTATCAAGGACCCTCTCTCACTTCTGAAGTCCAACGTGGCGCTGCATCGAATGCAACCACCATGGGATCTAGTATCGTGCAACTACCTACCATGGCGGGCGTGACCTTATTCGTGCGATTTAATGCGATAGGAATAAAGTAAAAGGAACAAATAATTCAGCCGTAATGAAGTCACAAGAAGCATTTAAAACTAGGGCTACCAATCTGTGCCCACAGGAACTGGTGCAATTGATTGGTTAGTGCATTTGATTGGTTAGTTGGACGATTCATCGGTTAATTCTCGTGTACGGTTGGGTGACGAATTAGTCTTGAATGCGGATCCTCGTTGCAGCACAAAGTGACACCTAATGCTCAGGGAGTAAGAGCTACTAGTAGCATTCCTCAGTCAATCTTACACTGAAAGAAGGAATCATAGGAATCTTCTTTTGTTTTTGAACAGCTGAGAGTATTAATACTTATCACGCCAACTTTAGATTGAAATTTGATCTACCATATTACAGTCAGCAGTTCTAAAAATATAAAATGAAATTATATGAATATAAAATAATATAAAACCCATTATTAAGCAGTATTTGAGAATATTGCAACATCTCCCTCCTTCCACGTTGCAAGCCAGATTAGGAGATGGGGGTTAGAAGTACATACATGAAATGGATAATACTAACTCTAATACCATATATGGTATTAAGAAAGTTCAACCTAAAAATTTAAACTGTCAGGTAAATGCATGATTTAATATTTTTATATTTTTGAAATGTGTGAGTTTAATGTTAAATTTACTGGGGAGTGGTGATTTCATTTTCCCTAGTTTTAATTGGAAATCTTATATATTTAAACTAGTATCAACTCACCCGGAAGGCCAAGGGAAAATGTAAAGACTTATAGCATCGCACAAATTATATTGATTCATACATTTTTTTAGAATGATAAATATAAGTAACGACGATCTTTTAAATAGTTCTCAAAATGATATGAGAAGATATACACACGTCCCTTCTATAATGACTAAATCCATCGTGGGGCTATATTCATTCTCTTAAGTTTTTAGAAGATTGCACAACTCTCATATGAGGAAATACTTAGTCGAGTCAATTCCATGATGGTCATATTTCGACACCAATCACATTGAACGCGTTACCCAATCGGGCATAGTTGGCTTTCTATTGATATCAATCACACAAGCCGCATCGCTTAATAACTATTTTCCCAAGCTTGCCATATAGGTCGCTTAATACTACAACACTAGTCATATGAGCCGCGTTGCTTAGTTATTGTTTCGCAAACTAATTGCATTTGCTGCTTGCTGTTTCCCCTCCGACTCTCAACCTTTCCCCTTTCGTTTCAAGAGGCCAAAGTTATCACTAAACTTGCCATCCTCAAACTAGCTAGATTTGAAAGTTTAGCCAGGAATAGCAACCGGCCTTTGCTTCACACCTAATTAACATCGTTTGACTTGATTTCAAACTTAAGTCGACTTAGCCACATTGAGTTTGAGAGATGATGTTAAAAATAATTAGGGATTTCATTTGATAATTTTATTAATTTTATGTATTTTTCAATATCGTGCACAAATCTTCTTTTGGTCTTGCATATTTTGATTTATATACTTTAACTTCAATAGTTATCTTATAAAACCTATGATGTATTCTTCATTATAAACATTAAAATATACAAAAATCCTCATATATTTCTTTCGCTTTATTATTCTTAACTAGTAATTTTCTTAAAGTTTTATTCCTTGCATTGACGATTATCCCATTTTATATAATTGAATTAATGTATGCATTGCGAGTTCTATTAAATAGAGGAAAAAAATTGAAACTTTTATATCCTCTCAAATATTTTAGTGAATATGGAACTATTGCGTAATTTTGATTTTGCTTTTTTGAGCAAACACACAATTATGAGGAGGGTTTGTATGACAGTGTTGGACCCATCTATTTCCTAATCTTAATTTACTCGCACATGCTATAATAGAGAAATTACCTGATCATATCATCATTAGAAATTCAAAATACGAGACAAAAGCTTGGTTTAGAGGCGGAAGTTTCGAAGGGAGATTGTTTACTTTTGAGTTAATGCTATATATACATAGCCCAACCTAAGAGATTACACAGCCTTCTCATATATCTGTTTTGCTTCCCAACTTCTCCTCCCGCCCCGCCACCCACACACGTTACAGAATTAAATTGGATGGTTCAAATGCTACACATCAATCATTCATTTCCCAGCGGTGGTCCAGATCCTATGTTCGCTGCCATAAAATATTTCAGCACTAATGGTCGCACCAATCTATATGTCTCGATTCATATGGCAAGCCTATAAAATAGTCTTTTTCTAACAGTTTGTGATGACATAATCAATCGGTCCACAAATAAATGGTCATCGGGCAGGGACATACTGCATCAACACTAAACTTTGCCACTTTCCAACTTGAGAAAAAAATCCCCATATGAAAACGTGCATAGTCAATGAAAACGCCTTATTTAATTGCCGCATAAAAAGGGGAAGCAATTTAATGACATTAGCCTTTGAGGGGAGAGAAGCAGCTTAAATTATTGCCGCAAATTGCTAAATTCCCACGACCCTCGACCACACTCTCATCGAGATTTATTCTATTCTATTCCATTCTTTTCTCTCCCGATCAGCTTCTTCTTCGGATCTTGAATCTTCAGATCTTGCAAGAGCCTGAGAGCCACCCCCATACACCTGAGAAGAAGAGCCCCTTCTTCACCTTCCCGAAAAGGAAAACGAGAAAATGATGAATCGCAGCCTTAACCCTAGGGACCATCCAGAGACCTTCCAAATCAAGCAAGATGGCAAGTTCTTCTCTAGGCTCTTGTCTAGGGAAGGCTCCGTCGCGAACACCTCCTCCCGCCTCCTCTACTATGGCGGGGCCGCCCGCTCGGTGCCCTTCACTTGGGAGTCCCAGCCGGGGACGCCGAAGCACGCCTTCTCCGATGCCTCTCGCCGTCCCCTCACGCCTCCTCCTTCCATCTCCACCCCTGTGCTCACCGGTTCCAGCTCATCCTCGCAGGGCCATCATCGCAAGCGGAACTTGTCCATGAGCGCCGCTTTCTCAAGGTTCACCTCTAAAAGGTCCCATCGTGCATCACCGTCATCATCGGTTTCTTCAGGGTCGACATCGTCGTCGTCTTGGTCATCTTATAACTCTTCCCCATCCACTTCGAGGTTCCGCATCCATCGCCATTTTTTCTCTTGCTCGGGATCTTCTATGCTTTATGACAATGAAGAGATTGGCGACGAGAAAGAAGATGGCTACGGATCTCCGGATTTGACGCTGAGCTTCGGGGAGAGGAGGGAATACTCAGACAAGTTCAGGGGTTGCTATTCAATGGGGAACGTGAAGAAGAGGTTCTTGTCCATCTTAGGGCAAAGGCAAGGTACTTATTGAAGTCGTAGGATTTCCTTTATGTCGGCGCGAGCCGTTAACATCATCCTGCATTGGTGTTCATTGGCGTGAGTTCAAGTTTGTGCATTTTCTTCTTGGATTTTTATGCATCTGACGATGGTATGGACGGTTGGAACTCATGGAACGTCTCGTTCTCTTTCTTTTCTTCAAACTGTCAACCATGAATCTAAGCCTCTTCCTCCTCCTCCTCCTCCTCCTCTTCTTCTTCTTCTTCTTCTTCTTCTTTATGACAGCTACAACTCAGCAGATATGTACGACGTCAATGCACAGTGTTTTGTAATAAGTTACGGATATTCGCTGTGTCGTTTATACATACCATGCCAATTTGTCTATTTTGTTACACTCTTCTTCTTCTCTTCCTTTCCTTCATTCGCCGGTACCGCGGGCGGTTTCCAGAACATGGGCGCATTAACTGGGGAATTCGTTACCGCCCACTTTCATCTGAGTCTGAAATAATTTATTTTATTTGCATCTATACCTTTCTTTTTTTGGGCTAAAATATATGTATCCACCTGAACAAGGTGATGAAGCAATTGCACCGACGCCCTTATCTTTTGACATGACACCATCAATATCAAAACTTTGTCGTTCAGCGTTTATCCTAACAGAAGAAAATGAAAAATGAAGAAGGAAAATTCGTCACTCAACATAAGATGATCTCAGTTCTGTTGTCAGCGATCTTGTCGGGCACTTCTCTTCTAGTTTGCTCGAACATGGCCAAGCAAATAAGTAATGGCTGAGAGGCTGAATAGACAATTATTGGTTTGCATTTTATTGCATTCGCTACAACGACTAATCTTGGGGGAGGCAAGCGGAAACTTCCGATTTTATTGTTCGAATGTGGTAAAATATTAAGCATGTTGGAACTGTTTTGTAGTGGCTCTGGCGCTGATTAATTATTGTGTTGGATTCAATTTTCAATTTAAATAATGCTGATCACATGGGACTTATGTAGAAAGCCATACTTACGTAGCCTGCTAATTTATACATTTCTGGACTCCGACTCTTTGTTTTAAGTGATTTGAATTGTCATCTTCGCTAACATAAAAAAATTAAAACAGCAAGCATAAATTTATAGCATGCTTAAAAAAGTGATTTTGGAAGAGTGTGAGAGCAGTTAATACTTTGACAAATTTGTAGAATCGTTGCATGTGAAGATAACTTGAGATAAACATAAGGGAAAAAAAGTGAGTCAATTGAGGTTTTTGACTTATATACATAATATTTCATTTTATGTTTTTCTTTAACTCTTTATTAGCGAATACTCTGATTTAATTACATCGCAGCTTGAAAATCCCGAACAAAAATATTTCAAATTGACTAATCGCTCCGCTTGAACACAAAGGCAGGTTTGTTCCCGATCAACACGAACATAAAAAAGATAATCGGTTGTAAAGGCGAGGAAGAGGTTATAGTTGTACGTTTATCAACATAATATAAACACAAGCGTACCTAAAGTAAGATCATGATTCTGTATTCCTTTTGTGACATATAAGGACAATGTTGCTAAATTGCTAAATTGTATATTGTGCACGCGAGTCATTGGTTGGAGAAGACATTTGGATAAAAAAGAAGAAGTCATAAATAGATGTAGTTCTTAACTTTTTAATTGGACCGATTTAATCCTAAATATTTTCACATTTTGTCAATTGAGTCATTTGACCAATTTAGACTAGAAATTGCTTTCGTGGACATTGGCCATTTAACGTAGCATGGCTAGCATACGACCAGAATTGACTTGAACATTTTTTTAATATATTTTTTTTCTTTTTTTCCTTTCTTTTCCTTTCCCTTCTATTTCCGCCGATGGTTGGCATAGGCCGAGTGGCAAGTGTCGGCTTTGCCTGAGCAAGGGTGAGTGCTGACGAGGCCAGCCCTTGCCTAGGTTAGGGCAACGTCGTCGAGCGTCACTTGGGTAAGGGTCCACCTCACCAGATCTAGTGAGGGTGGCCTTGTTGGTGCTCACCCTCGCTAGCCATGGCTTGTGCTGACCATCGGCAAAAAGAGAAGGGAAAGGAAAAGAAACAATTAAAAAAAAAGGAAAGGAAAAAATTATTAAAAAATATTCACGTTAGCATCAGTGGTGCCCCATAAGATGGTAAGTGTTCATGTAAGTTATTTCCAACTTAAATTAGTCAAATGGACTCAACCGACAGAATGTAAAAAGATTAAAGACTAAATTAGTTCAACTGAAATATTTGACTAAATCAATACTAATACAATAGATTTAAGATTTTTTTTTTTTATTTCCCGCAATTCTTCAGTCAACTGCTATGGTGGAAGTGGCTGCCAAATATCAGATGGACCCCATTGTTGGAAAGCAAATCTGAAAGGGACTAAATTATGTAGATTTATACCTTCATTTTGCTCAAATGGATAATGTAATGAATTCATATATTGAGACAAGGATGTCTATAAATCTTTGCAGACACAATTCGATTTTGTTTATGCATGTCGTGCAATTAACAATAGTCACAAAGTTTTGCTCGCGATTTTAGGCATGACCTTTTTAGTCGTGACTTATGCTTTGACCTATACAATAGTACGAATCATCGACTGTTTTCTAGTGATCGGTCCAGAAATCCAAATCACTTCAATTCATTATTTTTTTTAATCTAATTCTAATCATTCCGTTGTCTTTGGCTTAATGGATCGATCCTAACTTTTGCGTGCTACGGTTGATGTAAGATTGGTCCCATTACTCTTGTTCATAATACTAGACGCGCATCAAACATTTTGTTCATTGATGTTGGTCAAATTCATTAGAACGACAAATTTATTTCCGCACAAATCTTAAGGTAGGAAACATCTTTATAAACATGCGGATCTAAAATTAATCCTCTAGGAAAATTTTCATATTATAATTTTGGATTTTTTTTGTGTGGTTTGGTGCCATTAGTACCCACTACTGGATTTTGATTGTTCATATTAACTTTCTTGAGAGGTTGAATCAAAGAAAGCTTAGGGCCCTAGGCCCAAAGAATAGTCATGATTTTCCGAAATTAGATGACCCATTTAGGGAGACACTTGGCCCACTGACGGCCTGAAAGCCCATTAGGAAGACAGCAAAGGCAACTTGTATTCTCCAAATGAGCTTCTCTGCTTGCATGAAATACCGGTTACCAATCTTGCGATTCCTGCAATTTGAACTTTTCATGATACTTTAGAATCTATTTAGTTTTTTTTTTTTAAATTTTTTAGCGAAAATAATTAATGTACCATTTAGAATAATGCAAAATTGATGCACTTTAGCTTGTAATATTTTTTAGAATTTTAATTTGTCCAACAGCACCACAATCAGAGTTTACTTCGATTGTTGGTAGCTACATTTGATTTTTTATGTGAACTCTTCAATTATAAGGATTGCATGATATGAAAAACCTATCAAGGTTATATTTTCTATCAAGTATTATTACGTCAATTTTTTAAGGTTACCTGAAGGTAGTTATAGTCATTAATTGAACATGGCAATGGTCGTCACAGAGGACCACCTTGTCAGACGATTTCATTAACTACATCACTTTCAATTTGATCGGAAACGTACTGCGGAGCGTTTTCTTTTGAAATTGTTAAATCTCTTCTAAGGTTTTCTTTTCTAACACGAGTATAGCATTGTACTTTCGATTAATCGTTATTAACCACATCGCCGAATTTCAGTCTAACACGACTAGTTCAACAGAGATAAACAGAATGCAGGTAAGAGTTAGTAGCACAGCGAGTACTATACATAATAAAAGAAAAAAAAAATTTGACGAGACGGCCTCATCAAAGGATATTATAATAACCTAGTAACGTGTGACAGTAATATTCTTAAAGAAGAAAAAGTCGTGAGTGGAGATGTTATTAGATAGGAATTCCTGACTCGACCGGCATCTAACCATTGACATTCAGCCATCGAGCGAATACCAGATTCTCTTTCTTGTTGACCAGAAAAAGATAAAACACGAACGTGGATTCTGAAAGGATAGATGGCTTGAAAGCTACACCGCAGGGCCAAGTTCATGAACTAGGGAGGAAAAACACATGCTCGCTCGTTCGTAGATGTGCGCTAGCTCTCCCCATGTATATGTGTGTTGACCAAAATTAGCCGAGGGTTTGAAACGAATGTTTGTTTGGTATTATGAAGTTGAAAGAGAGGGAGAGGGAGGAGGAAGAGGGAGGGAGGGAGAGAGAGAGAGAGAGAGAGAGAGAGAGAGAGAGGCGACATGACTTGCGGATCCAAGACTCGGATCTCATTGGGTGACCATGACCGTTCTGATTAGATTAAGAAAGTGTTGAATTGAAAATCAAGAGGGAGGTCAAGGTATTGACTGCCATGCGATGCCTCTTTACAGTTGTCATTTCCCTTTCTTTTTGGGTTCTGGGTTTGGGTGCAAAGGACTGGAGGTGGTGCGTGTGTATGCGTGTGTGACAGGAGAGAGAGAGAGAGAGAGAGAGAGAGAGAGAGAGAGAGAGAGAGAGAGAGATCAAGAAATGGTAGGAAATCCTTGGTTGGAGATGAGAGAACAATGGGGCGACTTGTTAGGCTTAAAATACGGGTCAAACAAGAACAGGTGGTGGGCAATTTCTTGCAATCTAAGCAAAAAAAAAAAAAAAAAAAAAAAAAAAGAAGAAAGTAGAAGATAAATTTAAGTCATAATTTAATGTTGTCAAACCCAGTTCCCTCCTTTTCTTTACCCTTTTCCTACCCTTTCCCTCCCTTTCACCACCCACCCTTGATATAAACATCCTTCGGATATCACTGCCAAGACAATTCCCCATCTCATTTCCTATTTTGTCAGCGGATGATTCGATATTAGTATGGTTATGTTTAGTTTAAGGGTGTTCGTGATAATGGATGGTCCTTAATGATAGTTTTGACAAAGATATTTAGCACTCTTGAAAGACAACCATTATCATGTCATAACCCTTAATATTGTGAACGCACTTAAGGAATATGTGATCGTATTAGCCCTTAATTACTTTATGAATGATGTGGTGGACATGACTATCATAGTAATATAAAGCTGTACTCTTGAATGGGACACATAAATTCATCTACGCCATACTCTCTTGTGATCATATGCTTATTGTGGTGGGACATATAGCAGGTATGCAAAAACACACGTTGGCCATATTAATTCTAGGGTTTGTCTGAAATTCAGTTTGGTGGATTGTACTTGATCGAATAGAGATTTTAGGAGCGGAAGGTATTTGTGCATTTCATCCATTTGGTACTTGACGTGATCATTATAATATAATATTTTTTATTTTAAATTTCATCTTCTTTAGGGCTGATAATTATGCAAAAATTATTAAAGTTTGATGCAAGATGATCTGCAACATGTTGAGCCTGCTGGTGCACAATGTTAGCAGCACTCAATCCAGAAGAAATTTGGTGTTCCTCCTTATCTCCGGGCAGTTAATCTGTTAAAGACAACACCCGATCTATACATGTAAGCAGAAAACCTAATTATGCCGGCTTAAACACTGTTAAAGTGACACTGACAGCCATTCCCGAACATCAGAGCTGTCCCCATATGATAATGTTGTAGGTGAGATGTCTCATATATCATCACATGTACCTTTGAGTCATTCCTTTATGAGGCTGTGGTGCGTTGAGTTCCTTAACAAGAAAAGAAAACTCACCCTTATCTTGAAAGGTGTCCAATCTTTTTCTGTGGACTTACTCAGAATTGCAAGCTCTTGCTCAGAAGTCAGAACAAGATCAAGTGGCAATGAAATTGATCAACCGTAACAGTCAGATTACAGTTAAAGGGAAGTAATTACGAAAGCTAATGACGCTGGTCAAGCTGTCTCTTTACTGATGTTAGAGCAAAGGAATGAGTGCTTGCAAAGGTGATCTTTTATTAATGAGCTCTCTCTCACTCACCACCGCCCTCCCCCCCCCCCCCCAACCCCCCACCCCCGCCCGCCATGTGTTTGGTTCTCCATGTGTTTGGTTTCTCCGACTGATCGTCTAATAGGTAGAATAGATGATGTCTACAATTAAAATTGAGCCAACCTTTCAAAATATAGACACGATTGCGGTTTCTACACGGTGATGTAGAAATAAATTTCGTTTTCGGGACTTGATCCCCGGATATGGTCATTTCAATGAAAGAGTGGTGGGTTCCTGATTTTGACAAGAAACTAACATGCTCGGTGTCTCTCCCCCCACAGCGAGTACAGCTTTTATATGGTAAGGACTTAAAGCGTAAATAATGTCAGGGAGATGCTAATAATTCTTTTTTGTCCTATTTTCATACATCCCCGTTTTTCTTCTATCTCACCACTTAACCAAAGTCACTATTGTCTGCACCGAAATTTAATGGATCGAAAGAAATCGATCTCATTTGAGGGAAAAAAAGGTGAAGTCTAAAGACATTTTATAATGGTACATCGTGAGTGATTTTGCCTACTGTGCAATGCATAGAGTTAATTTTTGTAGTATTTTATATAAGGACACCTTTGTTTCTTGCAAGTCTTTTGTCTAGGAGGCAAACACAATTCTCGGGATTAGCCTCCAAAGAGACGATCACTTTTTTCCTTAAAGCCATTGGTGCCTTTGAAGTTACAATGACAAGAGCATGTGCGTGATTCGGTAAGCTTCTGTCTTATCACAGCTACATATGATATGATTGCTAGGACATACACCATATGTGTTTAGATTTTTGAATGGATGCTATAAGAGGGATGCCATACATGCATTTGTATTGAAAATAACCAATCCCACTTTTAAAGGTAGATTGCATGATACACATGGACGTACATAAAAAACCAATTTGTGTAAGCTAAACTTTATGTAGGCAGTATAGTTAACAGAGATCCATAGATGTGATGCTGTAGTTAGTATAGAATTTTACTAAAGATTAGTCAGTAGGATGCATCTCAAAATTATGTAAGTGGATTAACTATATTGCTCATAGATTTTCCTCGTTTGAAGATTTACTAATACACAGAAAAATTATTTAAGATTAGTTAATAGTTTAAAAACTCAATTTTAGAAAAATTCAACTTTAAAATTGCTAACGTATGGAATCTACGTCTCAAAAGGTTTAAATATAGTCAGTGCAAAGGGAAGAAGCAGGACCACATGCAAGAAGGAAAAAGCAAATGCAAGAAATGGAAGCAAAACAAAACCCAAGAGGCCGGCTGATTCTAAAAAGTCAAAAACATTTAAGGATTCACACGTGAGCAATTCAGTGAAGGAGCTGGCATCTATAGATCTCTCTCTCCCTCTCCCTCTCCCTCTCCCTCTCCCCCTCCCCGCCCTCTCTCTCCATTGATGCCCTTTCTCTGCTGTGATCTCTCTCCAATCTCATGACAGCAGAGATTCGTTCTTGCTCACAGCTCTGCAACCACCACAGCTTCTGAAACTCAACGTACAGTATTTTGAACCAGGAGAGCAAGGTGAGGTCAACCAGATCACCAAACTTGTTAAAACCCCCCTTTTGTTTCAGCCTCCTGCTCATATTCCTTTTGTCTCTTTCTATTTTAAGCACAGGACCACCTTCCCTGTTCTATCTTGCCTTTAAAGTTCTCTCTTTTTTCGCTCTCCCTCTTTATATTACTTTCTCCTTCCTCCTCCCCCTCTCTCTCTCAAAAACTCCACCTCCATACCCAGAGAGAGCATGCCTGAATGTCCAGAGAAAGGTATGACTTCACATCTCTCTCTCTCTCTCTCTTACTCTCCCCCCTCCCCCCTCTCTCTCTCTCTAGCAATCATGTCATGACGTGCGACTAAACATATCTCTTGGCACCTATGAGGCTTTTGGGAGCTTGTTTAAGAACCCTGATCAGTTTCTTTTCAGGAAAAGCAGCACTCTTTTTCTTGGGTCAATCAATTAAATAATAGCATCAATTCAATAAGCACTTACACTATAGCACATTAAGGACTAGCAAGTGCTACTTCCTCTTTGGAACGATCTTTCACTGGGTTTTTTTGATTTTAGTAGGGAGAGATTTGATGAGATAGGCAAGAAGATCAAAAGAGACGGAGATGCTTCGCATCATCATCTTATGGGAAGGAGACACATGCTGGGTCCTCCAGGAACCCTAAACACCATCACTCCCTGTGCAGCCTGCAAGCTCTTGAGAAGGAGGTGTGCTCAAGAATGTCCTTTCTCTCCTTATTTCTCTCCCCATGAACCCCAGAAATTCGCTTCTGTTCATAAGGTCTTCGGCGCCAGCAATGTCTCCAAGATGCTCATGGTATTTTTGAAACCCTAGTTGCTAATTCGTGATTAACTGAAGTATCTCGGGTATATGTGCCTTCCTGTTTCTGTTTTTAGATTGAAATCTGATAGTCTTTCGCTTATGTATATTTAGGAGGTACCTGAGAGCCAAAGAGCTGACGCGGCGAACAGTCTCGTCTACGAAGCGAATGTGAGGCTGCGAGACCCAGTTTACGGGTGCATGGGTGCTATTTCGGCTTTACAACAGCAAATTCAGTCCTTGCAAGCTGAGCTAAACGCGGTGAGGTCCGAAATCCTCAAGTACAAGTATAGAGAAGCAGGCATCATCAGTCCCACTTCTCACGTGACTTTGCTTTCACCGGGCACAGTCTCGATTGCCGCGCCGCCTCCCACCCCGCCACCGCAGTCTGCTCCTACCTCATTGCCGCCTCCTCTCCCGCCTGCCTCCTCGCCTCCTTCCTTGTTTACACAGCCAGGTGGCACAACTGACTACGGCGGCATCTCCAGCGAGAATGTCTCTTATTTTGGTTAAAACTTCTAAACTTATTACTGAAAGATCTGATTTTATTTTTCTTTCCCACGAATTATTTGGAATAAAATCGAGAGCATGATTATATTGTTAGCAGATTTGCTTTGGGATAGGCAACTTAGTCTTCTTCATGATTCTAGACATCCATAGAGTTATCACTATGTTTCGAGCCAGGATTTATTATATAGTTGGTTTCCTGTTCCACCTCTAGCCATGTATGTAATTTGCTTCTAAACATGTATCTCATTTCTCACTTTCGTATCTTATATACTGTGAGTCCTCTCTGTGTTGCTTTACATATGAAAAAATTTCAGTTCTCATTGCACCATGAATATTTGTCAAGTTGCTGCCAAATCTCCGTTTTCCTCTGGTAGAAGAAGCTAAAACAAATGGAAAAAAGAGATGAAGATTAAAAAAAAAAAAATTGAGAAAAGAGAAAAAAGAAATGGCGTAACCTTGTTTAGTCGTTAGCTCCTCTATAGAAGAGAGCAAGAGTTTTGGCTCAACTGTCTAGATGTTGCACGTGTGGAAAGTAGTTGACCACATGCAATCTTTTTTCAACATGCTCTTCTGTGCCACACTGAAGTGACTCTGAACATTACTTCAAGTTGAGGGAGACAAAAGGCATCGTGATTCAAAGCAGTTCCTGAAACTTAGGCCATCTAATCTTTTGCACTTTGTCAAACTTACTGATTGCTTTCACACAACTGTGCGTTAGCTGGGTAAATTCACCATCTCCTTCCCAATATTTGCTTCTTTCACATATATAGCATTAATCTTTCTTATATTTCTAATAGAAAAATTCCTATAGCTATGTTGCCACTTGATTGCCCTTCCCCTATATTTGACCATTTTTTTTATTTACAGATCATCTCTTTAACTCCAAATCATGTTTTGATGACTTAGTGGAATACTATAATTACTTAAGTATTAGATGAGCTAGATAGTGGATTTGTTCCCAAAGTTTTTTTTCCAATTTTGTCCCCTCAAATAAAAGAGGCGGTAAACATAATTTAATTTTAGGAAGAGGAATCATATTTCCAGTTAAGCCTAAATTCTTAAGTTGACTATTTCTCTAACTCTCTCTATCAAGAACCTAGAATAGGGGCCTTATTTATGTCAAAGACTGATATGAGGTCGATGTGCATAGGTTTGCTAAACGACAAATTCATGATGATTTAATTTTTCTTTAGGTTTAGCTCCACACAAGTAAGTTTGGTAGAGGAGCTGTGGTGAATAAATTGGACACAATTCAGGGTCGATGAATATTGTCGATATTCATGTTTATGTCTCATTCTGAAAGTGTGCACTTTTATGGAAATTTGAATGTTAATGCGCAAGTTTGAATATGTATAGTTTTTCAATACTCTACTTTTCAAAGTCTACCAATTAAGTCACATCATGGTTTAACATGACCTACAAAAAACTGTCTTGGTTGATCTTTCATATTCTTTAGACGTATGAAATTTTTAATTTGATAACTTAAAAAATGAAGTTGTTTAGAGAAATCAAATTAAATGGTCGGCAAACCATAGAAATATATACGAAGAGACACAATCGGTATGAACCATTCTTGTGTACAATTTAGTACAACTCAAAAACTACCTACGATCATCATATTAACTAAAGCAAAATGAAAATCTAGGGGGGGGGGGGTTATTGCTTACGCTTGATTCATGAACACTTTTAGGTCACGTACACATATATATTAGAATATACAAGATGGAGTTACGGTTGGATAGTCAATGGTCGTGCCAGCTAAAAGGTAGATGATATGTACATCGAGTTCTGATGATGATGGGTGTGGTTTCCTTGGCGTGTGGACATCAACCAGCTTAGCGGGAAGGAGTGAAGCAATTAAAGATACATATGGTATCGATCGAGCTTCATTCTCTTCATTCACTCTCTCTCTCTTCCACATATTTTTTCTTTTGATTCTTTCAGCATTTCTTTCTCAGTCCAAATATTACATAAAGTCATTCCAATCAATTTTAATATGACTAGCGTATTGAATATCACATATGGTCTCTATCGTGCCAAAGTTTCTCAAATCCAAATGGGATGTGATGGTATTTGGTCTTAAGTCGTGGTTGCTTGAATTAGTGGCATCTTCTAGTCCGGGTACAACCCCCCTTGGATTCCACACATCTCTCTCTCCTCTCTCTCTCTCTCTCTCTCTCTCTCTCTCTCTCTCTCTCTCTCTCTCTCTCTCTCTCAATAAATAAATATATAAATATATATTTATAACATCATATTGTACATTAACGACGGAATTAGTTGAATTCGCAAAACACGCGATTATGATCCATGTGCACTTCTGGATGATGGGTAGTTTTCTCAATCTAAACATGCCACTGGAGTACTGTCGCTCAAGTAAAACGTGCACTTTGCAGAGGGACACTGGTTATAAAACTTATGATAAGGAACATTTCATGACCATTGCCAGTGAAAAATCTCTCTCCACAATTAGTGCTATCGATCTTAATTATCTATGTGCAGTTCTATCGATAGAACGATTCATTCTTGAGTGCACATATGATTAGGTATTAACACCACGTCTAACATAACTTTCATTAATTTGCGTCACCCTTTCCTTCAACTTTTATCTCCCAAATTGAATAAGATCATGATTTTGGCGTAACATTTATTTTTCTTCAGACTAACTATTTCAAAATTAGTATGCGATGTCGCTGATGGGCAGAGAAAGGTCTCCAGCTTTCCAAGTTACTTCGGAGAGCATCCAGTTGCATATTAAAATTCTTCTGGGGAATGATGGACATGCTTGAAGGCTTCCTCTTGCTGTGAGACAAATATTAAAGAATGATGCGAAGCAGACGTGACCTTAGGAAAACCTTTGGAGAATTTATTAGTGTCCTTGACTGCTGGCATTATGAGGGTTGACAACTTCAGAGAATCTCTGGTAGAACATTATGTCACCTCATACTATATGATAAAAAATAGAATTAGGGTTTGGGATTTTAATGCGGCACTAAATTACTAACCCAGATTGTTTAGATGAAGACCCTAGTTTGGCTCCTCAATTAAGGGTTTACACGTAGGAGATTCCATGAGTATTTATCTATTTTCCTATAAAATTATAAGTATTAGCTCGAGGTCGAGGCAATACATAAGCTAACCTGTTGCACAATCTTACTCTCAGAGCCATCTGGGGTAGTATCCATCCGCCCATCTCTGCAGGCCATTCTTATTTAGAAATCCATGTAATTTGTTGTCTAAGTTTGATTAACTTTAAAGCTAACATGATGGAGCACATCAGCATGATGTTCGAGTTTTTACACATTGATGAACATCTCCTAGCATCCTCACTAAAACCCTAGCTTACTCTCCAAAGACTATGATAACAAGATGGCTCTATTTCAATCATATCATGGCATGATAACTCCACTATATGAAAGTGTGAATGTCGAAAAATATTTGAAAAGTTACGATAGAGGATTTCGAAGTGCAATTACGATCGTTCAATTTGAGTGAAAGGGCTTCGTCTTTTACTATCACTATTTTGAAGAGAGAGAAGATGAACAGTAGAAAATAAATCTTTATTCGTGTCCTTACGTGGTGTATGAAAGTCGACAAAGCAAGCGTGAGATCTCAGCATATGTACTTGTCTATATTCGGCCCATGATGGAAATTGAACCATGGGCTAGTTTGTTTGACTTTGTTGTTCGCTTTGATGTAAGTTGAAATGCTTAGTTCAAATTGTCGCTCAAACGTCTGGTGAGAAATAGTCGGTTGTCGTTGACTCGCGAAAAACTCAAACACCCAACCCAATACCATTAACAAAATGGCTCTAGGCTTTACTTGGTTGTGCTTTTGAGATTGGGCTTTTTCTCGATCGATGATGAGTACTCGGTATGTCCCGAATTTATATGCGTCACAAAAGCAATGGTATCCACTCAAATGTGTTAAGCCCGCACAGATTTAAGTGGTAACGATTGTCCTGAACACTAGAAGCGATCATTGAATCCGAAATGACAACAGGAATGTAATTACTACCACATGAAAGCAGCTTCAAATGCACGCACCACACCAACCAAAAAGACCCAAAAAAGAGAGAAGAAAAGAAAAACAGCAAGAAGAGAAAGAGCCTTCATCAGGCGAGACATTGGGCCTCTCCAGATCAAAGGGCCTCAATTAACCCTCCTGCAGTTCCTCCGAATCTCACCGTTGGATCCGGTGAGGGGCTTGATGTCGCCCATCCTCGTGATGGAGGCCACGAAGTCCCCCTGGAAGGCGAGTGGGCTTCTGCTATAGAGCGTCACGAAACAGTCGGCGGGCCCGCCGTTGAAGAGCTGCTGGTCCGAGTGGAGAAGGCCGCGCCTCTGGACGAGGTTGGAGTAGTAGCTGTGGTCGAACGTTATCGGGCTCTGGAAGTCGAGCGGGGCCAGATTGTCGTCGTCCACGCCGTCGATGCCAGGGCAGCCGAACTTCCTCGTTTGGGCCAACAGCACGTCGATGTCGGTCTCGTTGTAGACCCGGTCCCTGAAGTTCGTGCATCTTGATAGTCCGATCGTGTGGCCTCCTTGAAATGGCGCGAAAAAAATATGTATCAAATTGAACGAGCTCTCGATCTCATCTTTCTGATTCGATTATGGAGATAAATTCCAATTTTAGTTACCTGCTAAAGCCACGAGGTCCCTGATGTTGAGACCGACATTTCGGAACGAGGAGATTAATTCGTTGAGGTCGGACGTCGGCGGGGGGATGCTCTCATTAGCAGCTGCTTGGCTTGCGCTTCTAGCATCTCTTCTTCCCAGCTTCACTGGCCACCATGGCCCTCCAAGCTGTCATGCATGATAGTCCAAGGGAACTTAATTAGAACATCGCCAAATCTCCATTAATTGTATATTAATTGCTAGCCAAATTCAAACAGCTCACGATCACGACGGAGTCTCGTGCGATAATCGCCAACAGATCGGCGCACGAGACGATGCCTGGACACACCCCCTCCACGGCGGACTTAACTTGGTCGACCACTTCGAACCCTCGCGCTGAATTGAAATTTGGAGCGGCGTTTTTCTCTCCAGTGAAGGTAGGTGTATCATCCAGAAGAAGCGATCCGTCGCAGCCCTGATACAACGCGATATCAAATGCGTTTCAACAGTAATACGTATTCTGTCAGCTATAGGTTCGCAGTATGTTTGCTAAAAGGCGCTACATTAAGATTAATAGTAGTTCAGGCTTTCATATCAATTCCTTATGACCTTGGGACAATGGACTAGATGTTGAGCTCTTGCTACTTTGAACGACGAACAACCATTTGAGTAACTGGGAACACATTGCATAGTATTGGATCATGAAAAGAATTACCCAAGCGAACTGGTTATAAACTCTTATCGCATGATGCTGGTTGCACATACGAGCGCGATGAGTGCAGAGTTAGAATAATGTGCATGGAAAGATTCCAGAAGGTGAAAAAAGATTGGAGGGGGATGAAAGTTACATTGACGAAGCAATCATGGAAGAACAGGCGAAGCAGTGAGGCGCCCATCCGAGCCTCCCTCGCTATAGCGGCTCCCACGATCAGCCTCACCGTGGGGAAGAGGACGGGGCAAGATCTGGAATAATAGTCGAGGGAAAGCTGCGCGCTCGTGCTTGCACCGATCAAGACCAAAACGCAAGCGGAACTCAAAACGGCCTTTGAAAACGAAGAACTAGCGGTAGAAGAAGCCATTCGGTAACGCTTGGAGAGATACCAAAGTGATGAACCGGGTGTGAGGTGCGCTTGGTGGGCTTGGGAATTTTATAGCGAGGAAGAGATGATCTTCAAGACACGATTACTGTAGATTCATGATAGTGCATGCCCAATTTCTCCTTTTAATAAATGAATGGATGAAGCGATAGATCATTGAGAAAAGAATATGAATATAGATCGTTTAAGCAAAACTTTTGGTTAAGTATCGCCAAATGAGGCCATAATACTATGGAGTTGGCAGGTAGATACTTTGTTGGGGGTCTCTGGGAGGGGACCTACGAATTTAATGGGACCTCCACAATAATTGTCTATTCAAAAGTACATTATTTATGTCCTATTGCATTTGTACTAATTCAGTTTTAAATATTTCAATTGTATCAATTGAGTTCTAAACTTTTTAATTATTTGCTGATTGAGTCATTCTAGTCAATTTGGTTTGAAAATTACTTATGTAGATACCGGCTGTCCTATATGGCATGGCCAAAATAGCTGGTGTTGATGTAAACAATTTTTATTCCTTTTCTTTTTCTTTTCTTCCTTTCATTTTAGGGTCGTGGCCTCATCGGCCACAAGTGAGGGTGTGAAGGCCTTCGGCTAGATCTGTTGAGGGCCTTGACCCTCGTCCAACGGCCTATGAGGTTTTATTGGCCCTTATAGGCAAAAATGTAAGTTAAAAGAAGAAGGAGAAAGAATAAACAAAAAAACAGAAAAATATAATAAGTAAATAATAGAAAAGAAATGAAAAGTATATAAAAAAAATTACTAAAAGATGTTCACGTCAATGTCAATTATCCAACTTTGGCCTTGTGGTCAAATCACATAAGATGGCTAATGTTTACATCAATGATTTTTTTTTTATCAAAATTGATCAGATAAATTCAATTGGCAAATGGTGAAACGATTTAGGACTAAATTAATACTATTGAAATATTTATGATGTAATTTGCACAATTATAATAGACTTAAGACATTTTTGGTACTTCTCTATTATTCATTGCATATGTAAATCAAAAATAGAAATTTACTTCTAAACTTAGACGAAAGTTACAGCTTTTTCTTGCCACCTCGAATTCAATTTGGCGAACCACTCAAAGCCATCTACCCTCTGTAATTAGTGCGTGTAGATTTTTTCTCGCTGTAGCCGAGTCAATCTTTCTTGTCTGCAGCAACATGATGCTCCAGCAACGTCTGATGGGGCCCGAGAATCAGTTCCTAGTTCGGGCAACATTAATTCTGAAGATTATAAAAAGTGAGTACAAGACTTTGTACCTAAGAAAGAGATGGCTGTTGTTTGTTGTAGCTAATAGTCCTCGTCCACCTACATTCATAAATATGGACATGGTACAAATCAATGTTTGGTTCAGAAAGGGCGGCAATAACTCCCTAGTTCTCCCACCTAGCTAAATGGTAGAGAGGTTCATATCAATAGTGCAACCGTACTAGCAGCTTGAATTTTTCATCAAAGATGTGAGTAGTAAAGGAGTATTTGTCGAAAATATATCGTGAGTTGGAGTCCCAAAAAATAAAAAGTTTCCTAATTTTAATGTCTCCCAATTGAGTGGTTACCTTGTTTATGAGTAGGTTCTCTGTTTTGGATCACATTTTTGTCTATGGGTTATCTTTGTGAAGAGAAACTTAAGAGGAGCTTGTGCTCGTGAATTACATCCTGACTGTTTGAACTCGTGAAAATCTTGTGTTAAGATTTATTCTAACTCTTTAGTGAGATTGAGAGATTATTTAGTGATGCATTGTGAGGGGAAAACAATATGTGAATTATTGGGGTTGACAAATTTTGAAAATATTTGAGTGACTCAAGTGTGATTGTTATCTTCAATATGTTGCTTGATCTACAGTGGAATTTTTGGCTGCTCCTCTTGTGAATATAGGCCATACTAATCAAACTACGTTAATTCGGTATTCGATTGATCTCATTATTGAACAGTGGACGAAATCCCAATAGGACTGTTATTACGATATTTGATTCACACAATTCCATCTCGACGCTCACAAAACAGCAAAAACTTCAAATGGAAAATAACCAACAGAATAGAACGCCATCAAAGGAGTATACATGGCCACTGAATCAAACATTAATTGACCCTCCTACAGTTCTTCCTGATCTCGCCGTTGGATCCGGTGAGGGGCTTGATGTCGCCCATATTGATCATGGAGGCCACAAAGTCCTTGAAGAAGGTCTCTTGGCTTTGGGCGTAAGTCCTGATGAGAGAGTCAGTGGACCCGCCATTGAAGAGCTGTTGGTCGGAGTGGAGGAGGCCTCTTTTCCTCATGAGGTTGACGTAGTAAGTGTTGTCGAACGATGTCGCGCTTTGGAAGTCGAGCCCGTCCAGGTTGTTGTCGCCCACGCCGGTGACGCTCGGGCAGTTGCTCTTCATTGCCTGGGCAAATGAACTGTCGATGTTGCTCTCGTTGTAGATCCTGGCCCGGAAGTTTGTGCATCTCGCTTGCCCAACTGTGTGCGCTCCTGAGTATTTGAGAGTAGGAGGGCATGTAAATAAGTATTGAATTGAGTAATTTGAATATTATAATAAAATTAAGAATACTATATAGACTCAATCTATGAGTGATAAGGTGGACAACCTCAATTTTTTTTTTTTTTTGACAACCTTGATTAGAATGTAGTAGTTGCATGAAAAGTTTGTTTTTTTTTTTTTTTTTGTGATACAGTGTGGATCTTATAGAATTTTATGTGTGATTGACTTGATTTAATAGACATAGTCTCTGTAGGACTTGCTCATAAAAAATCCAATTAAAATGCAGAAACTGCACGAAAACTCATGCTCTTTAGTGGGGCTTAGTGTGGATCTCATAAATTCTTGAAAAGTGGATGATTTGATCTAAGAGATTTAGTTTATGTAGTACCTGCTCATAAAAAAAAAAAAAAGATATCTTCCTGGACTTTTGTAAATAAATTATTTTGTATGATAGTGAACACTACTTAACGAATGCCCTAAAGCACACCTTAGTAAAAATCATTAAATGCTACATATCATATGGTGAAGAGAGAGAGAGAGAGAAATTCACCGTATAGAGCGACAAGGTCTTGTTGAGAAAGCCCATGATTTTGGAAGCTGGAAATGAGAGCGTTGAGGTTATTAGTTGGAGGAGGAATGCTAACGTTAGCTGCGGCCTGGCTGGCGGTTCTCGCATCTCTCCTTCCTAGCTTCACATCCCACCCTGGCCCTCCCAGCTGCCCAATTCATTCGCAACAAAATTATTACTCAGTCAAAAATAATCAAAGGCTTTCGTCTCCATTGCTAGTCTAGTTCCAATGACTTACTATCTCAACCGCATCTCGGGCGATAATTGCCAACAAATCGGCGCACGAGACAATGCTGGGGCACACTTTCTCCACCGCGGACTTAATCTGGTCCACCACATCGAACCCTCGCAAGGAATTTTGGTTTGGGGCCGCGTTCTTCTCTCCAGTGAAAGTAGGCGTATCGTCCAAGAGGTTTGATCCGTCGCAACCCTGATAAATAAACCATGAATATCGAAAAGTCAATAAGGAGCCAAACTCTTTCTATACTAAGAGCATTGACAGCTTTTCCAATTCTAAGAAACATGTATGAATTGGTCTTGAATATTGGGGGAAGAAAAGTTACATTGACGAAGCAGTCATGGAAGAACAAGCGGAGGAGCGAGGCACCCATGCGGGCCTCTTTTGCAATCGCTTGTTGCACGATTGGCTTCACCGTCGGGAAGAGGTCGGGGCAAGTTTTGGTGTAATAGAAAATCGAAAGTTGAGCGCTTGTGCCACCGATGAGGAGCACAACGCAAGCCAAAGTAAAAATGGCCTTTGAAAATGAAGAAGGCGAGGCCATTTTCTGCACGCTAAAAACGAACTGTGCTGTGTGTCCGATGAAGAAAGGGCTCGAATTCGAGTGGGATTATATAGAGAGCGGTTTCTCAAGGTGACAATGGGGTTCAGCAGGTGGCCTAACGCGTAGAGTGACGAAAGTGCGTGGCGATTCAACGTCCGGAAAGATGAGAAAGAAAATAATAAGATGGCGCGAGGCAAATTTCAGACAAGTAATATAATACAAGGGATGATGGTGTTGGAGGAATCTTTGAAGAAGGTAGGGGAAACGCGGCTTTCTTTGAAAACTGATGTTTACACTGCCAAAGGATGTTGATATAATCTTGGTTTAAAATGGAGTTGTTGGATGATTAGTCAAAGGTTTCCATGCTAATGTCTCGTGGTGTACGCATGAAAAGAGATTGGTTTATTGTGAAAATGGAAAATCGAAGCTTACTTCTAACCCCGAGTCAATGCACAAGCTTTTGCCAGCTCAAATTACTTCAAACATTAGAGCCGTGTACGCATTCTTTTTTTTATGACTTCAATTTCTAAGAGAAGTAGATGCCTAATATATATCAAAGCATAGATCAATATGAGTTCAAATATTGACAATTTCTGCGATTTGTGTTATTAACCCTCACTTTGATCATCTTCTTTTCATGTGTAAGGTCTACCTTTTCTGTGGAAAAAATTGTTATATGGTAATGGTCATTATTGATGAAGGATCTGTGAGGATTTTTCTAATGTGAATTACGTTAATTGATATTATAATTTATCATTTTATGGGATTGGTCTAATAATATGAGGCATAAATATTCTTACTTGGCCTTATATGAGGCTGGCTAGTGTGAGCTAGGTAAAGTCCGCTTGTGATGAGAGGCTTGTAGCAAAAAATTTAATAGGTAGTGTTTAAATCTCTTCTCTAACTTTAATGCATAAATATCCTCATATAAGAAGTATTTACTCAATACTGAGAGTGAGGGGTAGTTTCATTGAGGTAAAGAGACAAAACGCGATAGAGGAGAATCACTTGAACTTTGAATATTTCAAATCTGGTGCACAAATCTTTTTTACTTAATTATATATGTTTTGGATTTTAGCTATGGAGATCTTGAGTACTGTTTTCGCGGCTTACAGAATCATCTCAAGAGTTTAAATCTATATCCATCTAATTTAGTGCTAAATTATTTGGCTACTTAGCTATTCTCTACTCACACAATTGCAAGGGTAAATTTTCTTTGATTTTAAAGAGGCTGAGCGTGCTTCAATATGGTCAAATAACATATAGAATTGGATAGTTCCGTTTGTCTAGTCTCAAATGCATAAGTATGCATTCAAAGCAATCTAAAAGGCTATGCACAAAATAAGAAAAATGCAGTTGTGAGTTCTTAGCCATTCATGTATTTATTTTTTATATATTTTTTATTAACTAATTATTTCAAACAATCCAAGCCATTATCTTTAGAAAAACATCTTTCAAATTATTCATTTTTCGTGAAACAAACGGATCCTAAATTTTATGCATTGTATTTTGCTTCTAAAGTCAAGAGTGAATGTTGGTATTTGTGTTTTTTACCTAGGTATTGTTGGTCCTTGTCTGGAAATTTCAAAGGTTGATGTCTTGATACTCCCATCTATTTTTTTTTTTTTTTTTTTTTTTTTGGGGTCAAAAGTAATACTCCCATCTATTTGAACGGTTGTTTTTAGTTGTGTCCACGTAAATTCTTTGAAGGTTTCCTTGGGGGTTAGTTGTGCCTATATATATTGGTATCTCACAAAATCTCAACGATTAATATATTCAATTGCCAATTCAACAACCACCCTTATTTACATGAATATTCAATTATTTGGTTGGATTTGAAAAATAGGAAAAGAATATGTCTTTCCTTTGTACCGATATGGTATGTTCCTTGCAGTACTCGTACTCCTAGATAGAAGTGTTTGACCTTTTTGTACAGTAACGTTTGTCCACCTGCTTGCATCCATCCATAATGTACAACGATATGAGATCATCTCTTTTCATCTACTATAATCCAGTACAAAAATGCCTGGTGTGACGGAATAATATGATCAATGTCATTTATAGGCGATGGACACGTTTGACTTCAACCGCATCGGATGCTAATTGCATGTTCAAAGTACAAGCGAAAAAATCACGCTTCGATTAAGTAAAAGAAAAGGAATTAAGAAATTACTTTAATCCTACATGAATCTTGTGCCATGATTGATTTTGTCCATCGTTTACCCATATCGTAACAAAATAAGTTGACCGACATTCACTAAAGTTTATTGGCCGACAGGCGCTCTTGTTTTGCAAATATTTTCTACACATCATCGCGAGTCACTTTTGTTCGATATGCCTGCATGAAACTTTTCGAAAGCCGTCTGAGAAGCTTCTTCGTTTGTCTGACTGTGATTGTGAAGAGCAGAAAATGCAGTGATTTGTGGGTTAGCTGTGGAAACGATTGCGACGCCTTCATCCATCTGATCATTTCTTAAATCAACAAGCTTCTGCATGTTCATCGCTTTCGCTGTCTCGATGTCATATTGTGGAGCAGTTGAATTTAAAATCCCCAGCCCTGTGGTGACCACATTTCTTATATTTCTAGTATTTGTTTACCGATTCTCTTCGAAGGTGCTCATCGATCGGAAAAGGATGACTTCGTAGACCTAGTACTAAGTTTTGATTTCGCACTTCAGTTTTCTTCTTTGTATTTCCTCAGCTGAAAATGATGCCGCATGCTTCTTCCGCAAGCAAAACCAACACACCATATACTTGACCATATCAAAGATTGGAAGTTTGAATCCTGCGTTCATAAGATGGATGTTCTATTCATACAATTTGGAAGAACATCATGCATGGAGTGATATATTGGTACATTGGCATAAAAATTGGTAATTTGCGAACCATAAAAAAGATTAGGTGATTCACAAAAGGATTGGTAAATTACAATTAACTTACGTAAATGTCACCGGTCATTTTTTACGGACAGATTTTTGACACGTATTAATATCTATTTCGTAGGATAGAAGGGAACGAAGAACTTTGTGAGTTTCACAGCGTGAAGGTATCTAGAAACCGGTCCGAAAGGCATATTCTATGTGTCAACTGTCAAATAATAGTTAATGCCTCGCGGCTTTGCTTTTGAAAAGCGCCAAAATGTTCAGGTAATGAGAACAATTGAAAATCTGACCATGCACATGTAACAGTGCCCGTAATCGAGCGCTGCGTTAGTTCGAGTCCTCACATGGAACAATATTTAAATCGTATGGTTGTTGGACATCCATTTGACTTCCTCAATTTATGTTTTGCGTCTATGTCAAGAAACATTGAGACGTCTCTTTTGTAATATGTCACCCTCTTCCTTATTATCACGTAAGAGAAAGAGTCGTCCACATGTTAAATTTTCTTTTGCTCTAAATCAAAATCCAATTTGATGGTAAATGGGCATCGTAACCTACCTTTAATTAAATGCGGGGCTGTCAGAATGGGATATTAGGGGTCATTGATCATCAAACTCACAGGGAAAGTACCAAAAAGTTCTAAATCTATTACATTTATACTAATTTAGTTCTAAACTTTTTACTTATACCAGTTGAATCATAAACATTTTGACGATTTGCCATTATAGTACACTTGGCCAATTTTAATTGGAAATCATTGACATAGATATTGGTCTTCGTACATGGCACAATTGACGCTGCCATTAACAAGTTTTATAATTTCAATATTTTTTTCTGAATTTTTTTAATAACTTTTCCTTTTCTTTATTATTTTTTTTTTTACAACTTTAGGCCGCCGACTCTAGGCAAAGGCATTGCAACCCTTACTAGCTACAAGCGAGGTCATCGAGCCCTCACCTAGATCTATGCGAATGCTGACATCCTTGCTGGCCACACTTGGGATAAAAAAGAAGAAAGGAAAGAAAAAGCATAAAGACGAAAAAGAAAAGAAAAAACAAAACAAAGTAATAAATATTAAGAAAAAATTTAAAAATTGTGCCATCAGTATCAACCTTGTTATATAAAATGATCAATGTTCATATCAACAATTTTCGGTTAAAGTTGAATGAATGGACTATATTGGCAAATTATAAAAAAAATTAGAACTTAATTAACAGAATTAAATTGATATAAATGTAATAAAATTAAGATTTTTTTTATACTTTTTCCTCCAACTCGCTGACTAGCTTGCTGTGGTATCATTAGATTTGCGCATTACAAAATTATGTAACCGACAAACATTGTGAGACTCAATTATTTCAATTATTATTTTTAATGATGTTGACGCAAATCGACGCGTGCCTTAACAGTTCCCATTGAAAAGATTATTTAAAATCGTTTATATGGGATCACAAGTTGGAGTCCGCTTTGATCTTCGTTGGGTTGTTGAACAATGGTAGTCTTATTAAAGACAGCCTGGCTCCGGTTTCAACTTTTCTAATAAAATATTTTTAGGTGAACAAATAATACAGAACTTTCGGCGGAGGTGAAACTTTACGACCGTCATTTTCTACTATTGAATGTTATTATATGCAATAGAAACGCATTGAGGATTGGAAAGTAAATTAAAAATTGAGATTTTTAATTACCATCTTACATTACACAAAAAATAAGACTTGAAAAAAAAATCCTTTCTTTATCTCTCTTTGTAATTTTCTTTTACCATATTGATACATACAACTTTTTAATTTTGGGTCAAAAGCATTTATTTATATCTCAAAATGATATGTCAGCTGTTAAAAAAAAAAAAAGCAAATCCCAAATAGTAAATTAGAACAACAAAGTACAAACTGCTATAATAAGCACATACTCATCCTAAAAGAACGAATCTATCTTGGCATCAAAATC
Organism: Eucalyptus victrix; assembly: GCA_016097545.1. Lineage (NCBI taxonomy): Eukaryota > Viridiplantae > Streptophyta > Magnoliopsida > Myrtales > Myrtaceae > Eucalyptus > Eucalyptus victrix. The sequence continues at coordinate 49,256,523 of CM027841.1, read as the reverse complement.
ATAATGGTGTTTGATCATTGAATATCGCATTGTCATCAGTAATAAGCACAAAAATCGTAATCCCCTTTTTCAATAGCGACGGTTTGCCGGACGATGCACATCTAAGTTCAGCAACTTCAACATCATTACCGTATAAAGAGACCAAAAACAAATTTAACGAGCTCTCAAATCTAGATTTAAATTGTGAGAAATTGGACGAACACAGAAACATTGCTAAAGAACTCCCAAATTTTGATTTAGATTGGGAGAAAAGAGCTATTGGATCTAGATTTGGATTGGGAGATGATAGCTTTCAAAAGTAAGAAAAATCGTATAACCGCTTCTAGAGCATTAGGAACTCTTTCCTAACGATGGAAGAAGCAAATACACCAAGTCAACGAAGCAGAGCGTCAATAGTGAGCAAAGAAGAAGATTAAAAAATTAGATGAAACCAATAAAATATACCTGGAACAGAGTAAGAGAGATAATCTCAACTCGAATTGAGAAGATGGAGCCTCCCTCAACAGACAATTATTTCTTAATCGAGAAAGGTAGAGTGGAAGATAAAAGGGAACTAGAGAGAGAGAGAGAGAGAGAGCTCTATGCTACTTTTTAAAGGGAAAATCACCTTAGTCCTAAACTTGTTGTGTGGATGCTTGTTCAATTCTAATTTTTCTTTTAATTTTACCAATTTAATTTGAATTTTCGTGCAAAAATTTAACATAGACATTTCAATTAATTTACATCGGAAATCACTGATGTGATAGTTGTTGCGAGTAATTCTATTTGGCACATCGCCATTGTATTTTTCAAAAATAGAGGAAATCTAGAGGAAATTGTTTTCTTTTTACTTTCTTTTCCTCCTCTTCTTTGAGCAGAATGTATTAACTCGATGGGTGGATAATTAATGCCATATGTTTCAGCTACAGCAAAGCCGGATAATCACTCCTCTTCCAGAAGTATGATGACACGATCCTTGGTGATTTCATTTTGTGGACCACTGTAATTGAACATCTTTCATACCCGCAACCGCAGAGGAGAAATTTCGAAGGCTTTGGCTGCGATTTGCTCACAAACCTCTTAATTCTTCGATCTCCCTCTTGTCGATGTACCTGCTAGATTCCCACGAGATGATAGAGAAGTTGATATTGATAGTGCAACCTGTTAAGGAGTAGTGTCTACCAGTAAACATCGTGATGCATTTCCTAACGACTTTTATTTTTCGAACAAAGATATGGGTAACAGCTGACGAAATCTCGAAAGGACTGTTATTACAACATTTGATTCTTACAATTCCTTCTCCAACGCTCACACGACAACAAAAGCTTCCAAAGCGGACAAACACAAGCGAAATAGAGCTCGATCAATTTATTACCGAAACTCCATGTAATGGAGTATATGTTGACCCTAAATTCATAATAATTAATTAACCATCCTACATTTCTTCCTGATCTCGCCGTTGGATCCGGTAAGGGGCTTGATGTCGCCCATATTGATCATGGAGGCCACAAAGTCTTTGAAGAAGGTCTCTTGGCTTTGGGCGTAAGTCCTGATGAGCGAGTCGGTGGACCCGCCGTTGAAGAGCTGTTGGTCAGAGTGGAGGAGGCCTCTTTTCCTCATGAGGTTGATGTAATAGGTGTTGTCGAATGATGTCGCGCTCTGGAAGTCGAGCCCGTCCAGGTTGTTGTCGCCGACGCCGGTGACGCTCGGGCAGTTGCTCTTCATCGCTTGGGCAAATGAGTTGTCGATGTTGCTCTCGTTGTAGATTCTGGCCCGAAAGTTTGTGCATCTTGCTTGCCCAACTGTGTGTGCTCCTGAATATTTAAGAGTAGGAGGGCATACAAATAAGTATCTAAGAATACTATATTGACTCGATCTATGGGTGATAAGATGGACAAACCCAATTCAAATGCAGAAATTACATGAAAAGTTTGGTTTTTTAGGGGGACCCAGTGTGGATCTCATAGATTCTTGATGTGTGATAGACTTGATCTAATATATGCAGTCTCTATAGTACTTGCTCGTAAAAAATCATATCTTCAAAGATTTTTGCAAATAAAGAAATGCCATAATTTTGTATGTACCGATTTTTTTTAATTTTATGAGGATTTTGTATACTTATCAGGTCTTGTAAAAATTCAATTTATAACATCGCTTAGCAAATGCCCTAAAGCACACCTTAGTAGTCGTAAACTGCAAGCTATATACATATCTTATGGTGGAGAGAGAGAGAGAGAGAGAGAGAGAGAGAGAGAGAGTTCACCGTATAGAGCGACGAGGTCCTTTTGAGAAAGGCCGTGATTCCGGAAGCTGGAAATGAGAGCATTGAGGTTATTAGTTGGAGGAGGAATGCTATTGTTAGCTGCTGCCTGGCTCGCAGTCCTTGCATCTCTCCTTCCTAGCTTCACGTCCCACCCTGGGCCTCCCAGCTGCCCAATTCATACTTAATAAATTATTACCCACGCAAAATAATCAGAAGCTTTCATCTCTACTATTCCATTGCTAGTCGAGTTCCACTGACTTACTATCTCAACGGCATCTCGGGCGATAATAGCCAACAAATCAGCACAGGAGACGATGCCGGGGCACACATGCTCCACTGCAGCCTTAATCTTGTCCACCACTTCAAACCCTCGCAAGGAATTTCTGTTCGGGGCCGCGTTTTTCTCTCCGGTGAAAGTAGGTGTGTCATCCAAGAGGTTCGATCCATCGCAACCCTGATAAATAAACCATGAATATCGAAAATGCAATGACTTTGATTTGTTGTTTAGTGAACCGAACTCTTTCTTAGCTATGAGCATCGACGAATTTTTCAAATGATATATTACAATCCCCAGCCAATAAAACTATGCTTTTAAGTTTAGCAAATGGGAACTTGACTTCAGCGCATTATCTTTCTTCATGATGGCTTACAAGGTAAAAGTGCTTTCTTTTGTTTTTGCATGGGATTCGTACCTTACAAATGACATGCTAAGTCAAGCGTTTCTTTTTACGTATTTGCATTGGACCACGGACAAGACAAACCGACACCCTACTTTCGTTTTATTTATTCTTCTCTGACTATGTCGAACTCCCGCTATAGATGAGGACAAGAAGGATTTAGCCAATTACTAGACGACGAAGAAATGGAGAGAGTGTTTAGGCTTGACCAATGCAATAAATTACACCTCTGTTGACGAATCAATGGACCACAAAATTCGTAGGACACATATGCAAATGGCGAAAGAAACATGTATGAATAGGTCTTAAATAGCGGGAATGGATGTTGAGAAGTTAAAGTGGATGAGAAAGAGAAGCTACATTGACGAAGCAATCGTGGAAGAACAAGCGGAGGAGCGAGGCACCCATGCGGGCCTCCTTGGCGATCTCTGCCTGCACGATTGACTTCACCGTCGGGCAGAGTAGGGGGCAAGTTTTGGCATAGTAGTAAATCGAAAGTTGGGCACTCGTGCCACCGACAAGGAGCACGACACAAGCCAAAGTCAAAACGGCCTTTGAAAACGAAGAAGACGAGGCCATTTTTCTGCACACACTACTAATGAACTGTGGTGTGTCTGATGAAGGAATGACTCGATATGAGCGCGATTATATAGAGAGCGGGTTCTCAAGGCGACAAGCGATTTAGCAGGTGACCTAACACGAAGACTTAAAGTGCAGGGCAATTCTACGTTCGGAAAAAGGAAAAAAGATGAAACAATCAAGAGATGAAGATATGGAACGAGTCTCTGATGAAGTAGGAGAAACGCGGCTTTCTTTGAAAACTGATGTGGACACTGCCAAAGGATGAGATAATTTTAAGCGGAGTTGGTGAATATTTTGTCAAAGGTCTCCGTGGGTAGTTCTAATCTTTTGTCCAGAAGTGGGGATCCATAAATGAGAGACATCGATGATAATGTCTTGTGGTCTACACAAGAAAAGAATTTAATTATTCGTGGGATAGGGAAATCGAATATTACTTCTGACCCAAGGTCAATGTACAGCTTTTGCCAACTCAAATTACTTCAAACTTAGCGGCCGTATACTCATTCTTTTATTTCACTTTCTAGAAAGAGATGCCTAATATAGATCAAAGCATAGATAAATAAATTGTTACATAATAATGATCAATATTGATGAAGGATCCTCTAAGAGTTTTAATCCTTATCAAAATAGTTAGGGGTAATTCTTTTTTCGGCTCTTAGCGTTCATCTCTACTCGCACAATTTTGCGTCAATTCGTTATATTTTTAGGAGAATTAGCGTGCTTTTATATAGTCAAATGACATATATGGTTGGATAGCTCCATGAGTAAAAGCTTCAAATTTTATGCAATTCAAAGTTTTCTAAAGATGGTTATGCACAAAATACTAAATGACCATAAGAAAAATCGAGATGTGATTTTTCAGTCATTCTTTGTGTTCATTGAGTCATATGCATCATAGTTTCCTTCTAAAGTCCAGAGTAAATGTTGGGATTTATGTTTTATCTAAGTATAGTTAGTTCTTGTCTTGGAAAAGTTTAAAGGTTGATGTCTTAAAATTTCTATTTGCTTGAAGGTTTGTTTCAAGTTGTATCTATGGAAACTTCTCAAGTTCTCCGCACTGGACGATAACCTCCACCTCACAATATGTCTCCATTGGTATCCCACAAAAAGTGAATCGTTAATATATTCAGTTACCTATTTTAACGACTGCCCTTGTTTATATAAATGTCTAGTTATTCGGATTAATGAGATATAGATGTGAGATAAGGATGGGAAAAGGGAAAGAAGGTCTCTTCCCCCTTGTACCGATATGGAGTGTTCCTTGCAGTACTTGTACTACCGGATGGAAGCGTTTGACCTTTTGTAAAGTACCGTTTGTTCACCAGCTTGCATCCATCCACAACGTTCCAACGATCTGAAACCATCTCTTTTTCATCTACTATATGCCGGTTCAAAAATGTCTGGTTTGACAGAAACATTTGATCAACGTCATTTATAGGCGATAAACATATTTGACTTCAACTGCATTGCATGCCAACCACACAGAAATTTGTATTGTGATTAATTCTGTCCATTGTGCTTCTATGCCGTAATGAAATAAACTGACCAAGATTTGCTAGAGTTCATTGGCCGACAGGTCTTCAATTTCGTACGTATATTCTACACATCAATGCTAGTCAATTTGTTCGATATGCCGGCGTGAAACTTTTCTAGAGCAGTCTGAGCAATTTCTTTGTTTTACTAACCGTGATTGTGAAGAATAAAAAATGCAATGATTTGTGGGGGAGTTGTTGAAACGATCGTGACTTAGTCGTCTCGTCTATCTGATAACTACTTAAGCCAACGGGCTTACGCATTTTTATTGCTTTCATTGTCTCGATGTCATCATATGGAGCAGTTGAATATAAAAAGCCCGAGGCCTGTGGAGACAACAGTTCTTATCTATTTAGTATTTGTTTACCTATTGACGGTGTGTCTCTTATTCGATCGGAAAAGGTTGTTGTGGATTTAATACTAAGTTTTAATTTCACACTTCAGTTTCCTTCTTCGTATTTCCTTAGCTGAAAAGGATGCTGCATGCTTCTTTGGCAAGCGAAACCTTCACACCACATACTTTTTTTTTTGGTCGAATTCACACCATATACTTGACCCTATCGAAGATTGACCAAATCAAAGATTGGAAGTTTGTATCCTGCATTCTTAAGATGGATGTTCTGTTCATACAATTTGAAAGAACACCATGCATGGAGTATCATATAGAAGTAAGTTGGTGCAAAAATCGATAATTTGCAAATTATCAAAAATATCTGATAATTTACAAAAGTATTGATATGTTACCAACAACTTACCACATATATATATTATTTGCATTTAAATTCACGCCAGCCATTTTTTCTGTCAACAGATTCTTGACACTAATCAACAACTATTTAAATTTACAGGCGCGAAAATAAATCTGCATTTTTAGAGCAGAACAATCAAATTCCACATATTTAAATTATTTGATAGGCTTTTTCATTATTTGACTGTTGTTGTTATGATGTTTCTATCACTTTCACAGGACACAAGGTAATGATAATGAAGAATTCTGTGAGTTTTCACCACACGAAGGAATCTAGAAACTGGTCCGAAAGGCATATTCTATGTGTCAACTGATAGTTGATGCCTGCATGGACATTAAATTGTGGTGTCCGACTCCCGTTTTGCAAACGGGACATGATCAACGACTCCCGGCTGAGTTTTGAAAAAGCGTCAAAATGTTTAGGCAATGAGAACAATTGAAAATCTGACCATGCACATATAATAGTGCCTACAATGGAGCGTCGACTTTGTTCATGTCCTCACATGGAAATTTTATGGTTGGTCCGACATCAATTTGACTTCCTCAAATTTATGTTTTGCGTCCATGTCAGGTAACGCTGAGATGTCTCTTTTATAACGAGTCACCCTCTTCCTTTTTACCATGTCATCCTCTAAAATGTAAGAGAAAGAGTCGTCCGCCTATTAAATGTTCTTTTGCTCTAAATCAAAATTCAATTTGATGGTAAATGGAACAAATAATCTTATCCCAAGATGGTTAGTTAGGGTCTTATTGACGAACCTTAATAAAGTATGGGGCTGTTGACATGGGATTGTAGGGGGCATGATTTGATTTTTGCGTTACAAAAATTAGAGTAACCGACCACCATTGGGGTACTCAATTACTTCGAATATCCTTGATTTTTTTTTCATTGTTGACAAATGATAGTTTTATTAGAAGAGATGGCATTGCTTCAGTTTCAACTGAGCTAATAATATATATATCTGTTAGGTGAACAGATAATGCATCATCTTCGGCCGGGAAGAACCTTCCGAACCGTCATTTTCTTCTCTTAAATAAACGGTATCATTTGCAATAGAAATGCGTTGAAAATTGGAAGGAATATTAGACATATTGAGATTTTCAACATGAGGTAAACAAGGAAGATTTTGCAACTTTTCTCCATCCTCGGTGACAAAATAATTATTTCCAGACTGTTGTTGCACATTTTCGTGTACGATATTAATTCCATATTGAGATTGTCAACGTGAGGAAAAAAAGGAAGATTTTGCAACTTTTGTCCATCCCCGATGACAAAATAATTATTTCCAGACCGCTGTCGCACATTTTCATGTACGATATTAACATTTAAGGATTTTATGAAGCATTTTATATATGGAGTAGCGAGATGAATACCAAAACAAATCTGTATGCTAATGAAAAAATCTACATGTTGCCAATTGTCTCACCCAGTACCGGTCGTATATCGACACGGAGATATGCATTGAGGGGGTCATGAGGCTCCCTAAAGAAGTGGCCGGGATCCAAAAGGCAGGCCCAGGGTTCGGTCCAAAGTGGTGCCTTGTTTGACAAGTAATGTTGGAACCATTGGGAGATAAATAATAACGATTTACTGCTTAAAACCGTCCACGATAGATTTTTTCCTCAAAACTGAACCAACTAAAATCAAATTTACCCCAGTAACAATTGGTCACAATTCCAGCAACATTAACTCCCAAATCATCCAAGACATCCCCTCACCTTTTCTCTTAGGTTGTGTTTGATAGTTAGGAAAAAATTCAAGATGAATTTATTTTAACCTACGTTTGGTGCTTACTTAAGACTAGATAAGTACAATTTTCTATTTTTTTTTAAATTATTAGAGAATGATGGAAGGGAAAGAAAGAAATAAAAAAGAAATTACTAGAAAAGAAAGGAAAATAAAATAAAAATAAAGTAGACAAAAGTGTAGTGAGAGATTTTTACCATCTCTATCTGTAAAAATTTGTGGTTCATTTATATTAATTTGCCATTTATACTAAACAATATATATAATATGGTGTGAATCCGATTTTATTACTGTAATTATCAAACATTTAATAGGATATAACAAAATCTCCCCAATTTCATATCATATTTTATCCAATTCTATCTTAGTTAGAAATCCGAACAATCAAACATAGCCTTAGGGTTTTCTCTCCTTTTCAGACACTAACCCTTTCTCTAAGTTTCTATTCCTGATGAAGAAAGGCTCTCTTTCCCTCCCTTTCCTTGTCTATCTCCCTATCTCTTCATCTTCAAGACTTCTTCGTTGATTTCATGGATATCATGGTCAATTTCCTCCACGAAAGTGAAGAGTTTTCTCCTCGTGAGCCTTGAAGATAGAAATGCAAGTGCTTCGAACATATCTACTCCCTCCAAATCTACTTGCTTGCTTCGGTTTTAGGTGCTTGCTCCGGAAAGTCAAGTGCTCCACAAGTCTCCGAAGCTCCTCTCCCAAGGTGGGCTTATTTGAAAGTGATTTTGTGATCAACTGGTATTTGTTTTGCAATTCTTCTATTTTGATATAGAGTTAAATCTAGATTTGGTTCTTTTTCTATTATGATCAATATGTAGATTTGGGATTCATAAGGTGTTAATTGTGCTCTTTCAACCTATTGGTTGTGTTGTTTCTATATGGTGATGGTACTAGGGATGTCAAACCTAGGCATGTTTTGCCTTTTGGTAAAGCCGTAGCTACTAGAAAGGAAAATCATGGCATGTGCTTATGACTAATGATGGTTTGAGTTTCAGTGATGGTTGCTGGTTGTGCTTTGATGCTATCGTAAGCAACACTTTGTAGGGGGCACCGAGTTGATTCATTTTTTGGGTTGCTTTTCTCTTAAAGTTATGTATACCTTTTATGTGAAATAAAAATTTTCCTTTGCACTAAAAAAAAAAAAAGGAACCAAACCAATAATTATAGTATCGTTGAAAATTAAAGATAAAGTAGAAAAACAATATGCACAAATTTTATGTGGAAATCTCAATGAGAGGAAAATCATGGGACCACTAAAAAACTCTCACTAATTATCAAGAATAGTTTGATACAAAATAATTTATCACTAGTTACATGCGTATGTGTTTTTATCCATATCTAATTAGAGATCGACACATAAACGCTGATTTTGAATTAAAAAAAAAATACAAAAGTAAGTTTCTCTTTCTTCCTCCTTCTCCCATCATTCAGATCTGGCCCGACCTCTTCTCCTCTCTCATTGTTGCCGTCGACAAAGTCGTCGTCGCCTTGATTAGGCTGAACCCTACTAGTAAAGTTGTCGGCCATGCACTATGTTCAAGCTCTTATCGTCTTCCCCGACATCTATTCCTCTGTATTTCTTTGGCTGTTTGATCTCACAATCCATGGCTATCAAAATTTCAAACTCGCCCCCTCTCGCAAGCTATGGATGAGCTAGGCTTGTGGCCATGGACGAGATCAAATATGGAGGCCTAACTCCACTCTAGATCTGCAAGGCAACGTCCATCAGCCGCTGTGACAATGGAGGGGTGGCTTGGCCATGAACAAAGCTGATCATGAGCAAAGGGTGGGCAATGATGGAGGAAGATAGAGCCCATCACAAGCACGATCGATGGAAGCTTCCTTCCCATTACAATGGCAGTCCATGAGTTGTTGTTGCTCACGACGGGACTTCCACATCTGCAACCTAGCTTTCGCTGGCTCGACCATGGATAGGGCTAACCACGAGCCAAGGCCGGTGACGGAGGGGAAGCTTCCTTCTCGTTACAATGGCAATCCAAAAGCCATCCTTGCTTGCGATAGGACTTCCAGATCTACAACAATGGGCCCAATGACAATGGCTGATCCATGGCCACGAGTGACAGTAGTCGACTTGTAGATTTGCAACCCCACCCGGTAGTTCTTTACTTGAACTCTGCATTGGCAACTTTGTTGGTGGTGACGGTAGAGGGGAGAATTATCAAAAGAGTCCTAAACCTATTACAATTGTGTTAATTCAGTCATAAACTTTTTTTTTGGGACCAATTTAATCATAAACCTTTTACAATTGTACCAATTCAGTCCATATGGCTAAACTGAATTGGCTGGCTGACGCGTGTGACACCGGTGAGGACAGCTGACGGCAAAAAACACTAATGTGGTAATTTTTAATATATTTTTATTTTTTTCGAATTTTTTAATATTATTTTTTGAATATTTTATTCTTTATTATTTTTTTTTTCCCACCTTCTTCTTCCTCTGGTTGGTGAGGTCAACCTCGCTAGCCACTGGCGAGGCTCACCCCCACCGGCCACTGGCGAAGGCGAGCCTCGCCCAACAATGGTAGCGAGGTCCAGCCTCGCCGTCCAGATCTGGCGAGGGTCCTTGTTGGCGAACGACGAGGCCGTCGTTGCCAAATCTAGCGACGGTCCTCGTTGGCGGCCGGCGAGGTCGCCGTTGCCAAATCTGGCGATGGTCCTCTCTGGCGGCTATCGAGGACTATCGCTAGATCTAGTGACCTCTCGCGCTTTTAGTTATTGGCGACCCAGGCTGGGGCCCTGCCGCCCCCTTTAGACTCGTCACCCGTTTGCATCCTCTTCGGGGTTGCCCTCGAGATCTGGCGATGGCGGCCTCGCCATTGCTAGGTGAGGCTCACCTTCGCTAGTGGTTGATGGGGGTGAGCCTCGCCAGTGGCCGACGAGGCCGACCTCGCCATTCCTTGCCTCGGCTCCGTGTCGCTTGACTAGCGGAAGAAGAAGATGAGAAAAAAAAGAAAAAAAAATTCAAAAATTTGAAAAAAAGATAAAATAAAAATATTTAAAAATTGCCACATCGGCGTTCGCCGGCCAGCTATCCCCGGTTTACGTTCATGTCGGCGACGATTGGCCAATTTTAATCGATTGACTAAATTGACACAATTGTAAAAGGTTTAGGACTGAATTGACATAATTACAATAGGTTTATGACTTTTTGGGTGTTTCTCTTAATAGAAGAGGGAGGTGGGGAGGTTGGGCTCGAGGTGGTCGGAGATAGAGGAGAAGATGTAGATGAAGGAGAAAAGTGAGGTGGACTGAAATTTTTATTTTATTTAATAAAATTCACATTAGTATATATGTGTCAAATTATAATTGGTTTAAGGTGAAAAAACGTACGCCACATCAGTGAATGACACGGCAGTTGCAAACCACTCAATATTTTCTCTAGTAAAAGGCTCTTTACATCAGCAAAACAACAATATATTATCACCATAAAAGTGGCAAGAGATTGCTTTAAGTGCCATAACTTGGTACAAAGGGACACTTAAGTGCCACATTTCAAGAAAAGTGGGACACCTAAGTGCCACCTTTGGCATAGTCGGCCCGAGGCCGTTGAGCCTTGGCCAAAGGTGGGGAGGGTCGACCGAGGCCGTGGCCCCAAGGGCCTGTGGCCCGGTGGCGAGGGCCTACGTGCCCTCGGATAGGGCTCAGTGGCCCCGGTCAACCCTCCCCCACCTCGCTAGCGACAGAGGGGAGATGGCGGCGGTGGCGACAAGGGCTGGGCCCTCAGCTGTTGGCTACCTCCCTCCTCCTCCTTCCTCGCCCTCCCCCCCCCCCCCTTTTCCTCCTCGGTCGTTAGCCCTCCCCTCCTCCTCCTTCCCCCCTCGCCAGATTTGGACGAGGGCTCGTGGGCCCTCGTCATTGGTCGGCCGGGGTCGCTGGCCCCTAGCTAGGGCCCGACAACCCCGGCCGACCCTCCCTACTCCGTCGTCGACCCCTGAGGGCTTAGCCTTGAGCCACCTCCCTTTTTTTTTTAAATTTTTTTTAAATATTTGTATTTTTTTATAAATGTTTTTAATAAATTTAAATTTAAATTTATTTTACTTAATTTTTATATTAATTTTTTACCACGTCGGTATCAAAATGACGTTGTTTTGCACTTATTTTGCAGGAAAATTGATACGTCAGCGTTTTGACTGGATTTTGGTTGGATTGACACTTAAGTGATCAATTTTGCTCCGATTTTGTCACTTTCGTAAGTTATGGTACTTAAATGTCCCTTTGTGCTAAGTTATGGCACTCCAAGAGTCCGCGCATCCCATAAAAGTGTATTAATACAAAGAAGTGAGAAAGACTCTAACCATTGTCGGAGAATTTGAGAGATAATTTGGAGAAGAATTTTAACAAACGGAGCCTATTAACTTGTGGGATATGTAATGAAAATGTCATAAACCTATTATTCATATGCTGACTGTCCAACACGGTGAATTCGATGCTAATATGTCAATTTTTTATTATTTAATTCTTTCTACATAAATTTATTATTTTTTTGAATTTTATTTTTTTCCTCTTTCCTTTTCTTTTCCTTTTCTTATTTTCCTTCTTCCTCCCTCTGACGCCATGGCCAGCAACTAGTCACAAGCAAGTTAATCCTTGCTAGATCCTTGAGGCTTGCCCTCGCTAGATTTTGATGAAGTCACCCCTTGCTTGTGGTTGGTCGCCGACCATAGCGATTGGCAAAGGAAAAAGGAAAAAAAAAAAAAAGAAAAGGAAAATAAAAAAGACTTTTTTTCAAAACATATTAAATAAATATATTAAAAAAATGTTTACGTTAACGCCGATCGTCCTAATTAAAATGATTGGCATCTACGTTAGTGATTATTGATCAAAATTAATTAGAATGACTATATTTACAAATTGTCAAATAAGTCAAATTAAAAAATTTATGATTGAATTGGCATTTGTACAGTAGGTTTATAATTTTTTGTTAGTAACTTTCCCATCAACTTGTAGATTTTGATTTGGTGAACAACATATTGAAATTTGAGTCAATTACGACAATGTTTCATCATTCAATATGAGCTGCCTCTTCGAAACAACGCTCTGCACCTCTTTTTCTCTACTTTACGAACGGCCCCACTCTCTCTCTCTCTCTCAACAAGATTACTCAGCCTTATTTGACTTTTTTTTTATTAAATCTTTTTTTATAGAGATGTGCTGGGCTTCATGAGGCGGACCGAGCCCATCAGGACAAATAATGTGGGCACATAAAGTGCTGGGGATTAGAGGGACCAGCCATGTCAGGATCATCCCTAAAGCGTGCTTCATGCCGTCGACCAGATTCACCATGCAGGGTGGTCTGCAGGAATACGTGCTGCTCTCTTTTATCGCGGCCTTGTCCTAGAACCTGCAAGAACCAAAAAAAAGAAAAGAAAAGAAAGAAAAGCAATCCAATTATTTCCCGGCCTAACCAAAACCTAATCAATAAAACAAGAAATTGGCAATTTCTCCTTTGCTTTTGACTATTGGGCATCACCAACAATTTTTATTATATCAAGGAAATAAATGTTTCAGTTCAATTTCTTGGATCCCCAAGCGGGAGAGTAAATCGACGATTCCCTCATTAGCATTTTTTTCACGAACAAGTAGATGTGGTCCAGACGTGGAAAATAAGTGTGAACATGCGCAATTCACTATCCACGTGCAAGATATAACAGACCATACGAATTAGTTCTCAACGTACTGGACGCGTTCAATTTCGTGTTTTGCTTAAGGATCCTGGACGTGAAGGCCAATCATCAAACTGTACACCATTATTGTGGCTTAATGCAGCCATTTAACCAAAGACTTCAAGATGCAACGGCAGCGACAGCTGAATTTTTTTTTTGGTTGAATGGGAGAGCGGATAATTTAACTACCGCTTTATGTTCTTGACAGATGCATGGGGAAATGGCTGTACAACCTAAGCACGGCTTAGACGAAAAAGTGCCAATAAAAAAAAAAAAATGGTTTGGACCTTTTAAAGCGATGTTAGGCATATCAACCATCTTTTATCGATAATTAATTAACCGTCCTACGTCTTTTGCAACTGATGAGTAGCACATTTCCAAGCTTTTAAAATGAAATGGGAGATAACCTTAAAAGGTTAAACCTCCTATAGTACAGTAGCTTTAAACATAAGAATGCTTCTCTCTTGGCTTTCCACAATATTATAGATTATGCCTCTCCGATGTTCGAAGATTATAGATGCTAGGCATACCAAACATCTTTTATCAGTAATTAATTAACCCTCCTACATTTCTTCCTGATCTCGCCATTGGATCCAGTGAGGGGCTTGATGTCGCCCATTTTGATGATGGAGGCCACGAAGTCCTTGAAGAAGGTGCTTTGGCTTTTGGCGTAAGTCCTGATGAAAGAGTCGGTGGACCCGCCGTTGAAGAGCTGCTGGTCGGAGTGGAGGAGGCCTCGTTTCTTGATGAGGTTGATATAGTAGGAGTTGTCGAATGATGTCGCGCTCTGGAAGTCAAGCCCGGCTAGATTGTTGTCACCGACGCCGGTGACTCTTGAGCAGTTGATCTTAGCCACTCGGGCAAATGAGCTGTCAAGATTGCTCTCATTGTAGATCCTTGCCCGGAAGTTTGTGCATCTTGCTTGCCCAATTGTGTGCCCTCCTGAGTATATAAGAGTGAGATGACATAAAAATAAGAATTAATTCCTTTACCAAAAAAAAAAAAAAAAAAAAAGAAAGAATTAATTCGAATAATTTAGAACATATAAAAATGTTGTGGATACTGAATAGACTAGGTCTATGGGTGATGAGGTGGACAAAACCAATTAAAATGCAACAAATTGCGTGAAACCTTATGTTCTTTAGCAGGATCCCGTATGGAATTTATGAAATTTTCAAAACGCGATTGACTTGATTTAGTAGATTTAGTCTATGTAGTACTTGCTCGTAAAACATCATATCATCATGGATTTTCGCAAATAAAGAAATGTTGTAATATTGTATATACAGGTTTTTCTCATGATATTTACAATCAATATTATGTATTTTTTTTTTAAATTTTATGTTCATCAAGTGTTCTAGAATATAATGTATTGAACGGTGCTTAACAAATTTCTTAAAGCACGCCTTAGTAAAAATTGTTAAAGGCAAGCTATATAAATATCAAATGGTTGAGAGAGAGAGAGAGAGAGAGAGAGGGGGGGGGGGGGATAGAGGGAGGGAGAGAGGGGAAATTCACCGTATAGAGCGACGAGGTCCTTTAGAGAAAGGCCTTGATTTTGGAAGCTGGAAATGAGAGCGCTGAGGTTATTAGTTGGAGGAGGAATGCTATTGTTAGCTGCTGCCTGGCTCGCAGTTCTTGCATCTCTCCTTCCCAGCTTCACATCCCACCTTGGCCCTCCCAGCTGCCCAATTCATTCGCAACAAATTACTACTCATGCAAAATAATCAGACGCTTTCATCTCTACTAATTGCTTTAAGTTCCAACGACTTACTATCCCAACAGAGTCTCGAGCGATAATCGCCAACAAATCAGCACACGAGACGATCCCGGGGCACACTTTCTCCACCGCAGACTTAATCCTGTCCACGACATCAAACCCTCGCAAGGAATTTTGGTTTGGCATTGCATTCTTCTCTCCAGTGAATGTAGGTGTGTCGTCCAAGAGATTCGATCCGTCACAACCCTAATAAATAAACGATGAATATCGAAAAGGAAATGACTCCGGTTTGTTATTGAACGAGCCAAATTGTTTCTTAGGTATGCCTCGAGGACTTTTTCAAATGACCATATTACAATCCCCAGCCAATAAAACTATGCTTTTAAATCTAGCAAATAGGAACTGGACTTGACTTCAATGCATCATCTTACTTCATGATGACTTACCAGGTCGAAGTGCTTTCTTTAGTTTTTGCATGGGATACGTACCCTCACAAAATGATATACTAGGTCATATGTTTCTTTTAATGTACTTGCGTTGGACAAAAGGACAAGACTAACCGATGCTCAAAGTTGGATTGATTTATTCTTTTCTCTGAATATGCTTAATTCTCGCTAGGGATGACGAAAAGAAAGATTTAGCCAATTGCTAGACGACGATGAAAAAGAGAGACTCTTGTCTACGCTTGACCGAGGCAAGAAATCACACTTCAAGAACATCATGTTGGGATTTTGTTGACGAATGGACAGACCACAAAACTCGTAGCGCACGTATACGGATGATTAAAGAAGCATGTACGAATGAGTAATTTTTAAGACACTTGATTATTGGGGAATAATGTCGAGAAGTTAAAGTTGATGAGAAAGAAAAGTTACATTGACGAAGCAATCATGGAAGAACATGCGGAGAAGCGAGGCGCCCATCCGGGTCTCGTTGGCAATCGCTGCGCGCACGATTTTCTTCACCGTCGGGAAGAGCTTGGGGCAAGTTTTGGCGTAGAAGTCAGTCGAAAGTTGAGCACGCGTGCCCCCCATAAGGAGCACGACGCAAGCCAAAGTCAAAATGGCCTTTGAAAATGAAGAAGGCGAGGCCATTTTCAGCACGCTAATAACGAACTGCGCTGTGTGTCTGATGAAAAATTGACTCGATACAAGTGGGATTATATAGAGAGCGGCTCTCAAGGTGGCAGGGGGCTCCAACAGGTGAAACTTACACGTAGAAAGTGCATGGTGATTCTAGGTTCGGAAAGATAAAAAAGAAGATACAATCGAAAATAGACAGATTTAGACGACAATATTATATGAGGGCATTAGGCACCATTGATGATGATATGGAACCAATTTCTCATAAAGTAAAGTAGGCGGAACGCGGCTTTCTTTGAAAAAGTGATGTTTACATTGCCAAAAGGATGTAATTATTTAAATTGATTTGGTGGATAATTTGTCAAAAAGATCTCCGTGGGCAGTTTCAATGTTTTTCGTCGAAATGTCGGGATCCATAAATGAGGGACATCCATGATAACGTCTCGTGGTCTTGACATGATTACCAAATCGAAATTTACTTCTTACCCTGACCCAAGGTGCAGCGTCTGCCAATCCTCAAGTACTATAGACTTGACCGACATACACCATCTGCGTAGAATCGAAAAAGAATAGAGTCTGTCATGTTCTGGGGACTCATCTCCGTTCAGTTATCAATTCGACACTGCCTTTATTTTCACATGAATATTCACTTATTTGGATGGATGAGGGCACGGAACGGACCAATAAGGAATGTTCCTTGCAGTACTAGTTCTGCCAGATAGAAGCGTTTTACCTTTTGTAAAGCACCGCTTGTTCACCAGCTTGCATCCTTCCATAAAAGTACAAATATGATGTAACGGAAATGTCGGGTATGACCGCAACATTGGATCAATATCATTTATAGGCGATGGGCACATGGGATGCAAGTCGCACGTTAGAAGCACAAGCGGAAAAAAAAAAAACCACACTTCAAGTAAGTAAAAGGGAAATGATAAAGAAATTACATTGATCTTGCATGAATCTTGTACCGTGATTGATTCTGTCGATTGTGCACATATGCCAGAACGGGAAAAAGTACCAAAAAAGTCATAAACCTCTTGTATTTATACAAATTTAGTTTTAAAATTTTCAATTTGACCAATTTAGTCCTAAACATTTTTACATTGGTATAAATTCAATCTATCCGGCTAATTTGAGCTCAAAATTACTGACATAGCCTCCGATTGTCTTACGTCGGTGTTATGTGGCGCCACGTGGACAAATTTTATAATTTTTTCAAATATTTTTTTCTGATTTTTCTTTATTTTTTTCCTTTTTTCTTTCTCCTTACCCCTTGGCCGGCGAGGTTGCCGACCGACCATTGCCGGCCACAGGATGGTTGAGGTGAAGGCCCCTGCAACCTCGCTGGCCATTGGCAAGGGCTACCACACCCTTGCCGGCCATAGGTGAGGGCCGAAACCCTTGCCCGTTGGCTGGCGAGGGCGCGGCTGCTCTCGCTCGTGGCAAACGAGGGTGTGGCGGCAACCCTCGCCCAGATCTAGGCGAGGGCCACGACAGCCTTGCCTGAGGTGTTGCGGCTTTCACCCACCACGAGCGTGGGCCTTCGCGCCCTCGCCTGTGGCTGACGAGGGCACGGAGGCCCTCGTTGGCCAAGGGGCAAGGGTTTGGGCCATTGCCTAGATCTGGGCAACAGCGTGGGGGACCTCGCCCCGACTAGCCTGTGGCCGGCGGTGGTCGGTCGGCGACCTCGCCGGCCAAGGGGTAAGGAGAAAGGAAAAAAATAATTTAAAAAATCTGAAAAAATATAAAAAAATTATAAAATTTGTCCATGTGGTGCCACATAAGACCATTGACAGCCATGTCAGCAATTTCTAGTTTAAATTAGCCAGAAAAACTGAATTGATACAAATGTGAAAAAGTTTAGGACTGAATTTGTCCAATTAAAAAGTTTAAGATTGACTTGGTATTAATGGAAAATGTTTAGAACTATTTTGGTACTTTTCCCTACCAGAATGAAATAAATCAACCAAGATTCACTAAAGTTTATTGGCCGATGGGTCCTCAAGTTTCGTCAATGCTTTGTACAAACATCTACGCAAGTCAATTGGTTCGATACGCCTGCGTGAAACTTTTATACAGACGTCTGGGAAGCTTCTCTGTTGGTCTGACGACGATTGTGAAGAGCATAAAATGCAGTGATTTGTGGGGGAGTTGTTGAAAGGATTGCCTCTCCGTCTTGTATCTAATTACTACATTAAGTCAACAAGCTTATGCATTTTCATTGCTTTCTTTGTGTCGATGTCATCATCCAGAGCAGTTAAGTTTAGAAAACCTGAGGCCTGCGGAGACAACATGTCTTAACTATTTAGTATGTATCTACCGATTCTCTTTGACGGTATGATCCTCCTCATCGATCTGGAAAGGTTGATTTTGTAGATTTAATACAAAGTTTTCATTTAACACTTGAATTTTCTTCTTCATATTTTGACTTTGCCGAAAAGCATGATGCATGACTTTTTTGGCAAGCAAAACCAAAACTTCATATACTCGATCATATCAAAGGTTGTATGTCCCATTCATTCGGTCCACGAGGCGTTCCAAGGATTTTGTCGATCGAGGAAGCAAGCCACTAGCAGTCAAGTTAGGGTAGTTCCCACTAGGGTAGACAAGGGTAAGCATGCCAGCCAAAGTTAACAACATTTATAAGAAGGGTCTTCTACTCATAGAAAGTGGAAGAAAATCGTGCATGTAAGATCCTAAGTTTGTTGGTTATGGAAATAAAAATTAGTAAAATGGTAAAAAAAATTGGTAATTTGCTAACTATAAAAAAGATTTGGTAATCACAAAGGCTTTGATAAGTTACGGATAGATAATCTCGAAAAAAGAGCAATTGTTTTTGTTTTTATCTTTTTATAACGGTTTTTATTAACAGAGAATGGAAAAGCATAACTCTGCGAATTTTAATGATAGCTGATGGGGATTTCGTACCATTATTGCTTGTTGTTGTTATAATATCACTACCCCTTTCGTAGGCTGCAAGGGAAGGAATAACTTTGTGGCTTTTAACCGCGTGAAGGAATCTAGAAACTTGTCCAAAAACGCATATTCCACTTGTAAAATAATAGCTGAGAAAAGGAAATTTCCGAAAGTGGCCCTCGCATAATGTCTGCATGGACATTAAGTACTGCCATCCGATTCTCGTTTTGCAAACAGGACACGATTATTGAAAACTCATGGCTAAGTCTTGAAAATGATCAAGATGTTTAGGTAATGAGAACTATTGAAATTTGGCCATGGACATTGAAGAGTGCCTGTGATTGAGTACCGACTTGGTTCGAGTCCTTGCATGTGGATCAATTTTCAAATTGTAACATAGCTTCGAGATCAATTTTACTTCCTCAATTTATGTTTTGCCTCCATCTTAAGGAACATTGAAATGTCTCTCTCCTCACATGTCACCATCTTCATTTGTTTTAGCACAAACGAGTGAGCCATGAGACCATGTCAGACAAGGCCTCGCTAGTATCCAAAGAGGGCTTTGCGAGCCTAGCTAGAGCCTTGTTGGCCACTGCTGGAAAAAAGAAGACAAAGGAGGAAAAAGAGAAAATTGAAAAGGGAAAAGGAAAGGAAAGGAAAAATAAAAATAAAATAAACAAAAATTAAAAAATTATTTGAAAAATTACCATGTTAGTGTTGACCGGACAATTATTGTCCACGTCAACGCCAGTTGGCCAATATTAGTCGGATGGATTTAATTGACACAATTGTAAAAGATCTATAACTAAATTGATAAAAAGAAAATTATGATTGAATTGACACAATTGTAATAAGTTTATGACTTTTTTGATAATTTTCACTCTTAAAGGTGACATCCTTAGGCATCATAACATACCTTTAAATAAGTATAGGGCTGTTGATATGGGATATTAGGGGTCATTGATCATCAAACTCACTAACTAGCATGCCACAACAATATTTGATTTGCACATTACAAGAATTATGTGACTGGTCACCATCTTGAGAGCTAATTATCTCAAGAAAAATAGACTTGAAGTGGGGCTAATTTCTTAAAAGATGGCTCAAAGTGGATATTGTATCAAATAATAACATGAAGTGGAATAGTTTTCTTAAAGATGACGTCGAGTGAATATTTTCTCAAATAAAAACCTAAATTAACTAATTTAGTCTCAAATGGAGGCTTGAAGTGGACTTCATCCGATGTTGCTCGTTCTGTTCCTACTTTTCTTTCTTTCTTTTACTAGACAATTAACTAAACATGAAAATTCCAGTAAACGGAAGGAATGGATTAGTGGGGAAAAAGATGATAAAAAGCAACAGCTGAATAATTCCAAGAACTGCCGACCCAAAAAAAAAAAAAAAAAAAAAAAAAAGAGAATAATTCCCAGAACTGCTCGGTTGGTGCATTATTCAAATTAGATGAAGTCCTTTGAAGACCTGAATGTTGATTGGTGAATTTGATACTACAAATTCCCCAAATAATTGTTCATACCCATATCCACCGAGTTCAACGATAGATGCATACACTCATTAAGTTTGAAAGGTTTGAATTTAGCTTGCACATATTTTGATTCTTATTTGAGACTAAGTTAACTAATTCAGATTTTAATTTGAAACAAGGTTCGCTTTGAATTTTCTTTGAAGAAAACAACTTCACTTTGGGCTTTTATTTGAAACTAAATTGCCCACTTCAAGCTCTTACGTAAGACAAGGTATGCTATGTGGCCTCTTCTGAAAAATCAACCTCACTTTATATTCGCATTTGAAATTTTCCCTTAGTTCAACTATTCTTCTTAAGATATAGACCCAAATTAATGCATATTACTTAACGCTTCTGGCGAAGAGATTATTCGAAATTAGTTACTCAAGGTAGACCTTTTTTTTTTAGTCAGAAAAAGGGAATATTATTACTATCGAAAAGTAAAAGAAGTGTTTTGCATAATATCAAAGGACAACATTTCATGCAAAAACAAAGGAGGATTGAGAATCCAATCCAAAGGGAGTGAATCAGCCTGATGGGCCTTCGTGGCCCGGTCTGCTACCATGTTTAGTTCCCTCATGCAGTGGTCGATCGTGAGATTAGGGCAACGCTGGAGCAACACCGTGCAGTCTTCAATCAAAGATCTAATCTCCCAAGGCGGCTGTTCAGGATTACGGATCACCTCAACCAAAGCTGAGCAATTGATTTCCAGGGTTATCCGATCTAAGTTTTTCCCCGTCTGCAGCAAGAAGTGGATCGTGTGGTTTAACAACATTGCCTTTGCTTGCAGGGCAGAAGAGACGACCACTGATCAAGCAAAGTCATCGATTAAAATGCCTGATGAGCTTTTGCAAACACAGGCGATCGATGCTTCTCCGCTATTAGGTTGGTAAGCTACGTCAATATTTAGTTTCATCTCTCCTTAATCTGGCAGGCGCCAAAACGAGTTTTGATCTGGTTACTACATTCTTTGTCTCTGTTTGTGCCGAGATGGGCTCCGGTTTGCTGTGGCGCTGGCGATGGCTATCTGCACTATTCGGTCCGGTTGGGGTTACTGCTGGTGAAAGATGAAGTTATTGCGGGCCTTCCAAATGTGCCAGAGTATGGATGCGATCGTCTCCAAGTCAGGTGAGTCACCTTTGTGTTATGTTAATTTGACTAGCCATGCTTCTATCCAATGTACTCCACCGTTGTGATGCTTGATGTTGATTTCTGGATGTTCCCATATTTGTTGTGTCCAATGGCAAAACAAGAACAGATGTTTGGGTGTTTCAATAGCTTGGTCTTCGCATAAACTGCAGATGGGATCTTGTATATAATGTGTCGATGATGGAGGTTTTTTTGTGTAGGCAAAGCATTACGACATACTGACCATAGGAAAGAACATATTTTTGGTGATGAGTTCATTTTCCATATTTCATTCCATGGTCTGCAAGGTATCTGAAAAGATGAGGACGCTTGATTTTGGTGATGATTGACTTGTTGCTTCCGTAGAATATTATAACAGCTATGTATCGTGAAAGAGCCGTGTTGCTTGCCTCGCCAGATGAGTCTATCCTTTGTATGTTGTGGCCGAATTGGGATAGATGTAATCTCTGCCACTATGTGACATCCCGATTTTTCTTAATTTTATTTTCAGTCAATTGAGTCGGGCAATTCATCTGTGCATGTAGTTCGTCTCTCAGAGTTGGTCACTTACGAGAGAACTAGTTTATTGAGTGAAGTAATTAAGGAATTTTACCGTGTCAGACTTGGGGACTGATCACCCTCGGGTTGGATGCAAGGAAACTTCCCCAAAAGCTACTCAGTAGATTAGGTGCGCTAAAATCGCACCAGAGTGAAATTAACTATGAAATTGAAATCGAATTCTGAAATTAGAAGTCAAAGGGTGTTGCAAATATTATTAGGAACATCGGATTAATTCATGGACCTTAATTTGGACTCAATTATAAGAGAATTGATGGAAATTGAAGTAATTGAATGTACAAGAACTTGGACCCCGGCGGAAAATGAAATTGAACCTATTGGAGGATGTTATGGAGGATTTGAATTAGTGGAGAATGACATTAGCAGGTGATATCATGGTGGAGGCCAAATTTAAGGAGAGTTTGACAAGTGTCACAAGCTAATTGGCTCACCAAAAATGGGGGTGTCACATCAACTTCTTCTTCAACCTTGGAACCGGTTGGGAGGAGAGGAGGAAGAAGAAAACCAGTGCCGGATCCCCTTCGCTCGAGCTGCTCGCACGCCGCTTGGTCGTCGCCTTCGCCGTTCTCCGCCGTCGCACGCCATCGCCGTTGCCGCTCGTCCGCATGCGAAGCCTCGCGTGCGCGCTTGTCGTGTCCCCATTGCGCCATCGTCTCTTCGTCTGCTGCTGGTCGCCGTCCGCCGAAGCTCCCGTCGCCGCCGTTCGTCTGCTCAAGCCTCCGCCGGTTGTTACACAAGCTGTCGCCGGTTCTCCTCCGCCGTTTCTCCGTCCGTTCAGCCGCCGTTCTGCCACCCTTCAAGCTTGGTTAGTTGCTGGAAAAACTAGCAAGAACCAGCTCCTTTTAAGCTCAGTTTGGCTCCCTTTTGGTCCTCATTTGGTGTTGATCCGTGTAGGTTTGTCGTCGGCGTCGTCGTGCTCTTCGCCGGAGACTCATCGGAAAGCGATTCCGGTGAGTTTACCTCACTAATGTGCAATTAGCGAGTTAATAATGCCTTAAGTATGTTTAGCTTAAGTTGATTGAGATTAGGTGGATAGATTGGCTTAATTAGTTATGGATTATATTAAGGTGATTAATTAAGGTAAAGTGTGTTTAGTTTAATGGTTAAGTATGTTTATTTTTAAAATAAACCTTGATGTGATTTAAAGGAGTTTATTTATGATTTAAATAAATGCTTCAAAATTGTTGGATTATTTAATAATATATCTTATTCTGAAATTCATTAAAATATTATTTATAAAAAAACTCGAAAAATTTATTTTGAACCTAATTGCTCAGAATTTCGTGCCGATCGTTGCTGTGCTTGTAGAATTTGAAATTGATGATTGGTTGTGACGAATTGAGTGTGATTTCGATTTATGAGGATTCTTTATAAAATCCTAAATGTGGAAATTGAGGGGCGGTTGGCTGTGAATTACCACCTATTAGAGGTCGTGCCTGATGAGGCCGTGAATTAGCACCTGATTACAGGTCGTGCCGAGTGGGGCCGTGATTGCCACTGGTTATTAAATCCTCCTATCAGGTCGAGATGGGTAGCCGTAATTGAATTACTAGAATGACATGTAATCGGCCAAGTCGATTGATCGCTGAGACGATCCAAGTGGTTGAATTGTTATGATGATGTGATTGTGCCTTCGTTGTTGAGTTACTAAAATTGCACGTGGTTGAATTATATAAACTGTGCTAACCTGCAGATGAAGGCTAAGGCGAGGTAAGTATTCTGGATGTCGTGGCTAAGCTACTTTGGGGGCGTATTTACTTTCTAATAGGGGTTTAGGAGGGGTGAACTTGCTGAGACAAAGTCTCATCCTGGTTTGGGGAAAAATATTATAGGACCGTAGATGGCGAGACCTCCGGAGATGAGTGGCCTGCCGACGGAGATCGACCAGACGACGGAGAGTGCTCCTGACCCTGGGAGTCCTTGGGTCTATCAGTTGGTTAGGACCTTCATCTGGGTCCAGGTGAACGTGCATGATAGAGTACCATACATGTTTAGGGCTTGGTTTCGTTCCGGAGCCGATGGCGTTAGGGTCGGCCCTCTGGATAGCATGGATATTCCGCTGGCGGTGATGAACGCCATTCTGGGTGAAGGCGTGGCGGATCTTCCTACTGGTGGAGTGATCAACGCCTCGCCCCCGGCCTCTTGGGTAATAGATCCTGAGGATGTGGGATCGTCGAATGGGGCTGACCAGTAGTCCTAGGGTGGTTGATTTTCTTTTGGCGGACTGATCCATGTTATGTAGACTGACCCCTTTTTGATGCACATAAATTCTGACCCATTTTTGGTGCATATAGTCTCCGGATCTTGTTGATGTATGTAAGCCCTGGATTGACAATGATGTATGGAAGTATGCTTGTTTGATTTTGAATTGATTTTTCCTGCTGTCCTATCCCGTACGTTTTTGTCAGGAGTTTCTTAACACGTTCCGTATGCGCATAATAATTTTAAAAATTGGGGTCGGCGAAGGTCACATTTACATGACCACGGTGGGTTGTTTCACGTGTCTTGGGGTTCGGGGCGTGACAACCCCGTTTAAGTGGTATCAGAGCACCACGACATACTGACCATAGGAAAGAACATATTTTTGGTGATGAGTTCATTTTCCATATTTCATTCCATGGTCTGCAAGGTATCTGAAAAGATGAGGACGCTTGATTTTGGTGATGATTGACTTGTTGCTTCCGTAGAATATTATAACAGCTCTGTATCGTGAAAGAGCCATGTTGGTTGCCTCGCCAGATGAGTCTATCCTTTGTATGTTGTGGCCGAATTAGGATAGATGTAATCTCTGCCACTATATGACTATCAAAATTATGTCGTAGGAGAGGAGTATTCCACTCATTGCTGTTCTAGACCATTAAATTTGCGACTATTTCTGGTTCTCCTCTAAGCGTAGGTCCTCCAATGATGCCAGAAGCCAACCATCTATCCTGTCAATTTTTGATATTAGTTCCATCCCCCATAGACCATTGCATATTTTCTACAATTGAATCCCGTCCTATTAGTATGCTTTTCCAAGCCCATGTGGGTCGAGCACCTTTCGATGCATTCCAGAATTCTTGAAAAGGAAAATACAATCCTTTCAATACTCTACCAGACAAAGATAAAGGTTGCTCCAATAGTCTCCATGCTTGTTTGCCTAGTAAGGTTTTATTGAAAGCAATAAGGTCTCAAAAATCCAAACCCCCCTCATATTTTCTGTTTTTAAGTGCTTCCCACTTCATCCAATGAATACCATATGTATTGTTACTAGATTTCCACTAGAATCTGAATATTTTCTGTTCAATTATTCTACAAATGGACACTGGGATTTTGAAAATGGACATAGCATAACTAGGAATTGCCTGCACAACTGACTTAATTAAAACTTCCTTGCCCCCTTTTGATATCAACCGCTCTTTCCAGCCTTCTAGCTTAGATTGCACCCGACCCAATATCCACGCAAACATTTCCTTTCTTGATTGTCCCCAATCTGAAGGTATACCAAGATACATGCCAGTTTTGGCTAGTAGTGCGACTCTAAGTTCTCTGGCTAAATTCTCTTGCAAGCTAATAGGACACTGTTGACACCTAATTTTTGCCCAAAAATATTTCATTCCAGCATATAGATTATCTAGGTGTTTAATATCGTGTTTTAAATGAAAGATGTTTTTCCTAAAAAAAAAAATAATAATTTAAAAAAGAAAAAAAAGAAAAAAAAGAAAGAGAAAGAAAAAAGAAGAAGAAGAAATCGAAAAAAAAAAAAAAAGAGAGAGAGCAAGTTGGGGCCAACGATCTAAATGTGACTAGCCAAGCCTATGAGGTTAGATTGGAATTCGAATGACAAGTTGGGGCCAAAATGCAATTTCCAAAAGTCGAGGACCAATTCGCAAATTTTGCAAAATTTGCGCCCGAGCCCTTAAATCATCATCTTGGTCATCAATTAAATTGAAATTGAATTTGGGCCAAGTAGAATCAATCAAATTGAGCCAAAAAGACCACATTTGTATTGAATTGGGTATTTTCGGATAAGAAAATGGCTAACTTTGAGGGACTTTTTTGCAAAATTGGGTGGGCACAATTGCGAAAAATGGTCAAGATATTAAGCTACTATACATGAGGTTGCTAATTGATTAGAAACCGCGGCCAAATTGATGGATTAAAGCACTCAAACCACCTCCCAAAACCCAGCCCACGGTTAGGTCTTAATTCGGAGCTCTAAGTAGGCATATTGGTGGCCCCACCATATCTCACTCAGCTGCCCATTTAGCTCGATATTTGCACGTGATGAAAGACCATATATAGTAGTGCAAGTGGACGGAAATTGGCCAGGGATAAGTTGCTGACAGCACGGGAAAATCGCAGCAAAGTTCGCACATTCAACAGCTGCAGAACTTAAAAAATTGGCTAAGTCTGAAAAGTAGGTGAAGTAGCCCTGTTGACAGGCTTGGTAGGTGGACAAAAAGCTGACCAAAAATCCCTTAATTCGGGGGATAGGATCACTGAAGCAAGGTCTTTGAAGGGATGAGAGAGAGGAGACGAGAGGGAGAGGGGAGAGCTTGGAATCGTCCCCCAAAGAGGGCCTTAGAAGCAACTCCAGAAAAAAAAACCTAGAAATTCCAGATCAACCTCCAGAGAGAAAAGGGAGATTTTTGCAAACTTGCAGCCAAAATTAGCCAAAACCTTAAACTAGAGAGTGAAACTTCACTCAAAGATCTTTCGATCCATAGGTCGCACACCCAAAATGGAGATTGGGAAGGCCTCCTAAAGCCCCCTGAAACAGTGCCCTCCTGGCGGGCCAAGAAAGTCCGAAAATTTTGTAAGTGTTGAGACTAGTTGGTCACGAGCGAGGAAAGCCAGTGTTTTTGAGAAATTTGAGAAACAAATGAGGAAAATATTGACTTCTACCCCAAACTAGAATACATATAGTTTGGCTTGGTGTCAATGTTTCCAATAAAAGACGTCTTGAAGTCTAATTTTAAAGGTCAACGAAAACCTTCGTTGTTAGTTCTTCTTTTCTGCAGATCTCATTTCCAGCTGAAGAAGCCAACTTCCACGTGCTTCCAGAGGAAATTTCTCGGCTTCCTTGGCCAAGAACCACTTGAAAAGGAAACTAGGAAGTAAGGTAAGCATCCTAGATGTACGTATTTTCAAGTTTGAGCATTTTTTGATCATGAAAATCAAGAGGGAAACCAGCCCGGAAAACTGATTTATGAGGTTGAAATTTTTTCTAAGTGTTTGAAATCTCTTTAAGAGTGTTGCATGTGTGCTTTTTGGAGAGGTCGTTTTGATGTTGTTCGGTGGGTCATTCTCTATGATGTTTATTGCATTTGAAAGCTCATGTTACCTACTTTCACTCGGATCAAGTAATGTTTCCTTTAGATCTCGTATGCGATGAGTGTTGGGGCTTGAATATGGGCATGCAACCTGTTTGCTTGACTTTGGTTCAAACCCATATTTCAAAATCAGCTCAACCCACATATTTGAGGCCAATTTTAGCTCGGTTCTTGTGTGTTGTAGGCTATGATTTCTATCTAATATTGCTCATTGCATGTGGTAGTATAATCTTGATGCTTTAGTTCCACATAAGATTGCTCATGGGTGAAGATTGAAGGCTACAAACATGGCCCGATGAAGCTGATTTAAGATGATTTGATGCACGCCAAGTGTTCAACAAAATGCGCAAACTAAGTTTCGATATTGAAACGGTTGATTTGAGCTTGATTATTGTGATATTCATGTGCTGTGTTACTCCATATTAGCATAGATCGGCTTAAAGAATTTATTATTTTTTTTAAAATAATTAAAAAAAGAGAAAAATATTAAATTTTCAAAAATATAAAAAAATGTTAGATAGCATCAAATTAGGATAGAAATGACATATATGAAATTTTCCTAATTCTAAAAGGTCATTTTCCTAATTTAATGCTATTTTTTGGTATCTTATAACCATTTTTGTAAATAATCCATTTTACGTAGATTAAAACTATTTAAAGTAATTTCATGCGGATATAGCAATTTCATGCATATTTGAATTCTCATTTTGCTCATGGGGGTCCTATCCGGGGCGTGATAACAAGGCCATGTAATATTATTTGCCCGACTTGTATCGGGTTTACCTTTTCCGCGTTTATTTTCAAGTTATTTCAATTTCTTGGATGTTTACTTACGCGCTGCTTTTCATTAATTTGAGTGTAAATTTCTCTTCTAAATTATGTTAGGATTAGTCTAGACATTAAAAAAAAAACTAGAAAAACATTTGCATGGACACTTAGTGGTTCCATAAAGATTATAATTGGTAATCAAGAATGTGTGGCCATTTAGATAAATAACTTTCCAAGTTAGTGGTACTGCAAGGGCGTTAATAGAAACATTGGCGTAAACAAGTCCCTGTTCCTAGAAATCTCTGGTTGCGTAGGAATCGA
The DNA here is from genome assembly GCA_016097545.1 of Eucalyptus victrix. Classification (NCBI taxonomy): domain Eukaryota; kingdom Viridiplantae; phylum Streptophyta; class Magnoliopsida; order Myrtales; family Myrtaceae; genus Eucalyptus; species Eucalyptus victrix. The sequence continues at coordinate 49,227,951 of CM027841.1, read as the reverse complement.
GACACCACTCTTGTGTTTCGATTGGTTTCTAGCCGACCCCAATAGGCTAGTGGCAACTCCTAGAAATATTTAGGTTGTTAACAATTGAAATATGAAATCCAATGTCGCTCGAGGTATGGGCTTGGGAGAGCCCGCGCCTAATTTAAGGCCATTGGTCCGCTTTTTTAGGCAAATACCCCTAAACCATCTTCCTTTTCCCCTGGACGGAAAAAAAGAGGTCGTGACAGACACAACTTACTAAAAAACATACCTGATTTCTTGCGATTCACTGTTTGTCCTATGGCTAAGCAGTATTCATTGATCACATTAGCTAAATTCTAGCACTCTAGAGTCGTTCCTGATAGAAAGAAAATAGCATCATCTGCGAAAAACAAATGGGATAGAACAGGGTAGCATCGGTTTTGTTTAATACCTTTAAGACTCCCCATATCCACTGCCTGGTTGATAAGCGAAGATAAGGCATTGGCCATCAATATAAACAGGTAAGGCGATAGAGGATCTCCTTGTCTTAGACCCTGTGACGGATGAAAATAGGGTAGAGCTTCACCATTGAATTTTACACTTAAGGAGACTGTTGAAATACATTGCAACACTCAGTGAACCCATTGGTCGTGAAATCCAGTTTGGAGAAGATAGTCTCTAAGAAAATCCCACTTGACCATATCATAAGCCTTTTGCATGTCTAATTTAAGCACCGCCTAAAACCGTTTGGTCCTTTTCCAAGTCCTAATATGGTGAAGGACCTCTTGGACCACTATGGTGTTATCTTGAATTTGGCGCCCACTGATGAAAGCACTCTGTTCTGGCTCTATTAGCTTTGTTAGCAAAGGCTTGAGTCGATTAGCAAGGACTTTAGATATAATTTTGTAAATAAAGTTACACAAACTTATTGGTCGGAACTGATCGAGCCTTTCTGGATGGGATGCTTTTGGTATCAGGGAAAGATGAGTCCTATTATATTCCGGTAGCAACACCCATGTCTGAAAAAAATTGTTGCACAGCCATGTAAATATCATCATGTACTATATCCCAATGAGATTGATAAAAAAAAACCCATTCAAACCATCAGGGCCCGATGCTTTAGCTCTGCCTAATTGAAAAACTGCAAGTCGTACTTTTTTCTATTAACCTCTGCTACAAGCTGCTCATTCATCTCCGCCGATACTATTGGATTGCATTTAACGATGGTGGGGCTATAGTCTCGGTTCCCTGTTGTTGTGTATAATTGCTGGAAAAAAGATGACGTCATCTCCTTAAGTTGTTGTTGATCTCTAACCCATTTAAGTTGATCATCCTGTAGCATGCATATTCTGTTTCGCTATCCTTGTTGAATAGTTGATGCATGAAAGAATTTTGTATTTCTATCCCCCTCATGTAAGCCAGTTAACCCGTGATCGCATAGCCCAGAATTGTTCCTCCTGATGCCATAACGTTTGAATTTGCTGTTTCAGATTAGTTATCAACTCCTGTGATTTATTAAAGATTGAAGTTGGTTGTCGCGACCTCCCCGAAGCGGGTTGTTGGACCACTTAAGGGTTCGGCTAATGGATTGTTAAGCCTAGACTTAACTCGGGCTCTCCCAAGCCCAGACCAATTCACGACTTAGGTTCAAGTTCTTAATATGCAAATGATTTTTATTATGGAGTCACCACTAATCTATTTTTGATGGGTCGATTAGAAACCCAAGTAAAGTAATGGGAGAATTACTTCACTCCTACGAACCAGAGATTAAATGAGTTCGGGGACTTGATTACGCTAGATTTCTCTAACGCCCTTTTGATACCTTTTCTTTTATTTTGAAAAAAAATATTTGGCAAGCAGCTTGAATTGATTTTAATTTATCTCCCTAACTTGTGAGGTGATCATGCAGGTGCGCAAACCACCAATTTAACACCCAGATGAAGCAGTGAATAAATAGTAGGATTTACCTCCTAGCAACGAAAGTATCTGCAATGTTAAATTAGAATTCATATCAACAGTCTTAGATATGATTTCTAATTAACACGCAATTTCTTCTTTTTGGTTTTCACTTTTTTTTTTAATGAAAATCATGCTTTATGCAATGCATGCTATTAGTTTAACATGGAATAATATGACATGATAATATGGCCAAACAAGGAAACGAAAACATGAACTATATGATGCAAATGCTATGCTTTTGTGTTTTCTTAATAAGCATGCAATCTATCCTAGAAAATAAAACTAATTTATTCTAAGACATCTTGTGTTATCTCCTCGGACCCTCCCAAGTCCTACCAATCGCGACTTGATGTTAAAAAATTAATCTATTTAAACATGCAATTATATTCAATTTGGAGCCGCCACTAACCAATTAGGGTTTGTTAGAAACCCAAGTAAAATATGGGAGAATACTTTACTTTTGCGAACCAGAGATTCAATAGGTCCGGGAGATGATTACACTAGATTAGTCTAACGTCCTTTCGGTACCTTTTTATTTTAATTTTAAAATATTTTACAGGCAATGTTGATTAATTTAAACTTAAGCTACTAACATGCAAATGGTGGTCATGCGGGTGCACAATCAATAAAATAACATTCAAATAAAAAAAATGCTAATAAAAATGCATGCCCTAAACATGATTTCTAAATGACATGACACCTAATTTTTCTTTTTATGCAATCTTAATCTAAACTTAATATGCATGAATTTTATTTTAATGATATATGGAATGCGATTTATATGGCATAATTTGGACTATCACCATATGTGTGCAATGATAAGAGCAATAAGAGCAATTAGATTGTGTTTAAAGCGATGAGGGGTTCAGTGCTAAGACAAAATGAACTTGAGGAATGTTTCAAATAAGATCAATTGGATAATCTTGTAATCAAGTGGGCAATTAGCGTGGTTTACCCTCCTCTTTTTTGAATTTTACAAGCACTAAAGGAAAAAAAAAATTCAGACCATGTAAGGGAAGAGGCATATAGAAAGCAATAGAACAGTCCTAATACATTCGAAATCTCTCATATTCTTCAAAACCAGCACATCAAATCTAGAGGAAATCATTTTCTCTTTTGCTCGTTTTTCTTCTCCTCTTCTTTGAGCAGAATGTATTAATTGGACTAATGCATTATTACAGCTATATGTGATGATGCGTGCCTTTATGATTTGATTTTTCGTTCCTCTCTAAATATCTTCATACTTGTAACCCTAGAGGAGAAATTTCCATGGCTTTGGCTTCGATTTGCTCACAACCCTCAACTTCTTTGATCTCCCTCTTGTTGATGTACCTGCTAGATGCCCACAAGAAGACACCAAGATTTAGTGTGGATATGACCAAAAGGAAGCCCTAATAATAGTCCAAGTGTGTCGCGACCTAATATTCGGGTGCACCACCTAAGTTTAGGCTAATAGACTATTAAGTCTTTAAACTTATCTTGGGTTCTCCCAAGCTCATACCAATTGACGACTTAAGGTTCAAATATTTAACATGCAAAAGATTATTAACTAGGAGTTATCACTAATCAGTTTGTGGTAGGTTGATTAGACACCTAAGTAAAATAATTTGAGGATTATTTTATTCCTACGAATAAGAGATTATGGGGAAAATTACCAAAAAAGTTCTAAACCTATTGCAATTAGGACAATTCAGTCCTAAACTTATTTTTTTGACCAATTGAGTCCTAAACCTTTTATAATTGTTCTCGATCAGTTCATCTGACCAAAATTGGTCAGCCGACGTTGACGTGGCAGCCGACCTGTGTCAACGAGCATTTTTTAATAATATTTTATTTTTTAAAAAATTATTATTATTTTACTATTTTTTTCCTTTTTCCTCTTTTTTTTCCCCCTCCTCCCTCCTCCTTTCTTTGGCTCCGGAACCGGCCAGTTGGCCGGTTGGACCGAGGCGATCCAGTGAGGCGAGCCCCCCGCCGGATTTGGCGAGGGCTCACCTCACGATCGCCCGTGAGGAGGCCTCGCCAGACGCGATGGCGAGCCCCCTCGTCAGATCTAGCGAGGGCTTGCCTCGCCCGACGGGGACTCACTGCTTGGTCCACCGAGCTGGGTGACGGCGTTAACCAAGCGCTCGTGGAGATCGGTCGTCCAGCGAAGCCGCGGCTTGGGAACGGAGGTCAGCACGAGGCATGGGTCCCCCATGTGCCCGAGGCCCCCGCTGCTGTCGCCGCCGAAGTCGTCGGGGTCGATGAGGCCCTCGTGGGGCTGGAACAGCCTCGGGAGCATCAACCCCCCAAAACCCTAAGCAAAAAAGCCAACCCACCCACTACCGCCGGATCGAACCGCCTCGTTGGACCGGACCGCCCCGTCGGCAAAATTGCCCCCCACCGGTAAAACCAAATGAGCCCTAACCACCGGGGCTGGGGGCTCGCCCCGGCGGAGGGGGCTTGCCGTCGCGTCCGGGCGAGGCTCTCCCGGCCGGATCGCCTCAGTCCGGTGAGGGCTCGCCCCGTCGGATCGCCTCGGTCCCGCGGCCGACGCCCGGCCGGCCGCCAAAGCCAAAGGGAGGAGGGAGGAGGGAAAAAAAAAAAAAAAAAAAAAAAAAAGAATTTTTTTAAAATAAAAAATATTATTAAAAAATGCTCGTCGGCACCGGCCCATTGCCATGTCGGGAGCTGGCCGGCCAATTTTGGCCGATGGACTAATTGAGAACAATTATAAAAGGTTTATGACTAAATTGGTCAAAAAAATAAGTTTAGGACTAAATTAGCACAATTGTAATAGGTTTATGATTTTTTTGGTAATTTTTCTAGAGATTATGGGTACGGAGACTTGATTATACTAGATTTCTCTAATGTCATTTCGGTACCATTTCTTTTTATTTTTTATTTTAAAAAATATTTTTGCAAGCGGCTTAGATTTATTTTAACCTAAATTACTATTATACAAATATGGTGACCACACGAATGCTTAGCCATTATTAAACATTCAATAAATAAAAATAAATTGCATCACACAAAGCAAACAACTTTTTTTGGGTTTTCTTGAAATTAGAATTCTTTTATAAAAAAAATGCATTTTTAACTTCATGACCTAATTTTACTAATAAACAAATTCTAATTAAATGATCCTATTATGTAAACTAGTTAACATGCACCTAGTATTTTGTATTTTTTTAAATTTGAAATTCGGAATTAATAAAAAAACCTAATTAAACTATCTAAAATGAATAATTTTCTAATTTATTTTAGGGATTAATTTGACTTAAACCCTATCCTATATTAGAAAATTAATTTTTTTAAAAAAATTATTATTAAAATATGCAACTTTATCTAAGACTCTATTTTTTTTAAAAAAAAGTTATTTAGGTCCAACCCTAACCTATTTCAAAAAAATATCTAAAAATGCAATCCTAAAAAAATAATCCTAAAAAAAATTTAATTTACTAAACCTACATGTCTGATTTACTAAACATATATGCTCATGCAAGATTTTGATTTTTTTTTTTAAAGATGAGTAATTATTAAATATTAAATCTAAACAATCAATATAATCAACAAATAAAGGATTAAAAAATCAAAAAAATAACCCGTTGTTTCACAGGTTAAATTAACAATTATTCTAACTCTAATCATCATGATAAAGAGTTCAAACTAATTAAAAATATGATCCGAAGTTTTAAGGACCAAATTAATAATTATATTTATTCAACAATTAAAATACTATCGACAAACCCAAAAATTAATATAATTAAAAAAATGATCCGACATCTTACGGATCAAATTAGTAATTACAATAATTTCGAGGAAAACTCTTGCGGATAATGCTTACAAAATTCATGAAATGAAGATCACTTCAAATTTACACAATAACAACTAAACTTAAAAGAAATAAATAAAATAAAATAACATAAGATAATATAAAAAATAAATAATAAATAAAAAGCAAACCACCTAATGGGGGGAGCAGCGGTGTTGACACGGGCGAAGGAGACAACCAACACAGCCGGACACGGGACTCGGGCAGCAGGGGTGCGGCGGATCGGGCGGCGCTCCGGCACGGTGACGAGCAAGTAGGAGGTCGCGGGTGAGGAGCGGCGACGGGGAGGTCGGGCCAGCGTTGGAACTCCGGCGAGCTCACCGGTATGAAAGCAGCGCGGGCAGCTGGCGCGGCGGCGTCGGTCTCCGAGCGGAAGGCAGGCGATCAGAGATGTTCGGGTGCTCGGAGACGGCAGAGGCGCAGAAATCGCTGGTTCACTGGTTGTAGAGGCGCGGCGGAGCGTCGGCGGACGACGAGCGGAGCGGCGAGGTGCGCTGCGGGCGTCGGCAGAGCAGCAGCAGCGTGCAGCTCGAGCTCGGAGCAGCGGAGACTCGGCGTCAGGGTCGCGGGCTGTGTCGCAGCTGTGCGAGTGACACCGCAGCGGCGAGCGCGGCGACGACAGTTGTAGAGATGCGGGGTCGGGTTGTCGCAGGCGGATCAGCAGGGCGGCGGTGCTCACGGAGGTGGCGTGGAGATGCAGGGGCGGCTGAGTCGGGTGTGCAGCAACTCGGCTTTCCGGTGGTGTCGCTGGTGATGGTGATTTGCTGCGGTGGTGCGGAATAGGGGCGTCGAGCCGGCGAAGAAAGTCTGGCTGCTGGTGTGCCGACGAGGAGCAGCAAAAGGGACGTGACAAAGCAAGTCTAGAGGGAGAGGATGAACAGTAAACATCCCATCACTCTAGAGGGAGAGGATGAGTAGTAAACATCCCATCACTTTGTACTATTTTGTTTTTTGCTTTTTCTTTGCTTTGTGTTTCCCTCAAATTTTCTCTCAAAAACCCACGCACGGCTTCCTCTCTCTCTTATTTTTTCACTTTGACTTTTCTCTCTTTTTTCTTTCAACCTCGTGAAGCCCCCCAGACTTTTCTTCTTTCTCTTCAGTTTTCTATTTTTTTTCTTTCGATGAAAGACGAAGAGTAGCCCACTAAACCGAAGCTTCACATCCTTTATTTATAGAGGAAAGACTCGAGTTTGTTTTTGTGGGTGAAGATTTTCCGATATAATTGCACATATTTACTTAACTTCCCAAAAAAAAAAAAAAAAAAAAAAAGTGATTCTAAAATCACATGATAGCTGAATTTTTGAATTCAATTTTTTTTTTCAAAATTTCCCTCTATAATAAAAAATTATCTTTTATTTCTAAAAGCTAAATAACTACCCATTTTTGAAGGAAAGCTTGTAGAGATTTCTTTTAAAGATAAATAACACATAAATTTAAATCATGCAAAATGAATATGAATATATAAATGTTAATTGTAATGACTTTTTTTTTTAAGGAAATGAATTCAAATAAATTTAATTTCTTTTGAAATGCAAGGTCATGCAATAAATAATGCAATGTAAATGCAATGATTTGGTCAGGAACATAGATCTCAATGTGTCTATGCCCATGGAATGCAAATACAAAGAAGAACACATACATGCCGTACTTGTTTGGGGATTTAGAAGAGTGTTATTATGTATGAAATGATTCCTATGAAACCTGACAAATATCTGGAACTCCTTTCTGATAATTGAAAGGCTCAAAGTCTTCAAGGATCTGGAACTCTCATCAGATTCTAAGTATCTGGAAATTACATGAAGTACTTGAAATTTCAAAGATCTGATTCTTATGTCAGACATTTGAAAACATTTACTAAACATCTGGAAATCACATCAGATGCTTGAAAAGACAAACACTTGGAAGTTGCATCAAGCGTTTAAATGTTCAAATATCTGGAATTCCCACTAGACATTTGAAAACATTCTATAAATGGGTACTTGGAATTCTCATCAAGTATTCAAAGATGATTGAATGAACTCAGGGCTTCAAAGACAAATCTTTTAGTCTTTGAGGAAAAATTCGTTTCATTTTTTTTAGAAAAATTCAATGAAGGTCCATGTATGATGACTTTATCAAGCTTCCACCAGAAAAATTATCATTAGGACAATTTTTACTTATATCGTGAATCTCTTGAACATGCTAAATGAGACACTTTTGGTGTAAAAGGCTTTTCACTCGCTCTCACTTAGGAGGGATTATTTGTCCCGATCATTGATGTAGGAATATATCACTAAATCTTATCATCATCTTGTTGACAAGAATTCGAATTTTCTTGCAAGCGGTACGACCTTATCAATCTGAGAGGTCTTTGATAGGGACTATAATGTGGGCTTGGTCAATGGCTTAACAAATGGATTCTTTGAGTCAAGACAATTAAAAGAGCAATTCTGTAATCATCTCCGGGTTTACAAGTCAAGAACCCTACAAAATGAGAAAAAAATAATCTTGCTCGCACTTCTTCGAGCAATGCTTAAAACATGCGAACTCCTATGTTAATTCAAATGCCCTAATCTGAATAGGCTTTGTAAGGGACGTAACATAAGCTGGGTTCATGGGATAAGAAATGAAAGACTTGTTAGACTCAAAATGTGTGTAAAGGGTGAGAGTTGGTGATCATCTTGACATTACCACAAGTTTTCTTTTTCCACCTTTGAAGATTTTCTTTATGTCATAACTCCATTGATTGCAACAGTATTTGAGTTTTTTTAGTATCCCATTGTTGGGGATACGACTTATTACATTAAATGTTTGATTTTTCTCTTTGGACATTGGCTTTGCTTTTACCAGGCATACTGTTTTTTTCATGCTCCTTATTTTTTTGCACTTACTTTCTTTGGACTCATGTAGCCCCCATCTTTCATCAACATTCGAAGCCATGCTATTTGAATTTTTTTTCTTTACCTTGCCCCAATGTGGGGAATGATCACCAATTAGGTTTAAAGAAATGAAATTGCAGGCTCAAGTGGTCTATGCAAAGGATATAAGTGTATAAGATAGCAAAAGAAATGCTCTTCATCATCCTAAAGCACTCGAATTACCACATGAATTCAATGTAATAGCACAACTTAAAGATTGATACAAGTGAGAGTAAGAAAATTTCTATCCATTTCCCTCTCCTTCAATGCCGACTTACCTCCATTTGCCCCGATGTGGGGTGGTCCTTGATAGGGGTAGTATGAAAGAAATTCTTCAAGTATTTAGGCTCAAAGAAGGGTTAAACAAGTGTTCATTAGTAGATAAATGAACTGCCCCTCGTCATTTTAGTTGTTGTACTTTTTGCAAGAAAACTCTTCACCTTGAAACATAAAACGTTTTCATACTCTCCTCACAATGTATAGACAAGGGACTGTGTATGGGATAAGATTTGCCTTTCACACCTCATTTGGCATGTCCAAGTAACTCAACATCTTTCATTGAATTATCCATTTTGACAAATTTCAAGTGGAATTGATGAATTGCACAATATCATGTGAAAGCATTCTATGATGAAAAGGCCATGCTCTATTCCTGCACATCAAATCATAAAGTCAAAACTATTAGGTGTCCATGTCTTGCCCCCTCTTTGTAAGGAAGCTCATAGAGGCTCCTTACAAAGATAAAAGACATCCTTTTCACATCCATTCTTTGCCCTTGCAAAAATAAAACATGCAACATTATGCACTAGAGATTTGACCAACTTTGAGCAAGGAAAAAGGTTTTTATGAGCCCTTTTTATTCATGAATTCCCGTCCATCCATTTCTGCTAAGATTAAAGCACTTGAAACATAGAGTAGATAATTAAAAGAAACAAATAGGGTAAATTAGATGAATGCTGAAAATTATTTTACTTTGAAATTTTTTTAAAGGGAACATGAAGAAGCCTAGCCTTCATAATTAGCTCATTGCCGTTTTCTTTTGGTAGGATTTCATCATAGGGCTAGTTTGGTGTACTTTAACATGCCCTTAAAACATGAAAATCTCTGTGTATTTTATTGGATGAAAAGCAAATTACATTATTGAAATGAGAGGAATCCTAGAAATGAAAATTCTAACATGCAAATATGGAAAGCAATAAAGACTCCTACGTAGAGGAGTGTGCAAATAATTAAAATTCTCTTACTCTCGAGCTTTGTCGATGGCAAACACTAAATTATCTTCGAACAATTCAGTCATTCCTTCGTGTGCGTCATCTTTTCCAGTGGATCGAATGATGTCTGCAGCCGGCTTGTCTCCCCATCCGATAGGAATAACATCAACGTCAACACCTAGAGGCTTGGAGTATTGAATATAGGTATCAATCGCCCCTTATTCCTCATGCATCATCTGAAACATGGTGGGCTCTTCTGCATCTGAATAATATCCAGCTCGAATTAAGCCATTATAAATATTGTCCACATGCACTTTCAAGCTCTTCTTTTTACTAGCATCAAAACTGAAAATGGCATTCATAGCTTCTGGGTGGTTAGGGAGTGGGTTATTTTGGATGTTCGGCTGTGCATCGCGAAATGAGACCACTTTGGCATCCAAAAGATTTTAAATTTTGTGTCGCAGTGTATAGCAATCATTGACAGAATGCCCTACCTCCCCATATGGTAAGCACATGTCTTGGACGGATCATAGTTGGGGAAACGCTCGGGATTAGATCGCTTAAGTTCCCTAGTGAGTAATCCTTTCTTTTGAAAGGTCGGCAAGATCTTAGACAAGGGCTTAAGAAGTGGTGTAAACTGACGCATCGAAGAGTTTTTTTGTTGGCCAAAGAATGGTCGTGCTCCTCCCTGTTGGGTATTCAGGGTAAGGCAAGGTGGTTGAACATAAATTGCATTAACTTCCGCTATAAGTTCCTTATTCTTCTTGATTGAGACTCTCCTATACAAGCTGGTTTGATCAGACGCCCATCCATCACACAATGCTACTTCAATTCGCTCGCCAACTTGGATTAGTTGATTGAACGACTCGGTAGTCAATCCCAAAATCCGATTTTGATATTCAAGCAGGAGTGTCTTCATGAACAAATCCATCAGCTCCTTTTCTGTCGGCTCCGGAGTAATTTGAGTAGCTACAGTCCTCCATCTCGTGACATATGCCTTGAAAGATTCCGTCTTCTTTTTCTTAGTGTGAAGTAAATCTTCTCGAGATGGAGCGACATCAATATTATACTTATATTGCTTGAAGAAGGCATTAGTCAAATCCTCCCAAGTCTCTAGGAGATTAATCTTCTTCATAATGTACCATTATAGTACCGGTCCTATCAAGCTTGCTTGAAATTGTTGAATCATCAAGGGGATGTTATCAACATATTGGGTCATCCTGGCCACATAAGTGTATAGATGGATCTTCGGGCAGGAGGTGCCATCATACTTTTCAAAGTCTGGCATTTTGAACTGCTTTGGCAACTTGATTTTCATAATGGGACAGATTAGTTGGGTCTTGGCTAAATGAACCCTGCAGCTGCTTAAGTTTCTCCTTGATTTTTATCAAGTGTTTTTCCTACTCAGTTTTTGGTATTGCTAAAGGTATCACTTGTACCTCATCATCAACAACAATTTGAGGCGCGTCAGTTTTTTTAACCCTGGAGGGATCATCAGAGGTAGATGGCCCAACTGCGGATGTATTCTTGCATTTATCTCTTGGATCAGCTATGGGAGTTGTGATAACACCACTTCAACTTGCGGAGCTAGTGGAGCAATGTTTGCTTGGAGAGAATCGATTTGCTTAGAAAGCTACTCAAGAACATTCAGGACTTGCTTCATCTCCAATTCGAGGGCAACAATTGCTTCATCTCTTATTCGAGGGTAGCAACATGAGCTTGTTCAGAAACATGCATTTGTTTAGTGTTATCAGCCATTGTTGCTCTAGAATGAGTACGGATTGGCGATCTTGGGTGAGCCGTGTTGTCACCTATGGATTAAAAGAAATAATGTAATAACTAATGACAAGATAGGAAAATGACCCATGACAATGGCCTAATCACTCAATTTTATTTATTTTAAACATTGAACCAAACTTCCTAACAATGACCTAAGAATTGAAATTCATGTCCCTAAAAATTGAACTAAAAACTAAAAATACTGAATTGAAATCAAGGTTCCTAAACATTGAACTAAAAAACAAAACATCTCATTTTATATGCTTTTGGGAACCCAACGCCTTGTGAAGCTTCTTATTTTCAGTTTCAGTCATTTCCACTTTCCGTATAAGATGCTCAATTTGTGCTTGCTGAATAGGCTTCTTAGTCACATTAGGGACCACTGGACGTAAGGTAGCAGGAATCCGGTGTTGTTGGATGTAGAATGCCAATGCATGGTAGATCTCCTCCTCGCCTTTCAATCTCTTGGGCACTAAAATCTTCTCTAGATGGCATTTGTTCCATGTAGCAATGATCGTCTAGACCTCATTGAAGTAATCATAGTCCGTATGAACAAAACGAACTTGGAACAATTCCGTCTTGAGGGGCGAAGGAACTTCTTGAAGAGCTCTGTACTAATAGGCCACCCTATATGGGTAATAAGAAGTAACACTAGAAAGGCCAAGCAACGGAATTGACTCATCATACTTGTGAGAGAAATGTGCCCCTCCTCAACATGGAGCCATTTAGTATGCCATAAGAATGCTTTAAGATTAGGATTTTTCAAAAAATTAATCTAACGGGCGTACTGTTTATTTGGGGAAAAACGTTCTAAGACCGTAAATTTTTGTATGGGGTGCCTTAAATCATCAATCTTTAATTGTTTCATAAGGTGCCCAAAACCTCTTATGTGTGAGAAAAACTATATTTGTAAAAGCTCAGGAAGGGCATGCATGGTTTTTTTCTTCATTATGTTTGAAACGGTTTAATAACAAAAATATTTCCCCTAGAACCATGTTGACATAATTTAATTCGTCACAAACACGATTAACCACCCATAAAATTTAAGGATTAATGGCATTTCTTTGATAAGGAAAAATGATTAGCCCGAAAAAATGCTAACATGAAGATCCTAGCTTTTGAAATTATTGATTGATTTGCAAAACATTCTTCCAAAAATGAAAATGGGCATGCGAAACAATTGGCTTTGACAACTTTCCTTACTCTTTCAGCTTCGATTTTTAAAAACTGTGATAATTCAGAAATAGAATCTATACTAATAGGTGGTCTAACAAGTTCATTTTCCAGGGGCATTCCAACGACAACATTATATTATTCAAGTGTTGGAGTCAGTTCATACTCACCAAATATGAAGGTGGAAATTTGTGGACACCAGAAGTGAGGGAGTAACTGTATTACACCAGAATGGATGTTGATCTCTAATAGTGGGAGAAATCAGGCGATCCTGGCTTTCACATATCTCTGACCATCTTGATCTAACTGGTCCAACCACATCTTGAGCTCTTTTTTTTTGGAGTGGAAATGAATTGTGCGTCGGTTTTCCCCATTGCATATAAAACAATATTGATGACGAAACCTATTGTCATGGACCGACAAAGTTACAATAAAGTAAGTAAATTGCGAATAATTTAGACAATTTACTTTCACCGGAAATGGATGACAATCACATAGACACACACATGAAATGTGATGCTCGATTTCTATCTAGATGGCTTAACAAAGTGGAGCTAAGAGGATGATCTGACTGTTGCAGTCTTGCATTAACATGTCAGGTCTCCCTAACTCTGGCTCAGTTGAATGGAATACCCAATAATCACGCAGTCTTGCAGATATGGACAAACACATTCGGCACCATGAAAAATTTTCGGGGAAAAGAATGTCAACCTCTATATAGCAGTCTTGCTTTGGAGGAAGTATCATTCTCAACACCATCCTAAAAATCCTATCGCAGCCTAGGTCTGATCGCAAGTTATGTGTGCAATAGTTTAGTGCTAACAACAATAAAACACACACAACAGTTTAAATACAAGCAACACTTCTAATCAAAGAAAATAAATCATTTATCTCACACCTTCCTGCAAGACAAGAATTATCAAATATTACTCCCTTTATACCTCCCATCTGTAAGAAAATCTAACACCTTAGAAAGGTTAGGGACGTACTTGGTATCCTCGCTGCCAAACAAAAACATTTTTAAAAGAAAAATTAGGATAGAAGAACAGCCCAAGTGCCATAATTTGGCATGGGGGGACACTTAAGTGCCAGTTTTGAAGTTAAATGAAACACTAAGGTGCTACTCTGGTGAAAATCCAGTTAAATGGCTTATGTGGCAATTTTCCGGCGAGTTTGGTCAAAAACAGTGTCTTTTTGCACGCTGACGTGACGAGAAAATGCAAAAACAACGTCATTTTGTGTCGATGTGTAAATAATAATATAAAAATTAATTAAATTAAATTTAAACTTAATTTTATTTAAAATATTCTAAAAATTAAAATTAAAAAAAGGGGGAGGCCAAAGGGGGCAGCTAAAGGCTGAGCCCTCGTCAGGATGGGTCGGCGACGAGGGACCGCAACCCTCGCCACCTCCCCTCCGTCGCCGATAAGGGCCGGCGACACCAGCCAACCGACGGCAAGGGCCCGCGAGCCCTTGCCTAGATTTGGGGTGAGGGTTTTGTCCCTCACCGCGATCCAACGAGGGCTCATGGTCCTTGCCGCCGATCGGCCAAGGGTCGGCAACCCCAGCCAACCCTCCCCCCTCTGTCGCTGGCCCTTCTCGGTGGCGGCGGGGAGGCGGCAAGGGCCCACAGCCCTCGTCAGATCTGGGCGAGGGCTCGTGGGCCCTTGCCGTCGGTCGGTCGGGGGCAAACAACCCCGGCCGACCCTCCCCCCTCTGTCATCGGCCCTTCCCGGTGACGGTGGGGAGGCGGTGGTGGCGAGGGCTCGGCCCTCATCTCGCCCCCTTCGACCTCCTCCCCCTCCCCCGCTTTTGTTTTTTAATTTTAATTTTTAAATATTTTAAATAAATTAAGTTTTAATTTAATTTAATTAATTTTTATATTATTATTTACACATCATACATGAAACAACATTGTTTTTGCATTTTCTCACCACGTCAATGTGCAAAACGACACCATTTTGGACCAAACTTGCCGGAAAATTGTCACGTCAGCCATTTGGCCGGATTTTCGCCGGAGTAGCACCTAAGTGTTCCATTTAACTTCAAAACTGGCACTTAAGTATACATTTTCGAAGTTATGACACTTAAGTATCCTCCCGTGCCAAGTTATGGCACTCCAAGTGTCCCAAACTCGAGAAATTGGCCTAAGTCCACTAAGTGTTTTAACACAATTCCTCAGTGGAGTCGCCAAGCTGTCGCGATCTAATTTTTGGGTGCACTACCTAAGTTTAAGCTAATGGACTACTAAGTCTTAAACTTAGCTTGAGCTCTCCCAAGTCCATATCAATTCACGACTTAAGGTTCAAATATTTAACATACGAAAGATTATTAATTATGAGTTGCCATTAATCAGTTTGTGGTAAGTCGATTAAACACCTAAGTAAAATAGTGGGAGGATTATTTTATTCTTACGAACCAGAGACTATGGGTACGGGGACTTGGTTACACTAGATTTTTCTAATGTCCTTTCGGTACCATTTATTTTTATTTTTATTTTTAAAAATATTTTTTGCGAGCAGCTTAGATTTATTTTAACCTAAATTACTATTATACAAATATGGTGACCACTTGGATGCTTAGCCATTATTAAACGTTCAATAAATAAAAATAAATTACATCACACAAAGAAAATAATTTTTTTGGGTTTTCTTGAAATTAGAATTCTTTTTATAAAAAAATGCATTTTTAACTTCATGACCTAATTTTACTAATAAAAAATTCTAATTAAATGATCCTATTATGCAAACTAGTTAACATGCACCTAGTATTTTGTATTTTTTTAATTTGAAATTCGGAA
Source organism: Eucalyptus victrix (assembly GCA_016097545.1). Classification (NCBI taxonomy): domain Eukaryota; kingdom Viridiplantae; phylum Streptophyta; class Magnoliopsida; order Myrtales; family Myrtaceae; genus Eucalyptus; species Eucalyptus victrix. Next base: position 49,212,354 of record CM027841.1, on the reverse strand, counting down.
TTAATAAAAAAACCTAATTAAACTATCTACTATGAATAATTTTCTAATTTATTTTAGGGATTAATTTGACTTAAACCCTCTCCTATATTAGAAAATTAATTTTTAAAAATTGATTATTAAACTATGCAACTTTATCTAAGACTCTATTTAAAAAAAAAAAAAAGGTTATTTAGTCCAACCCTAACCTATTTCAAAAAAAATCTAAAAATGCAATCCTAAAAAAATAATCCTAAAAAAATCTAATTTACTAAACCTACATGTCTGATTTACTAAACCTATATGCTCATGCAAGATTTTGATTTTTTTATTTTTTAAACTTTTTTTTAAAAGATGAGTAATTATTAAAAATTAAATCTAAACAATCAATATAATCAACAAATAAAGGATTAAAAAATCGAAAAAATAACCTGTTGTCTCACAGGTTAAATTAACGATTATTCTAACCCTAATCATTATGATAAATAGTTCAAAATAATTAAAAATCTGATCCGAAGTCTAACGGACTAAATTAATGAAGAATTCTATGAGTTTTGATTAGAGGTGTCAAAATGGGTCTTAGACCCATAAATGACCTATTTAAATCATTAATGGGTCATATATGGGTCACTTGTTTTTTTTTTTTTATTTATAAAAGTGGTTAAATGTGTTTACTTTAATAAGTGGATTTTAAGTAGGTCTTAAATGAGTCTTAAATGGGTCCTAAATGGGTTTGGTTTTAACTTTTAAGTGGGTCTTAAGAGACAAACTCTCTATTTTCTTTTTAATTTTACAAAAATATTTCTTTTATAAATACCGAAATTATAATTATTTTTTATTTTAATTTTCTTTTCTTTCTTCCTTTTTTTTTTCCTTTCTTCTTCCTCCGTTGCCGGCATGGCAATGGCCGGCGACCGGCCAGGCGAGCCTCGAGCTCACCGGCGTCGAGCAAGCTCGATTACTTCGAATATCCTTGATTTTTTTTTTTTTTTTTTTTTCATTGTCGACAAATGATAGTTTTATTAGAAGAGATAGCATTGCCTTAGTTTCAACTAAGCTAATAATATATATATATATATATACCATAAAGGGGTTAGGATCGGAGTACTATATGAGAGAACAAGGAAGTATATGAGATTAACAGATCTATATGAAGGCGGAACGATGTATAAAAACAAGAAAGTAAGTAAATGACTTAAATAAAATCACGAGAATTAAAAATAATGTAAAGACCGAAAGCAATATATAAAATATAAAGTAAGAGAATGCATAAACAAAAACCAACCATGAAGGTGGTATGAACTTGTATTATATAAAGCTGAAAAGCTGAAATTACATGATAGTTGGTTAACCATTTCTTGTAATATAAACATCAATACTCCCTGGAGTGCGGATTACCGCCCTAGTGGATGACTTGATGCTATATATATATATATATATATATATCCGCCCTAGTGGATGACTTGATGCTATATATATATATCTGTTAGGTGAACAAATAATGCATCATCTTCGGTCGGGAAGAACCTTCCGAACCATCATTTTCTTCTCTTAAATAAACAGTATCATTTGCAATAGAAATGCGTTGAAAATTGTAAGGAATATTAGACATATTGAGATTTTCAACTTGAGGTAAACAAGGAAGATTTTGAAACTTCATCCTCGGTGACAAAATAATTATTTCTAGACTTTTGTTGCACATTTTCGTGTACGATATTAATTCCATATTGAGATTTTCAACGTGAGGAAAAAAAAAGGAAGATTTTGCAACTTTTGTCCATCCCCGATGACAAAATAATTATTTCCAAACCACTGTTGCACATTTTCATGTACGATATTAACATTTAAGGATTTTATGAAGCATTTTATATATGGAGTAGCGAGATGAATACCGAAACAAATTTGTATACTAATGACAAAATCTACATGTTGCCAATTGTCTCACCCAGTACCGGTCGTATATCGACATGGAGATGAGCATTGAGAGGGTCACAAAACTCCCTAAAGAAGTGGCCGGGATCCAAAAGGCTAGCCCAGGGTTCGGTCCAAAGTGGTGCCTTGTTTGACAAGTAATGTTGGAACCATTGGGAGATAAATATTAACAATTTACTGCTTAAACCCGTCCAAGATAGATTTTTTCCTCAAAACTGAACCAACTAAAATCAAATTTACCCCAGTAACAATTGGTCACAATTCCAGCAATATTAACTCCCAAATCATCCGAGACATCCCCTCACCTTTTCTCTTAGGCTGTGTTTGGTAGTTAGGAAAAAATTCAAGATAAATTTATTTTAACCTAAATTTGGTGCTTACTTAAGACTAGATAAAACTGTATATAAGGGGATATAAGCCGAACAAAATTATTTCATGGAGAATGTATTATAAATGTGGATTGGATTTCGAGTATCCAAAATAGGAAATTTGTTTTGCTCAAATAACAAACTTCTTATATTAACAAATTTGAAATTATATTTCAATGTAAATAATATTTGAATTCTAATATAAGAAATTCAAAATAACAAAAAATAAAAATGTATTTTTTAAATTTAATCTAAATTTTATTTATATATTTGGATTTAATTTAATTTTATAAAATAAGTTCATTATATAAGTGTATATTTATTACATATTTTAGGTGTTTTAGATTTTAGGTGTATTAGTACAATTTTTTATTTTTTTAAAAATTATTAGAGAATGATGGAAGGGAAAGAAAGAAATAAAAAAGAAATTACCAAAAAAGAAAAGAAAATAAAATAAAAATAAAGTAGACAAAAGTGTAGTGAGAGATTTTTACCATCTCTGTTTGTAAAATTTGTGGTTCATTTATATTAATTTGCCATTTATACTAAACAATATCTAATATGATGTGAATCCGATTTTACTACTACAATTATCAAACATTTAATAGGATATAACAAAATCTCCTCAATTTCATATCACACTTTATCCAATTCTATCTTGGTTAGAAGTCCGAACAATCAAACATTGGGTTGATACAACTTTCCATTAAAGGAAGGAGGGAGAGCCGTGGTGCATTTCAGCAACCACCTGTTCCATCTCCAGCATCTCGGGAGTAAACCCGGTGAGTAACTAGTTTCCTGACCCCTTTGCAGGGGCATGGTGTAACTCCACCACCGAACAGCCCACTAATTCGATGCCCTAGTTTGAGTCCAGGGACCGAGGGACCTGCAGCACTTGGGGATTCCCACCCTTACCAGGTTCTTCCTAGAGTGCTACTTAGCCTTTTAAGGACATGCTCAGGTCCAATCAAACATAGCCTTAGGGTTTTCTCTCATTTTCAGACGCTAAACCTTTCTCTAAGTTTCTATTCCTGAGGAAAAAAAGGCTCTCTTTCCCTCCCTTTCCTTGTCTATCTCCCTATCTCTTCATCTTCAAGACTTCTTCATTGATTTCATGGATATCGCCGTCAATTTCCTCCAAAAAAGTGAAGAGTTTTCTCCTCTTGAGCTTTGAAGATAGAAGTGCAAGTGCTTCGAACGTATCTACTCCCTCCAAATCTATTTGCTTGCTTGCTTTGGTTTTAGGTGCTTGCTCCAGAACGTCAAGCGCTCCACAAGTCTCCGAAGCTCCTCTCCCAAGGTGGGCTTATTTGAAAGTGATTTTGTGATCAACCGGTATTTGTTTTGCAATTCTTCTATTTCGATATAAGTTAAATCTAGATTTGTTTCTTTTTCTATTACGATCAATATGTAGATTTGGGATTCATAAGGTGTTAATTGTGCTCCTTCAACCTATTGGTTGTATATGGTGATGGTACTGGGAATGTCAAACCTAGGCATGTCTTGCCTTTTGGTAAAGCCGTAGCTACTAGAAAGGGAAATCTTGGCATGTGCTTATGACTAATGATGGTTCGAGTTTCAGTGATGGTTGCTGGTTGTGCTTTTATGCTATGGTAAGCAACACCTTTTATGCAAAATAATTTTTTTCCTTTGGACTAAAAAAAGAAAGGAACCAAACCAATAAATATAGTACCGTTGAAAATTAAAGATAAAGTAGAAAAACAATATGCACAAATTTTATGTGGAAATCTCTATGAGAGGAAAATCATGGGACCACTAAAAAACTCTCACGAATTATCAAGAATAGCTTGATACAAAATAATTTATCACTAGTTACATGCGTATGTGTTTTTATCCATATTCAATTAGAGATTGACACATAAATGCTAACTTGGAATTTAAAAAAAAATACAAAAATAAGTTTCTCTTTCTTCCTCCTTCTCCCATCATTCAGATTAGGCCCGACCTCTGCTCCTCTCTCACTATTGCCGTCGGCGAAGTCGCTGTCGCCTTGATTAGGCTGAACCCCACTAATAGAGTTGCCGGCCATGGACTACGTTCAAGCTCTTATTGTCTTCCCTGATATCTATTCCTCTATATTTCTTTGGTTGTTTGAGCTCACAATCCATGGCTATCAAAATTTCAAACTCACCCCCTCTTGCAAGCTACGGATAAGCTAGGCTTGTGGCCATGGACGGGATCTAATTTGGAGGCCTAACTCCACTCTAGATCTGCAAGGCAATGTCCATCAACCGCTGTGACGGTGGAGGGGTGGCTCGGCCATGGATAAAGCTGACCATGAGCAAAGGGTGGGCAATGATGGAGGAAGATAGAGCCCACCGCAAGCACAATCGAGGGAAGCTTCCTTCCCATTACAATGGTAGTCCATGAGTTGTCATTGCTCACTACGGGACTTTTGTATCTGCAACCTAGCTTTCGCTGGCTCGATCATGGATAGGGCTAACCACGAGCCGAGGCTGGTGATGGAGGGGAAGCTTCCTTCCTGTTACAATGGCAGTCTAGAAGCCATCTTTGCTTGTGACAAGATTTCTAGATCTACAACAATGGCCCCAATGACAATGGTTGATACATGGCCACAAGTGACAGTAGTTGACTTGTAGATCTGCAACCCCACCCGGTAGTTCTCGACTTGAACTCTGCATTGGCGACTTCGTTGGTGGTGACAATAAAGGGGAGAATCACCAAAAAAGTCCTAAACTTATTGCAATTATGCCAATTTAGTCATAAACTTTTTTTTTGGGTCAATTTAGTCCTAAACTTTTTACAATTGTGTCAATTCAGTCCATTCGACCAAAATTGGCCGACCAGGGCTAACGTGGACACCGGCCAAGGACAGTTGGTTGGCAAATGCTGATGTGGCAATTTTTTAAATATATTTTTATTTTTTTTCGAGTTTTTTCTAGTCGGCCATTGGCCACTGACGAGGCTCGCCCCCACCAGCAGTGGCGAAAGCGAGCCTCACCCAACGATGGCGGTGAGGTCGAGCCTTGCCGTCTAGATATAGTGACAGTCCTCGTTGGCAACCGGTGAGGCCGCTGTCGCCAAATTGTAGCGGCTGGTGAGAATCATTGCCAGATCCAATGACCTCTCACGCTTCTAGTTGTCGGCGACCCGAGCTAGAGCCTTGCCGCCCCCTTCGGACTTGTCCGCCGTCCGCACCCTCTCTGGGGACGCTCTCGAGATCTGGCGATGGCAGCCTCATCGTCGCTAGGCGAGGGTCGCCTTCGCCAATGGACGGCGGGGGCAAACCTCGCCAATGGCCAATGAGGCTGACCTTGCCAGCCCTTGCCTCTGGCTGGTGGAAGAAGAAGGTGGTGAAAAAAAAAAAAAAAAAAAAAAATTCAAAAATTCAAAAAAAGATAAAATAAAAATATTTAAAATTGCCACGTCGGCGTTCGCCAGCCAGCTATCCTCGGCCGGCGTCCACATCAGTGTTGACTAGCCAATTTTGACTGGATGGATTGAATTAACACAATTGTAAAAGGTTTATGACTAAATTGGCAAAAAAAAGAAAAGTTTATGACTGAATTGGCATAATTGTAAAATGTTTCTGACTAAATTGACAAAAAAAAAGTTTATGACTAAATTGACACAATTGCAATAGGTTGAGACTTTTTTGGCAATTCCCCTAACAAATAGAGGGAGGTGGGGAAGTTGGGCTCAGGGTGGTAGGAGATGGAGGAGAAGATGTAGATGAAGGAGAAAAGTGAGGTGCACTGAAATTTTTATTTTATTTAATTAAATCCACATTAGTATAGTATATATATATGTCAAATTATAATTGGTTTAAGGTGAAAAAACATATGCCATGTCAATGAATGACACGGTAGTTGCAAACCACTCAATATTTTCTCTAGTAAAAGGCTCTTTACATCAGCAAAACAACAATATATCATCACCATAAAAGTGTCAAAAGATCGCTTCAAGTGCCATAACTTGGTACAAAGGAATACTTAAATGCCATAACTTACGAAAGTGACACTTTAATGCCACATTTTAAGAAAAGTGGGACGCCTGAGTGCCATCTCCGGCAAAGCCAACTGGAAATCATACGTGGCAATTAAATATTAATATTTCTCATCAAAGTGGCTCACTGGAGAGCTAACTTAGCTCTAATTCACCCAAAATGACACCGTTTCTATAGTTGGCCAAAATAGTGTCCTTAAGTCGACCAAAATGACGTCGTTTTGGCATAATTTGAATTTTAATATAATATAAAAATTAATTAAATTAAATTTAAAACATAATATATATTTTAAAAAAATAAATAAATAATAAATAAAAAAAGAGGAGGAGGAGGAGGAAGAAGGCAGCCGGTGGCTGAGGGTTGAGCTCTTGCAGCCACTGCCTCCCCGGCATTACCGGAAGGTGAGGGAGGGTTGGTCGAGGCCGTTGAGGCTTGGCGAAGGGTCGGTAGCCCCAGCCAACTAGTGGTAAGGGCCTACGTGCCCTCGGCCAGGGCTCAGCAGCCCTGACCGACCCTCCCCCACCTCCCCGGTGACAGAGGGGAGATGGTGATAGCGGCGGCGAGGGCTGAGGCCTCAGCCGCCAGTTGCCTCCCTCCTCCTCCTTCCCCCCCTTCTTTTTTTTTTTTTTTCCCTCCTCCTCAGCCGCTAGCTGCTCCCCTCCTCCTCCTTCCCCTCTTGCCGGATCTAGGCGAGGGCTTGTAGGCCCTTGCCATCGATCGACCGGGGTTGCCAGCCCCTAGCTAGGGCCCGGCGACCTTGGCTAAGCCTCCCCCCTCCGTCGCCGACTCTTGCCAGCGGCGGTAGAGAGGCAGGGACGGCTAAGGGCTCGGCCTTGAGCCACCACCTTTTTTTTTAAATTTGTCTAAAATTTGTATTTTTTTATACATTTTTTAAAATATATTTAATTTTATATTAATTTTTTTATCACGTTAGCATCAAAACGACGCTGTTTTGCACTTGTTTTGCCGAAAAATAGACATGTTAGTGTTTTGGTCGAATTTTGACTGAATTGGCATTTAAGTGATCTATTTTATTCCGATTTTGGCACTTTAGTGTCATTTTCATAAATTATGACACTTAAGTGTCTCTTTATGCTAAGTTATGGCACTTCAAGGATTCGCACATCCCATAAAAGTGTATTAACACAAAGAAGTGAGAAAGACTCTAACCATTGTCGTAGAATTTGAGAGACAATTTGGAGAAGAATTTTAACAAACGGAGCCTATTAACTTGCGGGATATGTAATGAAATGTCATAAACTTATTATACATATGATGATTGTCCAACACGCTAATGTGGACAATTTTTTATTATTTAATTCTTTCTACAAAAATTTATGATTTTTTTTTAATATTCATTTTTTTCCTCTTTACTTTTCTTTTTCTTTTCTTATTTTCCTTCTTCCTCTCTCTAACGCCATGGCCAACAACTAGTCACAAGCAAGTCAATCCTTGCTAGATCCTCAAGGCTTGCCCTTGCTAGATTTGATGAAGTCGCCCCTTGCTTGTGGTTGGTCGCCCACCATGGCAATTGGCAGAGGAAAAAGGAAAAGAAAATAAGAAAAGGAAAATAAAAACGATTTTTTTTCAAAAATATTAAATAAATATATTTAAAAAATGTCTACGTTAACGCCGATCGTCCTAGTTAGAATGATTGGCATCTATGTTAGCGATTCGCTAACTAGTCAAAATTAATTAGAATGATTATATTTACAAATCGTCAAATAAGTCAAATTAAAAAATTTATGATTGAATTGATATTTGTACGATAGGTTTATAATTTTTTGTTAGTCACTTTCCAATCAACTTGTAGATTTTGATTTGGTGAACAACATATTGAAATTTGAGTCAACCACGACATTGTTTCATCGTTCAATATGAGCTGCCTCTTCGAAACAACGCTCTCAACCTCTTTTTCTCTACTTTACGAACGGCCCCACTCTCTCTCTCTCTCTCTCTCTCTCTCTCTCTCTCTCTCAACCAAGATTACTCAGCCTTATTTGACTTTTTAAAAAAAAAAATCTTTTTTTATAGAGATGTGCTGGGCTTCATGAGGTGGACCGAGCCCATCAGGACAAATAATGTGGGCACATATAGTGCTGGGGATTAGAGGGACCAGCCATGTCAGGATCATCCCTAAACCGTGCTTCATGCCGTCGACCAGATTCACCGTGCAGGGTGGTCTGCAGGAATACGTGCTGCTCTCTTTTATCGCGGCCTTGTCCTAGAACCTGCAAGAACCAAAAAAAGAAAAGAAAAGAAAGAAAAGCAATCCAATTATTTCCCGGTCTAACCAAAATCTAATCAATAAAACAAGAAATTGGCAATTTCTCCATTGCTTTTGACTATTGGGCATCACCAAAATTTTTTTATTATATCAAGAAAATAAATGTTTCAGTTCAATTTCCTGGATCCCCAAGCGGGAGAGTAAATCGCCGAGTCCCTCATTAGCATTTTTTTCATGAACAAGTAGATGTGGTCCAGACGTGGAAAATGAATGTGAACATGCGCAATTCACTATCCACGTAATTTTTCGCTAAGATATAACAGACCATACGAATTAGTTCTCAACGTACTGGACGCGTTCAATTTCGTGCTTTGCTTAAGGATCCTGGACGTGAAGGCCAATCATCAAACTGTACACCATTATTGTGGCTTAATGCAGCCATTTAACCAAAGATTTCAAGATGCATCGGCAGGGACAGCTGAATTTTTTTTTTTTAGTTTTTATTTTTGGTTGAATGGGAGAGCGGATAATTTAACTACCGCTTTTTGTTCTTGACAGATGCAAGGGAAAATGGCTGTACAACCTAAGCACGGCTTAGACGAAAAAGTGCCAATAAAATAAAAAAAATGGTTTGGACCTTTTAAAGCGATGTTAGGCATATCAACCATCTTTTATCGATAATTAATTAACCGTCCTACGTCTTTTGCAACTGATGAGTAGCACATTTCCAAGCTTTTAAAATGAAATGGGAGATAACCTTAAAAGGTTAAACCTCCTATAGTACAGTAGCTTTAAACATAAGAATGCTTCTCTCTTGGCTTTCCACAATATTATAGATTATGCCTCTCCGATGTTCGAAGATTATAGATGCTAGGCATACCAAACATCTTTTATCAGTAATTAATTAACCCTCCTACATTTCTTCCTGATCTCGCCATTGGATCCAGTGAGGGGCTTGATGTCGCCCATTTTGATGATGGAGGCCACGAAGTCCTTGAAGAAGGTGCTTTGGCTTTTGGCGTAAGTCCTGATGAAAGAGTCGGTGGACCCGCCGTTGAAGAGCTGCTGGTCGGAGTGGAGGAGGCCTCGTTTCTTGATGAGGTTGATATAGTAGGAGTTGTCGAATGATGTCGCGCTCTGGAAGTCAAGCCCGGCTAGATTGTTGTCACCGACGCCGGTGACTCTTGAGCAGTTGATCTTAGCCACTCGGGCAAATGAGCTGTCAAGATTGCTCTCATTGTAGATCCTTGCCCGGAAGTTTGTGCATCTTGCTTGCCCAATTGTGTGCCCTCCTGAGTATATAAGAGTGAGATGACATAAAAATAAGAATTAATTCCTTTACCAAAAAAAAAAGAATTAATTCGAATAATTTAGAACATATAAAAATGTTGTGGATACTGAATAGACTAGGTCTATGGGTGATGAGGTGGACAAAACCAATTAAAATGCAAAAATTGCATGAAACCTTATGTTCTTTAGCAGGATCCAGTATGGAATTTATGAAATTTTCAAAACGCGATTGACTTGATTTAATAGATTTAGTCTATGTAGCACTTGCTCGTAAAACATCATATCATCATGGATTTTCGCAAATAAAGAAATGTTATAATATTGTATATACAGGTTTTTCTCATGATATTTACAATCAATATTATGTAGTTTTTTTTTTTTATGTTCATCAAGTGTTCTAGAAATAATCGGTGCTTAACAAATTTCTTAAAGCACGCCTTAGTAAAAATTGTTAAAGGCAAGCTATATAAATATCAAATGGTTGAGAGAGAGAGAGAGAGAGAGGGAGGGAGGGAGGGAGGGAGGGAGGGGGGAAATTCACCGTATAGAGCGACGAGTTCCTTTAGAGAAAGGCCTTGATTTTGGAAGCTGGAAATGAGAGCGCTGAGGTTATTCGTTGGAGGAGGAATGCTATTGTTAGCTGCTGCCTGGCTCGCAGTTCTCGCATCTCTCCTTCCCAGCTTCACATCCCACCTTGGCCCTCCCAGCTGCCCAATTCATTCGCAACAAATTACTACTCATGCAAAATAATCAGAAGCTTTCATCTCTACTAATTGCTAGTTAAGTTCCAACGACTTACTATCCCAACGGAGTCTCGAGCGATAATGGCCACCAAATCAGCACACGAGACGATACCGGGGCACACTTTCTCCACCGCAGACTTAATCCTGTCCACGACCTCGAACCCTCGCAAGGAATTTTGGTTTGGCATTGCATTCTTCTCTCCAGTGAATGTAGGTGTGTCGTCCAAGAGATTCGATCCGTCACAACCCTAATAAATAAACGATGAATATCGAAAAGGAAATGACTTCGGTTTGTTATTGAACGAGCCAAATTGTTTCTTAGGTATCCCTTGAGGACTTTTTCAAATGACCATATTACAATCCCCAGCCAATAAAACTATGCTTTTAAATCTAGCAAATAGAAACTGGACTTGACTTCAATGCAACATCTTACTTCATGCTTTCTTTAGTTTTTGCATGGGATACGTACCATCACAAAATGAAATACTAGGTCATATGTTTCTTTTCATGTACTTGCGTTGGACAAAAGGACAAGACTAACCGACCCTCAAAGTTGGATTGATTTATTCTTTTCTCTGAATATGCTTAATTCTCGCTAGGGATGACGAAAAGAAAGATTTAGCCAATTGCTAGACGACGATGAAAAAGAGAGACTCTTGTCTACGCTTGACCGGCGCAAGAAATCACACTTCAAGAACATCATGTTGGGATTTTGTTGACGAATGAACAGACCACAAAACTCGTAGGGCACGTATACGGATGATTAAAGAAGCATGTACGAATGAGTAATTCTTAAGACACTTGATTATTGGGGAATAATGTCGAGAAGTTAAAGTGGATGAGAAAGAAAAGTTACATTGACGAAGCAATCATGGAAGAACATGCGGAGAAGCGACGCGCCCATCCGGGTCTCGTTGGCAATCGCTGCGCGCACGATTTTCTTCACCGTCGGGAAGAGCTTGGGGCAAGTTTTGGCGTAGAAGTCAGTCGAAAGTTGAGCACGCGTGCCCCCCATAAGGAGCATGACGCAAGCCAAAGTCAAAATGGCCTTTGAAAATGAAGAAGGGGAGGCCATTTTCATCACGCTAATAACGAACTGCGCTGTGTGTCTGATGAAGAAATGACTCGATACAAGGGGGATTACATAGAGAGCGGCTCTCAAGGTGGCAGGGGGCTCCAACAGGTGAAACTTACACGTAGAAAGTGCATGGTGATTCTAGGTTCGGAAAGATGAAAAAGAAGATACAATCGAAAATAGACAGATTTAGACGACAATATTATATGAGGGGATTAGGCAACCATTGATGATGATATGGAACCAATTTCTCATAAAGTAAAGCAGGCGGAACGCGGCTTTCTTTGAAAAAGTGATGTTTACATTGCCAAAAGGATGTAATTATTTAAATTGATTTGGTGGAAAATTTGTCAAAAGGATCTCCGTGGGCAGTTTCAATGTTTTTCGTCGAAATGTCGGGATCCATAAATGAGGGACATCCATGATTACCAAATCGAAATTTACTTCTTACCCTGACCCAACGTGCAGCGTCTGCCAATCCTCAAGTACTATAGACTTGACCGACATACACCATCTGCGTAGAATCGAAAAAGAATAGAGTCAAGTCATATACTGGGGACTCATCTCCTTTCAATTATCAATTCGAACACTGCCTTTATTTTCACATGAATATTCACTTATTTGAATGGATGAGGGCACGGAACGGACCAATAAGGAATGTTCCTTGCAGTACTAGTTCTGCCAGATAGAAGCGTTTTACCTTGTGTAAAGCACCGCTTGTTCACCATCTTGCATCCTTCCATAAAAGTACAAATATGATGTAACGGAAATGTCGGGTATGACCGCAACATTGGATCAATATCATTTATAGGCGATGGGCACATGGGATGCAAGTCGCACGTTAGAAGCACAAGCGGAAAAAAAAAAAAAAAACCACACTTCAAGTAAGTAAAAGGGAAATGATAAAGAAATTACATTGATCCTGCATGAATCTTGTACCGTGATTGATTCTGTCCATTGTGCACATATGCCAGAATGGGGAAAAGTACCAAAAAAGTCATAAACCTCTTGTATTTGTACAAATTTATTTTTAAAATTTTCAATTTGACCAATTTAGTCCTAAACATTTTTACATTGGTATAAATTCAGTCCATTCGGCTAATTTGAGCTCGAAATTACTGACATAGCCACCGATTGTCTTACGTCGGTGTTATGTGGCGCCATGTGGACAAATTTTATAATTTTTTAAATATTTTTTTCTGATTTTTCTTTATTTTTTTCCTTTTTCCTTTCTCCTTACCCCTTGGCCGGCGAGGTTGCCGACTGACCATTGCCGGCCACAGGATGGTTGAGGTGAAGGCCCCTACAACCTCGCTGGCCATTGGCAAGGGTTGCCACACCCTTGCCGGCCATAGGTGAGGGCCGAAACCCTCGCTTGTTGGCCGGTGAGGGCGCGGCTGCCCTCGCTCATGGCAAACGAGGGTGCGGCGGCAACCCTCGCCCAGATCCAGGCGAGGGCCATGACAGCCTCGCCTGAGGTGTTGTGGCTCTCACCCACCACGAGTGTGGGCCTTCGCGCCCTCGCCTGTGGCTGACGAGGGCACGCTGACGAGGGCACAGAGGCCCTCGTTGGCCAAGGGGCAAGGGTTTGGGCCATCGCCTGGATCTGGGCAACAGCGCGGGGGACCTCGCCTAGACCAGCCTGTGGCCGGCGATGGTCGGTCGGCGACCTCGCCGGCCAAGGGGTAAGGAGAAAGGAAAAAAAATAATTTAAAAAATCTGAAAAAATATAAAAAAATTATAAAATTTGTCCACGTGATGCCACATAAGACCATCGACAGCCACGTCAGCAATTTCCAGTTTAAATTAGCCGGAAAGACTAAATTGATGCAAATGTGAAAAAGTTTAGGACTGAATTGGTCCAATTAGACTGACTTGGTATTAATGGAAAATGTTTAGAACTATTTTGGTACTTTTCCCTGCCAGAACGAAATAAATCAACCAAGATTCACTAAAGTTTATTGGCCGATGGGTCCTCAAGTTTCGTCAATGCTTTGTACAAACATCTACGCAAGTCAATTGGTTCGATACGCCTGCGTGAAACTTTTGTACAGCCGTCTGGGAAGCTTCTCTGTTGGTCTGACGACGATTGTGAAGAGCATAAAATGCAGTGATTTGTGGGGGAGTTGTTGAAAGGATTGCCTCTCCGTCTTGTATCTAATTACTACATTAAGTCAACAAGCTTATGCATTTTCATTGCTTTCTTTGTGTCGATGTCATCATCCAGAGCAGTCAAGTTTAGAAAACCTGAGGCCTGCGGAGACAACATGTCTTAACTATTTAGTATGTATCTACCGATTCTCTTTGACGGTATGATCCTCCTCATCGATCTGGAAAGGTTGATTTTGTAGATTTAATACAAAGTTTTCATTTCACACTTGACTTTTTTTCTTCATATTTTGACTTTGCCGAAAAGCATGATGCATGACTTTTTTGGCAGGCAAAACCAAAACTTCATATACTCGATCATATCAAAGGTTGTATGTCCTATTCATTCGGTCCACGAGGCGTTCCAAGGATTTTGTCGATCGAGGAAGCAAGCCACTAGCAGTCAAGTTAGGGTAGTTCCCACTAGGGTAGACAAGGGTAAGCATGCCAGCAAAAGTTAACAACATTTATAAGAAGGGTCTTCTACTCATAGAAAGTGGAAGAAAATCGTGCATGTAAGATCCTTAGTTTGTTGGTTATGCAAATAAAAATTAGTAAAATGGTAAAAAAAAATTGGTAATTTACTAACTATAAAAAAGATTTGGTAATCACAAAGGCCTTGATAAGTTACGGATAGATAATCTCGAAAAAAGAGCAATTGTTTTTGTTTTTATTTTTTTTATAACGGTTTTTATTAACAGAGAATGGAAAAGCATAACTCTGCAAATTTTAACAATAGCTGATGGGGATTTCGTACCATTATTGCTTGTTGTTGTTATAATATCACTATCCCTTTCGTAGGCTGCAAGGGAAGGAATAACTTTGTGGCTTTTAACCGCGTGAAGGAATCTAGAAACTTGTCCAAAAAGGCATATTCCTCTTGTAAAATAATAGCTGAGAAAAGGAAATTTCCGAAAGTGGCCCTCGCATAATGTCTGCATGGACATTAAGTACTGCCATCCGATTCTCGTTTTGCAAACAGGACACGATTATTGAAAACTCATGGCTAAGTCTTGAAAATGATCAAGATGTTTAGGTAATGAGAACTATTGAAATTTGGCCATGGACATTGAAGAGTGCTTGTGATTGAGTACCGACTTGGTTCGAGTCCTTGCATGTGGATCAATTTTCAAATTGTAAGATAGCTTCGAGATCAATTTTACTTCCTCAATTTATGTTTTGCCTCCATCTTAAGGAACATTGAAATGTCTCTCTCCTCACATGTCACCATCTTCATTTGTTTTAGCACAAATGAGTGAACCATGAGACCATGTCAGACAAGGCCTCGCCAGTATCCAAAGAGGGCTTTGCGAGCCTAGCTAGAGCCTTGTCGGCCACTACTGGAAAAAAGAAGACAAAGGAGGAAGAAGAGAAAATTGAAAAGGGAAAAGGAAAGGAAAATGAAAAATAAAAATAAAATAAACAAAAATTAAAAAATTATTAGAAAAATTACCATGTTAGTGTTGACCGGACAATCATTGTCCACATCAACGCCAGTTGGCCAATATTAGCCGGATGGACATAATTGACACAATTGTAAAAGATCTATAACTAAATTGATAAAAAGAAAATTATGATTGAATTGACACAATTATAATAAGTTTATAACTTTTTTGATAATTTCCACACTTAAAGGTGACATCCTTAGGCATCATAACATACCTTTAAATAAGTATAGGGCTGTTGATATGGGATATTAGGGGTCATTGATCATCAAACTCGCTAACTAGCATGCCACAACAATATTTGATTTGCGCATTACAAGAATTATGTGACTGGTCACCATCTTGAGAGCTAATTATCTCAAGAAAAATAGACTTGAAGTGGCGCTAATTTCTTAAAAGATGGCTCAAAGTGGATATTGTATCAAATAATAACATGAAGTGGAATAGTTTTCTTAAAGATGACGTCGAGTGAATATTTTCTCAAATAAAAACCTAAATTAACTAATTTAGTCTCAAATGGAGGCTTGAAGTGGACTTCATCCGATGTTGCTCATTCTGTTCCTACTTTTCTTTCTTTCTTTTACTAGACAATTAACTAAACATGAAAATTCCAGTAAACGGAGGGAATGGATTAGTGGGGAAAAAGATGATAAAAAGCAACAGCTGAATAATTCCAAGAACTGCCGACCCAAAAACAAAAAAAAAAAAGAATAATTCCCAGAACTGCTCGGTTGGTGCATTATTCAAATTAGATGAAGTCCTTTGAAGACCTGAATGATGATTGGGGAATTTGATACTACAAATTCCCCAAACAATTGTTCATACCCATATCCACCGAGTTCAACGATAGATGCATACACTCATTAAGTTTGAAAGGTTTGAATTTAGCTTGCACATATTTTGATTCTTATTTGAGACTAAGTTAGCTAATTCAGATTTTAATTTGAAACAAGGTTTGCTTTGAATTTTCTTTGAAGAAAACAACTTCACTTTGGGCTTTTATTTGAAACTAAATTGCCCACTTCAAGCTCTTACGTAAGACAAGGTATGCCATGTGGCCTCTTCTGAAAAATCAACCTCACTTTATATTCGTATTTGAAATTTTCCCTTAGTTCAACTGTTCTTCTTAAGATATAGACCCAAATTAATGCATATTACTTAACGCTTCTGGCAAAGAGATTATTTGAAATTAGTTACTCAAGGTAGACCTTTTTTTTTTTGGTCAGAAAAAGGGAATATTATTACTATCGAAAAGTAAAAGAAGCGTTTTGACAACATTTCACGTAAAAACAAAGGAGCATTGAGAAGCCAATCCAAAGGGAGTGAATCAGCCTGATGGGCCTTCGCGGCCCGGTCTGCTACCATGTTCAGTTCCCTCATGCAGTGGTCGATCGTGAGATTAGGGCAACGTTGGAGCAACACCGTGCAGTCTTCAATCAAAGATCTAATCTCCCAAGGCGGCTGTTCAGGATTACGGATCACCTCAACCAAAGCTGAGCAATTGATTTCTAGGGTTATCCGATCTAAGTTTTTCCCCGTCTGCAGCAAGAAGTGGATCGTGTGGTTTAACACCATTGCCTCTGCTTGCAGGGTAGAAGAGACGACCACTGATCAAGCAAAGTCATCGATTAAAATGCCTGATGAGCTTCTGCAAACACAGGCGATCGATGCTTCTCCGCTATTAGGTTGGTAAGCTGCGTCAATATTTAGTTTAGTCTCTCCTTGATCTGGCAGGCGCCAAAACGGGTTTTGATCTGGTTGCTACATTCTTTGTCTCTGTTTGTGCCGAGATGGGCTTCGGTTTGTTGTGGCATTGGCGATGGCTGTCTGCACTATTTGGTCCGGTTGGGGTTGTTGCTGGTGAAAGATGAAGTTATTGAGGGCCTTCCAAATGTGCCAGAGTATGGATGCGATCGTCTCCAAGTCAGGTGAGTCACCTTTGTGTTATGTTAATTTGACTAGCCATGCTTCTATCCAATGTGCTCCACTGTTGTGATGCTTGATGTTGATTTCTGGATGTTCCCATATTTTTTGTGTCCAATGGCAAAACAAGAACAGATGTTCGGGTGTTTCAATAGCTTGGTCTTCGCATAAACTGCAGATGGGATCTTGTATATAATGTGTCGATGATGGAGGTTTTTTCATGTAGGCAAAGCATTACGACATACTGACCATAGGAAAGAACATATTTTTGGTGATGAGTTCATTTTCCATATTTCATTCCATGTTCTGCAAGGTATCTGAAAAGATGAGGACGCTTGATTTTGGTGATGATTGACTTGTTGCTTCCATAGAATATTATAACAGCTCTGTATCGTGAAAGAGCCGTGTTGCTTGCCTCGCCAGATGAGTCTATCCTTTGTATGTTGTGGCCAAATTGGGATAGATGTAATCTCTGCCACTATATGACTATCAAAATTCTGTCATGGGAGAGGAGCATTCCACTCATTGCTGTTCTAGACCATTAAATCTGCGACTATTTCTGGTTCTCCTCTAAGTGTAGGTCCTCCAATGATGCCAGAAGCCAACCATCTATCCCGTCGAATTTTGATATTAGTTCCATCCCCCACAGACCATTGCATATTTTCTACAATTGAATCCCGTCCTATTAGTATGCTTTGCCAAGCCCATGAGGGTCGAGCACCTTTTGATGCATTCCAGAATTCTTGAAAAGGAAAATACAATCCTTTCAATACTCTACTAGACAGAGATAAAGGTTGCTGCGATAGTCTCCATGCTTGTTTGCCTAGTAAGGTTTTATTGAAAGCAATAAGGTCTCAAAAATCCAAACGCCCCTCATCTTTTTTGTTTTTAAGTGCTTCCCACTTCATCGAATGAATACCATATGTATTGTTACTAGATTTCCACCAGAATCTGAATATTTTCTGTTCAATTATTCTACAAATGGACATAGCATTACTGGGAATTGCCTGCACAACTGACTTAATTAAAACTTCCTTGCCCCCTTTTGATATCAACCGCTCTTTCCAGCCTTCTAGCTTAGATTGCACCCAACCCAATATCCACGCAAACATTTCCTTTTTTGATTGTCCCCAATCTGAAGGTATACCAAGATACTTGCCAGTTCTGGCTAGCAGTGGGACTCTAAGTTCTCTGGCTAAATTCTCTTGCAAGCTAATAGGACACAACTTACTAGAAAACATACCTGATTTCTTGTGATTCACTATTTGTCCTATGGCTAAGCAGTATTCATTGATCACATTAGCTAAATTCTAGCACTCTAGAGTCGTTCCTGATAGAAAGAAAATAGCATCATCTGCGAAAAACACATGGGATAGAATAGGGCACCATCGGTTTAGTTTAATACCTTTGAGACTCCTCATATCCACTGCCTGGTTGATAAGCGAAGATAAGGCATTGGCCATCAATATAAACAGGTAAGACGATAGAGGATCTCCTTGTCTCAGACCCTGTGATGGATGAAAATAGGGTAGAGCTTCACTATTGAATTTTACACTTAAGGAGACTGTTGAAATACATTGCAACACTCAGTGAACCCATCGGTCGTGAAATCTAATTTGGAGAAGATAGTCTCTGAGAAAATCCCACTTGACCATATCGTAAGCCTTTTGCATGTCTAATTTAAGCACGCCTGAAACCGTTTGGTCCTTTTCCGAGTCCTAATATGGTGAAGGACCTCTTGGACCACTATGATGTTATCTTGAATTTGGCGCCCACTGATGAAAGCACTCTGTTCTGGCTTTATTAGCTTTGTTAGCAAAGGCTTGAGTCGATTAGCAAGGACTTTAGATATAATTTTGTAAATAAAATTACACAGACTTATTGGTCGGAACTGATCGAGCCTTTCTGGATGGGATGTTTTTGGTATCAGGGAAAGATGAGTCCTATTATATTCCGGTAGCAACACCCATGTCTGAAAAAAAAAAATTGTTGCACAGCCATGTAAATATCATCATGTACTATATCCCAATGAGATTGATAAAAAAAAAAACCCATTCAAACCATCAGGGCCCGATGCTTTAGCTTTGCCTAATTGAAAAACTGCAAGTCGTACTTTTTTCTATTAACCTCTGCTACAAGCTGCTCATTCATCTCCGCCGATACTATTGGATTGCATTTAGCGATGGTGGGGCTGTAGTCTCGGTTCCCTGTTGTTGTGTATAATTGCTGGAAAAAAGATGACGTCATCTCCTTAAGTTGTTGTTGATCTCTAACCCATCTAAGTTGATCATCCTGTAGCATGCATATTCTGTTTCGCTGTCCTTGTTGAATAGTTGATGCATGCAAGAATTTTGTATTTCTATCCCCCCATGTAAGCCAGTTAACCCGTGATCGCATAGCCCAGAATTGTTCCTCCTGCTACCATAACATTTGAATTTGTTGTTTCAGATTGGTTATCAACTCCTGGTCATGATTTCCATAAGGCTGATTTATTAAAGATTGAAGTTGGTACTGAAGGAGACTTATCTGCTCTCTAGCGTTGGCAAATCTCAAATGGCTCCATGATGAGAGGACAAAGGAAGTAGCTCGAAGCTTTTTGAGTAAGGTCACCGGACCAATCTGCTGGGAAGCCCTGGACTTAGCTACTATATCCTGACACTCCTTATCCTGAAGCCAATAAGATTCGAAGTAAAAGGTGCGTTGTTTTTTAACATGAGAAGGTTTGGTTGATAGGAGAAGAGGGCTATGGTCAGAAGCAATTGCTGGCAAAGCCAAGACTTCAGCAAAAGGGTAGGTTAGTCTCCAATCCTTTGTACATAACATTCTGTCCAACTGTTCTTTGACAATATTTTCACCATCGCGATTATTGGTCCATATGTAGGCGCAGCCTTTGTTGCCCAAGTCCATTAAGGAGCAGTCATTGAGGAGTTCTCGAAATGACAGCATGCGGTAAGGTTCAGCTAGACGTTTACCCATCTTCTCCCAAGGATACAATATATCATTAAAATCTCCAACACACAACCAAGGTAGAGCATTCCTATTACTGATAAGTCGTAATTCTTCCCAAAACTATTGTTTGAGATGAGTGACTGCCGGCGCATGTAAACAGGTAAGGCGCGTTATAATAGCCCTATCCAAATCTGTACAAATCAAGTCAAAAAAAGCTGGAGACTTATGAACCAAGTCCATGGAAACCTTACTATTCCAAAAAATTGCTAGGCCACCAGCCAAACCTACCAGGTGTTCTATAAAACAGTCAGAGAATTTGAGCGTCTTTTGCAGGTAAAGAAGCTGCCTTTCTTGGTTCTTTGTCTCCATTAGAAACAAAATGTCAGGCTTTTCCTAGGTCACTAAGACCCTAAGAGCTCGAACTGTCAGGGGATTGCCTGAACCCTGACGGTTCCAGCTTACTAACTTCATTGTTCAAAGGGTGGCTGTTTAGGGCTAGCCACCATAGCCCAACCGAGGAGTTCATGCACCTCCATAACAGGAGTATCTTGAAGACTGGATTCATCGAGTCCTTCTTGGAGCTGAGTATGTAAGTTGTGTGAATTGTGTCTTTTAGCTTTTTTGATTGGACTCGACCTTGCACTCGAGATTGAACTTTTGGCTTTCTTTGGCTTTTGAGAACCAGTTGCCATTTCGTTGATGTGGCTCTTCTGCTGGTGTGGTAATGGCTAATCACTGTCTCGCTCGCTTCTTGAGGAATCTTCAACCAAAGGTTGCCACCAAATGGGTGCTACAATTGTGACTAGTTGATTACAAACAGGTACCTCCAATATCTATTTATCTTTCCTTTTGTGTGCTTGGTCCAAAGAAGGCGATGAGTCCTGATCCTGTGTTGCAATAATCTGTGAAGGAGGTTGTGGGGTCTTGTCGCGACCTTCCCGAATTTTTTTAAAGGTGAATTACCTAAAGAAGGTTAATGGATTACTAAGTCCGAAGACTTGGCACGGACCCTCCCAAGTCCTACCAATCGCGACTTGATGTTAAGAAATTAATCTATTTAAACATGCAATTATATTCACTTTGGGGCCGTCACTAACCAATTAGGGTTGGTTAGAAACCCAAGTAAAGTATGGGAAAATACTTTACTTTTGCGAACTAGAGATTCAATAAGTCCGAGGAGATGATTACACTAGATTAGTCTAACGCCCTTTCGGTACCTTTTTATTTTAATTTTAAAATATTTTACAGGCAATGTTGATTAATTTAAACTTAAGCTACTGACATGCAAATGGTGGTCATGCGGGTGCACAATCAATAAAATAACATTCAAATAAAAAAAATGTTAATAAAAATGCATGCCCTAAACATGATTTCTAAATGACATGACACCTAATTTTTCTTTTTATGCAATCTTAATCTAAACTTAATATGCATGAATTTTATTTTAATGATATATGAAATGAGATTTATATGGCATAATTTGGACTATCACCATATGTGTGCAATCTAATTTATATAATCCTAAATATGCATGTACTACATGATATGGGATGGATGACGTGGTAATGCATGCTTTTTATGATTTTTTTTAATGATGATTCATTTTTTAATGCATATATGCAACCTATGCTAAATAATGATGGTATGAAATGAGATTAATTATGAATTAACCTATTAACTAACCAAGGAAATGATCTTTTTTTTTTTTTTTTTAGTGACATAATGTTTTTTATTGAAAAGAAAATAACTTAATGGTGCAATGATCATCTTTTAGCATTTTCCTTTTTATTAAAAAAAAAATTAAGCTATAACTCATATGGCATGCATAACATTTTTTGTTCCTCTTTTGTGTTTTACTAAATGAAAATTGACTTAATCTAAAAATATCTAGGTGTGTTGCTTTAATATGAAATGTGTATGGACCTAAGTACCTAAGTTCTAGATATGACCATATTTTACTAATAAACAAATTCTAATTAAACCTATTATGCAAATTAATTAATATGTACCTAATATTTTTTGGATTCTTTTTATTGAAATTCGGAATTAATAAAAAAATAATTAGACTAACTAAAATGAATGATATTCTAATTTATTTTAGGAATCAATTTAACTTAAACTATATCTTATCTTAAAAGCTATATAAAAAATCAAGACATGCCAACATTATTAGCCCTAACAAAAATCACCCATCTAAAAGTATAATCTAAAAATTATAATCCTATAAATGCAATTCTAATTTACTAACCCTAAAAATACAGTCCTAATTTACTAGACCTAAATGCTCTAATGCAATATTTAGATTTTTATGCACTTTTTGATTTTTGATTTTTTGATCTTTCCAAGCAAGTAAATATTTTGAAAAGAATGAAGATAAGAATTAAAATAACCGAAAAAATAATCCGTTGTCTCACGGATTAAATTAACAATTATTTTAACTCTATAATGATTTAATGATTGAAATGTTATCAAAATTCCTAGACATTAAAGTAATTAAAAAAATGACCCGACGTCTTACGGGTCAAATTAATAATTACCTTAATTTGGGATAAAACTCCTAATGTCTACAAGGTCTACAAATATTAACATACAATACTACAATTCAAATAATTAAACTTAAAAAAAAATAAGCTAACATAACATGGAATAAGTAAAAAATAAAAAAAATAAAAATATACTACCTAAGGCTTGGAAAATGGGAGCAGCAACGGTGCTTCAGTGATGGGTCGTGGTGGCTGGAGCAAGGCGGTCGTCGGAACTCCGGCGAGGCTCGGGTAGCAACCAGACTTGCAACAAAAACAAGGGAGGTAGCAGGTGGGTCGTAGGCACAGGGCGTTGCAGCGGCGTGAGATGCGTTGCTTGGGTTGCTAGGGGGCGATGAGGCTATGCAGGCCGTCGGATTTGATGGCGTCGGGGAAGGTCCGCTGAGGTTGCGGGCTGCTGATCGACGACGGCAAGGACTGGGCTCTAGATCGCAAGCGAAGCGATGGCTTCGCGGCTGAAACGGCGTCGGGCCGTGGAGGTATGCTCGCTAGTCGTTGGGTGGATGCGTCGGAGGCAGAGCGAGGGCTGCGCAGCGGTCGCAGCTGGCTTTGGGGCAGCGTCAAATCTGGGAGTCGAGGCAAAGGCGGCGCCGGGGTGGCACAGATTTAGATCCGGTGGTGGCTGAGCTCGGGGCGGGCCCAACGGTGTCGTGGCTGTGGCACGCAAAGACGGCTTTGTGGGCTACAGGCGAGGCTCGGCGTCATGGTGGGGCAGGTCATCGGGGCTTGCGAGTGAAGACCGACAGCTACATCGACGCGGGGAAGGCATCGCGAGGGGGTTTCACCGGCGGCGAGCTGTCACGCCCCGAACCCCGAGCGCGCGCACATCCCACTGCGGTCGATCAAATATGCGACATCCCAGGATACGTCGCCGACCCAATCACTTTTTATTACGCATGCGGAAGCGAAACAAATCCCCTGACAACATTTAACTTGGGATAGAAAAGCAGGCAATCAATCAGCATATCAAACACTCCTTTACAAACACATAGGTTTAAATACAACTCTGGACTATCCACAAAATAGACCAGCTCGACAAAAGGGGAACCATCCTAAAACCAACTAGCAGGACACATTCACCGATACTTCAATCTCCACCTTTCCAGACTTAGGGCTTCGGGTCCTCCACGACCGCCATCTAGGGACCTGAAATTTTAATCCCACAACCGGGATGAGACGATGTCTCAGCAAGTTCAACCCCCTAAACCCCTATTAGAAAGAAAATACGCCCCAGGGCACATCACACAGAGAACTTACCTTGCCTCAGTTCCTTCATGCAGGTTAGCACAATTCAATCACCCAATCACAGATAGTAATAGGAACTCAAACAATTGGAACGCCATCACTTTCGTATAATCACAATCACACTTAGCACGCATTCCAATTATTATTCACTGCCACACAAGGGCATAGCCTACTCGCAGTTCGGCTATCTACTGGCATATAGCTAGGCATCGCCTCCCCCATGGAGCGCGGCTTCGTCAATGCGACCCGCAACCACCGCGTGGGCATCTCATATAGGGGCAAGTCCGGCTCAACAGCCCAGGACGATTCCTCTTAATTATCACACAGCCAAATCATACTCGGCCCCGGGACACTTTGCATTTAACTCAACGCTTCCACTTAAAATAGTGATCTCGGCCATTTTTCTTCATATTAAAAATATTCCAAAAATTACTCACGTGTGTGGGGACACGCTAATTTCGAATCAGAAGCCAATATCTCACTTTTTCAAACCCCACTATTTAATATAATCATTAAAATCCAATTTTTTGCATCAAAACCCGACATTAAGGTTTTTATGAATAAAATCCTTATTTATCCCAATCAACACTCAATTTGCCACAATCAATCATCAAATTCAAATTCTAAATACACAGCAGCGATTAGCACGAAATTCTGAGAGTATAAGGTCCCGACGAAATTTTCGAATTTTAATAAATAATTAAATTTATTCCGAAAATTAATTAAATAATAATATTCATATTTTTCGCAATCCACATTCAATTTATAATATCCGACCATCAATTTCAAAATCCAAATACACAGCAGCGACCGGCACGAAATTATGAGAATTTAGGGTCCCGACAAAATTTTCGGAATTTAATAAATAATTAAATTTATTCCGAAAATAATTAAATAATAATATTTTAATAATTTCGAATAATAATATATTATTAAATTATTAAATAATTTCGAGATATTTAAATAAATCAAAAGTAAATTCCTTTATGTCACATCAAGGCTTATATTAATATAAACCTTCATTTAGCCTTAAATGACGGGGACGACGTGAGGAACACTTAACATAAACTAAACACACCTAAAGCATCATTAACCCTCTAAGCGAGGTTTAGTGAACTAAACTCACCGGATTAATGAACCGAGCTGACCAAAACGACGGGGACGACGTGAGGATCGACTTTCCTCAAGGCGGGCCGAGCATCCGGGCTCGGGAAGGCGGCCAAAATGGGCCAAAACGGGGCTGCCATACCCATTTTCTTCCAGTTGCTGATCACGGCGGAGGAGGGCTGATCCGGCGTCGGTTCGGGTGGAGAACCGGTGGAGAGGGGCGGCGGTAGCTCGGGCGGTGGCCGGCGAGGACGTGCGGCGGTGATGGAGACTCCGGCGAAGTGCAGCGGCATCGAGTAGCAGCTGGGACGCCGAACGAGCGGACGAAGGCGCGACCGAGGCAGCTACGAGAGCCGGCGGGCGAGCGAGCGGTCGGATGGCGGCGAGCTGCAATGGCGACGACTTCAGCTTCGGTCGCTTGCTGCGGCGGCGAATGGGACATGCTACTTCGGTTTGCTCTGATCTTCGCACAACAAGGCACCGAACAGCAGAAAGAGGACAGAGGAGAGAAGCGGAGGTGCACGCGGGCTGAGCGACAGCAAGCGGGCGGAGGGGCGGCCGGCGACGAGCGGCCAAGCGGGCGGACGAGCGAAGGGGGAGGCCGGCCGAGCTTCTGGTTCGCACACCTCTCTCCCTCTCTCTCCCCTCCCTTCCCAAGTTCCAAGACAACTCCTTGATTCAAGGAGGAAGATGATGGTGATGGGTCACCTTTTCTCGGGCAAACCTCCACCGTCCACATGTCAAGATCTCAACCCTTGGCCTCAACCACCATGACATCATCCCATGTCATCTTCCACTCACTCAAATCCTCCACAACTTCTCCAATGGTTGCATTTTATTTTTCCGCCGGGGCATGAAACTTTGTACATTAATTTCTTTAATTCCATTCAATTCTCTTTCAATTGAGTCCAATTGAAGCCTATAAGATTAATCCAATGTCACCACACTTTAATTCACATCTTCATTTGCCTATAGAATCAACTTAAATCCCAAAAGTACGACCAAAAGCGGGCCTACTAATTTCTCAAGCCAAATTAGCCATTCTCTAATTATTTTGCTGAAAAGCTCGGCTTGCATGAAAAATCTTCCGAAGATGAGTCAATATTCTTAAAATGATTTGTGACACACTCAGACTTCCAATTTCTGAATTCGATCTCAATTCCACGGTTAATTTCACTTTGGCACGATACTAGCGCGGCCCAACCTACCGGATAGCCTTTAGAAATTTTCATGCATTTGACCTGTGGTTGATCATCTCAAGCCACAATGTACATCTTTGAAACATTGGCGACTTTCGGTTGTCGGGGTAATCTCAAGATTTCAAATACGAACACGGGGTACCCAATCGATAGAAAAGTCGGTCCAGTGCCGATCGACAAGAATTGTGCGATCTGGTGGAATCACCTACACTCGATCATATGCCTCTGTCGAGTCAACCTATCTCCGGTCTCTAATCGATTTTTATTTGTGCCGTAATGACCCTTGCAGATTAGCTTGGTCGAAAGGTCACTTCCTGGTCAAATTCTCGAGTCTGATGCATTAGAAACTCTTAACGGCTTCACCCGATAGACTAGTTTTCACATGAGTGGCCGACTCAAGGAACAGAACTATATACGTGCCAACGAAATGCCCGTCTCAATTTATTGAAAATAGGATTGAAAAATCGGGATGTCACAACGGCGAGCTGAGATGCAGATCATGGGTTGAGGTGCGCGGGCGGTCGGTGGTGTCTTGACGGGGAGGAGCGGTGGTGCTGGTGCTCGGACAAGGGTGGCATTGGCAGCAGGGCGGTTGGCTGATGAGCGGCAATGCAGGGGGTGGCCTAGTGCGAGAGACCGGCAGCGCAAGAGCCCGGTCTGGGCAGCAGCGAACAGAGGGGTGTCGGGTAGCTTCCACGTAGGAGACGATGAACAGTCCCCTTTTCTCTTTTTCTTTCTCTTTTTTTTTTCCTTTCTTCTCCGCTGAACCCTAAACCGAAGCTTTGCCTCCTTTATTTATAGAAGAAAGACTCGAGTTTTGTTTTTTGCAGGTGAAGATTTTCCGATATTCACTCATCTTTTCAACAAAAAATGGCTCCAAAAATCAAACAGTTGTTGAGTTTTTGAATTCAAAAATTAAAAAAAAAAATTTCCCTCTATAATCAAAGATGAGTTTAAATTAGGTGTCAACAGGTCTCTGCGATGGTCTCTGCAACTTCGTCCAACATGTGATGAGGCTAATAAAAGGTATGCCAAAAGGAGCTATGTTGATTGAGCTTTGCCTGGAGCCACGAACCATAATACATACTGTCAAGGTTTTTCATTTTACTATCATCAAAAGGAAATTCAGGACAATGCATTGCATAGTGTCCCAATTTGCCACAGGAATAACAAAAATGGGATAATCTTTCGTATCGAAAATCTAACCATAGATTCTTCCCTTCTAATTTGACTAGAATCCCTGTTTTCAGAGGTTGTTGGAGGTCCATTTCAACACAAGCTCTTACTGCTTTATGGCTAGACCCGTCTCTATGCTCTACTTTGACTTCTAAAACCTTGTCAATATGCCTAAATGCTTTGCAGATCATGGAGTCAGTGTAGTGTTCAAGAGGTAGCTCAAAGACGCGAACCCAAAACGCACAAGAAGTAAAATCATAGCAATGCAACGGTGTATTCGGTACCCATGGTTTGAAAATAACCAGATGATTGGCAAATAACCAAGGTCCGTTTTCTAGGAATCTCTGTTTTACAGCCTCTGTTTTGAATCTGACTATATAAATACCGTCTTCGGCAATTGAAATTTCCATTGGATCTGTACGCTATGCTCTCTTCATAGAATTTTGAAAAGCCTAGAAATTAACTGTTGAAGCAGTCAGAATTTTACCTACTAAACTGAGTCGACATTCCTCTATTTTTTCTCTAGGAGCTGCCTCGTCCCATACTTCAATCGGCTGCTCAGACCAAAGGCGACCCATTCAGCAACACAGGGCAGCAAGTCGAGCATCCTCTTCATCACCAGGGCGCTCCATTTCGCAGAACAAGCTAAAGCGACAAACTAACAAGGCAACAGTTTTGATGATCAAACCAGCGGTCTATCAATGTAAAGAGAGGAAGACTCCTCTTAGTCGACCACCTATGTAAGGAGATAACCCGAGCGAGATCCCTGCTACTTCGGACTAAAGGGACTTCCAAGGCTTGAGGACTTCCGATGGGTAATTGACATGCAAGACAAAATTCGAGGGAAACAGGGATGGGAATTACCCAGGTGGGAATGGTTTTTTGGGTGGGTGATAATCCATATCGTGAACTGTAGGCAGAGCAAGGGGATTGAGCAGAAACGGATTTGGGTAAAGGTTTAGGGTTTCAAAAGAGGAAGACGAACTACCACAAGATAGAAAGAGCTCTCACCAGAGGGAGAGAAAACGCATTTAAGAAAAAAGGCTGTTGAAATCAGCTCACTCAGGGTAGATCTTAGAAGTAAACAATTGTGCACGTTCACATATCTGGTTTTAGACAGTCTTTTTCTTCTATAGAGTTTTGTCATATGCAATAGAAATGCAATGAAGTTAAATTTAATAATTATTGAGATTTTTCAACGTGATGCAAACAAGGAGGATTGCATTGCAACTTTTATCAATAGTCGGTGAGAAAATAATTATTTCCAAAAAGATGTCGAATATTTTCAAGTACATATATTAATAAGAGATAAGTATATTAGAAGTCCTAAAATTTATCATAAATATGCAATTGAGTTTTAAAATTTTTAGAAAATACAATTAAATCATAAAACTTGTCAAGTTTGTGCAATCAAGTCCATCTTAAAAATTTGTTAAGTTTGTGAAATCAAGTGATTCTATTAACTCTTTCTAACTTGACAAACGAAAAATGTTAATAGATTTTAGAACTTAATTGCACTTTTTGAACATTTTAACATTCAATTACATTGTCGTGATAAATTTTAGGACTTTAGTGCATTTATTCCTATTAATAATGAAGGAATTTATGTAGAATTTTATGTATGGATTGGCGAGATGTATGCCTAGACGAAGCTGTGACAAAATCTACATGTTTAAGCCAACAGTCTCGCTTTTGGCTTTCCGCATTTACCCACCTATTATCTATTATCCTTTAAAGCAAATATCTCCTCTATGTCCTCCACTTTAATTCATTTTTCTTATCAAAAGACTTTTTCGAAGACTAAAATTATAAAACCCCGGAACACCAAAAAGTACTCAACAGTTTTTAAGTTCAAAAACTAGCCACCGCCCGAAAACTCGAATTATTTATGTAAAGCATGAGGCGCGCGCAACGCGCGTTGGTTCTAGTACATAAAATATAAATAAAAAATGTTTTGATTCCTGCCATAAAGTCAAAAGAAACTTATGAAAAAAAGTTGCCATGTAAAAGGCAGGAATCAAAGTATTGTTCTTATAAGAAATGATTGGATATTCAAATGTTGTAGAAGTCTTTGCGAAGGTTAACATAACTTGCATTGCCTTGCGCAAATTATGGTGAGATTAAAACATGCGAAAACATGATTGCAGCAAAGGGTGTCAAAAAGTCCTATTCGGAAGTATAAAATGTTAGGTGAAATAAGACAACATACATACAAGCCACAGTCAAACCTAATAATCGAACGATGTGAGATAAGACTTTAACAAAGGATTTGCTCTTGGAGGTGGACTTTCATTCGGTGCAAGGTATGCATAAGAGTGTTTCAATTCTTTTCTAATTTTTTCATCTTTTCCAAAACTTTGCACAATCATAGTCCGACATATTTGGTAGGACATTTGGAAACAATTATTTAAATGTTCAAATGATAGTTAAGAATCAAAGTGGATCTTGTGTTATCTCCTTGATAAGTGTCACGCCCCAAACCCCGAGACACGTGAACAACCCGCCATGGTCATGTATATGCGACATTCCCAGGTAGTGTCGCCGACCCCAATTTCTTTTATTTAAATTATCATGCGCATACAGAACGTGCTAAGAAATCCCCTGACAAAACATACAGGATAGGACAGCAGGAAAAATAGATTCAAAAACAAACACACTTTCATACATCATCATCAATCCAGGGTTTACATATACCAACAGGATCCAGAGACTATATGCACCAAAAAGGGCAAGAGTTTGTGCAATCAAAAAGGGTCAGGAGCACTCTCTATCGTCTAGTCCATCTCCGTCGGCGTGCCATTCATCTTCGGGGTATCGCCATCTACGGTCCTGTAATATTTTTCCCCAAACCGGGATGAGACTTTGTCTCAGCAAGTTCACCCCTCCTAAACCCCTATTAGAAAGTAAATACACCCCAAAATGGTCTAGCCACACAGTACAGAAGACTTACCTCGCCTTCTCGCCTTCCTGCAGGTTAGTATAATTCATATCACTCAAGCACCAGTAATGATAAAAATGTGAGCCATAGAACACAATCAATTTCACTTAATTTCACAATCACAGCAAGCATTCCATGTCATCATTATCCACTGCCACACAAGGGCACAGCCTACACGTAGGTCGGTTATCTACTAGCATTACGACATTTCTAGATGAGTAAAGGTCCAGTCGGTCTCGCCACTACTGCGATCAAGCCACGTCGTTCTATCGACGGCATTTCTAGAAGAATAAAGGTCCAGTCGGTCTCGCCACTACTGCAACCAAGCCACGTCGTTCTATCGACAGCATTTCTAGAAGAGTAAAGGTCCAGTCGGTCTCGCCACTACTGCGACCAAGCCACGTCATTCTATCGACAGCATTTCTAAAAGAGTAAAAGTCCAGTCGGTCTCGCCACTACTGCGACCAAGCCACGTCGTTCTATCGACAGCATTTCTAAAAGAGTAAAGGTCCAGTCGGTCTCGCCACTACTGCGACCAAGCCACGTCATTCTATCGACAGCATTTCTAAAAGAGTAAAGGTCCAGTCGGTCTCGCCACTCTATCGCCACGTCGTTCTATCGACAACATTTCTAAAAGAGTAAAGGTTCCGGTCTCGCCACTCTCGACCAAGCCACGTTGTTCTATCGACAGCATTTCTAAAAGAGTAAAGGTCCGTCGGTCTCGCCACTCTTTTAAGCCTTTTAACCAGCACATGACAATTCAAAATCGACTCCTGTACACTTTACATGTCACTCACATACTCCAATTTCAATATTAACCCTTCAAATTTCGATTTCGGTGTCAAACCCAACACGTGGGAATTTTTGAATAAAATTCCTATTTTTCACAATCAACATTCAATTTGCAATATTTACTCATCAAATTCAAATTCTAAACACACAGCAACGATCGGCACGAAATTCTAAGCAAATAGGGTCAAAAGTAAATTTTCGAGTTTTTTTTAAATTTTTTAAATTTTATTTATTAATTTTTTTAATTTTCGGATTATAATATAATATTATATTTCCCAGAATTTTCGAAGCAATTAAATAATTCAAAACTAAAATCCTATTATGTCCCATCAAGGTTTAACATTAAATAATTCCTTTTAACCTTAATTAAACACACTTTAATATAAACCAATCACTTAATCAAACTTATAATTAAATATACTAATCTATCCACCTAAACTTACTTAATTTAAACTAAACACACTTAGGGCATCATTAACACTCTAATCAAGGTTTAGTGAGGTAAACTCACTTGATTAACTCACCGCTTAGACCAAAACGACGAGGGCGACGCCGGGATCAACTTTTCCAAAGGCGAGCCTAGCTTCCGGGGCCAGGAAGGTGGCCAAAACGGGCCTTGAGTGGGCTGCGAGACCCACCAAAAACCAGCTGCTGGTCGCGGCGGAGGAGGGCCAAACGGCGGCCGGTTGGCCCGAAACCGGCGGGGAAGAGCGACGGTAGCTCGGGCGGCGCAGGCGGCGACTCCAACGGGCCTCCGGCGGCGGCTGGTGACGACGAGCAGCTTGGGACGACGGTTGAGGCAGCTGGCGAGGCGAGGGAGAACGTGGCGGAGCGGCGAAGCTGGACCGAGGGAGAAGCGGTCGCGGACCAGCCCGATGCGGCGGGGACGGCGGCTCGGCACCGCACAACGACGACGCACGGCGGGGAAGGGGGTCACGGCTGCTGCAACGAGCGGTTCCTCCTCCGTTCGTTTTCTCTCTCTCCCCCCTTTCTCTCTCTCTCTCCTCCCCAAGGTTGAAGATGATGTTGATTGGTCATCTTTTCAAGAGCCAATCCCCCACCGTCCACTTGTCAAGATCTCCACCCTTGGCCTCAACCACCATGACATCATCCTATGTCATCTTCCACTAATTCAAAATCCTCCACAACATTTTTCAATGGGTGCACTTTCATTTTCCGCCGGGGTCCGATTTTTTTTGTACATCCAATTCCTTCAATTTTTCTTTCAGTCCTCTCCTAATCGAATCCGATTAAAATCCACAAAATTATCCCATGATCCTAATAAGACGTGTGACATAACCGAACTTCCAACTTCTAAATTCAATCCCAATTTTTACGGTTGAATTCATTCTAGTGCGATTTCGGCGCGCCTAATCCACTGAGTAGCTTTTGGGGAAATTTTCTTGCATCCGACCCGAGGGTGATCAGTTCCCAAGTCTGGCGCGGTAAAATTTCTTAATTACTTCACTCAATAGATTAGTTCCCTCGTGAGTGGCCAACTCTGAGGGACGAACTATATGCACAGATGAATTGCCCGCCTCAATTGACTGAAAATAAAATTGAGAAAAATCGGGATGTCACAATAAGAGGAATTAGATTGTGTTTAAAGCGATGAGGGGTTCAGTGCTAAGACAAAATGAACTTGAGGAATGTTTCAAATAAGATCAATTGGATAATCTTGTAATCAAGTGGGCAATTAGAGTGGTTTACCCTCCTCTTTTTTGAATTTTACAAGCACTAAAGGAAAAAAAAAAAATTCAGACCATGTAAGGGAAGAGGCATATAGAAAGCAATAGAACAGTCCTAATACATTCGAAATCTCTCATATTCTTCAAAACCAGCACATCAAATCTAGAGGAAATCATTTTCTCTTTTGCTCGTTTTTCTTCTCCTCTTCTTTGAGCAGAATGTATTAATTGGACTAATGCATTATTACAGCTATATGTGATGATGCGTGCCTTAGTGATTTGATTTTTCGTTCCTCTCTAAATATCTTCATACTTGTAACCCTAGAGGAGAAATTTCCATGGCTTTGGCTTCGATTTGCTCACAACCCTCAACTTCTTTGATCTCCCTCTTGTTGATGTACCTGCTAGATGCCCACAAGAAGACACCAAGATTTAGTGTGGATATGACCAAAAGGAAGCCCTAATAATAGTCCAAGTGTGTCGCGACCTAATATTCGGGTGCACCACCTAAGTTTAGGCTAATAAACTATTAAGTCTTTAAACTTATCTTGGGCTCTCCCAAGCTCATACCAATTCACGACTTAAGGTTCAAATATTTAACATGCAAAAGATTATTAACTAGGAGTTGTCACTAATCAGTTTGTGGTAGGTCGATTAGACAACTAAATAAAATAATTGGAGGATTATTTTATTCCTACGAATAAGAGATTATGGGGAAAATTACCAAAAAAGTCCTAAACCTATTGCAATTGGATCAATTCAATTCTAAACTTATTTTTTTGACCAATTGAGTCCTAAACCTTTTATAATTGTTCTCAATCAGTTCATCTGACCAAAATTGGCCGGCCGGCGCTGACGTGGCAGCCGACCGGCGTCGGCGAGCATTTTTTAATAATATTTTATTTTTAAAAAAAAAATTATTATTATTTTACTATTTTTTTCCTTTTTCCTTTTTTTTTTTTTTCCCCTCCTCCCTCCTCCTTTCTTTGGCTCCAGCGACCGGCCAGGCTGGCCAGTCACCGGACTAAGGCGATCCGGCGAGGCGAGCCCCCCGCCGGATCTGGCGAGGGCTCGCCTCACGGTCGCCCGCGAGGAGGCCTCGCCAGAAGCGATGGCAAGCCCCCCTCGCCGAATCTAGCGAGGGCTCGCCTCGCCCAGCGGGGACTCACTGCTTGGTCCACCGAGCTGGGTGACAGCGTCAACCAAGCGCTCGTGGAGATTGGTCGTCTAGCGGAGCCGCGGCTTGGGAATGGAGGTTAGCACGAGGCACGGGTTCCCCCCATGCCCGGGGCCCCCGCTGCCGTTGCCGCCGAAGTCGTCGGGGCCGATGAGCCCCTCGTGGGGCTAGATCAGCCTCGGGAACATCAACCCCCCAAAACCCTAAGCAAAAAAGTCAACCCACCCACCGCCGCCGGATTGTACCGCCCCGCTGGCAAAACTGCCCCCGGAAAGAGCCTTAACCATCGGCAAGGGGGGCTCATCGAAACCCTGCCGGATCTGGCGAGGCGATCTAGCGGGGCGAGCCCCCCTCACTGGATCTGGCGAGGGCTCGCCTTGCGGTTGCTCGCTAGATCCGGCGAGGGGGGCTCGCCGTCGCGTCGGGCGAGGCCTCCTGGCTGGATCGCCTCAATCCGGTGGGGGCTCGCCCCACCGGATTGCCTCAGTCCGCAACCGGCCAGCCTGGTCGGTCGCCAGAGCCAAAGGGAGGAGGGAGGAAGAGGGAGGAGGGGAAAAAAAAAGAAAAAAGAAAAAAGAAAAAAAAATAAATTTTTTTAAAAAATAAAATATTATTAAAAAATGCTCGCCGGCACCAGCCGGCTACCACGTCAGCGCCGGCTGGCCAATTTTGTCCAGATGGACTAATCGGGAATAATTATAAAAGGTTTAAGACTCAATTGGTCAAAAAAATAAGTTTATGACTGAATTGGCACAATTGTAATAGGTTTATGACTTTTTTGGTAATTTTCCCAAAGATTATGGGTACGGAAACTTGATTATACTAGATTTCTCTAATGTCCTTTCGGTATCATTTCTTTTTATTCTTTATTTTAAAAAATATTTTTGCAAGCGGCTTAGATTTATTTTAACCTAAATTACTATTATACAAATATGGTGACCACACGGATGCTCAGCCATTATTAAACATTCAATGAATAAAAATAAATTGCATTACACAAAGCAAACAACTTTTTTTTGGGTTTTCTTGAAATTAGAATTCTTTTATAAAAAAATGCATTTTTAACTTCATGACCTAATTTTACTAATAAACAAATTCTAATTAAATGATCCTATTATGCAAACTAGTTAACATGCACCTAGTATTTTGTATTTTTTTAATTTGAAATTCGGAATTAATAAAAAAACTAATTAAACTATCTAAAATGAATAATTTTCTAATTTATTTTAGGGATTAATTTGACTTAAACCCTATCCTATATTAGAAAATTATTTTTTAAAAATGATTATTAAAATATGCAACTTTATCTAAGACTCCATTTTTTTTTTAAAAAAGGTTATTTAGGTCCAACCCTAACCTATTTCAAAAAAATATCTAAAAATGCAATCATCAAAAAATAATCCTAAAAAAATTTAATTTACTAAACCTACATGTCTGATTTACTAAACATATATGCTCATGCAAGATTTTGATTTTTTTGATTTTTTTTTTAAAGATGAGTAATTATTAAATATTAAATCTAAACAATCAATATAATCAACAAATAAAGGATTAAAAAATAAAAAAAAAAACCCGTTGTTTCACAAAAGTTTAAATTAACAATTATTCTAACTCTAATCATCATGATAAATAGTTCAAAATAATTAAAAATCTGATCCGAAGTCTTAAGGACCAAATTAATAATTATATTTATTCAACAATTAAAATACTATCGACAAACCCAAAAATTAATATAATTAAAAAAATGATCCGACATTTTACGAATCAAATTAATAATTACAATAATTTCGGGGAAAACCCCTGCGATAATGCTTACAAAATTCATGAAATGAAGATCACTTCAAATTTACACAATAACAACTAAACTTAAAAGAAATAAATAAAATAACATAAAATAATATAAAAAATAATAAATAAATAAAAAGCAAACGACCTAATGGGGGAGAGCAGCAGTGTTGACACGGGCGAAGGAGACAACCAACACAGCCAGGCACGGGACTCGGGCAGCAGGGGTGCGGCGGATCGGGCGGCGCTCCGGCACGGTGACGAGCGAGTAGGAGGTCGCGGGTGAGGAGCGGCAACGGGGAGGTCGGGCCAGCGTTGGAACTCCGGCGAGCTCACCGGTGTGAAAGCAGCGCGGGCAGCTGGCGCGGCGGCGTCGGTCTCCGAGCGGGAGGCAGGCGATCAGAGATGTTTGGGTGCTCGGCGACGGCAGAGGCGCAGAAATCGCTGGTTCACGGGTTGTAAAGGCGCGGCGGAGCGTCGGCGGACGACGAGCGGAGCGGCGAGGTGCGCTGCGGGCGTCGGCAGAGCAGCAGCAGCGTGCAGCTCGAGCTCGGAGCAGCGGAGAGGCGTCAGGGTCGTGGGCTGTGTCGCAGTTGTGCGAGTGACACCGCAGCGGCGAGCGCGGCGACGACAGTTGTAGAGATGTGGGGTCGGGTTGTCGCAGGCGGATCAGCAGGGCGGCGGTGCTCACGGAGGTGGCGTGGAGATGCAGGGGCGGCTGAGTCGGGTGTGCAGCAACTCGGTTTTCCGGTGGTGTCGCTGGTGATGGTGATTTGTTGCGGTGGTGCGGAATAGGGGCGTCGAGCCGGCGAAGAAAGTCCGGCTGCTGGTGTGCCGACGAGGAGCAGCAAAAGGGCCGTGACAAAGCAAGTCTAGAGGGAGAGGATGAACAGTAAACATCCCATCACTCTAGAGGAAGAGGATGAGTAGTAAACATCCCATCACTTTGTACTTTTTTGTTTTTTGCTTTTTCTTTGCTTTGTGTTTCCCTCAAATTTTCTCTCAAAAACCCAAGCACGGCTTCCTCTCTCTCTTATTTTTTCACTTTGACTTTTCTCTCTTTTTTCTTTCAACCCTCTTGAAGCCCCCCACACTTTCCTTCTTTCTCTTCAGTTTTCTATTTTTTTCTTTCAACGAAAGACGAAGAATAACCCACTAAACCGAAGCTTCACATCCTTTATTTATAGAGGAAAGACTCGAGTTTGTTTTTGCGGGTGAAGATTTTCCGATATAATTGCACATATTTACTTAACTTCTAAAAAAAAAAGTGATTCTAAAATCACATGATGGTTGAATTTTTGAATTCAATTTTTTTTTCAAAATTTCCCTCTATAATCAAAGATTATTTTTTATTTCTAAAAGCTAAATAGCTACCCATTTTTTAAGGGAAGCTCGTAGAGATTTCTTTTAAAGATAA
Organism: Eucalyptus victrix; assembly: GCA_016097545.1. Lineage (NCBI taxonomy): Eukaryota > Viridiplantae > Streptophyta > Magnoliopsida > Myrtales > Myrtaceae > Eucalyptus > Eucalyptus victrix. The sequence continues at coordinate 49,175,223 of CM027841.1, read as the reverse complement.
ATAACACATAAATTTAAATCATGCAAAATGAATATGAATACGTAAATGTTAATTGTAATGACTTTTTTTTTTTTTAAGGAAATGAACTCAAATAAATTTAATTTCTTTTGAAATGCAAAGTCATGCAATAAATAATGCAATGTAAATGCAATGATTTGGTCGGGAACATAGATCTCAATGTGTCTATGCCCAATGGAATGCAAATACAAAGAAGAACACATACATGCCGTACTTGTCTGGGGATTTAGAAGAGTGTTATTAGGTGTGAAATGATTCCTATGAAACCTGACAAATATCTAGAACTCCTTTCAAATAATTGAAAGGCTCAAAGTCTTCAAGGATCTGGAACTCTCATCAGATTCTAAGATTCTAAGTACCTGGAAATTACATCAAGTACTTGAAATTTCAAAGATCTGATTTTTATGTTAGACATTTGAAAACATTTACTAAACATCTGGAAATCACATCAGATGTTTAAAAAGACAAACACTTGGAAGTTACATCAAGCGTTTAAAGGTTCAAATATCTGGAATTCCCACTAGACATTTGAAAACATTCTATAAATGGGTACTTGGAATTCTCATCAAGTATTCAAAGATGATTGAATAAACTCAGGGCTTCAAAGACAAATCTTTTGGTCTTTGAGGAAAAATTCATTTCATTTTTTTTAGAAAAATTCAATGAAGGTCCATGTATGATGACTTTATCAAGCTTCCGACAGAAAAATTATCATCAGGACAATTTTTACTTATAGCGTGAATCTCTTGAACATGCTAAATGAGGCACTTTTGGTGTGAAAGGCTTTTCACTCACTTTCACTTAGGAGGGGTTATTTGTCCCGATCATTGATGTAGGAATATATCACTAAATCTTATCATCATCTTGTTGATAAGAATTCGAATTTTCTTGCAAGCGGTACAACCTTATCAATCTGAGAGGTCTTTGACAGGGACTATAATGTGGGCTTGGTCAATGGCTTAACAAATGGACTCTTTGAGTCAAGACAATTAAAAGAGCAATTCTGTAATCATCTCCGGGTTTACAAGTCAAGAACCCTGCAAAATGAGAAAAAAATAATCTTGCTCGCACTTCTTCGAACAATGCTTAAAACATGCGAACTCCTATGTTAATTCAAATGCCCTAATCTGAATAGGTTTTGTAAGGGACGTAACATAGGCTGGGTTCATGGGCTGAGAAATGAAAGAATCGTTAGACTCAAAATGTGTGTAAAGAGTAAGAGTTGGTGATCATCTTGACATTACCACCAGTTTTCTTTTTCCACCTTTGAAGATTTTCTTTATGTCATAACTCCATTGATTGCAACCGTACTTGAGTTTTTTTAGTATCCCATTGTTGGGGAAACAACTTACTACATTAAATGTTTGATTTTTCTCTTTGGACATTGGCCTTGCTTTTACCAGGCATACTGCTTTTTCATGCTCCTTATTTTTTTGCACTTACTTTCTTTGGACTCACGTAGCCCCATCTTTCATCAGCATTCTAAGCCATGCTATTTGAATTTTTTTTCTTTACCTTGCCCCAGTGTGGGGGATGATCACCAATTGGGTTTAAAGAAATGAAATTGCAGGCTCAAGTGGTCTATGCAAAGGATATAAGTGTATAAGATAGCAAAAGAAATGCTCTTCATCATCCTAAAGCACCCGAATTACCACATGAATTCAATGTAATAGCATAACTTAAAGATTGATGCAAGTGAGAGTAAGAAAATTTCTATTCATTTCCCTCTCCTTCAATGCCGACTTACCTCCATTTGCCCCGATGTGGGGTGGTCCTTGACAGGAGTAGTATGAAAGAAATTCTTCAAGTATTTAGGCTCAAAGAAGGGTTAAACAAGGGTTCATTAAATGAACTGCCCCTCGTCATTTTAGTTGTCGTACTTTTTGCAAGAAAACTCTTCACCTTGAAACATAAAACGTTTTCATACTCTCCTCACAATATATAGACAAGGGACTGTGTATGGGATAAGGTTTGCCTTTCACACCTCATTTAGCATGTCCAAGTAACTTGACATCTTTCATTGAATTATCCATTTTGACAAATTTCAAGTGGAATTGATGAATTGCACAATATCATGTGAAAGCATTCTATGATGAAAAGGCCATGCTCTATTCTTGCACATCAAATCATAAAGTCAAAACTATTAGGTGTCCATGTCTTGCCCCCTCTTTGTAAGGAAGCTCATAGAGGCTCCTTACAAAGATAAAAGACATCGTTTTCAGATCCGTTCTTTGCCCTTGCAAAAATAAAACATGCAACATTATGCACTAGAGATTTGACCAACTTTGAGCGAGGAAAAAGGTTTTTATGAGCCCTTTTTATTCATGAATTCTCGTCCATCCATTTCTGCTCAGATTAAAGCACTTGAAATATAGAGTAGATAATTAAAAGAAACAAATAGGGTAAATTAGATGAATGCTGAAAATTATTTTACTTTGAAAAATTTTTAAAGGGAACATGAAGAAGCCTAGCCTTCATAATTAGCTCATTGCCGTTTTCTTTTGGTAGGATTTCATTACAGGGCTAGTTTGGTGTTCTTTAACATGCCCTTAAAACATGAAAATCTCTATGTATTTTATTGGATGAAAAGCAAATTACATTATTGAAACGAGAGAAATCCTAGAAATGAAAATTCTAACATGCAAATATGGAGAGCAATAAAGACTCCTACATAGAGGAGTGTGCAAATAATTAAAATTCTCCTACTCTCGAGCTTCGTCGATGGCAAACACTAAATTCTCTTCGAACAATTTAGTCATTCCTTCGAGTGCGTCATCTTTTCCAGTGGATTGAATGATGTCTGCAATCGGCTTGTCTCCCCATCCGATAGGAATAACATCGACGTCAACACCTAGAGGCTTGGAGTATTGAACACAGGTATCGATCACCCCTTATTCCTCATGCATCATCTGAAACATGGTGGGCTCTTCTGCATCTGAATAATATCCAGCTCGAATTAAGCCATTATAAACATCGTCCACATGCACTTTCAAGCTCTTCTTTTTACTAGCATCAAAACTGAGAATGGCATTCATAGCTTCTGGGTGGTCAGGGAGTGGGTTATTTTGGATGTTCGACTGTGCATCGTGAAACGAGACCACTTTGGCATCCAAAAGATTTTAGATTTTGTGTCGCAGTGTATAACAATTATCGACAGAATGCCCTACCTCCCCCATATGGTAAGCACATGTCTTGGACGGATCATAGTTAGGGAAACGCTCGGGATTAGATCGCTTAGGTTCCCTAGCGAGTAATCCTTTCTTTTGAAAGGTTGGCAAGATCTTAGACAAGGGCTTAGGAAGTGGCATAAACTGACGCATCGAAGAGTTTTTTTGTTGGCCAAAGAATGGTTGTGTTCCTCCCTGTTGGGTGTTCAGGGTAGGGCAAGGTGGTTGAACATAAATTGCATTAACTTTCGCTATAAGTTCCTTATTCTTCTTGATTGAGACTCTCCCATACGAGCTGGTTTGATCAGACGCCCATCCATCACACAATGCTACTTCAATTCGCTCGCCAACTAGGATTAGCTGATTGAACGACTTGGTAGTCAATCCCAAAATCTGATTTCGATATTCAAGCAGGAGTGTCTTCATGAACAAATCCATCAGCTCCTTTTCTGTCAACTCCGGAGTAATTTGGGCAACTACGGTCCTCCATCTCGTGACATATGCCTTGAAAGATTCCGTCTTCTTCTTCTTAGTGTGAAGTAAATCTTCTCGAGATGAAGCGACATCAATATTATACTTATATTGCTTGAAGAAGGCATCAGTCAAATCCTTCCAAGTCTCTAGGAGATTAATCTTCTTCATAATGTACCATTGCAGCGCCGGTCTTATCAAGCTTGCTTGAAATTGTTGAATCATCAAGGGGATGTTATCAACATATTGGGTCATCCTGGCCACATAGTCTATAGATGGATCTTCAGACAGGAGGTGCCATCATACTTTTCAAAGTCTGGCATTTTGAACTGCTTTGGCAACTTGATTTTCATAATGGGACAGATCAGTTGGGTCTTGGCTAAATGAACCTTATAGCTGCTTAAGTTTCTCCTTGATTTTTATCAAGCATTTTTCCTACTCAGTTTTTGGTACAGCCGATGGTATCACTTGTACCTCATCATCAACAACAATTTGAGAAGCATAAGTTTTTTTAACCCTGGAGGGATCATCAGAGGTAGATGGCCCAACTGCGGATGTATTCTTGCAGTTATCTCTTGGATCAGCTATGGGAACATGTTGTGATAACACCATTTCAACTTGCGGAGCTAGTGGAGCAATGTTTGCTTGGAGAGAATCCATTTGCTTAGAGAGCTGCTCAAGAACATTCAGGACTTGCTTCATCTCCAATTCGAGGGCAACAATTACTTCATCTCTTATTCGAGGGCATCAACATGAGCTTATTCAGCAACATGCGTTTGTTTAGTGTTATCAGCCATTGTTGCTCTAGAATGAGTACGGATTGGCGATCTTGGGTGAGTCGTGTTGTCACCTAGGGATTAAAAGAAATAATGTAAGAACTAATGACAAGATAGGAAAATGGCCCATGACAATGGCCTAATCACTCAATTTTATTTATTTTAAACATTGAACCAAACTTCCTAACAATGACCTAAGAATTGAAATTCACGTCCCTAAACATTGAACTAAAAACTAAAAATACTGAATTGAAACAAGGTTCCTAAACATTGAACTAAAAAAAAAAACATCTCATTTTATATGCTTTTGGGAACCCAACGCCTTGCGAAGCTTCTTATTTTCAGTTTCAATCATTTCCACTTTCCGTTTAAGAAGCTCAATTTGTGCTTGCTGAATAGGCTTCTTAGTCACATCAAGGACCACTAGACGTAAGGTAGCAGGAATCCGGTGTTGTTGGATGTAGAATGCCGATGCATGGTGGATCTCCTCCTCGCCTTTCAATCTCTTGGGCACTAAAATCTTCTCTAGATGGCATTTGTTCCATGTAGCAATGATCGACTAGACCTTGTTGAAGTAATCATAGTCCGTTTGAACAAAACGAACTTGGAACAATTCCGTCTTGAGGGGCGAAGGAACTTCTTGAAGAGCTCTGTACTAACAGGCCACCCTATATGGGTAATAAGAAGTAACACTAGAAAGGCCCAGCAACGGAATTGACTCATCATACTTGTGAGAGAAATGTGCCCCTTCTCAACATGGAGCCATTTAGTATGCCATAAGAATGCCTTAAGATTAGGGTTTTTCAAAAAATTAATCTAACGGGCATACTGTTTATTTGGGGAAAAACGTTCTAAGACCGTAAATTTTTGTATGGGGTGCCTTAAATCATCAATCTTAAATTGTTTCATAAGGTGCCCAAAACCTCTTATGTGTGAGAAACTATATTTGTAAAAGCTCAGGAAGGGCACGCATGGTTTTTTCTTCATTATGTTTGAAACAGTTTAATAACAAAAATATTTCCGCTAGAACCGTGTTGACATAATTTAATTCGTTACAAACACGATTAACCACCCATGAAATTTAAGGATTAATGGCATTTCTTTGATAAGGAAAAATTATTAGCCCGAAAAAATGCTAACATGAAGATTCTAGCTTTTGAAATTACTGATTGATTTGCAAAACATTCTTCCAAAAATGAAAATGGGCATGCGAAACAATTGGCTTTGACAACTTTCCTTACTCTTTCGGCTTCGATATTTAAAAACTGTGATAATTCAGAAATAGAATCTATACCGATAGGTGGTCTAACAAGTTCATTTTCCAGGGGTATTCCAACGACAACATTATATTCTTCAAGTGTTGGAGTCAATTCATACTCACCAAATATGAAGGTGGAAATTTGTGGACACCAGAAGTGAGGGAGTAACTGTATTACACCAGAATGGATGTTGATCTCTAATAGTGGGAGAAGTCAGGCGATCCTGGCTTTCACATATCTCTAACCATCTTGATCTAACTGGTCCAACCACATCTTGAGCTCTTTTTTTTGGAGTGGAAATGAATTGTACATTGGTTTTCCCCATTGCATATAAAACAATATTGATGATGAAACCTATTGTCATGGACCGACAAAGTTACAATAAAGTAAGTAAATTGCGAATAATTTAGACAACTTACTTTCACCGGAAATGGATGACAATCACATAGACACACACATGAAATGTGAGGCTCGATTTCTATCTAGATGGCTTAACAAAGTGGAGCTAAGAGGATGATCTGACCGTTGCAGTCTCGTATTAACATGTCAGGTCCCCCTAACTCTGGCTCAGTTGAATGGAATACTCAATAATCACGCAGTCTTGCAGATATGGACAAACACATTCAGCACCATGAAAAACTTTCGGGGAAAAGAATGTCAACCTCTATATAGCAATCTCGCTTTGGAGGAAGTATCATTCTCAACACCATCCTAAAAATCCTATCGCAGCCTAGGTCCAACCGCAGGTTATGTGTGCAATAGTTTAGTGCTAACAACAATAAAACACACACAACAATTTAAATACAAGCAACACTTCTAATCAAAGAAAATAAATCATTTATCTCACACCTTCCTGCAAGACAAGAATTAGCAAATATTACTCCCCTTATACCTCCCATTTGCAAGAAAATCTAACACCTTAGAAAGGTTAGGGACGTACTTGGTATCCTCATTGCCAAACAAAAACATTTTTAAAAGAAAAATTGGGACAGAAGACAGCCTAAGTGCCATAATTTGGCACGGGGGATCACTTAAGTGCCAATTTTGAAGTTAAATAAAACACTTAGGTGCTACTCCGGCGAAAATCCGATCAAATGGCTTATGTGGCAATTTTCCGGCAAGTTTAGTCAAAAACGGTGTCATTTTGCATGCGACGTGGCGAGAAAATGCAAAAACGACGTCGTTTCGTGTCTGATATGTAAATAATAATATAAAAATTAATTAAATTAAATTTAAACTTAATTTTATTTAAAATATTCTAAAAATTAAAAAAAAAACTAAAAATTAAAATTAAAAGAAAAGGGGGGAGGCCAAAGGGGGCGGCTGAGGGCTGAGCTCTCGCCAAGATGGGTCGGCGACGGAGGGGGGAGGGTCGATTGGGGTCGTCGGCCCCCGGCCGATCGGCGGCGAGGGATCGCAGCCCTCGCCACCTCCCCTCCATTGCCAACAAGGGCCGGCGACGCGAGCCAATCGAAGGCAAGGGCCCGCGAGCCTTTGCCTAGATTTAGGGTGAGGGTCTTGTCCCTCGCCGCGATCCAACGAGGGCTCATAGCCCTTGCCGCCGATCAGCCAAGGGCCGGCAACCCCAGCCAACCCTCCCCCCTCTGTTGCTGGCCCTTCTCGGTGGCGGCGGGGAGGCGGCAAGGGCCCACAGCCCTTGTCAGATCTGGGCGAGGGCTTGCGAGCCCTTGTCGCCGGTCGGCCGGGGGCAAACAACCCTGGCCGACCCTCCCCCCTCTGTCATTGGCCCTTCTCGGTGATGGTAGAGAGGCGGTGGCGGCAAGGGCTCAACCCTCATCCGCCCCCTTCGGCCTCCCCCCCACCCCCTTTTTTTAATTTTAATTTTTAGAATATTTTAAATAAAATTAAGTTTAAATTTAATTAAATTAATTTTTATATTATCATTTACACATCAGACATGAAACAACATTGTTTTTGCATTTTCTCGCCATGTCAATGTGCAAAACGACACCATTTTGGATCAAACTTGCCGGAAAATTGACACGTCAGCCATTTGGCCGGATTTTCGCCGGAGTAGCACCTAAGTGTTCCATTTAACTTCAAAACTGGCACTTAAGTATACATTTTGGAAGTTATGACACTTAAGTGTCTTCCCGTGCCAAGTTATGGCACTCCAAATGTCCCAAACTCGAGAAATTGGCCTAAGTCCACTAAGTGTTTTAACACAATTTCCCAGTGGAGTTGCCAAGCTGTCGCGACCTAATTTTTGGGTGCACTACCTAAGTTTAAGCTAATGGATTACTAAGTCTTTAAACTTAGCTTGAGCTCTCCCAAGTCCATATCAATTCACGACTTAAGATTCAAATATTTAACATATGAAAGATTATTAATTAGGAGTTGCCATTAATCAGTTTGTGGTAGGTCGATTAAACACCTAAGTAAAATAATTGGAGGATTATTTTATTCCTAGAACCAGAGACTATGGGTACGGGGACTTAGTTACACTAGATTTTTCTAATGTCCTTTCGGTACCATTTATTTTTATTTTTATTTTTAAAAATATTTTTGCAGGCAGCTTAGATTTATTTTAACCTAAATTACTATTATACAAATATGGTGACCACTTCGATGCTCAGCCATTATTAAACATTCAATAAATAAAAATAAATTACATCACACAAAGCAAATAATTTTTTTTTTGGGTTTTCTTGAAATTAGAATTCTTTTTATAAAAAAAATGCATTTTTAACTTCATGACCTAATTTTACTAATAAAAAATTCTAATTAAATGATCCTATTATGCAAACTAGTTAACATGCACCTAGTATTTTGTATTTTTTTAATTTGAAATTCGGAATTAATAAAAAACTAATTAAACTATCTAATATGAATAATTTTCTAATTTATTTTAGGGATTAATTTGACTTAAACCCTCTCCTATATTAGAAAATTAATTTTAAGAAAATGATTATTAAACTATGCAACTTTATCTAAGACTCTATTTAAAAAAAAAAAAAAAAAAAAAAAAAAGTTTATTTAGTCCAACCCTAACCTATTTCAAAAAAATCTAAAAATGCAATCCTAAAAAAATAATCCTAAAAAAAATCTAATTTACTAAACCTACATGTCTGACTTACTAAACCTATATGCTCATGCAAGATTTTGATTTTTTTGATTTTTTTTACTTTTTTTTAAAAGATGAGTAATTATTAAAAATTAAATCTAAACAATCAATATAATCAACAAATAAAGGATTAAAAAATCGAAAAAATAACCTATTGTCTCACAGGTTAAATTAACGATTATTCAAACCCTAATCATTATGATAAATAGTTCAAAATAATTAAAAATCTGATCCGAAATCTTACGGACCAAATTAATGAAGAATTCTATGAGTTTTGATTAGAGGTGTCAAAATGGGTCTTAGACCCATAAATGACCTATTTAAATCATTAATGGGTCATATATGGGTCACTTGTTTTTTTTTTTAATAAAAAGTGGTTAAATGTGTTTACTTTAATAAGTGGATTTTAAGTAGGTCTTAAATGGGTCTTAAGTGGGTCCTAAATGGGTTTGGTTTTAACTTTTAAGTGGGTCTTAAGAGACAGACTCTCTATTTTCTTTTTAATTTTACAAAAATATTTCTTTTATAAATACCTAAATTATAATTATTTTTTATTTTAATTTTCTTTTCTTTCTTCCTTTTTTTTTCTTTCTTCTTCCTCCGTCGCCGGTACGGCAATGGCCAGTGACCGACCAGGCGAGCCTCGAGCTCACCGGCGTCAGGCGAGCTCGATTACTTCGAATATCCTTGATTTTTTTTTTTCATTGTTGACAAATGATAGTTTTATTAGAAGAGATAGCATTGCCTTATATATATCTATTAGGTGAACAAATAATGCATCATCTTCGGCCGGGAAGAACCTTCCAAACCGTCATTTTCTTCTCTTAAATAAACGGTATCATTTGCAATAGAAATGCGTTGAAAATTGTAAGGAATATTAGACATATTGAGATTTTCAACGTGAGGTAAACAAGGAAGATTTTGAAATTTTTCTCCATCCTCGGTGACAAAAAAATTATTTCTAGACTGTTGTTGCACATTTTCATGTACGATATTAATTCCATATTGAGATTTTCAACGTGAGGAAAAAAAAAGGAAGATTTTGCAACTTTTGTCCATCCCCGATGACAAAATAATTATTTCCAGACTGCTGTCGCACATTTTCATGTACGATATTAACATTTAAGGATTTTATGAAGCATTTTATATATGGAGTAGCGAGATGAATACCGAAACAAATTTGTATGGTAATGACAAAATCTACATGTTGCCAATTGTCTCACCCAGTACCGGTCGTATATCGACATGGAGATGAGCATTGAGAGAGTCACGAAGCTCCCTAAAGAAGTGGCCGGGATCCAAAAGGCTAGCCCAGGTTCGGTCCAAAGTGGTGCCTTGTTTGACAAGTAATGTTGGAACCATTGGGAGATAAATATTAACAATTTACTGCTTAAACCCCTCCAAGATAGATTTTTTCCTCAAAACTGAACCAACTAAAATCAAATTTACCCCAGTAACAATTGGTCACAATTCCAGCAATATTAACTCCCAAATCATCCAAGACATCCCCTCACCTTTTCTCTTAGGCTATGTTTGGTAGTTAGGAAAAAATTCAAGATAAATTTATTTTAACCTAAATTTGGTGCTTACTTAAGACTAGATAAAATTGTATATAAGGGGATATAAGCCGAACAAAATTATTTCATGGAGAATGTATTATAAATGTAGATTGGATTTCGAGTATCCAAAATAGGAAATTTGTTTTGCTCAAATAACAAACTTCTTATATTAACAAATTTGAAATTATATTTCAATGTAAATAATATTTGAATTCTAATATAAGAAATTCAAAATAACAAAAAATAAAAATGTATTTTTTAAATTTAATCTAAATTGTATTTATATAGTTGGATTTAATTTAATTTTATAAAATAAGTTCATTATATAAGTGTATATTTATTACAAATTTTAGGTGTTTTAGATTTTAGGTGTATTAGTACAATTTTTGATTTTTTTAAATATTATTAGAGAATGATGGAAGGAAAGAAAGAAATAAAAAAAGAAATTACTAAAAAAGAAAGGAAAATAAAATAAAAATAAAGTAGACAAAAGTGTAGTGAGAGATTTTTACCATCTCTGTTTGTAAAATTTGTGGTTCATTTATATTAATTTGCCATTTATACTAAACAATATATAATATGATGTGAATCCGATTTTATTACTAGAATTATCAAACATTTAATAGGATATAACAAAATCTCCTCAATTTCATATCACACTTTATCCAATTCTATCTTGGTTAGAAATTCGAACAATCAAACATTGGGTTGATACAACTTTCCATTAAAGGAAGGAGGGAGAGCCATGGTGCATTTCAGCAACCACTTGTTCCATCTCCAGCACCTCGGGAGTAAACCCGGTGAGTAACTAGTTTCCTGACCCCTTTGCAGGGGCATGGTGTAACTCCACCACCGAATAGCCCACTAATTCGATGCCCTAGTTTCAGTCCAGGGACCGAGGGACCCGCAGCACTTGGGGATTCCCACCCCTACCAGGTTCTTCCTGGAGTGCTACTTAGCCTTTTAAGGACATGCTCAGGTCTAATCAAACATAGCCTTAAGGTTTTTCCTCATTTTCAGACGCTAACCCTTTCACTAAGTTTCTATTCCTGAGGACAAAAGGCTCTCTTTCCCTCCCTTTCCTTGTCTATCTCCCTATCTCTTTATCTTCAAGACTTCTTCATTGATTTCATGGATATCGCCGTCAATTTCCTCCAAAAAAGTGAAGAGTTTTCTCCTCGTGAGCTTTGAAGATAGAAGTGCAAACTCCCTCCAAATCTATTTGCTTGCTTGCTTTGGTTTTAGGTGCTTGCTCTAGAAAGTCAAGCGCTCCACAAGTCTCCGAAGCTCCTCTCCCAAGGTGGGCTTATTTGAAAGTGATTTTGTGATCAACCGGTATTTGTTTTGCAATTCTTCTGTTTCGATATAAAGTTAAATCTAGATTTGTTTCTTTTTCTATTACGATCAATATGTAGATTTGGGATTCATAAGGTGTTAATTGTGCTCCTTCAACCTATTGGTTGTATATGGTGATGGTACTGGGGATGTCAAACCTAGGCATGTCTTGCCTTTTGGTAAAGCCGTAGCTACTAGAAAGGGAAATCTTGGCATGTGCTTATGACTAATGATGGTTTGAGTTTCAGTGATGGTTTCTGGTTGTGCTTTTATGCTATGGTAAGCAACACCTTTTATGTGAAATAATTTTTTTCCTTTGGACTAAAAAAAGAAAGGAACCAAACCAATAAATATAGTACCGTTGAAAATTAAAGATAAAGTAGCAAAACAATATGCACAAATTTTATGTGGAAATCTCAATGAGAGGAAAATCATGGGACCACTAAAAAACTCTCACTAATTATCAAGAATAGCTTGATACAAAATAATTTATCACTAGTTACATGCGTGTGTGTTTTTATCCATATTCAATTAGAGATTGACACATAAATGCTAACTTGGAATTTAAAAAAAAAAATACAAAAATAAGTTTCTCTTCCTTCCTCCTTCTCCCATCATTCAGATTAGGCCCGACCTTTGCTCCTCTCTCACTGTTGCCGTCGGCGGAGTCGCTGTCACCTTGATTAGGCTGAACCCCACTAATAGAGTTGCTGGCCATGGACTACATTCAAGTTCTTATTGTCTTCCCTGACATCTATTCCTCTATATTTCTTTGGTTGTTTGAGCTCACAATCCATGGCTATCAAAATTTCAAACTCACCCCCTCTCGCAAGCTATGGATAAGCTAGGCTTGTGGCCATGGACGGGATCTAATCTGGAGGCCTAACTCTGCTCTAGATCTGCAAGGCAACGTCCATCAGCCGCTATGACGGTGGAGGGGTGGCTCGGCCATGGATAAAGCTGACCATGAGCAAAGGGTGGGCAATGATGGAGGAAGATGGAGCCCACCGCAAGCACAATCGAGGGAAGCTTCCTTCCCATTACAATAGTAGTCCATGAGTTGTCATTGCTCACGATGGGACTTCCATATCTGCAACCTAGCTTTCGCTAGCTCGACCATGGATAGGGCTAACCACAAGCCGAGGCCGGTGATGGAGGGGAAGCTTCCTTCCCGTTACAATGGCAGTCTAGAAGCCATCTTTGCTTGCGACAAGATTTCTAGATCTACAACAATGGCCCCAATGACAATGGTTGATACATGGCCACAAGTGACAGTAGTTGACTTGTAGATCTGCAACCCCACCCAGTAGTTCTCTACTTGAACTCTGCATTGGCGACTTCGTTGGTGGTGACAATAGAGGGGAGAATTACCAAAAAAGTCATAAACTTATTGCAATTATGCCAATTCAGTCATAAACTTTTTTTGGGTCAATTTAGTTCTAAACTTTTCACAATTGTGCCAATTCATTCCATCCGACCAAAATTGGCCGACCAGCGCTAACGTGGACACCGGCCAAGGACAATTGGTTGGCGAACGCCGATGTGGTAATTTTTTTAATATATTTTTATTTTTTTCGAATTTGTTAATATTATTTTTTGAATATTTTAATTTTTTTTCCCACATTCTTCTTCCTCTAGCCGGCCACTGGCCACTGACGAGGCTCGCCCCCACCAACCACTAGCGAATGCGAGCCTCGCCCAGCAACGGCGGTGAGGTCGAGCCTCGCCGTCTAGATATAATGACAGTCCTCGTTGGCAACCGGTGAGGCCGCTGTCAGCAAATTGTGGCGGCTGGTGAGGATTGTCGCCAGATCCAATGACCTCTCACGCTTCTGGTTGTCGGCGACCCGAGCTAGAGCCTTGCTGCCCCCTTCGGACTTGTCCGCCATCCGCACCCTCTCTAGGGACGCTCTCGAGATCTAGCAATGGTAACCTCATCGTCGCTGGGCGAGGGTCGCCTTCGCCAGTGGACGGCAGGGGCAAACCTCGCCAATGGCCAATGAGGCTGACATTGCCAGCCCTTGCCTCTGGTTGATGGAAGAAGAAGGTGGTGAAAAAAAAGATAAAAAAAGATAAAATAAAGATAAAATAAAAATATTTAAAATTGCCACGTCAACGTTTGCTAGCCAGCTATCCTCGGCCGGCGTCCACATCAATGTCGACTGGCCAATTTTGACTGGATGGATTGAATTAGCACAATTGTAAAAGGTTTATGACTAAATTGGCAAAAAAAAAGAAAAGTTTATGACTGAATTGGCACAATTGTAAAATGTTTCTAACTAAATTGACAAAAAAAAAAGTTTATGACTAAATTGACACAATTACAATAGGTTGAGACTTTTTTGGCAATTCTCCTGACAAATAGAGGGAGGTGGGGAGGTTGGGCTCAGGGTGGTCGGAGATGGAGGAGAAGATGTAGATAAAGGAGAAAAGTGAGGTGGACTGAAATTTTTATTTTATTTAATTAAATCCACATTAGTATATATATATATGTCAAATTATAATTGGTTTAAGGTAAAAAAAACATATGCCATGTCAATGAATGACACGGTAGTTGCAAACCACTCAATATTTTCTCTAGTAAAAGGCTCTTTACATCAACAAAACAACAATATATCATCACCATAAAAGTGGCAAAAGATCGCTTCAAGTGCGATAACTTGGTACAAAGGGATACTTAAGTGCCATAACTTACGAAAGTGACACTTTAGTGCCATATTTTAAGAAAAGTGGGACGCCTGAGTACCATCTCCGGCAAAGCCAGCCGGAAATCATACGTGGCAATTAAATATTAATATTTCTCATCAAAGTGGCTCGCTGGAGAGCTAACTCAGTTCTAATTCACCCAAAATGACGTCGTTTCTATAGTTGGCCAAAATAGTGTCCTTAAGTCGACCAAAATGACATCATTTTGGCATAATTTGAATTTTAATATAATATAAAAATTAATTAAATTAAATTTAAAACATAATATATATTTAAAAAAAAAAAAGGAGGAGGAGGAGGAGGAAGGCAGCCGGTGGCCGAGGGTTGAGCTCTTGCCGCCACTGCCTCCCCGGCGTTACCGGAAGGTGGGGGAGGGTTGGTCGAGGCCGTTGAGGCTTGGCCAAGGGTCGGTGGCCCCAGCCGACCATTAGCGAGGGCCTATGTGCCCTCGGCCAGGGCTCAGCAGCCCCGACCAACCCTCCCCCACCTCCCCGGTGATAAAGGGGAGATGGCAATAGCGACAGCGAGGGCTGAGGCCTCAGTCGCCAGTTGCCTCCCTCCTCCTCTTTCCCCCCCCCTCTTCTTTTTTTTTTTCCCTCCTCCTCAGTCGCTAGCTGCCTCCCCTCCTCCTCCTTCCCCTCTCGCCAGATCTAGGTGAGGGCTTGTAGGCCCTTGCCACCGATCGACCGGGGTCGCCAGCCCCTAGCTAGGACCCGGCGACTTTGGCCGACCCTCCCCCCTCCGTCGCTGGCCCTTACCAGTGGCGGTAGAGAGGCAGGGACAGCTGAGGGCTCGGCCTTGAGCCACCTCCTTTTTAAATTTTTTTTTTTTTTTTAAATTTTTCTAAAATTTGTATATTTTTTTTATAAATTTTTTAAAATATATTTAATTTTATATTAATTTTTTTATCACGTTAGCATCAAAACAATGCTGTTTTGCACTTGTTTTGCCGAAAAATAGACATGTTAGTGTTTTGGCCGAATTTTGACTGAATTGGCACTTAAGTGATCTATTTTACTCCGATTTTGGTACTTTAATGTCATTTTCATAAATTATGACACTTAAGTGTTCCTTTATGCTAAGTTATGGCACTTCAAGGATTCGCGCATCCCATAAAAGTGTATTAACACAAAGAAGTGAGAAAGACTCTAACCATTGTCGTAGAATTTGAGAGACAATTTGGAGAAGAATTTTAACAAACGGAGCCTATTAACTTGTGGGATATGTAATGAAAATGTCATAAACTTATTATACATATGCTGATTGTCCAACATGACGAATTCAATGCTAATGTGGACAATTTTTTATTATTTAATTCTTTCTACAAAAATTTTTTTTTTTAATATTCATTTTTTCCTCTTTCCTTTTCTTTTTCTTTTCTTATTTTCCTTCTTCCTCTCTCTAACACCATGGCCAACAACTAGTCACAAGCAAGTCAATCCTCGCTAGATCCTCGAGGCTCGCCCTTGCTAGATTTGAGGAAGTCGCCCCTTGCTTGTGGTTGGTCGCCCACCATGGCAATTGGCAGAGGAAAAAGGGAAAAAAATAAGAAAAGGAAAATAAAAACAATTTTTTTCATAAATATTAAATAAATATATTAAAAAAATGTCTACGTTAACGCCGATCGTCCTAGTTAGAATGATTGGCATCTATGTTAGCGATTCGCTAACTAGTCAAAATTAATTAGAATGACTATATTTACAAATTGTCAAATAAGTCAAATTAAAAAATTTATGATTGAATTGACATTTGTACGGTAGGTTTATAAACTTTTGTCAGTAACTTTCCCATAAACTTGTAGATTTTGATTTGGTGAACGACATATTGAAATTTTTGCTCAAAAAAAAAAAAACGACATATTGAAATTTGAGTTAATTACGACAATGTTTCACCGTTCAATATGAGCTGCCTCTTCGAAACAACGCCCTCCACCTCTTTTTCTCTACTTCACGAACGGCCCCACTCTCTCTCTCTCTCTCTCTCTCTCTCAACCAAGATTACTCAGCCTTATTTGACTTTTTTTTTTTAAATCTTTTTTTTATAGAGATGTGCTGGGCTTCATGAGGCGGACCGAGCCCATCAGGACAAATAATGTGGGCAAATAAAGTGCTGGGGATTAGAGGGACCAGCCATGTCAGGATCATCCCTAAACCGTGCTTCATGCCGTCGACCAGATTCACCGTGCAGGGTGGTCTGCAGGAATCCGTGCTGCTCTCTTTTATCGCGGCCTTGTCCTAGAACCTGCAAGAACCAAAAAAAGAAAAGAAAAGAAAGAAAAGCAATCCAATTATTTCCCGGCCTAAACAAAATCTAATCAATAAAACAAGAAATTGGCAATTTCTCCTTTGCTTTTGACTATTGGGCATCACCAACAATTTTTATTATATCAAGAAAATAAATGTTTCAGTTAAATTTCCTGGATCCCCGAGCGGGAGAGTAAATCGCCGATTCCCTCATTAGCATTTTTTTCATGAACAAGTAGATGTGGTCCAGACGTGGAAAATGAGTGTGAGCATGCGCAATTCACTATCCACGAGTAATTTTTCGCTAAGCAAGATATAACAGACCATACGAATTAGTTCTCAACGTACTGGACGCGTTCAATTTCGTGCTTTGCTTAAGGATCCTGGACGTGAAGGCCAATCATCAAACTGTACACCATTATTGTGGCTTAATGCAGCCATTTAACCAAAGACTTCAAGATGCATCGGCAGGGACAGCTGAATTTTCTTTTTCTTTTTTGGTTGAATGGGAGAGCGGATAATTTAACTACCGCTTTATCTTCTTGACAGATGCAAGGGAAAATGGCTGTACAACCTAAGCACGGCTTAGACGAAAAAGTGCCAATAAAAAAATAAAAAATGGTTTGGACCTTTTAAAGCGATGTTAGGCATATCAACCATCTTTTATCGATAATTAATTAACCGTCCTACGTCTTTTGCAACTGATGAGTAGCAGATTTCCAAGCTGTTAAAATGAAATGGGAGATAACCTTAAAGGTTAAACCTCCTATAGTACAATAGCTTTAAACATAAGAATGCTTCTCTCTTGGCTTTCCACACTATTATAGATTTATGCCTCTCCGATGTTCGAAGATTATAGATGCTAGGCATACCAAACATCTTTTATCAATAATTAATTAACCCTCCTACAGTTCTTCCTGATCTCGCCGTTGGATCCAGTGAGGGGCTTGATGTCGCCCATTTTGATGATGGAGGCCACGAAGTCCTTGAAGAAGGTGCTTTGGCTTTTGGCGTAAGTCCTGATGAAAGAGTCGGTGGACCCGCCGTTGAAGAGCTGCTGGTCGGAGTGGAGGAGGCCTCGTTTCTTGATGAGGTTGATATAGTAGGAGTTGTCGAATGATGTCGCGCTCTGGAAGTCAAGCCCGGCCAGATTGTTGTCACCGACGCCGGTGACTCTTGAGCAGTTGCTCTTAGCCACTCGGGCAAATGAGCTGTCAAGATTGCTCTCATTGTAGATCCTTGCCCGGAAGTTTGTGCATCTTGCTTGCCCAATTGTGTGCCCTCCTGAGTATATAAGAGTGAGATGACATAAAAATAAGAATTAATTCCTTTACCAAAAAAAAAAAGAAAGAATTAATTCGAATAATTTAGAACATATAAAAATGTTGTGGATACTGAATAGACTAGGTCTATGGGTGATGAGGTGGACAAAACCAATTAAAATGCAAAAATTGCATGAAACCTTATGTTCTTTAGCAGGATCCAGTATGGAATTTATGAAATTTTCAAAACGCGATTGACTTGATTTAATAGATTTAGTCTATGTAGCACTTGCTCGTAAAACATCATATCATCATGGATTTTCGCAAATAAAGAAATGTTATAATATTGCATATACAGGTTTTTCTCATGATATTTACAATCAATATTATGTAGTTTTTTTTTTTATGTTCATCAAGTGTTCTAGAATATAATCGGTGCTTAACAAATTTCTTAAAGCACGCCTTAGTAAAAATTGTTAAAGGCAAGCTATATAAATATCAAATGGTTGAGAGAGAGAGAGAGAGAGAGAGAGAGAGAGAGAGAGAGAGAGGGAGGGAGGGAGGGAGGGAGGGAGGGAGGGAGGAAGGGGAAATTCACCGTATAGAGCGACGAGGTCCTTTAGAGAAAGGCCTTGATTTTGGAAGCTGGAAATGAGAGCGCTGAGGTTATTCGTTGGAGGAGGAATGCTATTGTTAGCTGCTGCCTGGCTCGCAGTTCTCGCATCTCTCCTTCCCAGCTTCACATCCCACCTTGGCCCTCCCAGCTGCCCAATTCATTCGCAACAAATTACTACTCATGCAAAA
Organism: Eucalyptus victrix; assembly: GCA_016097545.1. Classification (NCBI taxonomy): domain Eukaryota; kingdom Viridiplantae; phylum Streptophyta; class Magnoliopsida; order Myrtales; family Myrtaceae; genus Eucalyptus; species Eucalyptus victrix. The sequence continues at coordinate 49,156,538 of CM027841.1, read as the reverse complement.
TAATCAGAAGCTTTCATCTCTACTAATTACTAGTTAAGTTCCAACGACTTACTATCCCAACGGAGTCTCGAGCGATAATGGCCACCAAATCAGCACACGAGACGATACCGGGGCACACTTTCTCCACCGCAGACTTAATCCTGTCCACGACCTCGAACCCTCGCAAGGAATTTTGGTTTGGCATTGCATTCTTCTCTCCAGTGAATGTAGGTGTGTCGTCCAAGAGATTCGATCCGTCACAACCCTAATAAATAAACGATGAATATCGAAAAGGAAATGACTTCGGTTTGTTATTGAACGAGCCAAATTGTTTCTTAGGTATCCCTTGAGGACTTTTTCAAATGACCATATTACAATCCCCAGCCAATAAAACTATGCTTTTAAATCTAGCAAATAGAAACTGGACTTGACTTCAATGCAACATCTTACTTCATGCTTTCTTTAGTTTTTGCATGGGATACGTACCCTCACAAAATGAAATACTAGGTCATATGTTTCTTTTCATGTACTTGCGTTGGACAAAAGGACAAGACTAACCGGCCCTCAAAGTTGGATTGATTTATTCTTTTCTCTGAATATGCTTAATTCTCGCTAGGGATGACGAAAAGAAAGATTTAGCCAATTGCTAGACGACGATGAAAAAGAGAGACTCTTGTCTACGCTTGACCGGCGCAAGAAATCACACTTCAAGAACATCATGTTGGGATTTTGTTGACGAATGAACAGACCACAAAACTCGTAGGGCACGTATACGGATGATTAAAGAAGCATGTACGAATGAGTAATTCTTAAGACACTTGATTATTGGGGAATAATGTCGAGAAGTTAAAGTTGATGAGAAAGAAAAGTTACATTGACGAAGCAATCATGGAAGAACATGCGGAGAAGCGAGGCGCCCACCCGGGTCTCGTTGGCAATCGCTGCGCGCACGATTTTCTTCACCGTCGGGAAGAGCTTGGGGCAAGTTTTGGCGTAGAAGTCAGTCGAAAGTTGAGCACGCGTGCCCCCCATAAGGAGCATGACGCAAGCCAAAGTCAAAATGGCCTTTGAAAATGAAGAAGGGGAGGCCATTTTCATCACGCTAATAACGAACTGCGCTGTGTGTCTGATGAAGAAATGACTCGATACAAGGGGGATTATATAGAGAGCGGCTCTCAAGGTGGCAGGGGGCTCCAACAGGTGAAACTTACACGTAGAAAGTGCATGGTGATTCTAGGTTCGGAAAGATGAAAAAGAAGATACAATCGAAAATAGACAGATTTAGACGACAATATTATATGAGGGGATTAGGCAACCATTGATGATGATATGGAACCAATTTCTCATAAAGTAAAGAAGGCGGAACGCGGCTTTCTTTGAAAAAGTGATGTTTACATTGCCAAAAGGATGTAATTATTTAAATTGATTTGGTGGATAATTTGTCAAAAAGATCTCCGTGGGCAGTTTCAATGTTTTTTGTCGAAATGTCGGGATCCATAAATGAGGGACATCCATGATAACGTCTCGTGGTCTTGACATGATTACCAAATCGAAATTTACTTCTTACCCTGACCCAACGTGCAGCGTCTGCCAATCCTCAAGTACTATAGACTTGACCGACATACACGATCTGCGTAGAATCGAAAAAGAATAGAGTCAGTCGTATACTGGGGACTCATCTCCTTTCAATTATCAATTCGACCCCTTTATTTTCACATGAATATTCATTTATTTGGATGGATGAGGGCACGGAACGGACCAATAAGGAATGTTCCTTGCAGTACTAGTTCTGCCAGATAGAAGCGTTTTACCTTTTGTAAAGCACCGTTTGTTCACCAGCTTGCATCCTTCCATAAAAGTACAAATATGATGTAACGAAAATGTCGGGTATGACAACATTGGATCAATATCATTTATAGGCGATGGGCACATGGGATGCAAGTCACACGTTAGAAGCACAAGCGAAAAAAAAAAAAAAAAAAAAAAAAAAAAAAAAACCACACTTCAATTAAGTAAAAGGGAAATGATAAAGAAATTACATTGATCCTGCATGAATCTTGTGCCGTGATTGATTCTGTCGATTGTGCACATATGCCAGAATGGGGAAATGTACCAAAAAAGTTATAAACCTTTTGTATTGGTACGAATTCAGTTTTAAATTTTTAAATTTGACTAATTTAGTCCTAAACATTTTTACATTGGTACAAATTCAATCCATCCGGCTAATTTGAGCCCAAAATTACTGACATAGCCACCAATGGTCTTACGTCGGTGTTATGTGGCGCCATATGGACAAATTTTATAATTTTTTTATATATATTTTTTTCAGATTTTTAAATTATTTTTTCTTTATTTTTTTCTCTCGACCCTCGCCCAGATCTAGGCGAGGGCCACGACAGCGTTGCTTGAGGTGTTGCAGCTCTCACCCATCATGAGTGTGGGCCTTCGCACACTTGCCTGTGGCTGACGAGGGCGTGGAGGCCCTCACCGGCCAAGGGGCAAGGGTTTGGGCCCTCACCTAGATCTGGGTGAGGAGGCAGGGGACCTCGCCCCGACCATCCTATGGCCGGCGATGGTCGGTTGGCGACCTCGCCGGCCAAGGGGTAAGGAGAAAGGAAAATAATAATAATAATTTAAAAAATCTGAAAAAATATTAAAAAAATTATAAAATTTATCCATGTGGTGCCACCTAAGACCATCGACAGCCACGTCAACAATTTCCAGTTTAAATTAGCCGGAAAGACTGAATTGATACCAATGTGAAAAAAATTAGGACTAAATTGGTCCAATTAAAAAGTTTAAGACTGACTTGGTATTAATGGAAAATGTTTAGGACTATTTTGGTACTTTTCCATGCTAGAATGAAATAAATCAACCAAGATTCACTAAAGTTTATTGGCCGATGGGTCCTCAAGTTTCGTCAATGCTTTGTACAAACATCTACGCAAGTCAAATTGGTTCGATACGCCTGCGTGAAACTTTTGTCCAGCCGTCTGGGAAGCTTCTCTGTTGGTCTGACGACGATTGTGAAGAGCATAAAATGCAGTGATTTGTGGGGGAGGTGTTGAAAGGATTGCCTCTCCGTCTTCTATCTAATTACTACATTAAGTCAACAAGCTTATGCATTTTCATTGCTTTCTTTGTGTCGATGTCATCATCCAGAGCAGTTAAGTTTAGAAAACCTGAGGCCTGCGGAGACAACATGTCTTGACTATTTAGTAAGTATCTACCGATTCTCTTTGACGGTATGATCCTCATCGATCTGGAAAGGTTGATTTTGTAGATTTAATACAAAGTTTTCATTTCACACTTGAGTTTTCTTATTCATATTTTGGCTTTGCCGAAAAGCATGATGCATGATGCTTGCGCAAGCAAAACCAAAACTTCATATACTCGATCATATCAAAGGTTGTATGTCCTATTCATTCGGTCCACGAGGCGTTCCAAGGAGTTTGTCGATCGAGGAAGCAAGCCACTGGCAATCAAGTTAGGGTAGTTCCCACTAGGGCAGACAAGGGTAAGCATGCCAGCAAAGGTTAATAACATTTATAAGAAGGGTCTTCTACTCATAGAATGTGGAAGAAATCGTGCACGTAAGATCCTAAGTTTGTTGGTTATGCAAATAAAAATTAGTAAATTGGTAAAAAAAATTGGTAATTTGCTAACTATAAAAAAGATTTGGAAATCACAAAGGCCTTGATAAGTTACCGATAGATAATCTCGAAAAAAGAGCAAATTTTTTTTTTATAACGGTTTTTATTAACAGAGAATGGAAAAGCATAACTCTGCGAATTTTAATAATAGCTGATGGGGATTTCGTACCATTATTGCTTTTTATTGTTATAATATCACTATGCCTTTCTTAGGCTGCAAGGGAAGGAAGAACTTTGTGGCTTTTAACCGCGTGAAGGAATCTAGAAACTTGTCCCTAAAGGCATATTCCACTTGTCAAATAATAGCTGAGAAGCCGCTCAAAAAAAAAATAAAAATAAATAATAGCTGAGAAAAGGAAATTTCCGAAAGTGGCCCTCGCATAATGTCTGCATGGACATTAAGGGCCTGTTTGGCAACTTGCCCAACAGTGTCAGATTCTGATTTTTTGTTCCCAGAATCAGTTTGGGACGAGAATCGCGTTTGGTAAATTTTTTGTTCCCGGGAACAATTTTGGACAAGATTTGAGAATCAAAAAAAATTTGATTCTCGTCCGAGAATCAGAAAAAAGAATCAAAACGGTAAAACCTTGTTCTTCTCTTTCAACATCTCGGTTGCCATTCGCCATTGCCCGCCGCCGTCCGCCGCCGCCCGCCGCCGCCGCCGGTCGCCGGTCCGCCGCCGGCCGCCGGTCCGGCGAGATCGCCGGAGGCTTGCCGGCCCGGGCGAGGTCCGGCGAGCTCGCGGAGGCAAGCCCAACCACCGGCGAGGCCGACTTGGCCACCGACGGGCCGGGCAAGCCTCGCCGGTGGGGCCGGCGAGTCTCGCCGGCACGGCGGGCGAGGCTCGGCCTCGCCAACGGGCGAGGTCGAGCCTCGCCGGTGGCGGGCGAGCCTCGCCCGCCGCCGGTGAGGCTCGCCCGCCATCGGCGAGGCTCGCCCGGCCCGCCGGTGGCCAAGCCGGCCTCGCCGAGGGCGGGCGAGGCCGGCCCGCCGGCGAGGCTTGGCCTCGCCAGATCTGGCGAGGCCGAGCCTCGGCGGGCCGGGCGAGCCTCGCCCGGTTTGCCGCTAATGAGGCTCGGCCGACAAAGGCCGACCTCGCCGAGGGCCGGCGACGCTCCGGTGAGCGTCGCCGGCCCTCGTCTGGCCGGTCGCCGGTCCGGCGACCGGCCAAATGAAGAAGAAGAAGAATAGGAAAAAAGGGGAAAAAAAGAAAAAAGAAAAAGAAAAAAAAAAAAAAAAGGAAAAAAGAAAAGAAAAAAGTAAAAAAGTAAAGAAATTATTTAAAATTTATTTAAAAATCAAAAGAAATTATTTAAAATTTATTTAAAAATCAAAAGAAATTAATTTGGAATAGAATCAATTAATACGGTACCAAACGCAATTCTATTCCAGAATCAAAAATTTTGAACAGTTACCAAACACGTGTTTTTACTCAGAATCAATTCCCGGGAACAGAATCAAAAAGAATCAGTTCTGATCAAAATCAGCTCCCGGGAACAGAATCGTTACCAAACGCGCCCTAAGTAATGCCATCCTATTCTCGTTTTGCAAACAGGACACGATTATTGAAAACTCATGGCTAAGTCTTGAAAATGATCAAGATGTTTAGGTGATGAGAACTATTGAAATTTGACCATGGACATTGAAGAGTGCCTGTGATCGAGTACCAACTTGGTTCGAGTCCTTGCATGTGGATCAATTTTCAAATTGTAAGATAGCTTCAAGATCAATTTTACTTCTTCAATTTATGTTTTGCCTCCATCTTAAGGAACATTGAAATGTCTCTCTCCTCACATGTCACCATCTTCATTTGTTTTAGCACAAATGAGTGAGTCATGAGACCATGTCACCTACGCCCCGGCATAGGCAGACAAGGCCTCGCCAGTAGCCAAAGAGGGCTTTGCAGGCCTAGCTAGAGCCTTGTCGGCCACTACTAGAAAAAGAAGACAAAGGAGGAAGAAGAGAAAATTGAAAAGGGAAAAGGAAAGGAAAAGGAAAAATCAAAATAAAATAAACAAAAATTTAAAAATTATTTGAAAAATTATCACGTTAGTGTTGACCGGACAATCATTGTCCATCTCAACGCCAGTCGGCCAATATTAGCCGGATGGACTTAATTGACACAATTGTAAAAGATCTATAACTAAATTGATAAAAAAAATTATGATTGAATTGACACAATTATAATAAGTTTATGACTTTTTTGATAATTTCCACTCTTAAAGGTGACATCCTTAGGCATCATAACATACCTTTAAATAAGTATAGGGCTGTTGATATGGGATATTATGGGTCATTGATCATCATACTCGCTAACTAGCATGCCACAACAATATTTGATTTGCACATTACAAGAATTATGTGACTGGTCACCATCTTGAGAGCTAATTATCTCAAGAAAAATAGACTTGAAGTGGCGCTAATTTCTTAAAAGATGGCTCAAAGTGGATCTTGTATCAAATAATAACATGAAGTGGAATAGTTTTCTTAAAGATGACGTCGAGTGAATCTTTTCTCAAATAAAGACCTAAATTAACTAATTTAGTCTCAAATGGAGACTTGAAGTGGACTTCATCCGATGTTGCTCATTCTGTTCCTACTTTTCTTTCTTTCTTTTACTAGACAATTAACTAAACATGAAAATTCCAGTAAACGGAGGGAATGGATTAGTGGGGAATAAGATGATAAAAAGCAACAGCTGAATAATTCCAAGAACTGCCGACCGAAAAAAAAAAAATAATTCCCAGAACTGCTCGGTTGGTGCATCATTCAAATTAGATGAAGTCCCTTGAAGACCTGAATGTTGATTGGTGAAATTGATGCTACAAATTCCCCAAACAATTGTTCATACCCATATCCACCGAGTTCAACGATAGATGCATACACTCATTTAAGTTTGAAAGGTTTGAATTTAGCTTCCACATATTTCGATCCTTATTTGAGACTAAGTTAGCTAATTCAGATTTTAATTTGAAACAAGGTTTGCTTTGAATTTTCTTTGAAGAAAACAACTTCACTTTGGGCTTTTATTTGAAACTAAATTGCCCACCTCAAGCTCTTACGTAAGACAAGGTATGCTATGTGGCCTCTTCTGAAAAATCAACCTCACTTTATATTTGTATTTGAAATTTTCCCGTAGTACAACTGTTCTTGTTAAGATATAGACCCAAATTAATGCATGTTACTTAACGCTTCAGGCGAAAAGATCATTCAAAATTAGTTACTCAGGGTAGACCTTAGAAGTAAACAATTGTGCACGTTCACATATCTGGTTTTAGACAGTCTTTTTCTTCTATAGAATTTTGTCATATGCAATAGAAATGTACTGAAGTTAAATTTAATAATTATTGAGATTTTTCAACGTGAGGCAAACAAGGAGGATTGCATTGCAACTTTTATCAATAGTCGGTGAGAACATAATTATTTCCAAAAAGATGTCGAATATTTTCAAGTACATATATTAATAAGAGATAAGTATATTACAAGTCCTAAAACTTATCATGAATGTGCAATTGAGTTTTAATTTTTTTTAGAAAATACAATTAAATCATAAAACTTGTCAAGTTTGTGCAATCAATTTCATCTTAAAAAATTGTTAAGTTTGTGAAATCAAGTTATTCTATTAACTCCTTCTAACTTGACAAACAAAAAATGTTAATAGATTTTAGAACTTAATTGCACTTTTTGAACATTTTAACATTCAATTATATTGTCGTGATAAGTTTTAGGACTTTAGTGCATTTATTCCTATTAATAATGAAGGAATTTATGTAGAATTTTATGTATGGATTGGCCAGATGTATACCTAGACGAAGCTGTGACAAAATCTACATGTTTAAGCCAACAGTCTCGCTTTTGGCTTCCCGCAATTACCCACCCATTATCTATTATCCTTTAAAGCAAATATCTCCTCTATGTCCTCCACTTTAATTCATTTTTCTTATCAAAAGACTTTTTCGAAGACTAAAATTATAAAACCCCGGAACACCAAAAAGTACTCAACTGTTTTTAAGTTCAAAAACTAGCCACTGCCTGAAAACTCGAATTATTTATGAAAAGCATGAGGCGCGCGCAACGCGCGTTGGTTCTAGTACATAAAATATAAATAAAAAATGTTTTGATTCCTGCCATAAAGTCAAAAGAAACTTATGAAAAAAAGTTGCCATGTAAAAGGCAGGAATCAAAGTATTGTTCTTATAAGAAATGATTGGATATTCAAATGTTGTAGAAGTCTTTGCGAAGGTTAACATAACTTGCATTGCCTTGCGCAAATTATGGTGAGATTAAAACATGCGAAAACATGATTGCAGCAAAGGGTGTCAAAAAGTCCTATTCGAAAGTATAAAATGTTAGGTGAAATAAGACAACATACATACAAGCCACAGTCAAACCTAATAATCGAACGATGTGAGATAAGACTTTAACAAAGGATTTGCTCTTGGAGGTGGAATTTCATTCGGTGCAAGGTATGCATAAGAGTGTTTCAATTCTTTTCTAATTTTTTCATCTTTTTCAAAACTTTGCACAATCATAGTCCAACATATTCGGTAGGACATTTGGAAACAATTATTTAAATGTTCAAATGATAGTTAAGAATCAAAGTGGATCTTGTGTTATCTCCTCGATAAGAGCAATTAGATTGTGTTTAAAGCGATGAGGGGTTCAGTGCTAAGACAAAATGAACTTGAGGAATGTTTCAAATAAGATCAATTGGATAATCTTGTAATCAAGTGGGCAATTAGAGTGGTTTACCCTCCTCTTTTTTGAATTTTACAAGCACTAAAGGAAAAATAAAATAAAATTCAGACCATGTAAGGGAAGAGGCATATAGAAAGCAATAGAACAGTCCTAATACATTCGAAATCTCCCATATTCTTCAAAACCAGCACATCAAATCTAGAGGAAATCATTTTCTCTTTTGCTCTTTTTTCTTCTCCTCTTCTTTGAGCAGAATGTATTAATTGGACTAATGCATTATTAACGCTATATGTGATGATGCGTGGCTTTATGATTTGATTTTTTGTTCCTCTCTAAATATCTTCAAACTTGTAACCCTAGAGGAGAAATTTCCATGGCTTTGGCTTCGATTTGCTCACAACCCTCAACTTCTTTGATCTCCCTCTTGTATATGTACCTGCTAGATGCCCACAGGAAGACACCAAGATTTAGTGTGGATATGACCAAAAGGAAGCCATAATAATAGTCCAAGTGAGAGTCATTCAAGTTGTTCGCGATCCAGCTCTTCTGTCCGAACTTCCCGGTGATCTTGTCGGCCATTGTTACAAGAAAGCTGTTCAAGAAATTCCCGATGCCGATCCCGCTCGTGAAGAATGTAGTGCCTAGGCTCTGCATGTCTTCTGGCGATTGGTCGTAGAAAAACTCAAGCAATCCGATTGCATTGAAGACGTCCGCGATCCCTAGCAGGATGTACTGAGGCAGTAACCAAAAGATGCTCATGGGGACAATGTCCTTCGGGCCTGCTATGTGGTGGGAGCTGATCACGTGCATCCTTCGAACTTCCACGGCATAAGCAATGGCAATAGCAATCACTTGGATCCCGAACCCAATCCCAAGCCTCTGGAGCAGCGTGATCCCTCTGGGGTTCCCAGTTTTCCGGCGCATGAAGGGCACAAAGTACCGATCGTACATCGGCACGGAGATGAGCATTGAGAGGGTCACAAAGCTTCCTAGGGAAGCAGCCGGGATATGAAAGTCTGGCCCAAGGGTTCGGTCCAAAGTGGTGCCTTGTTTGACAAATAATGTGTTGATCTGTGCCCATATGGTGCTTGGGATTAGAGTGACAAGCCATATCAGGATCATCCCTAAAATGAGCTTCATGCCTTCAACCTGAGTCACTGTGCAGGGTGGTCTGCAGGAATTTGTGCTGCTCTCTTTTACTGCAGCCTTGTCCAAGAACCTGCAAGAACAAAACAATGAAGCAATCCAGTTATCTTACAGGCCAACCATAATCTAATCAATAAAACAAGAAAATGAAAAAAATTTCTCCTTCGCTTTTGACTATTGGGCATCGTCAATTATGTCTCTATATTAAGAAAATATATTTTCCGTTCAAATTCCTGGATCCCTAAGCAAGGAGTCAAAAGCTGAGTATCTGACTTAGTGGAAGTCGATATGTATCACTCCACTTACCTTGAAAAGGCCATCACTTAGTGGACCAAATAAGAGAACTGTCTTTATGTGCAATGATAACTTCAGAGATCATTCGCTACGAAAATGGAAAGTGGTGGTCTTCGCCCGTCACTAATGTGGAAGAATGGCCGTCCCAGGGGGAAGTACAGAAATTGCCGACAATTTACACGTGAAACACAAAATCTCCTATGCTATTAGCAATATTTTCCATGAACAAGTGGATGTGGTCCAGACGTGGGAAAAGAGTGTGAACATGACAATTTGCTATCCATGAGTAATTTTTTGCTGAGTAAGATACAGCCGACCATAGGAATTACTTGTCGAGGTACTGGACATGTTCATTAAAGGATTTGGGACATGTAGGTTGATCATCGAGTTATGCGCTACACTTATGACTAATGCAGCCATTAAACAAAAGACTTTGAGATGCATCGGCAGGGACAGCAGATCATTCTGTTACCGATTTATGTTCTTGACAGATGCATGGGAAAATCGCTGTATAGCCTAAGCTTGGCTTCAAAGACAAAAAAGGTCGATCAAAACAAAGAGGGAATATGGTTTCATGTCACATGAAGTCCTTATGTAATTGTGCAGCAGAATCTGTCTTTCCTTCTCACGACATACGAGTGCAATGAATGAGAGAGGACCGCACTGTTGTTATACCTGCATGCCATTTATTAGAATCTGAAGAGTGGTGGGGTTACTTAGGGGCCACACTTAAGCACGATTTCATTTACACACGAACCAACTTGCTCAAAGATTGCGACTTTTCCTTGAATCCAAAAATAGTGCACATGAGAGGGGGGGGGTTGAAGTTCGTCAAAACCACGTTTGCAATTAATGATGTCGCAGAATTCCAAGCTGTTCAAATGAAATGGTAGGTCCCCTTAAACCTCCTCCCGTGCAATGGCTTTAAAGGACATGAGAATGCTTCTCTCTTCGTTTTCCACACTACTAAAGACCCTTGTCTCTGATGTTTGAAGATGAGAGAATGGTATGGAACTTTTCATAGAAGTTTAGCATATTGACCATCTTTTATTAGCCACCCCCACCACCACCTCCACCACCACCACCACCACTACCGACCAACCACTTGATAGTCATGATGAAGAGGATAAGTAGTGTATACCAGAAAGAAGAAGAAAAGGAAAAGCATCGTCAACGATAATGGGGACAGACTTTGATCACAGAAGATCTTGAGTTCATTCACTTGCGTCTCTATCAGTGAATCTCACTTGTCATTTCATAAAATTCGACATTCTGGGTAAGATTTTCTAATTTTCTAACTGGTCATAGTCATGAGTATGTAGTATGACCATGGGAAGTCGGCAAGATCTACAGTTCTTTCCTTCCAATTTTCCAATTTTTAAAGATTGCACTGCTGATTTTCCCCCAGACGCCCCATTGTTAGCACGGAAAGAACAAAGCAAGCGTAAACATCAATCCACATTAATTTTAAGGCTATTCGAAAGGTATGAGCTGTGGATGAAACTGGAGGAATAATCAAAATGTCAGTAATCAGCAGAGCAGCCAGCTAGCATACCTGAGAGCCATAGTGTGATGGATCTGGCGTCTCCCGCTGCTAACATAGTATCGTAGCTCGAGCTCATGAAGCGCTGAGGGATCATCAGGAAGCTGAAGCTTCCTGTTTTTAAAGGCGGTGATCGGTACTTGAATTAGATCTTTTGCAGGAGTCCTGGTCTTCCTAACTTTGTGCCTGTAAATCGGTGTCCCCAAGTAAAATATAAAAAGGGACAACAGCAGACCGACCGTGGGGATTCCATACCCCAATCCCCATCCTAAGTTCTCTTGAATGTACACAAGGCCGAGCGTCGCAAACAGAGCGCCCAAGAACGAGCTGAACATCCACCAATTGAAGAAGGACACCTTGAGCTCTTTCTCGTGAGGATTAAAGTCGTCGAACTGATCAGCGCCGAAAGTCGATATGTTTGGTTTGGTCCCGCCCGCCCCAATGGCGATTATGTATAGGGCACTGTAGAAGAATGCGATTTGTGAAGTGGAGGCCTTGTTGCAGACTCCATTTTCACACGTTGGCCTCAGGGATTTTAATGACACAGCCATTGTGAGAAAAATCATTCCCTGTTGAACAACTTACACAGACATCATTAATTATACCAAGACAAAAACCACAGAAAAAAGGCAAAAAATAGGAGAGCCCCCATGTCAGACTCATTTTTGATTGGATAATAAGACCGACTGCATATGCTTGGCGTGTGAATTATGTTGGTGTTTTCTGATGAATCCAAAGTTTCATGTCTTAATCAAGTCAGATGAAGCTCATTTTCCATCAGTTCAACAATAAAAACAGAAAGGAAAAAAAAAATCATCGCACGATGGTCCAATAGACAATGAGCCCCTTCACGGTGGGCCTGTGAGATTAAGCTTGTGGAGGAGAAAGATGCAGCTCGTTCATTGGATCAACGCCAGTTCATTGGTCCATAAACTTGAAAGTCCTATTTCTCGATTGGCCGTCACTAGTGGGTCTCAGCAGATTCCTTCCAAACAAGTGGCATGCTCTGTTTTGATAGTTCGCTATCATGTAAACAGTACAACTTTTTCCAGAACTTTCCCCAAAGCCACCATTACAGTAGCAGACCTTGTTGCTACTCCATGCCGATCAACTAATAATAACACACTAACATGACCATCTCGACGCAAATGATGATGAAGTTCTCATGCAAAATCAAGACTTCGATGCAACACGAATCAGCCAGATAAACTCGAGGCCGATAGACATCAGCCAGTCATCACGCATCAGCAATATAGGCACTAGAAATTCATAAAGTGGGTGGTAATTACCATGACGTAGATGAGAGATGAAACAGTGAAAGTCCAGAACCGACCCAGATAGGCATCGGCGATATAGGCACCGAGAATCGGCGTGATCCACACGGAACCCGACCAGTTGTTCACGTTCCTGACAGATGACACAGTGTCTTCGTGGAGTTGGGTGGTCAGATAGTTCACCAAGTTGGACGCTATTCCATAAAAAGCCATCCTCTCAAATGCCTCATACCCTGCAAATTCGACACGGTTAAATGAATGAGTGAAGACCCTTCTGCTTCACTTCATTACTAATTGTTGGCGGAAAAGGGCTCCATTGAAATAATGCAAGTTTTTACTATTAACTAATGGACATCAGTTCGGGCATCATCATCACCAAACACAGAGAGAGAGAGAGAGAGAGAGAGAGAGAGAGAGAGAGAGCAATCAAAGAAAAACGGAGTCTTCTGTGATGCAAGATGAACTACGTAAGCTTCAAAGGTAGAAACCCGAGAGGGGTATTAAAGCAGTGACCTCTGTCATATATTAAAACTAAGAATCTTGAAGAATCTTCGGATTACTTTTGAAGTATTTAAGTGTAAAGTAAGACGGCGGGCTTTTTTTTGCTAGCTTACCAACAAGAAAAGCACAGGCTTTCCATTTTCCAGTCTTGGAGGCCAAGGCTGGGCGACAACGAAGATCCACAGTGCCATCTTGGGTGTAACCTTTGACATCCATATGAGAGAGAGAGAGAGAGAGAGAGAGAGAGAGAGAGAGAGAGAGGGAAATGGGAAGTTAGGTCACGAAGAGGTAGTGTAAGAAGTGGCAAGCTTTATAGGGGCTATGCACAGGCGGGCAAAAGGAAAAAGGTGCTTTCACGGAGCTTACCACGCATTGAGGCACTTGGCCCCGTGTGAGGGTCTCTTTTCCTCCTTAGTCTCTTGATATCTCGATGAAGCTGGAGTGACGTTTCCTACACTTACAGGTGAATAGGGTAATTACGTTTGAATTAAATATTCCTTAGCAGAAGCTACAATCGCGTATAAAATTCACCAATATAATTATATTAATATCATCTCCTCTCATTTTAATTATAATATCTTTTATTTTGTACCCACTAGAGATTAAGTATAATCCATAGGCCACGGGTAACCACATCACACACCTGAGGAATAGGCCATTCACTCTGTAGCAAGCCGGTGGAAGTTGCCAGAAAGCCCAATAGAACAGAGAGTCGAGCTTCTATAAATCGATGGCAAATCTAGTTTAGTGTGTTAGATGACACACATATATACAAAAGGGGCGGATGTTGTCTTTGATATCATATTAGTAAGTTCAACATAAGAAATTAAACTAATAAGTAGAGAGAGATCATGTGTATATAAACTCTATTATCAAGTTTAACAAATTGGATTATTATAATTTAGGATGACCCATGAAAAATAATTGTTTCTAATTTTATGACTCTCATGATTGTCTTCTTGGTTAGTCTCTTTTTTGTTCGGCTGTACTTTTCGGTTAATCTCTACGGGTGTATATTTTGGTTCGTTTTAGTTAAACCTATGGAATTTTCATTGCACTTAAGCTACTTAATAAGAAAACAATCCTGCCCTTTATCGTCAGGCTCCTCCTACAATGAAGTCTATCAAAAACCTGCTAATGGAATTCGAAGATAACCACAAATTAACACGCCAATCACAAATTAAGTGGTTCGTTGAGAGATCATAATCGGAAAGGCCGCGAATGAGAGAGAGTTGATGTAGGTGAATTGAAAAAAAAAAAAAGTCTGTGATTTGACCTAAAAAGTAAGAAAAGCAAAAGGCCTGCTTTAATCTGGGGTTTTGGGTTAAAAAGAAAAAGGTCAATTTGTTTCTCTTTGATTAAAACAAGACTGATATCATGATCGATTTGAACCACGGAAACAAGTGTATTATTGTGGATCTTTACACGGTTTGGTTACTGTCCATCCACATAATTGAAATTACAAATTATACTAAATGCGATCTATTCGAAAAAACAACAGAAGGTCCACTTCGAACTTCTCTTACTCTTCGACCAAAAAAAAAGAGCAGGGATTATTAATTAATGACTATATAACTCATTCACTCATAATCAGCATATTGAAAAAAATATCACCTGATATTTTTTCTTCATCCACAATAAGGAAAAATACTAAAAAAGCCTTAAACATATTGTATAAACCTTTTTTTGAATTAATTTAATCCTAAACATTTTCATATTTGAACCAATTTAGTCCATCTAGTCAATTTAAATCTGAAATTGCTGATATGGACATTAATCATCCTACATAGTACAACCAATGCTGGAATGGACTCTTTTTAAAATAATTTTTTCATAATTTTTTTATAAATTTTAATTTATATGTTTATTATTTTCTTTTCTTTTTCCTTTTCTATTTCCATTCTTCTATTTTCCTTCTATGTTTTTTTTTTCTTATTGTGGTCAGAAAGGGCACTAGGCAAGGTGCTAGCAACTGCAAGCAAGACCAAACTTATCATGGCCTAGTTGGTTGTCAGTGACGCCACCTTCAACCATGGTCAGCTAGGCCATGTCAAGGTTAGGCTGGGTGAGGGCCACGATGCTCCCTAGTGACTAGCGAGGGCTTTACGGCCCGATGAGTTCCGATGATGTTCCCTGACCACAATGGAAAAAAAAAAAAAAAGGATGGAAAAGAGAAGGAAAAAAAATAAAAATGTATTAAAAGAAATTATTCATGTTAGTGCTAACCATATTATGTAGGACGATTGACATTCACGTTAGCAAGTGGTGGTCATTAAAAGTAATGAACTACAATCGTTCAATTAATAATACAGAGTAGAATCTAAGTAAACCCTAGAATTGACCTTAAAACCTGTGATAGTATAGGTTCAAGATTTTGGGGTAAGACGTTCTAGGTTTCAATAAGGTAGGTTCCAAATTTTAGGATAGTAAGTTCCAGATTCCAAAAAATGAAGAACCTATTTCAATGAGTAAATTTTAAGTTTCAAATGGAATGTTTATGCAACCTAAAACCACTTACTCCTAATTGAAAGTGCATGATATGTTGGCAATATTGGGATATTTATTTGATTCTACATATATTTTAGGATTATGCATATATCTCCTTTTATAGTGCGTATCTGAGCATAATCTTGATTGATTATATTTGGTATTATGTTTATTTTATTTCTTTAAATAGTTATCCAATAAAGCCAATAAAGAGGCTCGTGTTCTATCTATTGATATATTGGAATACACAGAAAATTTTTCAATTCAATCTTTCGCTGTATTGTTAACTTGATATCTGGGGTTGCTTCGATCAAGGGCAACGGGATGTTTTAGGATCTTCTTGCGGTGTTATAAGAGTATCACATCATTATCATATTCCACGCGAGATCATGTTTTTGTTGGACCATGACGTGAAAAGCTACACTAAGGAAAGCTTCACACGGGTCTGTCTAAGAATAGTGGTATATTAAAGGGAATGGCAAGGTCTAAAGGAGGAAGATATGTGTGGTTACCACATGAATCATTCCCAGCGGCCCCTCTTATTCAGTGTATTCTGTTGGTCCACTCACCAATAATCTTTAAGTCTCCGGTTGTACAAATTTATTCGGCCCCAACTTTTTTGTTGTTGACTCTCGCTAGTGAGGGCTCTCTCTATCAAACGATATTCATGCCTTCTTCGACAACATATATCGAAAACAAACCCTAGAGAAAATTATTTAAAAGTTTTTTAAGCTCAAGAAAGTACGCAAGGTTTCGGAAGGTTTTTTAAGCGGATACCCAACCCATGATTATGCTTGAAGTGCAGATGGGCGGATGATCTCCGCAATCGCCTTCCTTCTTGAACTCGGTCAGTCCGACTAGGTTTTTCAGTTTTTCATTGCCTATCTAGGCTTAATAAGTTTATATCGAAGAAAACTTCATGTTTTTAAATTCATGAACGAGATCAAGGAAGGTCTCTTAGATTCGACAGTTGACTTAGTCTGTTCGGGTTTGTCCATTATTGATCGAACCGATCAAAGTTATTAGCATGATGTAGCATTTGTCGTTGCAACGGGGGTGGGTGGGGTTTACAAATAATGCCCCCACTTGGTACGGTACATAGGACTACTTCCATTTGCTATGTATTGTCACTTGTCTCTATATGGTCCATAAGATAAGCACATGTTCTCATTCTCCTCGAAGGAATCTAAGCTATTACGTTCTGAGCTCCCTACATGTTAATTCACTGTGCTGTTCACTGTTCTTTTGCAAGTTGAAGCCAATGAAATCGCGTCTCTTTTGGCCAAAGGAAAATAAACAATCATCTTCCGGAAGGAGAGTCAATTGTTGATAAGAATCTGCGTCAAATGCTATTGAGGCATATGGTGACGCATTTGAAACCATGTGGCTCGATATAGGCCATGAAGTCGCATGGAGTAAGCCAATTCTCGCATGGAATAACATAGTTGGCTGCTCTGTTCATATGAATTTTCTTCTAGCTATAAATCAGTGTCCTGTTGAATTAGATTGACAAATACAAAAGGGTCGTTCCAGGGCTTTTGTCAAACCTAAAAAAATGCGAGGTCCAATGAGATTTCTTGATTTATAATACGATTGTTTCATTTGCAAACTAGGCATTTTGGAATCGATTACCTTGTCACCTCAAGGCGACTTTCTCCACATGCACAAATCAGTGCTCATCCTTTCCTAGGTTCCCTTGAGTGGAATTGCTATGATTTACACGAAATTGATTTGATATGGAAGAAATCGTGCGCGGAGGAACATTTTTTTCATGCAATCTTGTGAAGCAAATGAAAGGTTATATAAAGAAAAAAGGAATAGTATTGAACATGGAGGAACGTGGACTTGATTAGGCCCCCACGTAGGATTTACCTCATATTTTGTCCCTGAGTTATGAAGTTAATGGGCTATATCAAGATGAATATTTAATTATCTGATAATAAGGACTTCCTTGTCAAGAGATTATCTTACTTTTCAGACGTGTCATAATCCGGCGGTTTCCTCTCCATCAAGCTCATTTCTTAAAGTGGAAAGTCCCTTCTCGGTTTCCAAAAATTTAACTCACTAATTATTGAAGAAAGAGCGGTTTGATCAGATGAAACCCTAAATGAATCGAACGGGTCTAAGTTAGAGAGAAGAATCGGACACGAGAGGATTCCTTGATGCCGTTGCCATCACTTCCGAGAGGGGACGGAGCTCAAAAAATACTATAGCGAGAGTCAATTTTGCAGTACATATACAGTGGCGATGGACCACGAGCATCAGTGGAATGGCTCCAAAAAGCCGATGCCGGGACATCGTTGGACATGGACGGATCGTAATGGAGTTTAATGTTTAGATACTGATCTTTTTCGAATCTTCAAGATCAGTACTTGTAGTCAATAAGTCGTAGCATCTGTTACCTAATGGAGTTTAATGCTTCTTGGCAAGAAACATAACTTTATGAGGATTTCATCGTCGTGTGTTAATACTTGATGGAGAGTATAGGTAGTAAAGATGATTAACTTTAGCACCTTATTTATGATTTTGCTATTAGGTCATTATGACAGCATGATTTGTTTAATTTCGACCTTCTCTTTCTTATTTTCAAATTCGTCTATCGGCCGGTATACCTCATCATGGACCATTCTTAATAGGGTCTCATATTTGTTATCGTTTTTTTGAAATTAAACTTCACTGAGCAAAATATTTATTTTCTTTGATCCCATGATTCCTTTTCGAATGCCCATTGACCACTGATTCTCACGTACTTCGCATCTTCAACCATGTCCAAACAATTCATGCTTTTTCAACATTAATTTAAACAATCGATTGACACATCCAGCACCGTCCTCTTGATCTGGTGGAGGGTAGATTCTTGCGTCACGAAAAGGGATTTGAGGTTGTTGCAGACAATGGAGGGCAACTAGCAAACGTCACTACCAAAAGAACCGCCTAGACCAAATCCATCTATGCTTTATGTCCAAGCCCTAGGTGTATGAACAAATAGGTTACGGATGATGTCCATCTTGCGCCCACCACGAAAGAGATGGAAGTCGCTAGTACTGTTCTTTGTTTTTAATAGCATGTACTATTCGAAACTTTTATCTTGACTGGTTATGCACGGAAATCACTCTGTCCATGCAAATTGCGGGGTTGTGAATTCACCGTCATAAACCTCACGTACAAAAAGTTCTTGCACTGCGATATATACGGAGGAATTCACACTTATTAACTTAAGAGAGGCTGTTTAGAGCGCCTTACAAATATCAGAAAAAGAATCATATCTTTCCCCCGGACGATCCTATTGTTGGTTTCTATTTGATCTTCAAGGGATTGATTTCACCGGGATCAAGTCTCCATTCTTATATGAAGTAACTAAGACAATTCCACAATTCCGGGTACAAAAGTTTTCTAAAAGAGTTGGAAAATGTCAAGTTACTATAGACACTAGCTAGCAAAGGGTATCGGACATTTTGTGACCCGAGATGTTCTCAGATTCTTTGCTTGCCTGCCATATTAGCTTTATTGTTGAGGTGGAAATATAAAATTGCCCTCTTCTTGCACTGGAAACTATGAAACTGAACTATCAATTGATATGTAGGGTCTCAAAAGATATTGCCTCCCTGCAAAGTTGCAAGAATAATGATAGTGAGTAAAGAATACCTGTAATCACAAGAATTCCATTCCCACTTGGAAAGGAAGGTGGGGAACCTTCTCTAGGGCAGGGGTGGAGACGCGTGAACGAGTGAAAAGAAACTATTAATCTTGTGATGCTTCCATGGTTCTAAAAAATGCTTAATTTAACTTGCTAACATGAGTGGTCCACGTCGATCAAATTTATATGTTACATTATTAAGCAATGATTGGGGATTATGAGGCAAGTGACAAATGGATTAGCTACTTAATTGATATATTAATTTTACAAATCAATAGTTTAGATGTTATGCCCTGATTGTTATTTCCATAAAGACAATTGATTCGGTTCAATGGCAATGAAAATTGATTCCCACAAGCGGTGTTAGATTCGTGATGAAAACATGTACAAGATGATGACTATGTTAGCATGTTAAATGCACACTAATGACCAATCCACACCGTTTATATTTGGCGAAACAGCGATAATAGTCTACTGCATTTTCGCCAACAGTATATCTTAAACGAATTCCTTCTTGTGTCCTCAATGAATTCAAAAAGCAACGAATGATGCGGGTCGAATTCGACATACAATTTTAATTTTCTTAGCGGGCCAAAGGTGCAGACTTGGCCCATCTTGTCAATTCTGTTATTTTAAGGTACGTTTTTGCAATCAAGGCCTTCTATATATGGGCCACCCCTTCGAGTCTTCCTACTATTTCTCCGCAAAATACATGCTGATTATATATCCACCGAAAGTGGCCTCGACCCAAATAGACAATAGGCCTATATTTTTTATTTCCTCTAAATGCTTTGTGCGTTTGGCAAATTTTGCCACTGGAGTTTAGGCCTCTCTTGTGCCAAAGTCAAGGCATTTTGTAATCTAATCGCAAAGGCCTTGAGGTCAAAGTTCGGTTTTGCAAATGTCGAAAGCTCAATGCAACTTGGGGCTGGAATTGACTTTCAGTATTTCGAAAACACTGCTTCCAAAGTTATATAAATTTATTTTTCTTTCAATCTTGCCCTCTCTAATATCTTTGTATTCCATTCTTGAACTCATGAAACAATTGTTCTCTTTGAAACCAACGTTCCAAATATGGAGGTTCTCCCTCTTTGAATTATTCATGTGAAGCTCCATCGAGTGTCACGCGAAGCTCCCAAGCAATCGTCAAGGGTCGTTGACAATTGTGTATGGTGCTGATGGTCAAGACTAGATTTGGACGGTAGAGGAAAGATTTGCGTTTCCACAATCTAGGTCACCAAGGTTGCCCCAACCTTGGCTTCGCCTTGCCTAGGTCATCAAATATTGCATAGGGTGGCCAAGGGTCACCACGGTTCATGGAGGGTGTCGAGGATCAAGGTGATCTAAAAGTGATGCTCCAATTTTAGTTTAGGGTCACTAGTATGATGCTTCATCAAGGGTTGTACGAGGCTCACTAACAGTCACGTAAGATCATCGAGATCGTCGACAATCATGGGTCTTAATTGGTGAGGTCTGGATTTGCACGATCTAGGTCACTGAGTTCATGCGCTGGGCCACTCAAGGTTGCGTGACCTTTTGGCATCGTCAATGGTTCAATTGCCGCCAGCGAGTTGCTTCAGTCGATTATGGTTCCAAATGTTTCTCCTGGCCTCTTCCACGATGATTTCCTCTCCATCATTCGGTAGTCATACCTCTGTTTTTTGTCGTTTTTTCCTTCGAAACTTCTTTACAAAAGATAGACTAAATGTCAATTAATCGAACGACATTTGCTTCTGAGTAAATACACCTCGAGTCAAAGATCCTTGGAAAAATGACTTCAAATTTCTCCAGAACTCCCCGAAACGCACCTAAAAAAAAACTATTTCGGATTTGATGGTTTTAACTACTCTTTTATTTGGTATGCCTTTTTTTCCTTTTGGAGACGGTCCCTTCTGTTGGTGAGGAGTGCAAGATTGAAAAGGAGCTACTAGTAAGGACAGGAGTGGAGTCCCTTGCGTGCAATCTTCAGCGACGGCCGTAATAAAGAGACTTTAGAATCACAGGCGCTGGAAATCAGAAAACAGCTCCCTAATTGGGCAAGGGGAAAGCTCGTCCCCACCGGAATCTTTGGCAACGGATTATCATTACAAAATCACACGCAACGACCTCAGGTCACACCACACAACAACAGTGGCGAAGCTATGTTGTCGCTGATGATTCCTAGGGAGGGATATTTTTGGCTTCAGAGACGGCCTTTTCTTGGAGACGATTCCTTTTGTCTGACGAAATTTAATGAGTGCAGAATTGGAAAGAGCTACTGAGGACAGCGGTGCCGTTCCCCCTATTGCAAACTCCGGCTAAAGCAATAAAACCGTCCCTAGAGATAAAGTGAGCAAAAAATTATCCAAAGAATCTTTTGAACTTACTAAATTTTTATTAATTTCAATTCTAAATATTTCAATTTACTAATTAAGTTATAAATCTTTTATGTTTTGTCAATTGAGTCCATCTAATCAATCTTAACTAGAAATAACTAACATTTGGCAATGACCGTTTTATATAACATAATCAGCATTAATGTAAATAATTTATAAAGAAATTAATTTTTGAATATTTTATAATTTTTTTATTTTTTTCATTATTTTTTTTTTCTACCAAGTAGTTACTAATAAGGTCAGCAACGAAGGTCAACCAACTCTTGCCCAATTTGGTAAAAAAAAAAAGATATATAAAAAAATATTTTATAAAAATGTTATAAAAAATTATCCATGTCAATATTAATCATTTTACGTGACACTACCGACGTATACGATAGCAATTTTAGTTAAAATTTGTCTAATGAACTTTATTGTAAATCATGAAAATGTTTAATTCAAAGACTTTTTTGAACAATTTTTTGAATAAAGTAATGCACAGGACAAAACCCATCATAATCAAGGAAGAACAAGCGTCCCCCAAATTTTGTAAAAATTGCAAGAAAATTAAAAAATAAGCGAGGGGATAAAACCGGATTCGAGGCGTGCTATGATAAGCACTCACTCCAAAGTTAATATCCATCCCCATTCATACGCAATAATCAATAACATCCTACTTTTAATACACAACGGACTCTTTCTTCCGAGTGTTCTAACATGCACCCAAATAAACAATCCGACTAACTCTAAAATCCTTCTATTGTCTTCTTGAAATACAAATAAAAAAAAAATAAAAAGGGAAGAAATGAACTCGAGTGATCAAGAGCAAAACGAGTGAAGTTAAAAGCGTCGCCAAATGTTAGCGGATCAAGACATTTTATAGACTTAAAAAGAATGTCAAAGGTTGGACCTGGACAGGTCCTTAAACTGTCCCGTTTATCGAAATCAACTTCAAATATAAAATGGGATAACAATAAATCGCCGGGGGTAAATTAATCAGAAATGGGAAATTCCCCCGGGTCTGATCCTTACAATAAGACCGCCTGACATGCAGTCAACACGATGTAGGGATCCCTTACAAGGAAAAGAGGCAGCTGGTGCACCACTTCGCGTACTGTTGCGTCGGTTCTTATATGGGAACAAAAGCAATTTTGAATGAACTTTGTCCTGATTTATGTCGAATCACAGCCAGGAGAAAATTAAAAAAAAACAAAGGACGAAGAGTGACAGAAACATGCACGTCGTATCGTCCGATCACCATAATTGCTTTTGGCTAAAGGCGTTGGTTTTTCCTCCTCCCTCACGAAGGGAGGGCCATCCGTCGGCGGCCAGCACATTACATGGACAGTCCGAACTCGTTTCTTTAATCTTCGGTCCTTGCCACGTGATTGGACACTGAGATGGACCACGTGACGCGAAAGCGAAGGGTATCCGACCAATAATGTCATTAGGCGGTGTTGCTTTATGATTAATTGTTTTGTGAGAAAGCATCAAAGTAGGGTCGCCTTGTCCTACGCCTACAAGATAGGCATGTCGATAATCTCGATATTCACAGTTAACGCTTGGCACGTACTAAATCCAAGGGAAAAAGGATGCTAGAAGATGCCACAATTTTTTATATCACATCAACTTTAGTTTCGAAACTTTTCATTGGATAACTTCTAGTGCTATATTAAAGGAAAACCAATTAATTAAATACCTCCTATAACAAATTTGGACAAAAATTCTTAACCCTTCAAATAATAACAATAGGCAGTGTTGGTTTATGAGGAATCACTTCATGAAAAAAGCATTAAGTAGGGTCGCATCCTTCTTTTCCTAAAAGACAAGCATATCAATAATTTTCATAGTCGCAGCTGGCACTTGACACATATTAAATACAAAAGGAAAAGGATACTAGATGCATCATATTTTTTTAGCACAGCATTTATTTCAATTTTAAAACTTTTGTCGGATCACTCGTGATGTCACATCGAAGGAAAATCGACTAATTAAGTGCCTCCAATGATAAATTCTGACAAAAAAAAATCCTACACAGCCTTTTCTTGTAAAATGTTAATGCCTCCGTGGCTTTTTTATAAATGAAAAGAAAATCTCAACCCGGCAGCTTCGCGTGGACTGCGCGAACTCTCTTCTGCTTCTTCTTTAAAATGCCCGGACAGTTGCGTTATCCAGATTTCTTTTCTACTTCAGGTTTTGCAGTTTTCATTTGTTCTAGGTTTTGCGAATTCCGTCATGTCAGAGCTTTTCCAGTATTTCCTCCAATTCCACGACCCTCCACCAATCTCAGCACAGAGCTCTCTACGATGACCAGGTCGCAAAAAAGCGTACCAAAACCATCATTACTCCTGCTCCCATCAAATCAAGTACAAAAACAAAAGCGACAACATTTTCACTCCCAATCGCTTCAAGGGAGAAACGCAATGCACCGAGTGCAGACCTTCGACCAAGCGATTCCAGCGCGACTGAGTCAAGTCCGCCTAGAGCAATGCACCGAGCGCGTCCAGGTCAGGGTTGGTCCTCGTGACCAAGCCTTAGGCGTCCACCGTTACCCTTCCCCATTGCCATAGCTTACCGTCGATTGTTAGACGCAAATTGCGCAACCCCAAGATCTCCATAACCAGAACAAGAACATGCATAATTGAGTAGAAAGATTAACGCACCTGTTTTGGGATCCATCGAACATAAAGCGGAAGCATAAAAGGATTACCCACATATATCAAGGGGATCCACGCATCAAGTCCTTCTCCTCTATTGTCCTCCGTATCATTGGCTCAATGAGGCGGCCCCCCTCACGTTTAGCGTTAGGTAAACACCCCTTAGATGAGGATACATGTGAGAATTAAGGTTAGAGGAGAGACTTGAGCACTATTTATAGAGTTTCCAGCCAGTCCCCCCTCATTACGGCCAGCCAACTCGCCCACACTAGCCACACTAGCCAAGCCATATTAGACTAATTAAGAAACCTTCTACCTCTCTTTAGACCAACCCCGTTTTACGATAACCGTAAAAACAGTAAATTACAATATCAATTAATTTAGTCCACGTTAGGAAAACTCTTACATTCTCCCACTTGAACTATATTAATTGAAATCGTACCGTATGTGCGCACATTTGGTCCAGAGATAATTCTTAATAGTCAATCCTATCCCATAAAGTCTTAAACACCGAATCATGGTGGTAACTGCGTGTATACACATAGAGCCTTCCATGGTCACGAATATTCTCAACTTTATTGATATGGATTCAATATGGTAGTGTGTCAAATAGATAAAGTCTCTCATAGAGAGATCCCATTTGTCAGTCACCATTCTCTTACCTTAGGTGTCACAAAAACTTGTGCCACAAGAGAATGCTTTATGGTTCCAATGAACCCACATATGTCTTGTCCTTATGGTTAACCTTTCTTTATGTATCACAAGACATATGCACATGGCTAATAACCGGATGCCCCTAGCCTTCACTCAAGGTTTATACAATCCCTTGAGACTTTATCAATATGTATTCAACATAATAACAATACATTCAAAAATATTTTATTGAATGCAAAAGTTAATACATATCAAACCGTTACTAAGTGTAACGAACCACATATGTGAACTTTATTAGATAAAGCCATAATAGCTCCCATTAAACAACAGTATCCGAAGATACTCCTAAGCCCATGTTAACGATATGTTACTAAAATACACATGGGTGTAGGCCTTTAGTTAGTGGATCTGCAACCACATCATCTGTGAAAATATGTTATATTATAAGTCACCTTTCTGTACCATTTCTTTATGGTCAAAAAATATATTACCACCATATATTTAGAAAGTAAATAAATAATGTTACAAATTTGTTATCTCAATACAACCGTATGGGTCTATCCATCAAGTTAAAACGATCAATTCCGTCATGAGGTTTTGGAGCCTAAAAGCCCAAGTAACAGCCTAAAAGAATGTTACTAACACTGCTTACATAGCAAAAGATGACATAAGACTTTATTTACTGCACTTACTGCTAACATAAATCTGTATTTTGTTATTGATTGTATGTCATCAGAATAGCCAGCAAAGTTTACATCTAAATACCCTACTAACTGCAAGAATTGAACATGGCTATAAATTAGCATATAATCTATTGTCTTCTTTAAGTACCTTAAAACCTTCTTAACATCAACCCAGTGATCATGTCCTGGATTTGACCGATATCTGCCTAGAAGCCCCGTCACAAAGACAACATTTAGTCTAGTGCAAATTCGAGCATACATTATACTTTTAAGTGCACTGACACAAGGTACACCATTTAATTAGATTTTCTCAATATCTAAATAAGGACAATGTGATAGATTTAGTCCATCACCCTTAACAACAGGAGCAATTCCTGGCTTGTAATGATGTATATTGAATATTTCCAATATACAATCAGCAAATGTCCTCCGAGAAAATGTAATATAATATGGCAAAAACAATCCTTACGAGACCTCGAATACAAAGGATATAAGATGTCTCAAGGTTACAATTTGTAAGCAAAACATCAGAAAAAATAAATTTCCTCCCACTGACCTTGCAATATATTGAATTACTTTGTTCTCAATGGAACAAAATAATAACACTATGAAACTTTAATAATATTGTCTGGAAACTTGCTTAAGACCATAAATTAGAACTTTTCGGTCTACACACAAGTTTACTTGAATCTGCAAAAATCATCCAGTTGCACAATATAGATTTTGTATCTATTTGGCGTAACTTTATATCAAAATAAATTATTAATGCCACGTTCACTCGAAAGAACATTTAAAGAAATAATTATTTCTTCACTATAAACAATCCACCCCTCTTTCGAGTTAAAACGTTAGTTACAAATTCGGCTTTAAATTCCACAATCTTTGTTTGAAATTCTTTTAGTTTTGTACGCCAATTTGCAACTAATAAACTTGTGATCTTTAGACAAGTCAGTAAGTTTCCAAACATATTTCATAGATTGTATATCGCCTTTTATGGCATTTAATCACATACTTAATTGATAATAAGAAACGACATTTATAAATATGTCATTACATCAATCATATAGTGGATATTGTAATCATGCTCTCACAAATAGACTATATGGTATGATGGTATAACTGATCGTCTTTCCTTAACAAATCTCCTTAATAAAGCTGCAACCACTTCATTCTGCACTTGAGAGGTTTAGGAAATTTCATTATAAACTATATCAAGAATAGTACCTTGAACCTCAACAAGTTTAGTCTATGGTACAGGAGATTCCATAATTATCTGTATAGGTAAAGACAAAAACATAGTAACCTCCATCATACTATTATCTTTAATAATCTGAGAGTAGCTATCCTCTACAATAACGTCAATATTTAGAAACTTTAGAGTATGTAATTCCATAATTCTTATACCTTCTTTAGGGTCATAAAATCAATACCCCTTTTGTATATGAAAAAATTGCTTTCATAATATTAGCCCACAAAAGACCAGATAAATTAATTTTACTAATCATACTCATCACCATGTTTAATATGGTGCATTTATGCCTTTCGACCAAATCTTTTTGTCAGAATTTTCAGGTATAGTAATTAAATTACCACCCCAGAATCTACCAAGTATTTGACAAATGACCCTTTAAGATATTTCGTATTGTCATAATTGCCAAAATACTCATTACTACTATTAAACTTGACAATCTTTTAATCATATACGATATGTATATGTCATTAGGACTTAAACACAATCTTTGCAGATGTGTCCTAATTTCAATATCAGACAAGACATAATTTCAAGCAACTAAGACTTCCATCATCTTATAGCAGTGCAGTCCGCAGACAAACCTCTTTTCAAGTGTTCTAGAATGGAACGCTTCATGGACAGTAAGCAAATTCAATTGCTCTTTTCTCAAGCAACAAATCATATGTCCACAACTTAAAATTTGAAGCAATAAAAACCTCAATGATGACGGAATTACCATTTACAAAAAAGGTGACTGAAAAACAAGCAGTATATAATTAGCATCATGTGAGCATTGTGTAACTTGACGTACAAGTACACATCCAGAGAGTTACATGCAAAGTCACATAATCACCTTTGGGCAGAATACATGACATGCAATTGTACACTCCCTACATGATAAGGGTTATGAGAATATGTTCCAATTCTTCGTGAATTCATCACCTTTGGGCATATGAATCACTAGAATCAGTCACTCCTCTACCACACTATCATGTATCCCTCCATAAACTAATACACAATCACCTCCTTTGGGAGTATGACTACACATTAGGTCAGGAGACATCACAATCATCATACGAGACCGAAATTTCTCAAACCCAATCAAGCGTGCCACTTTGGCGGCCACTACTCAATTGAATCATTGAAATTCTCTCATACTAGGGATATAAGCTTTACTCCTCACATACACCATATATATGTGATTTTAACTTTAGTGATAGGGGCATCATATCACCAAAATCACATATCATGCTAATTACATTGCTTTATTCATTAATAAAAAAATAATCATATATATATATATATATATATATGTATGTATTAATCACAGTAACACAAGAAACTTCTCATAACGAGAGAATAAAACATCTCTTATGCACCCCTATTACATATTACCGAACAACATAAAAAGAATCTTTGATCTATAATATCTCTCATAAATTAACATCAATTGTAATACAGGATGCACCAAATCGACAAGCTTGACAGCTGATCTATTATCACTCATGAATTCATAAGGCAAAAATAACTCCAAGGCCAACAACTGATTTATTAATCAATTTTAGGTAACAAATATCATTACTTCAACCAGTAGCCTATTAATTGAGTCAAACCAGAGAACCAAATATCTAAAATTTAACAATAGTTACTATTGCTCTGCATAAATGTTGTCATACTCCTTAACATAAAAAATATTCAACTTGATAGACATTAACAAGTGACCAGATGAGTTCATGTACAATATGTAGTAACTTAATTGACATGCATTACCCACATTCAGCAGATGTGTTAATCGGTACAATCAGTTTGGTCACGAGTTCTTAATATGTCCATCATTCAAAAATTACCAGCGTGTCAAGGAGTATGCTTGAGTAACAAAAGTTTCATAACTTTTACTGTTTCTAATTAGATCAATACATAGCTCAAATACTATCACATATTGATTGTATCTCATTAAATCAGCTTCAGTTCACAATAAAGTTTGATTTTTATTGATGAATCACACCTTTATAATGATTATATGTGATAACATACTAGTAACCCATCACCTGTATTTCCAAAATCACAGAAAATACAAGAAAAATACGCAAAAATACACTAAAAATACATGTATTTAGGGTTCCGTATGTATTTTCACATCCATAAAACCATTAAACATATAAAATAAATATACCACGAGATAGGAAATCACCATACGAGTCCAATGCCGCCAGCCACGCGCCGATCGGAGCCTCCACGCGCCCACACACGTCGCCTGAGTGCGCGGCGCGTGGAGCTCACGCGTGGCACGCGTTCGACGCCCAGGCGGTGCGTGGCCGCGCGTGGGGGTGCGTGCGGCCTCCTCCGGCGACGCGCCGCCGACCTCCTTGCTCGTCTCGTCGAGCCCAATCCGAATTTGTGATTTAATTTTATTTTTATTCAACAAAAAATCTCGAAAATCACAAATTATGGCAAAATCCGTACTAATTAGGGCTAATCCGTACAAATTAGGGCAAAACCTTTATGCGTTCAAGTTCTAGAGTTATGGTTGCTCTGATACCACATGTTAGATGCAAATTGCGCAACCCCAAGATCTCCATAACCAGAACAAGAACATGCATAATTGAGTAGAAAGATTAACGCACCTGTTTTGGGATCCATCGAACATAAAGCGGAAGCATAAAAGGATTACCCACATATATCAAGGGGATCCACGCATCAAGTCCTTCTCCTCTATTGTCCTCCGTATCACTGGCTCAATGAGGCGGCCCCCCTCACGTTTAGCGTTAGGTAAACGCCCCTTAGGTGAGGAAACATGTGAGAATTAGGGTTAGAGGAGAGACTGAAAAGACTATTTATAAAGTTTCCAAATAGTCCTCATTATGGGCCAGCTCAACTCGGCCCACACTAAATCTGCCCATATTGTATATTAGACTAATTAAACCCTTCTATCTCTCTTTAGACCAACCCTGTTTTACGATAACCGTAAAAACAGTAAATTACAATATCAATTAATTTAGTCCACGTTAGGAAAACTCTTACATCAACAACCCCTGAAGAATGAAACAGCCTGCATGAAAAGCCATCATTCTCTATTAAGAATTGGCATTCCTTTTGCTGCAAATTAGAGTTTAATTAGAAGAGGGAAACGACCTGATTTGTCCAATTAGAGTTTAAATTTGAGGCAAACTTGTTGAATTATGTCCTTAGGACTATTTATGTTAACTTAGAGGGTTTGCGAGTCAAGTCGACCATAAAAAATGACAAGATATTGTCACTTCAAATTTGTGAAAATTTTCAAAATAATCTTAAACATATTGCAATTTTATCAATTCAATATTAAATATTTTTTTAACCAATTAAATTATAGACCTGCCAATTTAGTGCATTAAGCCAATTTTAGCCGATAGGTGTAGCTGGTTCGGCGTCCATGTCAACACTGGCTATCCTATGTGGAATAGACAACATCCAAGTCAATATTGATTGGCCAAGATTAAGCACATGGACTAAACTGATATAAATAAAAAAAAAAAAAGGCTTAATATCGAATCGATGCAATTATAACAAGTTCAGTACTTTTTTCACAGTTCTTCCCTTCAAATTCTTGGCATCTCAAATCAGAGTTAACACCTAAATGATCATTTTAGATATAAAGTGGCAATGAAGTGTTTTGTCTGAAAGTTTTTACGCAGAAGCGTCATATGAAATGATAATACTTCTAGTGTCATTTTTCCTAAATTCAAGCTAGTACCAAATGGAAAAATCACATCTGTGAAAATTTTGCATCTCCGGCATTTTTAAAATAGGTTTCAACCAAAGAAGAAAGGGGGGCTTAACATAGGCGAATGATTCACATCAGCACGGCAGTTTCGTTGTCGACGGTAATCAATCGCTTTTGGTCGGTAGCTCAGGGCGGGGTCGCTTTTGTGGTCCCACTACACGACGCATGTAACTTTCCCAATCCATGCACCATTATTTTTAGTACTACGGAGAACAAAATAATGCAAGTCTTCTCACATGGTTAACACTCCATGAAAAACTGTGGTGGTGAAGCTGCCTCGCAAAGATGCGACGTAATCTAATCAGCGTCTCCCTGCCCGGAAAAAGGCGGAAAAGGAACTGTTATTTTCAAGCTTTTATTTCACCGCAATCAAGGGGTTATATTATACCAAGATTTCCGCGTTAACCTTACGCCAGAGAAACTTCATCTGAGTGTGTGCTCTTGCTGGGTTTCAACAGGAACGTATCGCTAATTCATGTCATGGCTACACACAATATGGTCGGCTTTTCTGTCGTCGTTGTCCTCCTTGCCACTTCGGTTATCACCTCTGCCGGTTGTAAGCTCTCGCCGAGTCATTATCAATCAACATGTCCAAAAGCATTGTCGATTGTTCGAGCTGGAGTAGCAAAAGCAATCAAGAATGAGACCCGGACAGGCGCATCCTTGCTTCGGCTGCACTTCCATGACTGCTTCGTCAATGTGAGTCGCGTCTTCTAGAGATTCCTTGTGAAACGATCCCACTTTGATTCATTAGCCTTTCAGAGTTTTCCTCTTCTTTTCCTTTCTCCTCAATGTTGATGTTTGTATCTACGTATTGGTCAGGGGTGCGATGCGTCGATATTGTTGGATGACACGCCTAGCTTTGTGGGCGAGAAAACAGCAGCTCCGAACAACAACTCCGTGAGAGGGTTCGAAGTGATCGACCGCATCAAGGCTAGTCTGGAGAAGGAGTGCCCTGGAGTGGTTTCCTGTGCAGATATCGTTGCCCTGGCTGCTCGCGACTCAGTCGTTCATGCAAGTCCTCTTCATGACCTTAAAAAGTCTCGCCAATAAAAGAAATGAGAATATGTCGACTCTAATTTAGTACATTTTTGCCTCGACGGTTATAATCGGACAAATCTATTTTTTTCCTGATTTCTTCTATGTTTTCTCTTGTGTGAAATGGTCCCAGTTGGGAGGTCCTTCATGGACCGTAAGATTGGGGAGAAGGGATTCCATTACTGCTAGCAGGAGCCTTGCTAACACCTCCATACCTCCACCTACTTCGAATCTCAGTGCTCTCATAACCAGCTTCGCTGCTCAGGGTCTTTCAGTCAAGAACATGGTGGCTCTTTCTGGTAATTTCAACTCAATATTATCACCTTGCACCGCGCATTTCAACCAAGAATGTTCAAAAGAAAAGAACCAGAATTCAGCACCTATCATGATTCTGTTTTGGCAACGTCGATGTACTTTATCAGTGACAGCGGTTTTCAAATTGACAGGTTCACACACCATTGGCCTAGCGAGATGCACTTCTTTCCGAGGACGGATCTACAACGACTCAAACATAGATACATCCTTCGCCCATAAATTGCAGAAGATATGTCCCAAGATTGGAAATGATAATGTCCTTCGAAGGCTAGACATCCAAACGCCGACCTTCTTTGACAACCTTTACTACCACAATTTACTGCAGAAGAAGGGCCTTCTTCACTCTGATCAAGAGCTCTTCAATGGCACTTCTGTGGATTCACTGGTCAAGAAGTATGCATGCGACACAGGAAAATTTTTCCGAGATTTTGCCAAGGCGATGATCAAAATGAGCGAAATTAAGCCCCCCAAAGGAAGCAATAGTCAAATAAGGAAAAATTGCAGGAAAGTGAACTAAATATGAAGCTCATATATGCAATTTGAAACTGCCGCATATGAACGCGGTAGTGAAATCAGGGCTTGATAATGTCCCCTGACAATTTGTCGTCATGTATCTGTGTTCTTTACTAATTTGTGGTTGCTGCTTGAAAAATAAAGGAGCTCGTCTCAGTTTCTGTCAACCAGTATTAAGATCCACTCGTCTTTCTTATTATTAGCAGCATGTAGCTAATTAGCATCAGTCATCTCAATTGCAAACAACGATGCATTATCAAAAACAGAAAATATGATTGTTATGTATCCCAAAAAAGTAGTGATATGATTGTACGGAGTAATTAACAATAACGTGTTGATTGCGTATCAAGGCTAGACAGTGCTCTCCAAGTATAAGCAACTTCCTGGACAAGCTTCCCTAGAACAGTCCGCTAGAATTGGATGATTTGCCAAAGCCACGCCCAAGCGTAAGAAAGAAGCAGCCTCAATTGCCTTGGTGAACACAACGCATAGGCAATTTTCAGAATAGTAATCATTGTTATACAAAAGCTCCACTCATCTCAAAACTCCATAATCAAGTCATGGAATACGCAGGACAAATTCTACAAGCTCCAGAGTAAATGAGATGAAGACTCCATATGTACACTAGCAGTTACAAAACCAAAATCTCTGTAGATCGAGTATTCCACTGTCAGTTGACTGTACAGACATCACCCCCTATACTTGAGCGCTCTGCTCACCGATCACTGATATCTCTTGTATCTCTTCCACTTGGTCCAAATCATTAACAGAGGCTACCTCCTCCTCTGGCAATTCAAATGCATCAATCTCTTCAAAGTAAGATTTCTGCTGCCTGATGTAATCTTGCAAGGAATCATCAGGTACATCTTTCCTAGATGGTGGCTTCTGCTGCTTCTGCATCAACATCCCAAACGTAATTGAGCACAAAACACTGTCCAGTTACTGTTCGTCTATCTACTGAGATAAAAGAAAACAAGCAAGGGTCGAGGTAAAAGAAAGCCAAAAGAGATGATATAATACGTGCACCAGACTACTTTAAATGCAAAGGAATCTTGACAGAATACCCCTTTATTTGGAATAGAGCATGACTTGGATCCAGCACCACCTCCTTCGTCATTAAGCTTGTTCCTGTGTAGGAAGAAGCAAACACCAGAAAGGTATCGTTAAAAATAGAGAATGGGAACGGAAGTACATGCCCATTTAAGTTAAATTAGAATTAGAAACAACAGAGTCATTTTGCTAAGAGAAAACGCAATTCTTCTGCACAATAAGGATGAAAAAAGGTGCTAATCAACCATCTTAATGAAAAAAAAAACGGTTATAATAACACTCAAGCAGCAAGTTTCCTCATCACGTGAAACATCCTTACTTTCAATAGGCAAATTATCTACTCAAATATGTCGCATGCAACCAGCATTGATCACCAGGTTTCGTCCAATAAGACTGACTGTACTATGATACGAAGAGAGCATCGGCACACCACTTGAAACCCACAGTACTGGCCAAAGCAGAAGTTACAACCCCGCCAAACAAGCAATGCTGAAAAATTCAAATTCTTGCTGAATTTTGAACACAACGCATATCTTACATTAACGTCAACCTCACTCTTTGTTCCCTTTTGCTTCGTACATGGTGCTACAAATCAATTCTCATACGTAACGGCAGAAACCCAATATATCAGAAAGGGCGGGTACCTCATATTTCTGATCTTCCTAGCAGGAGAGCTAGTCATAGAGACGGCAACCCCCTTCTCTTTACGCTTGCCTTTATCCGCAGGCTTCCTGCGGTTATAAGTTGTACAGAACACGGACCTCTCGGAAGAATCACGCCCTAAACAGCAAAACATTTGGCAAGAAAAAGTACCAAGTTCAGCAAAACGAGGCCCCAATCTCATTGAAGACTAGATACCCTTTTTCAGGTATAACAATCTCACGCATTTCAGATTCTCGATAATGCTTAGAACCAAAAACCGATCAGATCACAGTGAGCCGGCCTTATCCAACCACATCTAAGTTTCTAACAGTCTGAACACCTAATCAACAATCGCTAAAAAAGACAGCTATCCTCGAAACTCCAAATGACACCGCGACATTCAATCGGAACGCGGAATCCAGCGTAAGCTGCCCGGGAAAAGAAAAAGAAAAACTGACCCGAAGAAGATGCAATCGGGCGAGGAGGCGTGGAAGGGAGGGGCGCGGCACCGGAGGAGCTAGGGTTCGGGGCGGTCCTCTTGGAAGCGGACGAAACGGCGGGCTTGCGAGGGGGCTCGAGCCAGGACGGAGGGGCGGCGTTGGTGAGGTCCGAGAGGGGCTTCCTCCCCCTCCTTCTTCGTGCGTCGCTCTTCGCCTCGGCTTCCATCGCCGCTACCACACGCTACGGAGCATCGTTAGCTTCGGATCGTGCTCGAGCGAAGCGCGAGTGGCGCGAAATACCGGTTGAACTGGAGTTCCTTTCTTCCTCTCTCTCTCTCTCTCACCCTTTCCCTTTTCGGGTTTTTTTTTTTATCGGAAACGACAGGGAACGTCGTGGAGATTTCTGGACCGTCGTCGTTGTTTCCTGCTCCGACCGAACGGGGAATAAGAAGCAAAAAGTAAGGGCGCGTTTGGTTGTGTTGCTATTCAAAAAGTATTTCAATTTATTTTTATTTTGAGAAATAATTTTTGATCAGAAAAATACATTTGGTAAATTTGTTTTGGGAATAAAAAAATGAATAGAAACAAGTTTGGTAAATTTGTATTTTTTTTTGTTTCTTTTAATTTTTAAATTTTTTTAATTTTTTAATTTTTTTAATTTTTAATTTTTTTTAAAATTTTTTCTTTTGGTTGGTCGCCGGCCTCGGCCATGGCCAGCGACCGGCTGACGAGGGCCGACGGCCTCGCCTAGCCACGGCGAGGCTTGCCGGCCCGACCTCACCTTGGCTAGGCGAGCTCAGGCTCGCCCAATTCCGATGAGGCCGAGCCTCGCCTTGTGCCGGCGAGGCTCGGCCTTGCCTTGGCTGGGCAAGATCGGGCTTGCCTAGATCCGGCAAGGCCGAGCCTCGCCAGGGGCCGGCAACCCTCCGGTGAGGTCGCCGGCCCTCGACAGCCGGTCGCCAGCCATGGCCAAGACCAGCGACCAGCCAAAAAAAAAAGAAGAAGAAAAAAAAAAAGAGAAGAAAAGAGATAAGAGAGAAAATTTGTTCTTCAAAAGTATTTTTGGAACAAAAAAAAATTTTGTTTCTTATTTCTGTTCTAATTTTGTTCCCGAAACAAAAAAAAAAAAAAGATTTTGAACAAAAATGCAAACAAACGCATTTTTGTTCTTTTTTTGTTCCAAGGAACAAAAAAATAAAAAATCTGTTCATGAACAAAATTTAAAAACGCAAACATGCATGCCCTAAAGAAGCGGAGGCCGACGAGGGCTTTCTCGTTAACGGGCCGGCCCAAGTTCAGCCCAAAACATCGGGGACAATGAGTTTAGGCCCATTTCTTATCTCGTCGAGCTAGTGGCGTCTTGGGCCGGGCGGTCCTAATTGGACTAATTGAAAATTGGATTAGTATTAGATTTGCCTCCGATTTGACGTGTCTCCGAATAATTACCTAACTAAATTTTTTCGCATGTGAATTGTCTAAGTGTAAAAGCAGGCATAATTTTTTCAACAAAACCCCAAACTTTTTATCAAAACCCAATTCTATCTCAAACTTTTTATTGTAGAATAAAGAAATCCCCAACTTTCTCTCTAATGCCAAATCCACCCATATGTCCAAAAATCCTCACTAATTTTTTCAAACTTATAGACATTAAGACCTCTCGTTAGGGATGAGCTGCTCTAAAGTATGTCTAAATTCCCCGAAACCTAGAACTTCAAATCGGTCCTCAATTTTTGAAACATAGAACCTACTTTATGTAACATGAAATAAAAAAAATGCAATTTTAAGATTGGTTATAGCCTATAGGGTCTACACAGAAACTAGGCATTTTTTTTTTCGTTGTTTCATTTCCTTTTTCTTTTGCTTCCTTTTTAGTCGAGATAAGATGAAAATTAAAGTCACAACAAAAATTTCCCTTCATATAGATAAAGTTTCATCAACAAAGCCACCTATCTAAAATAGAACCATTTATGAGTGAAGTAATCTGTTAAACCTAACGAAAAAAAATCATATTATGTTGTCATGTAGAGCTAATGAAAGGATTGATTCAAGAGCAAACTAGAAACACGCGTGAAAGAGTAGTGATTAGTTAATTTGAAATTTTCAAAGTGTATATTATACTAGATTTCTCTTGCAATGAACGTACACATATATGTTGTAGGTGGATTTCAATGGGTACACATCTTCAACCCACCACAACAAGTTTAATACTAATCCTAGTAAAGAAAGAACGTGTTGAATAACAATAGTAATGAAAAAATGCGACATCTTAAATTTCAGGTTCTGATTTCGATCGATATAGTTGGGCATTTCATTGACGTGATTATAGTTCTTTTTCCTGAACTGATCACTCATGAGATAACTAGTCTATCAAGTGAAGCCGTTAAGGAATTCTAATGCATCAGATTTGAGAATTCGGCTAAGAAACGATTGCTCGACCATGCGAATTTGCAAGAGATTATTACAACACAAGTAAGATGATTAAAAATCGGAGATAGGTCGACTCAACAAAGGTATGTGATTAAGTGTGGGTGATTCCACCTAATTGCACAATTCTTGTCGATCGACACTAGACCGATTCTTGTGTCGTTTTGGTACCCTGTACCTTGAGATTTCTACGACAATCGAGAGTTGCCAATGTGTCGAAAATGTACTTTGTGGCTTGAAAATAATCAAACACAGGTCAAATGCACGAGAATTTTTAAAAGCTACTCAGTAGATTAGAATGCACTAAATTCACGCCGAATTGAAATTAATCCTAAAATCAAACCCGAATTCAGAAATCAAGAGTTCTGTTATGTCACAAGTCATTTTAAGAGTGTCGACTCAACCTCAAAAGATTTTTCAGCAACCTGAGATTTTTTGAGAAAAAGTCGAGGTAGGGCCGTTTTCAATCAGAGTTTGTAGATGACCATTTTTGATTTCGAAGTTGGGATGCCAGTGAGTTATATTGATGAGGAAAAATGCTAATTGGACCGAGGACTCGACGGTTAAATTTTCAAAGGCCGAATTAAATTGATTCAAGGTGGGCCATTTTTGTTGGATTAAAGAAAAAGAAAAAGGAGAAAAGTGGTCCCTCTCTCTCTTTCTCCTCCCTCTCTCTCTCTCTCTCTGGTCGCTGTCTCCTTCCTCCCTCTCCTTGCTTTCTCGACTCTAACAGCAACCAAAGAAGTCGTGAAGTAGAAACGAGCAGCCATCGCCGTCACACACCTCCGTCGGAGCCAGATCCATCGCCGCGACGCCGTCATCCTGCCCGTGCACACCTCTGCCTCCCTCTCCCTCCTACTGGCGTCAAGTTCTTCTTCTTCTCTGGTTGTTGTTCAAAACCCTCCAGCAGATCTAAGAATGCCGAAGTTGGTTGCAATCCAGCTGAACTACCGTCGCCGCTCGCGCGCTGTCCACCGCCTTGCACGTCGCTGCTACCGCACCGACCTCGCCTCCTCACGCCGTCGTCCCTACTTCAGTCGAGCCCCAGCTGCGTCTCAGCCTCTGTCTGTTCGTGTCATGAGTTGTCGAAGCTCGTCCCCACTGCCTTGAGCTTCTGTCGACCTCCCCACAGGCCCGTCCAAGCCACCGCCGGTCTTCCCCTACTAGTTTCGGTCCCAAGCCAACCCGTTTCCCCCCATCGGCACCAACGCAACAGCAAACAAAAATGGGTATAGCAGCCCGGTTTTGGCCCATTTTGGCCGGCTTCCCGGCCTCAAATGCTTGGCCCACTTTGAGGAAAGTTATTCCCCTCGGCGTCCCTGTTGTTTTGGTCCGTTTAGCTCGCTAATCCGGTGAGTTTAGCTCACTAAATCTTGATTAGATAGTTAATGATGCCATAAGCTTGCTTAATCTAAGTTAAGTAAGTTTACGTGGTTATATTAGTTTATTTGGTTGAGGATTAGATTAGGATGTTTAATTAAATTAAAGTGCGTTTAGTTTAAAGTTAAGTAGGTTTATTTTAATATAAGCCTTGATCTGACATAATAGGTTTTATTTTTGATTTATTTAAATGTTTCGAAATTCTGGAATTTTTAATAATTTATTATATTCCGAAAATTATTTAAAAATAAAAAAATAAAAAAATTCAAAAAAATTAGTTATGACCTCAATTGCTCGAATTTCGTACTGATCGTTGTTGTGCATTTAGAATTTGAATTTGATGAAAAGATGTGGCAAATTGAGTGTTAATTATGGTAAATAGGGATTTTATTCATAAAAATCCAAGTGTCGGGTTTTGATGCAAAAAAATTGGATTTTAATGATTATATTAAATAGTGGGGTTTGAAAAAGTGAGATATTTGCTTTCTGGTTCAAAATTAGTGTGCTCCCACACACGTGAGTAATTTTTATAATATTTTTAATATGAAAAAAATAGCCGAGATCACTATTTTGAGTGGAAGCATTGAGTGAAATGTAAAGTGTCCTAGGGCCGAGTATGATTTGGCTGTGTGACAATTAAGAGGAATTGTCCTGGGCTGTTGAGCCGGACTTGTCCCTATATGGGATGCCCCTTACAACGGATGCGGGTTGCAGTAGAAGCTAGGCCAATTGGACCTATGCTCATTCGGGAATGCCATCGACGTAGTGACGAAGCCGCGCTCCAAGGGGGGAGGTGATGCCTCGCATTAATGTCAGTAGATAACCAAACTACGAATAGGCTATGCCCTTGTGTGACAGTGAATAATAATTAGAATGCGTGCTAAGTACGATTGTGATTTATATAAAAGTGATAACGTTCCAATGTTTTGAATTATTATTATTACTTGAGATTGTGTGAGACAAATTGTGCTAATCTGCAAGAAGGAATTAAGATGAGGTAAGTCTTTTGTGTAATGTGGCTAGGCCACCCGGGGTGTATTTTCTTTCTAATAGGGGTTTAGGGAGTTTAACTTGCTGAGAGAATATCTCACCCTGTTGTGGGCCAACATTTTTAGGTCCCTTGTAGACGGAGTGACCAGATCGCTTTGGTTGGCTTTGAGGAATTGCAGAAGTGAAGTTAGGAGGATTGGAGAACGTGTCCGACTTGTAGGTCGTAGGATAATTCTTTTTTTAGAGCCGGTCTTTTGTAAACTTTTGACTGTTGGCCTACGTTTGTAACTCCGTTGATTTATGAAAGTGTATTGTCGAGAAATTGCTTCATGCTTTTCTATTCCATATTTTATTGTTAGGGGTTTTATAATATACTTCCGCATGTGCATTAAAGAACTAATTAAGTCGACGACTTATCCTGGGAACGTCGCATTTGAATGACCATGGTGAGACGTTGGCGCGCCTGAGGTTCGGGGCATGACATCCCCGTTTAAGTGGTATCAGAGCATGGTCTGTGTATGGAGTGATAAGGTGCAATAAGTCATGGGATAGTTAGTAGGAAAGGCTTTTAATATGCTGATACATGTGGTTGATAATTGTTTGGTAGTGTGTTTGTGGGGTCACTTAAATTCTAACCTGATATTTGAATCAGAAAACAGGTATCTATAAAGAGACTGTAGGATGAGTGACCAGGAGTGGAAAACTCCTTGGAGGAGGTCAGTAAGACCTGTATCTCGGGGTAGAACGCTGACATGAGTTGGTACCCGAGGTAAAGTGCAGGCTTAGACTAGCATGAGTGTGAGAATACCGCCACAAGTCGGTACTTAGAGTGTGGTAGCACTGAACGATCCTAGGTTCGTCGGGATCGTTCAGGCACTAGAGTCTTTAGGAAGCATTTTGGGTTATTAAGCTCAGGACCGAGTCGCCGCTGTTGCCATTCTTTCTACCTCTGTTGTTGCCACGCTTGTTGAGGCCCAATCTGGAGTTGTGATTGAGGATCAAGTCACCGTATCTGAGTCAAAGTTCAGTTTAGACAAAGATGGAATTCGATTGGGGAGAAAGGTCAATATCAGAAGAAATGTGCCCTATTTCAACCAACCGGAAGAGTAGAATTGGGAAAGTCAGTGCTCAACTCAATCGATGTGTGTCGTGTCTATAAAAAAAGACATGGATCTATTCTGGGGGTGTGCAAAATACCCAGGAACCACCCGGACTGCCTGGAACTGGACCGGAACTGCCCGGAACCGGCGGTTCTTGAAGGAACCGGTCCAGTTCCCGATTCCAATTTTTCGGAACCGGTGGGTACCGGTCCGCTTCCCGGTTCCATGGGTGGATCCGCCCACCCGGACTCCGACCGACCGTACCGGAAATTTTTTAATATTAAAAAAAATACTAAAAGAAACCCTAGATTAGATCTCATTTCCTCACTCTCTTCATCTTTGGTTCTCACCATCTTTGTCTCTTCCTCGGTTCCTTCTAATTCTATCGCCATTTCGATTCCTCCTCAAGCATCGACACCGCCGCCGCTGCTCTTCCGCTGCCATTGTTCGCACCCTCGCGTCGGCCACCACCCGCCATAACAATGGAACATTGTTCCGCGACCATTCTATGTTGAAAACTTAACCATAGACCTCCTCCCCTCCTTCTCAACTCATAGACCCGACTATTCTATGTTGAAAACCAAAATTGTTTCGCGTCAAGATCGGATCCATGGATCCACCTGGGAACCGGACCGGACCGGCGGTCTGGTTCCCGGGTGGATCCCGGTTCCAATTTTTCGGAACCGGTCCTTAGCGGGGGGTTCCCGGCTCTAGGTCGGGAACCGCCCGCCCGGACCATGCACACCCATAATCTATTCTGTGCTATAAGAGAGAAATGACTTGTTACAAGGGTCGCTAGTACAGTCATTTAATCAAAGATTGTCTGTATAGACAGATGGAATCGCAACTGTTCCTGACACCGCCGTTGATAAGATAGAACAGAGGAAATATGCTTCGGGACATTTAGTGGGGTACTTAGAACGGACCTCAGTGCAAAAAATGGAGCATGATTTGAATTTGGCTAGCACAGCCGTCAAGTTAAGAACTGCCCATGTAAGTTTAGGAAAGCGTAAGCACTGTTACTACAAATAGGACGCCACTAGGATGGCTAGAGGAGTATGAAGGGATCGACCATGCATCAATCAGAAGAAGAATGCTTTTGAGATGTTTTTATCAGAGTAGTGTGGCAGAATTTTCAGTGAATGTTGTAGGATCTTCGTAATGGTAATAAAGTGATAGAAAGATGAATCTCTGACTATAATTGTACTTGAAGGGTTTGCTTAAGTATGACTTGGAAGTCATTTATAAAAAGGTTTGGCTTAAGGAGTTTTCTGTTGTTTTGAATCGTGGTAGTGATGTAATTCAGCTTGTTTAGTTAGCGTGCGAAAGTTTTGAATCACTGAAAGTCGAAGAGGAACTTCAATCCTTGTTATTCGTCACTAAAGATGACCTGGTTCAAGTGCTTGGTTATCGAATCTACATGGCAACTGTAACGGATGCGTCAATTGAGGGGCTGAATATGGAGAACATAACCATAGTACAGAAGCCTTCTGAGTTATTTTCTAAAAAATTGCCAAGTTTGTTGTTAGAAAGAGAAATAAAGTTTGTGATTGAATTAGCACCCGAAACAGAGCCAGTCCCTAAGGCTCCTTACTGGATGGTGTTACCCAAGTTAAAAGGACTAAAAGTGCAAATGCAAGAATTATTGGATAGGGGATTCATATGTTCCAGTGCATCACCTTGGGAAGCACCTATTCTATTCGTGAAGAAGAAAGTTGGTTCGTTGTATTTGTACATCGATATTCCTCAAGATCGCCTGGAGATCAGGGTATCATCAGTTGAGGATCGGGAAGAAAGACATACCGAAGTTAGCATCTCACACTCGATATGGCAGTTATGAGTTCACTGTAATACCGTGTGGTTTGACGAACACCTTAACTATTTGTTTGGGTCTTATGAGCAGAATGTTTAAGGGTACTTAAATCAGTTGTGATCGTGTTCATTGAAGTTATCCTGCTGTGTTCAAAGAGTACTGAGGAGCACGAGAGACATTTGGGGATGGTACTTCAGACCTTGAGTACTTTTGGATTTTATAATAAGCTTAGTGGATGCGATTTTTGGATGATTCGTGTTGCGTTCCTAGGTCATGTAATTTCAGGAGAAGGAATTTCCGTAGACCCCGTCCAACATTAAAGCAGTGAACAATTGGCCGAGATTGACTACAGTGACAGAGATCATAAGTTTTCTAGATTTAGCAAGGTATTACAGACAGTTTGTATATGGGTTTTTCAGTGTTAGTATCGCCGTTGACAAGACTTCTGAAGAAAGAAGAAAAGTTTGTGTGGTCAATTAAGTGCGAAAGTAGTTTCCAAGAACTTAAGCAAAAGCTAAGTACTGCACTTGTGCTTACTATACCGTCTGGTCCAATAAGATTCGAGATCTACAGTGATGCGTCATTTAAAGGATTAGGTTGCTTGTTGATGCAGCATGATAGGGTTATTACTTATGTGTCCCGTCAACTGAGATCTTGTGAGTTGAATTATCCGACGCATGACCTAGGACTCGCGGCAATTATCTTTGTCCTAAAGATTTGGAGACACGATTTGTGTGGAGAAAGATTATGGATCTTCATTGTCCAACTTAGTCTTCAATATTTATTCTCTCAGAAAGAATTAAATTTGAAATCGCGTTGTGAATCAGAACTTTGGAAGGACTAGGATTATGATATTCGGTATTCCCTAAGAAAAACGAATAAGGTCGCAGATGTCACACCCCAAACCTCGAGCGCGCCAACATCCCACCATGGTCATGCAAATGCGACATTCCTAGGTAGTGTCGCCGACTCCATTCATTTATTATTGCGCAAGCGGAACGTATTGTTATACCCCTAACAATGAAATACGGGATAGAAAAGTAGGAAGCAAATTCACAACCAATCACTTACATAAACCAACGGAGTTACAA
Organism: Eucalyptus victrix; assembly: GCA_016097545.1. Classification (NCBI taxonomy): domain Eukaryota; kingdom Viridiplantae; phylum Streptophyta; class Magnoliopsida; order Myrtales; family Myrtaceae; genus Eucalyptus; species Eucalyptus victrix. The sequence goes on along the minus strand of CM027841.1, from coordinate 49,113,191 downwards.
ACGAAGGCCTACAGCCAAAAGTCTACAAAAAATTGGCTCTTAAAAATGAACTGTCCTACGACCTACAAGTCGGACATGTTCTCCAATCCTCATGACTTCACCTCTGCAACTCCTCAAGGCCAACCAAAGCTATCTAGCCACTCCGTCCACTAGGGACCTGAAATTGTAATCCCCAAACCGGGATGAGATAATGTCTCAGCAAGTTCAACCTCCTAAGCCCCTATTAGAAAGAAAATACGCCCAATGGTGGCCTAGCCACATCAGACAGAGAACTTACCTCCCATCAATTCCTTCCTGCAGGTTAGCACAATTTGAATCACACAATCTCAGGTAGTAATAATAATTCAAACAATTGGAACGTCATCACTTTCATATAAATCACAGTCGCACTTAGCACGCATTCCAATTATTATTCACTGTCACACAAGGGCATAGCCTACTTGCAGCTAGGCTATCTTCTAACATTAATGCCAGGCATCGCCTCCCCACCTTGGAGCGCGGCTTCGTCACTACGTCGACGGCATTCCCGAAGGAGCATGGGTCTAATTGACCTAGCCTCTACTACGACCCACGCCACGTCACTCTCTTGACGGCATTTCTAGAAGAACAAACGTCTAGTTGGCCTAGCCATTACTGCGACCCGAGCCACATCACTCTCTTGACGGCATTTCTAGCATAATAAGGGTTCAGTTGGCCTAACCTCTACTGCGACCCGAGCCTTTCAACCAACACACGACAATTCGATACCGATCCCTGGATACTTTACATTTCACTCATATAATCCAATTACGATATTAACCATTAAAAATTCAATTTCAATGCCAAACCCGACACTTGGGATTTTCTAAATAAAATCCATACTTTTCACAATCAACACTCAATTTGCATTATCCAATCATCAAATTCATAATCTGAATACACAGCAGCGATCAGCACGAAATTCTGAGAATTTAGAGTCCAAAATAATTTTAAGAATTTATTAAATAATTAAATTTATTTCGAAAATCAATTAAATAATAATATTCATATTTTTCACAATCCACACCAATTTATAATATCCAATTATCAATTTCAAAATTTGACTTCACAGCAGCAACCGGCACGAAATTCTAAGAATTTAGGGTCTTGACAAAATTTTCGAAATTTAATAAATAATTAAATTTATTCCGAAAATAATTAAATAATAATATTTTAATAATTTCGAATAATATTATATCATTAAATTATTTAATAATTTTGGAATATTTAAATAAATCAAAAGTAAATTCATTTACGTCACATCAAAGCTTATATTAATATAACCACTCACTTAGCCTTAAATTAAACACAATTTAAGTTAATTAAACACCTTAATATAATCTACCTTTAAATAAATTAAACTAACCACCTAATAACACTTAACATAAACTAAGCACCCATAAAGCATTCTTAACCCTCTAATCAAGGTTTAGTGAGCTAAACTCACCTGATTAACGAGCCGAGCGGACTAAAACGACGAGGATGACGCGAGGATCGACTTTTCTCAAGGCGGGCCAAGCATCCAGGCTTGGGAAGGCGGCCAAAATGGGCCAAACGTCTGCTGCCATACCCATTTTCTGCAACTGCTATTTGGGGCCGAAAGGAGGTGGATCCGAGCTCGATCGGGCAGAGGAATGGCGGGGAAGAGGCGACGGCTACTCAGGGCAGTGTCAGACGGCGACGGCAACAACAAAAGAGGCTCCGGCGACAGCGAACGACCAAGGGCAACGGCTGGTCTATGGGGCTTGGTCGTGCGAGCGGACGAAGGCGTGGCCGAGGCAGTGGCACGAGCCGGCGAGCGGACAAGCGAACGAGCGGTGCTAGCGACGACGAGCATGAACGGCGGATGGCGACAAGCGGACGGAGGGGCGGCCTGTCGAGCGTCGCGCGAAAGGGAGGCTGGTCGATCGCGCATCCTCTCCCCCCTTTCTCTCTCTTCTCAAGATTAAAGAAGGTTGTGGGACCTCCTCACTTTTTGAGGACCAATCAAGACTTGCCACTTGTCAAGCTCTCCTTCACTATAGCCCAACCACCATGACCTAAGGTGATGTCATACTCAACTAATTCAAATCCTCCACAACATTTTCTAATGGGTCCATTTTATTTTTCCGCTGGGGCATGAAACTTTGTACATTGATTTCTTTAATTCCATTCAATGCTTTCCCAATTGAATCCATTTGAAGTCCATAAAATTAATCCAATGTCACCACACTTCAATTCACATCTTCACTTGTCCATAGAACCAACTTAAGTCTTAAAAGCATGACCAAGGACGGGCCTACAAATTCCTCGAGCCAAATTAGCCATTCTCTAATTTAATTCGCCGAAAAATTCTGATTACATGAAAAAATTTCTAAAGATGAGTCGATATTCCTAAAATGATTTGTGACACACCAGACTTCCAATTTCTGAATTCGATCTCAATTCCACGATCAATTTCACTTTGGCACGATACTAGAGCGGCCCAACCTACCAGGTAGTCTTTAGAAATTTTCATGCATTTGACCTGTGGTTGATCATTTCAAGCCACAATGTACATCTTTAAAACAATTGGCCTCTTTCAGTTGTCGGGGTAATCTGAAGGTTTCAAATACGAACACAGGGTACCCAATCGACAGAAAAGTCGGTCCAGTGTCGATCGACAAGAATTGTGCAATCTGGTGAAATCACCCACACCTGATCACATGCCTCTGTCGAGTCAACCTATCTCCGATCTCTAATCGATTTTTAATTGTGCCATAATGACCCTTGCAGATTAGCTCAGTCGAAATATCGCTTCCTGGTTAAATTATCGAGTTTGATGCATTAGAATTTCTTAACAACTTCACCTGATAGACTAATTTTCACATGAGTGGCCGACTCAAAGAAAAGAATTATATGCATGCCAACAAAATGCCCATCTCAATTTATTTAAAATAGAATTGGAAAATCAAGATGTCACAGCAGATGCCTTAAGTTGGAAGTCATCAGTAGCACAGATGGTACTCAAGGAATGGGTTTTAATTGAGAAGGCATAAGATTCGGTTTTCAAATTTGAGGTAAGCCACCTTTTGAGTCTTATGGCCACCCTCATAATTGAATAGGATATTCAGGTTAAAAGCAGACGTTTCAATTGTCAGATTGGGATGTTCAAGAAATCCTGTAAGAGGATACCGATAAGAGAAAGGTTGACTTTCAGATTTTGAAGATAGAATGTTGAGGTATCATAGGTGATGATGGGTGTCAGACAGTAAGGAACTTGAGGAGAAAACCTTGACAGAAATTCACTATAGCAGTTGTAGTATTTGATTAGATAATTCGAAGTAGGTTAGAATCAACATCAGATTGGTTGGTAGACCGCTATGAAGATAGATATTGCCGAACAAGTTATAAGTGTTGGATGTATTAGTAAGTGAGAATTTGGTAATGTAAACCAGGAAAGCTTTTTCAAGCACTTGAGAGAGTCCTATGTGGGAATGGAAGTATAGCATGATGGAATGTTATGACTAGGGGTGAGCGGTTCCAAGTTCCGATTCGGTTCCGTCTGGAACCTGGAACCTACTCGTCAAAACCAAGAACCTGAAACCTACCTGGTCATAGGTTCCAGGGTCGGTTCCAGGTTCCAACAGGTTTTTTTTTTATTTTATTCATTTTCAGAGTTGAATTATAACATACGCGCAAACCATATGTTTCTATTAAACCATATGCTTAACCTATTAACAGCAGGTTCATATTAGGAGCAAATCTACCAAAAATCATGCTGGTGCATATTTCTGTTTTCAAGCACTTAAATATCCCTATGAACACAAAAAAACCTAATCCAATCCTTAGAACAAAAGAAAACAAACTCAGAAAAATGTAGATTGGAGCGGAAGAATGATGTAAGCATAATCTTTGTCTCCTTTGACATTCAAAGCAAAGGCCCCGAATAACATCTTCTCGAACACAGTAGCAGCAGTAGTCAAAGCCATCAATGGGATGTCAAATTTCAAGAACTTCATCTTGGAGGTGCTGAAGTTCTCTCTTAACATAGATAGTTTCCTGAAACGTGAAAAAACTTCAATCAGGAAAGAATCCTTACCATAAACTTCAACCAGGATAATTAACATGCAAAGCTGAACCAATGGTCAAAGTCATGGTAAATAACCGAGCAACAGGTAAGAATAAAGGATGTGAAACCCCAATCGCTCTCTAGCAGTGAAAATGCATTTTGTCTTGCAAGATCAGCGGGAGTTTAGTGATTGCAAAGGATGTAGATCATAAATAGAGTGTGCATATAATAATATAGACATTTACCATGTTATGCAAAAACAACATTCAACAGCAGATCAAACAACTGGAGTAAAGTTGAAACATGTTTGAATAAAATATTCGAAACACAGCAACAGAATGTTCTAATTTACTTTAGCAAAACATCAATTTGGTCCTTCAGATTTCTTCAGCATCAAATCTACACTCGCCAGCCACTTTCAACATGGTGAATATTCACTCCAAAACTAATATGGGTGTCTAAAGAGGGGTAGAGTGACAAAATCACGTGTTCCCTGTTACTTGAATTTTATACATCTTACACGAACCAACAAAAGAACTCAAATCATCGCTTATCATCCTTTCAAAAATATATTAACAGCAAGATTAAATAAAAGAACCATCTAGCCGGGGGGAAAAGGAGGCCCTGGAGTAGACAATGCATACCTTTTCTCTTTGAACCAAAATTTATCTGATTAACTATAGTCAATTTGAACCGTGCAAAGCTAGATCATTCGTCTGGAAGTCCTGCAGGATCAGCAAAACTCAAATATAGTGCCAAAGAGTTGGTTCTATTGCCTTTTGGGTAGATCAACAGGCGCCTGCTCAAAATCAAGCCAACAGCCTAAGTAGATACATCATTTTACGACTGCTGAAAATGAAACAATGTTTACCAGTCATGGCCGCCAACTGTGAATACTTAAGAGTAGTACCTGACTGAACTTAAGCTATTGAAGTTGGTGATTTTCCATATGTATTTCCAAGAGGTTACAAGTCGTTCACCCAACATTTCCTGCTTCCCCATTGGCAAGAGTTTTAGGCTGCGTTTGGTAACGTTTCGTTCTTTTTTTGTTCCAGGGAACGAAACAAAAAAAAAGTGTTTCTCTTCCGGGAACACTTCTTGAACAAAAATATGCGTTTGGTAAATTTGTTCGGAATAAAAAATAAACAAAACACGTTTGGTACATTTTTGTTCTTTTTTTGTTTCTTTTAATTTTTTTATATTTTTATTTTCATTTTTCATTTTTTCCTTTATTTTTTACTTTTTTCTTTCGGCCGGTCGCCGGCCTCCGGCGACCGGCCGACGGGGGCCGGTAGCCTCGCCCAGCCACGGCGAGGCTCGCCGGCCTCGGCGAGGCCGAGCCTCGCCGTCGTTAAGCGAGGCTCGGCGTCGCCGCGCGGGCGAGGCCGAGCCTCGCCTTGGCTGGGCGAGCTCGGGCTCGCCCAGATCCGGCGAGGCTCGAGCTCGCCCGCGCCGGCGACGCCTCGCCTCACTAGGGGCCGGCGACGCTCCGGCGAGGTCGCCGACCCTCGACGGCGTCGCCGGCCCTCGACGGCCGGCCATGGCCTCGGCCGGTCCGGCCAAAGAGAAGAAAAGAGGAAGAGAAGAGGAGAGAGAGAAGGAGAAACAAAAACAAAAAGTTGTTTCTTGAGAATTGTTTCTGGAACGAGAAACAACTTTTTGTTGTTTCTCGTTTCTATTCTTTTTTTGTTTCGGAACAAAAAAAAAAAAAACAAAAACGCAACCAAACGCGTTTTCTTCTTTTTGTTCCCTGGAACAAAAAAACAGAAAAAGTGTTTATAAACACTTCTCGAAACGAAAACATGCGGGCCCTTAGCAAAACAGAGTTTCATGAATGATTCTCTAACATCAAAATCACGCCATAAATATACTTCCCGAGCTATGAAAACAATAAAAGAAAAAGATATGATGTTCGACTTCATGTGAAATTAGTTATGACTACAAGTCGAAGACAAACTTGGGACTTCTGATAGAGAACGAACATGCACCTCTCTATTTGAACAAGGGACGAGCTCGGCTATGATCAAACGGCCTGAGGATGGAATCGCGGCAGGAACGGTGGCTTCTGGCGTCTGGTTGCAGCGGTGGCAGCGACGGTGGAGCAGAGGAGGACCCAACAGCAAGGGCGTCGGGGCTTCTGGCGCTGAGCAGGGACGTCGGTCGCTGGTCTTCGGGGCAACAACGTCAAGCGTCGGAACTACTGGCGTCGGGTCGTTGAAGCAGAGGAGGAGACAGCAGCAGCGGCGTCACGGCAGGAATGATGGCTTCTGGCGTCTGGTTGCAGCGGCGGTGGAGTAGAGGAGGACACAATAGCAGGGGCGTCGGCGCTTTTAACGCGAGCAAAGGCGGTGGGTTGCGAGCGGAGACGAGCTCGGTTCAGATCTGCCTACGTCGGGTAGTTGTGGCGTTGGCGACAGGCAGAGGCAGAGCACGACGGCGACGGGCGTCGAGCGGTGAGGGTTCGCGCGAGCAACGTCGGCGACTGTTGTCTAGCGGCGATGGCCTTGAAGGCGAGTGGCGTCCGGCAGCGTGAGTTGAGTTCTCTGCAACACTTTCTTTTCTGGGACTCGAAAGACTGAAGTGCCAAGCGGGGGAGGGGGGCTCCTTTTGGAACCCTAACTAATCGGTTCCGAAACCGGTTCCGCGACCGATTCTGATTCCGCGACCTGTTCCGGTTCCAATTCCAAGATTACCGGTTCCCGGAAAAAAGGAACCGGGAATCGGAATTGGTCCTTTAAGAACCGGGAACTGAACCGGAACCTCCGGTTCTACTCGGGAACCGTGCTCACCCCTAGTTATGACAGGCTTATTAAGGAGTCAGGAAGAGTATTGATTCCTTATGGGGTTGTGGTCGTTAGATGAACGGAGTCAACTCACCTTAGTACATCACGAAAAGATCTCGATTAGAATAGGTATATCAAAGTGTGTGTATATCATATAATTCATCTGCATGGAGTGCCAGGAATGAATTGTATTTCAAATCTAGATCAGACGTTCCAAGTTGGCAGAGCTTTCAGATGGTTCTTTCTTAAGCAGCGCATAGCAGAGAGTGCAAAATTTCAATTGCCGAGATGAAATTAGGGAGAGAAAGATCACAGGCCAGGGTCAATACAGTAGTAGTCAGTGATTGTAGTTGCCGAGATCAGTGTCAAAGTTATATCAGATCTTGACCAGAGGTTCCCAGTTTCAGTAGATCAGTCAGATAGTTTCTTTTTAATCAGTGCAGAGCAGAGTGTTCAGAACTTTAGTTGTTTAGTTGAGATCAGAGAATGAAAGGTGTAGACTTGGCCCATCTTGTCAATTCTATTATTTTAAGGTACGTTTTTGCAATCAAGGCCTTCTATATATGGGCCACCCTTTCGAGTCTTCCTACTATTTCTCCGCAAAATATATGCTGATTATATATCCACCGAAAGTGGCCTCGACCCAAATAGACTATAGGCCTATATTTTTATTTCCTCCAAATGCTTTGTGCGTTTGGCAAATTTTGCCACTAGAGTTTAGGCCTCTCTTGTGCCAAAGTCTAGGCATTTTGTAATATAATCGCAAAGGCCTTGAGGTCAAAGTTCAGTTTTGCAAATGTTGCAAGCTCGATGCAACTTGGGGCTAGCATTGACTTTCAGCATTTCGAAAACACTACTTCCAAGGTTATATAAAATTATTTTCAATCTTGCCCTCTCTAATATCTTTATTTCCATTCTTGAACTCATGAAACAATTATTCTCTTTGAATTATTCATGTGAAGCTCCATCGAGTGTCGTGCAAGTGTCACGGGCCGAAAGATGGACGACCCGAGAGGTTCCCCAAAGTCGACTCCAACTCGCCCGTGGACCTTCTGCTGTCACTCGGATTCCCACCAAGCCTGCTCCCCGAATTGCAAGGACGGGCAAAACTGTCAATGAACTAGATTACGGGAGTCTGTTCCTTTTATTTATGTCGGTAGATGGTAGCTCAATATTTATATCGGTAGTTGAGGCGGTGCGATCTCGTCCACCGGTAGAATTCTAGATCGATGGTTGTAATCCGAGGCCCTCAACTATAAGAAGGGGTGCCCTCCTTCAGTTGTAATCACCCAACCCAACATTTCAGTAATATAAAAGCTTCCGCTTCCTTTTCAGAGCTCCTCTCTCTTGCTTTCCCTCTCAACGATCCGGGTAAGCGAGCGGGTAAGCGTTCGATCGAGCAAGGCTTTGTTCGGGTAGTCCAAATTCGCCCGAGTCGCCGCGCGGTCACGATCCCAATCGATCGGCCCGTGACAAGTGGTATCAGAGCAAAAGAGAGATCCGTTTGAGAGAGCGCCAACTGTTCGAAGGAATGTCGAGCCAAGAAGCTGTCATCGTTGGAGAGACCGTACAAGTCCAAGAGGACCGCGGTCGTGGAAAGAGAAGAGACGCCTCAAGGGACGTCGTAGCTGCGTTCGATGAGAAGATCGCGAATGTCCGGAGCGTTGTGCAAGAACTCATGGAAGGTCTTGACGACGTGCGAGACCGGATCATGGAGGTCGACAGTTCACTCCGCGAAGATTTCACTTCGTGCATCAACGAAGCTGCCGCCCCATTACACGACAAAGACGAAGCCCTTGAAGCATCAATCGATGTGCTAAAGGAGCGCGTCCAAGTGGTTGAGGAAGAAGCTCCGCGTAGGGACGAGATCGAAGCCATGAAGGCCGAGATCCAAGAGCTCAAGACCGAGCTTGCCCTGTGCAAACTAAGCATCACCAATGGTGCTGTGCCGAACCAAGCGGTGCCCAAAATTGAGGTACCAAAGCCGAAAGAGTTCAAAGGCGAACGATCCGCCAAGGAGGTGGACAACTTCGTCTGGAGTATGGAGCAATACTTTGGCGCCGTCAACATGCACGACGAGACGACCAAGGTATGAACCGCGTCCATGTTCCTGTCTGATACGGCAATGCTTTGGTGGCGCAATAGGTGTGTCGAAGTTAGACGAGGCGCTGATCCCGTGTGCACATGGGACGACTTCATACGAGAGTTCCGGGATTACTTTTTCCCCGAGTTCGCTCAACAAGAGGCCCGTAGCGAGCTCCATCGCCTCAAGCAAAGAGGCACGATCCGAGAGTACGTGAAGGAGTTCACCGAGCTCAAACTCCAGATTCGCAACCTGAGCGAAGAGGAGGCTCTCGGAGCATTCATGAATGGGTTGAAGCCGTGGGCACTGCTCGAGTTGAAGCGGCGGGATGTGAGTAGCCTGGCGCGTGCGCTGAGCGTGGCCGAGTCACTCGTCGACCTCACCAAGACCGAACCAAGGAGTCGGCAAAGAGATTGGAGGACCGATCGACCTTGCGAGGATGAAGCTGGAAGAAACACTCCCCGGGTCGCCCATGAGCAAAGCGGCCGAGCCAAAGCATGGGGAGAAGGGTCTTCCAAGCCAGCCTTCCAAAGGGGTAGACCACCGACGGACTACGCGAGCAGGTTTGATCAACCCCCACCTTCTCCTTGTTTCATTTGCCAAGGTCCGCACTGGACCCAAAAGTGCCCGAAGAAGGGTCGAATCAACGCCCTCCTTACCCTTGAGGAAGAAAGGGAGGAGTCCAAAGAAGACAAGCGGCAGATCCGGATTGGAGCTGTGAGGATGATCAACTCGGTCCAAGCCCAATCGCCGACAAAAGAAGAAATCGCTCCAAACACCGACATGTTCTTTGTGGAGGTCGAAGTGGGTGGCCGAACGCTCTACGCTTTGGTCGACACCGGCGCATCCAACATGTTCATGTCGACCGAGGTTGCGAAGACCTTGGGACTTCGCGTGGAGCCATCCGAGAAGTCGTACAAGCCGATCAATTCGGGCGACTTCCATGGCGTAGGATCAACACCCGACGTGGACGTCAAGATTGGCGGATGGAAAGGACGAATGGCGTTCGAGGTAATCCCTCTTGACAACTATGATCTCATCCTTGGAATGCAGTTTTTCCATAGTGTGGGAGCCATGATCGACATGAGGACGAAGTGCATGATGATCCTCGATCAAAAGTGCCCGTCGATGATCCCCATGATCAAAGGGGTGGTCGATACCAAGACCATCGCGTCGATCCGACGCCTCGACAAGAGCTTGAAGGCCGTCATGCGCATCAACAAGCTGACCGAGGTGAAGCCAAAGGCAAAGTTCGATCCTACTCCGACTCATGCCATGCCCATCCAAACGCTCTTCCCCGAAGTTGAGTGTGCGCCGCGTGCTCCGTCCAAGCCGAAGACCGAGCCGCGAGCGTCCGAATTCATCATGGAAGGATGCGGCCCTTCGTTCGTGAGCGTTCGAGCGAAGAGAAACAAGAACAAGAAGGCTCGTGCCAAAGCCCGCAAGGCTGCTCGCCGAGCTGAAAGCGACGAGGACGTCACTCGAATGAGTGGGGGAGAATGTCACGGGCCGAAAGATGGACGACCCGAGAGGTTCCCCAAAGTCGACTCCAACTCGCCCGTGGACCTTCTGCTGTCACTCGGATTCCCACCAAGCCTGCTCCCCGAATTGCAAGGACGGGCAAAACTGTCAATGAACTAGATTACGGGAGTCTGTTCCTTTTATTTATGTCGGTAGATGGTAGCTCAATATTTATGTCGGTAGTTGAGGCGGTGCGATCTCGTCCACCGGTAGAATTCTAGATCGATGGTTGTAATCTGAGGCCCTCAACTATAAGAAGGGGTGCCCTCCTTCAGTTGTAATCACCCAACCCAACATTTCAGTAATATAAAAGCTTCCGCTTCCTTTTCAGAGCTCCTCTCTCTTACTTTCCCTCTCAACGATCCGGGTAAGCGAGCGGGTAAGCGTTCGATCGAGCAAGGCTTGGTTCAGGTAGTCCAAATTCGCCCGAGTCGCCGCACGGTCACGATCCCAATCGATCGGCCCGTGACACAAGGCTCCCAAGCAATCGTCAAGGGTCGTTGACAATTGCGTATGGTGCTAATGGTCAAGACTAGATTTGGACGGTAGAGGCAAGATTTGCGTTTCCACAATCTAGGTCACCAAGGTTGCACCAACCTTGGCTTCGCCTTGCCTAGGTCATCAAATATTGCATAGGGTGGCCAAGGGTCACCACGGTTCATGGAGGGTGTCAAGGATCAAGGTGATCTAAAAGTGACGCTCCAATTTTAGCTTAGGGTCGCTAGTATGATGCTTCATCGAGGGTTGTATGAGGCTCACTAATAGTCACGTAAGATCGTCGAGGTCGTCGACAATCATGGGTCTTAATTGATGAGGTCTGGATTTGCACGATCTAGGTCACTGAGTTCGTGTGCTGGGCCGCCGAAGGTTGCGTAACCTTTCGGCATCGTCAATGGTTCAATTGCCACCAACGAGTTGCTTCAGTCAATAATGGTGCCAAACGTTTCTCCTGGCCTCTTCCAAGATGATTTCCTCTCCATCATTCGGTAGCCAGACCTCTATTTTTTGTCGTTTTTTCCTGCAAAACTTCTTTGCAAAAGATAGACCAAATGTCAATTAATCGAACGACATTTGCTTCTAAGTAAATACACCTCGAGTCAAAGATCCTTGGAAAAATGACTTCAAATTTCTCCAGAACTCCCCGAAACGCACCTAAAAAAAAAACTATTTCGGATTTGATGGTTTTAATTACTCTTTTATTTGGGATGCCTTTTTTTCCTTTTGGAGACGGTCCCTTCTGTTGGTGAGGAGTGCAAGATTGAAAATGAGCTACTGAGGACAGTAGTGGAGTCCCTTGCGTGCAATCTTCAGCGACGGCCGTCATAAAGAGACTTTAGAATTACAGGCGTTGGAAATCAGAAAACAACTCCCTCATTGGGCAAGGGGAAAGCTCGTCCCCAACGGAATCTTTGGCAACGGATTATCATTAGAAAATCACACGCGACGACCTCAGGTCACACCACACAACAACAGTGACGAAGCTTTGTCGTCACTGATGATTCCTAGGGAGGGATATTTTTGGCTTCAGAGACGACCTTTTCTTGGAGACGATTCCTTTTGTCTGATGAAATTGAATGAGTGCAGAATTGGAAAGGAGCTACTAGGGACAGCGGTGTCGTTCCCCTATTACAAACTCCGGCTAAAGCAATAAAACCGTCCCTGGAGATAAAGTGAGCAAAAAATTATCCAAATAGCCTTGAACTTACTATATTTTTTTTTTTTTGTTAATTTAGTTGTAAATCTTTCAATTTACTAATTAAGTTCTAAAATTTTCACGTTTTGCCAATTAAGTCCATTCAACTAATTTCAACTAAAATAAGTTGACGTTAGCAACAGGTGTCTTTATGTAACACAACCAGCATTAATGTGAATAATTTATAAAGAAATTAATTTTCTAAATATTTTATAATTTTATTTATTTTTTTCTTTCGTTTTTTTCTACCAAGTAGTTACTGATAAGGTCGGTGAGAGTCAACCAACTCTTGCCCAATTTGGTAAAAAAAAAAGAAATATAAGAAAATATTTTATAAAAAGGTTATAAAAAATTATCCATGTCAATATTAGTCATTTTACGTGATACTACCGACATATATGATAGCAATATTAGTTAAAATTGATCCAATGAACTTTATTGATAAAGCATGAAAAGGTTTACATTCAATTAAATTGCTAAATTTAAAATGTTTAAACAATGCTATAGGTTTAAAGACTTTTTTGAACAATTTTCCGAATAAAGTGATGCGCGGGACAAAACCCATTTTGATGAGGGAAGAACAAGCGTCACCCCAAGTTTTGTAAAAATTGCAAGAAAATTTGAAAAATAAGCAAGGGGATAAAACCGATTCAAGGCATGCTATGATTAGCACTCGCTCCAGAATTAATTTCCGTCCCCATCCATACACAATAATCAATAACATCCTACTCTTAATACACAATGGACTCCTCCAAGCGTTGTAACACGCACCCGAATAAATAATCCAATTAACTCTAAAATCCTTCCATCGTCTTCTTGAAATACAAATCAAAAGAAATAAAAAGGGAAGAAATGAACTCGAGTGATCGAGAACAAAACGAGTGAAGTTAAAAGCGTGCCAAATGATAGCGGATCAAGACATTTTATAGACTTAAAAAGAGTGTCAAAGGCGCCACTTCGCGTACTGTTGCGTCTGTTCGTATATGGAAACAAAAGCAATTTTGAAACTGATTTATGTCGAATCACAATCAGAAGAACATTGGAAAAAACAAAGGACAAAGAGTTGACAGACAAATGCACGTCGTATCGTCCGATCACCATAATTGCTTTTGGCTAAAGGCGTTGCTTTTTCCTCCTCCCTCACGAGGGCCATCCGTCGGTGGCCAGCACATTACGAGGAAAGTCCGAACTCGTTTCTTTAATCTTCGGTCTTTGCCACGTGATTGGACATTGAGATGGACCACGTGACGCGAAAGCGAAGCGTCTCCAACTAATAATTGACCCGTCTAGTTCGACTTTTGAGGTATGTATTTGCAAAAATACAAATATCTTTAGATGAACAGAATTTTTCAAAATATAAATATTGTTTGATAAAATTTATATTGAAAAATAATTTTGGTCAAAATACCATTTGATAAAATTTACATTTATAATTAATTTTTATTAAATTAAAAAAGCAAAAATATGTTTATATGTTTTTTTGAAGTTTGGCCACTGGACCATAATCCGAATCCGGCGGCCAAACCGCCTGAATAAAAAATATATTTATATTTTTTTATATAAACATATTTTTATATAAAAATATAAAAATATAAACATAAAATATATATATATAAAAAATAGGTATGTTTATATCTACATAAAAATATATAAAATATATAAAAAATATCTATAAATATATATTTATATAAATATATATTATATATATTTATAATATATTCATTAAACATAAAATATAAAAAATAGATATGTTTATATTTTTATATAAAATATATTTTTATTTTTATTGAAGCGGCCGATCGGTTTCTCCACCAAAGAGATAAACAATATCGGAAGTTGTATTCCGAAAATGTAACTTTCCAAATGACCTCAAAAGCTATATTGGGCTAAAGACCCTTAGAGTCACTTAGAGATGCAATTACATCTCGCTAAAGTTGCACAAAAAAACGAACCAAACACCTTTGCATTCGGCTAAGGAACTTTAGAATCCAAATGAGCATTCCAAATGTTGAACCAAACATGGCCAATGTCATTAGGCGGTGTTGCTTTATGATGAATTGCTTTGTGAGAAAGCATCAAAGTAGGGTCACCTTATCCTATGCCTAGAATATAGGCATGTCGATAATCTCTATATTCGCAGTTAACGCTTGGCACGTACTAGATCCAAGGGAAAAAGGATGCTAGAAGATGCCACAATTTTTTATATCACATCAACTTTAGTTCTGCAACTTTTCATTGGATAACTTCTAGTGCTATATTAAAGGAAAATCAATTAATTAAATACGTCCGATAACAAATTCAGACAAAACTTCTTAAGTGAACTTTTTTTCTTGTAGGACGTTATTGTCCAGGTGGCTTTTTTTAATATATAATATAACAAGAAATTCTTGACCCTTCGAATAATAGCAATAAGCAGTGTTGCCTTATGAGGAATCACTTCATGAAAAAAGCATTAAGTAGGGTCGCATCCTTCTTTTCCTAGAAGACAAGCATATCAATAATCTCCACAGTTGCAGCTGGCACGCAACACATAATAAATGCAAAAGGAAAAGGATATTAAACACGTCATATTTTTTGGCAAAGTTTTTATTTCAATTGTAAAACTTTTATCGAATCACTTATGATGTCACATCAAAGCAAAATCGACTAATTAAGTGCCTCCAACAATTCTGACAAAAAAAAAAAAATCCTACACGGCCATTTCTTGTAAAATGTTAATGCCTCCGTGACTTTTTTATAAATGGAAAGAAAATCTCAACCCGGCAGCTTCGCGTGGACTGCGCGAACTCTCTCGTGCTTCTTCTTTAAAATGCCTGGACAGTTGCGTTATCCAGATTTCTTTTCTACTCTTCAGGCTTTGCAGTTTTCATTTGTTCTAGGTTTTGCGAATTTCGTCATGTCAGAGCTTTTCCAGTATTTCCTCCCGTCCACGACCCTCCACCAATCTCGGCGCAGAGCTCTCTGCGATGATCAGGTCGCAAAAAAGCGTACCAAAACATCATTACTCCTGCTCCCATCAAATCAAGTACAAAAACAAAAGCGACAACATTTTCACTCCCAATCGCTTCAAGGGAGATATGCAACGCACTGAGTGCAGACCTTCGACCAAGCGAGTCCAGCGCGACTGAGTCAAGTCCGCCTAGAGCAATGCACCGAGCGCGTCCAGGTCAGGGTTGGTCCTCGTGACCAAGCCCTAGGCGTCCACCGTTGCCCTTCCCCATAGCCATAGCTTACCATCGACAACCCCTGAAGAATGAAATAGCCTGCATGAAAAGCCATCATTCTCTATTAAGAATTGCCATTCCTTTTGCTGCAAATTAGAGTTTAATTAGAAGAGGGAAACGACCTGATTTATCCATTTAGAGTTTAAATTTGAGGCAAACTTGTTGAATGATGTCCTTATGACTATTTATGTTACGAGCCAAGTCGACCATAAAAAATGACTAGATATTGTCACTTCAAATTTGGGAAAATTTTCAAAATAATCTTAAACATATTGCAATTCTATCAATTCAATGTTAAATATTTTTTTAACCAATTAAATTATAAACCCGCCAATTTAGTGCATTAAGCCAATTTTAGCCGATTTGGCATCCATGTAAACACCGGTTGTCCTATGTGGAATAGACGACATCCAAGTCAATATAGATTGGCCAAGATTAAGCACATGGACTGAATTGATATAAATACATAAATAAAAATTTAAACCTCAATTGATAAAAAAAAAAGTTTAATATTGAATCGATACAATTATAACAAGTTTAGAACATTTTTCACAATTCTTCCCTTCAAGTTCTTGGCATCTCAAATTGGAGTTAACACTTAAATGATCATTTTTTATATAAAGTGACAGTGAAGTGTTTTGTCCGAAAGTTTTTGCGCTGAAGTAAGCATCATATGAAATGATGATACTTCTAGTGTCATTTTTCCTAAATTCAAGCTAGTACCAAATGGAAAAATCACATCCGTGAAAATTTTGCATCTCCGACATTTTTAAAATAGGTTTCAACCAAAGAAGAAAGGGGGGCTTAACATAGGCGAATGATCCAAATCAGCACGGCAGTTTCGTTGTCGACGGTAAGCGATCGCTTTTGGTCGTTAGCTCAGGGCGGGGTCGCTTTTGTGGTCCCACTACACGACGCATGTAACTTTCCCAAGCCATGCACCATTACTTTTAGTACTACGGAGAACAAAATAATGCAGTCTTCTCACATGGTTATCGCTCCATGAAAAACTCTGGATTTTGTACACGACGCATGTAACTTCATCTGAGTGTGTGTGCTCTTGCTGGTTTTCAACAGGAACACATCGATAATTCATGTCATGGCTACACACGATATGGTCGGCTTTTCCATCGTCGTTGTCCTCCTTGCCACTTCGGTTATCACCACTGCCGGTTGTAAGCTCTCGCCGAGTCATTATCAATCAACATGTCCGAAAGCATTGTCGATTGTTCGAGCTGGAGTAGCAAAAGCAATCAAGAATGAGACCCGGACAGGCGCGTCCTTGCTTCGGCTGCACTTCCATGACTGCTTTGTCAATGTGAGTCGCGTCTTCTAGAGATTCCTTGCGAAACGATCCCACTTTGATTCATTATCCTTCCAGAGTTTTCCTCTTCTTTTCCTTCCTCCTTGATATTGGTGTGTGTATCTACGTATTGGTCAGGGGTGCGATGCGTCGATATTGTTGGATGACACGCCTAGCTTCGTGGGCGAGAAAACAGCAGGTCCGAACAACAACTCCGTGAGAGGGTTCGAAGTGATCGACCGCATCAAGGCTAGTCTGGAGAAGGAGTGCCCTGGAGTGGTTTCCTGTGCAGATATCGTTGCCCTGGCTGCTCGCGACTCAGTCGTTCATGCAAGTCCTCTTCATGACCTTAAAAAGTCTCATAAATAAAAGAAATGAGAATATGTCGACTCTAATTTAGTACTTTTTTGCCTCGACGGTCATAATCGGACAAATCTATTTTTTTCCTGATTTCTTCTATGTTTTCTCTTGTGTGACATGGTCCCAGTTGGGAGGTCCTTCATGGACCGTAAGCTTAGGGAGAAGAGATTCCATTACTGCTAGCAGGAGCCTTGCTAACACCTTCCTACCTTCACCTGCTTCTAATCTCAGTGCTCTCATAACCAGCTTCGCTGCTCAGGGTCTTTCAGTCAAGAACATGGTGGCTCTTTCTGGTAATTTCAACTCAATATTATCAACCTTGCACCGCGCATTACAACCAAGAATATTCAAAAGAAAAGAACCAGAATTCAGCACCTATCGTGATTCTGTTTTGGCAATGTCGATGTACTTTATCAGCTGACAGCGGTTTTCAAATTGACAGGTTCACATACCATTGGCCTAGCGAGATGCAGTTCCTTCCGAGGACGGATCTACAATGACTCGAACATAGATACATCCTTCGCCCATAAATTGCAGAAGACATGTCCCAAGATTGGAAATGATAGTGTCCTTCAAAGGCTAGACATCCGAACGCCGACCTTCTTTGACAACCTTTACTACCACAATTTACTGCAGAAGAAGGGCCTTCTTCACTCTGATCAAGAGCTCTTCAATGGCAGTTCTGTGGATTCACTGGTCAAGAAGTATGCATGCGACACAGGAAAATTTTTCCGAGATTTTGCCAAGGCAATGATCAAAATGAGCGAAATTAAGCCCCCCAAAGGAAGCAATAGTCAAATAAGGAAAAATTGCAGGAAAGTGAACTAAGTATGAAGCTCATATATGCAATTTGAAACTGCCGCATATGAACGCGGTAGTGAAATCAGGGCTTGATAATGTCCCCTGACAATTTGTCGTCATGTATCTGTGTTCTTGACTAATTTGTGGTTGCTGCTTGAAAAATAAAGGAGCTCGTCTCAGTTTCTGTCAACCGGTATTAAGATCCACTCGTCTTTCTTATTATTAGCAGCATGTAGCTAATTAGCATCAGTCATCTCAATTGCAAACAATGATGTATTATCAAAAACAGAAAATATGATTGTTATGTATCCCAAAAAAGTAGTGATATGATTGTAAGGAGTAATTAACAATAACGTGTTGATTGCATATCAAGGCTAGACAGTGCTCTCCAAATATAAGCAACTTCCTGGACAAGCTTCCCTAGAACAGCCTGCTAGAATTGGATGATTTGCCAAAGCCACCCCCAAGAGTAAGAAAGAAGCAGCCACAATTGCCTTGGTGAACACAACGCATAGGCAATTTTCTGAATAGTAATCATTGTTATACAGAAGCTCCACTCATCTCAAAACTCCATAATCAAGTCATGGAATATGCAGGACAAATTCTACAAGCTTCAGAGTAAATGAGCTGAAGACTTCGTATGTACACTAGCAGTTACAAAACCAAAATCTCTGTAGATCGAGTATTCCACTGTCAGTTGACTGTACAGACATCACCCCCTATACTTGAGCGCTCTGGTCACCGATCACTGATATCTCTTGCATCTCTTCCACTTAGTCCAAATCATTAACAGAGGCTACCTCCTCCTCTGGCAATTCAAATGCATCAATCTCTTCAAAGTAAGATTTCTGCTGCCTGATGTAATCTTGCAAGGAATCATCAGGTACATCTTTCCTAGATGGTGGCTTCTGCTGCTTCTGCATCAGCATCCCAATCGTAATTGAGCACAAAACACTGTCCAGTTACTGTTCGTCTATCTACTGAGATAAAAGAAAACAAGCAAGGGTCGAGGTAAAAGAAAGCCAAAAGAGATGATATAATACGTGCACCGACTACTTTAAATGCAAAGGAATCTTGACAGAATACCCCTTTATTTGGAATAGAGCATGACTTGGATCCAGCACCACCTCCTTCGTCATTAAGCTTGTTCCTGTGTAGGAAGAAGCAAACACCAGAAAGGTATCGTTAAAAATAGAGAATGGGAACGGAAGTACATGCCCATTTAAGTTAAATTAGAATTAGAAACAACAGAGTCATTTTGCTAAGAGAAAACGCAATTCTTCTGCACAATAAGGATGAAAAAAGGTGCTAATCAACCATCTTAATGAAAAAAAAATGGTTATAATAACACTCAAGCAGCAAGTTTCCTCATCACGTGAAACATCCTTACTTTCAATAGGCAAATTATCTGCTCAAATATGTCGCGTGAAACCAGCATTGATCACCAGGTTTCTTCCAATAAGACTGACTGTACTATGATACAAAGAGAGCATCGGCACACCACTTGAAACCCACAGTACTGGCCAAAGCAGAAGTTACAACCCCGCCAAACAACTAAAGTTGAAAAATTCAAATTCCTGCTGAATTTTGAACATAACGCATATCTTACATTAACGTCAACCTCACTCTCTGTTCCCTTTTGCTTCCAACATGGTGCTACAAATCAAATCTTATACGTAACGGCAGAAACCCAATATATCAGGAAGGGCGGGGACCTCGTATTTCTGATCTTCCTAGCAGGAGAGCTAGTCATAGAGACGGCAACCCCCTTCTCTTTACGCTTGCCTTTATCCGCAGGCTTCCTGCGGTTATAAGTTGTACAGAACACGGACCTCTCGGAAGCATCACGCCCTAAACAGCAAAACATTTGGCAAGAAAAAGTACCAAGTTCAGCAAAACGAGGCCCCAATCTCATTGACGACTAGATACCCTTTTTCAGGTATAACAATCTCACGCATTTCAGATTCTCGATAATGCTTAGAACCAAAAACCGATCAGATCACAGTGAGCCGGCCTTATCCAACCACATCTAAGTTTCTAACAGTCGGAACACCTAATCAACAATCGCTAAAAAAGACAGCTATCCTCGAAACTCCAAATGACACCGCGACATTCAATCGGAACGCGGAATCCAGCGTAAGCTGCCCGGGAAAAGAAAAAGAAAAACTGACCCGAAGAAGATGCAATCGGGCGAGGAGGCGTGGAAGGGAGGGGCGCGGCACCGGAGGAGCTAGGGTTCGGGGCGGTCCTCTTGGAAGCGGACGAAACGGCGGGCTTGCGAGGGGGCTCGAGCCCGGACGGAGGGGCGGCGTTGGTGAGGTCCGAGAGGGGCTTCCTCCCCCTCCTTCTTCGTGCGTCGCTCTTTGCCTCGGCTTCCATCGCCGCTACCACACGCTACGGAGCATCGTTAGCTTCGGATCGTGCTCGAGCCAAGCGCGAGTGGCGCGAAATACCGGTTGAACTGGAGTTCCTTTCTTCCTCTCTCTCTCTCTCTCTCTCTCACCCTTTCCCTTTTCGGGTTTTTTTATCGGAAACGACAGGGAATGTCGTGAAGATTTCTGGACCGTCGTCGTTGTTTCCTGCTCCGACCGAACGGGGAATAAGAAGCGAAAAGTAGGGGCGCGTTTGGTTGTACCTCTTTTCAAAAAGTATTTCAAGTTATTTTTGTTCTGAGGAATAATTTTTGGTGAGAAAAATATATTTAGTAAATTTGTTTCAGGAATAAAAAAATGAATAAAAACAAGTTTGATCAATTTGTATTTTTTTGTTTCTTTTAATTTTTTAAATTTTTTTAAATTTTTTTAAATTTTTTTTCTTCTGGCCGGTCGCCGACCTCGGCCATGGCTAGCGACCGGCTGATGAGAGCTGACGGCCTCGCCTAGCCACGGCGAGGCTTGTCGGCCCGACCTCACCTTGGCTGGGCGAGCTCAGGCTCGCCCAGTTCCAACGAGACCGAGCCTCGCCCTGTGCCGGCGAGGCTCGGCCTTGCCTTGGTTGGGCAAAATCGGGCTCGCCTAGATCCGGCAAGATCGAGCCTCGCCAGGGGCCGGCAACCCTCCGGTGAGGTCGCCAGCCCTCGACAGCCGGTCGCCAGCCATGGCCAAGACCGACGACCGGCCAAAGAAAAAAGAAGAAGAAAAAAAGAGAAGAAAAGAGATAAGAGAGAAAATTTGTTCTTCAAAAGTATTTCTGGAACAAAAATTTTTTTTTTGTTTCTTATTTCTGTTCTAATTTTGTTCCCGAAACAAAAAAAAACAGATTTTGAACAAAAATGCAAACAAACGCATTTTTGTTCTTTTTTTGTTCCAATGAACAAAAAAATAAAAAATCTGTTCATGAACAAAATTTAAAAACGCAAACATGCATGCCCTAAAGAAGCGGAGGCCGATGAGGGGCTTTCTCGTTAACGGGCCGGCCCAAGTTCAGCCCAAAACATCAAGGGGACAGCGGAGTTTAGGCCCATTTCTTATCTCGTCGGGCTAGTGGCGTCTTGGGCCGGGCGGTCCTAATTGGACTAATTGAAAATTGGATTAGTATTAGATTCGCCTCCTATTTGACGTGTGTCTCCGAATAATTACCTAACTAAATTTTTTCGCATGTGAATTGTCTAAGTGTAAAAGTAGGCATAATTTTTTCAAAAAAACCCCAAACTTTTGATCAAAACCCAATTCTATCTCAAACTTTTTTATTGTAGAATAAAGAAATCCCCAACTTTCTCTCTAATGCCAAATCCACCCATATGTCCAAAAATCCTCACTAATTTTTTCAAACTTATAGACATTAAGACCTTTGTTAGGGATGAGCTGTTCTAAAGTATGTCTAAATTCCCCCGAAACCTAGAACTTCAAATCGGTCCTCAATTTTTGAAACATAGAACCTACTTTATGTAACATGAAATAAAAAATGCAATTTTAAGATTGGTTATAGCCTATAGGGTCTACACTGAAACTAGGCATTTTTTTTCGTTGTTTCATTTCCTTTTTCTTTTGCTTCCTTTTTAGTTAGATAAGATGAAAATTAAAGTAACAACAAAAATTTCCCTTCATATAGATAAAGTTTCATCAACAAAACCACCTATCTAAAATAGAACCATTTATGAGTGAAGTAATCTGTTAAACCTAACGAAAAAAAAAAAAATCATATTATGTTGTCATGTAGAGTTAATGAAAGGATTGATTGAAGAGCAAACTAGAAACACGCGTGAAAGAGTAGTGATTAGTTAATTTGAAATTTTCAAAGTGTATATTATACTAGATTTCTCTTGCAATGAACGTACACATATATGTTGTAGGTGGATTTCAATGGGTACACATCTTCAACCCACCGCAACAAGTTTAATACTAATCCTAGTAACGAAAGAACGTGTTGAATAACAATAGTAATGAAAAAATGTGACATCTTGAATTTCAGGTTCTGATTCCGATCGATATAGTTGGGCATTTCATTGACGTAATTATAGTTCTTTTCCCTGAACTGATCACTCATGAGATAATTACTCTATCAAGTGAAGCCGTTAAGGAATTCTAACGCATTAGACTTGAGAATTCGGCTAAGAAACAACTGCTCGACCATGCGAATTTGCAAGAGATTATTACAACACAGTAAGATTGATTAGAAATCGGAGATAGGTCGACTCGACAAAGGTATGTAATTAAGTGTAGGTGATTCCACCTAATTGCACAATTCTTGTCGATCGGCACTAGACCGATTCTTGTGTCATTTTGGTACCCTGTATATTGAGATTTCTACGACAATCGAGAGTTGCCAATGTGTCGAAAATGTACTTTGTGGCTTGAAAATAATCAACCACAGGTCAAATGCACGAGAATTCTTAAAAGCTACCCAGTAGATTAGAACGCACTAAATTCACGCCGAATTGAAATTAATCCTGAAATCAAAACCGAATTCAGAAATTGAGAGTTCTGTTATGTGACAAATCATTTTAAGAGTGTCGACTCAACCTCAAAACATTTTTCAGCAACCTGAGATTTTTTTAGAAAAAGTTGAGGTAGGGCTGTTTTCAATCAGAGTTTGTAGATGACCATTTTTGATTTCGAAGTTGGGATGCCAGTGCGTTATATTGATGAGGAAAAATGCTAATTGGACCGAGGACTCGATGGTTAAATTTTCAAAGGCCAGATTAAATTGATTCAAGGTGGGCCATTTTTGTTGGATTAAAGAAAAAGAAAAAGGAGAAAAGTGGTCCCTCTCTCTCTCTCTCTCCTCCCTCTCTCTCTCTGGTCGTTGTCTCCTTCCTCCCTCTCCTTGCTGTCTCGACTCTAACAGCAACCGAAGAAGTCGTGAAGCAGAAACGAGCAGCCATCGCCATTGCATGCCTCCATCGGAGCCAGATCCGCCACCACGACGCCGTCATCCTGCCCGTGCACACCTCCGCCTCCCTCTCCCTCCTGCTGGCGTCAAGTTCTTCTTCTTCTCTGGTTGTTGTTCGAAACCCTCCAGCAGATCTAAGAATGCCGAAGCTGGCTGCAATCCAGCTGGACCGCCGTCGCCGCTCACGCACTGTCTACCGCCTTGCACGCCGCTGCTACCGCGCGACCTCGCCTCTTCACGCTGTCGTCCCTACTTCAGCCGAGCCCCAGCTGCGACTCAGCCTCTGTCTGTTCGGGTCATGAGTTGTCGGAGCTCGTCCCCGCTGCCATGAGCTGCTGTCGACCTCCCCACAGGCCCGTCCAAGCCACCGCCAGTTTTCCCCTACTGGTTTTGGTCCCAAGCCAGCCCGTTTCCCCCCATCGGCACCAACGCAGCAGCAAACAAAAATGGGTATAGCAGCCCGGTTTTGGCCTATTTTGGCCGGCTTCCCGGCCCCAAATGCTTGGCCCACTTTGAGGAAAGTTGTTCCCCTCGGCGTCCTTGTCGTTTTGGTCCGTTTGGCTCGCTAATCCAGTGAATTTAGTCACTAAATCTTGATTAAACAGTTAATGATGCCCTAAGCTTGCTTAATCTAAGTTAAGTAAGTTTACGTGGTTAGATTAGTTTATTTGGTTGAGGATTACATTAGGATGTTTAATTAAATTAAAGTGCGTTTAGTTTAAAGTTAAGTAGGTTTATTTTAATATAAGCCTTGATGTGACATAATAGGTTTTATTTTTGATTTATTTAAATGTTTCGAAATTCTGGAATTTTTAATAATTTATTATTTCCAAAAATTATTTTAAAATAAAAAAATAATCAATAAAATTCAAAAAAATTAGTTATGACCTCAATTGCTCGAAATTTCGTACTGATCGTTGTTGTGCATTTAGAATTTGAATTTGATGAAAAGATGTGGCAAATTGAGTGTTAATTATGGTAAACAGGGATTTTATTCATAAAAATCCAAGTGTTGGGTTTTTTGATGCAAAAAAATTAGATTTTAATGATTATATTAAATAGTGGGATTTGAAAAAGTGAGATTTTTGCTTTCTGGTTCAAAATTAGTGTGCTCCCACACACGTGAGTAATTTGTATAATATTTTTAATATGAAAAAAAAATGGCCGAGATCACTATTTTAAGTGGAAGCATTGAGTGAAATGCAAAATGTCCTAGGGCCGAGTATGATTTGGCTGTGTGATAATTAAGAGGAATCGTCCTGGGCTGTTAAGCCGGACTTGTCCCTATATGGGATGCCCCTTACAATGGATGCGGGTCGCAGTAGAAGCTAGGCCAATTGGACCTATGCTCATTCGAGAATGCCATGACGTAGTGATGAAGCCGCACTCCAAGGGGGGAGCCAATGCCTCGCATTAATGTCAGTAGATAACCAAAATACGAATAGGCTATGCCCTTGTGTGATAGTGAATAATAATTAGAATGCGTGCTAAGTACAATTGCGATTTATATGAAAGTGAATTCCAATCTTTTGAATTATTATTATTACTTGAGATTGTGTGAGACAAATTGTGCTAATCTGCAAGAAGGAATTAAGATGAGGTAAGTCTTTTGTGTGATGTGGCTAGGCCACCCGAGGTGTATTTTCTTTCTAATAAGGGTTTAGGGGGTTTAACTTGCTAAGAGAATGTCTCACCCTGTTGTGGGCCAACATTTTCAGATCCCTTGTAGACGGAGTGACTAGATCGCTTTGTTGACTTTAAGGAATTGCAGAAGTGAAGTTAGCAGGATTGAAGAACGTGTCCGACTTGTAGGTCGTAGGATAGTTCTTTTTTTAGAGCTGGTCTTTTGTAAACTTTTGACTGTTGGCCTGCGTTTGTAACTCCGTTGATTTATGAAAGTGTATTGTGGAGAAATTGCTTTGTGCTTTTCTATTCCATATTTTATTGTCAGGGGTTTTATAATATACTTCCGCATGTGCATTAAAGAACTAATTAAGTCGACGACTTATCCTGGGAACGTCGCATTTGAATGACCATGGTGAGATGTTGGCGCGCCTGAGGTTCGGGGCGTGACATCCCTGTTTCGGTGGTATCAAAGCATGGTCTGTGTATAGGGTGATCAGGTGCGATAAGTCATGGGATAGTTAGTAGGAAAGGCTTTTAATATGCTGATACATGTGGTTGATAATTATTTGGTAGTGTGTTTGTGGGGTCACTTAAATTCTAACCTGATATTTGAATCAGAAAACAGGTATCTATAAAGAGACTGTAGGATGAGTGACCAGGAGTGGAAAACTCCTTGGAGGAGGTCAGTAAGACCTGTATCTCGGGGTAGAACGCTGACATGAGTTGGTACCTGAGGTAAAGTGCAGGCTTAAACCAGCATGAGTGTGAGAATACTTCCGCAAGTCGGTACTTAGAGTGTGGTAGCACTGAACGATCTTAGGTTCGTCGGGATCATTCAGGCGCTAGAGTCTTTGGGAAGCATTTTGGGTTATTAAGCTCAGGACCGAGTTGCCGCTGTTGCCATTCTTTCTACCTCTGTTGTTGCCACGCTTGTTGAGGCCCAATCTGGAGTTATGATCGAGGATCAAGCCACCGTATCTGAGTCAAAGTTCAATTTAGACAAAGATGGAATTCGATTGGGGAGAAAGGTCGATATTAGAAGAAATGTGCCATATTTCAACCAACCGAAAGTGTAGAATTGCGAAAGTCAGTGCTCAACTTAATCGATGTGTGTCGTGTCTGTAAAAAAAAGACATTGATCTATTCTAGGGGTGTGCAAAATATCCGGGAACCGCTCGGACCGCCCGGAACCGGCGATTCTTGAAGGAACCGGTCCGGTTCCCGGTTCCAATTTTTCGGAACCGGTGGGTACCGGTCCGGTTCCCGGTTCCCGGTTCCATGGGCGGATCCGCCCACCCGAACCGGACCGTACCGGAACTTTTTAATATTAAAAAAAAATACTAAAAGAAACCCTAGATTAAATCTTATTTCCTTACTCTCTTCATCTTTGGTTCTCACCATTTTTGTCTCTTCCTCGGTTCCTCCTAATCTTATCGCCATTTCGATTCCTCCTCGAGCATCGACACCGCCACCGTTGCTCTTCCGCTGTTGTTGTTCGCACCCTCGCGTCGGCCGCCACCTGCCACAACCATGGAACATTGTTCCGCGACCGTTCTATGTTGAAAACCCAACCATAGACCTCCTCCCCTCCTTCTCAACTCATGGACCCGACCATTCTATGTTGAAAATCAAAATTGTTTCGCGTCAAGATCGGTTCCATGGATCCACCCGAGAACCGGACCAGACCGACGGTCCGGTTCCCGGGTGCATCCCGATTCCAATTTTTCAGAACCAGTCCTTAGCGGGGGGTTCCTGGTTCTAGGTCAGGAAGCGCCCGCCCGGACCATGCACACCCCTAATATATTCTGTGCTATAAGAGAGAAATGACTTGTTACAAGGGTCGCCGGTACAGTCATTTAATCAAAGATTGTCTGTATAGACAGATGGAATCGCAACTGTTCCTGACACCGCCGTTGATAAGATAGAACAGAGGAAATATGCTTCAGGACATTTATGGGGGTACTTAGAACGGACCTCCGTGCAAAAAATGGAGCATGATTTGAATATGGCCAGCACAGCCGTCAGGTTAAGAATTGCCCATGTAAGTTCGGGAGAGTGTAAGCACTGTTACTGCAAATAGGACGCCACTAGGATGGCTAGAGGAGTATGAAGGGATCGACCATGCATCAATCAGAAGAAGAATGCTTTTGAGATGTTTTTATCAGAGTAGTGTAGCAGAATTTTCAGTGAAGGTTGTAGGATCTTCGTAATGGTAATAAAGTGATAGAAAGATGAATCTCTTACTATAATTGTACTTGAAGAGTTTGCTTAAGTATGACTTGGAAGTCATTTATAAAAAGGTTTGGCTTAAGGAGTTTTCTGTTGTTTTGAATCGTGGTAGTGATGTAATTCAGCTTGTTTAGTTAGCGTGCGAAAGTTTTGAATCACTGAAAATCGAAGAGGAACTTCAATCCTTGTTATTCGTCACTAAAGATGACCTGGTTCAAGTGCTTGGTTATAGAATCTACATGGCAACTGTAATGGATGCGTCAGTTGAGGGGCTGAATATGGAGAACATAACCGTAGTACAGAAGCCTTCTGAGTTATTTTTTGAAAAAATTGCCAAGTTTGTTGTCAGAAAGAGAAATAGAGTTTGTGATTGAATTAGCACCCAAAACAAAGCCAGTCCCTAAGGCTCCTTACTGGATGGTGTTACCCAAGTTAAAAGGACTAAAGGTGCAGATGCAAGAATTATTGGATAGGGGATTCATATGTTCCAGTGCATCACCTTGGGAAGCACCTATTCTATTCGTGAAGAAGAAAGTTGATTCGTTGTATTTGTACATCGATATTCCTCAAGATCGCCTGGAGGTCAGGGTATCATCAGTTGAGGATCAGGAAGAAAGAATACCGAAGTTAGCATCTCGCACTCGATATGGCAATTATGAGTTCACTGTAATACCGTGTGGTTTGACGAACACCTTAACTATTTGTTTGGGTCTTATGAGCAGAATGTTTAAGGGTACTTAAATCAGTTGTGATCGTGTTCATTGAAATTATCCTGCTGTGTTCAAAGAGTGCTGAGGACCACGAGAGACATTTGGGGATGGTACTTCAGGCCTTGAGTACTTTTGGATTTTATAATAAGCTTAGCATATGCGAGTTTTGGATGATTCGTGTTGCGTTCCTAGGTCATGTGATTTCAGGAGAAGGAATTTCCGTAAACCGCGTCCAACATTAAAGCAGTGAACAATTGGCCGAGATTGACTACAGTGATAGAGATCAGAAGTTTTCTGGATTTAGCAAGGCATTACAGACAGTTTGTATATGGGTTTTTCAGTGTTAGTATCGCCGTTGACAAGACTTTTGAAGAAAGAAGAAAAGTTTGTGTAGTCAATTAAGTGCGAAAGTAGTTTCCAAGAACTTAAGCAAAAACTAAGTACTGCACTTGTGCTTACTATACCATCTGGTCCAATAAGATTCGAGATCTACAGTGATGCGTCATTTAAAGGATTAGGTTGCTTTTTGATGCAACATGATAGGGTTATTACTTATGTGTCCCGTCAGCTGAGATCTTGTGAGTTGAATTATCCAACGCATGACCTAGGACTCGCGGCAATTATCTTTGTCCTAAATATTTGGAGACACGATTTGTGTGGAGAAAGATTTTGGATCTTCACTGTCCAGCTTAGTCTTCAATATTTATTCTCTCATAAAGAATTAAATTTGAAATCACGTTGTGAATCAGAACTTTGGAAGGACTAGGATTATGATATTTGATATTCCCTAAGAAAAACGAATAAGGTCGTAGATATCGCGCCCCAAATCTCAAGCGCGCCAACATCCCACAATGGTCATGCAAATGTGACATTCCTAGGTAGTGTCGCCGACCCCATTCATTTATTATTGCGCAAGCGGAACGTATTGTAAAACCCCTAACAATGAAATACGGGCTAGAAAAGCGGAAGCAAATTCACAACCAATCACTTACATAAACCAACGGAGTTACAAACGAAGGCCTACAGCCAAAAGTCTACAAAGAACCGGCTCTTAAAAATGAATTGTCCTACGACCTACAAGTCGGACACGTTCTCCAATCCTTATGACTTCACCTCTGCAACTCCTCAAGACCAACCAAAGCTATCTAGCCACTCCGTCCACCAGGGACCTGAAATTGTAATCCCCAAACCGGGATGAGATAATGTCTCAACAAGTTCAACTCCCTAAGCCCCTATTAGAAAGAAAATACGCCCAATGGTGGCCTAGCCACATCAGACAGAGAACTTACCTCGCCTCAATTCCTTCCTGCAGGTTAGCACAATTTAAATCACACAATCTCAAGTAGTAATAATAATTCAAACAATTGGACCGCCATCACTTTCATATAAATCACAGTCACACTTAGCACGCATTCCAATTATTATTCACTGCCACACAAGGGCATAGCCTACTCGCAGTTCGGCTATCTTCTAACATTAATGACAAGCATCGCCTCCCCCCTTGGAGCGTGGCTTCATCACTAAGTCGACGGCATTCCTGAAGGAGCATGGGTCCAGTTGACCTAGCCTTTATTGCGACCCGCGCCACGTCACTCTTTTAACGGCATTTCTAGAAGAACAAAGGTCCAGTTGGCCTAGCCACTACTGCGACCCGAGCCACATCACTCCCTTGACGGCATTTCTAGCATAATAAGGGTTCAATTGGCCTAACCTCTACTGCGACCCGAGCCTTTCAACCAGCACACGACAATTCGATACCGATCCGTAGATACTTTATATTTCACTCACATAATCCAATTACGATATTAGCCATTAAAAATTCAATTTCAATGCCAAACCCGACACTTGGGATTTTCTAAATAAAATCCATACTTTTCACAATCAACACTCAATTTGCATTATCCAATCATCAAATTCATAATCTGAATACACAGTAACAATCAGCATGAAATTATGAGAATTTAGAGTCCAAAACAATTTTCAGAATTTATTAAATAATTAAATTTATTTCAAAAAATCAATTAAATAATAATATCTATATTTTTCACAATCCACACTCAATTTATAATATCCAATCATCAATTTAAAAATTTGAATTCACAGCAGCGACCGGCACGAAATTCTAACAATTTAGGGTCCTGACAAAATTTTCGGAATTTAATAAATAATTAAATTTATTCCGAAAATAATTAAATAATAATATTTTAATAATTTTGGAATATTTAAATAAATCAAAAGTAAATTCCTTTACGTCACATCAAAGCTTATATTAATATAACCACTCACTTAGCCTTAAATTGAACACAATTTAAGTTAATTAAACACCTTAATATAATCTACCTTTAAATGAATTAAACTAACCACCTAATAACACTTAACATAAACCAAGCACCCATAAAGCATTATTAACCCTCTAATCAAGGTTTAGTAAGCTAAACTTACCCGATTAACGAGCTAAGCGGATCAAAACGATGAGGATGACGCGAGGATCGACTTTTCTCAAGGCGGGCCAAGCATCCAGGCTCGGGAAGGTGGCCAAAATGGGCCAAACGTCCACTACCATACCAATTTTCTACAACTGCTGTTTGGGGCCGAGAGGAGGTGGATCCGAGCTCGATCGGGCAAAGGAATGGCGGGGAAGAGGCGACGGCTACTCAGGGCAGTGTCGGACGGCGACGGCAAAAACAAAAGAGGCTCCGGCGATAGAAAATGACCAATGGCAGCGGCTGGTCGATGGGGCTTGGTCGTGCGGGCGGACGAAGGCGCGGCCGAGGTAGTGGCACGAGCCGGCGAGCGGACGAGCGAACGAGCGGCGCTAGCATCAACGAGCGTGAACGGTGGATGGCGACAAGCGGATGGAGGGGCGGCCTGTCGAGCATCGCGCAAAGGGGAGGCTGGTCGATCGCGCATCCTCTCCCCCCCTTTCTCTCTCTCTTCTCAAGGTTGAAGAAGGTTGTGGGACCTCCTCACTTTTTGAGGACCAATCAACACTTGCCACTTGTCAAGCTCTCCTTCAATATAGCCCAACCACCATGACCTAAGGTGATGTCATACTCCACTAATTCAAATCCTCCACAACATTTTCCAATTGGTCCATTTTATTTTTCCGCTGGGGCATGAAACTTTGTACATTGATTTCTTTAATTCCATTCAATTCTTTCCCAATTGAGTCCACTTGAAGTCCATAAAATTAATCCAATGTCACCACACTTCAATTCACATCTTCACTTGTCCATAGAACCAACTTAAGTCTTAAAAGTATGACCAAGGACGGGCCTACTAATTCCTCGAGCCAAATTAGCCATTCTCTAATTTAATTCGCCAAAAAATTCTGATTACATAAAAAAACTTCTAAAGATGAGTTGATATTCCTTAAATGATTTGTGACACACCACACTTCCAATTTCTGAATTCGATCTCAATTCCACGATTAATTTCACTTTTGCACGATACTAGGATGGCCCAACCTACCGGGTAGTCTTTAGAAATTTTCATGCATTTAACCTGTGGTTGATCATTTCAAACCACAATGTACATCTTTGAAACATTGGCCTCTTTCAGTTGTCGGGGTAATCTGAAGGTTTTAAATACGAACACAGGGTACCCAATCGACAGAAAAGTCGGTCTAGTGCCGATCGACAAGAATTGTGCAATCTGATGAAATCACCCACACCTAATCACATGCCTCTATCGAGTCAACATATCTCCGATATTTAATCGATTTTTAATTGTGCCGTAATGACCCTTGCAGATTAGCTCGGTCAAAATATCGCTTCCTGGTCAAATTCTTGAGTCTGATGCATTAGAATTTCTTAACGACTTCACCTGATAGACTAATTTTCACATGAGTGGCCAACTCAAAGAAAAGAATTATATGCGTGCCAACAAAATGCCCGTCTCAATTTATTTAAAATAGAATTGGAAAATCGAGATGTCACAGCATATGCCTTAAGTTGGAAGTCATCAGTAGCGCAGATGGTACTCAAGGAGTGGGTTTTAATTGAGAAGGCACAAAATTCGGTTTTTAAATTTGAGGTAAGCCACCTTTTGAGTCTTATGGCCACCCTTAGAATTGAATAGGATATTCGGGTTAAAAGCAGACGTTTCAATTGTCAGATTGGAATGTTCAAGAAATTTGGTAAGAGGATACCGATAAGGGAAAGGTTGACTTTCAGATTTTGAAGATAGAATGCTAAGGTATCGTGGGTGATGATGGGTGTCAGACAGTAAGGAACTTGAGGAGAAGACCTTGACAGAAATTCACTATAGCAGCTGTAGTATTTGATTAGATAATTCGAAGTAGGTTAGAATCAACATCAGATTAGTTGGTAGACCGCTATGAAGATAGATATTGCCGAACAAGTTATAAGTGTTGGATGTATCAGTAAGTGAGAATTTGGTAATGTAAACCAGGAAAGCTTTTTCAAGCACTTGAGAGAGTCCTATGTGGGAATGGAAGTATAGCATGATGGAATGAGCGGTTCCAGGTTCCGGTTCGGTTCTGTCTGGAACCTGGAACCTACCCTCGGGTACAGGTTCCAAAAAATTTGGAACCTGGAACCTACCCGTCAAAACCAAGAACCTGGAACCTACTCGATCACAAGTTCCAGGGTCGGTTCCAGGTTCCAACATGTTCTTTTTTTATTCATTTTCAGAGTTGAATTATAACATACGCGCAAACCATATGTTTTTATTAAACCATATGCTTAACCTGTTAACAGCAGGTTCATATTAGGAGCAAATCTACCAAAAATCATGCTCGTGCATATTTCTGTTTTCAAGCACTTAAATATCCCTATGAACACAAAAAAACCTAATCCAATCCTTAGAACAAAAGAAAACAAACTCAGAAAAATGTAGATTGGAGCGGAAGAATGATGTAAGCATAATCTTTGTCTCCTTTGACATTCAAAGCAAAGGCCCTAAATAACATCTTCTCGAACACAGTAGCAACAGTAGTCAAAGCCATCAATGGGATGTCAAATTTCAAGAACTTCATCTTGGAGGTGCTGAAGTTCTCTCTTAACATAGATAGTTTCCTAAAACGTGAAAAAACTTCAGTCAGGAAAGAATCCTTACCATAAACTTCAACCGGGATAATTAACATGCAAAGCTGAACCAATGGTCAAAGTCATGGTAAATAACCGAGCAACAGGTAAGAATAAAGGATGTGAAACCCCAATCGCTCTCTAACAGTGAAAATGCGTTCTGTCTCTTGCAAGATAAGCGGGAGTTTAGTGATTGCGAAGGATGTAGATCATAAATAGAGTGTGCATATAATAATATAGACATTTACCATGTTATGCAAGAACAACATTCAACAGCAGATCAAACAACTGGAGTAAAGTTGAAACATGTTTGAATAAAATATTCGAAACACAGCACCAGAATGTTCTAATTTACTTCAGCAAAACATCAATTTGGTCCTTCAGATTTCTTCAGCATCAAATCTACACTCGCCAGCCACTTTCAACATGGTGAATATTCACTCCAAAACTAATCTGGGTGTCTAAAAAGGGGTAGAGTGACAAAATCACATGTTTCCTGTTACTTGAATTTTATACATCTTACACGAACCAACAAAAGAACTCAAATCATCGCTTATCATCCTTTCGGAAATATATTAACAGCAAGATTAAATAAAAGAACCATCTAGCCCGGGGAAAAGGAGGCCCTGGAGTAGACAATTCATACCTTTTCTCTTTGAAGAACCAAGATTTATCTTATTAACCATAGTCAATTTGAACCGTGCAAATCTAGATCATCCATCTGGAAGTCCTGCAGGATCGGCAACACTCAAATATAGTGCCAAAGAGTTGGTTCTATTGCCTTTTGGGTAGATCAACAGGCGCCTGCTCAAATTCAAGCCAACAGCCTAAGTAGATACATCATTTTACAACTGCTGAAAATGAAACAATTTTTACCAGTCATGGCTGCCAACTGTGAATACTTAAGAGCAGTACCTGACTAAACTTAAGCTATTGAAGTTGGTGATTTTCCATATGTATTTCCATGAGGTTACAAGTTGTTCAACCAACATTTCCTGCTTCCCCATTGGCAAGAGTTTTAGCAAAACAAAGTTTCATGAATGATTCTCTAACATCAAAATCACGCCATAAATATACTTCCCGAGCTATGAAAACAATAAAAGAAAAAGATATGATGTTTGACTTCATGTGAAATTAGTTATGACTACAAGTCGGAGACAAACTTGGGACTTCTGATAGAGAAAGAACACGCACCTCTCTGTTTGAACAAGGGACGAGCTCGGCTACGATCGAACGGCCTGAGGATGGAATCGCGGCAAGAACGATGGCTTCTGGCGTCTGGTTGTAGCGGTGGCAGCGACGGTGGAGCAGAGGAGGACCCAGCAGCAGGGGCGTCGGGGTTTCTGGCGCTAAGCAGGGACGTCGGTCGCTGGTCTTCGGGGCAACGGCGTCAGGCGTCGTGACTACTAGCGTCGGGTCGTCGGAGCAGAGGCGGAGACAGCAGCAGCGACGTTGCGGCAGGAATGGTGACTTCTGGCGTCTGGTTGCAGCGGCGGTGGAGCAAAGGAGGACACAGCAACAGGGGCGTCGACTCTTCTACCTCGAGCAAAGGCGGTGGGTTGTGAGCACAAACGAGCTCGGTTCAAATCTGCCTGCGTCGGGTATTTGCGGCGTTGGCAACGGGCAGAGGCAGAGCACGGCGGCGACGGGCGTCGAGCGGTGAGGGTTCGCGTGAGCAACGTCGGCGACTGGCGTCCGGCGGCGGTGGCCTTGAGGGTGAGCGGCGTCCAGCAGCGTGAGTTGAGTTCTCTACAACGCTTTCTTTTTGGGACTCGAAAGACTAAAGTGCCAAGCGGGGAGGGGGCTCCTTTTGGAACCCTAACTAATCGGTTCCGAAACCGGTTCCACGACCGATTTCGGTTCCGGTTCCGCGACCAGTTCCGATTCCGGTTCCGGGATTACCGATTCCCGAAAAAAAGGAACCGGGAACCGGAACTGGTCCTTTAAGAACCAGGAACCATGCTCACCCCTAGTTATGACAGGCTTATTAAGGAGTTGGGAAGAGTATTGATTCCTTATGGGGTTGTGGTCGTTAGATGAACGGAGTCAACTCACCTTAGTACATCACGAAAAGATCTCGATTAGAATAGGTATACCGGAGTGTGTGTATATCATATAATTCATCTGCATGGAGTGCTAGGAATGAATTGTATTTCAAATCTAGATCAGACGTTTCAAGTTGGCAGAGCTTTCAGATGGTTCTTTCTTAAGCAGCGCATAGTAAAGAGTGTAAAATTTCAATTGCTGAGATGAAGTTAGGGAGAGAAATATCACAGGCCGGGTCAATACAGTAGTAGTCAGTGATTGCAATTGCCGAGATCAGTGTCAGAGTTATATCAGATCTTGACCAGAGGTTCCCAATTTCAGTAGATCAATCAGATAGTTTCTTTTTAATCAGTGCAGAGCAGAGTGTTCAGAACTTTAGTTGTTGAGTTGAGATCAGAGAATGAAAGGTGTAGACTTGGCCCATCTTGTCAATTCTATTATTTTAAGGTACGTTTTTGCAATCAAGGCCTTCTATATATGGGCCACCCTTTCGAGTCTTCCTACTATTTCTCCGCAAAATATATGCTGATTATATATCCACCGAAAGTGGCCTCGACCCAAATAGACTATAGGCCTATATTTTTATTTCCTCTAAATGCTTTGTGCGTTTGGCAAATTTTGCCACTAGAGTTTAGGCCTCTCTTGTGCCAAAGTCAAGGCATTTTGTAATCTAATCGCAAAGGCCTTGAGGTCAAAGTTCAGTTTTGCAAATGTTGCAAGCTCGATGCAACTTGGGGCTGGCATTGACTTTCAGCATTTCGAAAACACTACTTCCAAGGTTATATAAAATTATTTTCAATCTTGCCCTCTCTAATATCTTTATTTCCATTCTTGAACTCATGAAACAATTATTCTCTTTGAATTATTCATGTGAAGCTCCATCGAGTGTCATGCAAGGCTCCCAAGCAATCGTCAAGGGTCGTTGACAATTGCGTATGGTGCTAATGGTCAAGACTAGATTTGGACGGTAGAGGCAAGATTTGCGTTTCCACAATCTAGGTCACCAAGGTTGCACCAACCTTGACTTCGCCTTGCTTAGGTCATCAAATATTGCATAGGGTGGCCGAGGGTCACCACGGTTCAAGGAGGGTGTCAAGGATCAAGGTGATTTAAAAGTGACGCTCCAATTTTAGCTCAGGGTCGCTAGTATGATGCTTCATCGAGGGTTGTACGAGGCTCACTAATAGTCACGTAAGATCGTCGAGGTTGTCGACAATCATGGGTCTTAATTGATGAGGTCTGGATTTGCACGATCTAGGTCACTGAGTTCGTGTGCTGGGCCGCCAAAGGTTGCGTAACCTTTCGGCATCGTCAATGGTTCAATTGCCGCCAGCGAGTTGCTTCAGTCAATGATGGTGCCAAATGTTTCTCCTGGCCTCTTCCAAGATGATTTCCTCTCCATCATTCGGTAGCCAGACCTCTATTTTTTGTCGTTTTTTCCTGCAAAACTTATTTGCAAAAGATAGACCAAATGTCAATTAATCGAACGACATTTGCTTTTGAGTAAATACACCTCGAGTCAAAGATCCTTGGAAGAATGACTTTAAATTTCTCCTGAACTCCCCGAAACGCACCTAAAAAAAAAAAACTATTTCGCATTTGATGGTTTTAATTACTCTTTTATTTGGTATGCCTTTTTTCCTTTTGGAGACGGTCCCTTCTGTTGGTGAGGAGTGCAAGATTGAAAGGGAGCTACTGAGGACAGTAGTGGAGTCCCTTGCGTGCAATCTTCAGCGACGACCGTAATAAAGAGACTCTAGAATTACAGGCGCTGGAAATCAGAAAACAGCTCCCTCATTGGGCAAGGGGAAAGCTCGTCCCCAATGGAATCTTTGGCAACGGATTATCATTAGAAAATCACACGCGACGACCTCAGGTCACACCACACAACAACAGTGACGAAGCTTTGTCGTCGCTGATGATTCCTAGGGAGGGATATTTTTGGCTTCAGAGACGGCCTTTTCTTGGAGACGATTCCTTTTGTCTGACGAAATTGAATGAGTGCAGAATTGGAAAGGAGCTACTAAGGACAGCGGTGTCGTTCCCCCTATTGCAAACTCCGGCTAAAGCAATAAAACCGTCCCTGGAGATAAAGTGAGCAAAAAATTATCCAAATAGCCTTGAACTTACTATATTTTTTTTGTTAATTTAGTTGTAAATCTTTCAATTTACTAATTAAGTTCTAAAATTTTCACGTTTTGCCAATTAAGTCCATTCAACTAATTTCAACTAAAAATAGTTGACGTTAGCAACAGGTGTCTTTATGTAACACAACCAGCATTAATGTGAATAATTTATAAAGAAATTAATTTTCTGAATATTTTATAATTTTATTTATTTTTTTTTTCATTTTTTTTTTCTACCAAGTAGTTACTGATAAGGTCGGTGAGAGTCAACCAACTCTTGCCCGATTTGGTAAAAAAAAAAAGAAATATAAGAAGATATTTTATAAAAAGGTTATAAAAAATTATCCATGTCAATATTAGTCATTTTACGTGATACTACCGACGTATATGATAGCAATTTTAGTTAAAATTGGTCCAATGAACTTTATTGGTAAATCATTAAAAGGTTTAGATTCAATTAAATTGGCAAACTTAAAATGTTTAAACAATGCCGTAGGTTTAAAGACTTTTTTGAACAATTTTCCGAATAAAGTGATGCGCGGGACAAAACCCATTTTGATAAGGAAAGAACAAGCGTCCCCCCAAGTTTTGTAAAAATTGCAAGAAAATTTGAAAAATAAGCAAGGGGATAAAACCGGATTCAAGGCATGCTATGATTAGCACTCACTCCAGAATTAATTTCCATCCCCATCCATATGCAATAATCAATAACATCCTACTCTTAATACACAATGGACTCCTCCAAGCGTTGTAACACGCACCCGAATAAACAATCCAATTAATTCTAAAATCCTTCTATCGTCTTCTTGAAATACAAATCAAAAGAAATAAAAAGGGAAGAAATGAACTCAAGTGATCGAGAACAAAACGAGTGAAGTTAAAAGCGTGCCACATGCTAGCGGATCAAGACATTTTATAGATTTAAAAAGAGTGTCAAAGGCAACACTTCGCGTACTGTTGCGTCGGTTCGTATATGGAAACAAAAGCAATTTTGAAACTTTGTCCTGATTTATGTCGAATCACAATCAGAAGAACATTAAAAAAAACAAAGGACAAAGAGTGACAGACACGTGCACGTCGTATCGTCCGATCACCATAATTGCTTTTGGCTAAAGGCGTTGCTTTTTCCTCCTCCCTCACGAGGGCCATCCGTCGGTGGCCAGCACATTACGAGGACAGTCCGAACTCGTTTCTTTAATCTTCGGTCTTTGCCACGTGATTGGACATTGAGATGGACCACGTGACGCGAAAGCGAAGGGTAGCCAACTAATAATTGACCCGTTTAGTTCGGCTTTTGAGGAATGTATTTACAAAAATACAAATATCTTTAGATAAATAAAATTTTTCAAAAATACAAATGTCATTTAGTAAAATTTACATTAAAAAATAATTTTGATCAAAATACTATTTGATAAAATTTATATTTATAATTAATTTTTATTAAATTAAAAAAGCAAAAATATGTTTATATGTTTTTTTGAAGTCTGGCCACTGATCGCCGAATCCGGCGGCCAAACGCCTGAATAAAAAATATGTTTATATTTTTTTATATAAACATATTTTTATATAAAAAATATAAAAATATAAAATAAAATATATAAAAAAAAATATGTTTATATCTACATAAAAATATATAAAATATATAAAAATATATCTATAAATATATTTATATATTTTTTATAATATATTCATTAAACATAAAATATAAAAAATAGATATGTTTATATTTTTATATAAAATATATTTTTATTTTTATTGAAGCGCCGATCAGTTTCTCCACCAAAGAGATGAACAATATCGGAAGTTGCATTCCGAAGATGTAACTTTCCAAATGACCTCAAAAGCTACATTGGGTTAAAGACCCTTAGAGCCACTTAAAGATGCAATTGCATCTCGCTAAAGTTGCACAAAAAAAGAACCAAACACCTTTGCATTCGGCCAAGGAACTTTAGAATCCAAATGAGCATTCCAAATGCTGAACCAAACATGGCCAATGTCATTAGGCGGTATTGCTTTATGATGAATCACTTTGTGAGAAAGCATCAAAGTAGGGTCGCCTTGTCCTACACCTAGAATATAGGCATCTCGATAATCTCTATATTCGTAGTTAACGCTTGGCACGTACTAGATCCAAGGGAAAAAGGATGCTAGAAGATGCCACAATTTTTTATATCACATCAACTTTAGTTCTGAAACTTTTCATTGGATAACTTCTAGTGCTATATTAAAGGAAAATCAATTAATTAAAAATGTCCGATAACAAATTCAGACAAAACTTCTTAAGTGACTTTTTTTTTTTCTTGTAGGACATTATTGTCTACGTGGCTTTTTTTAATATATAATATAACAAGAAATTCTTGACCGTTCAAATAATAGCAATAGTCAGTGTTGCCTTATGAGGAGTCACTTCATGAAAAAAGCTTTAAGTAGGGTCGCATCCTTCTTTTCCTAGAAGACAAGCATATCAATAATCTCCACAGTTACAGCTGGCACGCAACACATAATAAATGCAAAAGGAAAAGGATACTAGACACGTCATATTTTTTCGCAAAGCTTTTATTTCAATTTTAAAACTTTCATCGAATCACATCAATCAAAGGAAAATCGACTAATTAAGTGCCTTCAACAATTCTGACAAAAAAAAATCCTACACGGCCATTTCTTGTAAAATGTTAATGCCTCCGTGACTTTTTTATAAATGGAAAGAAAATCTCAACCCGGCAGCTTCGCGTGGACTGCGCGTACTCTCTTCTGCTTCTTCTTTAAAATGCCCGGACAGTTGCGTTATCCAGATTTCTTTTCTACTTCAGGCTTTGCAGTTTTCATTTGTTCTAGGTTTTGCGAATTCCGTCATGTCAGAGCTTTTCCAGTATTTCCTCCCGTTCCACGACCCTCCACCAATCTCAGCACAGAGCTCTCTACGATGACCAGGTCGCAAAAAAGCGTACCAAAACCATCATTACTCCTGCTCCCATCAAATCAAGTACAAAAACAAAAGCGACAACATTTTCACTCCCAATCGCTTCAAGGGAGAAACGCAATGCACCGAGTGCAGACCTTCGACCAAGCGATTCCAGCGCGACTGAGTCAAGTCCGCCTAGAGCAATGCACCGAGCGCGTCCAGGTCAGGGTTGGTCCTCGTGACCAAGCCCTAGGCGTCCACCGTTGCCCTTCCCCATAGCCATAGCTTACCGTCGACAACCCCTGAAGAATGAAACAGCCTGCATGAAAAGCCATCATTCTCTATTAAGAATTGCCATTCCTTTTGCTGCAAATTAGAGTTTAATTAGAAGAGGGAAACGACCTGATTTATCCATTTAGAGTTTAAATTTGAGGCAAACTTGTTGAATGATGTCCTTATGACTATTTATGTT
Source organism: Eucalyptus victrix (assembly GCA_016097545.1). Taxonomy (NCBI): domain Eukaryota; kingdom Viridiplantae; phylum Streptophyta; class Magnoliopsida; order Myrtales; family Myrtaceae; genus Eucalyptus; species Eucalyptus victrix. Next base: position 49,072,885 of record CM027841.1, on the reverse strand, counting down.
ACGAGCCAAGTCGACCATAAAAAATGACTAGATATTGTCACTTCAAATTTGGGAAAATTTTCAAAATAATCTTAAACATATTGCAATTCTATCAATTCAATGTTAAATATTTTTTTAACCAATTAAATTATAAACCTGCCAATTTAGTGCATTAAGCCAATTTTAGCCGATTTGGCATCCATGTAAACACCGGTTGTCCTATGTGGAATAGACGACATCCAAGTCAATATAGATTGGCCAAGATTAAGCACATGGACTGAATTGATATAAATACATAAATAAAAATTTAAACCTCAATTGATAAAAAAAAAAGTTTAATATTGAATCGATACAATTATAACAAGTTTAGAACATTTTTCACAATTCTTCCCTTCAAGTTCTTGGCATCTCAAATTGGAGTTAACACTTAAATGATCATTTTTTATATAAAGTGACAGTGAAGTGTTTTGTCCGAAAGTTTTTGCGCTGAAGTAAGCATCATATGAAATGATGATACTTCTAGTGTCATTTTTCCTAAATTCAAGCTAGTACCAAATGGAAAAATCACATCCGTGAAAATTTTGCATCTCCGACATTTTTAAAATAGGTTTCAACCAAAGAAGAAAGGGGGGCTTAACATAGGCGAATGATTCAAATCAGCACGGCAGTTTCGTTGTCGACGGTAAGCGATCGCTTATGGTCGTTAGCTCAGGGCGGGGTCGCTTTTGTGGTCCCACTACACGACACATGTAACTTTCCCAAGCCATGCACCATTACTTTTAGTACTACGGAGAACAAAATAATGCAGTCTTCTCACATGGTTATCGCTCCATGAAAAACTCTGGATTTTGTACACGACGCATGTAACTTCATCTGAGTGTGTGTGCTCTTGCTGGTTTTCAACAGGAACACATCGATAATTCATGTCATGGCTACACACGATATGGTCGGCTTTTCCATCGTCGTTGTCCTCCTTGCCACTTCGGTTATCACCACTGCCGGTTGTAAGCTCTCGCCGAGTCATTATCAATCAACATGTCCGAAAGCATTGTCGATTGTTCGAGCTGGAGTAGCAAAAGCAATCAAGAATGAGACCCGGACAGGCGCGTCCTTGCTTCGGCTGCACTTCCATGACTGCTTTGTCAATGTGAGTCGCGTCTTCTAGAGATTCCTTGCGAAACGATCCCACTTTGATTCATTAGCCTTCCAGAGTTTTCCTCTTCTTTTCCTTCCTCCTTGATATTGGTGTGTGTATCTACGTATTGGTCAGGGGTGCGATGCGTCGATATTGTTGGATGACACGCCTAGCTTCGTGGGCGAGAAAACAGCAGGTCCGAACAACAACTCCGTGAGAGGGTTCGAAGTGATCGACCGCATCAAGGCTAGTCTGGAGAAGGAGTGCCCTGGAGTGGTTTCCTGTGCAGATATCGTTGCCCTGGCTGCTCGCGACTCAGTCGTTCATGCAAGTCCTCTTCATGACCTTAAAAAGTCTCATAAATAAAAGAAATGAGAATATGTCGACTCTAATTTAGTACATTTTTGCCTCGACGGTTATAATCGGACAAATCTATTTTTTTCCTGATTTCTTCTATGTTTTCTCTTGTGTGACATGGTCCCAGTTGGGAGGTCCTTCATGGACCGTAAGCTTAGGGAGAAGGGATTCCATTACTGCTAGCAGGAGCCTTGCTAACACCTTCCTACCTTCACCTGCTTCTAATCTCAGTGCTCTCATAACCAGCTTCGCTGCTCAGGGTCTTTCAGTCAAGAACATGGTGGCTCTTTCTGGTAATTTCAACTCAATATTATCAACCTTGCACCGCGCATTACAACCAAGAATATTCAAAAGAAAAGAACCAGAATTCAGCACCTATCGTGATTCTGTTTTGGCAATGTCGATGTACTTTATCAGCTGACAGCGGTTTTCAAATTGACAGGTTCACATACCATTGGCCTAGCGAGATGCAGTTCCTTCCGAGGACGGATCTACAACGACTCGAACATAGATACATCCTTCGCCCACAAATTGCAGAAGACATGTCCCAAGATTGGAAATGATAGTGTCCTTCAAAGGCTAGACATCCGAACGCCGACCTTCTTTGACAACCTTTACTACCACAATTTACTGCAGAAGAAGGGCCTTCTTCACTCTGATCAAGAGCTCTTCAATGGCAGTTCTGTGGATTCACTGGTCAAGAAGTATGCATGCGACAAAGAAAAATTTTTCCGAGACTTTGTTAGGGCAATGATCAAAATGAGCGAAATTAAGCCCCCCAAAGGAAGCAATGGTCAAATAAGGAAAAATTGCAGGAAAGTGAACTAAGTATGAAGCTCATATATGCAATTTGAAACTGCCGCATATGAACGCGGGAGTGAAATCAGGCCTAGATAATGTCCCCTGACAATTTGTCGTCATGCATCTGTCTTCTTGACTAATTTGTGGTTGCTGCCTGAAAAATAAAGGAGCTCGTCTCAGTTCCTCTCAACCAGTATTAAGATCCACTCGTCTTTCTTATTATTAGCAGCATGCAGCAAATTAGCATCAGTCATCTCCATTGTAAACAATGATGTATTATCAAAAACAGAATATATGATTATTATGTATCCCAAAAAAGTAGTGATATGATTGTAAGGAGCAATTAACAATAACGTGTTGATTGCATATCAGGGCTAGACGGTGCTCTCCATATATAAGCAACTTCCTGGACAAGCTTCCCTAGAACAGTCTGCTAGAATTGGATGATTTGCCAAAGCCACGCCCAAGCGTAAGAAAGAAGCAGCCTCAATTGCCTCGGTGAACAGAACGCATAGGCAATTTTCTGAATAGTACTCATTGTTATACAAAAGCTCCACTCATCTCAAAACTCCATAATCAAGTCATGGAATACGCAGGACAAATTCTACAAGCTCCAGAGTAAATGAGCTGAAGACTCCGTATGTACACTAGCAGTTACAAAACCAAAATCTCTGTAGATCGAGTATTCCACTGTCAGTTGACTGTACAGACATCACCCCCTATACTTGAGCGCTCTGGTCACCGATCACGGATATCTCTTGTATCTCTTCCACTTAGTCCAAATCATTAACAGAGGCTACCTCCTCCTCTGGCAATTCAAATGCATCAATCTCTTCAAAGTAAGATTTCTGCTGCCTGATGTAATCTTGCAAGGAATCATCAGGTACATCTTTCCTAGATGGTGGCTTCTGCTGCTTCTGCATCAACATCCCAAACGTAATTGAACACAAAACACTGTCCAGTTACTGTTCGTCTATCTACTGAGATAAAAGAAAACAAGCAAGGGTCGAGGTAAAAGAAAGCCAAAATAGATGATATAATACGTGCACCAGACTACTTTAAATGCAAAGGAATCTTGACAGAATACCCCTTTATTTGGAATAGAGCATGACTTGGATCCAGCACCACCTCCGTCGTCATTAAGCTTGTTCCTGTGTAGGAAGAAGCAAACACCAGAAAGGTATCGTTAAAAATAGAGAATGGGAACGGAAGTACATGCCCATTTAAGTTAAATTAGAATTAGAAACAACAGAGTCATTTTGCTAAGAGAAAACGCAATTCTTCTGCACAGTAAGGATGAAAAAAGGTGCTAATCAACCATCTTAATGAAAAAAAAAAATGGTTATAATAACACTCAAGCAACAAGTTTCCTCATCACGTGAAACATCCTTACTTTCAATAGGCAAATTATCTGCTCAAATATGTCGCATGAAACCAGCATTGATCACCAGGTTTCTTCCAATAAGACTGACTGTACTACGATACAAAGAGAGCATTGGCACACCACTTGAAGCCCACAGTACTGGCCAAAGCAGAAGTTACAACCCCGCCAAACAACTAAAGTTGAAAAATTCAAATTCCTGCTGAATTTTGAACATAACGCATATCTTACATTAATGTCAACCTCGCTCTTTGTTCCCTTTTGCTTCCAACATGGTGCTACAAATCAAATCTTATACGTAACGGCAGAAACCCAATATATCAGGAAGGGCGGGTACCTCGTATTTCTGATCTTCCTAGCAGGAGAGCTAGTCATAGAGACAGCAACCCCCTTCTCTTTACGCTTGCCTTTATCCGCAGGCTTCCTGCGGTTATAAGTTGTACAGAACACGGACCTCTCGGAAGCATCACGCCCTAAACAGCAAAACATTTGGCAAGAAAAAGTACCAAGTTCAGCAAAACGAGGCCCCAATCTCATTGACGACTAGATACCCTTTTTCAGGTATAACAATCTCACGCATTTCAGATTCTCGATAATGCTTAGAACCAAAAAACGATCAGATCACAGTGAGCCGGCCTTATCCAACCACATCAAAGTTTCTAACGGTCTGAACACCTAATCAACAATCGCTAAAAAAGGCAGCTATCCCCGAAACTCCAAATAACACCGCGACATTCAATCGGAACGCAGAATCCAGCGTAAGCTGCCCGGGAAAAAAAAAAAAACTGACCGGAAGAAGATGCAATCGGGCGAGGAGGCGTGGAAGGGAGGGGCGCGGCACCGGAGGAGCTAGGGTTCGGGGCGGTCCTCTTGGACGCGGACGAAACGGCGGGCTTGCGAGGGGGCTCGAGCCCGGACGGAGGGGCGGCGTTGGTGAGGTCCGAGAGAGGCTTCCTCCCCCTCCTTCTTCGTGCGTCGCTCTTTGCCTCGGCTTCCATCGCCGCTACCACACGCTACGGAGCATCGTTAGCTTCGGATCGCACTCGAGCCAAGCGCCAGTGGCGCGAAATACCGGTTGAACTGGAGTTCCTTTCCTCCTCTCTCTCTTTTCCCTTTCGGGTTTTTTTATCGGAAACGACGGCGAATGTGGTGGAGATTTCTGGATCGACGTCGTCGTTTCATGCTCCGACCGGACGGGGAGCGAAAGGCGAAAAGTAAAGAAGCGGAGGCCGGCGAGGGGCTTTCTTGTAAACGGGCCGGCCTAAGTTCAGCCCAAAACATCGGGGGACAGCGGAATTTAGGCCCGTTTCTTGTCTCGTCGGGCTAGTGGCATCCCGGGCCGGGCGGTCCTAATTGGACTAATTGAAAATTGGATTAGTATTAGATTCGCCTCCTATTTGACGTGTGTCTAAGTGTAAAAGTAGGCATAATTTTTTTAAAAAAAAACCCCCAAACTTTTGATCAAAACCCAATTCTATCTCAAACTTTTTATTGTAGAATAAAGAAATCCCCAACTTTCTCTCTAATGCCAAATCCACCCATACGTCCAAAAATCCTCACTAATTTTTTCAAACTTATAGACATTAAGACCTCTGTTAGGGATGAGCTGTTCTAAAGTATGTCTAAATTCCCCTGAAACCTAGAACTTCAAATCGGTCCTCAATTTTTGAAACATAGAACCTACTTTATGTAACATGAAATAAAAAATGCAACTTTAAGATTGGTTATAAACCTATAGGGTCTACACATAAACTAGGCATTTTTTTTTCATTGTTTCATTTCCTTTTTCTTTTGCTTCCTTTTTAGTCAAATAAGATGAAAAATAAAGTAACAACAAAAATTTCCCTTCATATAGATAAAGTTTCATCAACAAAACCACCTATCTAAAATAGAACCATTTATGAGTGAAGTAATCTGTTGAACCTAACGAAAAAAAATCATATTATGTTGTCATGTAGAGTTAATGAAAGGATTGATTCAAGAGCAAACTAGAAACACACGCAAAAGAGTAGTGATTAGTTAATTTGAAATTTTCAAAGTGTATATTATACTAGATTTCTCTTGCAATGAACATACACATATATGTTGTAGGTGGATTTCAATGGTTACACATCTTCAACCTGCCGCAACAAGTTTAATACTAATCCTAGTAACGAAAGAACGTGTTGAATAACAATAGTAATGAAAAGATGTTCCAAATTATAAAAGTTTGATGCTTCTAATATGAAAATTGGTGAAAAGATCCAAAGATAATATTAGTTTCAGGTTTACCTTGGTTTTGTCTGGTTATCTGATTCTTCGATTTTCGATTTAGTTCCTACTTAAGAACTAGACCACATGGCATTGATTCCGAAAAAATTGGAATCTAGAACTAGATTGAGGAGTCAAAGAACTGAGAATTGAAACAATTTTAAGATTGGTCTAATTTGGTTCCCAATTTTATGAGAGACCCATGCTTATCTCTAAGATCATTAGAGGCTCATTATTAGAACTCAAGTCTTTATCAACACTCTTATCTTCATATGGCACAATAATAGCCTCCTGATATGATAATGTCAAACAAATTAATGGCAACTTTTGCACGTGTAGATAGATTTGGGATTCGAGAAAAAAGTAAAGAATTTTTTTTTGAGATAAAAAATTTGGAAAAGAATAAGGGTTTGATGTAAAGTTTACGTTTTTTTTTTTTTTTAAAGATTTAATCCTGCAAAAGTGCAAGTTATTTCTTATATATAGCCCAGTACAATGACGCCACGAGGCAAAGTTTAGCTCAACGAGAGTCCATTTTACGGGATTTACAAACGTTGTCTAACTTAATATTCTGACATTCATTAACCTAAAGTGGTCGTCACCAATGACCAAGTACCCCCGGTTTTCACACGAAAACCACTGGAGAACCAGCAAAACTAGGCATCTTTCTTAGTGCTAGGCCACTGAGATCAGATCTCAAAGCATCTTTCGTGCCTTCTTTGACATGTGTTGCTTCACTGCTCCCTTTCCCCAGGCAAGTTCGTCCTATTATGCTTAAACGTACTCTATTTTATCATTACTCTTCGCAGAGCGCGTCATTATTAAGGGAAAGAAAGGATCTCTCTCCATCGGATTTCCCCCTGATTTAGCACAGTTTTCGTACTAATCCCAAAAGTCGGTGACTTTGACGTTACATCCAACGGCTTCCGTGGTTTCACGTGGGCTTTCCTGTTCATAAAAGTGCTCTTTCCTTTTCCCTTTTTTCTCCGCCCGACAACAAATAAATATCCAATCTAATTTGACCATGAAATACTTCTCTCGCAACCTACCCCGTTCAACTTTCGTTTTGAATTGTCTAATGTTGTTTCAGAGTCATATTCTGTCAGAATTTAAGGAGCGTATGCATCCGTTCAATTCGTCAAATTTCAATATCATTTTTATTTCACTCATGAGAGGAGACATTGAAATGTATATACAATGAATTTTCTCAGTTATACTTTTTTATGAAATTTTGTGAGATTATTATTAACTATTATAAATATTTAAGTTTTTTCTAATAATAGCATGATTTATTATATAAATATTCTAAAATTTCTCTTCATGTGTAAACTAGACTTTGATATTAGCTTAAAGCGAGGAAACATGCAAATGAAAAAGCAAATTTGGTATTAAACTATTTAAATATTAAATTACGTATTCATCTAAAGTTTAAATTTTTAGAACAGTTTGTTGTTTGAAAGTCATATTTTGTTAGAATTTAAGGAGCATATGTATCCGCCTCGTTCGTCAAATTCCATATATCATTTCTATCTCACTTGCACGTTAGAGGAGACATTGAAATGTATGCGATGAATTTTCTCAATTATATATTTTTTTATGAAATTTTGTGAGATTATTGTTAAATATTGTAAAAATTTAAGTTTTTTCTAATAAAAACGTGATTTATTATATAAATATTCTAAAATTTCTCCTCATATGTAAACTGGACTTTGATATTAGCTTAAAGCAAGGAAATATGCAAATGAAAAGGCAAATATGGTATTAAAATATGTAAATATCAAACTACGTATTCATCTAAAGTTTAAATTTTTAGAATAGTCTGTATATAATATCAAAGTTTGGTGATTTTGAATTCAAATTTTTCAGGCCAGAGTCCGTTTGCCTTCTCAATTAAATATGCCTATGCTTAATACTAGAGGTAATGTTATAATATTCAATTATTAAACCACGACTTTAAACAATGATGTAAGTTTTTAAAATAGTAAGGTGGGCACTCGGTTTTGATTCGTGCAAAGAGGTTGCAACTTTGTTGTGGCGCTGAATAATGTGGACGTCGATGTTGGACCACAAAGCCCAGGGAAAATGACCCATTTTTATCCGAAATGAATGAACAGTCGGCACCGAAAGTATCGGCGCTGTTGAGGAAACATCTGGCACGAATGCAGTCCGAAAATGTTTCAGCACATTCCCTTTTCCTCTGCTCCGAAGTTCTATCCTTTGAGAGAGAGAGAGAGAGAGAGGCAGACGCAGTGACAGAAAACCGGATGAGAGAAGCCTGTAGTTTACGGAGGAGTTCACGGTTCCAGTGCACAAAACCAAGGGCCACCACCAAAAACCCCAAAGGCGCACACCCTTCAACATCATCGTCAACAGCAACGCCGCCAACAACATCATAATTTCACCACCTCTTTTCCCTATAAATGCACCAGCCTTCCCAACTCTTCCATACTCCCCCACTCGTTCCACCGTTTCCAGCTATCCTTTTCCCACCCACCTTGCGGTATTCTCGGCTTTGCTTTCCCAAGAAAGAAGAAGAAGTCAAAGATGGAGGCCATTCAGTCCTGGGTCTCTGAGCACAAGCTCGCCAGCATTGGTCAGTTCTATCTCTAATCTATCTCGAAACTGCATCGCGTAACGACTCCGTAAGATTTCGCCGAAAACTAAATCGTGGGGATGGGGTTGGTGCAGGAGGACTATGGGCGTCGGCAATCGGAGCGTCGCTTGCTTATTCACGCGCTAAGTCTCCCCTCAAGCCAAGCCTCCGCCTCATTCATGCTCGGTAATTCCTCCCTCTCCCTCATCAGCACGACCACTCATGTAGCTGTCTAAGTTAAGAGTGTTAAACGTCGGGATTGGTTTCAGTCCACTAAACCAACAAACGGAGAGGTTTCGTCAGGAACAAGAAGAGCTCATCTTTTTAATGAATATGAAGATTGTTTTGGAAGTGTATGTAACTGAAAAAACGATATGGTGTCGTGTTGTTACAGGATGCATGCACAGGCCCTGACGTTGGCGGTGCTCTCCGGTGCAGCGGCTTACCATTACTACGAGCAACGGTCCAACGAGCCTCGACGCGATTGAGCTCCGCCTTTTTGTTATCTAAAGATGCTTCTCTCCAGGAAAAAGAGCATCTGCTCCTGGCGCGTCGAAGATGAAGATCCTGCTCTTCGTTCGACAACATCGCTAGTGAATAATTCGACATGATGTAATGGCTTCTAGTTGATTTCCTGTATTCTACGAGACATGATTTCCTTTGTACATACGTCGTTACGAGTTGAACGAGGGATGAGGACGTTCTTGTGCTTCCCCTCTTATCACTGAGTCTACTGAATCCTTTCCCTTCATAGCGAAGTCTATCTATTTTTATTTTTATCGAATTTATATCGTGGGCCTGCTTTAATTATCTTTCCCAAAGACCAAGATGCAGAAAAACATTCAAATGACGACAGTCTCTTGAAATTGGAATCGGAGTCGCGTCAAAAATCCCATAACTGGGCTTTGTGTGGAAGAAGGAAGGCCCGAGAATTCATGGCCCTATTGGCCCATTCTTCGCTTCTTCTTTTTTCTGGGCCCATCTCACTTAGGTTACCGATTTCCTTTGTTATGAAGTTGACAGTGTGCTCTTTAGAATTGACCATAACAACCTGCGATGCAATCCCGACCCAACTTTCCGATTGGAAAATTGAGAAGCTCTTTCCTTCGACAAGCAACACCGGAATTCTGGGTTTACCTGGATTCTCCAATTGGGCGGGCATGGGATGGAGCGACACATTTCATTTGGTAAGATAATAATAATGTAGCTCGTGATCATTTGTGCCTCGGGTGCGTAGTTTGTTTCGAGATGCGGTCATTGCAGTTAGGACCAGATCGCCACTCACTATGCTTCGGGATAGGAATGTTCGTGTGGTCTGATCGATGCTGAAAATGTTCTTCGTGCTCGTCGGCAGATGTGTTGGACTTGAAAAGGGTGCGAAGCAAGTTGTGCAGCGGATGCAGGTTGTTGTAGAGCAGGTCCAGAGATATGATTAAAAAGGCTTCTTGAGCAAGAGATCAACATGGAGAATGTAAATCCCCATCTGACTTCTTACATAATGTGGACGTTTTCACAGGTTTACAAGAAAATTACGTGTTCCTAGAATCATTTCACTGTGATAACAAGCTTCTCGATTTAGAATTTTGCACGTGTTTAATTAACATCCCGATGCAAACAAGTCCATCGAGGGAAGGAAAATTAGAGTCCTAGGACCATTTAGCAATAATAAAGTCCCTCTGTCTGAAATTTGTAACACGTGCTATATTACAATTTGGATGTAGAGAGCAGCAACTCAATATCAAATCACCAGTTCTCGCCAAAGAATTAACTTAAAGTAGACAAAATAGCAACTAAGAATGAGTAAATGACGACCGATGTACAGTTTTTCCTCACCAAAGCTTAGGGTATTGTCATCGGACTCCATCGGCAATGGCATGCCAAGAGAAAGCAGGTGTCCAGACCATTTATGTGCCCTCATTATTCATAAATAGCTTCATTCACCGACTTTGGTACACGGTCCATTTAAAACATTTTCACTGATGTCTCAGGTCGATCTCATAAACATGTCAATAAATCAGTTAAGCATTCTTTCTTCTCAAAAACTTGGCGTGCAAGATATATGTATCATATATTAGCTACACTTTTCCATGAGACAATTAGTTACTGAGGAAACTAAATCCACAGAGATTCAAACTGAATGAATAAGGAATGTTAGGAAAAGTACATTAGAAGTGCTAAAAGTTGTGTACGTCGTTCACTTCAGTGCCAACATTTCCATCAAATCACTTAATGCCAAATCGAAAAAAAATGATCACTTTGATGTCACTGGTGAGAGATTCTAGCTAAATTAATTACGTAACTTATATATATATTAAAAGTTGTGGCAGCTTTTAAACGGCATCGTTTTGTTGTCATACATGGACAACCTCACAAAAACAACGCCGTATAGTTCATATGGGGATTGAAATTAAGGTTCTTTGTCTGATCCTTGCCCAACGTCGACGGCCATCACTCAGCCACCATCGCCACCATCGTAGTTGCTCAACCAGGTGAAGGAGGAGAGGCTGGGGTTGTTGCTCAAGTAAGAAGTGGTGGGCAGATGTTTCTAAGAAGGAACAATTGCATTAACCTCAAAGACTATATGAAGCGATCCCCCCAATTTATGGAATCTATTCACTTCTTTAATATGCTCTTCAGCATTTCGTAGATACATATAGCATCTGCTAATGACACGTACTTAGACACTACTTAAAGGGAAAAGAAAGATACTTTCAGGACGTTTTCAGACCTAAGGTTGCCTTTTGTTTTTTGCAAACTCCTAACTCTCCTTTGCCAAACCCGACAAAGGACGAGAGACACAAACGATTTATATCATTCTTTCTCATCCATCATTGTTGCTCTCACTCCAATTCTGCACTGCTTGCACTACCGCTTGTTTGATAACTTGAGAATCAATCATATCACCTTCTTCTTCATTCTGCAGAACAAATTAACACGTACGATATTGTCATTACTATTAACTCTTTATAATCAACTATATAGATACTCTCAAGGTCGTGTCAAATAACTCGTTTGATTTCAGCACCATGCACATCCGAAATTTGCATCTCGTTTCTAATAAGCTCTCGCATGCAACACACACTCCGTGTCATCTCGTGATCTGATATCACAACTAGTGTGTGAGTGCGTGAGAGAGAGAGAGAGAGAGAGAGAGAGAGAGAGAGAGAGAGAGAGAGAGAGAGAGAGAGAGAGAGTTTGCACGCAACTTTGTACATACTGAGGGGATGTGAATACGTAAGCATAAAGATGATAAAAATGGGATCAAGAATCTTACTTCGCCTCCAAATGCTTGTAGGCGAAAGCTATCCGTGCAAGAAACCCTAGCTTCAAGAACATTAAGACCCAAGTCCTCAAAAGCTTCCAATATTGACACTAGTAAACCGGGACAGCTTTTGTCCGATAATACGTTGATTAAGAAACCTTTCTCTAGGGTTTCCACTGTTACCTGCTGTTTAGTATAACAGTACAAATTGAGGAACTAGAAAGAAAAGTCAAATCACACAAGTAATGGGGAAATGAAGCGATAAAGTTTTTCTTCAACTCAAATTTATTTGACCGAGGAAAAAAAAACCTCCATAAAAAAAAAAATAGGGGGCGCATCATCTTAGTGATGAAGATAGACAAGATTAGATTCAAAATGAAGGAGAAAGCAACATAGTATGGTATACTAGGACAATAAGAACATACCACAGGCAATTGAGGTTGCTGGCTTGAAGTTTCTGCAATTGCTATATCTTGATTTAGCCTTTCTACCTTCTGCTTCAGCTCTTTGATATACTTGGATGCATCTACTACGATTGAGGTCTTGTTTAGCTGACAAATATGAGAAGAAGGAATATAAGTTCGGCATTAAAATGGTACTAGAAATTCAAATAAAGTGGTTATTCTAATCTTTATTCCGAAAATGACTGTTTTCAATTGATTGAACCTGATAAGCGATTAATAAAAGTCATCCCACACCATTAAAACTGAGATGAGTTAACATTCCCCCCATACCCATCCCCTCTAGATTGATTGAAATATGAGGAACATCAAGAATTAACAGAAATCAGTTCATCAGAAAATCACATGCTGCATCAAAATCAAAACGGGGAGGAAGTGGGTGGGAGGATATGACCCTAAATAAAATAAAAAAACTCACCAAATCAGAGAATTGAAGTCGAAATAGAAAAATAGATGGAGCGAAGGGAAGGGTTTTAGAAAGAAAAAAGGAAACTCTTGATTGTCTGGGTATAATTACATCATATTTACATAGCAAACTTGGAGGTGGCATCATTGGTGAAATAAGAATAAAGCCAGTGGAAGCAAAGGAATCAGAAGAAGCGCAGAAGGGAATTACTGCATGAGAGTTTGTAACGGAACGAAGAAGTTGCAGCTTCTCATGCAGTACTGCCCTCTTTTGCTCTCTCGAAACCATGCTATCTTTTCTGCCTTCTTTTCTTTTCCTCCTTCCTTTTTTCTCTTCTTTTTTTCCAGCCCTCGGAATAAAATTCGTTTTCTTTCTATAATCCTCCTTTGTGCACTCCGAAACTGCAAGCTCTGAGTCTGTTTAAAGAGGGGAACGAGAGCTCTCGAATCTATTATAATTTCCCCGTTTTCATCCCACTTGTCTTCCTCAGTTCCTTCACAAGAAAAATATAGTATTTTGATTCTATTCCGTGAATTTACAATGTTATCCTTTCTTCTTTGTTATTGTTCCAATTATATGTTTCTGCTTTTCCTATCTGTAATTCAGAAAGATGCATTGACATGCAGTGGAACCAGATTGCAGCTGGTTTTACAAGAATTTTTGTTTCTTTTAAGAAGGATTTTGTCCACAATTGTTGACGATATCGTAAGTTTTGAATCAGCTATACTTCAAGGTTGATCTCTCCAAAACGTGGACAATCGTGCCGGGAGAGCGTACAATTAGTGGTAAAAGTTATTTCTTACATTATATCAAATTTTATTCTTCATGGCATTGAATAATTCACTCATTGATTCAAAATCAAATAACAAAGGAATGTCTGAACTTTTAAGTACCATTATGCAAAAGTGTGCATCGAAAAAATTAATAGATGATTGGCAAAAAATCCTAACAAAGACTTCATTAAAGAGACATCATACTAGTGGCTCTAATTGAGGTATTTGGACCTGCATTCTTCTCATATTGGCTCTTTGTGGACATTTTTACGGTTTGTACTTTGACAAATTAAACACTATGTCATGAATATTGAATACTGCTTGGCATATTAATATTAGTTTACAAATATGTTCACTAACTGTTTGCCACGATATAAATTCATAAACTCATTTTTTAAATGAACTTGAATGTTAGCATTACTTGCACAAACTAATCATATATACACACAGAGAGGTCCGAATTATATGTTGAATTTACTAATGTTTTAAGTTCTAAATCACCGATTATTTTCATTAGGTTGGAACCTGAATCTGTTTTCGCTATGGTTATTTGAACTTGCATCATGAACATAGGTTTGAATTGTCCAAACCATAACTCATATGTCAAAGTTGCCAAGCCAATCTCATTGCAATTTTGATGGTGAAAAGTCATGCTCAAGATCTTTGTTTTGATTGATTGCCATCTCTTGGGATTTATATTCTGTATTGGTCAATTAATTTGGAATTGCAATAAAGCGTTACTTCATTACAATAAGATCGTTTACTTCCTCTTGAATCTCTAAGAAGGCTTGATATGCAAAATCCATCCAAACCCCTCTCTCCCTCTCCCCCCCCCAAAAAAAAAGAAGAAGAAAAAACAAGAGAAAGAAAGAGGAGAGAAAAGGGAGGGGTATAATGGGGAAGAGGGGAGGGGGACGACGAGCTCGTGAAAGGAAGAGGTGGTGATTGAGGTTGGGGATGGAGAAATGAATTGGCCATCGAAATGAGCGAAGAAGAGTAGGAAGCCACCAAAAAATTGGATGTTTTAGTTGTGACCTTGCATGCCTCCAAATTCCCCTCACGGGACCTTTTCATTACTCCCTCTCTCTCACCAGCCGTCACCTTTTGTCCTCTCCCTCTCTCCCTCTCTCTCCACACGTGCCATATCACAACGCCTTTTCCATCACTTCTCGTCCAAAATTAAACAGAAGTCAGTAAAACCGAGAAAATTCAAGCCATCTCTCCCTAAAAACAAGGAAGAAAAGCATCTCATCGTCCTCCCCATCGTCCTCCTCCTCCTCCTCCTCCTCCTCCTCTAGTAGGCTACTCCCTTCTTTGCCTATCGCGCCCGCTGGACGTTTCAAGGATGGCATCTCGTTTCACATTTTATTATTGCTTGAGGAATGGCTTGTACTGGTACGTTCTTTGAGAACACGTCCATGCATAGATAAAACACTATTAAAAACAGAAAAGCGTAAACACCCCCTAAAGTACATTCCTGTCGAGACATGAACCTCGCGGGACAGATGAACTTCCGCATCATCTTATTGTTCGAGGTTTTTGTCCATGCTTGCAGGACAAGCACTTTCCATGCTCGATCACAAACTACCCTTCCATAGGTCATTAATTACTCGTAATTCACAACCTTTTGAAGCAAACTAATGGACCATAAAGAAATGAAATGGAGAAGTACATATAGAGGTTGGAAAGCAAAGGCATTGGTTCATCAACTAGGGTTTCATTGGTTAGGCATCGGGTTCTTTATCTTTAGCACCTTTTGAAATTTATTGCTGCCCATGCACGAGCTGTGTCCTTATTTGCAGGCATTAGCTCCCCGTTGAAGTACAGAGAGACCATGCACAGAGAGATTCCATAAACAGTGGGTGTACAAAAAAAGGCTGTGAATAGCCAGCTCTAATAAATGGATGCATCACGAGATACTTTAAAAGATACACCCAAAACAATTCTTTTTTCCCCCCTTACCCTTTCTTGCTTGCGTTTGCCTGGCCATGTAAGTTTGGAGCTCTCTCTCTCTCTCTCTCTCTCTCTCTCTCTCTGTGCTTTGCTTCCAACATTGTCTACATTCCACAAAGACAAATCACGTACCCATCTATTCACATGTGTGCCCATTAATCATTACTACAAAACAATTGCTCTCTCGATACATTATAGTCCTGCTCCAATTTCTAGTCCCTTTGCCTTCCCCTAAAATGCAGCCACTCTTTAGGTTTTTAGATTCTAAAAGAGTCAGCTAGGTCAATTTACCTATTGTAAAAAGTAATTTCTCGTAAATAATTTTACCACTTTACTGCTGCAGTCCGCCATATCTTGATGATACATTGTTCTCTAACATATGTACAGTTTCAAATATATCTGAACGTTTTTAGGGAAAAGAAGAAGAGAAAAATAATTGTGTACCAAATCACCATATTCAATTTCGCACATAGGAGAAATGCTACATACACCAACATTTTTACCGAATTGCATTTACCAAGTCATATAGCAAGTCATAGTAGATTTTTTAGCATCTTTCTATATGAATCCCACTTATTTCGAACGTTTAGTGGGATATTCGACACATCATTAGTCAATAAGAAAATTCTAATGTAAAGGGGTTTTAGTATATCACTTCTTTCAGAGAGAATGGAATTTATGTTCTCGACTGTGTTATCTAGATGTGGAAAGGAAAAAGAATTTTTCCTCGCTGATTAATTTTAGCTTTTGTCTTCTTGTACGTATAGATTAACTACTTTGAATGTTTCTCTTGATTATGAGGACGGGGTTATGACATACCTCGTGGTTTGTTAATGAAATTCATCACCAAACTATGAATTTTCCTTCTGCAGATAAAAATATTTCCAATTTAAGTTTGCGGAAAATACATGATTTGAAAAATATTTCTTAAAAATAATTACTTGTTTCTCGAACAAGTCTACCTACGTGGTATTCATATAGGTTGTGTATTTACATAGCTTTTATTTGTAGTAGCTGCATTAATTCTATGAACAATTACTTTAGTTTGCATTTTGAAATATTCACAGAGAATTTTTAGGTGACAATTTATTGAATATAAATCTAATAAGTGGTAGAGTGCGGATCTGTACATGTAGGCCTCCAGCCATGGCCGTGCTTTTTAAAGTAGTAACTTTTCCGGCATTGTGGGAAGTCCAATTGACTCGGTCATAGCTGAGCTGACATACTTATGCATATTTTATATATAACATACATGGACAGCGAAGTTACATAAATTTTTCACATATATAATATTATAGAAGACTGGTTAAACATAAGACGCATTCATATCTGTCTCATGAAGACTGCAAACTATGCTTATAACAGTTGCATTATGTTCAATTATTCTGCGAGAATAATGTGGCTTATTTTCATAAATAAATAAATAAATAAACACGATATATATCCTAATAATGCAGTTTAATTTCTTCTGGGACACCACAAATCCGCTTGTCTTATTATCTCCGCCCAAAAGATTTCTTTGGAGCATGATTGAACATCTGACACAACAGGAGGCTTGGGTATATTGTCCAATTAGGTGTCTTGAAGCTCATGAGCATGATGACATTTCGAGAAAACATAAGGAAAAATACAATTCGAACCAGATAAGCAATTTGTCTTCGCACGTTTTCCCACATCTATAAGCCTGTGACTCCTTCAACCCATCAATTTCCACCCCAAATGGTGCATGATGCCAAACGGGGAAGGAAACTCAGTACTACGTCAAGAAATTAATCTTTAACAAGACATTCTAAGATTTTAAGCAGAACCAAAAAAATGGAGAAGAAGGACCGTGGAAGGTGCTTATCAAGGTGATTGATTTGCCATAATGTTCTAGGTTCATCATATTAACTTATTTGTTAGTTCTACGGAAATTTTGAAAAGATTGTTCAGTTCATCATCAAGACAAAATCCAGAGAATGGTGGTTGGCCCTGTCTAAAAATGAAATATTTTGATGTTCAGCATGTGCAACATTATATTACAAACAGCAAATTGACATACATCTTGATATAATCATCATTTTGTGTCTTTTTTGGTTTTGAGCATAAGTATATTCAAATGATATGTTATTACCGATTGCCATACATCACATCAACTGATGACACGATGTGTGATGTCTATTTTTGAAGAGCGTCACGGGTTGCTCTCTTCTTATGGAACTCATATATATATTGATTGATTGTAGCACATGCAAGGAAGAATGCCTAGCGTTAGTTGAATTGAATGTGAGTGCACGAGTAA
Source organism: Eucalyptus victrix (assembly GCA_016097545.1). Classification (NCBI taxonomy): domain Eukaryota; kingdom Viridiplantae; phylum Streptophyta; class Magnoliopsida; order Myrtales; family Myrtaceae; genus Eucalyptus; species Eucalyptus victrix. The sequence continues at coordinate 49,055,253 of CM027841.1, read as the reverse complement.
TTAGAAGAACAAATTGAAGTTACAACAATTTGATACATATACTTGCACCTGAATACCATTTGTGCTCATCTATAAAATTGAAAATGAAAATTGTTTAGCTGAACAATTGCGGTAAGCTTGTATTCTTTAAGTCAAAACAAGTGAGTGGTAGAAACACCTGACCATCTTCTATATAATTAAGCTAAAAATAGGCTTTCCTCTCATTAACTGGACATTCCTAAATTACCCTTTTATTAAACAATGGAAAGAGGAAAGAGGAAAAAGGACATAATGAACATATCTCTAGTAACTTCTCGCTTCATCCACTTCCTTAAGAACTACTCACGCCAGATCACTAGTTATCATATAAAACCGAGACATGATTAACTGATAAGCACGAGAAGTTCAACAGATAATCATACGATCTCGACTATTACATTAAAATTAATGCTAGACATATGAAAACTAAATCACAAAATTAATTTGCGAAGCAATGCACTTCAAATATGGTTGGGTCTTGGAAGATAACTCGCTTGGTCAGCCCTTGTGTATGTCTCAGGGCTTGTCACATCACCTTATGAACTAATAATCCCTATATCATTAATGTTAGGAAAAATTATCTAAAAAGTTCTAAACTTGTTGTGCTTTTGGAATTTAGTCCTAAACTTTTCAGTTTTGCCAGTTGAGTTATAAACACTTTTACGTTTTACCGATTAAGTCAATTCAGTCAACTTCTTGGAAATTGCTAGCATAGGTATCGACCATCCTATGTGACAAAATCGATGCTGATATAAACAATTATTAATAATATTTCAATACTTTTTCAAATTTTATATTATTTAATCGTTATTTTTTTCTCTTTTTATTTTCCTTTTATCTTCTAACCTTAGGTTTGCCCTTGGGTGAGGACATTGGCTCTCGCCTTTTGGTGGGCAAGGGTCACGATGCCCTTGCCCAAACCAAGTGAGGGTCATTGGCCTAGGGTTAGAAAAAAAAAGGAAAAGAACAAATAAATAAACATATTATCATATTATTAAAATTTGACAACGTCAACACTAGCCATGTCATGCAAGATGGTCAGTGTTCATGTTAGTAATTTTCAGCAAAAATTGATTGAATTGATTTAATTGACAAAATGTGAAAGGGTTTATGACACAATTGATAATATATTTAAGAATTTTTGGACAATTTTCTCATTAACGTTACAAATATGTCCCTAATTAACTAATCCTGGCCCAAAAGAAGGTACATTATTTATCCAAATAGTCATTGAAAGAGACTGGGTAACTTAAAAACCTTCTAAGGGATGAACATGGCAAGCTTGTTTTCCTCAAATAACACGTAGGAAAATCGTGGAGGACCTTGGAAGATTCTTTTCAGATGATTATGCTTGCATAATGACATTGTTTGATGATGTCCGACGTCGCATGAATTATTTTGAGCGTGGCGACGCTAGTAGAGACCTTCGGGTGTGCCACAATTATGGAGACGCAATCCAATTGTGTTTTTTTTTTTTTAATCATTATAATGATTCGAGCAAAAGTGATAGTGCATTGCTGACCTGTCCACGTTTTTGTGTCTACTTGTAAATTTTATTTATCGAGCAACGGGACAAAATAAATCCCAGAAAGGAATATATCTTAGGGCCCAATCTTGGAATGAAAGCATAGCTGAATTCAGAAATGCTTCCCGTGACATTCCATATTATTATAAAAATGAAAACGAAATCTCATAATAAAACAAGCCAAGGCATATTACAAACCCATTTCTTTTTATATTTTTTTTAAAAAAGAGAAAAAATAGAAAATCGCTTCTAACAGCATGTACCCCCTTCATGGCAATTGAACTTTGGCTCTCTCTCTCTCTCTCTCTCTCTCTCTCTCTCTCTCTCTCAACCAACCATGATTTTGCTGATATTTTAAAACTATGCAATATGTTGTTTTGTCCAACGCTATTTTGTGGTTATTTCTTTTGTCATGGCGAACATCATCTGCATGCATATCGGTAGTATAGGATTCTTCTAACTCTGCTGGCAAAGCACACGTGACTTGCTCTTCGGGAAAGTACATTCACATGCAAATGTAACGACGCGGGACTGATAAAAGAAAACGAAAAAAGAGAGAAAAATGTTGCAGAAGCTGGGACGATAAGTGCTTGTGCTCTCTGCATGGGACGAGAGAAGGGCTTGACAGTGAGTAAATGATGATTTAAAGAGCGTGGAGTATGGTTGTAACATTGATATTCTGAATGTATTGTGTATCTAATACTGCCGAAATGTGAGATGATAGTAATTAATAAATTTAAGACCGTATCAAGAAGTTTAGATGAGATTAAGGAAGTCGTTTTCATGAGGCGTGCGTGTAATCTCTCTCTCTCTCTCTCTCTCTCTCTCTCTCTCTCTCTCTCTCTCTCTCTCAGGTCGTTTTCCATAAGTCTTGACACTTTTCAAAGCATATCACATATCATCCACTGTTGCCTAGGGTTTACACTTGCAAACAAACGAGTGCTCGCTCTTTGGACAGCTATATTACGTTGTCTTTTCTCAGACGAATGTTCTCTTGAGGAGTTTATCTGGAAACTGATTCAAAATAATTTTGCCTCTCCTCTGGTTTTATTGTATCGCCAATCTTTGAGATAATTCTGCTAAGACATCCTCAATGATTCCATACAAAAGTATCAAAAAAGGAAAATGTAGAGAGCTTAATGACAGCGACATATAATTAAGGTTCAATTTTGCTTTGTGTATGGATTGAAATAGGGAACATGCTTTTTTTTTATATCATAGTTGAAGGAAATTTTCTAATTACCTTTCTGATTGGTGGGTTACAATTATGGACATCACCCCAATTTATATGTAGTTAATGTAAGATAATTCATACAATTCTTAATGCGGAAATTCATAACAAATCAAGGATCTTTGATCTTCATGATTCTCACAAATAGATGAAGACATACCTTTATCCATAGCGCTAATTTTGGGCGTGGATCATGCCCTCGAGGATCTTTGATCTTCATGATTCTACGAATAGATGAAGACATACCTTTATCCATAGCGATGCTTGAACTTGATCAAATAATTGAGATTTGCATTTGCTCCCTTAACCCACTAAATCATATACCCTTTCGTTTTATTAAGTCGTACCTTCTTGTAGCAAATAATTATTTATAGCATTTCAATAATTATTAAACCGAATAATAAATCACATAATATGGGCCACAATAATTCTTACAGTTAATTTTGGGCGTGGATCATGCCCTCGACTGAGATTTGAGGAGAATATACCCCTTTATGAGATTTATCTATGCAATATTACCAGTATACTTCTTTGCCTTATGTATCACGTAAAATTAGGAAGTTGCAATCCCAAATCGCATCTGTTACAAACTCTATGTTACTCTTAATTTTTCCTTGCCTCCTCATTTGGTTTTGGCACACCTGTAGCTTTGACTTGTTTATAGTTTAAAGAGACTAGAGACATCTATATTCACCCACGAAAAGAAAATGAAACCTCCTAAGAGTAATATTTGTCGACGATATGTTGTGTCGGCGTGATCTTCAGCTTTTCCAAAACAACACGACAACACGAAAGCTTGCACACCAGTCGCAATACATCTCATTTCATTTGAATCTTATGCATCGTTTAGAAACTAATAGCCGGTTTCAAAATGCGGATGACTCACATAAACAGTAGGTAAAGAATGGTACAAGAAATTAGGAATTATACACTTTTGAGTGACTACATTCATCATGTGACGCCCATCTCAATTGGGTTAACTACCGCCAAACTGTATATGCACAATCGAGAGTGAATTTGTACCATGTATGTAACCATGTGGCATTTTAAGTAATTGGAATGTTGACAGAAACAAGAAATGTAAAAACTTAGGATTTCCCAATGAAATGAGCAATGGCTCTTATGTCACAATAATTGTTATCATGTATAATCTCTCCATCCACAGTACACGTTGCGCTCATGGAACGCACACGACATACATAAATACATGGGGACTGGTGGCTAAGAGGGAATGCAGGACTTTAGCCTCATCTGAGTTGCGAGTGGTGACCCAAAAGACAAAAACTCGTCTAGAAATAGCAAAACCCTAGAGACAGCCAAAATTGTTAGAATCAAGGGCTTGGGACGTGCTCTCTCTCTCTCTCTCTCTCTCTCTCTCTCTCTCTCTCTCTCTCTCTCTACCCCATTTTGATCGTGACAAAAAAGATTGCAACATCTTTCTTCTCTTTCAGGTCACGGGGGCGGTTTAACTAACAGCAATTTTCAAATTTTTGTGGCGATTTTAATGATTTTTATTGTAGAACTTTTATGGAGGATATGAAAGAATGACACTGCGCTCTCTTGTCCCGTCGCTTCACATGTACCAGAGCCAGCAAATTCTATCGGTGCAAGCAACCAAAATCGAGGCCATATGATGTATGGGACACTTCAGGGAAGTGGGGGGTTCGTATATTTATGTCTCTTTGTTAATTTTCACGGATGGTAGTCGAAAGGGCAGAGATTACATGGATTCGATTTTCTGTCTCGTTTTAAAGCCCCACAATTCTGGGAGGTGGCTTTGATTTGCTTTGTCGGAATCCATAAGAGGGAGTTTCGGTGGTCGTTTTGAGGAGGGGGGAATTATTCCAATGAAGAACAAAATAATTTTTTTTTCCTTAGCTGAAAGCTTATCTTTTTAGGCTGCGTTGAAGAGAGATGAAGTTTGATAGAAATCTTCGAGGTGACTCGCGAAGTTTGCCTTAGGTCGAAAGCCAAAACATGTCATTTGCCCATTTAATAGTATAAATTATATGCGAAAAATACGGTTCGATATACCTATTCGTCGTCATCACAGTAATCAAAGAACAAAGGGACATGAAAGTTATTAGCGCTTTCACGAAAAGGACCTGACTTTGGATTTGATAATGATAGGTTGTAGTTTTCCTCGTACACGGGCGCAAAATAATTTTAACATAGAAAAGTTTAGTTCCCCAAAAGATTGTGAGAGATAGGGGTAGGCTCACAAATTCTTTGCTAAAAGATCAGTTTACATCTTTTTCGTTGTTGCGTTTGAAGTCATCCATGACCATGACTGATGAATTTGGCAGACATCACTCGCCGTGGAAAAGGAACTGGATCCTCTTAATAAAAAGAGAGATTAGACTGAGTTTAGAAATCACGATAAGGGATGTTGAAACTATTTGCGACGGCCTCCTTCTCGTTCATTCAGTTGTCTTCTAGCAATAGGTCGTGGTTCTTGGAGAAGGAGATTGAAATAGCTTGGGGTGGTTGAATTGACTAGTGTGAATCAAGAGATTCATGTTCATGTCCTATAATTACACAATCTGTTGCACAAGTCTGCCGATCAAGATTCGTGATTAGTACCCCACCATTAGTCGTCATTCAAACCCAAAAACAAGCTTCATGACTGATTTTGCATGATTAGTCCAAAAACAAAAGCAATCACAAGGTGATTCGTATAATTGCACATAGTCTGTCAACCGAAGGAAGATAGATGATAAATTGACTTGAGCAAGCTTGTGCATTGTTGCCTTTTCCTATTGTCTTATAGGATGAAAATGCCCAACAATTCGAAGGAAGCGTATCTTCTTCGGCACTCAACATACCATCTCAGTATCTTGTCAAACATTATAAAACCGGACTGGAAAGAACTTCCTTCCTTGGGTCGGCCATGCGCTGGCCCGTATCAAGATCATTGGACCCACCACCCAAAATACAAAGCCGAACACGACTAAGAAGAGAAAAGGGAAGCCAGTTGCCGTAAACCTCACGGAAAATTCTCATGCCCATATGCCCAAAACCGAAAGCAAGAAGACAGGTCATCTTGCTACAGATCGAGCCTTAGCTTCTTGCAGCGGAAGGTTGCGTTTGTCTAAAGCGATCCAGGAGACGGCCACAATGAAACTCCAGATGATGGATAGAAGACAGAGGCTTTTCCAAGGGATTGTTTCGGACTTCATCACCAATGGCATAATATTAAACTATCACGTTTCTTGGAGGAATTGTCATATCTTGAATCTTGAAACCTTTTCAACTAGTGAGATCTATACTTCTCTGCTTCTGCGCTCATGACCAAGATCAACCGGGCTCAGTGCAGTACTTCTGCAGCATCGGCTGCCTCACCATAACATACCTTTAATATTGTGCAATGTAAAAATGTGGAAGTACAATTTTGCTCATTGAGCGCGAAACAGTAATAACGCGGGCATTCACGAAGTATTCTCAAATCACATATGTCAATCGGATAGCACCGTGATAGAAAAGAAATGTCAATGAAGAAAAGACTACATGATTCACAAAAATCTTTAGTATCTTTGAGGAAGAAACATCACACTAAAAATTCAATTGCATTTTCATTAAAAGAGAATGGATGAGCAGGGAAGAAAATGACAGATTGCAAAGAAATTGTTAGCTATATGTCTTAAAGCAACCACGTAATAGTTGCATGTTAGGGATTTAAGTTGCATTATTTACTTAATGGGAAAGAAATATTTATTCATCGTCCCATTTATATGAATGATCCATAAGATCAGTCAAGGTTGCACTTAATCTTAAAGGACTAAGAATATGTGTGATAGGTTTGTAGTTAAACTAAATCTTTAAACAATTTTGGTCAATGAATCATTGAGAGAATATTAATGATATTGTTGAGACTGGTGTGTTCTCAAGCTTCACGATTTAGTATTGGATACCTAAAGAGATGATGAGTCACAAGTTATTAGATATAGTGATATCCGAACTAGAATATAGGTATTTGTCTAGGACAAATTCACTGAACATGACATGCATAGAACAATTAGTAACATGGAAAGCTTTTAGCAAGATGACTAATCATTTGTGCTTTGGTCATGTGTAAGATCCTTAGACCTGAGGCACAATACTGACTTGTATGTTACATGACTATGACTCATAAGTGCACTTATTGACATTTCATTGACCCGTTTTTTTTGTAATTGATGCCAATAGTTTGTTTACATACGAAGGCACATGCGTGCACAATATGAAATGTCTTCTTGTTATATGTATGTAGATATACAAGATAAAAATTGATATTTTACACAACCTAATCGTGACAATGTATTGAAATCCTTGGTTGAGGTTGTAACCAAGAATGAGTGGTTCATATCTTGTAAAATATATGTCAATTAGATTTGGGCATACAATCGAATTGGTGACTTGATAAACAATTTCGTGGCCTTTTTTTGATTAGGACATAATGCAATAGAATGATTGAATTACGTCACCAAAGCTGAGGGGTTCATTGTGTTCTTGAAATATTCATACTGTTTGGATAGTCATGATATATTTGCCAAATGTCGCTCATGATTTATAGGAATTAGAGATTAATCGGGATAATCAGTTCTCTCAATTGTAGTAATGTGTTAGTACAAATCCTACTACTAGTTCCATGATAAACATAGGGATGTTATATACCACAATCAATTAGAATGACATTTGAACGGAAGAGACAATTTTGTAAATGTGTTTGCAATTGAGCCTATTAGATTGAGTCGAGTTGAAAATAAAAGATTTGAAAGTGGTTTTAGACTTTATAGCAAAATCAAAGATCTAAAGCGAGTTTCGAACTTTAAGGCAGAGTCAAAGATCTAAAGTAGGTTCAAATTCAACGACCGAATTAATAATTTGATGTGAGATTATAATTAATAGCCCCATCAATGATCTGAAATGAGTTCAGAATCAATAGCCAAATTAATGATCTTCAGACTTAATAGCTAAATTAAGTATCTATTTCAGATTTACCGATCACGTTAATGATCTAAAATGGTTTCTAAATTGAAGATCTAAAATTGTTTCAGATTTAATAGTCACATTAATGATCTGAAACAATTTCAGAATCAATTAGTAGTTTAATGATCTGAAACGGTTTTAGATTAAAATGACCAATTAATATTCTAAAATGGTTTCAAATGTAACGGTCAAATTAAAGTTTTGCAATGGTTACAATGTAAATGCCCAGAATTAGACTTGTGACGATTACAAATTAATGCTTGGAATAATGCTCTACTATGATTACAAAATCAATACCTAAATTAGTGTTTGAAACGGTCTCAAAACTTACGTCCCTTAAGTGTTTAGCCGAATTAATTCTCAGAAATAGTTTTAGAGTAAATGAGCTGAATTAAATGTGATTTGGAACTAGTTATAAAAAGTGATTGAAAGAGAGGATCAGGTGGATGATTGACAATGGTTAAGTGATGATAGTGATCAATTAAATAGTCACACATAAGAGCAATTGCTAGCACAATTGTCATGATAAGCTCTCTCAAATTTCTCTTTACCACGCAAGTTGGTGGTGTATTTGAACTAAAGGGCCGACATTTGTGGGGCTGGAATTGAAGAACATCAAAACTAGACTATGTTAGAACTTGCGCTGAAGAGATCAGACATTTGTAGTCAAGATCTAAAGAACTTCAGAACCAATGCTACAAAGATATTGGGGATCTGAACATATCAAAAGAATGTCAAAACCAACAATATGAGTACATCAGATACTCATGGTTAGAATATGAAGAACATCAAAACTAAACTTTTTGAGTAAGGACCAATAGTAATGTGGTTATACTCCTTCTATTTTCTATATGTTTTTATTAAAATGCACGAATAATGTTTTTGTAAATACGTGTATGAGCATTTTTACTTCCCCTGTGAATCATTTTGATTCGAATTTACCTATACATCTATTCTTATTTATTGAAACAAAATCCCAACAGAAATCTCCTGGAAAAGCACTAAGAACTCTTTAAAGAGACAACGGAAACATAAATCTCTAATCGATCAATCCCATCTATGTGAACTCATAGTTGAAAACGGAAGATCACGCAATTTTCGGGACAGATTTCCTATATAATTTGGATTGTTAAATAAAAGAGTAAAAGGAAGAATTTCAACGGCGGATGATTTTAAAAAGATAGAAACTTACAAACACTTAAGAAAAATTATTGACTATAATATAATTTATGGTACTTTTGGCTAAGAAAAACTACGACATATGGGGATCACTCACTGATAGGGCCTTTCAATTATGCAGCAATGCTACGGTCATAGAGACAAGTTACTAAGAATAGGACAAAAAAAGATCAATCATGAATTCAAGTTGACTACAATTTTTCATGGAAAGTTCAGGACGGTCGGATATTAAACCTCACGAGAGTTTTAGACATATTACCATATGTGAAGAATGGTTATTAACTTGTATTTTACAAAGATTGGTAGGAAAATTACAATTATTCAGGATAATTACTAAGCATAACTACCATCACGTACAACAATTCGAGGTATTTTACTAGGTTATTGCTTAATTACTAAGTATTAATAGTCATTACGAACTCCATAGATAAATTACGATGCATAAAGGTAAATTACTAGTTACAAGGGCAAATAAGTTATGACCATATTGGTAAGTCATAATCCATAAAACACAGTCACTATTTCTAAGTGCAATCAACCTCACTATAATTTTAAGTAAATTATGTCAAATTCAAAAAATTTATGGCTCCATTTGGTTCTGGAAAAATTTCAAATAAGGGGTCGAAATACTTTCGTTTTCTCAAATGAGGAAGTACCTTAGTATTTTTAAATAACGGCATGAAATTGACCTTGCTTCAAATAAAGGCCTAAAATAGCTATATTAGTCTCAAACAATGGCCTACTCTTGTCGACTCGCTGGCTAGCAAAAAATTCCGATTGAATAGGATATTTTATTCCAAATACAATTTAAATTAAATTAGATTAAAATTAAAAATTAAAAAATTAAAAAATTAAAAAGAAAAAGGAAAAAAAAAAGGTGGGAGGGAGCCTGTGGCCGTTGCCCTATCATTGGTGGGCGGCGGCAATGGCCGGCGGGCCCTCGCCAAAGATGGGAGAGGATGGCGACCCTCTCCAAAATTTAGGTGAGGGTCACTAGCCCTCGCACAGGCTTGATGGCCCTCACCAGTGCCTCCAAACCTTGCCACCTAGGTCGGGGGGCACTAGGTGAGGGCCAGTGGGTCCTCGCTAAAGATGGGAAAGGGCGATGACCCTCTCCTAGATCTAGGCGAGGGTCACCGGCCATTGTCGTCGTGACGGCCACAAATGGGAAAGATCCCTCTCATGTGTTCTTTTTGTTTTTAGTTTATTTTTTTATTTTGTAAAGAAACAATAGAAAATAATAAAAAAAATTAAAAGATGAAATTGTCTTCATCAATCAATGAGTTCAAGTCCTCATTTAAAATTAATATGACCATTTCAGACTTTTATTTGAAAGGAAGTCTACTTTAGACCCTTACTTGAGAAAATGGGGACACTTAAGCCTTTTAGTTGAAATAATATCCACTTCAAACTCTTATTTGAGAAAATAAATAAACTTTAAACTCTTAGTTTTGATTTTCACTTTGGTTTGTGAAAAATAAACAATTTGAGAAATATAAAAAAAAAAAACGACGCTTGTATCGCTCACAAAAATAAATAAACAAAAAGTATTTTCATCAATTATGAAAATGTTCAAATATAAATTGTCATAGATAATTAAAAATCCTAAATTGACTAATTATCTTAACAGATATAAGCAATCACTTTTAAGATAACGTTTTCCAATTTGTTCACTTTTCTTGAAATACACGGAGCCTACAGTGACGAAACGGTTCCCTTTTTATCTTATGGGACTGTAGGAAAATGAACCAAATAACCGTGTCTTGTGATCTTAGAGATGAAATGAACAGACGCCCGAAAGAAAAAGGAAATGTGACATTCAGTTCTATCTTAACATCCTTTTCTGGTCTCTCTCTCTTTTTGTCGAACTTTCCTGGTCATTTGGAAGGCCATTTCCTGGACATTTGGAATGGCTTTTCTGGTCATTTGGAAAGCCATTCCTTGCTGCTTTATTGTTGCTTTTCTAAAGGTTGTTTACTTTTCACAAAACTAGAAAGCTTTTACCTGGGGATCCAATCTCATTACATTTAGCCTTCGGCAAGAGCAGTCGGAACCGTACTTCACGTTTAGCATGAGCCCACCGACACACCTTTCATAGAAGACTTGCGTTGACAACTGGGCCTATCATGAGGGCTAGATGACTTGAATCCTTATCCCCATCGCCAATAAACTCGCCCCTCTGCCGAAGTGAATGGTGGGGTGGCAGAGCTTCTGGAATGGGGATTCGTCATATGTTTAGGCAAAATAAAACATTCAGTGGTCGCACAGATATGAATGGGACTTTACCAATGTATTTCAAAGTCTCTGTGGTAATATCAAACAATTTGGACTAATTTGGCCCGTAATAGTATTCCATCTTAGTCCTGTTGGAAAACATTGTTGACACCTCATTTTTAATTAGTTTTATTAAATTAAGTTTTTAATTTAGTCTTTCCGGATAAATAGATGACAAAAAGAAAACAAGAATAGAAGCAAAAAGAAAACAAGAAAAAAATCAAATAAAAATAAGAAAAAGCAAAAAGCAAAAAAGCAGCCAGCCCCTTTCTTTCTTTTTCCCTTTTGCACGACTTGGCCCCCCCTCTTCTTCTTCTTCCTCCTGTCTTCTTCTTCTTCTTCTTCATTCGCTTCTGCATCTCACGCGCGGTGGCCGGCGACGCGCTCAAGGGCAGCCTACGGTAAAGAGGCATGGAGGTAGGCCGCCGAAGGAGGGGACGACGTGCATGCGCCTTCAATGCACGCCTTTACTGCTGAGATGGGACACCGGTTTGGCCGTTGATGGTAGCTCGGCGCGGGAAGAGAACCGGCGGTCGAAGCTCCGTCGACCGGACCTCCTCGCCTATAAATAGGAGGGCACAACTTCCGTTGAAGGGCATAGCGAGCTCCGAGATCTTCCCACTGAGAGACTTCGGGGGAGGAATCAAAGAGCGAGCGAGAGAGCTCGAGTCGCAAGCTCAGCCCACCCTCCACCGAGAGACTTCGGGGAAGGCAGGCGGCAAGCGACTTCGAGAAGGTCAGATCCGGCCGGTGGAGGCTCGGATCTAACCTGAGTGAGAGAAGATTGAGGCTGAGGATAGGGTTTCGCAAGATCTGCGCCTCAGATCTGGTTTTTTTTGCTGTTGCTGTTGTTGCCGAACGCTGTGCCGAGCCGAGCACTCCCGACCACCTCAACGCCGTCGCTACGACTGATTCGTCCAAAGCCGCACCAAATCTGAGGTCGATTTAGCCCCAACGCCATCCCGACGCCGTCGACCGCCCACGCCGACACCCACAGTCAGCTGTTGTGCCATCGCTGTTCGCCGTTGCCACACCCTGCCCTCAGATCTGGAAAGTAGAAGATTAGATCTGAGGAGAATCCACGAGATCCGGCCACCGCGACACGCCGTCATCCACCGCCGTGCTGCCCCCTACCGACGAGCCCCGGTCGAAGTCCCCGAAGCCAGTGAGTATCCCTGACCTCCCCTCGCTTCTGGGTTGGGCACGCCGGAGCTTGCAGAAGCTCCGATTACCGGTCGCCCCATTCCTCGCTGTCCCGCCGTCTACGCCGTCGCACCTCACACCGTCACCGTGCCGCCACCTGCCGCGACGCCCCCGTCGCTTGCCGCGTCGCCACCGTCGCCGTGTCACCGCCCGGTGACGTCCCAGCCAAGCCCCACCTCGGCGCCGCAAATCGTCTAGCTCTAGGGTTCCCAAAATCCGGTTCTACGAAGGAGAAGTCGGGTCGGAAAGCGGGTCGGGCATGGGTCAGCAATCGGGTAGGGTTTCCCCCCCCGATGTGGGCTTGCGCGTGTGGGCCGGTTAATCCATGGATTTTTTATAACGAAAATGGGCCCTGGGTTAGTTCATGGGCTTGGAAAAAGAAAAAAGGGAGAAAAATCTGAGTCGGGCCCGCGTTGCGGGCCCGTGTGCGTTTCGGGCTGGTCCGGGTCGGACCCAACCCGCGGATCCGACCCGGGTCGGCTTTTCTTTTTTAAAAGTTTTATTTTAAATAATATTTTAATAAATAAATAATAAATAATTTATTTTCAAAAAATATTAAGAAGTGTTTTAATTTCCAGAAAATCGAAAAATATAAAAAAAATGTTGAAAAATGTTTATTTTCTAAAAAAAAGAAAAAATCAAAAATAATTTATTTTCCAAAAATATTTAAAAAAATATTAAAAAAATATTTATATTCCGAAAAAATCAAAAAAATCAAAAATATTTCATATTTTCCAAAAAATGCCAAAAATCCAAAAAAAAGCCAAAAATTCATGAAAAAGCCAAAAAATTCAGAAAAAGCCAAAAGACTTGTATTTTTCCAAAAAAACCAAAAGAAATCCCTTTTGTGTCAAAAAAATTAGAAATGACTAAAAAATGTTTTTCCTCCCAAAAATGAATGGAAAATCCCTCGAACATCCAAAAAGCCTTAGGGTTTAAACAAGATTAGGTACCGAAAGGGCATTAGTGATTAATTAGTGTAATCAAGTCCCGATCCTAATTTCTCTGCAGTTCTTAGGAGAGTGAGTATTTCTCCCGATACTTCACTTGGGTTTCTAATCAACCCACCCCAAATTGATTAGTGGCGACTCCAATTTAAAAATTAATTTACAGGTTAAAAACTCGACCATTAAGTCGTGAATTGGTGGACTTGGGAGGGTCCAGGCTTAATTAATTTCAGCCGAGCCATTAGCCTCCTTAGGCGCTCGTACCCGATCGCGGGCGCCGAAAGAAAAAAAGAGGTCGCGACAAACATCACTATGGTGATGGTATAGTCAACAATACGACCGACAGACTTCTAGAACAGCTATTTCATTTTATGAACCCACCAACAGACCTTCTACAGAAGACGTGTCGATCACTTCAGACTTTAGAAGGGCTGTCCAAATTGAAGCGTTCACCTTGGTGCTAAAGCGAATAATGGAGCGGCGCTAATAGCCTAGTGGCATTTAACATTAATAAATGTTTTTTTTTAAAAAAAGGATGGAGATATACGAACTTTTTCTAGTGGATGGATCTTGCATATTGTAGATCTCTCAAACCTATGATTGAGATTGAAAAAGCTATCCATCGAAAACTTACACCATCCTTAAGCTTACACGCCCAACTCAAGGCTTCCTTCAATTAACTCCCAACCCGCAGGGCAAGTTAAACTTGCCTTACCGGAGACTTGTGTCCCTCACTTCACACTTCATAAATTGAACCCCTCACTCGCATGCTTAAACTGCAAAATGTGGTGTCGTCAAATCCTCAACCTCTTCTGTTTCCTCCTTTACTTTCATTCGCCCCTTTTACATATCTCCTGCATCAATCCATATCCCGAGAGTCCTGCCCACCCCGCAACCCACCTCCTCCCACCTCCCCTGCCTCCTACTCCTCCCTCGCCTTGCCCTCCCGATCAATGCAATGCCTTGCTACATTTTTTGACTTCCTTCGTGATTGATAACACATTATCACCTCCCGATTGTCTCATGTTTAGTCGTCCAAGGACAAAGTCATGGAATAAGGAGGTGAACTGCTACTTGTGGGACAGTGTCAAATGCAATCATATCAATGGTAGCATCATCATTCTCAATCTTGCCTGTAGTTGGCTTCATGGCGCTCTCCATCCCAATATCTCCCTCTTTCTCCCAATGCTTGAACAGTTGCGGTTGTCTTATAATAGCATTAGTGGGGAGATCCCAAGGTGGTTTTGGGGAATGAATCATGATACCCGGAAATCTTAATGTTTTGTCATAACCAGCTTGAGGGGGATATACAACATTTGCACTGGAAGAGATTGTCACGTCTTAACCTTGGCTCCAATGATTTCACCGGTGACATTCCCTCTTCAATTTGCCAATTGAGTTCACTTCAAATTTTAGATCTGGCTAACAATAATCTCTCGGGAAATGCGCCACCATGTTTTGGTAATATAACTACTCTCCGAAGCCTAAGTTTGAGCAACAATAAATTGGAAGGGACATTGCCATGCTCTCTAGTTAAACTCATCAACTTACGATCACTAAATCTCAATCACCATGGGCTTAGTGGTATCTTCCCAAATTGGCTAGAAGCATCGGAATTGGGATCCCTTGATTTGCAATTCAACAATTTTCATGGTGAGATCAACCTCATTGCCTTTAGCCTCTCACATTTATTTCTTTGCAATAACAATTTTGCTAGACGAATTGCCAATAGAGGTTATCTTAAACACCTCATTATATATAATAGATTTGTCCAACAACAAGTTTGAAGGGCCAATTCTATTCCATCGCCAGTCACATTTTATTATTCCATTGCAAGTAATAATTTCATAGGAAAGATCCCTTCTTTGTTATGCAATGCCACCAAGCTTAAGGTCATTAAACTGCCTAACAGCAGCTTAACCAGCAGCTTGCCTCGATGGTTAACAAATTTTAGTACTTATTTGAGATTTTTGAACCTACAAATGAATCACCTTGAGGGCACAATTCCTCAATCATTTTCTTCGAGAAATAACTTGATGATTCTTGACTTGAGTGGAAATTGGATTGAAGGCACTTTGCCCTAATCCCTAATCAATAGTGAATATTTGGGATTTCTTAATCTCAGTGACAATCAGATAGAAGATATGTTCCTGAGATGATTGGGAACTCTCCCAAAATTGAAAGTGCTCGTTTTAAGGTCCAACAATTTTAAGGATCTTTTGAACGTTCCCTGGAGAGCTCACTTTTTCCCATGTTACGCATTTTAGACCTCTCAAAAATGACAATTTTGGGGGAGTTTTGCTAGCCAACTTGATAATGAACCTTAAAAGCATGATGAATGGTAAAAGTGAGCAAAACAAATCATTGTATATGACATGGTCTTCCGACAAAACGTTTCTTTCGCCCTAAAGTCTGAGATGTTCGGAGACTGGTCATATGAAAATTCAAAGACTTAAGACTCGACTCAAGACTTACCGTGAAGATGAAAGGTTAAGGCTAGAGGTTCATTTCGCTTTAGATAAAAGATCTTGACTATTCTTCCCGATTGCTCGTCTTTCATGGGTCGAAGGCATGGAAACATTTACCTCCTTGATGTAAAGCTAAATGAAGAACAATGCTTAATCTCAATTCAAGATGAAGCAGTTCTATGGCAAAAACTTGGCCATATCAACAAGAAGCAATTAGTCAAAATCTCTTCAAAGCAGCTTGTTCGAGGTCTACCTAAATTGCCTTACCAAAAGTCGACTTATGCACTCCATGCATTGCGGGAAAGCGGGTAAGAAATTCTTTTAAGCAAATAAATCATGTATCAACTAATCATGCATTGCGGTTGCTTCATATGGATCTCTTCGGACCTACAAGAACCCAGAAAGCATTGGAGGTAAGAAATATTGTCTAGTAATTGTAGACGATTACTCTCGTTTTACATGGGTATATTTTCTTGCAAATAAATCTGAAACCTTTTCGTACTTTGAAAAGTTTGCTAAAAAGGTTCAAATTGAAAAAGGATGTGCTATCTCAAGTATAAGAACTGATCATGGAAGTGAATTTGAAAATCAAGATTTTACGAGATTACGTGATAAATCTGGTGTTAATCACATGTTTTCCTCTCCGTATACTCCGAGCAAAATGGAGTTGTGGAAAGAAAGAATAGATCTCTTCAAGAAATGGCTAGAACACTTTTAATTGAAAGTAAAATTTCTCCTCGATTTTGGGCTGAAGCCGTTTGTTTCAACCGCTTGCTATATTATAAATAGAGTCTTTCTAAGACCTATTCTTGAGAAAACCCCCTATGAATTGTTCAAAGGTAAGAAGCCTATTGTTTCATACTTTCATGTATTTGGTTGCAAATGCTTTATTTTGAAAAATGCAAATGATCGAGTGGGTAAGTTCGAAGAAAGATCGAGATGAAGGTATCTTCCTTGGATATTCTACATCAAGCAAAGCCTACGAGTCTACAACAAGAAAAGCCAGTCTGTGGAAGAATCAATGAATGTCAAATTCCAAGACTCGATGCAAGACGAATCCAAATAAGACTCGGTGCGAAGAGACACAACCATTGACTTGTTGGACTGAAAAAGGCTCTACGGTCTTAAGCAAGCACCTCAAGCTTGGTACGACAGACTAAGTAAGTTTTTATTACAAAATGGTTTTGTCAAAGGTAAAGTAGATACTACCTTATTTATTAAAAAGGAAAACAAAAACTTCTTACTTGTCCAAATATATGTTGATGACATTATTTTTGGATCCTCTAATGAAAGTCTTTGCAAGAAATTTTCTAAGTCTATGCGGATGAATTTGAAATGAGTATGATGGGAGAATTAACATTCTTTCTTGGACTTCAAGTGAAACAAATGAATGAAGGAACTTTCATTCATCAAGAAAAATATGCGAATGATCTTGTCAAAAGGTTTGGATTGGAAAAATGCAAGAAGACCGACATACCAATGTCATGTTCTCGAAGATAGACAAGGATGAAGAAGGGAAGAAAGTAGATCAAAAGCTGCGGAACAACTCTCACCAAGTTTTTATGGGGATATCCCTTTTCCATATGTACAGAAAGCGGTGTCAAAAGACAAAGGACAATTGCCTTATCCCGGGAGTTTTTTGTGTTCGACCGTGTGACAAGATGGTGGTAGGGTTGAAAATGTTAATGAAGATGCGTCTGAAAGAACTTGGACATCTTTCCAAAGACCGAAGTCTCTAAGACAATCTCGTAGGGCTCAATCTTTCTCATAACAACTTTACAAGTCCTATCCCTCCGACTCTGGGGAACTTAACTAATCATGGATGGCTTGATCTTTCTTCGAACAAGCTTAATGGGGGTAATTCTTAGAAAATTTGGAGATTTGACATTCCTTGGATATTTAAACCTTTCAAAGAACCAATTCATTGGTCGAATTCCTCAAGACAAGCAATTGAGCACATTTTCAAACGACTCATTCAATGAGAATCTAGGCTTATGTGGAACTCCATTGTCAAAAGCATGCCCTGATGATTATCAACCTTCTCCACCATCATCCTCGTCAACTTTTGACCGCAAAGGGCATGAGAATTGGTTTAAACAAAAGGTGGTGTGGATAGGTTTTGCATCAGGAATTATAATTGGGATTTCTATAGTATATATTACATCTAAAACACGAAGGCCCAAATGGCTCGCACCGGGTGTAATAATGTTGGAGAGAAGGGTCGCTGAGTGCATGGAGAAGCTAAACCAGAAGGCTATCAAAGTTCATAGATAATGAAATTGTTGAGGAGATGTCTTTTTATATTATTTAGTATAGATTCAGTGAATAAAGATGTCACCTAATTAGCTTGAAAAGTCATTTCTCTTGAAGAGGTTAGTTTCTAATGTCTTCCCTATCTTTTGTTTTGATGCAATTCCATATCGGTTGAATTAAGAAGATGAACCATGAGATCTATTAAGCATGCGACTTAAAAAAAAAAAAGGACAAAAAAAGAAAAAAGAAAAATGAAGCAAGTGCCATTAAAATCTGTAGATATCTTTTCCATCTTCCTATGCGCCTATTTTTTTATTTATCCAGGAAGAATCAGAAGCAAAGACCTCACTTAACAATTCAGCCAAAGTTGTTAATAACTTAATCTACTGAGGAAATATGTTCTGAAGAATTAAACCAAAATTGTTGAAGTCGCAGGTCGGTAGTAGATTGTGTGGACTGGAAGCTATTAGACATTGTCCTTGATAAAGAACATGAGTCGAAAGGGAAACGGAGAAATGGCGAGTGACATATTCCAACAAAATTAAAGATTTGATTCTTACGGATTCAAGAACAACCAACAAAGACTTCCTTGCTGTGTCCTTACTGTGTATTATGTGACAAAGATTGAATGATAATGGAAGCGATTCACCGTGAAATCTATATCATCATATCAGTCTGTCAATGCCCATTTTACAAGAATGCATCGATGATAACTCCGGCGTCTCTCTTGTATCGAGTCAATGAATAAAGCTCTACGGCTCACCCAAAAATTTCCAATCAAATGCCCTTAATTTATGACGCGATAAATTCTGTAACGCGGTTTGCTCAAAAAAAAAAAAAAAAAAAAAAAAAAAAAAAAAAAAAGAATTCTGTAACGCGAGCCACTGAGCCGGTGTCCTGAAAAGAGAAGGCAATGGCTCAACTGGTACGGCCAGTCCGGCAGTGGCCGAGGTTCCACCATCACCGCGCCGTCATCTCTCCCTCCTCTCCCTTGTCTCCTTCACCCTTTGGAACGACGTCGCTGTCATCATCTTCATCATCCTCACCACTGTCTGTTCTAGACAGTGTTCCCTTCAGCACACCGCGACGTCCGTTACCAGCCGCGCGGGGCTCAGATTCCCCAACTGCCCGCCGCCGTACAGTCCCTGAGAAGAGAACGGCAGCGACTCCTCCTCCGACGCCAAGAAGATCCACGTCCAGAAGAAGAGCGAGGCTCGGCGCGCCGTCCACTGGTGCATGGAGCTCACTTCTTTCTCCAATTCCCATATCAAGCGCATCGTCGGGTACTACTTGGGGAAAAAAATGTAACCACCAGATGTCGCGATTTGGAGCTTTTACGGGCTTCATGAAGTGGCCCAATAGCGTAGCATTACAGATTGATCCTTGCCTTTGGAATGGGGAATTGTAGAGTGGCTTCAATGGAGCAAGAGGTGTTGGACGCTCCGATGCTTGCGGGGTGATGCTTCTGCAAATCGTGGTTGTTTCTCTCGAGGCGTTTGGTCTGAGTTTTTAGCTGCTCATGCGGTTGAGATCTTTGTTGAATTGTCACAGAGACTGGGACCCGATGTTCGAGAAGAAAAGCAAGGCCAGTTCGATTAAATCGGTACTATCACATTTCGTTCCTGCATTTGTGAGTGTGTGTGCGCGCCCCTGCGAGAATCTATTTACCTTTCTTGCCGGTTCACCTCTTATCTTGTTTGCCATGCTTGGCTATTGCCAAGTGAGTTCTCGCGGTGCAAAATAGTTCTTGGACTAAGAAGCTCTTCTCTTGCCGCTTTTTCTTCGTTAGATTGAACATGATTATTTGAGCTTGTAATTTTGAAATGCTTGGATGGTACTTACGGTATAGCTCCTTGAGCATATATTGATGTAAGATAAGCAACTGCTAATGCTGTGGCTCGAGAAAGGCCTGTATGAATGCTCAAACTGTGCCAAAAATCTGAAATTTTGCTTGCTTGTTGAAATATTTTTTTCCATTTCCAGATGGAACATAATGTCTTTGGTTTTCTTTCTCTTCTGTCTCATTAAGTTGTGTTCTACAGAATATTAACAAGAGGTCTTAACTTAACGATTCGTTGATGCCTCATGTGTCCTTGACGGATTTTGCGTGATTAGTCCAAAAACAAAAGCAATCTCTAGGCAATCCGTATAATTGCACACAGTCTGCCCTCCGAAGAAAGATAGACGATAAATCAACTCGAGCAAGCTTGTATATGATTGCCTTTTCCTATTGTCTTATAGGATGAAAATGCCCAACAATTCGAAGGAAGGGTATCTTCTTTGGCATTCAACATACAAACTCAGCATCTCGTCAAACCTTATAAAACCGGACTAGAAAGAACTTATTTCTTTGGGTCGGCCAAGCGCTGGTCCGTATCAAAGATCATTGGACCCCCCACCCAAAATGCAAAGCCGAACACAACTAAGAAGAGAAAAAGGAAGCCTGTTGCTGTAAAGCGTAAACCTCATGGAAAATCCTCATGCCCGTATGCGCAAAACCGAAAGCAAGAAGACAGGTCATCTTACTATAGATCGAGCCTCACCTTCTTGCAGCGGAAGGTTGCATTTGTTTAAAGCGATCCAGGAGATGGCCACAGTGAGACTCCAAATGATGGATAGAGGACGGAGGCCTTTCCAAGGGATTGTTACGCATTACAGAGGAAGATGCTCCGCAGTTCATCACCGATGATGTGAAATTAGACTACCACATTTCTAGGAGGAATCTTCGTATCTCGGATCTTGAAACCTTTTTAACGAGCGAGATTGTTGACACTTGATTTTTAATCAATGCATTATTAAAAAGTAAAAAAAGTCGAGATTTAGCTTTCTAATCGCGACGGAACCCTATCTCTCTACCAAAAAGTGTCATTTTCATTTATTTCTTTTGCATTGTCGTTTTTAAGTAGTTTCTAGCTCATTTTCAAGAAAAACCCGAAAAGTCAAACAGTTGATTTCGAGTTGACTTTTTGGTTAACTCTTTAACCAAAAGACAACTCTGGGTCAAAAATAGACTTTTTACCCAAAAAAATTCCACTTAGTTTTAATTTCACTTTTTTCAAATCAATTTCTTGAAAATTTAAAGATTTGATCAAAAAATCAACATTTTAGGAAAAGCCAACTAAATGGTTGACTTTTGGTCAAACCTTTGACAAAATAAAAATAAAAAACGCACAAATACATTTCTTTTAATGCCAATTTGATTTTTGTGTCAAAATTTTTACAAAATCCGATTAAAAACCTTGATTTCTGAATTTTTCAATTTTAGGTTCTAACTCAACCGAAAATAAAATTACTTTTATTCTAGTCATAATTAAGTATAGTTCCTTCTTTGACATTTGGTTTAGAAACTATCTGAAGTCTGTTTGAGCATTCAATTTCGCAATTGATCGAGTCAAAATACGAAAGGCTGTTTTGAGCCTTAATTAGGGGACCGAAATCAATTATTCATAACTTGCGAATGGACGATTGTTTCTCACTCATTTTCTTAAGATAATTTCAAATTTGAGATCAATTTTGAAAAATTCATGCAAGAACTCATCGATTTGAAAAATTTTATCCTCCCAAGCATTAGAAAATCAAGCAATTAAGCTTCAATCGACAAAATTCGAATTGACCCATTCATTACTATGGTTTAATTTCATGAATCTAGGTCCAATTTTAATATTAGGCTTAGATCCATTTTTGACCTAAGCTCGAGCACATCAATTCAATGTCAACTTGAATATGATACGTGATCTTACATATGGGTAGCTCATTAGATAGGGCAATTATGACACTAATTGAGTTCAAATTTGGATAATTTACAATTTTGCCCATTGAATTGCAAATTTTACCATTTTAGCCTTTTAGGTCCAATTCAAAGCACCCATGGTTTCGACTCATTTTTTTCCACGATAATCATTCAATTAGGTCAATAAAATACCCCTATATCACGTTCGTAAGGTTTGATTAGCTTAATTGTATCTTAATTGATCAATTTCTTCATAAAAATGATAAAATTCCTTTTCAATTTGGTCTTTTAGGGGTCAAATTGCATAAATTTTTGACCCACAAGGGTCCCAAGTGGACAAAACAACAGGAACCGGACCAAACCGGTCAAAATCCGGCCAAACCGGACCAAACCAATCCGGCCAATCTAACCGGCTACCAGCGGGATTGGCCGATTCAGGCTCTTGCCGGCCAATTATTGACCTCCGGCCACCGGTTTTTGGAACCCTCTCAATCCCAATTTCACTTCTACACCTTCAATTTCCCAAAATTTTACAAGTTGGTCCTCGAATTTCATCAAATTGTAACTTAACCTCTAATTAGACATTTTGACGCAATTCCCAATTTTGGCTTGGTTTTTCGCAAATCAAACCCACTAAATCAATTACCTAACACCTTGAGATCATGATGTAGCTTTCGAAATGGATTTTTGACTATTGGATCGAGATTTTGGCCGTTGGGTCAAATCGATGGCCATCGACGGCCAAAATTGCTTAATGTGGGAGTATATAAATGAAATCCCTTCTATTTTCAGAGGAGGATTCATTTTGCACGAAATTTTCTCTCTCCTCAGCCTCTCTCTCTCTCTATTTTCTCCCTCTAAACTCCCGCCCAAATAGATCGCATGCTTTTTCTCTCTAGAATCGGTTCATCTCTTGGACTAATCTCATTCTAGGCTCAAATCGGCAATCACCGAAGCTCTCAAGCCTTCAAGTTGCTAATGATCTACAGTAGTAGAGATCTTTGACCTTGCTATGGATAGAGGAGGTTAGATCGATGGCTGAATCTTCACTGACGGCTCGATCTTCATCGGCAAGTCAAGGCCGATCCATTTTGGACCGGTTCTTCCTTTTTTCCTTGAGCTAGTGGTTCGATTAATCTCGATCCGAGCCATAGTGACCTGATCTACATTCTTGGAGTCTCGATCGTGATCCAGTGGCTTGATCCGATTGATCATGATAGAAATTGACGAAAATCGCGACAGAAATCGACGAAAATCAGGACGAATGTAACGATTCAAAACTCGAATCCAATGAAGCTAGATCAAGTTAGTCGATCAGGGCTAGGATTCAAGATTAAGTGCTTTTACATGCTTAAAATCGATGAGTATGAATGTTGCAATGATTTGTTGATGATTTAAATGATGACTGTGATTTTAAACCTAATCTGTGATTTTTGTAGGCTTGTACATAGGTCACTGTTTTGGCCAAAACGAGGTTCGAAATGACCTCGTTTCAGCTCAAGTCCTCTTAAAATTACATAATAGATATGCTGAGCTTCGAAACAATAGGCCACACACCCTAATCAAGTGTCGTTTGACCCTCGAAAAACACCTCCGACGATTAATGATTCTGCAGTATTTTAGGTTTTTTTTTTTTCGGTTTTGATCCTCTTCCGCCTTTTGACTTTGTTATTTTCATGCCGATTTTCATGATCATTTTTTGATAAAATTGTCTTCATGAGTTTTGTTCCAAATCATCTCATGCATCTTCTATAATTTTTTCTTGATTTTTTTGGATGTGTTCAACTAGATTAGATCTACTCAAATCTAAGCCTAGCTTAATCTGTTCTATATTGATCTCTAATTTTGCTATTTTTGTGTTGAGTTCTGCAATAATTTTCCTTCATGAAAGTTGTCATACAAGTGTTATGCATGTCCTGTATTTTTTTCAAAATTTTTAGACATGTTTAGCTAGGTCAAAATCGTTTAGATTTGAACTTAGACCAGTCTGTTCTATATCAATCTGAGATTTGTTTTGATGAAATTGAGTCCATAAATACATTTATTTGGTCTCAAATCCTTCATGAGAGTTGAAATACATTATATATATGTATATATATATATATATATATATATATATTCAATTGATGCTTGTTTTGCAAAGTTTTTATGTTATCAAAGTGAGTTAATTGCATCTATTAGAGTAAAATATACTACAGCAATATGTGCTGGACATATAGATTGATCTGTTTTGCCATTTTTGCCACGACTCATGTGATCTTAATTGAGTTTCGACCTCTTAACGAGAAATCTTCATCATCGTATGCTCTATATGTGACATTTTTTTTTTATAGGATTTATGCATGTCTTAAGGATGGCTGAAATCATGCTTGTTCTGTAAACTTAATGCTAAAATGAAACAATGTCATATGTGCACATTTCCATGCTTGTTTGAGTCATCTAAGGATCAAATCTTACAATCATGCGTTCTTGATGATTTAACCGCATGTTACAAGGTTTGCATACATGTTTAGGTCATATTATTTGAGTTTCATCTTGCACATCAAATTGTCTCACAAAAAGTGTTCATCACACTTAGAATTCTCAAGCATATTATTAGGAATCATGAATCATCTCATAATGTCATTTAAATTGTATGACATTTTGCATGCCGACTTAGGATTAGATGACTATCTAAACTTTCTGTCGCATCCAATTCCAAGTCCCGTATGAATTCTTCATGCCATTTGGGCATTGTTTAAGTGATTTTAAGGTTTTCTAATGAATACTTATATTATGTTTTCTTAAGTACTAATGCGCACACTTTTAAAAATCTCAATCTTAAGATATCAAATTGACCTAGTTTGGACTTGAGCTCTTCTAGGAAAACGTAAGGCACGCTTAAAAGTTTTTAATGCCGCTAATTTCATGCCAATCGCTTTGGACCAATTTTCCATTTTTTAAAAGTCAGACTACAATCTGGATAAGGGATCAAATTCGGACTCCTGTTCTAACCCCTGTTTGGACAAACCTTTGATATTTTTGTTCCATTTTTTCTATTTGGAATCTGAACTTGGCCTTTGAATGAAACTTACTTGTCATCATGTTGGCTATGTTGTGTGTAAATTTAATGATTTTTAGACATATTTTGATAGGAAAAATCCTCGTGACATTAGCTGAATGTCCTGTTATATTGACAAATTTCTGATATGTTGTTGCATGTTGTTTGATTTTTGTAAAATCGTGTATAGATTGTTTAAGAAAACTTTCTTCACAAAAATTGTTCATCATCATGTCATGCATGTTAGGAAATTTTTGTCATTGCCAAATTATCGTTAGGTATTACTCAATATTGTTGTTGTCACATGCTTGTTATGAAATTTCTTAATATAAATATGATTATGATCCTATCATTGCCAAATTTTTCCTAGGCAAGCCTCAGTTGCGGACTTTATGGCGCTCTTAAGTGAGACATCTAGAGTTTTGGACATTATACTCTCTTGGACTAACCCTCTTCCTGTGCTCAATGGTGATCCCGCTGGTTAGGCCATTCATCAGGGACCATCTCTGCTGGTTCCGCCTGGGACGCCATTCGCCCAAGAGGGCAACCTACACATTGGGCTCTTTTTATTTGGAATAACATGCTAGTCCCTCGGTACTGATTCTTGCTATGGCTGATCACTAGAAATAGATTACCCACTCAGGTCATGCTCCTTACCTATGGCAGAATCTCTAATGCTAAGTGTGCCTTCTCCTTTTGTCGTCCGAACTCTATTGATCACCTTGTCTTTGAGTGTTCTACTACTAGGCCTTTAGCTGATATTTGGGCTTCAAGATGTAATTTTGCTTGGCGGAACAGATCGTGGACAGAAAACCTCCAATGGGCCATCAAGCATCTATCTAGAGATTCTTTTCACAGTGCGCCCTCTCGTTTTGCCTTTGGTGCACTATGCAATATCGTTTGAAAGGAAATGAATAATATCATTTTCCATGCGAGGCCTCCCTCCTTGTCGATTTTGAAGAAATGCCTTGAGAAGATTGTTAAGGATAAAGCCCTCACCTTCCACCAAGTGTCTGCCACCTTTTCTAATAGAAGATTGCAGCAATGTTGGTGCCTCAACCCATCTATTTTCTTGGACTAACTTCTGGCTGGCATTTTCTTCTAGTTTCCTCCACTAACGGTATTGGTTTCCCCCCCCAACAAAAGAGTGCAACAGACCTCGATTTTGATTTACGTCTCTATTCTTCCTCTGCCCTAGTTCTTTTTGCTAAGGCGGGTATGACAATCCATTGAAGTTGCGGCCTGCATCTGGTTCTTCAATGTTCATTGTCATTTGTTGTGACGGGTGATGTTGTTTTACTTGCTGCTATCCTCATTCCTCTCTTCCCCCTTCCTTTGGGTGTCACTAGTTGGTTGCTTGTAGCTGTTGTTTCTCTTTTGGTAGTTGTTGCTTGGCTTTGTGTTTTTCCTCCTTCCGACACCTTTTCACTCGTTTTGACATGTCCGTCACATGTAAGTTTTTGGTGCTGTGAACTCCTACTGTATAGTTTTTGGTTTAAGTCCTTATAATACTTACCTTACAAAAAAAAATGATTGTGATTGTTTAGGTTAGTTTGTGCATGAAATTAGGACATACCATCTTCATGAAAATTGCTCTAAATGTTTTGATTTTTATTGTTAAACAATCAGCCTTTTCAAATTGCATCTTTCAAAAAAAAAATGCTTTGGTACATGTGATATTTCCCCAAAAATTACGATTTTTTTATAAAAAAAAAATTCTCCAAAACTCAATTTGGATTAAGGAAAAATCGTGGTTTGGACCATATTTAAAATGCTTGCGACGCTTATGAGTGCATTTATGTGAGCCCCGGGCTAGACTTGGTAATTGAATGTGTTCCAATATCGATGAAACTAGAAAAAAGAATTGAGGGTTGGAACGAGCATATAAAAAAAATTCTTGGAAGCCTAGATATTCCTTAAACCTAAATACTTTCAAACATTTTTAAAATCCTATTTTGACATCGTGAAAGTTACGGTTTGAATTGTATTCAAAATGCCTGGAATACTTATGAGTGCATTTATGCAAGCCCTGGGCTAGCCTTGACAATTGAATGTCTTTCATAACTGAGACATCACCTTGTCTCAAAACTTTTCATGAATGACTTTGAGATATGTTTTCGAAATATTACATGTACCCTTCATACATATAATCCTATAATGCATTAGAAATTGCATGTGTTTGTGATTGGTGCATGCCATTGGTAATAAGTGACCCGCCAACGGTTCACTTTCTTGCTTGATTCGTTGAGAAACAAGTTTCAAAAGACTTGCATGCATGTTTAAATTTTTGCAATGCATGTAATTTTTAGATAAATGGTAGGGTCAATGCATGATATCGAAGGAAAATCCTAGGATCACATAGATCATTTAATTATGAGACTTATAAGCGTTATTAGCTATGCGAGGATACAATTGGTCAACAATTGCTATAAGTCACAAAAAAAAAAAAAAAATGGATTTGGTAGGTGTCTTAGTGGGACCCTCACATAAAAGACAAAAGCTGACCTCGAGGCCTCAAAATTTGACTTTCATATTGCACTTCCTTTAAATGATTGATCTCGATATAATGTCTTGTTTTTTTTATCATTTTGATATGTGTGCTTGTTTATTTCCATTATATGCACTTAGTTATAGATTTCTTAGATTAGGTTTAGATTAAACCTCGAAGATGGAGAAAGCGCGAAGACGGTGGAGGTCGATGTCCATTCCAACTATTAACATGTACTATTCATTTCCCCGACATATGTCTCGGGTTCCATTTGTTGTATAAAACCCAACGAGCTACGGATTTTCTCCATTTCTCTCACCTTTTTCAATTGTATTTCTCTTTTATATTTTCTAGGATTGCATGGTAGATTTATTGTTTTCCTTGATTGTTTACTTATTGTCTTATAATTTCAATTCCATTAATGGCTTTCTTTTCTTGTTTTTCTAGAAATATAATAGAATAAAAATGATCAACCACGCATGATCGCTTAGTTTAGGACTAATGATTCCGAAAATGTAAAAAGAAACGCATGGACATGTTAGGAAAACACAACATACTGTTTAGGTACCGAAAGGGTGCTAATAGAAATATTAGCTTAATCCAAGTCCCCGAACCTAGATAGTTGGTTGCGTAGGAATCGAGAAAACACTCCCGACCCTCGATTGAGTTTTCTAGCCGACCCCTAAAATGAGGCTAGTGGTGACTTTCGTCTTATTTTTAGGTTGTCATAAACAACTAGACTGTATAAATAAACCCGTCGCACGGGATATGAGTTTCAGTGAAACTCACAATGGTTTAGCATACTCGATATGGGAGTAATCCAAAGAATGAAGTGATGTCATCCTTATGGACGAGGCGTACAGTCGAGAGGGCTACCATGGTAAAGGTACCCTTAAATCTAATATCCACACCCGACCCCTTGTTCTAAGGTGTGCCGCTCGTGTGGTTATGGATCGTGACACTCCGCTGTCAAGCGGAGTACGAGCTTGAGAGAGTTCACGATCTCGTAATAGAAACTTACGAGAGGCTTGATCCAAAAGGTGAGGTGATGACATCTTTTGGAAAGTGAGCTGTGAGGGAACTCTCGTGATCAAGTACCCCTAAACCCGACCTTTCCCCATTTTCTCTCCTCTTGTGATGATGAGTGATTCGAGGGCGGCGAGATCGAGTCGCGACAGAGATTTGTACTTCTCTACTTCCACGCTCATGACCAAGATCAACCCAGCTTAATGCAGTACTCCTACACAACTTCGGCTGCCTCACCATAACATATTTTTTATATCATGCAATGTAAAAATGTGGAAGCACAATTTTTCTCGTCAAGCTCGATATAGTAAATAGGGATAAGTGTATTAGAAGTCCTAAAACTTATTATGAAAATGCAATTGAGTCTTAAAATTTTCAAAAATTGCAATTAAGTTATAAAACTTGTCACGAAAGTTCAATTAAGTCCTAAAACTTTCAAAAGGTTCAATAAAGTCCTAAATCTTGTCTCGAAAGTGCAACCGAATCCTAAAACTTTCAAAAAGTACAATCAATGGAAGGACTTAGATTGAAATACTTTAATAAGTTTTAAAACTTGATTGCATTTTTTGAAAGTTTAGGACTTAATTGTACTTTGTGACAAGTTTTACAACTTAATTGCACTTTTTAAAAGTTCTGGGACTTAATTGCATTTTCATAATAAATTTTTGGGCTTCCAATACACTTATCCTTAGTAAATAATAGGAGTATTCACAAAGTCTTCTCAAATCACATATGTCAATCGGGTATCACCGTAATGGAAAAGAAATGTCAAGGAAGAAAATATCACATAATTCGCAAAAATCGTTATTATCTTTGAGGAAGAAACATCACACGGAAAATCTAATCGCGTTTTCAGCAAAAATGGATGAGCGTGGAAAAAAATGGACAGTGCAGAGAAATCTCCTTGGTAAAGCACTAAGATGTCTCTAGAGGGACAGAGTAAACATAAAATCTGAATCAGTCAATCCCGCGCTAACTCATAGTTGAAAACTGGAGATCACGCAATTTTCGGGACCGATCTCCCAAATAACTTTGATTTTTAATTAAAATTTAAAAAAGAATTTCAACCGCTGATGATTTTGAAAAGCTAGAAACTCACAAACACTTAAGAAAAATTGCTGACTATATTATGACTTATGGTACTTTTGATTAAGAAAAACCACGACATATGAGGATAATTACTCTCCAAATGGGCCTTTCAATTATGAAGTAATGCTACGATCATGGAGACAATTTATTAAGAGTAGGAAAAAAAGATTAATGATGGATTCAAGTTGATTACAATTTTTCATAGAAAGTTTGGGACGGTCGGATATTCAATTTCACGAGAGTTTAAGATATATTATTATGCGAAGAATGGTTATTAACTTGTATTTTACAAAGACTTGTAGGAAAATTACAATTGTTCAGGATAATTACCAAGCATGACTGCCATCACATACAACAATTTTAGGTATTTTACTAGCTTATTGCTCAATTACTAAGTATTATTATCTTAATGTTACGAACTCCATAGATTAATTACCATGCATAAAGGCAAATTACTAGTTGCAAGGGCCAATAAGTTATGACCATACTGGTAAGTTACAATCCATAAAGTACAATCACTATCTATAAGTGCAGTCAACCTTACTATTAAGTAAGTTACGTCAAATTCAAGAGATTTATAGCTCCATTTATTTCGTGGAGAAAATAATGATTTAGATAATATTCTTTTTAAGAAACGATCTCTTGTATCTTTTACAAATATGAATGAACAAAATGAATTTTCATCAACCACGAAAATATTCAGAAACAAATTCATGGATAATGAAAACAAAAGCGATTACTTTTAGATTGCTTATTTTTGGCGAAACAAAGAAAGCCTACAGTCAAGAAACAGTTCCTTTTGTCTTTTCTTATTGGGGACTCTAGAAAAATGAACTGAATCATGGTGTCCTGTGATCTTAGAGATGAAATGAACTAAATCATCCGAAAGAAAAAGGAAACCTGACATTCAGTTCTGCCTTAGCGTCCTTTTCTGGTCATTTGGAAAGCCATTTCTTGCTGCTTTATTTTGTTTTTCCAAAGGTTGTTGACTCTTGACAAAACTAGAACGCTTTTACATCTCGTTATAATTAGACTTCGGTGAAAGCAGTCAGAGCCGCAATTCACGTTTGACATAAGCCAACCGACACACCTTTCAAAGAAGACTTGTGTCGATAACATGGCTTATCGGACGGGCTAAATGAGTTGAATCTCCATCCCCACCACCAATAAACTCACTCCTCCGCCGAAGCGAACGATGGGGTGGCGGAGCTTTTGGTACGGGACTCAGTCATATGTTTAGGCAAAATGAAAAAATTCAGCGATCGCACAAATATGTATGAAACTTTACCTATGTATTTCAAAGTCTCTCTGGTAATATTATTCAATTAGGATTAATTTGGCCCGTGATAGTCCGCCATCTTAGCCGTGTTGGAAAACATCACTATGGTAATGGTATAGTCAACAATACGACCGATAGAGCTTTTACAAAAGCTAGTTCATTTTTTGAACCCACCAAGAGACCTTCTAGAGAAGACGTGTCGATCACTTCACACTCTAGAAGGGCTGTCCAACTTAATGTGCTCACCCGCGTGCTAAAGTGAATAATGGAGCCACGTTAATAGTCTAGTGGCATTTAAAATTGATAAATGACTACCAAAACAAAAATGGTGGGGATCTAATAGCTTTTTCTAGTGGGTAGATCTTGCATATTAAATTAATTCCCAACCCACGATGAACTTGTCTTGTCAAAGGCTTATGTCCCTCACTTCCTACTTAATAAATTGAACCCCTCACTCGCTTGCTTAAACTGCGAAATGGGGTGGCACCAAACCCTCAACCTCTTCTGTTTTCTCCTTTTCTTTCATTCGCCCCTTTTACATATCTCCAGCTTCAATCCACGTCCCGAGAGTCCTACCCACCCCGCAACCGTCCTCCTCCCGCCTCCCCCGCCCCCTTCCTCACCTTACCCTCCAGATCAATGCGATGCCTTGCTCCATTTCACGAATTCCTTCATGATTGATAGCATGGCGTCCCCCTTTGATTGTTTCCTCCCTAGTCGTCCAAGGACAAAGTCATGGAATAAGGGGGTAGACTGCTGCTCATGGGACGGTGTCGTGTGCGACAATTCCATGGGTAGCATCACCATGCTCAATCTTCCCTGCAGTTGGCTTCATGGCGCTCTCCATCCCAATATCTCCCTCCATCTCCCAGACCTTAAGTATCTAGACTTGTCTTCTAATAGCATTAGTGGAGAGATCCCAAGGTGGTTTTGGGGAATGAATTACGATACATTGGAAGTCTTAAATCTTTCTAATAACCAGCTTGAGGGGGGTATACAGCATTTGCTCTCAAAGACATTGTTCTATCTTGACCTTGGCTCCAATGATTTCACCGGTGAGATCCCCTCTTCGATTTGCCAATTGAGTTCACTTCAAGACTTATATTTGGCTAAGACCAATCTCTCGGGAAATGTGCCATCATGTTTTGGTAATATAACACGTCTCCAATATCTAAGTTTGAGCTACAGTAAATTGGAAGGGACATTACCGCGCTCGCTAGTTAAACTCATCAACTTACGATCACTAAAACTCAGCCACAACAAGCTTAGTGATATCTTCCCACATTGGCTAGAAGCACCGTCTCTGGATCTCCTTGATTTGCAATCCAACAATTTTCATGGTGAGATCAACCTCACTGCCTTTAGTCCCTTTTATTTATTTGTTGGCGATAACAATTTTACTGGACGGTTGCCCATGGAGGTTTTCTCAAACACCTCCTTAAAAGTAATAGATTTGTCCAACAACAAGTTTGAAGGGCAAATTCCACTTCCGTTGCCGGCCACACGTTATTATTCCATTGCAAGTAATAATTTCATGGGAAATATCCCTTCTTTGTTATGCAATGTCACCGTGCTTGAGGTCATTGACTTGTCTAACAATAGCTTAACTGGTAGCTTGCCTCAATGCTTAACAAATTTTAGCATCAATTTGCAAGTTTTGAACCTGCGAATGAATCACTTTGAGGGCACAATGCCTCGATCATTTTCTTCGAGAAATAGCTTGATGACTCTTGACTTGAGTAGAAATTGGATAGAAGGCACATTGCCCCGATCCTTGATCAAATGTGAAAATTTGGAAGTTCTAGATCTCAGTGACAATCGGATAGATGATACCTTCCCGAAATGGTTGGGAACTCTTCCAAAATTAAAAGTACTCGTTTTAAGGTCCAACTATTTTAAGGATCTTTTGAACGTTCCTAGGGGAGCTCACCTCTTTCCCATGTTACACATTATAGACCTCTCTAACAACAATTTTGGTGGTCCTTTGCCAGCCAACTTGGTGATGAACCTTAAAAGCATGATGAATGGTGAAGATGGGCAAAACAAATCATTGTACATGACACAGTCTTTCGAATACTGGTCATATGAAAATTCCGTGACTGTGAGGATGAAAGGGCGAGAGATTCAGCTAGTAAAGATCTTGACCATTTTCACAACCATTGACTTGTCGAACAACTCTTTTCATGGGGATATCCTAGGAGTTATTGGACATCTTAAGTCTCTCATAGGGCTTAATCTTTCTCATAACAACTTTACAGGTTCCATCCCCCCGACTCTGGAGAACTTGACTAATCTTGAATGGCTTGACCTTTCTTCAAACAAGCTTAGTGGGGTAATTCCTAGAAAATTGGGAGATTTGACATTCCTTGGGTACTTAAACCTTTCAAAGAACCAACTCACTGGTCAAATTCCTCAGGACAAGCAATTGAGCACATTTTCAAACAACTCATTCAGTGAGAATCCAGGCTTATGCGGAACTCCATTGTCAAAAGCATGCCTTGGCGATGCTCAACCTCCTTCACCATCATCCTCGTCAATTTTTGACCGCGAAGGGCATGAGAATTGGTTCAAACAGAAAGTAGTGTGGATAGGTTATGCATCAGGAATCGTAATTGGGATTTCTATAGCATATATTGCATTTGAAACACGAAGGCCCAAATGGCTCATGCAAGGTGTGAGAATGTTGGAGACAAGGGCAGCCGAGTGGATGGAGAAGCCAAACCGGAAGGCCATCAAATTTCTTAGAATTCATTGTTGAGGAGATGTCTCTTTATATTATTTAATATAAATTCAGTGAATAAAGATGTCCCCTGACTACCTTGAAAAGCCATTTCCCTTAGGGACGTTTGTTTCTAATGTCTTCCCTATCTTTTGTTTTGACGCAACTGCATATCGGTTGAATTAAGAAGAAGAACAATGACATCTATTAAGCACATGGCTTTAAACAAAAAAAAAAAAAAAAAAAAAAAAGAAGAAGAAGCAAAAGAAAAAAAAATGAAGCAAGTGCCATTAAATTTTGTAGTTATCTTTTCCATGTTCCTTTGCGCCTAGCTTTGTTTGTCTATGGAGAATTAGAAGCGAAGACATCATTTAATAGATCAGCCAAAGTTTTCAAAAGCTTAATCTACTGTGGAAATAGGTCCTAAAGAATTAAACCAAAATTGTTGAGGTCGTGGGTTGGTAGTACATTATGGACTGGAAGCTATAGTACACGGTCCTTGATCGAGAACATTGATCAAAAGTGAAATGGGGAGTGACATATTTAAAGTATGGGAGAAAGATACTAGAAGTGCGATAAATTGTGTACGGCGTTCACTTTAATACTAAATTATTTTGTCGGCTCACTTAAGTGCCAAAAAAAAAAAGATCACTTAAGTGCTTCCGACGAGAAATTCCGATTAGAGAAATTACGTGGTTTTTATAATTAAAATTTTATCTGAAGTGGCATTTTTCTGACACTGAAGCGATCACTTTTCATTAAGATTGACACTAAAGTGATCACTTTTTAATAACGATTAGCGCTAAAGTGATCGTTTTTATACGACAACTGACACTAAAGTTATCACTTTTTAACATGCTATATGACATCGTTTAAAAGTTATATACTAACTAGTTACGCCGGTGAACCACCAAAGATGCCACATCACATTTCTAATAACTTAAATTGAAGTTAGCACTTAAGTGATCTTTTTTTTAAAAAAAAGTGACACTTAAGTTATCTGAAAAAAAAAATTGCATTAAAGTGAGTATCGTACATAACTAATAGTACTTCTAATGTCTTCTCCCTTCAAAGTATCTTCAAATTCCAAATAGTTCTACTAAAAAGTAATAAAAGCGAGTGACCTCCTCAATAATTAACTATCCAAAATCAAAGTAATTTGTCTATCATATGGTCACGGCTATAGTCATCTATGTCTTGGGATAAGTATACTAAAAATATCAAAAGTCGTGTACAACACTTATTTTAGTGCCAAAAGTTTTCACCAGCTCACTTAAGTACTAAATTGAAGAAAGAACGATCACTTAAGTGTCAACAGCAAGAAATGCCGACCATGTGTCATTTATAATTAAAATTATGATATGACTTGACAAATTTTTTAAAACCTCCAATTCACATGGCATTTCCACATAACATACTTGGCACTAAAGTAATCACCTTTTAACAATAACTGGCACTGAAATGACCACTTTAAACAAAATTTAGCATCAAATGAAGCTTTAAATAAAATTTGATACTTCAATAATCATTGTTTATAACTTTGAATGACATCATTTAGGAATTATATGTTGACAAGGCATACTGTCAAGTCACATAGGACTAAGAAATGAATAAAATATAGCCATATGATTCTTTTTTTTTTTTGAAAGTGGCACTAAAGTCATTTGAAAAAACTTTTGACATTAAAGTGAGCATTGTATATAACTTTTAGCACTTCTAATATACTTATCCCTTCATGTCTTTATTCATGGTCACATTTTGCCAAAAGATTGTCTCACAAATAAAATATATATGAAATGACATTAGAAGTGCCAAAAGTTCTATAAGGACACATACTTTAGTATTAAAAGATTTTGCTAGCTCATTCAAGTGTTTAATTAGTAATAAATAATTACTTAAGTGCTTTCAACGGAAAATCCCGGCATGATCAAATGGCTTTTATAATTAAAAATTTTAACATTTAAAAAAAAAAAGTCCACGTG
This sequence comes from Eucalyptus victrix, assembly GCA_016097545.1. Classification (NCBI taxonomy): domain Eukaryota; kingdom Viridiplantae; phylum Streptophyta; class Magnoliopsida; order Myrtales; family Myrtaceae; genus Eucalyptus; species Eucalyptus victrix. The sequence continues at coordinate 49,019,834 of CM027841.1, read as the reverse complement.
GACATCCGCGTGACTGGGTCGTCTAAAAACGACGTTGCACAACTCCCAGGCTAAAAACACCATTGTTCAACACTCACCGTCCCCGTCACTCACTCGCCACCGAAGGACATCACTATCTGCCGTTCACTACCCACCAGCCATCACCCCTCATTGAAAAAACTCTCAACCACCGCCAACCCACGCATAGCCATCGTCGTCCCACGCACGCCCACCATCAATCACCACGCTGCCTCAACCATTTTCCCGAAGACATCGCCCAAATAACCACGAGTAGAGACATGGGCAGCCACTACTAACCCACGCTGGTTGCCAATATCTTGGGTCAGCCGTAGATCGAAGCCGCTTGCCATTCACTGCCCCCCATGGTCGGCGGCGAAGTCGCGGTTAGTCTGTCCTAGTTTGCTCTGTTCTCCGACAAAGAAGGCTTGAAGAGTTTAGGGTTCACCTGAAGCTCGGTCACTAGCGTCAACCACCAGTGACAGCTTTCTTCATCGTTTCAAGCCGTGGAGCCACTGTCGACCGTCGCCATTCGTCATCTTAGAGCAACAGAGGAGCCACTCTATTCAGCCCTGTTTCTTGACTAGGAAGCTTGAAGTGCTTCCAGCTTGTTCGATCCTCCTCCGTTGGCTCCGAATCATTAGCGACAATACTACTAGGACCCCCTTACTAGTTGCACAATCGACGGTAAACAAAAAACAAAAAAACCGTCATCTCCGTCGATTCTCATTGCATTATCATTGCTCACTTCTCGCCTGGGATAGCTCGAAATGGCCTGCTCATTTGAAGACTTGTCCCCGACACCCATCGACTCAGGTGACGTATCTAGAGCCACCCAGTTACGTATTCCGTAACCACAGCCAGAGGACGTCTCCTTCGGCCAAGTAAATTCATCATCCCTATTCTCCCCTGTTTTGGTGAAGTTTGAGGACTTCTTCGGCTGGATAATATCAAGTTTCCTCTTCGCTTATTGAAACGAATTTGAGCCACTCATCATGCTTCGCTTATTGAAACGAATTCTGGGGGTAAACCGAATTAGGGTTCGATTTTGGGTTGGATTGGTGGTTAAGGTTTCGAATTGGGAAATTTCTTTCAATTTGCAATTTAAGGTTTACATTTTGGGCCAAACCTCCACAAGGACGTCGTCTACGGATTCAAGGACAGCAAACAAAGACTTGCTTGCTGTGTGTTACGTGGCGCGATTTAGTGACAACGGGAGCAATTCACCATTAAAATCTTATATCATTAGACCAATCTGTCGATGCTCATTTTACAAGAATGCCCTGAACATAACTCAGTGTTTCTTTTTTTTTTTCGGTGACCCAGAAATCCCGTACAGTCGGCAACCGGCAAATAAACTTAAGGACACGTAAGCGGGAGGATCTATCACCCTTAGCGTCCCACTTAAGACCCCAAGCGACCATAAGGAGATTTAAACTCCTCCCTTCATGAGAGACAGAGAGAGCCCAAACCATCGTGGGGATAACTCCAGTGTTTCTTTTGTAATGAGTCAATGGTGGCCAAGGCGGTGGTAACTCCAGTGTTTCTTTTGTAACGAGTCAATGAAGAAAACTCTATCAGACCAAAAAAAAAAAAAAGTTGAATAAAACTCTATGGCTCACCCAAAAGTTTCCAATCAAATACCGTAATTTACAACCTAACGAATTCTGAAACGCGAGCGAAACACTCTTCTAGAGCCACTGAGAGCTAGTGTCCTGGAAAGAGAAGGCAATGGCTCAACTGGTACGGCCACTCCGGCAATGACCGAGGTTCCACCGCCGTCATCTCTTCCCCTCTCCCTTGTCTCCTTCACCCTTTGGAACGACGTCGCTGTCATCATCTTCATCATCCTCACCATTGTCTGTTCCAAACGGTGGTCCCTTCAGCACACCGCGACGTCCGTTACCAGCCGTGCAAGCTTAGATTCCCCAGCTGCCAGCCGCCGTGCAATCTCTGAGAAGAGGACAGCAGCGTCTCGAACTGCGACGCCTAGAAGAGCCCGCAACCAGAAGAAGCGCGAGGCTCCGCCGTCCACTGGGGCATGGAGCTCACTTCTTTCTCCGATTCCCGAATCGAGCGCATCCTCGGGGTGTCCCGATTTGGAGCTTTTACGGGCTTCATGGAGTGGCCCAGTAGCGTAGCATTGTGGATTGATTCTTGTTTTTTTAATGGGGAATTGCAGAGTGACTTCTCTGGAGGAAGAGGTGTTGGACGCTCCGATGCTTGCATGGGGATGCTTCTCCAATGCATAAGTTTTTCTCGAGGCTTTTCGTCTGAGTTTTTATCTGTTCATGCCGTTGAGATGTTTACTGAATTGTCGCGGAGACTGGGACCCGATGTTCGAGAAGAAGAGCCAAGGCAGTTCAATTGCATTGGTACTATTACATTCCATTCCTGCTTTTGTGAGCGCGCGCGCGCACGAATCTTTTTGCCTTTCTTGCCGGTTCACCTCTTACCTTCTTTGCCGTCCTTGGCTATTGCCAAATGAGTTCTTGCTGTGCAAAATGGTTCTTGGACTGAGAAGCTCTTCTCTTGCCGCTTCTTCTTCCTTAGACTGAACATGACTATTTGAGCTCGTTCTTTTGAAATGCTTGGATGGTACTTGCGGTGTAGCTCCTTAAGCATATATCGAACTGCGTCGGATGCCGCCTCACACACAGCCACATGCCGCCTCGCTGCGAATCCACCAAGCCTGCCGTTGAGTGCTGATTTAGAGGGCAGAGATTACTTGGATTCGATTTGTTGTGTCGCTTCAAAGCGCCACAATTCTGGGAGATGCCTTTGATTCGCTTTGCCGGAATCCATGGGGGAGCTCGGTGGTTGTTTTGAGGAGGGGGAATTATTCCAATAAAGAAAACAGTAATTTTTTTTTTTTCCCTGCTGAGAGTTTATCTTTTTAGGCTGTTTTAAAGAGGGATGAGGTTTGATCTAAATCTTCAAGGTGACTCGTGAAGTTTGCATTAGGTCGAAAGCCATAACATATCTTAGGCCCATTTACTAGTGTAAATTATATACGAAAAATACGGTTCAATACATGTTTTCATCGTCATTATGTGTAGATGCTGTAATTGGAGAACAAAAAGATACGAAAGTAATACAAAAACACTATTTTTATTAGCGTTTTCACAAAAAGCACCTAACTTTCGATTTGATAGAGATAGGCTGTAGTTTTCTTTATAGGTGAGCGCAAAATACTTTTAATATATGAAAGTTTAGTTTCCTAAACAATAGAGAGAGAGATAGGGGTATACTAAAAAATTCTTCACCGAAAAATCAGTTTACACCTCTTTCCTCGTCACCTTTAAACTTTTATGATTGCTCACACAATTGCCGCATCGCCGTCGCTATGGGATGCAATCGACGTCACTTGCCATAACGAATGAACTGAATCTTCTCGATTCAAAGAGAGATTAGACTGAGTTTAGAGATCATGATAGCTGATTCAACAGTCGAAACTATTTGCAATGACCTGCTTATTGTTCATCCATTTGTCTCCTAGCAGTAGGTCATGAGTGGTTCAATTGACAATTGTAAACTGAGAGATTCATGTTCATGTCCTATAATGACACAATCTGTTGCACCGGTCTGCCGATGAGGATTCACGATTAGTATCCCACCATTACTTGTCATTCGAAACACACTTAACTCCATGACGGTTCTTGTGTGATCGGTCCGAAAACAAAAGTGAGACCACAAGGCAATCCCATATGGTCGTGCAAGGTCTGTCCGCTGTGGAAAGATAGATGATAAATTGATTCGACCAAGCTCAGGTATGATTGCCTTTTTCTATGGTCTTATAGGATGGAAATGCCCAACAGTTCGATTGAAGGGAACCTTCTTTCGTAGTCAAGATACCATCAGTATCTTGTGAAAGCTTACAAAACCAGATTAGAAAGAACTTCTTTCTTTGGGTCGACCACGCGCTGGCCCGTATCAAGTTCACTGGACCCCCCACCCAAAAAGCAAAACAGAACACGACAAGAAGAGAAAGGAAAGCCTCTTCAGTTATCTGCATATCTCTCTTCTTTGACAACTGTCTCGGAAAATTACCAGCATCTTTAATCGGTTATCTCATTGGAGAAATTTCGAGATGCACGGAATTATGTGAGTCTGATGCACCACAGCCCATGATTTGGCGTGCCTCGCATGAGAACAACGTGATCAAATGGCTATGGTCTCCATTGGGTTCACACAAATCCAGTGCATTCATTAGTAACTCAAAAATTACCTCTTCATATAAACACCAAATCTCGTTGCACAACAAGAGATCCAAACTTAAGAAGTTTACAGTTACAGCACCATTCTATTTCTACTAGTGAACCAACACATAAGCAAAACCAAAAGCAAGAAATCTGGATAAATGGACTTTCCCATGAAAAAAAAAGGTTTATAAAAAAAATGAGCCATCAAGCATCACCTTCTTGCAGCAGAAAGTTGCATCTGTTTATGGTGATCCAGGAGATGGCGACAATGAGATGTCTGAATGATGGACGGAGGACCATGGAGGCTTTTCCAAGGGATTGTTAGAGATTACGTCGGGAGATGCTCCAAACTTAAACATCAATGGCACAGAATTAGATTACCGTGGTTCTAGGAGGAATCATCATATCTCAGATCTTGAAACCTTTTTAATAAGCCAGATCTATACTTCTCTGCTTCTGCATCCTCAAAAGAACCTGGGATGGACCTCATGACGGAGATTAACCCAGCTTGGTGGAGTACTCCCGCAGCTTCGACTGCCACACCATAACATATTTTATTTGAGTGATGTACAAATGTGGAAGCACAATTTTGTTCGTCGAGCTTGAATCAGTAATATTATGGCCATTCACAAAGTCTTCTTCAATCAGATATGTCAATCGGCAAGCACCGTCATAAAAAGAAATGTCAAGGAAGAAAATATCACATGATTCACAAAACCTTTACAATCTTTAAGGAAGAAATATCAAACTGAAAATTAAATCAAATGTTCAACAAAAGAGAATAGATGAGCTGGGAAGAAATAAGCACGGTGCAGAAAAACCACCTGGGAAAGCACTAAGAACTCCCTTGAGAGACAAAGGAAACATAAAACCTGAATCATTCCCATTGATGCTGACTTGTAGTTGAAAAGTGAGGATCAAAGGACTACTAAAGACATGACAAAACTTTGTCAAAGATTTACCAGAGCCTAAGGTTAGAATTTCAAAAGTCATGAACTCTCAACTATATCTTCCTATTCCAACCCAAAAATATCTTGCAAGAGATATCTTTGTTAGCAAAGCAACTCTATCAGAAGTTGGATCATCGACTTTGTGATAGCCACAACATGTAAATAACTTTTCACACTAAGAAAATCCCAGAATGAGTATCTATCAGGAGCATGACACGCTATGCACCTATATTAAAGCATGATGAATTTGCAATTATAAAGATTAGAACACAGATGTAGGGAACATGCAGATGAATAAGCAAAAGTACCACCTGAATTTGAAAGAGCAGCAAGAGCTTTCAAAGCTTCCTTCCTTGTCCGGTCATCTTTAGCATTGCTTAGCATGTTCACAAGCTCTTGAGCACCACCCACCTCCACTATTTTCATCCTTCTTTCATCTAAATGTTAACAGTGAAGTTGAAAATGATTTCTATGAGGCAAAGCATGGACTGCAGCTACGATACAGTAAAACAAAGCATGGTTCATGCCAACGACACTAACATAATCATACGTGAAAATAATGCCGCCACGTGTATTAGAATAGTGAAAATACATAGCAGATAGCAGAAGAACAAGATACATCAAAACACTCAAAAGCTACACTTCTTTACGAAGGGCTTAGATAGCTATGAAAGGGGAAAAAGTTTCTGAAGAATAATCAGTGAATTTCCTGGGCAGTATTTTTTTTGTCACACTGATAGAGATAATGACATTACCATCTATTGCAAAACGAGATAACCTAGAAGCTCCCATTCTCTTAAACAAGGGATCCTTGACTTGCAGAAGGGAAACGGACTGCTGTATCAAATTATCTCCTGGAAAACAGATAAGAATCTGTCCGTCAGAAAAGGCAAGCTGAAGCAGCAAGCATCAAGTAGACAAGTCATCTCTTCCAAGATCATGAGCAACATTTCCACATACCCATGTATGGGAAAAATTGATAGCCAACATACGTGGCCGTTCCCGCGAAGAACAACTTCAACAACCATCCTATTTTCTTCTCAGCCTCCTGCTCTAGCGCTAGCTCATCTAGGGGCGAATCAAGATTTAAAAAAATCAGTCTCAGCAGCGCGAATGCATCGCAGATTCCCTGCAGGAATCATTGCAGGTATAGCAAATAGCAAGAGGGGTACATAGCCATCAATCCACCTTGAAACGTACACAGAATTATCAGGGAAAAGAACGTGAAGGACCAGGCATTTGGCAATTGGTTTGCAATCTAACGGTTCAATCACAAACACATAGGCACCCCAACAATCCGAAATAGATTTTCTAGTTCAATCTCAATGCACAAGTATCTCGAACGCCTCACGGAGAATGGGGCTTAATCAATACTGCAATAGAACAAATTAATTAAACCACGTAAATGCACGAATCATCCGCGGAACGTTTTCGGACAAAATGAGCAAAACTACGACATCAATCGTACTAGAAGCAGAAAGCCATCAAGGGGCCAAACGAACATGCTTTTGACAAAAGATCGAAAGAGGCACAAATCTGAAAGGCGAAGCGGGTGAATCGGAGAAATCAGAAACCTTTCCCGCTGTACGAAGAGCAATATCTACTCTGCAAATGCCCAGCTTTTCTTCTGCATAGATACTGAAGAAAGATCTATCAAAATTGACTCCATCAAAGCAAGAATCAACTGAAATACGCTCAGCCCGGTCTCGCGAACGCGTTCCAGTTCGACGATGCACAAAAAAAGAAAAAAGAAATGGTAAGAGAAGATAAGAGAAACCAGTCAAATTTACAGTGGCCAATCGCGCTGTTAAAGCACGCATGATGATTCCCAGTGAAGACCCTCCCGCTCCGCTTTTGAGTTCTTGTTCCGCTCGCGCTGCAGAAGAGCCGAGAGAGGGGAAACTAATAAGTGGGATTTTCCGGGGAAGGGCAGCCAAAGTAAAAGTCGCCCCGGTTTAAAAAACAGTCGTAAAAATTTACGATTTTTTATTTTATTAACGTGATAATGCAACGCTATATTTATTATGGGAGCCCAAAAGGTTGTCCTTACAAAAAAATCGTCGTGTCTGTGTGTGAGAGTTAACCATATATGTGTTCCGAAAATTTAAATAGGTTCGAGTCCAGATAAAAATGAAAGTTCTTTTATTGCCGAATCCCGTTGCTTAAGTTTACTTAAAATGCTGAGGAAGTGTTTGATGATATGCCCAAGCGGGACGTGTCTTCTTGGGCAATGATCGCCACGGCGTCAATGGAGAGCCATGGTCTATTGCTCAAGGGATGCTTCTGCAATATGCGAAATTACTGAAATTATCATGAGGAGGTCCGATCGACTGCCGATCTCTTTAATTGTGTAGTAGGCCAAGTCATTGGATGATGCAACGGGCTTTGCAGAGAAGCTGCCGATCGAACCTGAGGAAACGATCTGGTAGAGCTTGTTGGGAGCCTATGTAGTCGATAGAAACCCGGGTCAAAGTTGAAGTGAAGCACATCCTAGTCATTGAGCCAGAGGACTCCGACTGACACGAGTTCAGACTGGGAGATTTGAAGATGGAGAGAGCATGAGAGAGGTTATGGAGGAGCAAGGAGCGAAAAAGGAATGGGTATGACGTTCGGTTTCTGTCGTTGGGAAAAATCCATAATTTCGCTCCGAAGGTTAACTACACCCTCAAAAAGGATGAATTTTTTGTAAAATTAGAGGTGCCGAGAGTGAAATGTAGCGCATGGCTTCCGTGCCAGACCCAACGCAGGCGGGATAGGAATTTGACTTGCATTTTCTCGGGATTACTTAGATTCTGTTAGCCTGTAAATGGTCATTTGTCAACCTGTTGACCTCTGGCTGATAATGTCTTCAGAGAGGAGATTTAAACAAAGGTATGATGTCTTTTAATAGTAGTTCTTTCCTGGAAGTGCTGCAATTATATTTTAGGACAATGGATGGCTCAAGATGATCTTGAACCAGCGTGAAGTTCTGTTATTGTGTTATTGCCTGGGATTTTTTTTCTGACAAGAGGATTTTGATGTCCTCTGTACAAGAAAATTTCTTGCAATAATCTGTTTTACTTTGCCCCGTCAAAGGTTACTCTCAAACAAAAAATGGCAGGATAAAGATCAACTGGTCTGCAGCGGACGGTAGTTTTCTCATCTTTGTGCTCAGCATTAAAATCCATTCATATTTGCTTGAAGAGAAATCTGCTCATCTTCAACCGTTGTTTGCCAGCACCTGGCAGTGAAATGCCTTTCAACATATTTAACTTCTGATCTGCAATTTCTGGTCCTTGGCTGTGATTAAAATGCAAAAGATTGCTTGCATCCTGTTCATAGACTAAGTTGACCGCAAAGGAAACCAACGAAAAAATCATCTACAGGTTATCAGAGATTTTCCTTCTGGGTAGTGGGTAAGATCTAAGAACCTACATAGTTGGTTAATTCTCAGCACTTGGTAAATGGAATCTTGAAATCTTGAAGCTCATCAGAGCCGTAATAGTAATACAAGGATGGTGGAGTAACATCACCATATCTTTCATTGGTTTCAGGAGGTAAAATTTTACAAGATCCACTAATTCTGAGAAGCACTCAAGATGGACAAAATCCTAGCTAATCTAAAGCTTTCTGTATCTCAAATACATCGCAGAACATACACTAGCAACGCCATTACCTTTGCCTTGCCAGGACAAGATAGAAGCCGAGAAACTGAGATGAGAAGGAAAAGAAGAACAACTATGATCTGCTCAAACTGTATATGTTTGTCGAAATGGCAATTGTACTTGTTATTGCTGCTATGCCAACCATTGCCCCAGCAAGGATCCTGTCCTTCCCTGTTGAAATACCATGAACATCCCTGCCCACGAATGGTACAAACCTAGTTAAATTGAAAATATTTTTGAAGCCATGCGGTTCTAATGGATGCTGAATATATTGGACAGGATGGGTACCTCAGCACAATGGCGCCTGGAAAGATGAATGCAAGGCAGACTGCAGAGGTGGATCCAAGAAATTGGAAAAAGTACCAAATATTTGGAAATGCAATTGCGGCGAGGTAACTGATGACTAGCAGAGCGAGCGTGAGCCACAAGAATCTAGGTGTGTCATTGGCCAGAATCGGCTTCTTTGGGAAAAGAAACTCGTCAATATTGGCTCGTAGAGAGAAATTCAAGAGGGGAAACACCAGCACGAGGTGTAGAGCATAGCTCAACCGGACCGTGTCGTTCAGCAATGAACCTATCGCTGAATCTGAGTTCCGGTCGAAGTTGACGAGTATGTCAGCCATGATAGAGTCACCAAAGAGCAGATAGCCGAAAATTCCTATCGCGAAATAGATGGAAGCACAGAGCACTAGTGATATTCTGACTGCAGTGATCATATAGGAGGGTTTTGCGAGCTCGGAACCAATTGGATGAACTGCAGGTATTGAGATTTAGAACTGTGTTATAAACTTGATAAAATTTGTAAATGAGGATTAGAACTTTCTCTCATATTTGACTGATGCTAATGCTAAAGCTCTTCTAAGGCATGATCAACACTACTACCGAATCTTATACTGAGCGCAAAAGATTCTTCTGTTGTTCTCACCATTGAAGTGAAACGTGAAGGCCGTCACAATCACCGGAATAGCAGTAAAGAGGTTGAAAAACGAAGATGGGTTCTCCAAATGAGGCAGCAGTCTTGGGCTCTTCGCTTTCCCCTCCAAGAGTGCAGAGATTGCCAATACCGAGCTGATGGCTACGAAGACCACTGCTAGAAGAACTGATACAGCCGAGCTGAATCTCAAAGATTCTGGAAACACGGCCAAAGAGATTTAGAAAGCGCAAACCTCAGCAGCAACATGAAAGTTTGTTGAGCATTTGAGATCTTTTTTTACTCAATTAAAAGGTCTCCTGTTCATTAGTAAAACTTTTTGCTTCATTTTGTTGAAGTTATCTTCTAAGTTAGCTTTTTCTTTGGGTAATCATCTTCTTAGTGAAGTTGTTCTGAAGCTATGACATCAGGTATCTTCAAAAGGGAGATTGCATAGGACAACCGTCTAGCTCCGATGGCTGCAGGAGAGTTAAAGAAAGATGGCCTACAGATACTCACCGACACGGCGTAGCAAGACCAGGGGAAGCATCACAAACGCTAGAATGAAGAGGAGCGCAAATTCTCGGGAGTTCCACCAGCAAACACCGAACCACTCCTGCAAGATCCCCAGATGGACCGATCTATCGGGCTGACTTCCAGAAAGTACGTCCCCTGAAAGATGATACTGAGATTTAGTGATGCTGAAAAGTTATACAAGCAAAGCTGATTCTAAATGTCAAAACCCAGTCCTTAAAACGACATGGACATGGATTAGAGGAGTCACCAATGCCACTGATTCAAGTCACTCATCTAATATAAGTTCATTAAACGATGATCAATTGAAATACTCCATAGATTTCCTATATCACCCTGTCATCCATCATCGTACTTTGCTCTTCAATCTAATCAGAAGAGGTTTTTCGTCCAAGACATGGTTATTAATCGGGGGAATCAACCCCTTTCAGAAATCTCACAAGCTCCACAATCTTGTGGCCCTGAAGAACCAACGATGGCTACTAGATGCCGGTGTCAGTGCCATTAAACATCGATTAACCACCTCATGTAAAGCTCATCTACTCACCAATGATGATAAGGTAAATGATCTGACACCCGAGGTTCGTGATCATGACACAGACTTGCATGGCCACGGATCCGACCTTCCCGAATGACTCCTTCATCACTCCCGCATACGTCGTGGCTTCCCCTGAGTGCGTGAACCTCATCAGGAACTCGACTGACACGTCGGCGAGCCACGCAATGGCCACAATCAGCACGAACGCAGGGACAGCCCCGAGAACCTTGAGAGTCGCTGGTATAGACATGATCCCAGCCCCAATAATGCTCGTCGAGACGTTGAAGATCGCGCCAGAGACCGACGCTGGCCTGGCAGGAGACTTCTTCTCCGGCAGCAGCGGGACGCACTGGTCGGCCTCTGGCGACATGGCTGCTAGGAAATTTCAGGCACTGGACGGGGAGATCTGAGCTCCGGGTCTCGGATGCTGTCTTGTTGTCCATGATTGTCCATAAATACTGATAAATCTGCGCTTGTTTTGCATGTGGGGCTGACTTCAACTTACGAAAATGTCATTGGTCGGAGGGAAATGTCATTAACACTTCTTAAGTAGATATAGGGCAAGGGTGTAAATTCGATATCTCCCTTTTTCATGATTATTTGACAGCTCAGCCGCGGAGTGAGACTTGGAATAATTGATGGGCAATGACGGATGTACGTAGACGCAGACCAACGCAGCCTCAAAAATGCAGAAATGTATGTGGACGCGAAAGGAGCTTAGGGGGATGGTTTAGATGGGTAGGAAACATGACATCCAATTCGGTTTTGTCTTTGCCAACAGTGGTATTGCTTAAGGCAATTTGAATGGCCCCGCCAATAGAATTGATTGTTCTGGCTAATTTTCATTCGATGAAGAAAAACAAACAAAACGGCTCACGAAGAGGAATCGTATAGAGTAATTTTCTCCGTCTTTTCACATAAGTGGTTTTGCGTCGTTGAAAACGTGATTGATGTGGATTTTTCTTGTTTCTTCCTTTCCAAGATTCATCGCTGGTGAAACAAACATGGAGCAAGAAGCCTAAAATAGAAGCAATTTTGTTTCAGAGATGGTCCGAATAGCCTGTAAAAAGACACGACCAGAACAAACTTTCTCTAACCATGGTTCATGTTGATGTCACAGGGGGGGTTACCCTGGTTGGTTTTGAGATCCGTGTCGAGATTGATCACGTTCTTCTTGATTTAATTACTTCAATCATACTGTCCGTGCTTGGCGCACAGCGAAAATCGAAAATTAAGGCAAAGGCATCGTGTCGAAAGGGACGGAAGCCGGGAGGGTCCCTCGTATGCAGTCTCGGAATTAGAATCGTAGTCCAATTCGGTTGTCTTGCGCGGGGACACGTGCAAATGATGGACGGAGTAATAAAAAAGCAAAGGTGGGAAAGCATGCTTGAAAAGTGAGATCCTATTTTCCATCTAATAATTTTTTCACTGTGGGCTTGAGTTCTTTAGCTTTGCATGTCTCGTCTTTTGTTCCACCTTTAATTATCTTGGAGCCGAGTTGGAAGTGACTGTGTTTCGAAAAGATCTTTCTAGCTATCCATCAAACTGATAACAGAAAGGAAATTGTCTATATTATGCTGTCTTCTACCGAAAGATGATTAGATTCTCGCTTAAACCCAGTCCACTATTAATCAAATGGTTTGATCCAATGCATTAGATTAATCTCATGTGAATCCCGTCACTTCATACATTCATCGGCTAAATCACGGTTCATTATGATTTGAGTTTACACAAAAATAAGTAAAAAGAATACAAAAAAGGTTAAAAATTATCCATGAACATTTTGCTCCTTGTGATTACATAGAAACTTCACCCACCCTTGTTCTTCTACTCAAAACAAATGCTTCCGATAAGGTCTTTGTCGATACATATGTGTTATTAGAAATTTCCACCAACAATGGTGTTGAGTTACCAGCATTTGTCTTTGTGAAATGTAAGACAATGGTTGTCCCATGCCATACTCTGAGATGGTGCGATTTGTCATGAACACTCTTCCACCAGAATGGCAAAGAGTGTTGAATGGCATATGAGATATCAACAAAGCCGTTTCGTATAGGAGAATTATGATGGCTTTTATAGATGATTATTACTGGATTGTTATAAGAGAAAAGATCAAGAAATTGAACAAAATAGGATCTTTCCTAGTTCGTATATTGACTTGGTGTTAAATATTTTAGCTGATCTTTACTTGGTGTGCTTTGTGGACATCTTTGTAATGTTTTCTACCTAGTTGTTATTGGTGTAACAATTGATATGTTAGTTGTATTATGTGAAAACATTATTATTATATCATTGTTTGATATCAAAAAAAAACTATTTGATTTTTGTCATTATTAATTGTTGTGGGTAGTTCATTGAAATTTTTATAATTTCAAATCATTTATTTTGCATAGAATGTTATATTAATAATAACTCCAAGTTAGAATTTTGGATGATGATTGGAAACATAGTGACCTCTTGATTCTAAAACATAATTTGAAATTATTCATTAATATGATGGTTTTATGCAAAATAGATACATAAATGATAGGTATTAATAATCCGTGCAAATATGTCTGATATGTTTAGATCAATGATTTCAGCAACTAAGATCATAATTGCTGATTTGAACAAAGAAGATAAAATGAACGGCAAGAATTGTGAAATATTGAATATGAAAATTCAATATATGCTTAAAAAGCAAAAAGTACTAGAAACTCTTGACCATGTTATGGAAGAAATTAAGGATGCTATGCACCATCTTGAGGTAGCAGAGGACTGCCTCAAGGCATTTGAGAAAAAAAACACATATTTGTTATATTGCTTCCAACTCAAAAGGAGTTTCGAGCTCTAAGCGCAAGCGTATTGATTCATTCAATATGTGAAAATGTAAGAGATCAAGTCCCTCTTGCAAGAAACCAAGAGCTAACCAACATAAGAGAGGAAAATGTCATCGAGTGAAAAGTATTTCAATGGTGAAATGTTACAACTATGATCAGAATGGTCATTACGCTTGCGATTGTCGCGAGTCAATGAAGGTACTTACCCCTTGTATTCTTAAAAACTTTGCTAATATGTCAAGTTCTGCATTCTTAGCTGAATCTAATCTTTTGTGGACTGTAAATTCGAGAGCGACAGACCATGTAGCGAATGATAGAGAATCCATTGTGGAATTTTGACGAGTACCAGCTGGAACTAAGTGGATATATGTAGGAAACAACTCCAAAGCTGAAGGTTAAGGGATTGGCACTTGCCAATTGAACATGCGTGGTGGATGCACCTTGTTCCTACATGATGTTTTATATGCTCCGGAGATTCATCGAAATTTAGTGCATGTTTTAGTGTTGTTTAAGCTTGGTTTTAATGTAAACTTTCATAATAGCGGTGTAGATTTTTATTTGGATACAAACTACTATGGTTGTGATCATTTTCTAGATGGTTTTATTATACTAAATGTTGACTATGGTGACGTCAATGTTTGTTATTCCCTTTTTCACGTCTTCTAATTTTATATGATAATGATGTGAGTGTGTGGCATGCTAGACTTGGTCACATTAGCCAATAACGTATAAATAGACTAGTCAAAGAGGACTTGTTAGGCAATATTGAAAAAGTCGATTTGTCCACATGTGAGCATTGCCTAGTAAGGAAAACGACAAAAAAACCATTTGGAAAAGGGAAAAGAGCTGAATTTCCTTTTACATTTAGGGTGCGTTTGGGAGTAACTTTGGAAGAGGCTTTGGGCATCAAAAGCCCTTTGGACCAAAAAATGAGTGTTTGGGAACCAGTTTTCGAAATCCCTTAGGCTACGTTTAGTCGTCCGGATTTCTAATCGGGATAGGATTGGATAGGATAGGATATGAAATCCTAGGATTTTTTTATGTCATGTCCAATGTTTGGTGAATCACAGTATTAAAATCGGATATGTTCACATCATGTACATTTTTATTTTTTTATATAAACGACATATCATTATAAATGAACATAAATGTTCATAAATGAAAATATCTCGTAACACTATTCCTTAATTTATTTATCATTTATTATTTATTATATTTTTCCTCTTTTTTTATATTATTTTCATTATTATTTCTTTTTTCCCTTTCATCATTCTTTAATAAAAATTTATCAAATAGTAAACCGTACTAACATATTTAAAATACAAAAATACCTAAAATATATAATAAATATAAATATTTAATTTATAGATTGAATGTTTATTATAAAATAGAATTAACATAAGATTAATTAAAAATAAATTTTTATTTTTATTTTCTTAAATTATAATTCAAATATTATTTATATTGAAATATAATTTCAATTTTGTTAATTTAATAAATTTATTATTAAAAAAATAACTTTCCTATTATGGACGTTAGAAATCCTATCCACCTTTATCCCACCCCCCATGGGATAATTTTATCCTGTCTATATCCCCCTTATATCTGACTTTATCCCATCCCGAGTGAGCACCAAACGTAGGATAGAATAAATTATATCATATCTCGAATTTTATCCCGACTGCCAAACACAGCCTTAATGGGAAAGCAAGTACTTGGAAAGGCTGAAAGCCCAAGGCAGCCCTGAGGCTGCCTTGGGCTTTCAGCATTCTCGGCATGCTGGGAGCTCACTGTTCATTTATTTTTTTCCAAAATTGTCCTCACGAATTTTTTGTTTTTCCGGTGCATGCCTTTGTACGAGCATTGTTCATCTTCTCCAGGACGCCACGAGCCTCAGGGTTGGGTGACCTCCAGCGAGAGTCCGCCGGAGGTCGCAGGTCCTCGCGGCGACCCAAATCTAGGTCGCCGGAGGTCGCGCAACCTCTATGCAACCAGATCTAGTCGCTGGAGGTCGAGCGACCTCGCGGCGACCAGATCTGGTCACCGGACTAGTCGCCGCGAGGTCGCGCGACCTCTGCGCAACCAAATCTGATCGCCGAAGGTCGCGCAACCTCCGATGACGCACAAAGACAACCTTCATATTACGTATGCATGAGATAACCAATAAGAGTGACAAAAGTTTTGATCTCAACTTTTATACCGTGTGAGACTCTTGAGGAAAAGAATTCCTCAATTTAATGCCTCATGACTTTTACTTATTCTCAAGATTTCTATTTAATATTTACTATCTTAGGATGTTGCCAATGATCATGAATTGATTCAATCTAATAGGACATTTCTAAAAAAGCAAGCTGAACTGAAATTGAGAGTTTGAAGAAAAGAGGAAGATCGAATTTGGAGAATCACATATTAATTTTGTGTTCACTGATTGACCAATTATAACTGTCTTTGGAATAATCATAATTGTGAATACAATATATCGATGATTAAAAAGAGATCAAGAGAGAGATATAAATGTGATCGATCGATCTAGGGTACTGCATACTAAATCTACTCAGAGTGTGATGCTCATTATAAGCTGCTATATATTCTTAACAGATATATGGCAACAAGCTCTCAAAGTATACTGGTCGCATGGATTATTCACCAGTATATGCGACCAGTATAAACGTTACAAAGAGGTAAAGAGGATCCTGTTCGGTCCACCATGTGCGAGTGGGAGATGATGGTTTTTATTCATGTGTTGATGAGCCTAAGTGGGCCTATCCGCCCATGTTAGGCTTAAAAGGCTAGCCCGCAAGATAAGGGCCCATAGATGAATGGTTGAGATATGAAGGGGTGTTACGTTGAGGGGATGTGTTTTTTTGGAGAAGATGTATTTAAGGGGAGAAAAGAAAAAGAGAACGTACCTTTTAGAATTACGTACGTTTCTTTTCTTTTCTCTATCTCCTAAAACCAATGTAACTTTTCTCCCCCCTTGAACCAACAGTACGCTCTTTGGTAGACTGGGATCAGATTCTTCCTCGAACTTCAACGTTGGTGTTTAATTTGTGGATAATAAAGTACGCTCGATTCTGTGGTGTGTCTTTGATCGGTGATACATGTTATTCTCGGGTTCATCTTCCGCATTCGTTTTAGGGGTTCGATTCAGTGTCGAATCCGTTTTAAGGAATAATAATTCCCAACAAAATTCAATTTCTTTTGACTCTGATGAATCAAGTTTGGATGACATTTGATGTACTTTGGATCTTCTTGATCTTGAACTACTACAAGACGATCCACATGATTACAAGTCTAGTTATAGGAATTGAGAAACTAACCGTGAGAACTAATACAAGGATTTGAATTAAGAGCGTAAGAAAGTCAAGCCAATTCACTTTTGAGTAGCTCCGACCTATCTTGATTCTTTTTCTTTTTTCTTTTTTTAAGTTCGGGTCAAGTTTTAATAACTTGAGCTTGAATATACTTGATTAGCTAGCGAACCTAATCAAGTAATTGCATCATACAACATTTTAATAATATACATACAATGATAAGTACAGATAAACATTATATTATTATGCCTTCCGTGGAGTTCCAATTCAAGGTTAAATAGAGCTCTAGAACATAATGACTAGTTGAGTTGAGTTAAAGCTCGAGTATATTGCTCAATCTCTAGTTGAGTTTCAAGATTGAATATTCCTCTCAAAGTTGAGCTCGAATATTCAATTGTATTCATTCAACTTGATTACTCATTACACCTGAACTTGGATTTCTATTCAAATATCTACTGTTGTGTCTAGTTACTCGCAAGGGTCAATCTTGCATATTTGTAATGACCTATTCGAGATTGTCCTTGGGCCCTTATGGCACCGGTGAGCTTGTGAGCCGCCAGATTTATGATCTAAGTAGGGATTATGATTTTTTTTTCTTCATCATAAACGATGAATGAATGACTTTTACCTAGTTGAACTAACGGAATTTTAAAAAGTCGGTATATAAGCAAAGTTTTTTTTTTTTATCGAGAGAAAATCGTATTCATTATTCAAAAAGATACAAATGTACATATACTTCATGATAAAACAAATCAAAACAGAGCATGAATGCCGAAAAACAAAGCCAAATCCATAACACAAGGAGGATTGATGGAGTATTGGCAAAGTCAAGCATAAACTCATTCCACATGAATAGTTCTGTCAAACAAAATCGATGGTCGATCACTAGATCTTATATCTTTGTCAATGATGAGCAAACACCAAAAATTCCTTCTTCAATAATTATGATGTTAGCAATTGGCGGTGTGTGTCTAAGTTCAACTTTCTCTACATTAGGGGTGTGCAAAAAAATCGAGATCCACCCGAACCGCTTGGAACCGGTGATTCTTGAGAGAATCGGTCCGATTCTCGGTTCCAATTTATGGGACCGGTGGGTATCGGTCCAATTTCCGGTTCCATCGGCGAATTTGCCCACCCGGACCGAATCGATTATATTATAATAATATATTGATTTAATAAATTTCGAAATTACTAATTAGCAAATCTAAATTTTATAGCCCCATCTCCTCTCATGATTTCCATGTTTTAATAAGAATTTAGTAAAGTGTGTAAGTTGCCTTTCAACAACTCAACAAATGACTCATTCAAATGATACTTCCGGGACTCACATATAACACTATGTTCAAGAATATATAGAGGACAAGTGGAATTGTTTCTACGAAAAAAATCAATAAAGCAAATGTTGTAAGAGATTGAGCATTGTTAGAGGATAAAGGAAAAGATAATCTAATCATCGCCTGCGGTGGCCCAGTGGAATAAGTGCTCCCATGATCTTTTGCGAAAGGAGAGGAGTTCGAATCCCGCTGGCCGCATGGAATCTTAAGTGCGATATCGGGGTGGTGGATACTCCGCTAACGTCACCCCAGGGTTTACCCCTCGTTACCCCGGGCCTGTTAGGCAGTCCGTGTTGATACGGTGCGCGGGTTCCTTGGGTCATTAAAAAAAAGAAAAAAAAAGAAAAAAAGAAAAGATAATCTACATATGACAATTATCAAAGATCTTGAACTTAAAAAATATTTTAGATTTCAACTAAAATGATTCAAAAATAGGAAAAAAAAACATATTTCTCTTCTTTGGTAGTGTTTTCCAATAAAATAAAGAAAAATGGTACCCTTAATTAAGCCAGTTCAATTTAAAGAAAAATATTACTCAATATGAAAAGTACTCACAGCGGATTTGGAAAACGATATTATTATTGGTGAGACCGGTTCCATGGATCCATCCAAAAACCGGATCGGACCGGACTGGCGGTCCAGTTCTCAGATGGATCCATGCAACAACGAGTGGTTCCCAGTTTCAATTTTTTGGAACTGGTCCTTAACGGGTGATTCTTAATTCTAGGTTGAGAACTATCCAATTGAACCATGCATACCCCTATTTTACACCATCGTCATACAAAAACAAATATAATATATTAAACAAACACAAATCTAACATATGTCAACAGTTGAACTCTGCTTATATGGCACCTCGTCGAATAATGAAGTATATAAGCAGAGTTCAACTGCCGATGCATATATAATTTTTAATTTTGGAAAATCAATTCATTCCATATGCAGATGAAAATTTTCATTTGATAATCGATTGGATAAATAATATTTTCTTCGCTGGGAGACCCGCGTCTCATGGGCTCCTGTCCTTCTTCGGCCGTCTTTTGGGCTTCCGTGCTCTACTTGGGAAAACGGGCCCCGCGTATTCCGGGTTCACAGAAAAGTAAAAGAAAGGGAACCCGACACCTCGGAGGTACGGCCCGACCCGACCCGCGTGACAACAAGTCTTTTCTTCCATGGACATCTCTCTCCTTCTCCCACGTTTCCCCTTTCTCTCTCTCTCTCTCTCAGAGTTCGACGCCATCGAAGAACTTCTGTCACCACCACCACCACCACCACCGCAACCTCGACGCGTCTCTGCTTCCGGCAGGGCTGCGCCGCCCCAATTCCTGACCGGCCGCCGCGATCGAGGACCGAGCGATGGCGGATCAGCTGGCGAGAGGGGACGAGTACGAGAAGAAGGCTGAGAAGAAGCTCAACAGCTGGGGATTGTTCGGTTCCAAGCACGAGGACGCCGCCGATCTCTTCGATAAGGCCGCCAATTGCTTCAAGCTCGCCAAATCTTGTACGTCCATCTCCCCGCTCTTCCTATTTCGATCCGATTAAATCTTTTATGCCGATGCGTCGCGCGCTTGCTCTGCACGATCGATGCCGCGGGTTGCGATTGCATGCATTGAGGCGATCGCGGAGATTGGGGAGTTCGGTCATGATCTAGGGTTGTTCTGGATTTTTCGGTTTCCGGGGAAGGGGAGTGGTTTTTCGATCTGAGTTCGCTGAGCGTCTCTGGGTTTTGGCAGATTGAATTTATAGTCGGGTGGATCCATTACGGGATGAATTTTGATTTGATTGAGATTGATAGCGTCGGAGTTTAGGAAATGCGTGTAGCGGTAAGTCTTTTCCGATGGATGTCTTTGGGCGCTGACATATTTCTCCTCGAGATTGCGTAGTCTTATTTCATCCGATTTACTTGTTTCTTTTCTTTTCCATTTTTGCGTGATTATTGTTTTTTGGTTGGTTGACTGGTTCACCTGAATAGGTTAATGTGCAGGTTTGGTTAAGGAAAATGAATGTTTAACTAGGCATTTATGATCTACAATATATGCTGTGATTTCTAATGTTGCTGATTGTTGGGTTTATCTGGATTGTCCATGTAGGATTGATGATATAGGTTTCACGAGTGCTGCCTTGATCTTGATCCTCTAAATAACCGAGGAACTTGTTGGGTTCTCTAAGCGCTTTGTGGATTGTAGCTATCTAGTTAGCTTTTAGAGGGCATGCCTAGTTGAGCAACCTATGGCTCGCTAATGATTATGATCTTGTTAATATTTCAGGGGACAGAGCTGGATCAACTTATATAAAGTTAGCAAACTGTCACTTGAAGGCAAGTGCCAACCTTTTTTAGGACTGAGAACCAGACAATATGCTTCTTTCTTAAGCCTAACGTGACAATCGTTTCATGCAACAGTGTGAAAGCAAGCATGAAGCTGCCTCCTCTTTTGTTGATGCTGCCAATTGCTACAAGAAAACATCCTCCAAGGGTATGCATCTGTTGATACTTGATGTAAGATAACAATAGAAGATCGGAAGATTATTTACACCGCAGTAAAGGGGTGCCTTGGTCCCTAACCATTTGGATGCTTCTGTCTAGGCTTTAGCAAAACCTACCTAAATCCATCATTTTTTAAATGTAATCTGTAGCTTGTATCTTAACAATTGTGTAAAGTAGCTCCATTTGGGTCTGTGTTTGTGTCCTTTGGGCTGTTAGCAATCTGCGTCCTATGGACATCTAGCCTTTTCCTTGGGGTTTGCTTGATTTTTATTTTTTTTATTTTTATTTTTATTTTTTTTTTCGGTTCATCCTTTGTTCCCTAGCCTTCTTTCCTTATTTGGTCTAAATAAGACATGGATAATCATTATCTGAAGTGCTCCTTTTTATGTAGAGGCTATAACTTGCTTGGAGCAGGCAGTGAATTTGTTCATGGACATAGGGAGGCTCAATATGGCAGCAAGATATTACAAGGTACAATTTTCTCTTTGACATCAGTCTGAATTAATCCTGCGTTTACACAACCTTAGGAAAGCACTTTTAGCATTAGCACAGTTCCGCAGTATCTGCCTTGAGAGATATTTCTGGCCGACTATCTGGGACTTTCCCTTTCTAAGGAACCCAATATCTTCAAGGATTTAAAAAGTGTGCTCATTTCTGTTATGCTCCTGATGGATGGATTTCTTGGAGTAAGGTCTGGTTTGATGGCACAAGATAATGACATTGGAGAAGACTTTAATCAGGTGAAATGAACTAGTGTTTGTGAAGGATGTGACGTCACCAAGTATTGTTAGTGTTTATGTATATTTCAGTCATGGAAGTTATTTTATTGAAGTGATGAGGCATTTACGATGAGCACCTAATAATTAATTGATATTGACTGTGGAGGTCGCTCTCGTATGAGGTGAAACTGGCTGAGGAGCGCGACTATTCAATTCTGGTGAAATTTCGGAGATTAGAATGACATTCATGCATTTGACTGCATTATAAGAGTTTAGATCTTTTGACTAATGATGCCAGCAAAGGGATAAGGGGCCTTTAGTAAGTGACTTGCATCGGTTCTACATTGTCAGCATGTAGACATTGGAAAACAATAGTTCGTTGATTTTTGTTCTCCCAGAGTGAGGCAGCCTCCGATGACCTGTGATTTTGTTGTGTAGGATATTGGTGAGTTATATGAGTCTGATCAGAACCTTGAACGTGCTATTGACAATTTTGAGAGGGCAGCGGAGCTCTTTGAAAGTGAAGAAGTGACTACTTCTGCTAACCAGTGCAAGCAGAAGGTTGCACAGTTTGCAGCTCAACTAGAGCAGTAAGCCTACCTTTCTTTAGCAAGTGGCATTGCTAGATACTAATGCTGTTTAGCACGGCAACAAAATTAAGTCAATTGATGAACTTCTTTAGATCCTGGTTTTTTGGGCTCTTATTTATGCACCTTTATTTTCCATAACTGACATTAGAGAGAGAACTTCAAACAGAAAGGGAATTTTGATTTTGCTGATTTTCTTTCATTTTTGCTTTTGGCCAAAGATTTTTTTTTTTTTTTTTGGTTTTTTGCTGGCTTATTTGTTTGCACCTTCATTTGTATTGTCATGTATGAAGGGTTTAAAACATTGTCATTTATCTGGTGCTTGATATCGTTGCATTGTATCTATGTTTATCTGGCTTCTTGATATCTGTTATCCAGAATGAATATCCTTTTTCACGTGTCAGACAGATACACTATTATATAACTCACATGCAGACAAGTTCTTTATGTATGCCTGTGTAAAAAACTGTGTAAAAAACTTAAATATATTACCTAGAAAAAAATAGATGAATGATGTTCGGCTGAACATGATAATTGTAAGGACAGGTCAATTGTGGAGTGCTATTGAAGTTACTTGAAGATTCTTAATGGGATACTTGAATATTTTATCTGTTTTCCTTTCCAGATATCAGAAAGCTATTGAGATTTATGAGGAGATAGCACGTCACTCTCTTAACAATAACTTACTGAAGTATGGAGTGAAAGGACATCTGCTAAATGCTGGCCTTTGCCAACTCTGCAAGGCCGATATAGTTGCAATAGCAAATGCGCTGGAACGCTATCAGGTCTTGTTTCTGGCCATTAACCAAAAATTACCTTGTTTCTCGGACTGAGCTCATGAATGCACATTTGACTTTGCAGGAACTTGATCCAACTTTCTCTGGAACACGTGAATACAGATTACTAAAGGTTTTATCTGTTGATAGTGCTCCTGCTTCATTTGTCTGCGTATCACCTTTTTGACCTTTATAACGAAATGGACTTTCTGTCCTTCTCTATTTTACTCCTGACGGTGGTTGAACCCATTGTTCCCCATGGATGTGGTTCTAGTTCCTTTTATCTTTTTGTTATATAGTTTGTTTTTTTTTTTTTTTTTCACACAACAAAAATGTTGTTGTCTTTTTTAACTTGCAACTTGCTGTGGTTAATTGTTAGAGTTGAGAATTCTTTTCTTTTCCCAGGATATCGCTGATGCAATTGATGAAGAAGATGTTGTGAAGTTTACTGACGTTGTGAAGGAGTTTGACAGCATGACTCCTTTGGTAAAACACCCATGCCTCATGTTACTATCTAATTGGCCTTTCTGCAGATTGCTTTTCCTTCTTGTGTGTTGGCAAGGATCATTTCACCACATTTGACATGACTTTACCTTGATAGTGCGAAAGCAAGTTGGCATTTGCCCTCTCTACGTTTGGCTCTTGAAGTTATCATAAAAAATGCTGTGCTTCTGGTCTTGAATTTAAAGATGAAAGTCCTATATCTTCTTCATTGTCATTATTCTTTTGGAAAGACCAAACTTTCATTATGGGGATTTGGGGCTAAAGCATATGAATGTGGGTGGTCTTGTGATCACACACTCCTATTGTTGTTGATGCTGTCAAAACTTTTGTTTGTGTAGGATTCATGGAAAACAACTCTTCTGCTGAGGGTAAAGGAAAAGCTGAAGGCCAAGGAATTAGAGGAGGATGATCTCACATGATTCTTCCTTGTTACTTTCTTTGATAGCTATTCATCTTTTAACCGTTCGAGTGTATGGTCTATCTCTGTCGATTATACCTTGTTGAGATTGCTTGGCTTTCTTGATGTTTTCTTTTCCTCTTGGGGGCTTGGATTTGGAAATGTGTTTGATGCCGCTCTAAGTACTAATGTCTTTCGAATATTATTGATTGCTACATAATAATTACATTAAGCTATCTGGTCATCTCAACCCTTATGATGTCCTCTAGGTCATGGCTTTCTGCCTTCCTTTTGTGGAGAGGGGCGTCTTCTGTCCACTCACTTTTTGGTTTTGTTTAAAATACACGAACTGCAGAAATTGCTTCTGGGTTATACTTCAACCATAATTTTAATTTTTAGGAATCATTAAAAAATGGCTTTATAATAAATGTCTATATGCTTTTAAAGTTTTGGAGTGTACGATCTTATTCATATGACAATACATTGTGTATTGATTCGTGAAATCGCAATGCAGATGGTTTCAAAATGGAATATTAATGTTTGATGAAACCTACGCAGAATACTATTTTTTAACCATAATTTGGAACTAGCCTTCTTGTTTTAGGATAACTAGCTGTCTAAAACTTTAGTGCGTAACTCTTGGAACTAGCCTTCTTGTTTTAGGATAACTAGCTGTCTAAAACTTTAGTGCGTAACTCCCTCTTGATTTAATTGAGCGACCGTCTACCAACAAGCATGTGAATGATTATTGAACAATTGGCAAATCATATTATATTACATATCACATTTCGTGTATATACGATATTCATTCTATTTCTTTATTTTTTTTTTTAATTTCTGAAAACGGATTTAGAATGAAAATCCATTTGGTAGTATAATGTCATTTTTAAATTTCTAGAATAAATTTTTACTTCAAAAATAAATTTGGAATAAAAATCAAGTGTAAATTTTTTTACTTTTTTATTTCTAGGACAAAATGAAAAATAAAAATTATTTTCATTATTTGCCCTCGCTACTAGCCGGTTGCCCTCACGCCCTGCTCTCTGTCCATTGCTCGCCACTCCTCACCAATTGCCACCCGCCACCAATCGTCATCACAAGTTGCTGTCTGCCCCAACCCACTAGTCAATTGCCCTCCTCGTCATTTCCCTGAACCCAGCCTAATATGCTAGGAGAAGGGTTTCACGGGGATCAGAGGTGGGTCCCTTACCCGTAAAGGGTTTGGCCGGTCTTGCTATTTCCTATACTACTCCCCCACCCACTAGTCAGCTGCCCTCCAACTATTTAGGAGGGTGAAGTTTTGTTTCCATTTCGCCCTCCAACTATCTAGGGGGAGAAGTTTTGTTTCCATTCCGGATATAGAAATTTTGTATCATTATCAAACGTGTATTTTTACTTAAAAATTTATCTAAGAAATGAAAATAGAAAAATAAATTTCTACCAAGAAATTAATTTTTGGAACAGAGTGATTATCATTCGCGACTTTCGTTTCTCATATCAGCTGACATGTTTATGGGATCTGAAGGAGCTTATAAACCTCGATTATCTGAAGACAACCACGTACAGAGGCACGCTCTTGTCCAAGTTCAACTCAAAAAAAAATGATTGTGAGTTCGTTTCTGGATGTAGTCCCCAAATTGACTTAGAAAGGAAATAATCGAGTTCGCGTTGAGCCAACCCACTTACCCTGCGGCCCACAGATCCCACGGTCAGCTTGGCCCAACGTTGGATGGATCTGAATTGCAAGAGGACGTGGAGATGATGGACATGGATAAAGAAAGCAAGCAAATATCGTTCATTGATTTTGACGATAACATTAGAAAATTGAAGTACGTAATAAGGCAACAAAGCACCACATTTAGTAGAAGAAAGGTGTAAGTTACTGTCGAAGAGTGTGTGCTCAATCAGATCCAAGTCATATGAGCAGACGTTGGAGGGGTTTCGGTGTGCTAAGTACATTTCATCAAGTAATCATTGAGCGTTTGCCGCGGTAACATTGTGTCAAACAACGTGAAAACCGGCTTAAGATATCACTCATTAGAAGGAGGAAAAAGGAGAAAACCAAGTGGAAAGTTGTATCACCATACCCCCAATTTTCAAAACGATGAAAAGGATAGTGATCATTTTTGTCAATGCAATTTAAAAGATGGTCTTTATGTCAACGGAAAAAGTAGAGCCTGAATTGAAAAATGAGAGCATACAAACATAGAATGAGCCTTTCGTGTCACCTAGAATAGTCGGCGTTAATGTCAGTGATTTTTGATCAAAATTGGTTATGAACTTAATTAATATAAATATAAAAAATTTATAATTAAATTAGTCCGATTAAAATATTTAGCATTAAATTGATATTACCGTAATAGATTTATAAGTTTTTTGCTGCTTTTCCTCTCATTTTTGTGGCTACAATTTAAAGGACGGTCTTTTAGTCAAAGGAAAAAGTAGAGCCTAGATTGAGAAGAGGGAGCACACAGGTCATCTACCGAGACCTTTAAAGTTCCAGCTAATGACCACAGAGACAGCAACAAACCAACCTTACGACTAATTAATATACAATGTCAAAGTTTTGCATAGCATGACATCAAATTAAAAGTGGGGAAAGTAGAAAAAAAGCGTTTGGAACGAATCATGGTTTGCCCATAGATGCTGATAGTGCTCCTTTGTCGCGCCTCCACCGAGATTCTGCGAACAATCATACTAATCCACCGCACTTGTGATCATGCACAAGACTTTCACTTGTTGTGTATTTTAAAAAAGAGAAAAAAAAATGAAAGAAAAAAAACTGGCCAGCCTCGTCGAATCATTTTCTAAATTTAGTTCATAAGATTGAATCAAATCATCCCAAGAGATATGGATATCTTTTGAGAGACTTATGACTCTAAAGGGTCATATCACACAACCGGCGATATAGGCGTCGAGTCTAGATGAAATGTGCACCATCTCTAGTGTATTTTTTGTCGCGCTATAAGTAAAGATTGCACATATGTTCACACGTTATGTACAGCTGGAGCTCCGGGGAGGACATGGTTTTTGTTGATTCTTGAATACCGCAGAACACTGGACGGCGGGCGTTGATGTCAAGGGTCACACAAGCTGACAGGTCGGTCGGAATTACACGAATGTCGATGTCATTAGTCACACAAGGCGACGAGCATGGTAGATTGGATTTCCATGGATCTCTGGATTCGAGGTGCTAGTACGACGTGGTGCTGCCTGTGCCAAGCTAAAATTGCTAGACCCTCGTCCCATAAGAAATTATGCCCAGTGGCCCTTTAAGGAGTCGGTGAAACGTGAAAGGGCACGAGATCCAGTGGGAGGGCTTTGTATCCTGATTTAAGGCCGAGAACTCAATCTCACGATGGAGTGGCCGATCTGGCTGGTCTAATGTGATGAATCTCATATAGAGTCACGTACCTAATTGATCAAATGAAACGATAGAACGCGTCCAGGCCAAGACGTCTGACCACAAAATACATTCCTACTGCATGAGGCTTCTCGTAGGTGTAGGGGTGGTGTCTAGGCAAAAATGGTGGGGGCAAATGTCCCCTCTCAATATTCGAGAGAACTACCCAATCAGTTCTAAGTTTATTATACAAATGCTAATATAGTCCTGAACTTTTTAATTTGCCAATTTTGTCCTTAACCGTGGTATGAAATTATAATATAGACATTTTAGTCAATTTTCACAGGAAATCGCTAATATAATAGTTCAGTTTTCAGCACCTATCATGTATGGCATGTTGCAACGATATCGATTTCGGGTAAAAATTGACCATAAAACTACAATGAAATTTTATGTAAAGGTTTAGAACTAAGGGTGTATTTATGTCAGAGAAAACTTATAATAAAGAAAAATGTTTTTCCCCTTTTCAAGTTAGGAAACTTTATTTTTCTAACTTTTATTTGACTATAAGTTATTTTATGTTAATCAACCATTTTCATCGGACCAAGCTCATGAAAGTTTACAAAACTAATTTGCAAAAAATTCTCTAACTCAAATAAAAACACTAAAAGCTGACAAACCGAAAAGTTTAAAACTGAAATGATATCAAGACTAATTAGGAAATTCCCTCTCCAATAGTCTATAACCCCATTCATTTTCATATTAAAATAATTTTTACCATGCTAATTTTTAAGGTCCTGAAACTACTAAATTCTTTGACACCACTGTTAGAAGATATGCGGCATTTTGGCGGGAAGGTTTTGATCTGATTTGATTACAATTGTGTGGATATCAATTAAAGATTAGATTTAGATTGATACATAGGATCATTTACTTCCATTAATTGTACAATCCTTGTCTTATATCTTTGGGAGTCTGTACATTTTACAATACACTGAAGAAATATACAAAATTTTCCAACGTGTTCAGCTTCGTTATCGCTTTTCCTTCCCTCTTTTTGCTTTCTTTCAACCACGAGTTTGACCCATAAACTTTGAAAAAGTCCAATTGATAAAGAAGTCCACGACTCTAGGGAAAAAAAAAGTATTATAACTAACCCATTCAATCCAACCCTTAAAAAACTTTTAATTTGTATATTCAAGTCCTCAAACTAATCTAATCTTCTGCAATCGAGTATCTCCCTTAACTTTGTCCAATTTGAGCAGAAGAAATTGCTTACACGACTTCTTTTATATTAGTTGAGATAATACGGTGCTGATTTAGCGCCAAGAAGCCACCATGTCAGCAAAAATCTCAAGAAAAGAAAAGAAAAGAAAAGAAAAACACAGCCATGGGAGAGGCCGTCCTTCCTCTCGCTTTCTCGGAGGCCGATATTATAGATGGGCCATGAGTTATATGCACCATATAATAGTTTTATTTTATCTTTCAGTTTGCCGCAGAAGAGGAAGCATATTCCAATTTCGTCCGTGAATAGATTCCTTCTCCCTCGCGTGTGATTTTTGGTGCATTTCTTTTGTTTCGCATTGATGAAATCCCAAGGAAAAAAAAATATTTTGAAGGATCGAAGACTTTTTTAATTAATAATGTGAAGGGAAAAAAAGCGTGGCCTAATAAGTTAATAAAAAGGGGAAATCAAGAACCAATTCACACCTCATGAAAAATATTAAAAAAGACGAAGAATAATTGCAAAAGAAACAGCTCCGTTAATAGGACGAACGACGGACGAAGCTGTCCGAAGGACAGCTTGTTTTACCCGCCACTTTGATAGTGGACCATTTCGATGTGGATGTTTCATTTAATTGCTTGGACTTGTCTTCCAAGTTCGGGTCAACCCGGCTCGTTACGGCGGCTCATAGCATTTCCGCTTTCCTTCCCCAAATTATTCGATATTCCGGCATCAAGTTGAAGTTTTGAAATAAAATATTACCGTTATTAGCTTTTTTTCCTTGAGAAAGACTCATGGATGTACACCAAATATTCTTTGATTCGGGTTGTAATCCCAACTAAATTTCATTATTCCACTTGATAAAAAAGAAACGGAAAAGAGAATTGTGAAATTTCACATATATTTTCTGTATTCAATAATGAATAGTACAAGAGTCTATTTATAAGTGTTAATAGATATTATTATAAGGTATGATGGAGAATTAAGAGAAATACTGTAATTATCTCAGAGGAAAATATCCTAGATAAATATCTATAACAGCATTAGTTAGCAACATGATCGGACAAGAGTCGTCATTATCTATTTTCTGAAAGTCCCAAACTAAACAAGGAATGTCATTATCTGAATTTTATTCGTGGTCTAATCATTAAAAATCTTTTATTGTTGAATTCTGGGTTGTGATTATTTTTTTTCTAAATACAATGTCTCATTTTAGGATTTTATTCATGGCTAAGAAAAATGTTGAATTCTGGATTACGATACTGGTATGTTCCGGAATCACTTTGGACTCTAATTTTCTTTTAAGATTATTATTCTTAAAAATCTCAAATGGTACTCCATCAAATAGTTAGCCCAAATTATTTCTATCTTAAAAAGAATCACAAACTAGTATCCTTGTGATCTCCAATTAATTTTCATCTTATAAAAAAAATCCTAAATTAGTATCCCATATATTTATCCCACATTGATTTTCTTCTCAAACCGATACCTTTGACCCAAATCCCTCATCCATTAGCACTTCATCCAACTTTCCATCCGATCCCATGTGTTAACACATATCATAGATTATTGCAAGACGGATCTGATATGAAGAATAACATTTTCGTTGTGGAAAATTCACAAGCGCTAACCTACATACAATTAAACAGAGGATAGACTTGGGTCAGAGGCATTAATTTGGAATTTTTTGCGAGATAAAAATTTATCGGGAGTAAATATACTATAAAATTATCAATTTTGGATTTTTCTAATGATACTAACCATTTAACTTTTTATCTAACGCGAAATATCCATAATCCACGAATATTAAGACGTGAAATAATATAAAAAAATTTTGCGAAATTGTGAAGTTTAATATATTTTTCAATTTAACCACCGCCTAAGATGGCCCAGTTGGATAAGGCTCCCGTGATCCTTTGTGAGGAGGAGAGAAGTTCGAATCACGCTGGCCGCATGGGATCTTAAGTGTGACATCAAGCGCAGTGGTAGGATCACCCCGCTAGCATCACGCAGGTTTTTTCACTTCCTTCTTGGTCATAATATATATATATATATAATATATATTCCCGGGTCATAATATATATATATCAATTTAAAATAAGTTGAAACTAAAAGCAATAAATAAAATTCAAGGGATAGACTAGTCAATTATCTCTAAAGTTGAAATTCAATTGCAATGTCAAGTTGATTTCCCAATTCACCCTCTCTATGTGGCCCTCTTTTCTACGATTATATCCTTTCGTTTTGATTTCTCATTACATTTTCACACTAACTGACATCCTTCTATAACGAGGAAGACCACCGCAATAGGTAAATTTCGAGCTCATAAATTACTTTACTGATTTTATGGATTGAGTAAAACACGATTTGAAGCTCCAATAAAAGGTTAAAATATAAAATTATTTTGCACCAACTAATAAGGAGAAAACAAATAAGAATTATGCTCTCGATCCATCACGCCTTATTGAAATTATGAGCCACAATCAATTAGAATCGCCAAGTTGCATGTACGATCGAAAATTAGATAAGTCAGCTCTTTCTCTCTATGTCCTCGAAATCAAAATGTGTTTTTGGTTCGTCACTTATCCAATATAAGATCTCACCTCTCATGCTTATCGAAGATTAGCGACGTCATTATCGCTTATCGTTTAATCAACATTGGATGATGAGTTACAACTCGCTTCCACACCCCGATTCTGACGGTCGATCGCAAAGCCGCTTTGGACGATCGCTAAATTTAGGCACGACCTCCCCCTGATTAGGATGGGAAAATGGCGTGTTGCTCTGGACGAGAAATTCTTATCCTCCCAGGTAATCCCCTTTTTTTCGTTTTTTTAAGTCTGACCTGAGTCAACAAAATCTGCTTTGACTCTTTCTGTACTTGCTCGACCTCTCTCTGCTCAGGACACGCACAAAATCCTCCTATCCACCAATCGCAGTTCGACACGTCACGCCTCGGTTCACACGGGACGGCAACGCGGCCCCACGCGTCCTTCTTCGAATGACCATTTTACCCCCAGTCGAGCCACGCGTCCCGCTATAGTAGCGGGTCCAGCGGAGAGCGAGAAGAAGCCGGATGCAGACGATAAATGCACCGGCCTTCGCCCCACTATAAAAACGGCAATCTGTCTGGCCGTGAAAAGTGCCAACAGCGCATCCTCCTCTTCCTCTTCCTCTTCTGTTTGAAGCGCTCTCTTTTAGACCTTCCCCTTTCTCCCTCTCAAGGAGCGAGCAGTTTTTTCCGAACTGGCTCACCCTCAGGAAACTCTGGAGGAAGTAGAGCCCTGCGGCGTCGTACGCGCCCTCTACGGAGCCCTGCGCATCCGCGACGTGGGAACGGTCCACCGGATCGTCGCCCCTGACCTGGAGTGGTGGTTCCACGGTCCCCCGACGCACCAGTTTTTGATGCGCCTCCTCACCGGAGCGTCCAGCTCGCCCTCCTCCGCCGCTGCGGCCGACGACAGCTTCGAATTCGTCCCTGACTCCATCACCTCCATCGGGTCCATCGTCCTCGCCGAGGGCTGCGACCAGAAGCGCTCCATCTACTGGGTCCACGCCTGGACCGTCGCCGATGGGATAGTCACGCAGGTGAGGGAGTACTTCAACACGTCCCTTACCGTCACGCGCCTCGGGGGCGCCACCAGGTCCGAGATCGCTCCGGCTGCGGGCTCTCACCACTGCCCGTCGATCTGGGAGAGCACCCTCTCGAATCGCGTCGGGAAGTCTGTGCCCGGTCTCGTCCTGGCGATATAGATCGATCGAGAACGACGGACCGACCGCTCGCGTGATCCAGGGTGGCCGTTACTAGGATAAAATAAAGTTGCGCGCGTAGCAACCGTCGGATTGCTTGAGGTCTTAAGGATGTGAACCCGTTGGTCCGCCTTCGTCTTATGTTAGTGATTTGCGTAATATAAAATAGAGGGTCTGTCGTTTCTGTTTGGCTGTCGTGTCGTTTTGGGGTCGTCATGGGTGGAACCGTTGTGGGGAAGCCCATTTGGTCTTCGTCTCGTCGGGATTTGTCGGTTTCGTGGAGTCGTCATGGTGTAATAATAGAATCGTGTGCATTTTCAAGTCTTATAAACGTCGTGCTGAATAAATATATATGTAAATTGAAATTTGTCGTACAAACTGCTGCCCTTTTACGTTTTAATTTCATGGATGTCTTTAATTTTCTCGGGAATATGTGGTTGCTTAGAATTCGTTCCCTTTGATTCAAAGAGAAGGGGTTTCACCATGTCGCACGCAAAATCCAAAAGCGCAAAAGTGGCTTTCAATGCTACTCTCACCGACCCACCTACCCCACCCCCCCCCCTCCCCCTCCCCACCTCCTTCAATTTTGTTTTACCTTTCTATGTAACGTTTCCCCATGAATTGTCATAAGAATGTACTCTCTTTTTTTATACTTTTTTACAGCGCATTACGTCATCCGAGACAACAACCCAACCTCGACTTAAATAAAGTATATTTAGGTTCACACTATAGTGCACTTAATTCAATATTTACCGCCTGCTTGTTTATTCTTAACTTAAAAATGAAAGTGTTTCATAGTAACCATCTTGATATCAAAACCGGAACCTTTCGACTAATTTGTGTGCTTCCAAGCTTATCAAATAAGGAGTTGGATTTTTTGTTTCTTTTTTTGCGAAACAAAGGTTATTAACTAGCCACATCTCATACTGAGATTATCGATATAGATAAGAGATGTCTCAAAATTTTTTTATGATATTCCAAGTTTAGAAAAGTCTCATTAAAAGGGGGAATATTACCAAATTAGTCTTAAACCTCTTATAATTTTTTCAACTTAGCCATAAACATTTTTTTTGCTACTTCAGTTATAAATATTTTACAATTGTACCAATTTAATCTATCTAACTAACATTGATGTGAACATTAGCCGACGCTAACATTCACAATTTTTTAACAATACTCTCTCTCTCTCTCTCTCTCTCTCTCTCTCTCTCAGTTAGCTTTGCTAGCCATTAGCGAGGGTGAGCCTCTCCGGCAATAGTGAGGTTGCCATTGCCATGGCTAAGCAAGACCTCGCCAGATATGGCGAGGCTATAACCTACACTCTCTCTCTCTCTCTCTCTCTCCTCTCCCTCCCTCCTCTCCTCTCTCTCTCTCTTGGTTAGCCTTGCTAGCCACTAGCGAGGGTGAGCCTCTCCAGCAATGGTGAGGTCGCCCTCGCCATGGCTAAGCAAGGCCCCGCCAGATATGGCGAGGCTGTAACCTACCCATGGATGGCAAGGGTCACCCAGGCTAAAGGCTATGCAAGATTAGGCCTTTTGACCTCTAGCAAGACACAACCTTGCTAGATTTTGTGAGGTCTGGCATCACCATGATCAGTAAGACTCAACCCTCGCTCAACCATTGGCAACTATCACCAAAGGCTGTGCAAGATTGTGGTCTCTAATGAGGTTGAGCCCCACCCATGGTTGGCAAGCTAGCCTAGTGATCGGCCTAGGCAAGGTCACCCAACCATGGCTAGGCTTCCCCAAGGTTAGCGAGGGACCTTGCCAACCTTGTCTCTAGCTCGTCACCAGTGACAATCGGCTGAAGGAAGGAGAAGGAAGTTAAGATAAAAAAGAAAGAGAAAGAAAAAAATTAATAAATCTTCGAAAAAAATAAATATTATTAAAAAATCATTCACGTTAGCGCTTGCCACCTAAAACCGCCCGCAAAGAGAAAAAAATTAGAACTGAATTGAAAAAATTGCAATAAGTTTAGGACTATTCTAGTAATTTTCCTATAGACAACATTCTTTTGACATAAACAACGAAAATATGAATTCATTATATATCGGTTATTTTCTTACATTTAGATATTGATTAAAAGATTGTTCACGTTAGATATTTTCATTAAAATAATTAATAAAATATTGCATGCAATATTATTATGCGGGAAAATTCCAAATAAATGCCCAAATTGCATTCGTTTTCTCGAATAAAGGCTTGAAATGGATTTTATTTCAAATAAAGGCATGAAGTAGTCATATTAGTATCAAAGAAGGGCTTGAAGAAGTTATATTTATCTCAAATAAGCGCTTAACCACATTGGCTTAATGGTCGTCAAAAAATTCTAGCTGACCAAAGGTACTTTTGTCAAAACCCAATTTTAATTTAAATTAAGTTAGATTTAAAATTTAAAAAAAGAAAAAGGCGAGAGGGGTTCCTCTCGCTTATGGCCACCACCCCATCGCTAGAGGAGTGGCAGTGCTGGTCGGCGAGGTCGCAACACCTGGGTGACAGCTGACAACCCTTGTTGATTGGAAGGGAGGGTCAATAGGCTCTCATTAGAGCCGAGAGAGGGCAGGAACCCTCTCCTAGATATGGGCAACACCTTTAGTCAGTGAGGGTTTAGGCGATAACAACCCCATTGATGGGGCGGCGGCCACAAGCGGGAGGGAACCATCCCTCCTATCTTTGTTCTTCTTTTCTTTTTCTTTTTTCATTTAGTTTGTTTTTTAATGAAAAAATAAAAAAGACGAAATTGACCTTATCAAATAGTGAGTTGAAGCATTTCTTTGAAATTGATATATTAACTTAAGGTCCTTAATTGAAAAATTGATGGCACTTTGAATCCTTATTTGAAACAATATCCACTTCACACCCTTATTTAAAAACATGAGGACACTTCATGTCCTTATATGAAATTTTCCCAAAATTTTGATGAAATAGACAACGTATTGACAATTTAGAGCAAGATATCTACGGCTTCAACGCGATAGGGGAAAATTGATTACGCCAATGTAATATCTAGAAAATAAAGTTTCAAACTTAAGTTCAACAGAATAACCAACCATTGAACTTGATATTAGCAATATATCTCACTAAAAATTAATCATTTTACCCAAAAGCGATTCCAATGCAAACCATTGTTCTTAGACACAAAATTTTTCGTGGAGTTTAGTTGCTTTCAAGATCATTTTTATAAAATTAATTTTCAAATCATTCATTTTCAATGAATCATATGAAGCAGCTTTTAAATTCGAGAAAATGTCTTCCGAAAAAGTATTTTCCTTATTTTTCGACATTTAGTTCACTTAGAAAAACAAATCAACAGAATATATATAATTTTTCTACTTGACAAAAAATGTTTTCTTATCAAAACTTAAATTTAGGAAAATGATTCCCTCTCTAAAAAAACTGGAATACATTTTCTAAAATATGAATAGGTAAAGATATTGGACTCGAAATTTTACAGTTGGGCATAGAAACTCCAACATTGGTTCTTAGGTCTCAACGTTCAAGATTAGGTCTCCATGGCTAGACCCTAGACCTCCATGCTTGGGCCTAGCCACCAACACTCATGCCTAGGTCCATCGAGGCCAGAACCAAATCCCTAGTGCTCGAACCCAATGCTCTAGCACCCAAACTTGGGTCTATGAAGACCATGGTCAGGTCCTCAACTCTCGAGCATTGATCCCAACCCTCAATCTTAGGTCCACAAAGGTCGTGTGCAAGTCCTCAATGCTCAAGCTTAGGTCATTGGTTAATGAAACATTTGTTCTTTTAAAACTATTAATTCAAAAAAATTGTTATTTTTTTATCTTATTTTTTTTTCTTTTTGTTACCAGCTAGCTCACGACCTTTGGCGATGGGATGAACTCAGCAAGCTCGCAAACAGAACCTCCATACAATAATCGAATGGGAGATGAGTGGGCCTTACATAAATATCAATTTGTGTTTGTCTTGCTAATCATGTCGAGTACTAGCAGTTGGTCCTCGGCAAGACCTTAAACTACAGTGCTCCGGGGGGGGGGGGGACAACCCTGATAACAAGGCCCCTAGGCACGAGTAGGTGCCTCGCCCCCGCACTTCTGCGGGAACCCCGGCGCACAAGGGGGTATAGGCAGCTCCCACACCTGGAAAAATATAGTGGCTAGGTAAACAACTCGTAAGACTTGGTCCTGAACAGGACCTTAAAAGGCTCCGGGGGGGACAACCTCGAGAACAAGGCCCCTGGGCATGGGTAGATGCCCCACCCCCGCGCATTCCGCGGGAACCTCAGTGCACAAGGGGGTACAAGCAACTCCCATGCCTGGAAAAATATAGTGGTTGGGTTAACAACCTGTAAGACGTTTTGGTCTTAAGTAGGACCTTAAAAGACTCCGCAGGGGGGGGAACCCCGAGAACAAGGCCCCTCCCCTGGGCATGGGTAGATACCCCACCCCTGTGCATTCCGTGGGAACCCTGGTGCACGAGGGGGTACAGGCAGCTCCCACGCCTGGAAAAAGATAGTGGCTTGGTTAACAACCCCTAAGACTTTTGGTCCTGAGCAGGACCTTAAAAGGCTTTGACCACCGGGAAAGTCCAGGTAGAGGCAGGTTCAGGTCTCGAAAAAGATTTTAACCCCATTACTTCTCCTGTTCACAATCCCCTTAGGGGGTAGGGGGCAGCCTAAATCCCCATGACGCCTTCCCCCTGAAACACGGGGGCATGGTACAGGGAAATGAAAGGTTCAGCTTGCAAACGGAGCCTCCATACAATAATCGAATCGGAGATGAGTGGGCCTTATACAGATATCAATTTGTCTTGCTAATCATGTCGAGTACTGGCGGTGGAAAATTCTAGAGGGCCATCGCAAGAGAATATGTGGTGGAGCATATTCCATTATCTTTTTTCGTCCATGTTTAATGCGTGGACCATTACCTGCTCGGCGTATCTACTATTGAGTTATAGGTTAGATTGGGAACCATCATAACTTATATATTTGATAATATATGTTCTAATACTGTAGAACCTCAAAGGTAGCTTTATAAAAACTACTATAAACTATTGCAACTTTAGAGGTGCTACATCTATGAGGGTTTTGTCGAAACGTTAAAAAGGTTGGAGCTCATTTTGTGATAGCCGAACCTGTCGGTACCGAACGTGACTAGGCTTTCTCTGCCCAATATAATGTAAAGACAACAAAAGAGAAACTGCCCTCTGCGGTGGGGAGAAAGGGTGTTTGGGTCCAGTCCATGTTGAGAATGTCCAGGGAAGCATATGTTATCTCGTATTTCATGAAGATTATTCCACGCATCTTTGCATGTAGTACTCCCTCAACGTCTTGTCCGTTTCTCACATCCGAATCTCAGAATAAGTGCTATGCACGAGCGTCTGCTGACGATCAAGTTGAGAGAGAATCGTTCATCACCCATCACTCGGATTTTCACGGTCTTTTTCCCGGTGGATTTTGTCTTTCCAATTGTTAAATTTATGCACGAAAAAGAAGTTTTACTTTTGGACTTAATGCCAATATAGATGATGCTAATGGCTTGTCCATTCTGTTCGTGGAAACGTCGACTTCAATTCAAAAGTTAGTGGGTGATATTGTCGCTGATAGCTACCCTGATAACCCACCATTATCAGGAATACCGGTTGAGAAGTCTCTGAGGTTTGGCCATTGTGGTGTCGAATCAATGTCCCTGCGCTAATGGCTGTGAAGATGAGTCCGACTTTCCTCGACAAGCACAAAAGCGACTGCGGAAATCTCCATTTCTAACTTACTGTTGGCTTTGGAAAAGCTCTGAGGCATCATATTATCGTGGGGAATTGCTGTTTCTGTCCATGTCTTCTCGATAAAAATCCTGGTCATGTCACTATTACAATCCCGAGTGACCTAACTTTTGAGGTTGAAATGCCTTTTCTGATGGTTGAGAATGAAAAAATAAATAAATAAATTAAGAAAAGAAAAGAAAATAATAAAAAGTTAGGTCACCCGTGTCATATGCTCCTTCTCGTTTAATTGATTGAACTTGCTGGCTCTGGATTAAAAAAATAAAAATAAGATAAAATTTTAAAATTTGTCCACATCAAGATTTTTGACTAAATTTAGTTAGAATAACTAAATTAATAAATTATCAAAATTTTTAGGATTAAATTAGTACAATCGAAAGACTTAAAATTGAATTGATAAGTTGTCAAAATGTTTAGAATTATTAATTAAATTGAATATTTTAAGACTGAATTGATACGAATTCAATAAATTTAGAATTTTTTTGGTTTTTTTTTTCAGAGAACGACAAAGATTGGATTTGGACACTACCCTTTAGCAACATGGAAGTGTTGCCAAATCAAAATTTAAATTTCACCAAAAATACCCAGTTTTCTTAATTATTTCTCTAGGTTTACTCAAAATATTTAGACAAATTTTAAGTTGGAATCCCTCATTAGTATCGTGTATCAAACATCGCGTGATTATTTTCCCTAGCAAACAAAAGCCTTTGCTATTGTCAAGGGAAAAGAAAATATGAAAGAAAAGGGAAAATTGAGGTTTATGAAAGTTGATAAAGGATAAGAATATCGTAAGATTTCGAGTGGGGAATATCTACTTTTTAACAATGAGTCATGGGAATTTGTTCTTTGCAGCTCGAAAGTTTGGATGGTGACCATACCCATGATAGGGCTATGAGAATACCTTCGATTTGCCACTTCACGTTTCACCCACTAACATATAATTTGTCCCACCCCAAATCCCATAATCCCATAAGAATAGGGAATGACGCAGTCGTCATTTCACTTGAAGAATATAGTCTCAAACATAACCAACACTAACATGTTACATATATATTGATAATATTCATATCTAATAAAACGGGAAGTTGGTTACAGAATATATCTCCTTAGTCCACATCCAACTAAACCCCACAAATATCATTAGACCTATTCCATTATCTCAACTCAACTCACATCCAAAAACGCAACTACTAAAAGCTCCCCGCTAGTGGTGCTATTACCTTATTTGTCGCTAATTAAAGAACCTGACAAAAATTTGGAGGGACTGAGGTGAGCAGTTATAGCTTAGTAAGTGCATATATCTTTTAAGCAAATCAAGCATTTACTATGCATATTTACAAAATCATACCAAAACTCATTAACCAAACCCAAGATATAATATATATATATATATATATATATATATATATATATATGTATGTATATATGTATATATGTATATATGTATATCAAATCAAATATGAGCTATTTCATTTCAACAAAGTTTTATGCAAATCAAAAATACTTATGTAATTCACCAACACAATTAAAATATCAATGGTCAAATCCATCAATCAATTTTTATCACACATTAATGATCTATTACGTTGATCAATCTCATGCTCAATATCCAATTATGACCAAGACACAACGCTTTGTGACAAGTAGATCAAGATTCTCCTCTTAGCAAAATATCCACCTATAATGAGTTGGTGGCTCAACCTAGAAAGATATTCCCAAACCGATATGCATATTGAGAAATCCTATTCGGGTTCACAATGATAATAAACATCAAATCATCCTCTTTCAATACCAAAACTCAAATCCAGAATCTATATCATAAAGCAAAATATATTTCATAAATCAAACCATATATTTCTTCGCAACTCAACTCATCTATCAATACCTTCTGTAAAGTAATTCTCAAATCATTTCAAAATTTATTTCATAAATCAAATTCACAAAATAATATGAATAACCTATCACAATTCCTTTCATAAACACTTCTTTAATCATTTTAAATACCAAATAGGGTAGCAAATACCCAATTTGAAATTAAGTACCAAATATGTTATGAACATTACTTTGGCCTTTTAACCAAAGCACACCTCATATATAATATGTCTAATCCTTTTTTCTTTCAAAACATGAGTTTATTAATCCAAACAAGAAATAACATTACTCACCTAAAAATGCCTAAAATCATATAACATAATTGTATGAGTTGACAGTCTTGTAATCCTATCGGTTAAACAAGAATCGACGTCAAAACTACAGAAAACGCTACATCAACTATGAATCAACTAAATTAAGCTCAAACACTGACAAAATGGCTCCCACTTGTCAACAAATCGCTTGTCTAGAGCGATTATTTAAAGCTATTGGCAACATGAGGCTCTCACACAAAACTCTAAAATTTATTCCCGTCAAACCCATGGCTCCATAACGTCACAATTCATGATTTTCATGTAAATTCACAGCTTAATAACTTCAAAGCTGGATCCGATAGTTCAAATTTCATACAATTTCGAATTAATATTCTAATTCCAAAAATTCCTCTGGTTAGACAAACAAATAGCTTAAATCCTTACTTGCGAACCAAATAAAATCTTTGGATTAAAAAAAAAAATCAAAGTAAATCCTTTTCCCCCTCTTTTTCTCTTTTTTTTCTTT
Source organism: Eucalyptus victrix (assembly GCA_016097545.1). NCBI lineage: Eukaryota > Viridiplantae > Streptophyta > Magnoliopsida > Myrtales > Myrtaceae > Eucalyptus > Eucalyptus victrix. The sequence goes on along the minus strand of CM027841.1, from coordinate 48,979,401 downwards.
ATTTTGTCTTCCCTTTTTATTTTCTCTTCTACGCGTGCTCCCACTATTTCTGTTGCTTTTCTTTGCCTCCGCAGTCCATATAAATTGTGGACTTCCGTCCTTTTCTTTATTTTTTTAGTACTAAACTTTTTTGACTTTTTGACCGGTCAAAAGGTCAGACACACACAAATGATACTCTAATTAATCCCATTCTTCTGCTTTAAAGTGCTTGGCAATGTGGATAGGGAGTTTATGAAGAAGGCTTGCCCTCTTTCTTCTCTTGCCATCTAGTCACGTATGGATGACTTTGAGAGGGTTTTGGGACAATGAAAAGTTATAATAGCGTTCAAATAATTGAGTTTTAGTGTAATCTTTTCAAGCAACTTTGAAGTTAAAAAAATAAAAAGAAGGCAAAAAGAGGGGGCTAACGGAGAAGCAACGGGATCTTCCTTTTTGTCGGAACCACTCTCTTCGTCATTTACATAATCCTTCTAAGCTTCCTTGTTCAGATCCAACTTTGCGTGGATCTTCTACCTCCGAGCCTCTGCTGCTGACGAACAAGCGCAGCCCTCAGCTTCGGGTTGTCTCGCTCCCCTTTGTCACGTCCAAAACGGACTGCCCTATGTTCAACAAGCTAGTCGAGATGATGAACACTAACTGAGGACATAAAAAGAATATGCAAATATTAGCAAGAGCTAGATTGGAAGGAAACAAAATCATTAAAGTTGGAAGCATCATTATCAAGATGCTGAAAACCAATGCTGGTCCTAAGTTGCATTGGGCTTTCAACATTTGCAAAGCCGAACTTTGGTCAAAATGTCTTTGCGATTTTGTTACCAAACGCCTTAGCTTAGGCACGTAGGTCTTTAGGAGGCCCAAAGGTCTTTCCCAAAGCTGTGCCAAGCATGCCCTAATTCAATTAGACAATTGTAGACCAAGCAAAAGCTTGAGGTTGTGACATGGAGCCATTCCTTGTGCATATATAAAAGCTGAAAATCCTCCATCCTTATACATTAAGGGCTTATTTGTTAATGTTTTTTATTTATGTTTATGAACAAAATTTCTATTTTTTTGTTCCAGGGAACAAAATTTCTGTTTTTTTGTTCCAGGGAACAAAAAAAGAACAAAAACACGTTTGTTTACATTTTTGTTTCAAATCTATTTTTTTGTTCCTAGAAACACATTTAAAACATAAACAAGAAACAAGAAAAACGTATTTCTTGTTTCTGAAACAATTTTTAAGAACAAATTTTCTCTCTCCTCTTTTTTTTTCTTCTTTTCCTTTTCTTTTTTCATTGGCCGACTACCTTGCTGGAGCGTCACCGGCCCCGGCGAGGCCGAGCATCACCGGCCCCTAGTGCCTTGGCTAGGCGAGCTCGGGCTCGCCTAGATCCGGCGAGCCTAAGCTTACCCAACCACCAGCGAGGCTCGCCGACCTGGCGGTGGCCCAGCGAGGCTAGCCTAGCCCAACCACGGCAAGGCTCGGCCTCGCCAGGGGCCGGTGAGCCTCGCCGTGGCTAGGCGAGGCTGCCGGCCCTCGTCAACCGATCGTCGGCCACCGGCCAAAAGAAGAAAAAAATTAAAAAGAAAAATTAAAAAATTAAAAAAAAAAAAACACAAATTTAGCAAACGTTTTTCTATTCATTTTTTATTCCCAAAACAAGTTTACCAAAAGCGCGTTTTTTATTCAAAAATTATTCCCTGGAACAGAAATATTTTTTTCTATTTCTATTCCTTGAAATAATTTTTAAACGTAAATGTTACCAAACGCGCCTCTAAATAGACTAATTAGGTTTGATTTTGCACCCGGCCTACTACAAATTCTCTTGACTGGATTAGTCAGGAAGAAATAATGGCCCAAAAACTTTATTGGGCTCTCGCAGCCTAATAAGGATGGATTCATGTAGATAATCACAAGGCATGTGCGCTTCTTCCTAACGAAGCAGTTTTAAGAGGGTAATACTTTCAAAAACACCATTCCTTGAAAACAATATTTCTGAACGAAAAATTATTGATATCTTCCCAAACAAACTTCACCCAAATTAAACTCAAAGGTGATGTCCATATTCGTAATTCACTCCTCCAACCAGGGTTGAACGAAAGTACCATCCATTTTAATAAGCACGATTAGCTTGAAGTATGAATTTCATAATTTCGCTTGTTCTTATGCATGGTATGGACTCTAAAAACCTATGCAGACATTTACTCTTAGTGAACAAGCTGTTCAAATGAGGACATGGTCAGTCCATTGTCTTGTGCTCGGTACATATCTCTTTCTCGTGAAGAAAAATGATTTTGATATAGTGTTATAGGCAATTACAATAGATCGGAGACGACAAAGTTATGAAGGATACATGATTTACTAAATCATAAGATACGCTGCTTAAATGATTCATAGGATTTGTTTGAAGTACAAGATTGGTACTTTGTTCCAATGATCAATAAGAATAGTTGTAAGATTTGCATCCACAAATTTCATATTATGCCTATACCTAGCATTAATCTTCGTCGAGGAAAAACATATAATTTGGGTAACAGTGGCGTCGTGCCGGCTGGACTTGGGCTCCACCAACATCGCGTCATTCAGCCACAGCCGTTGAATGACCATTCCAGCACCGCGGCAATTCTGTAGCACCGCGGCAATTCTGTAGCTTTTGCCGACCCCTAACATCGCGAAAGGGAGACAAGTCAACAAAGAGCAAACTCTAAAGAAGCTTTTAGCAAAAGAGAAATTCCCTTCCGACCATCTGTCGAAGCACCTACGTAAAGCATCCAGTTCTTCGCCCCCTACTTTCCTTCGCTTAAAACAAAACCTACAGCGTTCGTCTTCCTCGGCCGAACAGGGGACTCATTCGGCTCCGCAGATTTTCACAGCCGCCGTCGCAGAAATGACTAACGTACGGTAGTCTCCAGTAACACGTTGTTGCTTTTTGATACTCTCTTCCCCGTTCGCGGGCTTGAATGATTTGGTGGCCTCTTTGTTCTTGTTCTTGTTCTTGCGAGTAGGTGGTGGAGTTGAAGGTGGGCCTGCACTGCGAACAATGCATCAAGAAGATCCTCAAAGCAATCAAGAAGATGGAAGGTAATCTCGCTCCAAGCGTAGTAACATACTCCGAAATGAGAGATTCTTCTTCTTTTACTTTGGAAGCAGCCGAGACGCTTGTGCTCGTGTTAATTCGCAAAACGAATTGCAGATGTCGATACTTATGACGTGGACGTGGAGCTGAACAAGGTGACCGTGACCGGCAACGTGACGTCGGAGGAAGTGATCAGAGCGCTTAACAAGATCGGAAAGCAAGCGAGTAGCTGGGGATCGGACGATCAAACTACTTAAAAACTACGGGAGTACTTTCGCCCTAGGGATCGATCGATTGACGGGGACAATCGCCAGACTCCAGACTCCAGGTAGAGGAAGAGGGGATTAAACTAGCTCATGGTCGTGAATGGTCGAAATTCGAAGTTGTACGCTATTTATCCGCCACGGATAATCAGATCCGTGTGTGAAGTGCCATGTATATGAGCGGTTTCCTTGTCGCCGATGATCGAATTTTCCAATTTCTTTCCCCGATTTTCATTGGTGAATTCAGTACATATTCCAATTACATGAGCTAAAACAACAGTCAGAAGACGATGCCTAAGAACAGAAACACAAGACGCCTCTATTTACAAAAGCAGTAAGCCAACGGTAGCTGAATTCAAATTCAATTCACAGCCGAAACGCAATGAACTCGACTCGGCCTCGTTCCAGCCCACACCCAGTGAGTCGAACTCGAACCTAGCGCGGCTGCTGAATCGTCCTCGGGCAAACCCTCGAGCTGTTCACGATCTTCGGCGCCTTCTCCGCGTACCTCGGCACGCGAGCCTCGCGTCGCGCCTCCTTCCACTTCAAACCCCCGATCGAAACCAGATCTCCACAGTACCCTCTCCATTCCTCATTTCCCTCTGCAAAACAAAACAGCAAAAATAAATATAAAAATAAAACCATTTTTGTCAGTTTCTTTTCTCGATCCAACCCACGAAACCGAAATGGTCGGATCCCGACGGATCCGACGTCGCCAGAAGTTTCAGGTCTCGAGTACTTACGGTCGGCGAGGGCTTGATCGCAGTCGTCGAAGAGGGAGTCGAGGTCGGGGAGGGCCAGATCGTCGTCGTCGTCGGCGTCGCCGGCGGCGGGGAAGAGGGGGTCGTCCTGGGGGTCGCAGAAGCGCTCCTCGATCCAGTAGTCGCGGAACCACGGGGAGGTCTGGACCAGGGCCCACCACTCGTCGGAGAAGTCCTCCACCGCCCGGTACGCCAGCGGCACGAACAGCGGGGCGTGGGGATTCAGCGTGGAGTGCGTCGGGAGGGAGCTCGTCCTCGAGATCACGTCCATTGCCGCCACTTCGATGCTGCGCGCAGAAACCGGAAGCGAAGCTCGGTCGTGGTTGTTACAGGTTAAGAGGGAATCGGCGGAAGCGGAGCAACAAAGCTTACGAAGCTAAAGAAGATAAGGGGAACGCTACCGTACCTTCGAGCCCACCGTCGCTATATATAACTGAGTAAAAAATATTATCATTTTTTTCAACGAGTTAGATGGGCGGCCCACGGGAATGTGAGAGAGAGAGAGGGCACTACGATTTTCTTTTTCTTTTTCAATCCACTATTAAATATACTATGGACAAATAAGGAAATGATTAAAAATTATGGAAAACTCTGTATTGATACATATATATTCCGTTCGTCACAAGTGTACTGTGATTTTAATCTAATTTAATAAAAATCAACGGATGATAAATTTATTAGTGATATTTGAGATTTTTAATAAATTTGTCATTTATATTAGTTTAAAGTTTTTTTAATATTAATTTATAAAAAAATCTTTAAATTGTTATTTGAATCATTTAAGTGAGGTACATGAAACCGTCTTGAATCACATGAATTAAGTTGAACGAACTACTGAAAGATGGCCGAATAGGCTCTCTTAACTCTATCTAAAACATATAATGCACGCCTAAGTGTTGGTTATCATACCCAGTGGACAAAACTTTTGTTTTTCTAATGCTAAGAGGAACAAAAGCTATTATAAATAGTGGCCAACATATTCACTAAAAAAGGACAAAATGGACAAATAATGCAGTTACGAAAAGAAGGTCGTTTAAAGTTTAAACTACGGGAGCGTGGGGCCCACGTGCAATGAGTGTGTGTGGGGCCCGGCGGCCGGTCCAGGAAAATGCCAGTGCGCGGCACCCGCACCGCACTCAGTTTTGCCCCGGCTGGATGCCGCAAGCGGTATCAAACATAAATTCCGGCTTACTATTTTCCTTAATTTTCTCCGTCCTTTTTCTTTCTGAAATACCCTGATACTTATCGAACATTTTCTGGAGAATTTAATGACGCGTAAATGGCGACAAGATGTGAAAGATATTCGCCCACAGCCTTTGTTCGAAGTATCCATATCTAACGGACCAGAATGGGGCAAATACTATTCTTTTCTTGTTGGAAGTTGGCCAACTGAAAAAGTCGGATGGACAAGATTGTGGCAACGAATTGCCACGTGTTGCGGGATCTTACGTTTTCCTTTGTTCCTATCCACATCATAGGTATTAGCGCGAATCCGTTTCCCCACGTGACACGTCATCGTTCTCATCCATTTGTCACGTGGCTCCATGCCGGAAGAAAAGGACAAGCCCACAGGTCGTCGAAAGTTCACCATTTCTCTCTCCTAATATAATTCAAAAAAAAGATAAACAGTTAATGAATATTAAAACAATTACATAACGGCGTTCTATCTATTCTACAATTCCTTTGGCTTAGAAAGTTCTTACATCATCTATAATAGACAAGAGTTCCAAAGTAGGACATAACATCACATATGGAGGGATTGGGTGTAATTAGTAATTTTGGCATTAGAAGACATTGTTGGCCGGTAATTATTCCAAAAGATGATGACAATTTTACAATAAAACTACTCATATTCAATTCGACAATGCAAGGAAAGTCATTGATATAATACTAAACATCATGAATATTTTTGAAAGGTGAATAGCTACATAAAAAATAGCATCTTCTTAAGAAAGAGCTCAAAGAAAATGAAATACTCAAGTCGATCAATACTAACTAAAGATGAGCATGATTCCAAGTAAAACTTATAATCAAATAATCTGACCAGCAAGAACTTATCCAATTTTAAATTCTAATGTATGCATGTTGGGTTTTAGTTTCAAAAAATTACAAAACTCATTTCGCAAGTATTTAGCTTCTAAGTTCTAAATAGATAGAACTTTGAATATGAAATAGGTTTTTGTGTTTTTATTGATTTACATCTTTACAATGCATAATATGAAATTATTGATATGAGTATCTATTTTATAACTAAAAATTTCATTTTGTTAATATTTCATATTCTTCGTGTGTCTAAATATTAATTATGATTAGTAAATTGTAGGAATGAGTGGTGTCATTAAAGGCGATAAAACACTACAGTCATTCAATTAGTAATACAAGTGGAACCTACATAGACAATGAAACCAATTCTGAAACCTGTGACACGATAAGTCATTTTACGATATGCAAAGTAGATATAATGTTTCAAAAAATAAAGGACACGTTGTAGGTTCAAAATTCCAAATGAAACCTATATGAAATTTGCAATCGAAATTTGGAGTCACTCACCCCTAGTCATAACTTAACTCTTACTACATAAATATTTCATAAAAAATAAAGAGTTAATTGTATTTTGTTATCTCTTCATTATTTGGGGATATTTACACTTCCATGATCTCATAAAATCATTTTTTTTTTCTCTTTTAGTTGTTGAATCTCTTCTTAATTGTTTAATGTACGATATTCTAAATCCTCGTCACTATTGAAATCGAAATGATATTTGGATTGATCAATAGATCCTTTCAATTGGCTAAGATTAATTATTTGAATAAAACTAGATCTTGTAAAATCCTATTGAATATTTGACATTACATTTCGTACCTCACTAAAAAGCCAATCTTCATTTACCAATCTCACATTGTCTAACCAAATCCAATTGTCTCTCGATATGTTCCTAAAAAAATCTGATTTAGGGTGGATTCTTCCCCAAGTAAGAAAGATGCGAACTTTTTCCATCTGATTGCTCTCTCAAGAAGAATATTGACATTTTGAATGATTCAAATAAGGAACACTTACAATACATCCTTTAGCTTAGCTTATTCATGTTTTTTCTTATATTCTATTTTCTATTAGTTTATATTCATTTTCTTCACTCCCACACGATGAAAAAAAGTAAAAAATCTTAAGAAGCAAATGATGAAATTTGACCATCAAGGAGTGATACCCAATCACAGACAGCACAGTTGGTGTAAGTTATCTTCCTTCTTCCTCATCGCAGAGGTTAAAGGTTCAAATTCTCTCACTGCTAAAATGTCTGAAGTGGGGGTCCTGGAGAGGAAGTTTGAATCTAATTCCTTGAGCGATTAATAGAGCGCAATTAAAATTCCTGGAGAGTGCTGCATTTGTGCGTTGAAAATACTACCGAGCTTGATGTCTAGAAGTCAAAAAGCAGCAAATAGGAAGCCGAACCAAGAGCGATTTTTTCCCTTTTTCAATTAACGAGGATGTCCGCGACTCTCCGAGCACTTCACTGTATTTTGATCGAATGCACCGATCTCCCCATCCCACGACACCCGAGAAATTATTGCCAAGGTCACGAGCCAACGTTCTCAAAGGCGTTCGAAGAGAGAAGCGCACAGGTGTCGAAAGCTAGACCCATTTTTGCGGGCGCGTGCTCTTCTCCTTTCATCTGCATCGTAACACCAGGACCAAACGTTGCAGTAAAAGAAGCCAACGGCATCCGTATGAGCCGAAGTGTAGGGGAAACTAGAAGTGGCTCTCCTCCACAAGCCCTCCAACAATCCTCACTTGAAGGTCAACCGTGCAAAAGTAGAACGCCAAAATGCTTGGTCCTCTCAACCCCTCTCTCTCTTTTTCTATCTCTCTCTCTAGCCCGGCTTTTTTCACTTCTGGTGTCCTTCTTTTGGGTCTTGCGAGAAACAACAAAAGGCGTTAAAACGTGAAGGAATGGATCAGTGGGATCGTAAGGAGGGTCTTTCAAGAACAATGAACCATCTACTGTTAATGAACAAGACGCTCGTGTGCCAGCAAATGTACCAAACAAGCGGGAAGAGCATATGGCTCCGGGAGAACCCCCTGAATCTCCCGACCCCGCTCCTCATGTTTCAGCTCACTATCATCTTCTTCGTCAGCCGGCTCGTCCACCTCGTCCTCAAGCCGCTCGGTCAGATCACCATCGTGTCGCAGCTCCTCGTATGGTCCCCATCTCTTTCGTCTATCTTCGATGTCCATTCGATGTAGTCGTCGTCACTGTCGATGGATTGATGCTGAGAACGCGTCGTGAACGATGCATGCTAAAAACTTTTAACAGCTCGATGCTCATGTATCTGCCGAAATGATGATAGGGAGGAATTCTGCTGGGACCCTCCGTTTTAGGCCGCAGCAACGCTGCGGGGTCGATCATATTCCCCGCGAGGAGCGAGACAATCATCGAGACGTTCACGATGTTCGGCGTCATGCTCTTCCTCTTCTGTCTTGGGGTGAAGATGGACCCGGCCACGATGCTGCGGCCGGGGCGCAAGGCAGTCGTGATCGGCTCCTCCATGTTGCTCTTCTCGTTGGTCGTCCTGCTCGTCCTGGCTACGGTCCTACAAAGCCACGTCACCATGGGCTCGAGCCTTAAAAAGGCATTGCCGTATGTCGCGGGCGTGCAGGCTCTGACGGGCTTTCCGGTCATCTCCTCCCTGGTCATCGAGCTTAAGATCCACAACACTGACCTGGGCAGGCTCGCCATCTCCTCGTCCATGGTCTGCGACCTGATAGGGATCGCATTGGCGGCCATAGGGACAGGGATCGGGGATAGTGGTGGTCGCGCAGCGGCGTCCGGTTTATCTATCGCATCAGCAGTAGCGCTTCTGCTGATTGTTGTTTATGTATTTAAGCCGCTGATATTGCGTATGATACGCGATACTCAGCCCGGGAAAACCATCGACGATGCCACTTTGATGTATGTCGTAGTACTCTTCCTCTTGACGGGGCTCGCCGGTGAGAGCGTCGGCCAACACTATCTCGGCCCTCTATTCCTGGGCTTGATCGTCCCGGACGGACCGCCGCTGGGCACGGCCATCGAATCGAGGCTAGAACTCTTCACATCCAGCTTGCTCTACCCTGCGTTTGTGTCGGTGTCAGGGTTACGCACCGACCTGTTCCAAATTCGCTATGAGTCTCTCAGTATCCTTTCTGCTATGTTCGGCGTCTCCATCCTCGTCAAATTAGGGGTGGTAGTATCGGCCGCGCTCTGCTGCAAGATTCCCTTCCGAGAAGCCTTTGTTCTCGGTCTCATCTTGAACGTAAAAGGCATAATTGAGCTCGTGCTCTACAACGTCTGGCGAAATAGCCGGGTAATCTCTCATTTCTGCGTATGCAGCCGTTGATTTCTGCACTTACATAGTTCTAGAAGATGTCGGATTCGAGCAGCCCATAGATGAACGAAAACACGTGTTTATGTAACGTCAATTTGCTTTGCCATCATGTTGAGATAATCTGAAGCTTGTGTATGGCAGGTCCTAACGACTGAACTGTTTTCCCTGTGTGTAATATCAACTATACTGGTGACAGGAATCACAACCCCTCTTGTGAAAGCCCTCTTTGATCCTTCAAGGCAATTCATATCCGCCAAAAGATCTTCGATCCAGCATGGCAAGCCCAATTCCGAGCTCCGGATTGTCGTCTGTGTCGACAGTCACGACAGTATCCCGACAATCTTAAACCTCCTAGAGGTATCCCATGCTTCGGAAGAGAGCCCGATCACAATCATGGCAATGGTGCTGGTAGAGCTCATTGGCCGAACCACCACCATGCTCGTTTGCCACAGCGATCGAGTCATCGACTCTAGTTCAATCACGTCTGGGCACATTATTAATGCTTTCAGGAACTATGAGCACCACCGCGAAGGGCGTGTCACGGTGGAGACGTTCACTGCCATATCTGATTTCGATACCATGCATGTCGATATATGCCAGGTGGCCCTCGACGAGAGAGCGAGCATCGTGATCGTCCCGTTTCACAAGCAGTGGGCTGTCGATGGCCAAGTAGGCAAGGTAAACCGACATGTCCAGATCATGAATCTACATGTCCTAGAGCAAGCGCCGTGCTCGGTCGGGATCCTCATAGACAGGGGGATCGTGAGGGGCACCCTTCCAATCCTGACGAGCGAATCCACATTCCACGTTGCGGTCCTCTTCATCGGCGGCCCAGATGATGCGGAGTCACTTGCCTATGGTTCCCGGATGGCGAAACACGAGAACGTCATCGTAACGGTCATTCGCTTCCTTCTCTTTGGGAGTGAGAACACGAAAGACCGGAGGATCGACACGGAACTGATCTACAAGTATAGGCATATCAACATGGGGAACGACAGATTCGTCTATGTGGAAGAGGTGGTGAGAGACGGGGCGGCCCTAGCTTCATTCGTCGGAAAAATGGTGGACGGTTACGATCTGATACTGATCGGGAGGCAGCACCAGGCCTCCCCGATTTTCATGGGGCTCGAACAGTGGAGCGAGTGCCCCGAGCTCGGCATCCTCCCCGACATGCTCGCGTCACCGGACTTTGAGAGCACAGCCTCAGTCCTGGTGATTCAGCAACAAAGAGTAGGAGGCACTCTGCTGGCTGGCCACGCCGTGCAGTCTGCGATCCATACTAGGGATCAGGCATTCGCTCCGACCACCGGCCCTCGGGACGAGGCAGGGAGATCGTCATGGAGCATCTCCATAGATAAGCGAGGCAGGACTTGAGGAAAGTCTATTTATCGCGGTCCTTTCAGCCCTACAGATCTAGCTACTCTACTTTGAATGTTTCTGTTTCCTAGTCTTCGACTGACTGTTCAAATGCAAAGATCGATCAGTCATGTTGCTCCATCCCAGAGGATATAATATTTAGCTGGCTTAATCAGAGATAAATGATATTAGCTGGCTTAATCAGAGATAAATGATATGACTGTCGATATAGATGCGCTTTCTCATATGTAATTGGGTAAATACCGTGAAAATCCTAAATTGATACATCTTATGACAAATTTATCACTGATCGGTACATTTATAATAAATTTACCATTTATTAGTTTTATTTAAATTAGATTAATATTATGAAGAATCCTAAATTGAAACATTTATGACACGTAGCATCTAATTTAACAATTTGACAGTAAAATTTAACGGAAATTAATGGAGGAGTAAATTGCAATATGATATTGGGAAATGCATGTTATAAAGTATTTCATATTGTTTAATGAATTTCAAGCATAAATTTTTGGAGTTTCCTATTGATAAAAATTAGTATATACAAATTACTCGCCCAAAGAGAGTTATTGTGTATATTAATTCGGAAAAAAAACATGAAGATTGCTTATCATATTTAAAATATGGGGATGTATAATTAAAAAAATATTTATCTACCCAAAGGGGATAAATATTTTGAAAATTATATGCAATTCCCATCTATATTGATATCATTGAGATGTATGATTTAAAAGACTTGTCTGCCCAAAGGGGATGGATCATTGATGATTATATGTAATTCTCCTTGCTATTGTTTTATAAACTTCATGTTATGGAAAATAATGGTGCATTATACATTCTGCCCAAATGAGAGTTTATAATGTATTAATTATTTTTGTTGAATTGCTTATTGTCCATAATTGAGCATTATGTGTAACAAATAGTTACATTTGCTATAAACAACAATAATGCCACAGTTAAAATATTAACTCGATCAAATATTATACCGTTAAAGACTTGGTACCAAAGGGAGACATTGTCATTGAAAATATCATAACCGAGTCTATGTTGGCTGATCCTTTAACAAATGGCTTATAACCCATTTTATATAATAATATGGGTGTTTTAGATTCTTTTGATTTCTTTTGTTAGTGGGAGCTATTTAATTTGTATTTCTTGATATTATAATTATATATGCAAACTGATAATATTTTTATGATATCTATTAAAACATTTATTTCTATTATTGTTATCATTGATTACAAGGAAAAAGTCACAAAAAACCCTGAATGTTGCCCAAAGTGACATTTATCCCGGACTTTTTTTTGTAACGTGAAAAATCATAAACTTTGCCAAACGTGACACATTTATCCCAATTTTTTTATTGTGACACTAAAAACCTTGAACTTTTGTTATGTGACACATTTACCCAAAAATTATAGGGCATTTTGGTCTTTTCATTTTTAAAAAAAAAAATTTTTTTTTTTCTTCTCTCTTCCCTTCGCTGGTTGGTCGGCAAAGGGAAGTCGGCGTCTCGGCGACGCCGACCTGAGGTCGGGCTAGGGCGGCCCTTGCCTACGTCTGGCGAGGGCACCCTCGCTAGATCTGGGGAGGGCCGTCCTCGCCCAACGCCCGCGAGGTCGGGCAAGGGTGTCCTTGCCCTCACCTATGTTTGGCGAGGGGTGCCCTCGCCGGCGTCGGGCAAAGGGTGCCCTTGCCCGACGCCGGCTCTGCTATGGCCGACGGAGGGAAGAAGAAGAAAAAATAAAAATAAAAAGGAAAAAATAGAATAAAAAGACAAAAATGCCATTGAAGGGGTAAATGTGTAACGGTTTGAAAAGTTTGAGATTTTTCACGTCACAAAAAAGTTTTGGTTAAATGTGTCACTTTGGGCAAAGTTCAGGGTTTTTCGTAACTTTTTCCCTTGATTATATTGTTATCATTTATCCTATTGACTAAGAAATTGAAGTATAAAACAGTATTTTTACACAAATTTTAGTTTAAAGACAACTGGATGTCATTGATTATGAGATCTCATGATGAATTGTGATATAGTCTTGCAATTTCATGTTGTTTAGAAATTGATTTCTTTTGTCGTGTATAAAATTATTCACACAAACAACTAATCAATAAGTACAGTAGAATTAAAGCGAACCTGTTTGAGCCATTACTTCACTTTAAGAAAAATTGATCACTCTCTATTGAAATGCCAGATCTTCATCACTATGACCTATTTTAGTATAACGGCTTTCAATTGGATTTAAAATAACTAATAGGTATAACCTACTATTTTATAGGCTAAAGAGAGAATTTAGTAAACCATAATCAACAACGTGTCAACTAAGCCCTTCCAATCAAAATCTCTCTTCTTGCGGAAGAGCTTCTCTCTCTACCTAGGGTAGAGTTTTCCTCTTTTCCCTCCAATGGCTGATAGCACTCTTGGAACCTTAAAACCCCCATGATGCTGGCCTTGTTGCTCCTCCACTATGGATATGTGGGCACTCCAGATTTGGTAAGTTTGGTCCACGAACCCTAACCCCAAATCCTTCCCTCTCCCATCACGACACCATGAACCCACACACGAACAATCACCAAACCACCTCCTCCCTTGTCCATAGCTTCGTAGACTTCAAGCCCCTTCCAAGGTTGATCGCACAGTAATCTCCAGCCAACCCACTCCACATTCACAGAGCCCCTTTCAATCTAATCCCAAATCGCCATCTATTTATCCCAAAACATAAACAAATTCAGCAAAACCGACCACTATAATTCCTATTATGAGGAAGCAAAGCGCAACGACCTAATCTTCAATTTTCTCAACAAGCGAAGGAAAGTGACCCAGATTCAGTTCGGAGCACGCAAAGAGCATTTCAACATCTTGCAAATCGGAGCAATGGAAGGTGAGAATGAGAATGACTTAAGACTAACAGCATTATGCAAAAGCTTAGGGCACCTCTAGTCAAAAAGTGATGTTGTTGAAGTGTCAAATGAAATCCCTCCTAATAAAAGGCAAGAATGTAATCTTACTCTATTTGGCAAGTTGTTCTCCAAACCACATGTCAATTTCCAAGCCTTTTCTACCACAATGAAGAAGGCATGGAAAATTGAGTTTGTTGCTTGTCTGCAAAAAGAGCCAGGACAATTTTCTTCTGTGTTTCAATCTGAAGAAGAAAAAGAGAGAGCTAAGAAAACAGGCCCATGGTCTTTTGCAAGTAACTTATTAGTGCTAAAACAATGTGACTCAGAGATCCCAGAACACTGTTATGACTTTACTCGCTGTGTCTTCTAGATTCAAATGGGAAGGATCCCCCTAGGATGGTTTAGAGAGGACGTGGCAGCTGGTTTGGCTGAAAGAGTGGGGCGAGTTGTAGAGATACAAATGGAGACTAGAGGAAATGGCCCACAAAAAGTAGGAAATGTGAGAGTAGATATGGATTTGAATTCACCCTTAAAATCGAGAGCGATATTGGACATAGGGAAGAAGAAGCTATGGGTGGAATTTAAGTATGAACAACTCCCACATTACTGCTACACATGCGGTGGGCATTACGCCACTGACTGTGAGGAAATTCCCTATGAGCAGACCAAATGGATAAAAAATAAGATAGGAAATTATGGACCTTGGTTAAAGGCGGAAATACGCGATTCCAGCCCTCATTGGAAAGCATTCTACGGTCAACTTGAAACAAATTCAGATATGGAAGAAGTAATTCCTGAAACGCCTGCAATAGAAAATGGTATGGGAGAAGAGATTAGAAAAGAATCGAAGACACGAGCTTCTATTATACGTGGAAAGAAAATGGTAGAATTTTATCCGACTAACTATACAAATGAAGGCTTGGCAATAGACCTCAACAAGAAAGATAAAGGGAAACAGATTATGTGCATCGACCTCCCCAAAGTGAACTTTAAGGAGGAGGAAAGAAACAACAAGAAAGGCTTGAAGACTCATACAACAAAAAAAAAAAAAAAAAGCAGAGAGAACACCATTATGCTTATGGATGAACAGAGCTTCTAGATACTCCCGTTCAGATTGTGAAGGAGGGAAATGATTGGGCTTTGGTGGCTAGCCCTAATAAGCCACCATAAATGTCATGAAAATCATCAGCTGGAACTGTTATGGGGTTAGGCAATCCCCTGATGTTCCAAGAGCTGAGAGCTCTAGTTGCTCTTGAAAAGGCCTACCACGGTCTTTTTAATGGAGACTAAGAACAAGGAGTTGAAGGTTGAGGGTGTTATCAAACGCCTAAAATTTCCAAATAAATGTCTAGAGAACTCGAAGGAATTACAGGAGGACTAGCACTTATGTGGAGTGAAGAGGTGGATTTAAGGGTAATTACCAGCACCAGAGCCTTCATTGACGTGGAATGTCAGGATCCGACAAGCGGCTGTCACATGCGAATAACTTTCCTCTATGCTTCTACCAATTATGGGGAGAGACTACTCTTATGGCAGAAATTAAGGGAGATACGGTCACAAAACCTACTACCATGGACATGTATGGGGGATTTTAATGAAATATTATACGCTTGGGAGAAGGTAGGAAAAAGGGAAGCTAACCATTATAGAATAGCAGCGTTTCGTGACCTCTTGAACGATTGTTCCCTAATGGATATTGACAGTAAATGTTACGCCTACACTTGGGCCAACAACAAAGCAGGAGCGGACTTGGTTAAAAAAAGATTAGATCGAGTAATATGTACCATGGAATGGCGGGTGACCTTTCCAAACGCCAAAGTTTAGGTTCTACCAGCGGTTGGCTCTGATCATAGCCCTCTTCTTCTCGTGTTGCACCCTAAAAGCAAGAAAAGGAAAAAACACTTTAGGTTTGAAGCTTATTGGCTGGAAGAAACAGAATGTAGGGAGATAATCAAGCAAACATGGACTAAAAATCCCTTAACTAAAAGTAGTTTTTTAGACAAAGTTCAAGAAGTATCAAAGGAACTTGCAAAATGGAGCAAATATGAGTTTCCTAATGCTGCCTATCATATAAGAGAGCTGAAGCGGACATTAACAGAGTTAACAAATAGACCTCCAAAAAGATGCTACAAGGAGGAATCTCGGCAGGTTAGGGATCACATAGAAAAGCTATGGAGACAGGAAGAAAAATACTAGGGGGCTTAGGATGCGTATAAATTGGCTCAAATGGGGAGACAAAAACTCAAAGTATTTCGACGCCACAACAGTACAGAGAAGGCAGCGAAATAGAATCATAATGTTGAAGATAAATGAAGAAACTTGGTGCAGGGAGCCGAGCGTACTTAAGCAACATATCCAAGGCTTTTATCAAACACTTTATGAAACTATGGGTTCGAGGAACATCTAGCCAATTCTAGACCAATGTCCTAGCCCGATAAATGAGACAATTAATGCACACCTCATGGAAAATGTGAGAATGGAAGAAGTAGAAGAAGCAATATTCCAACTGGGTTCACTTAAAGCTCCAGGTCCTGATGGTCTAAACAGGCAATTTTATCAGCACTTCTGGGAGGAAGTAAAGCATAAAGCTATCCAGCTAGTACAAACCTTCTTTGAGATAGGTATCATCAATCCCACCCTTAATCAAACGCATATCTCCCTAATACCGAAAGTCAAAAATTCAAAAAGCATAACCTAATTTAGACCTATAAGCCTATGTAATTTCAACTATAAAATCATAGCAAAAGTGGTGACAAATAGACTGAAGAGATGGCTCCCAGAAATTATCACTTCCGAACATAGTGCTTTTGTACGAGGCCGGCAAATCCAAGACAATATATTAATAGTTCAGGAAGTTATCCACCAGCTCCAGATCAAGAAGAGAAAAAAGAAGTTCCAAGCCATTATGAAACTTGATATGCAAAAAGCGCATGATAAAGTAGAGTGGGATTTTCTGGAGGCATGCTTGCTGAAAATGGGATTTAATACAAGATGGGTTGGGCTGATAATGCAATGTGTCGCAACAATAACTCTTAATGTGAAGGTAAATGGGGAGCCTATGCAATCTTTCAAACCATCAAGGGGATTAAGGCAAGGTGACCCTCTCTCACCTTATCTATTTATCTTGGTGTCGAATGTATTATCGTGGTTAATGCATAAGGCTATGACAGATGGAAGCCTCAAAGGGATAACCTTGAACACACACTACCCTACTCTATCACATCTATTTTTTGCCGACGATGCCATTTTCTTCCTTGATTGGACTATTTCAGAATGCCAAAACTTAGCAGCTGTCTTAAACCAGTATGGTTTCGCCACAAGACAAGCAATCAATCTCAACAAATCAGGAGTATGTTTTAGCAGGGGCTGTCCTCCAACTCTAAAAAGAAATTTGGCGCAAGAACTTCGAGTGCTGATCATTGACAAAACAGGAAAGTATCTCGGAGTCTCGATGGAGTGGGGTAAATCAAAAAAAGAGATGTTTGCCTGAATCCTAACTCGGGTAAACATGAAGTTGGAGGGCTGAAAAGAGAAAATACTGTCCAAAGTAGGTAAAGAAACATTGATAAAAAGTGTAGTGCAAGCTCTACCTCAATATGCAATGTCGATCTTTAAAATACCCATCTCAATATGTAAAGCAATCGAAAGAAGAATAGCATCTTTCTGGTGGAAACAAAATGACAAAAGGAACGGCTTGCACTGGAAGAAATGGGAAGTATTGAAACTGAGAAAAGATGAAGGAGGGCTCGGATTCAGAGATTTGACAAATTTTAACAAGGCAATGCTGGGAAAACAAGCTTGGAGGTTATCTCAATCCATCTCAGCTTTATGGAGTAGAATTCTGAAAGGAGTCTACTTTTCCAATGGAGATATATGGAAGGCAGGGAAAGGGTTGCGCCCATCATGGGGTTGGCAAAGCATTCTGGTGGAGCGAGAAACTATTGAAAAGGAGGTTGAATGGAGGGTAGGTGATGGCAAGCAAATCAGAATTCGAGAGGATAAATGGCTGGTGTATGGAGTTATAGGTGGCCCGACAAACAAAGACGACCCTAAAATGGTGGCCGAACTTATAAGCGAAGAAAGCAGAGCATGGAAAGAAACGGAAGTTCAAAACTTATTTGAAGACTGAGTAGCAAACGAAATCCTCTCCATCCCTCTAAGCCCAAATCAGGAGGAAGATAATCTAGTATGGAAAGAGAACAGGGCTGGATTGTACACAGTAAAGAGCGGATACCACAAAGTGTGTGCATGAACTATAGAAATAGAACAAAACAGAGCATCAAGTTCATTCCAGCCCCTTCGAACATTATGGACACAACTATGGAATTTATCTATCCCCCTAAAGATGCGCATCTTTACATGGAGTATCTGCCAAAATGCAATACCCACACGAGAAAACCTCTACAAAAGAAAGGTGGTACCTGATCCAATTTGCTCACTCTGCAACACACACCCAGAAACTACCGAGCACTTGTTCCTTCTTTGCAAGTGGACAAAGAATATATGGATAGACCCACGGATTAATCTCATGTGTAAACCCACAAACATATCCCGGTTTGATAAATGGTTGAAGGAAAGCTTCCACGGCAACAAACACTCACCCGAGAAGGAATTGGTGGCGATGGTCCTCTGGTTCATATGGAAAGCCCGCAACAACACCATCTTCAGATCAAGACCGCTAGACCTGAACAACATTATTGACCTCGCACAAGCACACCTCCAAAATTTCAGAAGATGGCTTAACAAAAACGAAGCTCAGAAACCCACAAATCTGCACTCACCGAGAAGATGGAGACCGTCGAAGAGAGGAACGCTGAAACTAAACGTTGATGGCTTGTGGGTACCAGGAGAATCGGTTGGATCTGTCGCGGAATACTGAGGAATCACGTTGGATAGGTGATTGATGGCTTCGTGCGTGACATTCAAGCCTCCTCCCCCATGCAAATTGAAACTCTAGCGATTATGCACGGGCTGGAGTTTCTGCAACTCAAAAAGGAGTCGCACATGGAAGAAGCCGGATTTGAACAAGTACAAATAGGGAAAGTGCAATGCAAGTCTAATCGTTTAACTGCAATGCAAAGCCTACTGGGTCGGGCTGAATACCCCTGGAATGTGAAGACCATTCTTGACCAATGCAATGTAATTTTAGCCCAATCAAATGCGATACAGGTAGCCTATAGCCCACGGGAAGCCAATTTAGCTGCTGACTAGTTAGTGAAGGCAAACGGAGCAAAATCACTCCCTCAAAACTGGAGATCTAGTCCTCCTTCAACTCTTTCGGAAATTTTATGCTCGGAATCTTACTTGTCGCCTTCTTGTATTTCTCGTAATTATGAATGAAAGTATCTACATTTTCTAGGCCCTTCCCATTATGGGTTTCTGCTTAAATACAATTACCTACACTTTAGGCCTAGGCCTGTTATTAATAAATGCTAATACCCAATTCAATAATATCATTATAGGGTTTAACAAATATTGGAATATTAATTAATCCGATAATTTAAGATATAAAATTAATTAATTAATGTAAACCCATATTATATAAAATTTCCAACATAAATTTGTCACAAGTGTATCGATTTAAAGTTTTCTAGTGATCAAATTTTAGTTTGGGATGATATCATTATGGGATTTTTGGTGATATTAAATTTATGTAATTCCATTTTTATGGCAACTAAAGAGCGCCCTACGGATGGACAGCTAGGAGGAGCTGAGAGGGGCTCATTGTCCTTGTTCCCATGTCCAAAAATATCCTCTTGTATCGGTAAATTTTCTCTTATAAAACATATTTTTAAAGTTTTTAAACAGAAAGTTTTGCTTCAACCTAAATAGTTAGGTCTTCCATGTATATGTAGTCTTAGATGAACAGGAAACTTCCACTTTTGGTATGAAATTCAATGTGTCATGACAAACAAGTTAAAAATTTATCTCGATTGATTTTTTTTTACATGCTTTATTTTTTTAAAGAAAAATTATCAAAAAAGTCATAAATCTATTTTATGGCAATCAAGTCAATTCTAAATTTTAAAATTATGTCAATTTAATCATAAA
The DNA here is from genome assembly GCA_016097545.1 of Eucalyptus victrix. Lineage (NCBI taxonomy): Eukaryota > Viridiplantae > Streptophyta > Magnoliopsida > Myrtales > Myrtaceae > Eucalyptus > Eucalyptus victrix. The sequence goes on along the minus strand of CM027841.1, from coordinate 48,959,632 downwards.
TCTTTCAATTGTATTAATTTAGTCCAAAACTTTTTAACAATTTGCCAAACTAGTTTTAAACACTTTAACAAATTGTTAATTTAGTCATTCCGACTAGTTTTTGTAGGATATCACTGACGTTGCGATTTAGTCAATATCAACTATCTTATATAAAGTGGTTGACACTAACATTGTCTTAAGTGAAGTGACCAATGCTAATGTGGATAATTTTTACTTAAAAAAAAGAATTTTGTATTTTTGTATTTTATGTTTTCGTTTTTCCTCCTTTTCTTACTTGGGGTCAGTTTAGGCTTGGTCAACCCTCATTGGATTTGGCAAGGGTTGTGACCCTCACCCAAGGGCTCGTGGGGCAATGACCCTTGCTTAGTTGTTGGTGAAGGTTGTCGGTCTTGTGTAAAAAGAGGAAAAGAACTAAAAAGAAAAATAAAATTTTGAAAAATTGATTTTTTTATTTTAAAATTATTTACATCAACATAGTCCGCGTTACAGTAGGTGGCCGATGTTGACTGAACTACAATATTAGCAATATTCAATCTAAATTAGCTAGGATGATTAATTTGACGATTCATCAAAATGTTTATGATTAGTTTGGCATAACGTTAAAACATCTAGGATTAATTTGGTATAATTAAAACGTTTATAACCAAAATGGTGAGTTATCAAAAGGTTTCCGATTGAATTTTCACAATTAAAAATTTTAGAATTGAATTGATTACTATATAATAGGTTTATGATTTTTTTTTAACAATTTTCCCTTATTTTGAAGAATCACTCGTCAAAATTTGTGAAATTTCCTTTGTATTCATCATCTTCACTACCTATTAAAAAAATACAACATCCAATCAAACTTATTAATTGCGTTTCATTCTTAAACTACTTTAAAATGTTATTGTTAACTCCGAGATTTTGAGCTTCTCAAATCTCAGTACCACCAATTTTTTTCGCACGAAGCAAAATTCCCGAGCTACTCTTTATAATTTGTCTCCCCCAATATTTAATTACATTAGTTTAAAACCTCCACCATCTCTAATCCGGCAAAATCGGCCCCTATTTCTTTAAGTTTTCAAATAAGATTCCAAGGCACTCTTTATGAAAAAAATTGAATAATTTGAAATATATCATTTTAGAAATAATTATTTATATCGCTTACAAATATGAATAAGAAAATATTTTCATAGACTAGGAAAATATTCTATGAAAATATTTAAATACAAATTATATTGATAATGAAAATATTTTTATTGATAAATTATTTGAAAAATATAAGCATTTTATTTATTTATTTTTTCGCGAAACAAATACTACCCTAAATCATTTCATATATTTTTGTTAGGATATTTTGGCACATTTTGATGATTGGAATTTGAAAAAATTCTCAAAAGCATTTTTGGCACGCGTTGCACCATGGCAACTAAAGAAAGTTCATGTAAAGGGCATGTGCAAGTGCAAGGAGAAGAAGGTCAAGAGACAAGTGTAACTTCTTGTTGCTTGCAAGTCTTGTTCTATCTGTCTCAAAAGTAAGTTGGGAACAATTTATTAATTTTTGGAACTTGAAATTAATTTGCATAAATGAAATCTAAAACTTACTCGTGTCGATGGGTTCCAATCGATCAATTTTTTTATTTCGTTTTTAGTTAATCAAAATAATTATATGTCAAAAGCAATAATCCATAAAAAATAAGCACATACACTAAAATAAATAATAAAAAGTTCAAAATACATAATTAAGCTTTATCAATTTTTCATTTTGGATCTGATTTTCCAGTCCTTGATTTGGTTCTTACTCAGAATCTGAGAATTGAATGATAAAAATAGGAACTCGAAACCGATTCCTATAGCTGGTTCAATTTTCCCGGTTTTACCTCTAATATAAGGGAGTAACTTCTAGCACGAGCACCAACTGAGGGCCAAAACAGAAATAACAAAAAGGAAAAAAGAAAAATAAAAAAAAAAAGAAAAAAAGGAGAATCGTTATCAAAATGGGCAGTTCCCGCATTTACAATCAGTACTGGTTCCAACGCGAAATGACACGATTGCCCTCAGAAAGAAATGATCGGGAAATCCGTTGATGTGACTGTCCCCGATCTCCTCGCCCCCCGGGAGCGGCCACGCGTCCGCGGCTCGGCGGGGAAAAGTAAACGCCACGACGGGGACAAAAGAGTAAAATCGCACGCCCCACGCCCCACGCGCCCCACGCGCCTCTCCATACGTAGGGGCTGAGGACTCGTTTCAAGCGAAGGCGGGGCTCGTTGCGCGCCTCGTTTGCTTTTCCACTTCCACCACCATTTTTGGCAGCTGCTCTCTCGCCCTCTCCCTCTCTCTCTCTGCCTTCTTTTGCGCTTATAAAAGTAGCCTGCTTGAGCTTCAGTGCAAGCTCACAGGCTTCTCCATTCGCGGTCGCTCGTCGAAGCATCACGGTTCTCTTGGCGCAGCTTCCGCTCTCGGCATCGTGCAGCTCGCTGATCGGCGATTCTCTTCAGGTGAAGATTTGGTCTTTTTTTTTTTTTTTTTTTCCGGTTTCGGTTTCGCGTCTCGCGAAGTCGAAGCAAATCGAGGTTGATGTTGCCAATGTTCGTGCCGCCTCGGCTTTGTTTTTTTCGATGAACGATCGTCTCGAGCGGTTCTGGAGCGTTGCCATTTCGAGCTATACGGATACAGAGGCAAAAGGATCTTTCTTTCTCGAGGCGTCGCTCGTCTCGTCGTTGTTTCTAGGTTTTTGGAGTCGTTCGGCCCTGCGCGATTCGCTTAGTTTTTTCGTTCGTTCTCTATCTGCGTTGCGCGGTTCGTCGGCTTGTTTCCCCTCTCGAGCGAGACGACGTATCGCGAGAGTCGGTCGAGTCCGTTGCGAGACTTGCTCGTAAATCCGTTTCGCGTTTTTTCGTCGAGGTCTAATCGGAAGGCGAAGCGGTTCCTGATTCTTCTGCCGGTACTAGAAACACTCCCGCGATCGTCTGCGTTTTCAAGGCGTTCGTTCGGGGAGTGTATCGAAAGGAAGTTGACGAAGATTGCTGTCATGTTTGTCATTGAACGTTTTGTCTACGAAAAAACCGGTGAGGAAAAAACCGGTGAGAATATTATTTTTTTTATCCAACTGCTGTTATGGTCTTCAAGTGAGATTTTCATGCGAAGAAATTGAGTCCTATGAAGGGGAATGCATGTCCTGTGGTGAAAAGTGATAAGGGAATATCAACATCTACTGTTTTAATATGAAAAAAAGATGGAGACTATACTGGTGAAAATCTGATAAGGAAAGGTGGAAAACATACTTGTGTTGGGCGCCAATAGAATAAAGTGAATATATATTGTAATCTGGGAGGCCAAGTTTGTAAAAAATACTTATTTACAATCCATATTTGTTCTGTGAATAGATTTATATATATGGTTTTGTGACTTTTGACCGAATGGACTCGTGTGTTCTGATGCATTTTATTGAATTTTTTGTTCATGGATGTAATGACTGCAGCACCTAAAGAAAATCTAATTCACAATTGGTATTCCCCGAGAGAAATGCTTCACGTAGTTGTTATTTGCATGAAATTCTAATACTTGCTGGGCATTCCTACTGAGTGCTTTTTGTCATTCTCATTACATTATCCCTTCATGTAACATGTTAAACTTGCTGGATAAATTTAAACATTGGTCTTGCAACATGTGGAAATCAAGTTCCAGGCCATGGCCTTGTACTTGTTTGGCACAATGTCTTACATGGTAGGAACATCCTGAAGAATTTATTGGGTTCACCTTTAAAAACCTACCTGCTTTGTGTGTTTCCAAGGTAAAAGCGAGGAGTTTGTAACAATCTTAAGTCCCATATGGACTAAAAGAGCTCTCGTGAAGTGATATCTATGTAATTATTTACATCAAATGTTACTATCCTTATTTATTAAAGCAAAGGGTCTGATAGAGCAGAGAGTCCCGTGTTCACTTGTCACCTCATTTATCTCCGATTGTGATAAGTTTTCAAGCTTCAATGTTGGACCAAATATCAACATGGATCCATTGAGTATTAAATCATGCAATCATGTAATATTTTATAGCTGGAGTCCTATATTTTCCTATCTTCCTCTCCTTAACCTTGTTGGTGTAATGGGACATGTGGAAATCGTTGATTCGCACGCTGTCTAACTTAGCATTCATTTTGTCATGTTGCCACTTCATGTTGCCACTGCTTGAATTAAATCAAGCATGCTTATAATTTTGGATAGCAGAATGGGTGGAAAGGCCAAGAAAAATAATCACTTCTTGGAGGAAGCGTGCCACCAAAACGGGATATCCAATTGCAGCACATCTGCAAGGAATTTGTTCAGAAAGGATCTCGGCGGAGTAATTTTGGGGTGCACTCACCATACCATTAAGGAGTGTTATGCAAAGAAGCTATTTGGTCAGTTGGATGTTTCTTAATGCGTGTCATGCGAAACTTGTTTTGGATTTTGTTGCGCACAATGGGCTACCTTTGAGTTTGAGGAACTCTCAAAATGCTTGAACAGGTCTGCCTCATCTACATTATGCATATATTAAGAAGATTGAACCTGGCTTGGCACTTTTCTTATTCAACTACAGCGATAGGAAATTACATGGTGTGTTTGAAGCCACTAGCAGAGGCCAAATGAATATAGACATACGTGCATGGACGAAGGAACCCTCTGAAGAAACCCCCTATCCTGCACAGGTTTGTGCCTTGATTTGTTGACTGTTCATTTTGTACATGCACTCATATTGTGGCTTGTGATGATTACTTGTTTGATGCTTGTGTTAAAGGTTAAGGTGAAAAGGCGTATTGACTGCCAGCCTTTGGTGGAAGAGCAGTTCCAACCAGTAATAATTTCCAACTACTATAGTACAATGCACTTCTGGTTTGAACTTGATCAAGAGCAGACAACAAAATTGATATGCCTGTTTACGTCTAATCGAATTGATGCAACTATTCCAAGGGCAAAATATCCAGACAGACAGATCACTGTGGAGAAAGATTTGCTTGCTTTGAAGAGTAGGTTAGGAGGTGAAAGAGCCAAGACCCCTGCCAGTGGATGGGATCTTGCTCAGCCAAATCAGGTTATTGAAGACTGGTCTAATGAGAGTCATAGGCCTGAGAAAGAGAGACTACTATTGGGATCTGATACCAATGAGTTTGCAGCGCCAGAGCATGATGAAGCTGATCAGAGTCGAAGTTATGCCAATGCAAATAATATTCCTCGAAAGTTGTGGAGCTCTCTATTCAGGTCTGATTCAACTTCTAATACTGGGGAGCAACCTCAAAGTTCCAAGTCTTTAGCTACAGGAGCGAAAGGATTTGATGACCTAATGGGGGAAGAAACTGATGACATGGCGGGATTTGCAGCTGAAGTTGGAGTTGTTGCTTCAGGTAAATGCAATCCTGAGGGCTCTGTGCCTGCTTCAGCTTGTATAAATGCCTCTACATGTCCTCCTCCACCTGAGAGTAGGAAGGAGTTTGAAGAGCATGCAAGCTTGGAACCAAGTTATGAAGCTGCTAAGGAGGCTTGGATACACCTCAGAGGTGCTTCATCAACTTCTGGTGCAACTGGTGAGCATGATGAATTTAATAGAGAGAGCCATATGTCCCAACCCCCTATAGATAAGGAGAGGGATGAACAGGCTTTATGCATAGAAAAGAAATCTATGGCTTTGTCCCCTGTGAGCATTTCTTCTAGCACTTCTTCTCAGCTGAGTTCACCTACCCCGGCAGTGACAGAGACTCAAGGTCTGATTCCTTATGAGTTCACTTCCAGTTGTGATTCTTCATCCATGATGATCACAACAGAAATGGCACCTGACAACCTGGAGGAAGGCACTAAAGTGCCGTCACTTGACGTAGGTGTTTCAGAAATTGTTGCTGAGGTAATTAGAGCCACCTGTTCCTCTATTTTACTGTATCCACTTTTGGCTATTATTTCAGTACTTGTCAGTTGTAACATGGTCAAATGTGCTTTGCAGTTGCTATGTGAAGTGCGAGGGCTCATGTTATCTCAGTTGGAACAAGCCCAAAGATTTAGTTTTATTGAGAAGGAACTGGTATGTTTCTGTTGAAATATCCCTCGTCGTTTGACAATTTCTGCCCATTTAGTGTGTATGTCCATCCCCGTTAGTCAAATCTCATTTGTCATTTCTAGTCCAGCTTAAAATTAAATTTGGGCTCTTTAACTGCCTTACAAATTACTTATCTTAGGAAGCTTGTATCTGCATGTGTAGATTCTGGACTCTGACTCAGTGCTAATGCACCGACTAACTTGTTCCCTTTAATATTGCACAGACATGATAATCTGTTAACATCAACAGTCATTCTTGCTTAGCTGAAAAGATGCATATGATAAGTCTATGTTTTCATAGACATGATAATTCAACTCTTATGATGCTATGAATCAACAATATCAGTTATTGCTCTTCTATTATCATTTTAGATTTTTGTTTTGTGGGTTTTTTTTTACTTAACATTGTATATTTGTTGGGTGTAGTAATGTCAGTTCTAGAAGAGAAAATTAGAAAGTACAAGAATCATTCTTATGGGACGTCTACTTTCTAGAATTGTATTTATGTCACTTCCTGTCAAGCCAAAGTTCTTTATATGCTGATATGGTCCTAGTTGATGCTGTTAATGGTTCTATGAATGAACTTATTGACATTGTGGATGAACTCTTACTGGATTGCAGAGACAGAAAATTTGCTGTCTAGAAGATAGATGCAAAGCATTAGAGCTCAGGGAATCTTCAGCTGTTGGGCCTTTCGGTGAAACTCAGTATGAGACTGGTTGCAAACCTCCTCCATTTAATGAGTCAATATTCATAGTGGGAGGATATGATGGTTCTTCCCATTTATCAGCCTCATATCTATATTCTCCTCATGAAGATATCATGACTTCACTGTCTCCTATGAGATTTGTGCGCTCCCAAGCTTCAGTGGCTAAATTAAGAGGCGAACTATATGTTTTTGGTGGTTTTTATGATGATGTATGGCATGACACAGGTACTAATTGCTCTCATGATATTGCGCTTGCTCTCATGATATGCATAACAATGATTTTCTTCTGTGTACTATAGTGGAGTCATACAGCCAGGAGTTCAATGAATGGACTGTTCAACCTTCAATGAATCGGCGAAGAGGATGCCTAGTGGGGGTATCTTTAAAGGATAAGATATTTGCAATTGGTGGCGCAGCTGACTGCGAGCCCTTTTCAGATGTCGAGATGTATGATCCAGACACTGGAAGATGGATCCCAACTTGTTCAATGCTACGCAAGGTACCCTAGGAGGCAGATTTTAATGATCTTGAGACATGATTCAGAAACAAGGAAAATCACACGGTGTTAGAATTTCAGTCAGAAAGAATAAGTCGTGAATACTGAGCATGGTTTGAAGGCTTAGTTGTATGGCATTCTTACACTGACTGAAGACGTTATCTTAGTTAGTGCTTCAAAGATGCCGATGTCTTTACTTATCTTATTTTATTTTATTTTATCTTTGGGTCATAGACTTTACATATCCTATCGACATGCTTCTTATCATCAATTTTTTGCATATGCATGAATAATAGTGTGACGAATTGAATCTTTTTTGTGGGTAAAAGTGAGATTTTTTTTTTCCTGTTGCTGTAAATATTACAAAAGAGTGGAACACCTTAGTTAGTAGTGGGTAAAGAAAGCAAAATTCCAGCTGTCTCATGGGTATTCTTAACCTTAAAATACTCTATTCGATGAAACATAGCATCTTCTATATCTTGTATCTTCAGTACCTATTACATTTGAACTTGCCCGCTTCTTACCTTTTTACTTTGCTTCTCTTGGTTGCTTCTGTCAGCGACTTGCTCCAGCTGCTGCAGAACTGAATGGCATGCTCTATGCTGTTGGAGGATATGATGGAGAAGACTACTTGGAGTAAGACTTATGTCTGCCATTAGATACGATCCCTTTGATATTCTAAAGTTGTAGTTTGCTTCTGATGATAAATCAAACACCGAGCTTTGAGGCTGCTACTTGCACTTATTGTGACTAGAAAAAACGTTAAAATTGTTGCTAGGAATATGTTCTGCTTGATATTTTAGGTTTAATATGGGATCAGCAAAACTCAGCTCGCTTCTCTTCGATTTTTACATGCACCAGGAATTAAAAAAAACCCTATATACGCCATGTAAGAGGACAACACAGACGAAGGTTTTCCCCTGATTTTTACTCCTTTCTTTTGGAATTACATAGGATAGGGGACGGGGAACACTGAGACACTTCCAACCGGATCTTTTTCATGAGGACATAGTGGGCTCCTACCTAACCCTACCCTTGGTCTTCTATTTATTTTGTCTCCCACTGTGATGGCATTCTGGTTTTACTTGGTGGGCGGGACATTTCGTGGTAAACTAGATCATTAGTATAAGCTCTATATCTTAACTTTTGTAAATATTACTCTGTTGCACCACTGCTGGCTAATAGCCTAGTGTACTCGATCGTAATAATAAATCGAGAAGGTTCTTAATATATATCTGTCAGCAAAGATCATTGACTGCTTGATGTAACATTCTCAGTCTGTCGCTTGTTGCTTGTGCATTCTTTGGTTTATACTCAGGCAGGGATATGCCTGCTTGAATTCTCTCTTTGCAAACTCAGAAGTATACAGAGCTTATATTGTCATCTTCCCTGGTGTCCTCATTGGACATTTTCTCTACTATGTTAGGTCAGCAGAAAGATTTGATCCTCGAGAACGCTCATGGAGACCGATAAAGGAGATGAGCATGAAAAGAGGGGGTCATTCTTTGGTCGTCTTGAACCAAAAGTTGTGAGTAGATCTTGCCCTGAACCCTCTTTAGTTTTCGACCAAGTGAACTGCCATCTTTTGGTTGACATCACGGCTTTACTAAAGGGCTGCATTAGTGTGACTCTTAGATATCCGCTGATCAATCTCGAGCTCTTGTCCTGGGTTCAAGCTAAAGCTCTTGTCCTCATAAATCCCTCTTGATTTAGTTTATCGAAAGTGACGGGTTATGGTGGGAGTTCGTGCGGGTGGGCACAAGTTAAAATTGTAACTATTACTTGAAGAGTTTCTTTGCAGATATGCTGTGGGAGGCTACGATGGATCTAAAATGGTGGCGACAGTGGAGCTTTTCGATCCTCGTGCTGGTTCGTGGATGATGGTGGAATCGATGAATGAAGCAAAGACATATCATGGAGCGGTCGTGATGGGAGATGTGATATATAGCCTCGGTGGACTGAACGAGGACATGGAAGTACTCGACACGGTATAAAGATTGTCCTTTCATTCAAATTCTATCTTTTCTTTAATGCCTACCATGTCTTTATGTTAATATTTTCTGTGTTGCTGCTCCACATCTTCCACCTCTTTGATGGATTTTGCGGACACTCTGCACTCACTATGAAAATGTTGTAACTTATGCGTGTGAAACGAATACTCTGTTAGCTTAATGCACAGGCATCTAATGTTTCGATAATGGCGCGTTGGTAATGATTTAGGTGGAATGTTACAAAGAGGGTCTCGGATGGCAGGAGATTGACCTGAAGGCTTTTGAGAAGAGGTGCTATTTCTCTGCAATCGTGGTATGACAGAAGATAGAGGTCCTACACTCGGTTCAGTGCTATGCAAGTTGAGCAGGGGAGCATGATCTCGTTGGGGATTGCTTCACTTATTGAGCGCGGTCAAAGCTCTTTATCTGTTTTTCGGGTTTCTGTCTACCTTCAAGCAGACAACCTTCTTCAATAAATAAGGAGGATTAAGGATGGTGTTGTGAATACGGTAAAAAGTGAGTGAACATAGGCAATGTAATCTGTTCTGTTCTCTGGACTGCAGCCTTTTGGGTCTACAACAACCTTCCACGCATCATGGTTGTAACATTAACCCTGCAAAACCCCAAAATGCGAAAGTTGCCAAAATGTCCCCTATGGTTTGCATTTAAGTTTATTTATTATTGCAACAATGACCAGCAGGCAGTGAGAAGTTTCTTTAAAGAAAATGCAACGAAACCGGCACTCCTTATTTTGAAAGATCTCCAAACCAACAATGCTCTCAATACTCTAAAATGGGATGGCAACTAGACAGTCACTTGGCTTTGTCGCACCAGGGTTGCATTTGCATGCACACCGTACAGGCGAGTGTGAGAATCCTCAGACACAAATAAGCAAAGCCTTAGCTTTATGAATTTCTCTTCAATTCAGGTAGGGTTGAACCTATAGTTCCCGAGTTTCTTTGGAAACCAGATGCAAAATCAGTAGAGTTCATACATCTATATTTTTCTACGTGGCAAATTAGAATCGCTTTAAACCAATGGCGAATGTGAATCTTAAGTGGGAGTAAAAAACTGAGACCTCATCAACCAAACCAGCAGAAATTTTTAATCCTGTTAAGGCAGCGTATCACTGGACACCAACACCGGGAAATGATGGCAATACAGCCAGAAGAGGATCTCCATAACCAACAGCTTCTGGAAAACCATGCAACAAATGGTGAATGTTAAAGAGATGATGATGATGATGATGATGATGATGATGATGCAGCATTTCAGTTGGTACAAATGACAATGACGATGCAGTATTTCGGTCAGTACAAACAGACCAGGAAACAATGGTAAAATTCATACCTCCATCATCAATAAGGAGCTTTAGAACTTCTCCCGAGACATCTGACTGCTCAAATTTCAACAAGAAATTGTCAAAAACAGAATGAGGCAGGGAAATGACCAAATTAGAATACTCAGAATGTGCTTACTTTCACAGGAAGTTCGGTGCCAAACTGATCCAACCAACCTATCACTTGGCCTTCCTTGATCAGATCACCCTGTTTACATGAACTGACCTTTTAGATTTTGCTCCTACTTACCTACCCAATTCAGCTAATCTGTAGACACGTGTATGAATGCTTCTGTACATACTTCACATGTGTATTGATGAGTGCTAGCGTGCAGGTACTTATATCTACATATCATACCATATAGTGTAGACATTATCATAAGGAGATAACTTCTATAGAAACAACAGTTTATGTATGCTATTTGCTGATTGGTGTTGTGTAGACATTATCGCAATGGGAAACTTTCCAAAGAACCAACAATTTGTGTGAATGCAATATGTTAGCCAAGATGGAAAGGAGTCAAAAGAAATAAGCACTGGCACTAAAAAACTTGATCAATTTACTAATACGACCTTTTCTTAGATGAGCCTGTAAAAGATGAGTAATCATTAGTTGAATGAGTTGCATGTGCTAAAATGAACATGGATCATCCGATCAAGTGGAACCTACAAAAGACCCACCATTTTCAATGTTCTAGGTTCATTTTGATTCATTTATCACATACACTTAATAGTATCTCAGAAAAGACAGTTTGATAATGGCATTGACTCAAGAATTTCACCAATTGTAGCCCACAGAGTTGTCTTTGTTAATAGGTGAACGACTTTCTTTGAGGTATTCAAACAATCCCTACAGTTTCCCAAACAGATCACAGTCTCTTAAAAAGCTGGGCCCATAAAGTTATCTTTGTTACGCAGGTGAATGACCTTTCCCAAGGCATTAAGACAATCCCTACAATTTCCCAACAGATGCCGGTTTCTTAAAAAGCACCAACCTCTTGAAATGTGCTGAGTCATTAGTATCTAGCCTACGTGCGCATGCTTGTGCTTTTGTGCAAGAGGGGAGTTTTACAACACGCTGAATTGAGGACCTCTATAGGAAAGACATGGATGTCTATGATTCAAGAAAATGGAAACTTCAGAGATGCTAATCACTGTGAAATTTCTACAAGAAGGAATTTCCGATTCAAAATCCATAGGCAAGCGAGAGATACCTCTTTACAGCTGGGACCTTGCCTCCTTCCCTTAACTGTTCTTCCCTTTTGGAAGGAGCCAACCTGAAAAAAGCAACATGAGATGCACAGATCACAAAAATAGAGAGCTGAAAATGCCAAAAACTCACTGTTGGAGAGGATACTAGAACATATCCACTAGATCCTGACACTTCCAATGCCTTGACTTTTGCTGATTTTCCAAAGGTGACATTTATAAATGGAGCAGCCTTCTCTGAAGAGGGTTTTGGTGCTGATGGAGGTGAAACACCCAAGCTTGACTTGTTAACAGGCTCGGCTGGAATAGGTGGTGATGTTACTGGTGAAGCTATGACTGGTGCAGGGACTTCTGCTGCACCTACATTACGCTTCACACGCATCTCAAAGTTTCCAACCTATGAAATTTGATAGAAAAGTGAACTCAGAATGTACTAATCGTAAAACTTATTAAATCAACTATCATATCTGCTGTAAGTCTACATGGACCCTGAAAATATCATCTCATAAGTGCAACCCCTAGAAATCATTAAGCACATTTTGAAAATTAAGCGTATAAACTTCAAAGACTTGAGCATCGTGTAACTTACTTCTGCAAAGTAAGAGCACATAAATAATTACCTTTAGCTTCAGTTCTGCAATCTGTGTCTTGTCACAAACTTCCAGTAACAATGCCTGATTAGAAAAGAGTTATTTATCAAGTTCTTGATGAGAGGGCTAGAGGAAAAAGGAAAGAACAAATACTCAAATGATGAGTTTTAAAATGATTACAGCTCTATACAGTCTTTGAATAGTCCAAAATTCAATTATTTCTACAGTTAGAGCTTTAAAAAGGTGGACAAAATTCCTGTGGTAAGATAAAACCAGTCAAGAAGTACATCAATTATGAAGCTTTGACAATTGCATAAGGTTGGGAAGAACTCTGTTAAATACAAAGAAGAAAAGAGATCTTGGGTAATAGTTAGGATTTCCCATGCTCCTCTTTTTCTGTTATATGTACATACATAATCAAAGAAGTGCCACTATACAAGTATCCAGAATATGAGTAATACGCAGTACTAAGAGGTCTCTTGACAAGGTCAATCTATAAAATTCTTTAACTCAAGGGCAGCAGATCATCTAAGGAATTGAATTCATGTTAAAAAGCCAGTGCCTCCAATGAGACCCCTGTGCTGGAGATGTACTAACTTAGAAATGCATAATTTCAGATCCCGACATGTACATCATAGGAGTAAAAAACTCCTAACTTCAAGCGTGGTGTCAGGAAGGAAATGACAAATTTCAACCAGTTTGAGAACCTTCAAAACCTTCCCCCTGGTAATTAGAGACCTATTTGAGACCCCTGCCTGAAGCAATAGTCTAAAAATCAAGAATGCCACTAGCAAGTGCTGATCATTAAGATAATCCTTTACCATGATTTTTCCCTATGGTAACCTTGGTTGCCAAAACAGAATGATGTCTTTTGTTGTTGTTGTTGTTTTTTTTTCCCCTTTTCAAAATCTAACAAGAATAATAGTTAAAGCAGCTAAGATCCAGAAACTTCAGTCGGCGCTTGCCTTTCATGCCAGTTTAGTGAGAGAGTTATCCCATCAAAGAATATCACGAGTATCTGAAGTTGTCAATGCAAATAGGTTCATGTGTTCAGAAGACCCATCCACAGTGATTCGAGTATTACTCCCACATTGCATGCATAATATAAGATCGAATGGGAAAATTAGCACACCTGAAATCCACTGGGAAAAGTTGCATCTTCAAGAGGCCCCTTCTCCACTGATCTTCCAATGCACTCTGAGGAAACTTTAAGATTTCATGTTTAAGTTCGTTATGGACAGTGACACAAAAAAATACAACAGACACTCGAAAGCCTCACGCATAATGGCACATTATCAATACATGATCAGGTCAGAAGAATTAACAGCAGCTGGATGTCCCCAGCAGAAAAAAGATCACTGAATCAGAGGTGACATGAGCTGATCAAGAGCAGTCCAGGTTAGAGATTCCAGTTTAAAACCAATTAATCTCCCTATCCTAAGCAAAGTAGCCCTAGAAACCAATGACAGCGCCTGAAACCGGAGTAGAATAAAATTGTCAAGCGCCGCTCCTAATTGTGAACCATTATAATAATTGACACCAGTCACACCACGATGCTAAGCATGCCAACTTCTCAATCCAGATCTGAGGAAAATATTTTGCAGGAAAAGGGAACGATCTTAATTTTGAGGTAGAAGTATCACAATTATCAAACTTGGCCAAATTGATAGAAATATCGTCAGAGTTGGAACATAAAGCATTCTTAAGAAGGAAAAGGCAAGTCAAATTAAAAATCAATCTTGCCATCGGTGTCAATTGATACGGCAGAATCTGATGTTCTTATGCATGAAATTTCAGCCACGCTCGTCTTTTTGGAAGGAGAGAGAAGGTTCCTACCATACGGCAACCGTTGAACTCTTATGTTGCTTGAATTGGCCTTCTTGTAGTGATGCATACCGACCAGTCCAGTCTTCTCTGGCAAAGACCTCACATGTGATGGGACACCAAAAGAACCTGACCAAAGAAACAGAACTATCATCTTTGGTGTGGGGATCCTTTTCTGCAACAGGAGGAATATCATAACATGATGCCGGACAATATGCAACAAGAAGCAGACAAAAGGAAATGATGTTAAGCACAAGTCAAAGCTGCCGAAACGCGCAATGCAGAAAAAAAGCACACTAGATCATACTTCAAAGTTAAACTGCCTTCTGAGCTAGAAAATGTCATCCTGCTTCATCGTGATTAGACTAATGTCAGTTTGAGAAATATAAGAGGCAAGTGCTCCTTTGGCCTCCAAAACTTACCAGTCGTATTACAGGGAGCAAGGAGAGAATTTTCAAGCTTCTCAGCAATAAACAAGTAGGATCACAGTCACGGGATCGATGGTGCCAAGCAAGACATGGATATGACTATCAAACTTCAAAGTATATATCCACAATAGTTCAAGCACATCACCAATAACTGCAACTAGGTCTACAAAGCTCGAAGCGTGATCATCTCACACAATACTATACGACATTCAATTGATTCAACTTCAGCTCCAGTCAGACCAAGCAAGACAAGGAGATGACTATCAAACTTCAAAGTATTCATCTACAATAGTTCAAGCAGGTCGCCAACGATTTCAACTAGGTCTACAAAGCTCGAAGTGCGATCATCTCACACAATACCCCACGACATTCAATCGATTCGCCTTCAGCTCCAGTCTGACCAAGCAAGACAAGGAGATGACTATCAAACTTCAAAGTATTCATCTACAATAGTTCAACAGGTCGCCAACGGCTTCAACTAGGTCTACAAAGCTCGAAGCATGATCATCTCACACGAGACTACACGACATTCAATCTATTCGACTTCAGCTCCGGTCGGACCAAGCAAGACAAGGAGATGACTATCAAACTTCAAACTATTCATCTACAATAGTTCAAGCAGGTCACCGACCACTTCAACTAGGTCTATAGAGCTCGAAACGCGATCATCTCACACAATACTCCACGACATTCAATCGATTCGACTTCAGCTCCGGTTGGACCGGAGCTCAGTCTGATCCTCCTCAAAAACCGAGAGTTCGCAATGCAGAAATCGACACAGGTTAACAACTCGAATCAACGAATCGTCGACTACACCGAAAACACCGCGATCATCGCGCATCACTTCGGAGACGCACAGCTAAAAACACGCTGAGCGCGGACTCACAGTGGAAGGATCGCAGAGCGGCAGAAGACTCCATGGCAACCGGGTGAGAGCTGAAACGGATCGTCGCCGTCGCCGTCGCCGCCGAAGGGATCGGTCAGGAGAAGAAGATGGAATGGGAGGAGATGAATGGAGCTGAGAATGTGCGGGGGGAGAGTTTGGTTTTGAGCGGTTGGGGGAAATAATACAAACAATCCCGCGCTGGTGGCCGTCTTCGGAACGACCGCCCGCGTTCATCAATTTCTCCGTTATTCAGTTTCCCAAGTGGGGCCTCGCTAACGAGCGCCGGGGAGGTTAAACGACGTCAGCCGATCTCCACGTGGCTTCGGGCCGACGGGCCGTTTCGTGATGGGCTTGAACGCGCAAGAGGAGTCCGGATAAGTCCGATCTCAAGCGGGAGGACTGTATTTTTTCGAAAGCTCCGTTTGTTTTGTGAAAGATAAATAACTGAAAAAATATATATTTTAAAGTAATCATTTATATAGCTTAAAATTATTATTCAATACAAATATTTTTTTATTACTGACAATAATTTATATCCGAATCAAGTTTGAATCAACTTTAAAGGCCATCCTTAGGAAACTTAATTGGGTTTATGGTACACCATGTTGTAACCCAAAAAAATTAAATAAAATTGGGCTCTATCTAAGTTCCGGACCATACGTACAAGCATATGAAATGGATTTTCCATATGGAGTGATATCTGGGTATCATACGAAGTGAATGTTCGACCAAAAAAAAGAAAAAACTAATGAGAAGAAGCAAATGAATGTAAAATAGGCCTGGTGGCCCATTTGGCTCGGGAAAGGCCATCAGTTGTTATGCCCATCGTGACTGCATCGAGCTGGACCAGGCTCAGCGCAAAGCGATGCCCGCATTCTCTCAGGGTCCGTAGATTCATTTGGAGGATGCCGAACATCAATCGATCACCCTTTCAACCACAATTTCGAGACATCTCCAGGACATGACCATACCTGGAGCGCGGCAGTCCTTTTGTCTCACAATCAGAGCCCATCCTGACATGACCATACCTGTCAGGATTTTTTGCTTGTTGATTCCGCTGTCAATTTAGGACTTCAAATTTCTTCATCTATCGTGATTCGAAATTAGTTCTTCACAGGAGAAGAAGAGAAACAGGCAATACTTGGCAAAACCACCAAAACGAAAGTTGCAACATACCTCCGGCAAAACTCTGTCCAAATTTTCTAGGTGATTCCATTTTCAATTTTTTCATTGTTTGGCCATTGACTTTTGATTCGTTCGATCCATTCGTACAGACGAAAAAAGTGTTTCTCTAGTCTCCACTGGTTGAAAAAGGAGTGTCGGTGAGGCCATAAAGTCCTGAGCAAGTGAAATGAACACTGTTCTTTTCACTGATCTTTCGGTGTGTGAGTGCGTGCATGGATTCATTTCCAACTATAGGCCCATCTTCAGAAGGAACAAAACGAAATAACTATCGATAAGACAAGATAATCATGTCCTCTCCATAATCTTCATTTGCCATTATTATGAATGTGATCTCTCCTTTTGATCCTTGCACTCAGAGCAGCGAAAGGCTAATCATTCTGCCCCGGAAAGTAAATGTAGATGAGCAACGGTTCGGGAAGATAGTCTAAATGAGAGCGAAGAATTCAGAGTATCTGCACTCTATAGTCGACTTAAACCTATCCAACTAAGATGTCAAGGTTGTTGTGCAGACACCGCGTGCATTAGACGTTGAGATGCGAGTCGAATCCAGGACAGAGCGATTTTAGACACTCAATCATCCATATGGCTGATAACCACGTATATATGACGAGTGCAAATGACATAATATAGGCATGATTCTCATTAGATGCTTTGCGAAAAATGTGCTAACAGACACAAGCTAGAACCCGTTTCACAGCTCGAATTAGAGTCGTAGATCTGGACGGTAAGTTTGGTCCAGATGATTGTGAAACTCGGTTGTTGGTGAACTCGATCCATTCAGAAAACAAATCGAAAGAACAGCGGGTAGAAAATCGCGGCAACCAGCGGAAGTCTTTGGCTGTTTGTTGACTTCATCCCTACTTTAAACCCGAAATGACATATTGAAAGGGGCGAGTGGTTGTTGGCTAAACAAAGACTGACGGTCTTTGATGGAGATTCTTATGTTATGCTTATGTCTGATCTTTCATCAATTTGGGGGTCTCTTAAAACCAAGGAGTGATCGACGCATTCCATCATGGTGGCATGACCCTATTCAACTTTGTTATAACATCGCGGTCAAACCATTTAATTTTCTAGCAATTTCTTAACAGGGATGTGATGATGCCGTATGCTTTAACGGATATGGTCGGAGCTTGGAGAAAAGAGGTGTCTTGAAGCAGTATTATCCAGAATTTATTCAATTCTAGTTGAAATGTTGCTGTCTTTCGGTTATTAACTGGTGCCGAGTAGGTCAGTATTATCAACTTAATTAGATAATTTGTTAGCTGGGAGTTGGCCCTCTTCAAACTGTACTAGAATTTGGGAGAGATACTGTCATGGTTTACTACCATGTTCTGAAAATTTGTACTTCCGGCTTGAGGAATCGACTTAAAACTAGTACAGATAGTGGTACTGCCGTTGTTCCTCATATAAGCACAATAGCTGACAGACTGGACATAATCTCAATTGTCATTATAGTCAGAGAGAGAAGCTCTAAATCTGAATCTTTGCAAATGGAGAAGATGTTCTTGCTTTTTTTCTTCTTTTTTTTGGGTTGCAATTGCAAAGATTCAGATTTAGAGCAGCACAAGAAGACAGATGTTGATGTTGCAGGGTCTGGTTTTGCTATTATTTCTTCCTTTGACCCAACTAAAGGGGCTGGAATTCGACAAATTCGATGCCCATCGGCCGTGTTTCCTGGGCATGAATGTTGATGGTTATGATGGCCTTCCGAGCATCATCATCATTTTGAGCCATGTGCGTCCAGTGAAAAGAAGGGGTAAGAGAATCATGGCATGTGTTGGCACTGAGAGGGCTGATTAGGCTGTAAGTCCTTGTAAAACTATTACAATTATTGCCACTCTTTTTGTTTTGCTTAAACATTTATTGAATTGGTAATTTGGATATGACGAGGAATTCAAGAATGATGCTATGATACTATTCTAAATTGGTCTAACCATCTTATTTAGTTTACTGATATAGGACCCACAATACAGTCATTTGATGAAATTATTGTCTTTTATTTTCATTTTGTCGAGTGAAAAATTCCTATCCAGTCTTCCTGATTTAACTTGGTTTCTACCTTCCTCCTCTTAACACCTCAGATCTCGAGTTCGCATTTTTTGGGCGCAAGAGCTCTTCTAGGAAGGATCAAATTGACTGCACTCCATGTCCATGGCAGTAGAAGCAAAATCTCTCGAGGCTATTTTTCGAGGAGAGAACTTTGGACATCTCTTTTCACGTTGGACAACAATGTCGCAGGCTCGCAGCCGACACAATCATCTGGTTTTGGACCCGAAGTACTTAAGCCCTGCATGGACTCATCTTCCATGGCTTTGTGAACCCAAAAGGCTAGATGCTCTCTCCCCTCATTTACCTCCCATGAATAAAATATTCACTGCAAAGCGGTCAAATGGTGAACCGCATGTCTGTTGCCGACCTGTGAGAACTTCCAAGTCCTAACGGCTCCTGATTTTCTACGAAAACGATTTGCTCAAGTCATTGTTAATCATGGGGTTATGACAAGAACCCCGTCAGGACTTTGGACATGATTAGCATTGACTGAAAGTAACGTGTGGGAGTTACCCGTACCCACCCGAAACCTACCGGTGAAAATGATAAGTCATCAGCAACGCCATTAGAAGCTTAGAACTAGAGACATTACAGAAATCTCAAGCAATGCTGTGATTATGCCTAGGTGTTGGTGAAGTCTATTAGACAAGGGAAGAAGATACGTGGGTTTTACGAGGAAGCTTTTGCGTACCGGCGAGAGGCCGATGACATTTCTCTTTCTGCAGCTTGCTTATAGCGACTCGTCGTGGCCTTTTTTTTCCATCTGAAAATCCTGGCGAAGTCAATAACAAACTTCACCAACTTCTTTGTTGATTGCTCTATCTTTCTTGTTCACCCATCCTAATCCGATCCCATTTCCGGACATGCTTCCACCCAAAGAGACTAATCATGAGGGCAGGTGCCCCGGTTTTTCAACCGCGTTTTCTCACCATTTTCATCTTTGGATCAAGTCAAAAGTCAAATTTTTGCTTTTCCATTTCACACTAGGGGAGCACAAATTGGGAAATCGAACACATTGTTTCTTTTTACCAAAAAAACAACATTGTTATATAAATGGTAAGTTTATCCTTACTATTACGCTAAGTAAAGAGAAATTTTTATTTTTAACAAGATTGGAATCATTTTCCTCTTCTTTGAAAATTTAATTAGTTTCATCTTTGGTAGAAACTTCAATCTTCTATATATTAAACCACATTCAAAATGTCCAAATTTTTTGTTTTGTCCTTCTCTTTTGACATATGCTTGTTGTATTGTGAATTTAGGGATTAATTTCACCTCATGATTTTAATGATGCAATTTTGTGCATATGGACGACGTGTGTGTGCATTTACTTGTTGTACGAACGAGAGCCAGGGTCTTCATTATTGCACAGACAAGCAATCTTTTGCTTGGCTACAACATATCCTCTGTTCTTCATTTTCAGAAAAATCTCTGCTACGAAATTAGGCTTCATCTTTGGGCCCTTCGAATAGATATACATTCGCACTCTTTCTGATGATGTAAAGTTCGTTAGAAGATTAAGATGTAGGTAACCAAACAGCACGTAGAAATTCTACAATGGATTTGCTTCTCTCTCTCTCCCCCCTCTCCCCCCCCCCCCCTTTTTTTTTCTGCTTCTCTTTTTTTTTTTTTTTTTATGTGAAATAACTAATACTGTTCTATTATACGTAGTTATTAATGGCATAAAAAAGCTCCATAATCCCGACACCTAGGTCAAGTAAGCATTGCACTAACCTTTGGCTAGTCCAAGTCGGACGCTGCAATACCGGCAACACCACTTGCGCCACCTGATCACAATTAGAAGAGGGGGATGATTCTTATATCAGTTGATATGGATTTTAGGAGAACCACACTCTAAAATTTAGCTATTGACGTGGGAGATCTCAAGAAAAGTATGTACACGTAATCTGCAAATTTCTTCGCCAATTTGATGAAAGATGATCGAGGGAAAATGATAATTCTTTAAATAGATAATCAAATCGCTTTTGACTTTTTCTTTGTAATGGTTGAGAAAAGAGTTGATATGTCAAAGAAAATGTTGTGGTGGTCAATATAGTTCTTTATTGTATTCTAGCTTTGTGGGCAATGAAGATACTCCACTTAGGTCTTAACTTACCATGGTCAAGGTTTCTTTAACTGGCCATTTGATTTAGTGTAGCCATTTTTACACCATCCACCACCGTCACGCCTAAAAAAATGCAGCTAGCATTGGTGTTAACGCTGTCTTGAGAGTATTTATAGTTTTAATAACATTGAAAATTCCTTTATTCGGAACGGAGATTATTTAGAAAGTGATTTCTCAATCGATAGTCAATACAAAGCCTTGTAGATGTATATAATGTTATTAATTCTTGAACATTATTAATTTTGAGCTACTTTTACCATTCGATATATTTTACTTTTTTGTTGTTATTAAACAGATGTATGTTAACAAGACGTTTTTGTTGCCATCCTAGGATCATGATCAGATCTAGCGTGTCTAGCAAAAGAAGACATAGAATTTATTATTCGGTGAAGTGAGATAATCATGTTATAGTTCCTTTGTCAAAACCCGTGGCATAATTTAAGATCAAGTGGACCTAGGAAAACCTTAGAAAATTAGCATTTGAACTTTTGAGTGATGCTCTGGTGATGTGGACTTTGAAAACTTCGGATAAAAGATTTTCAGAGCGAATTTTACCAAACATCGAAGCTAATCTTTCCAAACTCGCCCTTTTGTGTATCATCGACCTCACTATTTCATTCGACCACGTGATTGGTTGGCCGTATCGTGGAAAAAGGCCTATGGCACACGGATTATAGCTTGATCTCACGTTATACAATGTGGACTCAAGAACTCGAATTTTCCCAACCAAGATTCCGTAGGGTACAGCACCCAAAATGGCAATCTCGATCCGTCAATTATCTAGCGAAGTAGGTCGCCTATTGCTGAACAGCGAGACAGGCGTAGGTGCGTAGCGATTGCCTATCCTATTAACAATACAATTTATTCAGTGCATGATATTGCGATCTATAGAATTCGATGGAAAGTTTCGTCACCAACCCACGTCGACAAAATGAACCCAAGGTGTAAAAATGTGCAACGCCATGCAAGATTGTTGCGTAGCCCAACACGTTTCTGCTATTTTAATGAAGTTCGTAGTCTCGTGCGTGAAATCATCACTTTTGTCCTTTGTATCATGAACGAAGATGTCTCTCTAGATAAATGTTATTCTGAAAAAAAGAAGAAGTGATATTTTGATTTTTTTTTCTCTTTAGCTATCACTAATTTAGAGTTAATTATGTAAGACATGAGCTAAGGTCCATCATTTGATTAGCGGTGGATTTTGGTTTCTGTCTAACTTAGTTAACGTGATTACATAAATATTTCCCAGAGTCTAATATTTACGGTAGACTGTAGACTGGCAATTAAAGAAAGTACTTTACATTCAACATCTGGTGATAGCTTATCGTAGGGAAAAATATTTAAAAAAACAATCCTTAATATATTGTATGGATGCAAATACAGTTTTAAACTTTTCAATTTGACTAATTTTATTTTAGACCTTTTGAAGATTTTTTAATATAATTTTTAATCTATTATACGAATCACAATTCAGTCCTAAATTTTTAATTTGACCAATGTCATTTGACAAATTCTGACAATTCATTAATATAGTTATGTTAGCGATTTTTGGATAAAAATCGTTAGCATGAACACTAAACATTTGATGTGGCATGGGGCATGGCCTATGCTAAGTTGGACAAATTTCACAAATTTTTAATATTTTTTTTTTTTGTCCTTTTTCTTTCATATATATATATATTTTTTTTTTTTTTTTTTAAATCCCACTATTAGTTGACGGCTTCGGTGGTGGCCAATGGAGATTGCTAGCCATAAGCAAGGGCTGGGATGCACTTGCTGGATTTGCGACGCCCTTGCCTAGGGCCGCAATGCCTTCTTCTTACTCAAATTTGACAAAAGAAAAGAAAAAAATAAAAAAAATAAACATTATAATAATTATCTATGTTAATGTTGGCCATATCATATAGGATAGCTTATTCTACATCAATAACTTTCGGTCAAAATTAATTAGAAAAATTACATTGATAAATTATCAAAAAATTTAGGAATGAATTGATAAATTGGAAATATTATGATTGAATTAGCATTCATATAATATGATTAAAATTTTTGTGGTAATTATCCCATTTATCGCATCACTTTAAAAAATTTATAACTAATATTGGTACAATTAGAAATTCTCTTGCCTTCCTTAATCTTGCTGTTAACTCCTCTATTTTAGGCGTAGACAACTGTTTTTTTTCCACAAAAATGAAACAGTTCCTAAAGAGACTAACGCCTTTTAAGCTGGTAGTAGACGGACCGACACAAACGTAGTCCTGAACAGGCATATACCGACACAAAGAGATTCATTTCACGAGTGAATTTGAATTTGGACATCTAATTCTACACATCGGTAATCACGCAAATATATTAGATCGGCAAAAAAGTTATATTTTAGACAGTGACGTGACATCTCAAGCACCCACTCCCTCTCAACAGGTGAAGAGCCACATTTTCATTACATAAAGGCATATTTTTTATTTTTAATAGGTGGTCCGACCGACAAGATATTATTATTTTTCTATTTGCATGAAGAAGAAAAAGATTGGTTTTGACCACAATGGTTTGTCCTCTCGTTACCCGTTTTATATTTGGCAAGTTTGGTGATTGATTGTAGAAGAAACACGAAACGCACGAGCAAAAGTAAAGGACTCCAAACCCAAATTTTAATCCACAAATGAATTTACCCACATAAAAAAAAGGGAGATTATGATTAAATTCGTTGAATGATTCGACCCTTTAGGAGAAGGCTTATTGAGCAAGCATCGACGGAAGCTACACACTCCTTTTGGGGAGAGGCTAGTGGGTGCAACAACTACGATTCGGGTAGAGCTAAGCTTTGTCCCCAGGGGCGGTACTGCCATGACCAGGGCTCTAAATCAAAACCTAATCTGCCAACCTCAAAACAAACGCTGTCTCTCCCCTCCCGCTGCGCTATATAATGCAGCCGATGGCGTCCTTCCTTTCTCCAACCCTAAGCAAATCAAGAGTTTGAGTCTAAACCTTGTCTAATCCTCTCTCGCATAGTCATTTGGAGACGAAGTGCTGATCGGCCGCAGCTGCATTCTCTTCGTAAAACATGGCGGCTGTCGGCAAAACCTCTTTCCTCTTGGGAGCTCTCCTCCTCTTCTCTGTGGCGGTGACATTGGCAGATGCAAAAGTTTACTACCATGATTTTGTCGTATGTTGTTTTGCTCCTTGTTTTGTCTGCTTTCCCCCGGTCTTGAGTTCGTGATGTGTTTTTGGCTCTGTTCTTTCTTCGTCCCATTGTTGATGAGCTTCTTGGACGGAAATAGGTTCAAGCGACCAAGGTGAAGAGGCTGTGCACGACCCACAACACCATCACCGTGAACGGGCAATTGCCGGGTCCAACTTTGGAAGTTAACGACGGCGACACCCTCGTTGTCAATGTCGTCAACAAAGCTCGCTACAACGTCACCATTCACTGGTAATCAAAAGCTTAGAAGAAAATAAAAAAGTGGGGCGTATTCTTACAATTCATCATGCATTGTCTGGATTTGATGGTTTCTCAGGCTGTCGACATGTAGTTGAAACATTTACGCATGCATGGAACAGAACGTGCCTAGGCATGCCAATGTGTACGTCCAGCATATGTAATCGATGGTAATGTCAACATATCTAATCATAAGAAAATCTCGATTTGCCACCAGGCATGGCGTCCGGCAGGTGAGATCTGGTTGGGCCGATGGGCCGGAATTTGTGACTCAATGCCCGATTAGACCCGGCGGAAGTTACACGTACCGTTTCACCATCCAAGGACAGGTAGGAACGCTGTGGTGGCATGCACATAGCTCTTGGCTAAGAGCGACTGTGTATGGTGCTCTTGTCATTCGTCCAAAGGAAGGCACCTCGTATCCGTTTCCCAAGCCGAAGCGTGAAACCCCCATCCTTCTCGGTAAAGTCTTTTATTTATACGGATAATTTCGACGCGATTAATTATGACTTAAAAAAATGCACGAGCTTATACTAATGGAAAAGCACATCATATCACAAACTCTTCTCGTTCAGAATTTATTTTGTCTGTCTATTGTATTTGTTAGTCCCATGTAAACCCCACACTTTGTATCTACGACAATGATTTTGCGTGGTTTTACTTAGGTAGCCTTAATGAGAGTGGCCATGTTTAGTTCTAGATCGCCAACCATCCATCAATACCAACAGCTAGCAACAAATTCAAACACTAGACAATAGTCTAACAGCAATAGATTGAAGATGATTACAATTTCACTCATATTGTCTTAAATAGTGTCTTAAATGGTGATGATGGACAGGGGAGTGGTGGGACGCGAACCCTATCGACGTTGTGAGAGAAGCGACCAGAACCGGCGGGGCGCCAAACGTGTCTGACGCTTATACCATCAACGGTCAACCTGGAGATCTCTACAACTGCTCAAGCAAAGGTAGATTGGAAGAAAATTTGCACAGCTAATTTGATTGATAATCTATCTCCAGCTAAAAATGAGAAGGGAAGTCCTCCTTCTAAACCCACCAAAAAGTAGTTAGCTAGGAATAGAATGTTTTCGTTTTCTACGGTCTACACTTGGAAATACACAATAACCAGGCACGGTTTTTTTAATTTTACTGATCATAAATCTCGAGAGTCCAAAGAATGGGGTCAGTTCGGGTGCAAAATTTCATGATAATAATGTAATCTAATCTTTTCCGCATTCTCATGCGCCATGATGACATTTCTTTTTTCAACACTAATTAGTAGTTGGGGCCCTACGCACGTGAATGGTTTGTTGCAAAGAGCATGTCAAAAGTGGACGCGACAATGGGAATTTAAATTTGATTATGTATGCAATGTTGAGAGCTTGCTTCATACCCAATTTGACCTTTTGCAAGCTAGAACAAATTAAAGACCGGAATACAATCATTTTGTTGCATCTAATTCCTAAAGAATAGATCTATTAACAACGTCGACCAATAATTAGGTAGAGTAAGGGAGATAAACCTAAACCAGAATGCAATTGAGCTGATGTTTCTTAACCCTGTGCTATGCAGACACCGTCATAGTTCCGATCGATTCCGGGGAGACCCACCTCCTCCGAGTCATCAACGCTGCGCTCAATCAGGAACTCTTCTTCACCGTAGCGAACCATAGGTTCACTGTGGTTGGTGCCGACGCCGCCTACCTGAAACCCTTCACCACCTCGGTGATCATGCTTGGGCCAGGCCAAACGACGGACGTATTGATCTCTGGAGACCAGCCCCCGGCTCGGTACTACATGGCGGCCGAACCCTACCAGAGCGCTCAGGGAGCGCCTTTTGACAACACCACGACCACCGCCATACTAGAGTACAAGTCCGCCCCGTGCCCCGCCAAGGGCATATCGAGCAAGCCAGTCATGCCAACCCTACCGGCTTTCAACGACACGGCTACCGTCACAGCCTTCATTCAGAGCTTCAGGAGCCCAAATAAGGTTGACGTCCCGACCGACATTGACGAAAACCTCTTTATCACGGTCGGCCTAGGACTCTTCAACTGCCCAAAGAATTTCCGGTAGCAGTAGGTGCCAGGGGCCGAATGGGACCCGTTTCACGGCCAGCATGAACAACGCGTCCTTCGTGCTGCCGTCTAATGTCTCGATCCTGCAAGCCTACAAGCAGGGCGTGCCTGGAGTTTTTACCACCGATTTCCCTGCTAACCCCCCTGTTCAGTTCGATTACACGGGTAACGTGAGCCGCTCGCTGTGGCAGCCCGTTCCGGGGACCAAGGTGTACAAGTTGAAGTACGGTTCTAGCGTACAGATTGTCTTGCAAGGAACCAACATACAAACGGCCGAGAACCACCCGATCCACATTCACGGATACGATTTCTACATCCTCGCCACAGGTTTCGGGAACTTCAACCCCCAGAAAGATACAGCAAAGTTCAACCTTGTCGACCCGCCAATGAGGAACACAGTTGGCGTCCCTGTGAACGGGTGGGCTGTCATTAGATTTGTCGCCGACAATCCAGGTAAAGGCTAGGAAAGTTTCCATTCAATCCCTCGACAAGATAACTTGTTCTCTTTCTTATTATGACTGAGAACACATAATTTTTTGGACCTACAAAACAGGTGCTTGGTTGATGCACTGTCATTTGGATGTTCACATCACCTGGGGATTGGCCGTGGTTTTCCTTGTCGAGAATGGAGTTGGCGAATTGCAATCTCTACAGCCTCCTCCTGCAGATTTGCCTCCATGTTAAAAGATCTGCGGCTGACTGATAGTCCTCCACAAGAAATTCATAACGCCCACAACACGGGCCTATTCTAATCTTCTTCTTCTTCTTTCCCCTTTCGTTTTCGTTTCGCGGAGTTTCAGTTCAGTGATTGTTTCCCCTGAATTCAGGGAGCCACCAGTTGTTTGCTTGTCTCATACTTTTTTTTATAGATAAAATTGTCTTGCATACGTGAACTCCGGTTACCATCAGATACAGTTTCAAGGTTAAACTCGTAAATAATTCATCAATATAGATGTTCCTTTCTCTTTTTTCACAGACAGCCATCCATGATTCAGATCGTTTCGAGCCTCCAAGTTTCACATGTCTGTCTGTTCTTATTCAGAACAATGCCCGCCCTACTTTAGTCACATACCAAGAAATTATACAGGAAATGCTTCAAGATATCATAATCTGAACCACAAGGTCAATCTAGCAGGACCAAAGATTGAATTTGTGGGTGTGTGACAGTTGACCCAGTGGACACCAACCTTCGTTGTTGAGAGCTAAGCCAAGGGTTAAGCTTTTCTTCATTACAAGGAAGTAGAATTCTAGTAGTTGGACACCTAACTCCGGACATTGGTCAACTGTGGGTACAACAACGGGCACATCCATTAAGTTAAAGAAAGGAAACACGGAGAGCAGCCAAATCAAAAGTCAAGCGGAGGATCTTAGTCTTCTAGAGTAATTTTACAATACCCAAATCTTAACTTACCAAAAAATTCCATTGTACACCAAAAAAAAAAAAAAAAAAAAAAAACAAAGTTAGTGGCAAAACTGAACTTGATCGTGTGGAATTGGAGAAATAAAGCCTGCTTGATTGGGTCAAGCCTGCTTGGCCTGGAATAATTGACTTGTACATAATCTTTTTTCTTTATTATGGGCGAGTCTAGACAACAAGTTAAGCAACGACCCAGACCTAAAGACTCGGTCTAAGTTAAACCCTCCAATGAGTACCTCTACTACTTACTAGCCTCGAGATGAAGGGTCGAGACCGTGGCGCAGGCATTAGAGTATTGGACTTTCATTAGGGTAACATATTGGATTTGAATTGTTTTCTTAGGCTTTTCTCTATTCGGTTTTATTTCTCTATTCCTATTCTTTTCTTATCAGGCGATTTACTAAATATTATAAGTGCATTATTTTACTTGGAGTTTCCTTACGTTTATTTTCATAATTGAGAGTATGCTTAAATTGAAATTGATCGTGCCTAGAATCTCCTTGTCTATTGTATGTTTACTACACGAAGATTTCATGTTTATAAAGTTAATCTTTTCTTTTATATATTCACAATGTAATTGTATGAAGAAAGGTAGGAATTCAATGAAGCCAACAAAAAATTTTATTCAGCATTTGAATGAATTTTAGCAGTTGTTTTTTACTAATCACTTGCATCAAAAAGGTTTATTCACTAGTTTTCGAAGAAGTATTTAGCAAAAATGGTACACCAACGTATTATTGACGATCTATTCTTCATTCCTTCTTTGGGAGCTCTCTCAATTGTCTGGAAAGCAAGGAAGGAATTAAAATCATAGTGTTTTTTTTCCTTCAGAGGGTTGGGAAAAATGCCTAGAAACATAGAACGGTGCGTTTTTTATTTACATTATGATATGGTATAAATAAACAAGGATAGTATGTTCTAACTTTCACTTTGAAGACTTTATATATGAGTCGATATGACTTTTATCCTATGCAATTGGCCTTCTTTGTCAAGTAGGCATACCGTAACATCAAAGTCAAAAATTGAAAAAAAAAAAAAAAGTAGTTCAACAGAAGAAGCAATTGGTCTAAGGAGGAGTGCGTATTAACATCAGCTATGAACACAACAACCCCCCCCCCAAAAAAAAAAAAGAAGAAGAAGAAGAGGAAGAAGAAGAAAAAAATAGAAAAGAGACTCGTGCTATAACCTCTTTTTTTTTTCCTCAACACGGTGCTCTTCTGAGAAGATAACCTCCTTCGTGGACATTTAAATGATGGTGGAAGGAGCCCTTAGGATCCCTGTAATGGCGCAAAACCAACACCGAAGTCGTCTCTCCTCTGAAATCGGAAGACACAACTAAATCGCCAATCACTCCTAGTTCTGGATTCTCGCTCCAGTTCAACATCGTTTCCTCGGAGAACACGCTCCCCGCGCTTCTCTTTTGTCCCACCATCACGAGATTGAACTTGTTCTTCAGACCTTGAATTTTGCCTATCGCTTGCTCGGAGTCTTTCACGTCGACCTCATGGTATGTGGAGCACAGATCGGCACCGGCCTTCACCCGAAATAGCTCAATCAGCCCATCGTCAAGCTTGTTCTCCATGATTTCGTCGATATCTTTGTAAACATCGTGAAAATGATGCGAACCACCGTGACACTGACAGTGGGCCGTCCAATCATGCGAAGAGCCAACGCCAAGGCCTCGCGGTCGTCGGTCCCACCGACGAATATTACACCGACCTTACAAGAAAATGTCGTTGATTTCCTCAAGCAATGGCGCATGTTCGTGTCTACCAACGTTCCAATCGTGCAGGGAGCGTAGGCTTGTATCTTTTCAGCTAGATTCCGCAAGGCAATGACGTTCGGAACGTTGGACATTTCTTGGCTTCCGTGGAAGGGGAGGACAATGAGAGGCACGCTTTCATCTTGAGCGAGCCGGCAGATGTACTCGTGCATTGTCTTATATGATGCGGTCGCCGTGTAGGGTTTGACTTTCACTAAGTGATTCGAGTCGCCAACGTAATTCTCGAAAGCACGCATTATGTGGTAAGATCTTTTGGATTTCGTTCTTTTCATCTGCTTGTTGTAGGGGAGGATGAATGGTGTCGCACGACCGACAAGCTCGTTCAGGTGGAGGGCATAGGCACAGATTGGGCTAGCGACTGTGGGGTTTGATGCTTGGAGAAGAGAAATAATGCCCGGGACATCATCTTCATTGTGAATGCAAAAAAGAATCCGCAACTCCCTGTCGCTCGGGTGTGTCTGCATAGATCTTCTCGATTTTCTTAATGACCCACTCAGTCTTTTGTGAGGGTTATAGAAAAGGTCTATCAAAGGCGTCACAACGGCGGTAATTGCCACTTGGGATAACACTGTCACCGTATAAGTTTTCTTGTCTATGTCCTGCAATTCCAAGTAGATATAATTAAGGCATAGGCTTAACATAAACTAAGTTCAAGCAAATGATATGAATTGTTCCCATTTTCAAAGAATGAGCCTCACAATTAATAGATATCATATGCAAGTCGCATAGAATAGAATATCTATGTTGGAATGCCTACAGGAAATGACACGAACCCTACACACAATTTCAAAGTGAAACAGTTTGTTTTGTTAAATAAAGTTAAATAGTTCTGCTCCCAACACCTCAATGATAGACAACGAGTTGGCCTCATAATAATTATAGTAGTTTCACAAAATTGCTCTAAGATAAAAAAAAAAACATATGCTGATTAATAGGCATTGGCAGAGGTATATATATATGATATATGTGATCACACCTCGAATAGATAGCGGTTGAGGAGATATACATCGAACGGACCCTTAATGTTCAACATGAGGCCAAGCAAAATTGAATGTTGAAGCCTTAGTTTGCAGCACAACGCAGCTACCAGAGATCCAACAATCTTCAGTAGAGTAGACAGTAGGATTAGGAGGAGGGTATCTCTGGAGACCTTCAAATCTACCGAACGAACATCCGTGTTGAATCCGACAACAACATAGAACATCGGCATCAAGATCTCCATGGTGATTAGCTCGACCTTTTCGCTTAAGGTCGTTCCTAGTGGGGGCCCGTTCGGTATCACTAGCCCGAACATTACAACTCCTAGGTTTATCGACCCTATCATGTCCGTGAGAGATGCCAGCACCAAAGCTATGACTAAGATGGATGAGATAAAAAACTCACTCACGGGTTTCCTTTCTGGCAGCTTCTGAATAATCAACATGATCACTGGCCGAATAATACCGAATATGAGCAAGAGGAAAGTCGCGGTTGATAAAACACAATAAAATAATACTATTGGTGCTACGGCGTATGCCCCCGCGAACATAAGCAGCCACACGATTGTTTCGCAGACCATGGAACAGGACACCGCAAGCTGTCCTAAATCGGAAGTCGTGATGTTGAGCTCATTGAAAGCATAGACGACATTAGCGAAGCGCGTAAAGCCCAATCCAGTGATGAAAAAAAATTGGGAGTGTCGGTGTTTCATTCCGGGGAGACTTAGATTATGAGCCACGAGAAAGTTCAAGGCGAAAGGCAGAAACATGCTCAATGAGCCTATGATCAAGGCGTTTCTCATCGTAAGGTAGATAACAGCCGTGTCTGCTTTCACTGCGGTTAGAAATTGGAGGTAAGTTGTGCCAAGAACGCCTAATGTCCTTGCCAATAGAAGTTCTTCTTTTGGGAGTGTCGCGAAGTACGTGGCATTCCCTCTGACTATGGCACTTACCAGAATGCCCGCCTGAAAAAAGATATCCAACCACGTAAACAAGTCTATTACCGCATATAATCTAATAGCCAGAATACTCATAATTAACTGCATCTTTCAAAGCTACCAATAATGTAAGAACATGATTGGTATTGTCTAAATATCACAAGTCATCAGCTCTCTTTCCTGATCTTCTTTACTTTTCTAATACATGCTCTTATGTTTCTCGAAGATCTTGACTTATAGTTATGATGAATTCGACACCACTCCAGGATTTAGAAATTAACTTCATTAGTTGAACTGTAATGACAGAAATATGCGAGAAGCCATAGGTTATGATGTATGCCTTCATTCAACGGTACTTGCTCCAACGTCATAAGCTAAAAGGAACACGGTTGCCCCAGAATGCATTCGTTCCACTGTCCTAAATGAAAATCACAGATCTTGATTGGCTTGCTTCTCAAATGATGCATAAGATATTATCATTTCTGAACCGTCCAACTTCTTTTCGCCATGATTAATTATTGTTCAAATGGTCAGCAAGAATAGAGACTGGCATATGGCGAGATAGAGAAAAGGACTGAAGCATCATGAACTTACTAAGGCACTGCAAACGAATCGAGGTTGCCTCAAAGGCCTAAGGATCAATCGAAGGATGAGATAGGCACAGGTGATCCAGATGAACTGCCTCATTAACACCGTATAATTCCGCGCAAAATGGTCATCCATGGCCCCAGTATACAAGGAATGTGTAGTCATATTGGCGCAGATGATTGGTCCTTTTGGACGGTGACGCAGAAGATACCCCAGGAGCGACATCGTTGAAACTCAGAACAACGCCAAGCCTTTCAAGGTACCCTCTTTTATTTGTTCTTGGCAAACGGCATTCTATTCAATCACCATACGTGCATCCTCCTCTTTCGCATGTTGCCACCATTCGCAGCGCTTCCTTTGCCGAGACAAGCACGCGACCACATCACACGTGGAATTGAAACAGGTGGCGCTCTCGGCAACTGAGGATCCAGCGCTCATGCGTCGAACGTAGGAAAGAAAGAGCATGAAGAGTGGATTCTACTAATCAAGGAGATGGCGTGCCATCATTCCGACTAGGGAAGGGGCGGAGAAGCTTGCAGGTTTCTGAGGTTGACAAAAATACGAGAGGTCGAGGAGCGGTTGATCTTCGCAGTTAACAAGAGAAGGCGAGGCCGTGAACTGGGCATGCTTGGGAGACGGGCCGTTGCTTGAACTCAGGTGCTTGCTTGTATCCGTGAACTGTAAAGAAACAAGAAAATGCATGGCGACACGACAGGACGTTCATTTTTGGATTTATGCGGTTAGGTACCCGACATCTCAACCGGTCATTCCCGGCTTCAACTGTCGTACAGGTACACGCCCTTGTTGTCGTTATGGAAAAAAAAAAGAAAAAAAAGATATCTGGGGATTATTCGCGTGGGAAATGCTTGCCTGATGACCGTCCACGCTCAAATGACAGTGCAACGGTCAGGGGGGCAGCACAAATTCATTTCGAGGAAACCGGTAGACTTCTTAAACCGGCTTTAATTTTAACTCTGTTTCCTTTTCTTCTTTTTTTTCCTTTGACTTCTATATTTCCTTATTGGGAGCGTCAATTTAAAGACAAAAATCAGGACAGGGCCCAACAGAATCAATGCTTGCCCGAATTCATTTTATCATAGAACTAGATTA
Organism: Eucalyptus victrix; assembly: GCA_016097545.1. NCBI lineage: Eukaryota > Viridiplantae > Streptophyta > Magnoliopsida > Myrtales > Myrtaceae > Eucalyptus > Eucalyptus victrix. The sequence goes on along the minus strand of CM027841.1, from coordinate 48,926,429 downwards.
ATTGTATTCATGTTAATTAAAAAAAAAAAAAATAATGATCTCGCATGGTTGAATGATAGGGTTAATCTATGATTAGTCCTATTTATAAATAATAGAGAGAGAGAGAGAGAGAGAGAGAGAGAGAGAGAGAGAGAGAGAGAGAGAGAGAGAGATGAATATGGGAATGAGAAAACCAAATCTAATTCGAAAAGGTTACAATAAATTATCCGAAAAAATAAAGTCATCGGTCATTTTTTTACCGATAAAATAAAAAATTCGATACTTGCCATTACTTGATTTTTACTACAACAGAAAAAAAAAAATCTATATTTTTCAAGCACTGGATGATAAAATTCTGCGAGCAATACGCATATCAAATAGTTTGATTTATAAGCATACTTGATTTACATGAAATTAACTTAGTATGTCTATTTGATCGAAATATTTTTTTGTGAATTAGTATTCTAGACTTTCACTTGTTTGGTTTGTTAAAAATGATCAAAACGAAAAATCATTTACAGTAAAAAAATATATATATATACACGTTTAAAGTTAGGAAAATAAATTCCTTAAAAGGGAAAAGATTTTTCTAAAAATTATTTCCTCAAAAGTATTAAATTTTTCCTAAAACAAACCCAATAACCAAGGGAGTCTTTCCTTCTCTTTTGGTGAAAAACATCATTACAATTTACAGTGGAGGAATTGAACAAGGTGAGTCGTTCGCGGAGATGGGGTTTTTAATTTCACAAGACCTTGTGCTTTTCGATCAAGCGCCTATAACATACTAGACTAATTAAGTGTAAGTATAATCTCAGATGAAATCGCTACAGAAATTCTTTAACATCATAAAGATTACATTTACTCTCTAATGTTCTCATCTCGTTCGTGGCTTCCGCCACTCGCTCGACGCTCTGAAATGGCGTCTATTAGAAAGAACTCGCTTCTACTCTCTATCAATGCGTCATCAGTCTTCTCATCTAAAGCATCGTCGGCGTCCCTGATGATCGAATCGGGTCCTGCAAACATGAGTCCAAGATGGAGTTCGTCAAGGGCGTCACGATCTCCAGCGCTCCCCTTCCAGTTCGAGCTATAGACTCCGCCACTAAATTGTATTTCAACAAACTGTTCTCCTAAGAAGATACTCCCTATCACGTTCATTTGAAGCTTTATGACGGGAGCAACTGGGGTCACCGTGATGTTTCATCACCAGCACAGACGTCACCTCGCCGCAGAAATCTGATGATGCCAAGAAGTCTCCGATCACTCCTAGCTCCGGATTCTCGCTCCAATTCAACATCGTGTTGTCCGAGAACAAACTCCCTGCCCTTCTCGTTTGGCCAACCATTATGAGATCAAACTTGTCCTTCAAAGCTCGAATATGACTCGTGGCTTGGTCAGAATCTTCTGCAGCTACCTCGTGGTACAAACAACCTTCAGTGATGTGGAGCTTTGCCCTATATACACCGATGAGCTCATCATTGAGCTTCTGGTCCACCTTTTCATCGAGGTCCCCGTCAACGCTGGGGAAGATGAACCGTAGCACCGCGACACCCACATTGGGCTGTCCGACCATCCGAATAGCCAATGCTAGCGCCTCACGGTCGTCTGTCCCACCGATGAATATCACGCCAACCGCACATGAGATTGACGATGCTTTAGTTGGGTAACAGTGCGTGCCCTTGTCCACCAATGTCGCCACTGTGCACGGAGCGTAAATTCGTACATTTTGAATCAGATTCCGGAAGGCGACAACCTCCATGACATTGGATGTGTCTCGGCTTCCATGGAATGGGATGATGATAAGGGGGATCTGTTCTTCTTGAGCAAGCCGACAAATGTACTCGTGCATGTTCTTGTACGCCGCAATCACCGTGTAGGGCTTTACTCTTACCAAGCGTTTCGAGTTGTTGGAGTAGTTCTCAAACGCACGCATTATAGTGTGCGATGACCTCTTGGATCGAACTCTTGTCATCTGCTTCTCGTAAGGGACCATGATCGGTATCGTGCGGCCAATGAGCTCGTCTAAGTGGACAACGTAAGCACATATGGGGCTTTCGGGCATGGGGTTTGATGCTTCGAGAAGAGAAATGATGCCTGGGACATTATCTTCATTGTGAACGCAACAGAGAACCCGCATTTCTACATTCCTTGGGGCTGTTTGCATGGATCTTGTACATTTTGGGATTGACGCAATCAATCTTGTATGGGGGTTGTAGAAATGATCTATCAAAGGCGTCACGATTGCTGTAAGTGCTATATCTGATAAGATCGCCATTGTAAAAGTTTGCTTGTCTATATCCTGCAATTTGAAATGATAAGTCAACAATAGAATGCAACTTATTCGAATTTAGTGAATCCAGATAAAAAGAATGTATCCTTTTCTCCCTTCGGACAATGCGGAGTGCCAAACAGGGCTAAACCCTTCTTTCCTTTATGGCTTATTAGACTAATGTTAATGACATTTAAGAGCTCAAACAGGGCGAACCCTTCAAAAAATCAAGCTGTAATGTGTCGGTTTTATCATGCCAGTCAGAGAATAAGGTTTAATCAATTTCACATTATGAGTTCCTAACCACATAAAGATCCTCTTAATATTGGTGGAGCGATCGATCGAATCAAATAATTGGAAGGATCCAAAATATGTTATGTCACAAAACATTAGGATATGGTTCGACAGCTAGGAGTTACGAAATCTTGAGGACCTTACCTTCCTTACAAACCAGCGGTTGAGTAGATGTACGTCATATGGACCCCTGATGTTCAACATGAGGCCAAGCAAGAGACAATGTCGGAACCTCACTTCGCAGAATAATGCCGCCGATAGAGCTCCGACGACCCTTGTTAGGGCACTAACGAGCGTTAAAAGGAAAATCTCTCTGGTGATCTTGAAGTCTATCAAAGTAAGGTCCATGTTGTACCCAATAGAGACATAAAATATTGGCATCAAAACCTCCGTGCAGACCGCCTCGATCTTCTCACTTATGGTTGACCCCAGTGGCGGTCCGTTCGGTATCACTAGTCCGAAAAGAAGCATTCCGAAATGCACGGAGCCGATCATGTCGGTTAAAACTCCTACGAGTAAAGATCCAATGAAAATGGACATGATGTAAAATTCACGCACCGGTTTGCCTTCCGGCGTCCTCTGGATAATAAACATGATCAGGGGTCGTACAATGAAGATAATACCCAATATCACACCTAAGGTGGCCAAAATGGACCAAATAAATTGCGCAGGGTATCGAAGGGATATGCCTATGAACAACCACGCCCATAGAAGTACTTCGCTGAAGATGGAAGAAGACATAGCGAGCTGGCCTAAATCAGACGTCATAATGTTGAGCTCATTGAAAGCGTAGACAACATTTGGAAATCGCGTGAGCGATACAATCCCGGCAAATATGTAGCGGAAGAACCCCTCACGTATTCCAGGGAGGCTCAAGGTTTGGATCATGAGCAAGAGGGCGGCGAAGGTCATGAGCATGGTTGATGAGCCAATGATAGAGGCGTTTCTCATCGACCGCTGGATGACAGTTACGTCCGTTTTCACCGCCAATAAGAATAGAAGGTATGTCAAGGCAAGAGTACCTATGGTTCTAACCAGTAGCAGTTCTTCGTGTGGGAAGGTACTCGCCGAGAAGATCTTGGTCCTCCCCAAGACGGAAGGGCTCACCAGAAAGCCGGCCTGAAAAATGCGAGATGACAAATGAAATTGCTTTGTTCTCTCGATCCCTAAGGCACATCATTAGCCATTGAAAAGAAAATTGCAACATCGACGTTTGTCTACCTACCAGGACACTGCAAACGAATTGGGGTTGTCGAAGAGGCCTAAGAAGAATTCTGAGGACGACATAGAAAAGGGAGATCAACATGAACTGCATCAAGAACACAGGGTAAATGCCTTTTGTGTACCAGCCCAGATCGGAGCAGATGACCGGACCTTTTAGCTTCCCTTGCCAATATTCACGGGCCAGCAATGGAGCTTCCGCAGTTGGCATCGTCTTGTAAGAGAAGTTAACCTTCCACTTTTTTTCCCTTCAATGTTATTGGGATTACCAGTTTGCAATGCAGCCTCAATCTCAGCGTGGATTGATGCCCCATTGCGGGAGAGGAGAGAGGAGAGAGAGAGAGAGAGAGAGAGAGAGAGAGACTGGACAACGACTTCTGGCTTCCAGTTGTTCTTGTTCTTGAACTAAATGTCCAAGCTGAGTTGTAAGGAGCTGCACCACCCAAAAGAGTAGTGTTTTATTTTTGGGTTTATATCGTTGGGTGACAGGTTCTGCGCACTTGAAAAGCAAGGAAAAACGTTAATCTCTTCCAGATTGAAGAAGGGCAATCATATTGTATATAATCTTAATTTGATATTAAACATAGCGTAAAAGAGTAATGGGATCAGGCAGGTGCACTAAGATTATGTTGTATTGAGAGCACAAAATTCGAATTATTCAATGTAAAGATTGTTATTCTGCATATAAATATCAAAATCGTCTTAGTTCCGTAAAAGTGTCTGATGTATATTAAATCAAGCAATATTTAAGATATTATATATGAAGTCATAGGTGTAATGCTCTGGTTTTACTTTGAGTTCCTATGTCTTCAACATAGTGATTTTTTGAAACTAAACCAACCAAAATTTCTAAAACTATACAAGTATAAAGTGCCCTCAATTTTATTTTATTTTTGAACTTCTCATGAATTAAAGTATGGTACGTATTATCTCATTCGAGTGAGGCTTATAAATGTACATTCTTTTTGTTAAATCACTTATTTCTTTTGCCATGATTACCGTAGTAGAGAGAGATCAGAGATGCTGATACTTATTATTTTCAAGTGGTGGAACGATTAATTCCATATAGAAGGGGGAAAAAGCTACCACCTCTAGAGGGAGAGGGTCCTGATTACAAAGAAGAAACCAAAATTCATGTCAAAATAAGGTTTCATCAACAATTTGTTCTTTCAAGAAGACACTGCTCGCCTTCTGGTTTTCTAGAGATACTGTTATGGTACGAGCTGTTGGTGTCACCAGGATGTTTCATCACCAACACCGACGTCATCTGCCCACAGAACTCCGACGATGCGACTAAATCGCCGATCACTCCCAGTTCTGGGATTTCAGTCCAACCCAACATCGTTTCCTCCGAGAACAAACCCCTTACCCTTCTCTTTTGTCCTACCATTATGAGATCAAACTTGTCCTTTAGATTCCCAATTTGGCTAATCACTTGCTCGGAATCTCGCACTTCAACCTCACGGTATATGTTGCCTTCGTCGATGTCGACCTTTTTAGCCCTGAATTCGTTGATAAGCGCATCATCGATCTCCTTGTCCATGACTTCCTGTATGTCCATGTCGACTTCATTGAAGATGATCCGAAGCACTGTAATACTCACGTCCGGCCGTCCGACCATCCGGATAGCCAATGCTAATGCCTCTCGGTCGTGCAGACCCGCGATGAATACCACGCCGATCTTACAAGAAAATGCGAATCCTTTACCCATGCAACGGTGCATGCCCTTGTCTATAAATGTCCCAACTGTGCATGGAGCATAATCTCGAATGTTCTCTCTTAGATTCCGCAAGGCAATGGCCTCTAAGGCATTTGCCATCTCATGGCTTCCTTGGAGGGGGATGATGATGAGAGGAATGAATTTTTCTTGAGCAAATCGGCATACGTACTCATGCATCCCTTTGTATGCTGCGTTCACCGTGTAGGGTTCTACTCCTGCCAGGTGATTTGAGTTGTTGGAATAATTCTCGAAAGCACGCATTATATGGTAGGTCCCTCCGGATGTGACTCTTTTCATATGTCTTTTGTATGGAGCATGACCGGTGTTGCGCGTCCGACGAGCTCCTTCAGGTGGACGACGTAGGCATATGTCGGACTGGCAACGGTTGAATTTGATGCTTCGAGAAGAGAAATGGTGCCGGGGACATCTTCTTGATTGTGAATGCAACAAAGAATCCGTACTTCGACATTCCTCGGGATTTTTTGAATGGATCTTGTGCATTTTCCGGAAGATGCACTCAATCTCGAATGTGGATTATAGAAAATGTCGATCAAAGGTGTCACGACCGCGTTAATCGCCACTTCCGATAACACTACGATTGTATAAGTTTCCGAGTCTATGACCTGCATTTCAAAGTAACTCAACTTCAAGATACATTAATAAACGTATGCATGTCTCTGTATAAACGCTAAATTCAAGTAAAGCGTTAAAGGAGTGTAATTTTCTCCTTTGTGGATTCTAGAACAAGCCTAATGATATGAACAAAGTAAAAACTTTAAAACGTTAGAGGCTATGCAGGGCGATTCCTTCAAAGTTTCAGCTTGCGATACGTCGGCGCTACCACTTCAGCGATAGAATGAGCCTTTCGGCCCAACATTGGTCGCATATATGCCCGTCAGAGCTAATCGATAGCATAAGAATTGTGATATGGAACTTACCTTTGCTGCGGTCCAGCCATGGAAGAGAAATAAATCAAAAGGACCCCTAATGTTGAGCATGAGGCCGAGCAGGACACTATGACGGAGCCTTATTTTGCAGCATAGCGCAGCTAACGTAGCTCCAACAAGCTTTGCTACAGCACCCGCTATCATCGCAAGGATGATTTTCCTCGAATTAGTCATCTTGATCGAAGCAAAATCAACACTATAGCCAACGCCAATATAAAACATTGGCATCAAAATTTCCATGGCGACCAGCTCAACCTTCTCAGTTAAAGCCGATCCTAAAGGGGGTCCGTGCGGTATCACCAACCCAAAAATGATCACCCCGAATGGCAACGTGCCTATCATGTCCGCTAGAAATGCTATCAACAAAGCTCCGATTAAGATAGAAAGGATAAAAATATCATGCAGCGGTTTCCCTTCAGGCATCTTCCTGATAATCAACCTGATCAAACGTCCTACGACTCCAAATATGATCAGCAACAAAGCTAAGGCAGCTGAAACTGCCCATAGTATTATTGAATCATTTTTTAAGTATACGTCCATCATCATCCTCACCCACACATACACTTCGCATAGCATAGAAGTTGACATGGCGAGCTGGCCTAGATCAGAAGTCGAGATGTTGAGTTCATCAAAAGCATAGACAACATTAGGGAATCGCACTAGGGATATTCCCCCTGCAAATAGGAATACGAAGAATCCTTTGTGTACTCCTGGAAGGTTCATTTTTCGAACCAATAAGAAGATGATGGCGGTGCTCATATTTATGCTGGCGAAGCCGATGAACAAGGCCTTTTTCAGTAATCTCTCGACGACTGTTACATCAGTCTTCACTGCCGTTAAGAATAGAATATACGTCGCACCGAGAGCACCTACTGTTCTTACCAAAAGGATTTCTTCTTGTGGGAAGGAGTTTTCTGGAAAGATTTTGGTGAGATCCATGACCTGGGGGCTCGCAACAATGCCTGCCTAAAAAAGCGATTGTAAGAGTCATCTGATTCCCCTAATTGCCAGCCAATTAATGTGTTCTTGCCTATTAGTTGTCATAACAGAAGGAGACAAGAAAAGCCAGAACACCAGAGTTCCAAATGTATTTAAGCTTACGTACGCTCCAGCAAAATGGTTCGCAATTAGATTCTTCTCTTGTGATGACGACTTATTGTATATCCACTTGGTACTCATTTAGGCTTTCCTGATCTGATACATTTTGTTCAGGTAAATCTGTTTCTCTGGCAAACTTGGTCAATCGCAAAGACCATTTCTGGTTTTAAATATATATTTCAACTACAAGTTTCCATGGAGTCGTGAAGAAATAAGTTGGCCTGATGAATCCTTACATGGTAATCTATTACAATCGTGCAGGGCTTTTCAAAGACATCTCCCCTTCCTGCCGGATCAGAAAAGGTTGTAAATCTAAATAGAATAAGAACAACTTTTGATTGACTATACGTACTAAACTTCTACAACTTGTGCAAGGAATAAGATGGACTCTGAAAAACCGTGAATTAAGCCCAAACCAATTCTGAAGTCATTTATGTGTCGCGAGTATGAGATTTATCCAAATTTTTCCTCAAAGAAAATGAGGGCCGACATGCTATGACACCAAGGAAATAGCATAAGTATGTACATACCAGGACGCTGCAAACGAATTTAGGTTGTCTGAGAGGCTTGAGAAGACATCGGAACATCACATAGGCCCCGGTGATGATCACGAACTGCGCTATGAACACGGAGAAGGCACGATCGATAGGACTTCTATGGTGCCAAAGACCTCTCTTGTCCCTCTTCGCGTCAACGCAATAGATCGGCCCTTGTAGGTTCTCCGCCCAATCTCCCAGGACAGGGACCGGTGGTGGATTTTCCATCGGTTCGAAAAAGAAAACCTGCGCCTTTTCGCTTCCTTATGTATCTTGATTCCACGCACCCAATTGTAATACGGCCTCAATCAAGTGCTGTGCGTTGACACCATTCGTGGATTGTGATTGCAGATTGTCGCAGCATGGGTCGACAGCTCATTGAAATACCTCGAGAATGAGTTATCAACTACGGGAGAGAGAGAGAGAGAGAGCACTGAAAGTTCGACGTTGGAGGGGAAGATAAAAGTGCAACCCTAACAGAAACAGTTCGTTGACAGTTAAGGAAAAGAAGTTCGTTAAGTCCTTGAAATGGCTAATTCCATAAAAAAAAAAAAAAAAATAAAATAAAAAAAAGCATCAACTTTTGATTGATAGACAAATCTGGCCAAAACCTTTTTTTATCTCATGAAAAAGCACAAATTTTAGGTGAATGGACAAATCTGGCCTAAAGTTTTTTTTTGTCTCATAAAAAAGCACCAATTTTAGGTTAAGTGACAATTCTGGCCCCATTTTTTTTTTTTTTTTTTTTTGGTGACCCGAGTCTCATAAAAAACCGCACCAATTTTAGGTTTATGCATTGAAGTGACGGAATTCCCCTGCGTTTGCCCTAACCAACACCGCGGGCGGTTTTGTTTGTTTTGTCTCATAAAAAATAACAAACTTTCACTTCTATCCAAAATCTAACCCCATCCATTAACTTTCTATTCGAAGTTAACCTTATTTCATGAGAAAAGGTTCTAGCTATGAGGTTAGTGGATCTTATCCATGGTTTCTAGACGGTAATCTATAGCTTCATATTACGGCAAAACAATAAAATCTAGCCAAATAAATTCAATCAGGAGATTTTTTTACTTGCTAGTGAAGTATAGGAGACGGCACAGTTTCACCGTTATTCTTCAAGCTGTGGCTCAAACAAGAAGACAATGAATAGTGTTAGCTAACAAGTGCACATAGATTTATTGGTAAGGACAATCAATGAATCTAAGTAAATGGGGGTTAGATTTAGGATTTAAGTGAAAGTTGATGATTTTTTTTCAAAACAAAAAAAAAAAAATTGGGTCACAATTGTCACTCAACCTAAAGTTGGTACTTTTTTACGAGATAAAAAAGAGTTTAGGCCAAATTTATCCATCGACCTAAAGTTTGTACATTTTTACGAGACAAAAAAAATTTTGGGCCAGATTTGTCCATCGACCTAAAGTTGGTGCTTTTTTTTTTAATTAACCCGTCCTTGAACATTACAGGCATAGAAAGGGTTTTGCTGACAATGTTGTTTAGCAGTCGAGCTTTGCTAGGTTAGCACCTGATCATGTGGTTTTTAATTTGAATATTCTGTCCGTAAGGCACTTGATCATCGAAAATACGTATTATGTTGTGTATAAATGTATAGGACATGCTAGAAAATGTTTAATGTTCATTTTTATTTTTATTTTTGTAACAAAGAAGGAGAAAGCCTTTTTATTGCGTCATTAATTCTACGGGGTGCGTAAACACGTGAACGAAGAACCTGTGAGGCGGCATGTAGCGGAGAACATACTCAACCCTAATGTTCAAAGCAAAAGGTCTATTGGCTTCGCTATACACACGAACAAAATGCAAATATGGAAAAAGATCAAATCAGACTGTGTGTTTGCGAAAGCAAATTATCTTCTTGAAGATGTTCCTAATCATTCATTGTGCATCATAAATTGCTATTTGAATCTTCAAGTTCTCATTGAGATAATTACAAAACCCAAACTTGTTGTATGAATGCCAATTCAATTTTGAACCTTTCAATTATGCTGATTAAGTCAGAAATCTTTTGATGGTTTGCCAACTTAGTTATTCTAATTAATTTTGACTAGAAATTACTTATGTGAATGCCAGCAATTTTATGTGATAAGATCAGTGTTGACATAGACTATTTTTGTAATTTTTTTATGCACTGGACTTAGTAGAGAGAAAAAGGAAAGAAAGAAGGAAAAATGGAAAAGGAAAAGAAAAAAAAAACTTATAAAAAATTGTAAAAATTATCCACGTCAATACCATGTAGGATGGTTAGCATTCATGTCAAAAATTGCTGGCCAAAATTTGCCGGAAGGATCATTAGCAAATAGTAAAAAAAAAATATGATTAAATTTGCCAAATTAAAAAGTTCAGGACAGAACATACGATGATGATATTTTTTATAATTTTCCCAATTCTTATCAAATGCCCTTACAAAACTTGCTAACAACATTGAAGATCTTGTCTAGTTTTAGATAACAAAGATTCAAGTTTCAATTTGGAAAGTTTTAGATATTTAAAAGATCATGAGTAAAGTATTGCATATTCAGTATAATTTGAATTGCAACCTTATCCCTTTTTTTTTTCCAATGTTGTGCTAATTATAATAGGATCAGCAATAACAACGGGGCTTCTCACGAAACTTGCTGGTAAAGCTATCTTTCGGGATCACGCAGCATTTGCAACTTGCCCTACGAAACCACGTGACCCTCTCTCTTACAGGATTTTTAGTATATCACTTTGGATTACCGGTATTATAGCATCAGTGCCCTCGTCAATCCCTCTCGTGCGGCATTCGTGAAATTACAGCAAATGTTGTCGTGCTCAAGAGATTTAAAAAAGCGACAGAATCGGTGTTAAAGTTCGAGTTTTCCCCTCCAAGTTCATATATTTAACAGCAGCCCTGTCGCTTTCGGTCCTCGTCGTTGCTTCGGCCAATCCCGACGCATGTACAGCACGGTCAAACTCGCCGTGCCCCGTCTCGTGCGCTCTCCTCTCCTCTCCTCGCCTCGCCTCGCCTCGCCTAGCCTCTCCGCCCAGAGCACGTCAGTCGTGACGTATTCCACCCCCACGTGTGGATCTCCTGGAGGCAGCATGCGCCGCCGTGGCACGCAAGCCAGATGGTCGACATGCAGAGGGTCGTCGTCACGAGAGGAGCAGCGGCTTTATCCAGAGCAAAGCAGACACGGGCTTGAATTCGTTCGAAATTCGACTGAAACAGCCTAAATTTAGTTTTCATTCTTGGACATGTCGTGGGGCTTGTCCGTCCACGTCAAAAATAGTTTTCTACTGACAAAGAAAAGCCTTTTGAGCATGATTGTCATCTTTCTAGTTCCACTTTAATCAGAATGTTAAAATTTCACAAATCATACTTTAGCATATGTCAAGATGTAAATTTGAGAACCCTAATAATGCAAAACCCCACATTGGATAAAAGATGAAAGAATGAGCGAGTCATATATCTAATTTATCTATAATTTTCTGCATTAATTTTTTGAATGAATGGTCATCATATCTAAATTAATGATACAAAATCTTTCGTGATTTTAATAAGTTTGTCAATAATGATTAAGAGTCGTTTTAATGAATCTCTTCTTAGACATACTTTCCTCTTTTTTTTATGTGAAACAGATTTGATATTGGATATTTCGATTGTTAAAGCATTGAATATTACGTAACACGATCGAAATAGTTCTAATAAAAGATTTTGAAGTTGTTTTGGATGGCCCTTTAAAGAAAGATCTAGGCGCACTTTTATCGACTAAAATATCGCCACCATCCATTTCCGTTCTATTTTATCTATCGAGTGAAACAATTTGCTAAGGTATCCTTTCTTTCTTTAATGTCTCGGAAAAATATCTACCACACCTTTTGAGCTCCCCAATCGCGCGTCTTCACCACCGACAGCATCGATCCAGCTGGCTCCATGGCATAACAGTAAATAAGTCAAACTTGCGGGGAGCGAGACGACAGAGAGAAGAGAAGAGAGAGGGAAAGAGGGAAAAAAGTACTTAGGTAGTAAGAAAGCGATGTGTGGCTCGAGTGCTTCGGGAAGCTTCCTCGGCGACACGTGTGAGAACGTTCGGCTATCGAAACGCCACGGCTCGACTCAAAACCCGCCACGTCATCCCATATGTGTGTGCGTGGTGTGTGAGCCGTCGTCGTTCCCATCTTCGTTAGCGATATTTAATTCATCTCGACTCGAGAGGAAAAGAAGAAAAGAAAAAGAAAAAAGAAAATCCAGAAATATCTAGAGATTGCTATAAATATTCAGCGCAACCCCTAGAACTGGAAAATTCCGCGCTGTCTTGCTTTCCCTCAGATAAAAAGGAGATTCTCGTTCTCCTCTGAGTCTCAAGAACACCAGAAGCATCAGCAATCATCACACACCAACTCAGCGTATCGACCGATTCCACAAGAACTGCCGGAACTCTATTTCCGTTTTTCTTTTCCCCATCAAGAAACAGAGGAAGAAGGAGAGAGGAGCTGCTCGAGTGGAGGCGGAAGTTCGATTCCGAGGAGGACCGGGAGCAGAAAAGGCGAAGGGGGGTTTCGATTCGGCAGGGTTTGCGGTGGCGCGCATGTCGCCGGAGATCGTCGAAAGGTTGGTTGGTTGGTTCAGTCTTTCCTTCGTCTTCCGCGTGATGTTTCTTGTGAAACCTCTGTGTCTGTGCGTGCAAATCTTGAATTTGGGGGTGCGTGAACGCGTGCCGCGGTATTCTCTTTCCTTTTTCGGCGTTTTGATGTTTTAGTGGCCGCTCGAAAAAAAAAAACCCTAATCTTGGGTGCTCGCCGCGTAATTTCGCTTAGTTTGTCAGCCACTCTGTTCTTGCTTGCTCCGCAAGCAATGGTAAATTCCCTTGCCATTATAGCTGTTTATTCGCTGATAACCCCGAAAAGGGAATAAAATAATTTTCGCTTATATCGAAACTTGGGGACGAAGTCTTCGTGGGTCTATATAAAGTCATCTCGGTTTGTTTTTTTCTGTCTTGGTTTGGTCTGATTGCGGTGATCGTAAGGTGATATGGTTGTTTCGGCTTCGCGTACTGATGTTTTCTCCTTTGCTCTGTCTTCTCCCAGGAAGAGGTCACGGAGTAGAAAGGAAGGTTCTATGTCCGTGGCAGAGACATTGGCAAAATGGAAACAATACAACGACCAGCTCGATCCGCAGGGCAATGGAGACAAGCCTGCGCGTAGGGTGCCCGCCAAGGGTTCGAAAAAGGGGTGTATGAAAGGCAAAGGTGGTCCCGAGAATACGACCTTCAATTACAGAGGAGTGAGGCAGAGGACTTGGGGCAAATGGGTTGCTGAAATCCGAGAGCCGAACCGAGGGAGTAGGTTGTGGCTGGGCACGTTCCCGACTGCAATCGAAGCTGCTAAGGCTTATGATGAAGCTGCGACCGCAATGTACGGTCCATGTGCGAGGTTGAATTTCCCCACCGCGTCTCATCCCATGTCTTTTGGTGACTTGGATGCCAGAGCCACAACACCGGTGGGCACTACTGCTAACACGACTGGTACCCCAAGCACTGGTTATTCTGCCGGTACCCCGAGCACTGGTTATTCGGCGGGCACCCCAAGCGAGGCCACGACATTGTCCAGTCAGTCAGAATTGACTGGCGGCCCAGAGGTTAAGGACCGGGATCGCAAGGGTGAGTCGAATGCAGATGGTGGAGAGATGGAGCCGAAGAGCGAATCCATTGTTGATTTCGACTGGCTGAGTGACTATGCCGTGGATGACCTGTTCGATGTGGATGAATTGTTAAGGACTCTGGAGTCTGATCCAAAGTTCTCCTCAGATGTCAAGATGGAGCATTAGAACAATTTAGAACACAATAGATAGTTTTTGCCCGGGGGGGTGGGGGTGGGGTGGGGTGGGTGGTGAGTGAGTTTGCTTTTGCTTATGAAGAAAGTATTAAATTTGTTCTTTCACTGACTGATGTTGATATAATCTTCTATTAGATCGGACAATTACGTTTTTAGGAGTGAATTGTCTGTGGGGCTTTCTGAGTATTGGTTTCATTTGTTTTTTGTATGCTGGACTCTGCAATGGTGAACTGTACAGTGGAATACTGAATAAAGGACTGGACATATTGATTTGTTCCTGGTTGTGACATTGAGCTTCTCGCCTTTTATTCTGAATTCATGCCCCTTTTGATCCTATGACATTTTGCTGGATTTACTGGTCTGTCGACTTAGTGAAATAGAAAACGCAGGATATGATTCTGGAAAGTGGATGTCCTGCTATCTGCTTTTTAGCCTGTTCTCGATGAGCTTCTTTAGCATTGATGTGGGAAAGAAATTCAAGAGAACAGTTTATATAGTAAGACGAAGTTCCATTTTGCTAATAGCGTTTGATGTGATAAGAATCCCCGACGCTGGCCAAGAATCCGTCGCTAGAGCCCTCCAACCGTCGTAGCTACTACAAGTAAATGCGCAGGGCTTGATGCCAGACCCGGAATCTGGTCTGTAAACTGCTCTGCCGTCACGTGGCCCGTTCCTTTAGGCGGACGGGCATCATAGCCATTTCCTGGATTTAGCTTTCAGCGCGAGTTCTCGTTTTGTTTTCCTGTCTGTTCAGACCACGAATTACATTCGGATTGCACCCGCACATGGTTTTGTTGGAGCAACGCCGGAGTTGCTCGGTCTGTATTTCTGGTTGAGAACTTGAGACGAGATCCCATCTAAAGAAAATTGAATCCCAGTCAAAGTTCGTCCAAGCTGTCACCGGCACAAGCAAAAACCGCTCAAGAAGCGTGACACTGTTTAGGGGGCTCGAATTCTGTGGGCTCAACGAAGTAGAGGAAGATCTTGGGTTTGGCCCTGTTGTACACTTCGGACGGGGCCCAGCAGCTTCTCGACCGATACGAGACGCGGGTGCCGGACGCGATATCTGAACAACCCCTGCAGGATATCATTTTTTAACATTTCGGTACGGTCCAGTAACTTTTTTCCTCCCCCTAAAGTTGGTGGTAAATTTCACTCCAAGAATACCCGCAACTTGCTTTGGTCGGACAACCATCTCTCGAGAGGCCCAGTAGGGGATTACTAGCTCTTCGAATGACCTCATGCATGATGCAAACCAGCAGACAATAAAAACTCCAAGTTGCTAGCTAGTAAAACCCTTCAATCGGAAGCTTCTGTGGACCAAACCATTACAAAAATCGTCAAGTTGGGTTTTCCCTTTTCACGGAGATGAAGGGTGTCGCGACTTAAATTTATAGCTTTTGCGGACGCATCCATCGTCCCACGAATCTCTTGCGTCTTTTGAATCGAGGTAAGGAATCTACATATGTCATAGAACAACAAAGCGAAACCCGTATTCTCTTGCTTGACTCGGGCGAGGCTGGTCTTGGATAATAGGTTTTGGGAGGGGGTCAACCCGCCGTTGTATCGCGGTTTCCTCCTCAAGTGCCGGAAAGAAAGTTGCTTGTAGGAATCACTCATGACCCGATGCGTTGTACGTCGATCTCATTGGAACGGTCATCAGATCTTTTTAAAGTGCAAATATCCGTTTTTTTAAGCATGAATATCCAAAACTTTGTACCCTTTGAGTACGCCAAGCGATATCAAGATATGGACAGGATTGAGGGTTCTTTCTATTTAAAGGGCAAATGGGCTTTGTAAACGAGCCGCCCACCAAAGACTTGTCACCTTCTAGATCAGTTTTGGGTAAGCGACACAAACAATTCTTAAATTTTGGCTAATCGTACAATGTATCCTTGAACTTTAAATTTATTCATATTGAACATTTTCATAAAACATACCAAACGTACAAGGACTATAATAGATAAATCAAAAGTTGATAGATGATATTATATATTGAGCTAAAATTCATTGACACATTAAACAAAATTAAAGTTTATTGAACATGCTGCACATATAGCCAAAATTCAGGAATTATTTGTGTCATTATCTCCTTCGTTTTCTGATTATTATCAATGTGGTGGCTTTTTTTATATTTATAAATATTACTTTCCGATGAAATGAATTATTTGGAAACTATTTTTCTTAAAATATGATCCCTCGTATAGCTTGAATTAATTGGTCAATAAAAAAAATATCTTCATTATTGACAAAAATCTATGTCTAAACATTCATGTAGACAGTGAAAATATTTTTCGTTAATTCATCTCTATACGTGATATAAGCGTTTATTTTTGGGAAAATGTTTTTATAAATCAACATTCATTTTTCATGAAGCAAATTGAGCCATAGATGACAATCTTATAAGTAATTGATATCGAGAATCACCTTAAGGTCGGTGTTTAACTAATCTTTGGAAAGTGTAAATCCCCAAAGATTATCATCTTTGAGCGTGTATGTGAATTAAGTTCTTAGACTCCTTGGTATCTAGGAATAGACTCCTTGCATGATGTAAATTCATAAAATTGTGCCGTATGGAGTAGGGAGAGACTCTCGTCTGGCAGCAAATTATTTAATAAATAATGGCATATACTCTTAGGGTGGTGGCTTAGCTGCCAGTTGGGATTTGAGCGTAAGGTTTTATGGCAAACAGAATCTTAACCCTCTCTTATCTATAAAAAATAAAAATAAAAATAAAAAAGGGAAAAACAGAGAGATCATAAGCCGATAAATTTGTTTTCTTTTTTAAATGTCCGTAATCTTGTGAGATGTATCAATATATAGAGTCCATTTTCATTGATTTTCATAATTTAAATCATATTTTAAATTTTGACCGGAAAAAATAGACGATTTGCTTTTTGCTCAGAATAGACTAAACAAATTAAGAAGCCCTCTTAGTGAGGGATGGACTTTGATTTTTTGATAGATCAAAGCGGAATCAATTTATACTATGTTGGAGAAAATGACATATTACCCTCCAAATTTTTAAGATTGTCGCAAATTGGCCCTTGACGTTTTAATTTTTGCAATTTCTCCCATGAATTTTAGAAATTTCTTCCAATGTGTCCCCCTACCATAGATTTGACCAATTTTTGCGTGGATCTCCAACAACGTGACAGTGAATGACATACATATAAAACATAAAAGAAGGATTCTAAACCATATAGCATGTGACAGTAATACAGTATGTTAAAGTTCCGACAAAGATTTGACAGCCAACTGCAAATGTACATCAACATAGAGTTTTGAAATGTGTTTTTGATTAGTCCCTCTATTTTTGTCTTGTGTATACAAATAATACAGATCAACTTATCTTCCATAATTAGTCACGTACATGCATTCACGCAGCCGTTTATATAAGAAAAAATTAGCTGGAGTCAACAATGAAAATACACCACCGCCAATTTCAATAGTTAAAGGGGTAGAGCGTAAAAATCGAAATATCAGAGAGTAACTTGGCACAATCCCAAAAATTCGTGGGACAAGCGATTATTCTCCCCACTATGTCTAGTTGCGCAATATATGTAATTTCTTTTTCCAGATATTGTCGCGAGAGAGTCGCAGGAAAGGATATTACGTTCGCTGACCAACATGATCTTTATGAGGAAGTCCTCAATCCGGATGGCGCTGCGTATTACTCTAACGCAATTTGACCATTTTTTAAAAATTTGACATGTGCCACATAATCAAAAGGGTGGGCATAATAAAATAAATATAAAAATAAAAAAAGATCACGAAACGTACAAAACAAGGTGTCGAAACAATCCCTTTGTTGGGGCTTGGGGGAGAAGAGAAAAAAAAAAAAAAAAAAAAAAAAAAACAATTCACCTAAAACTCGGTCTAAAAGGAAGGGGAAGGAAAAAAAAAATTTAAAAAAAATAAAGGAGAAAGAAGAAGGAAAAAGCGGAAAAATATAGGCAAGTTGACGACCCACTTGCATGTCCGGCCGCGTAAGCTGGGCTGTTTCTTTCTTTATCGCCCATTCCTTTCGTTCAAACACCAAAAGGCAAAGCCTTTCGCCCTTTTTTTCTCCGAGAAATTAGCCAAAATCCTAATGCAAGTGGATGGAAAAAACAACACTAAAACCTGCAGATGCACCTCTCTCTCCTTCCGGACTTATATATCCGCTTTCATCATTTCATGCTCAGACCTTTCTCTCACCAAGAAGCAACAAGAAGAAAATTAGAAGAAGAAGCACCGCAGAGATTGTTAGGGAGAGAAGTTGAGGTGGGGAGTGGGGGAGAGAGAGAGAGAGACATGACTTCCTCCGTGCAGCTCCAGCGGATCAACCCCGCCCACCAACCGTCCTCCGCCGCCTCCGCCGCCGCAGCCGCCGGCCTGGGGTGCCACAAGCAGAGCCAGCCGGGGGTGCTCGCCGGGCCGGTGTCGCCCGGCGCGGTGCCCGACTACGCGGCCCCGTACCACCGGCACCAGGTGGGGCCGAACCAGTGCTGCTCCGCGGTGGTCCGCTCCATCGACGCGCCGGTGCCGGTGGTGTGGTCGGTGGTGCGGCGGTTCGACGAGCCGCAGGCGTACAAGCACTTCCTGAAGAGCTGCCACGTGATCGACGGGGACGGGCACGTGGGGACGGTGAGGGAGGTGCGCGTCGTGTCCGGGCTGCCTGCGAACTGGAGCACGGAGCGGCTGGAGATCCTGGACGACGAGCGCCACGTGATGAGCTTCAGCGTGGTCGGCGGGGAGCACCGGCTGGCGAACTACCGTTCGGTGACGACGCTGCACGCGGCGAGGGGAGGGGCGGCGACGACGGTGGTGGAGTCGTACGCGGTGGACGTGCCGAGCGGGAACACCAAGGAGGAGACGTGCGTGTTCGTCGACACCATCGTCAACTGCAACCTCCAGTCCTTGGCTCAGATCGCCGAGAACATGGCCCGGAATTTGTGAAACCACCGCTTTGTTCCGCCGATCTCGAAAGACCGAAGAATTTCCCAGAAAACCCAAAAAAGAGAAATAGCTACATCGATCTTCTTTTATCTCTTTCTGTCTCTTTATTACGCCTGATGTTGAGCAGATCTCGAAAAGCCA
This sequence comes from Eucalyptus victrix, assembly GCA_016097545.1. Lineage (NCBI taxonomy): Eukaryota > Viridiplantae > Streptophyta > Magnoliopsida > Myrtales > Myrtaceae > Eucalyptus > Eucalyptus victrix. The sequence goes on along the minus strand of CM027841.1, from coordinate 48,907,472 downwards.
GCGCTGGCAGTTCATCATTTTGATTAGCTTCTGTCGTCGCAGAGGAGCGACTGGGGAAGATGATGCTGTATATGGGTCATTTTGTTAGGCTTTTTTATTTATTTTTTTTGTGTTTTTTTCGTAGTTTTATTTGTCCAAATGTCTCTGTCCTTTTAGTGAATTTCTAAGTAACCTGATGAGCTGCCAATCAGCACGATTCATTTCCTTGTTTATTTCTTCCTTTTTTCTGTTATTTTTTCCCCTCTTTTTCCCATTTGATGCGAAAACAATGATGACCTAGGAGACGTATACGTTCCGCATACATATGAATGGGGATATATGAACTCATTCTAATCCAAGACCGAGCTTAGGTTGTCGAAGTTGAAGATCATCTGCACTTCCCTTACCAGCTTGGGGAGAATTTACATGGTCGTATTCCCGTCTCGTCATTTAAAAATGTCAACTCTGTCGCTCTCTCTCTCTCTCTCTCTCTCTCTCTCTCTCCCTCTCTCTCCCTCTCTCTCCCATATTTGCCTTGCACGAAATTCATATGCGTATATCTCCACGCCAGATTTGAAGGATTCCTTGGTACGTAGCAGACTGTAGCTTCAAACCTGACATATATCCCACCAAAATCGATCTCTTTCGAAGGATGTATATCAAGCATCTCGACTTGAGTCGATCTGCTTCTCTCAAATTGAGTCGATCTAATAAACACGCGCCACGAGTCTCATAAATAATTTATGCTTTAGCCTGATCTAGAAAGCGGAAAAAAGGAGGAAAACGGGTACTTGGACTTTTCTTCTCATGGGTTCACGCGCGGCGGGCTTGCGTATTTGAATATTCTTCTTGATAGATGCGATGATTTACTAAGTTTTCTAGGAATGGAATCAACTTAACCGCCGCTGCAAGTTGCGAATTTTTATAGCGGAACCGGTTTTGTCACAGCGAAAGTGGACAAACAAAACTAGACAACTTGCTGTACCGAAACCGATGCACAAAAAAAAGGTGGTTGTTTTCCCCATCTGTTCTGGTTTCCTAAGTCCATTTTTTCTTCTCGTCGGGTGTCTCGCATGATGCGGTTGGAAAAAAGATGCTGGATTGCAAGCTAAGCGTGACACTGCAAGTGGGTCGACCAGGCGAGCATCTTAACGTTGCTTATTGGTTTGCATGATGAACTTAAAAGATGTGCTTTTCCCTTTTCCTTCTTTTCACCCCTCTTTTTTTTTCGTAGCTCTTGAGGGAAGCATGACCTTATCCTCTATACTTTTAACGCTTGCCATCCATTCATGGGTAGCTCGTCGGTATCATGATTTTCCAGATACACGTGAATTGTGTTTGATTTTGTCTTGCCCCACTTGAGAAATACGGAATCGAATTAGGATAATTTCTAACTAGGTCGCGGGTTTAAAAGTGGATGGCATTTGCGGCTTTGTCGGTGCTTACGCGTAAATAATGAGTAACTTTTCTTCAAGAGGGCCGCGCTAACCAACTCAAAAAAATCTACTAATTTCATTGATTTCAGCTCATAGAATTGCCGCTTCTACGAAGGTGAAGGGAGAGCCTGGCAGGATTAGAGAAGCATCATTCCGGGCCGGGCCTTAAGATCGGGCCTGACCATTTCAGGAATTTCGTGCATAATTATCTGACCTTGCCGGACCGAGAATTCTAACCAAACGGCGCTGTCCAAGCCAGCCCAACAATGTCCTTCAGGTCCATTTGGTTCTTCCACGTCACAAGCGATTCAAGGTGAGAATTTATAGGACCCTTTTGGTTCTAGAGACTTAACAATCACAGCATGGGCAAAACAACATATATTCTTGTATTAATTCACAAATTGAAATATCGCCACATCTCTAAACATTAGTTGCGAAAATTAACTAATGTTTTTCTCGGTTTCCTTGCGCGCTCCATTTTTAGTTTTATCAAAAGAATCAAAGAAATGTTGCGGCGTCCAATTTTTTTACAGGTGTGGTTTCGATTGATTTAAGGATAAAATAGCTTGGCAAATAGAAGTTCGTTCCAAGTATCTTGAAGGCCAGGCAGGCACCAGTGCACGCAATCTGCATAGCTTACGGGGTTCGCTAGCTGCTCCGGAGTCAGCGGGCTCCATTGCTTCTTGTAGATCATCGTGTGCGCGTCCTTCCGATAGTTCGAGAGCTGAGTTATGTTCAGGAACGTGATGGGCACCTTCGACTTGCTGAACACTTCGCTTATCACCTGCATTATGCTTTTCCGAGAATCCGCGCCCCAGTAGTTTGGGTCTTCGATCGGCGTCGTTTGGTTGTAGCAGTTGCCTCCCGATCCGCCACCCCATTCTTCGCTACTGCAAGAAGTTTCGCATGAACAGATCGATTTGAATTATGTCCAATTAGAAGTTAGAACAGATCGATATGAATTTTGTATGTTCAGAGAGAGAGAGGGGGAGAGAGAGAGGGAGAGAGACATACTTTCCATGAGTAGGCGACATGCTAGTGAAGAAGACTCTGGTCTTCTTAGGGTCCGTATTCTTCTGCACCCATCTCACCAAGCTTTTCATTCCGATTCTATAAGCATCCTCGGTGCTCATCACCTCCACATCCTTGACCTCATCCTCAAAAGACCCTTTCCTGCAAAAAGGTTTCGATCAGAACTGTTTAAACCGATCTCACGCCGGCCAATCAGTAACCGGCCCACGACTGAAAGGATCAAGATGATCTCGGTTTTTATAGCGATGATATGAGGAGATTTACAGGATCTTCACGGTGACCCCGCTCATCCACCAAAGATAGGTGTTGAACACCAGTATGTCCACTCCTTTCCAGTGCTTCCCGTGCTTGTTGATCGAGCCCTTGCGTACCAGCCTTTCATTCACTCGGTGGATGACGGCATTGTCTGAGTTCGATTCGAGAAGAAACGGCGCCCAATAGAACTCGATCGTGGCATTGTAGTCCTGAAGTTTTTCAGAGAGAGAAAATGAGAATTACCGAAGCACATGGACGAGGGATGATCTGTGCCGGTGTAGTCGATGGGTTCGCAGGGGAACTACTGATTGAGAAAGTGAATTTCTTGGGTTACCTTGGCAGTAAAGACGGTGAGGGAATCGGAGTTGAAGGTTTCCATGGACTTGGAACCTTCAGGGATGAGCGAATGGAGGAGGCAGATCATCGAAACATACTGCCCTCGGTTTAGGGAGTCGCCCACATACATCATCCTCTTCCCTCTCAACGTCTCTAACATCAGCGTCGCGTTGAATCTGCAAGTAGATTGTCGCAAGAAACTTTAGAATTTCCTAAAGAAAAAGAAAAATCCAGCAAGTTCTCAATGACCAAATACAAAAGACTGAGGGAACGTAATTAATTGATTGAGCAATTAATTGGCGGCTCTGCTACATAGTACTGTCGCGACTCGTGAGCCAATAGGATTGATCGATGAGTTCGAAGAGTTTGAATACTTCAAGGACTACATTTATGAAATAAATATCGACAAGCTAACTGCATTCGATGAAGTTTAATGCAGATGAACTTGTTCCGAACGTTGCATTGAGAATAGATAAGAGGACCCTTCCAAGTGACTTCCTTTGGCCATGACCAGGTAAAAGTTCCAGGTATCTGGCTGCTTGACGCCATCCATGATGCGATTTCTCTCTATTAAACTATTCTGCGCTAATGACTTTTATACTGGGAAAGTTATTCATTGTAGCAGTTGAAAATTCGCAATTACATCCCGCGGTAAGTAATGACCGTGGAACCTAGAAGCAGGCGACGGAATCCACAATCAAGATCGGAAATAATACTAATTGATGGGAGCCATCTCGATCGATCTAGACATAGTCAAGATGATTCGATTCTGAGACTGGTGCATCGTCCTTTGTTTATCTTAAGAAATTACTCTCGTGTCCTAAAAGTCAATACAACCCCCATTGTCCTGATCCATTTGGTACATCTAACAGCGGAGTTGTTAGAATCATTAAGTAGCGTTCGTTTTCAAAGCGGACGCTGTGGCTGGCCGCTGGGCCGAGCCGCCGGCGCCGGACGGCAACTCCCATGGCGAAAAACACGTACCTTCTAATCTCCCGAAACGGCGAGTCAACTTTCAAAACTGGGACCTTCCATATTTTCTTTGGGGCGTGAGGCGGACTTGCCAACTAATTCTAATTATATGGAACTTTTTTAATGTACCATCACGGAAAGCAAAGCTTTCTCACGAAACGACAGTAACCCCATTAATGGCAGTCGAGAGCTTTCCAAGACTCTCCGAAAAGCTTGAAACTTCCTCTATCTAATTCCACGAATTTAAACTCGTTTGACGATTCAAAAGGAAAATGACCCGGCTACAGTGTTTTCCAGATTAAGACAAACTCCATGTCGACCGACGTGCAATTTCAGAGGTTGAAGCAACAGGGAAGGGGAGGAAGGCGAAGAAACAGAGACCTCGAAGTGAAAGACAGGACAAAAAGTCACCGACACGCGTGAAGAAAAGTTAAAGCTTTTTGCTTCGGAATAAAAAGAACATGAAAAATTAAATCGGAACCTGGGCAGAGAACATGAATGAGGCTGCCAGCGCCAGTGCTGGTAGTCCCTGTCAGGCCTACCGTGCTCTTGACACGTCAGCTGCGGCTGGATGTACGGGCACTCTGACTCCTCGTACATCGGCCGAGCCGACTCGTCCCTCACCCACCTCCCGCTGAACACGTCGCACCCTTCCTCTCCCCTCCCTATCGCGAACGGGACCGGTTCGCCCCCGGCGCCGCTGCTCCCCCGCTGATCTGACGATCCAAGTACGCCGTTAATGACCTCCTCGTCGGTAGTGCCGCCGGCGGGAGGCGCGCCCGCGTCAGGGGATTCGTCTTTTGCGACGTGAGAGGAGGAAACGGAGGGGCCGGTCGGCTCACCGGTTCGCGGCCCGGGGCGAGCCGAGCTCTGGCGGACTTGGAGCTGTTGACCGAAGATGCAGGCCAGGTCCTCGCCGTAGAGGATGGAGACGAAGACGATGAACGACAGCAGGGCGAAGAGGAAAGGGGAGAGGCGCGTCTTCCTCAGAGGAGAAGACGACGGCGGCGGCGCCGACGCCGGAGAAGAGAGAGGTGATTTCATCGGGGTGGGTGGCGTCTGAGCTTTCTGTCTCTACTCGGGGGGGGGTGACGAGTTTTATTTGAGGCTTTTTCATGGGTTTTTTGGAATTTGCAAATGCGGCTTTTGATAAATAATTAATTAATTTTTATTTTGTATGTATGACTTCAAATTGAAAAAAAAAAAAAAGAATAAATATAATGTCAACGGGAAAAGATTGTGGAAATTGATGCGTGAATTTTGGTTTCTGACCGTCTGATTGGCTTATAGTTCGTTTGATCATCGTGATCAAGATGTGGTGAAGTGTCCCTTCCCTACAGTTATAGAAATCATGTGAGAATATAAATAACAAGATGGTTGTCGAGAATGTTAACCCATATTTTTTGGGGAAAAAAATTGCAACAAATAGCATAGTGAACCAATCTAGTTTATTAAAAAGAATTAGATCTCAAAAGATAGATGTAATCTCTCGATAATCTTGTAGTTCTAAAATTATATATATCTTTTTGGTTGGAGTTCTAAAATCCATATGATCTTTCAAGGATTCATTTCTTTCTATTGTATCAATTTCCCTTCAACCTTTGAAAAAAAGATATTACAATAGTGTATGTTATGAAGAGTCGATCGACATTTTCAAAGTCACATTTGATAATAAGGTTTTTTTCTCGATTTTGTGTCAGCCATCGGAGAAGTCAACTTATAAGATCATATATGCAAAGAGAAGTTGAATCTTAGGATGAGTTTGGTAATACTCTCGAAAATAAGTGTTTCTATTTTTTTGTTTTCCGAAACAAAAATAGAATAGAAACTTTAGTAATTTTTTTTTTTGTTTCTAATAACAAATTTGGAATAAAAATAAGAAAAAAATTTACTTCTTGTTCTCGAGACTAACTCAAGAAATAAGCATTTTTTTTTTTTTTTTTCTTTTTTTTTCTCTTCCTCTCTTCTTCTCTTAGCCGGTTGCTAGCCTCAATGATGGCTAGCAATTGGCCAAATGAGGCCCGACAACCTCATTGGAGCCTCACCAACCGCCCGATCAAGTTGCCTCAAGCTTGTTGGCCATCAGTAAGGCTTGACCTTGCCTAGCCACCATAAGGTCAGCCTTGCCCACCCAAGTGGTGTGGACCTCACGTTGGTCGAGCGAGGTCAAACATCGTCCACATTTCTATTATGAGAATAAAAATTTTATATAGTTATCAAACATTTTAAAATGTTTAAAAATTATTCTAAAACATAATTAAAAAAAATATTTTTGAATAAAAATTGTTTCCGATAATAGAAACGTTACTAAACATACCCTTAAAGTCTTGTGTTTTTTTATGTTTATATTTGCATTACATAATTAACTTGATCCAACATGTTACCAATTTATAATTTGTGCGAATATAATTGAGGCATCAAGACCATCATTTTAGCCCTGGAAACAATCTTTCCTCTCGTCATGTCAAACTTAGCAGCACAATGATGCCACGATGTGGATTTGGAAACTTCATCATTGGGCCTTCCTCATGCCAAAATTGTCCCAATTCTTTTAATGCCATATTCTTGACACCATCGCCGTATTTCCATTTTTAAGTGGTATCCACAGTCCACGTAATGTGCGCACCACGTTCATGGTTTCCTTCTCTCCTTTTTTAAACCTTATGTTCGAAATTTGTCAATTATGATTCTGTAACATTGCTTGGTCTTGGAAATATGGAAAATAGCTCAGCTAGGTCTATGCAAAGGGTTGTGACACTAAAGCTCCATCTATTTTATGGAAAATAATATTTTGGATAATATTTTTCTAAAAAAGACTGTTTATTGTTGCCTGAAATAATTATCAAATAATTTTTTTCCATTTATTAACAAATATTTATGTATAAATATTTTTTTGAATGAATAATATAATTTTCTTAATTTTTAAGAGAAATAAATGATTATTTTAAAAAATACTTTTTAAATCATTAATTTTTCACAAAATAACCATAACTTAGGATTCAAATACAAAAGCTTGGTAGAAAAAGAGTCATTTAAGATGATATAACCATTGATGTGCGATTCAAAAGCTAACGAAGCTCTTGCACAATTTGAAAAGCATCTATGCTAGACGTTAGAAGACTAACATTGAAGAAATCAAAAAGCACGTGGTGTCCCAAACTAATGTCTAATCTCGAGGCCAAATATGCATAAATTGATAAAATAATATACTATAGATACGTGATTATTTTTGCTTTTGGGGTAAATGTTTTTGCAAGTACTATAAATGTAGCATCTTTTCACACAGCGAAAGATTATTACTAGGAGAAAAACAGGAACGACATACGTTTGCAAGCATGACGTTCATGAAATCGGTGGCGCATCCGAAGCTCAATGAAGTCGGAGCGTTTATTTGCTGTTGAGGCACATGAAAGTACAAGTGTACTTCTAATAACCTTTGATTGCCTTGTCCGGCAATGGATGATGTCTTAACAAAACTATCGCTTATATTAGGCAAATACATTCGCTTCAAGTGTAAGCTGCGCCTGTTGTTTTGCAAACAGAGCTTTCTTTGATGTGTATGAACGGGACGGATGGCCTGGATATCTTGCGTGCATATGTAAAGATCAATAGAGCCAAATCAGATATTTTCCTCGCGTTATGGAAAAAAGAGAAGGGAAACGAAATGAAAATGACATTAGAGATCGAGGGTTGGATCCGGTCCAGACGATTTTCTGTTTCTTTTTATCTTGTGGAGGGTAGGAAGTGGGCGAGGCACGATGTGGCTTGACTTCAAATGCAAGGTTTGCCCCTGGATAAATGGAATTGAAAAGTAAGCACGTCCTTGTCACTTCTACTAGGCTAAAGAACTCAATCATCGGTCGGAGGAAGGAAACGGAAACGACAGGAGAAACAAGACATAGGTGGGAGGAGAGGAGAGAGAGAGAGAGAGCAAGTCTGGACTTTTTTATTATGTTTTAGGGGGTTTAGGTAAAATGATTAACCAAACATTAGGTGACATTTCAGCTTCAGTTGGTGGCAGCATTTACCTAATTGCTTATTCTGGATTCCTCACCCGTTGGGGGAGCTTCTTATGTTAGAATAGATAGCTGGCAATCAGAACCATTTATATTGAATGGAAGCATGTGATGGATTGACCTCATATGCACATGCATGATTTGTCTAGAAGAATGACGATCTGGGCATTGCATGATTTGTCTAGAAGAAGGACGATCTGGGCATTGTCCATTTTAATACATCACATGCAATGCGCTTGCGGCTGAAAGAACGCCGCACTACGTTTTTCAGTAAAGATTTTAGTGTGAGGTGGATTGTATTATTAGGTGATAAAACGGAGAAGTTGTGGAGTGACAAAATTTGATTTTTGTTCTGATCAGATTCGTCTATTGTTTAGCCTAATGAGTGAAGCGTAATAGAGAACCTTGAAAACTTAGAAAGGGCTTTTGAAAAAAAAAAAAAAAAAAAGATAATCAGCTCCACAGAATCAGCACATGTCAGTTGCAGCTCATTTCATTTGATCTTTTTTCCTGTTTAAGGGAAGAGGATTGTCCTTTTCTTGCTTTCTTCTAATTCTAGTTAAACACACGGATTTCATTGCCTTCAGGCCGTGGACACCCGCTTAAGTTTTTTCATCATAATTGAGCAGAAAGAAAGATGATGCAGTGCAGTTGCTTCTACGTGAGAGAGAGAGAGAGAGAGAGAGAGAGAGAGAGAGAGAGAGAGAGTAATTCTTTTTGATGACTTGGTTTCAAGCAGATCAGACTACGTTTTCCTTGCTTCTGTTCTTCCTTATGTCTCCGAGGGCTAAGTTGTCAATACAGCACAATTTATATTTCCTTTTGGCCAAACAATAAATCAACATCATGCGGTACAGACTCCAAACCTCTACCGTGCGTTCGGTGAGTCGTGACTTAGCCCAACCTACGGTCACGATTCTAAGATACTTCACACGGCAGTTCATCATTTCCAATGCCGCGTGAAACGATGTCAACCGCTGGATTTACACGGTTTCAAGACTACATATTGCCTTACGTCTTGGGCCCAGTCCTTTCGTTCTCCCACTAACATCCATGCTTCACCGACCCCTCCCCCCCAAAAAAAAAAAAAAACCATCCATGCTTCAGCGTCAGATGAACTTAAGGGCCTGTTTGTTTGGCTTTTTATTTCTATTATCTGAAACACAATTTTTATTCTTTTGTTCTTTGGAATAAAAAATAATAAAACACGTTTGTTTGCGTTTTTGTTCCAAATTTATTTTTTTTTTCCCAAAAACACATCCTAATGCAAAACAAAAAAAAAAAAAAATTATTTCTTGTTTTCTAAAACAAAATTTAAGAACACTTTTTCTCTCTTTTCCATTTTTTTCTTCTTTTTTTTTTTGGCCGGTCGTCGGCCTCGGCCATGGCTACGATCGACCGTCGAGGGCCGACGACCTCGCCGGAGCATCGCCGGCCCTGGCGAGGCTTGGCCTCGCCTTGGCTAGGCAAGCTCCGAGCTCGCCTAGATCCGGCGAGGTCGAGCTTGCCTAGCGGCCGGCAAGGCTTGGTGTCGTCGGGCCACCGAACGGCCGGAAATCGCCGGCCGGGGGCAAGGCTCGACCTCGCCGGTGAGGCAAGCCTCGCCGTGGTTAGGCGAGGCCGCGGCCCTCGTTGGCCACGGCCAAGGCGGCGATCGGCTAAAAAGAAAAAAAAAAAAAAAATAAATAAGAAAAATAAAAATAAAATAGAAAAAATAAAATAAAATAATTAAAAAATTAAAAAAATAAAAAAAATTATACAAATTTACCAAACGTGTTTCTATTCTTTTTATATTTCCGTAACAAATTTACCAAACGTGTTTTTTTGTTCAAAAATTATTTCCTAAAGCGAAAATACTTTTTTTTATTTTTTGTTAAATAATTTTTAAACAAAAATGTTACTAAACGCACCAAATGACCATGATCTCACACAACCAAACAAACAAACAAAAGAGAAAACTAAATGATGTTTTCACTTCTCAGAAGTGTTTATAAACATATTTTCTGTTTTTTGTTAAAATGAAAAAAAAACAAACGCGTTTGTTTGCGTTTATTTTTTTTTTTCGTTCCTGGAACTCAAAAAGAACAGAAACGAGAAACAAAAAAAAGTTGTTTCTCGTTCCCGGAAATAATTTTGAAGAAACAATTTTTTATTTCTTGTTTCTTCTTCTCTCTCCTCTTCTCTTCCTCTTTTCTTCTTCTTTCTCTTTGGCCAGTCGCCAGCCTCGGCCATGGCTGGCCGTCGAGGGCCGGCACTGGCGAGGCCGTGCCGCGCCATGGGCCGGCGAGCCTCGCCCAACGACGGCGAGGCTCGGCCTCGCCATGGCTAGGCGCGAGCTTGAAAAGAAAAAAATAAAAAATAAAGGAAAAAATGAAAAATAAAAATAAAAATATTAAAAAATTGAAAAAAAAAAATTTACCAAACGTGTTTCTATTAACTTTTTATTCTCGAACAAATTTACCAAACGCATCTTTTTGTTCAAAAAGTGTTCCCCGAACAAACACTTTTTTGTTTCATTCAATAAAAAAACGAACTTGCAATAAACAAGAACATCTGCGTTATTGCAAGATCTGTTAACTTCCTCGTCATGTCACAACATCATTTGTTCACACTAACCAAAAATCAATTGAATATAGGGAGAAACCAACTAGAAACCTCTGGAACAATGGCATTGAACGTTAAAAGCTCTTGATGACCTTTGTGATTTCCAAGTTTTGTCATCCAAATTGAAATTTGGATGCACATTAGCAATAAAGCATGAGTCAAAGCCTATAAAAAGTACCTAACACTAAAAAGATAACCGTAGATCAATTATATGACTAACTCATCGATCTAACTAAAGAATCAATTGAGCCTACTGACAATTTCTTAAAAGAGAAGAAAATTTCATACGAAGAGGTTAGCTTCTTTACTTGGCAAACATATAATGAACTTCGAAGCAATATAAGAATGTAGTGGTGATGAGATTCAAAAAGATAATATCCTCAACGGTTGAGAATTTGAAGCTTTCAAAAAATGCAATAACAAAGAGAGAGAGAGAGAGAGTCCTCCCATGCCTTCGTATATAGGTGGTATTGATCCCAAAATCGAATCTTCATGTCAAATTCTCAACTTCGAAGACCGCCTCTTATCTTTAGAATGTGCACCATAAGAAGCAGCCAGAGATTATTGCCCAATGAATCTTGAATGAAAATTGATAGCTTAAAAGCCAACAGAAGTATAGGAGCTTCGGTGACCTTCAGAAGGCCCTCGAAACTTTTGCACTAGAGACATGACTAAACCCTGCAAACAATAAAGCCGAATGTAAGTATAAGCCAACTTGTACAAAGATTGACAAATGATACAAATGCAGATAGCCTCCAAAAGGCTAGCTGGCACAGCACAGACTTCCATAAAAGTTGCAGGGAGACATATTTTAAGCTCCATTCTCTTGTACACAATTTTTCTTATACAACAAAATTTTACTCGATTGAGAGTAGCAAAAGGAGTCCTGCGTTCGTACAATAATGCCAGTTCACTGTTTTCTGCAGTGTGCACCCATTGTTTTGGTCATCAATGAATACTTAATTGATTGATCTAAACAATGTTTTCAATAGAAAAAAAGGGCTAAGATTTTGCTATTCATGTAGATCTAATCTGCTCAGCAATGGAAATTTTCAAGAGCACGTGAGTTGGACATCAAGAATGAAGAACTTCCATCTGTTCTTCTGATTGGAGGACGGGTAATGAGATCTTGACGAACCAATATCTTTGAGAGAGATACATGTTAAACATAAAATATCCTGAAGTTCTAGTCCACCTGTGCACATATAGGCCTACATCCTGCCTTAAGTTGTATCATTTCCAGTGTGAACCCAGTATTATTTCCCCAGCAGAACTTCTTAAGATCTAGTTCTCTTCATTTTCTGTGTTCAGATAAGTAAAGTCTAGTTCAATTAAGCAAAGGGCGAAATAGATTCACAACCAAAGCATAGTTGACTAACATTCTAACTTATCCTGTTGTTAGCACATGATCATTTCAAAGTAACATCATGCATGAGTAGGGTACCTGTGTTCTATGTGGCAAGCTAGCCCAAAACTCTAGGTTTGGAATTGCCTGAAAAAGTAGTGGGAAAAACACCCATAATATTAGATAACCAGCAAATAATGAAGCAGCACTAACAGTAGATTTTGTCAATAGCACATTAAATAACAAAAGTAACACGCGTGCCTTTTTGTCAAAGTATATAGAGGTCCTAATTGAACCTTTGACATTCGAATTTCAACAAATGACATTAACCGAAAAAGATTAGAGAGGATTTATTCCCTAAACAGCAAGGCAAGACAATCCAGAACAAAATTAGCAGGTACCATAAAGTTCTCGAATTTACTCAACAGAAGGTGATGTGACAAATGAAAGATGTGAACAAAGAAAGGAACTAAAAAAATCACCTATATTAGCAGGTACAAGAATGAGCTGCGTAATGAACAATTAAAATGCTACACGTAGCAGCCATGTAAAAGAATTTTGCATTGTCTCATTTGTAGGTGTACAAGAATCACTTGGTTCACTACGTGAAGTGTGAGAATATCAGGTCATCCAAGTGAGGATTAGGATGATAATACCTTTAGACTTAAGAGTGTCTCATGTTAGTGTACTAAAAGTGAAATTCTGATAATGGAGGCATTTAGGGAAGAAAGAAAAGTAATGACTGGGTTGGAAACGTACATCTATACCATGAACTCCAAGCATAAAGTATCTGTACACTGTACCGGCAAGTAGATACCCTCCAAAGAGACACAGGCTTCTGTAATTCAGATATACACGGTATCAGAAAATCAAGACAGCATTGTCAAAGTTAAATTACTTGGACAATATATATTTCACAAAAATTTAAAGGACCTAAGAAGGAAATAAGAACCTCACATTATCAGGAGGATACCAAACCAACCCCATCCATGTCCATGAACATATATTATTTTAGCACAGCCAGAAGGATGCCTCAACGATGTAGCCTGAAATTAAGACATACGAAATGTTATTCCAGATTCTCCCAACCAAATCAATGCATCTAATTAACCTTCACCATCAACTTTCTTTTAACAGTCATATAAGCGAATAAAACATGCATCTTTAGCTGGTCTCCAATTAATGTGAATACACAGGAACAATGCCCGAGTTCTAATATCATTAAACTTCGGCATATATTGACTGACTCTTCACATCTCTAGCTAATACTGCACCAATGATCCTGCTATTTGATCATGACTTCACTATTATAGTTTCTGTCAAGTGCTCTGGATAAAGAAGAAACTATGAGAAACCACTTGATGCATCCCTGATAGAATTATGATGTTGGTGATGATAAAGCACCAGAAAACGGTCTCATCCTCTGAGCATTGTATTAACCATGGAACCAGAAAGAACTTCAGGACCATGGAAAGACAAAAAAGAACACATGCTCATGTGATTTTGCTAGGATCACACATACATCCTCTTATTCCATATCCTACAAACACATTGTTAACTGAGGGAGAATAAAAAAAAGACTTCCAGTTTTTAGAGCACTCACATAGTCACAAGTCCCAGATTTCTTGAGTAAATTTGGTCCCTGTTGGAGTTGCCCAAATCAAAATCTCATATAACAAAGAAAAAACAACAGAGAATATACAACCATGTTATAATATAACTATGGACTCCGAGCAACCAACTAGGTTATGGAAAATGATTTTAGTCAGATTCTTACTTGAACTCTACTTGGATCACATACGATGGATACAGAAAGTGAACAATTAAACTTGCCACCATCACTTATCATCTTGACAGTGACACCACTGTGTGGTTTCTTCTCATCTGCGAGAGTCAAGATGAAAAGAACATGAATTGATATCTCAAACAGATACTACATTTGCCAAGCATGGGCAGTAGCTATATGGTAAATTTTTCTTACAGCTGCATTAATACACATAAGCACATATTACATATAAATGTTTTTAACCATGCAAACATATACAGCGACAGATTGAGAGGGGGACCAGCAGGGACCCTAGCAGCCCCAAGCATGTCCAATGTGCCTGGAAGTCCAAGAAATCAGGCCCAATAGGCCATAACCACTGGACCAAACCAGCTAGTTCAACCGGTTCAACTGGGTATGAGCTGGTCGGTTTGGTCCGGATTGAAAATATATCAAAAAACTAATTATCAAAGAAGAGATATTTATCTCACCTATGACATTAACATAAGTGCTAGTTGCACGCCCAATTATCTTGCATACTGGATAGCCTGCATTTGTAAGTTCAAAACAAATTTTTATCCTATGAGACACTGTAGTTAATATTCAGAATATTACAGAACATTTTCAACAGCCAAGCATGTGAAAAAATCTCTCCTGCTCACTCACGAAGCAATGGAGTTCAGACCAACTGAATGCTACAAGATGGAATTTATTTGCAATCATAAGCCCTAGTAGAAACAACTTACAAGCTAATCAACAGGAGGAAAGGAAGCTGCTCTCTAAGTCTAAGTGCTACATGGTATTATGTGGAAGGTAGTGGCACATACAAAACTAACGAGAATATGAGGACTGTACAAAAACTATTGTTACTGGGTACTAGATAAAGCCCTTCAGACCAGCAATAGAAAGAAATTTGCCCAGCCACAACATATTGCAAATATTGATCCATTATGCAAAAGGAAAACAGCAATCGCCTGTCCAAGCAGTAAAGCTACAAATGTCTCATTGTATAAAAGATGGATGCACTGGAAAGCGGCAGATTTCATACCACCAACATCATCTGTCACAAGAGCACTACACTCCATGCCGCAGTGTGAAGGACCTCCACAATTCTGTAACACAAGTGCTGCAGTCAAGCTACAAGAGAATCCAGGAAATCCAATAAATAAATATAGGTCCAAGGAGAATTCCCAATTCAAAGGACTTGAGAATTTACCGAGCAGTCAACACATCTGGGTGGGTCATGATTGAATATCATAACGCCGCAGAGCTGCTCAAGAGAATAGCCGTTCAGAGCTACATCAGTGAATCAGCTAGAACTCATGTAAATTACCAACTCTCTACTTTAAAGCCTATTGAGAACTGTGTCTTGTATAGACAGATATATGGGTCCCTATAGTGGAGTTTACATGCATCAAAGTGCAAAAAACTGAAGACTCGCATGGAGGAATTTTACGGAAAATAATGAAACAAATTGTGACCTGTTGGAGACAACCTGAAACCAGAGCACAGTATCATTTGCTGCCACTTTGTAAAACCTGCGCCACATATACAGAAGAGTTGTGATTGTTCTTCTGAGCCAAATTAATGTGATCGATGTCCATTCATACAGTTGTATAGGCACACCCAAAATAAAAAATAAAAAAAATCGAAGGCTCCAAGTTACTAGTTGCATTCAAACACATCATGAACTATTATGCACACTTCGAGATTAGTTCAAATGTAGTTGAAGATGACCTAGCTTAGGATATGCCGAACAGCTAATTGAGCTTCACACATATCAGAGCTCGGCTCATGATAGCGACCTCTATCACGACTCATTAGTTAACCTTTAAATGTTACAAACACGTCGATTCCAGCTAAGATTGGCCAACAAGGGGTCCACCTGAGTAAATTACGAATCCAACACAATGAACTGGCAGATCTAACGCCGACGCTCTCCGAGAGAAACCTACGACATCTACGCCCCAACAACTGCAGTATCGCGACAGTATACTAGACGCGTTGCAATCGCAAACGAACTTCGATCAATACCGACGGTGTGCTGAACTACGGCTAAACACGTCGCAATCGCGACGCTCGCTGGCGTTCGTCCGTATCTATAAGCTGAACATCCGATCGACGACCGGACGAGCGACCTACTATTCGCAGACACCGCAGTGAATTTTAAAGCTCGGCGGAAGCGGGAGACACGTTACCCGTCCTCGCTGAGCACGCCGTGCGGGAATTTCGGGATGGGGGAGGCCAAGCTGTAGTTGTAAAGCCGGTCGCGGTCGGCGAAGCTGAGCTCGCACGCCGCCGCGGGGGCCGAGCTCCCCGCCGCCGACGCCGCGGCGGCGCAGCTGAGGATCGCCGCGAGAAGGAGCAGCCGCGCCATCGCCTTCGGGCAGGAGATCTTCGAAAGAGCTCAGCCGCACGATTCCCTCATGGGAACGCTGGGGAGTTGCAGAGGGATCGAGACATGACTCTTGACTGAGAAACGGAGATGAGAGTGACGTGGCGCGGAGTGAGGAACGGGAGGAATGGGATGTGACGACTGGCGAGTGCCTCCAAGGGGAATCGGCCCGAATGGGGGAAAAGACCCGAAAACATTCGATTGCCTTTCCAGCGATATTTTAATGATCACGAGACGCCCGGGTTTAAGTTTGGTTTTTTCTAATCATTGATTGATAAGTTGTGGCAAAAAATAATGGACGCGATTACAATCGACTTGGAAGTCCAGCGCATCTGGGACCATCGATCGACGTCGGTCCCGCTATCAACGGTGAGGGTGGCGCGCGCGAGCGATGCAACTAGTGATTTTTTTTACTATTTTCAAACTGATCCCCCAACTTCCGGAATTCTCCTCCTCCGTGTAGTCTTTCGCACTCCGGCTCCCCCAAGCTACCATCCCCCACCGGGACTCACCGCGAGACACTGTCGCAGTCGCCTTTCTATCGTAACCGGTCGCCACCCACCACGAGAAGCTGAGACCGGCTTATCATTACTGATGCGGCCTTTTATCGTGCTTTACCTCACTCTCTCCTTTCAAATGTGAGCCAATGTATCAAAACATTGACAACCTCGGATTTCAAGGGCATGTCCTCAAGTTCGAGGCACGTGGTCTTAGGTTTGAGGTGTCGTGGCCTCACACTTTAGGGAGAGAGAGAGAGAGAGAGAGAGAGAGAGAGAGTGATGATGTTGATAAGGGCATTTTGTTGTTGCATGTTTTGATTGTAACGAAGCTAGTTTTTTTCCTTGGTTATGGTGGCCGCGCGAGTTTCGAGTTAGTGGTGGTGGTCGAGTTGGTGATAGCATTCAAGCATGACAACAAAGGATTATAGCTAGGTTGAGCCAAGTTGTGGACATGTTAAAAATAGATCACGTATAAGCTATGTCAGAAATATACAAATGGATTATACAGCATTAATAGCTATGTCTGCCAATGCCATTAGTATTTTAATAAAAGGGTTTGATTGAATCAAATTTTGAAAGTTCAAGAATACCTTTAAATACTTAATAAAAATTTATGAACTATTCGTGTCCTTATATCTTATGTATAGAATAACGGGAGTTCGCCATTATTTTTTCTTTTTTGAAAAAAATTTAATGGTCACCCTTTCTTTTTCAAGCAAAATTAGGATCATGCTTACAAAGTTATATTTTTAGTTAAAAGATGCGAAAATTTAACCCTCAAATTGTAATGCAAGAAATTATGATCAGTGCTATAAATATCAAGTTATCAACTGAGTTCGCGACACTTCACGTGTGACATCCCGATTTTTCGATTCTATTTTCAATAAATTGAGACGGGCATTTCGTTGGCACGCATATAGTTCTTTTCCTTGAGTCGGCCACTCATGTGAAAGCTAATCTATTGGGTGAAGTCATTAAGAAATTCTAATGCATCAGACTCGAGAATTTGGCCAGAAAGCGATCTTTCGACCGAGCTAATCTGCAAGGGTCATTGCGACACAATTAAAAATCGATTAGAGATCAGAGATAGGTCGACTCGACAGAGGCATGTGATCAGGTGTGGGTAATTCCACCAGATTGAACAATTCTTGTCGATCGGCACCGACTTTTCTATCGATTGGGTACCCGTGTTCGTATTTGAAACCTTGAGATTACCCGACAACCGAAAGTCGCCAATGTTTCAAAGATGTACATGGTGGCTTGAGATAATCAACCACGGGTCAAATGCATGAAAATTTCGAAGGCTACCGGTAGATTAGGCGCGCTAGTATCGTGCCAAAGTGAAATTAACCAGGGAATTGAGATCGAATTCGAAAATTGGAAGTCTGGGTATGTCACAAATCATTTCAAGATCATTGAATCATCTTTGGAAGATTTTTCGTGCAAGCCGAGCTTTTCAGCAAAATAATCAAGAAATAGTTAATTTGACTCGAGAAATTAGTAGGCCCGCATTTGGTCGCGCTTTTGGGATTTAAGTTTGTTCTATGGACAAGTGAAGATGTGAATTAAAGTGTGATGGCATTGGATTAATTTTATGGACTTCAATTTGATTCAATTGGAAGAGAATCAAGTGAAATTGGAGAATTGGTTGTACAAGTTTTGGACCGGCGGAAAATGGAAGTGAACCCATTGGAAGAGGTTGTGAGAGTGAGTGGAGTATGACATCACCCATGATGTCATGGTGGTGGGCCTTTTTGGGGATTAAAGGAAAAGAAAAAGAAAAAGAAAAAAAGCCCCCCATCTCTCTCTCTCTCTCTCCTTCTTCTCTCTCCTCCCTCTCTTCTTCCTCCTCCCGTGCGACTCCATCTCCATCTTCTTCTTCTTCTTCGCACGCCACCAGCAGCAAGGGAGATCGTCGAGCAGCTCGCCCGGAGCCGCCCGTCACCGCCTCACGCCGCCGCACGCCGTCCTCGCCGGTCCGCTCGCGTCCTCGCTCCGCCCGCGCTCGCCCGCGCTTGGCCGGCATCCCGAGCTGCTGTTCAGCTCGTGCGAGAGCTACCGGAGCTCGTCCCCGCCGCCGTGAACCGCCGTTCGTCGCCGCCGGAGCTTCGCCTTGCCTCCGCCGCCCTTGGCCGCCTCAACCGGCACCGGATCCGCCCATTCTCGGCCTCAAACCGCCATGGACAGCAACCCAGAAAAATGGGTATGCAGCGGCTTCGTGGCCCGTTTTGGCCGCCTTCCCGAGCCCGGATGCTCGGCCCGCTTTGAGAAAGTTGATCCTCGCGTCGTCCCCGTCGTTTTGGTTCGCTCGGCTCGTTAATCCGGTGAGTTTAACTCACTAAATCTTGATTAGAGGGTTAATGATGTCCTAAGTGTGCTTAGTCTAAGTTAAGTAAGATTAGGTTGGTAGATTAGTTTATTCAAATATGGATTAGATTAAGTTGTTTAATTAAAGTTAAACATGTTTAGTTTAAGGGTTGAGTAGGTTTATTTTTAAAATAAACCTTGATGTGACATAAAGGAATTTACTTTTGATTTATTTAAATATTTCGAAATTATTTAATAATTTAATAATATATCATTATTCGAAATTATTAAATATGATTATTTAATTATTTTCGGAATAAATTTAATTATTTATTAAATTCCGAAAATTTTGTCGCGGACATTAAATTCTCAGAATTTTGTGCCGGTCGCTGCTGTGTATTCGGATTTTTTTGAAATCGATGGTCGGATATTATAAATTGAAGGTGGATTGCGAAAAATATGAATATTATTATTTAATTAATTTTCGGAATAAATTTAATTATTTATTAAATTCCGAAAATTTTGTCGGACTTGATTCTTGCTCAGAATTTCGTGCGGTCGCTACGGTGCATTCGGATTTTGAAATTGATGATTGGATATTATAAATTGAACGTGGATGATGAAAGATATGGATATTATTATTTAATTAATTTTTGGAATAAATTTAATTATTTATTAAATTCCGAAAATTGTCGTTGGGACCCTATTTGCTCGAAATTTCGTGCCGATCGCTGTTGTGCATGTAGAATTTGAGTTTGATGATTAATTGTGGCAAATTGAGTGTGATTGTGATAAATATGAATGCTTTATAGAATCCTAAGTGTGGAAATTAATGGGAGATTGGCCGTGATTAACCACCTATTAGAGGTCGTGCCCGGTGAGGCCGTGATTAACCACCCGATTGGAGGTCGTGCCTAGTAGGCCGTGATGGACCACCTATGAGAGGTCGTTAGGTCCCTAATAGGGCCGTGATGAACCACCTAAGAGGTGGTCTAGATGCAATGGGGGCCGTGATTGACCACCTATTAGAGTCGTGCCCGAGTGAGGATGATGGACCACCTATGAGAGAGAATCGTCTTGCCAAGCGAGCCGTGATGGACCACCTATGAGAGGTCGTGCCTAGAAGTAGTGATGGACCACTTAATTAAAGGTCGTCCGAGTGGGGCCGTGATTGCCACCGGTTGTTAAACCTTCCTATAGGGCCGTAATTGAGAGCAATGATTGATTTGCTAGAATGACATGTGTCAGTAAGTCGATTGATCAATGAAGACGATCCAAGTGGTTGAATTGTTTGATAATGTGATTGTGACATGGTTGTTTTGTTATCATAATTGCACGTGGTTGAATTATATAAATTGTGCTAACCTGCAGATGGAGGCTAAGGCGAGGTAAGTCTTCTGTGTGACGTGGCTAGGCCACCCGGGCGTATTTTCTTTCTAATAGGGGTTTAGGGGGTTGAACTTTGTGAGACATCGTCTCATCCGGTTGTGGGATTAAAATTTGGTCCAATGGTGGACGGAGGATGGATAGCGTTGGCAAGATCTATGAGATTATTTCTTCCGTTGTTTCCGGCTAATTCGACGCATTTTTTTCGGGGGTTTTATAATACTCATTTTTTATTCCCCGCGTCGTGAAATGTTGGCCCCGAGCTGCTTTGTCTCTATGAGCTTCCGTGTTTCCGAATTCTTTTTTTCTCATTTTTTATTCCCCTCGTGAAACCCCAAGCTGCTTTGTCTCGAGCGTGTTCGACTACGACTTTACTATTCCCCTAGATGGTAATTTGGATTTTCTTTTCGTCGGGATATAGTTAAGTGTATTATTCTTCTTACCCCAAAACAGAAGAGTGTACTGCTGCTAATACGTGGCTATTGGGACAACAAAGCGAGAATAAACTATAAAAACGAATTAAATATTAAAACTTTACTCGATATACGGAACGGCGTAGTTTACTTGTATATGAAAGAATTGATTAAGTTGAATATCCATACCCATTGCATATGAAGGCAAATACGAAAAAATAAAGAAAATACAGAGGAGAATTTCAAATATTTATTTTTTTTGGCAAAACGAACAACAATCATGAAAATCCGTACGGATTGTAAAATAGCAAAAATCAAATTTAATTGTTTGCTTTTCTTCCTAAGTGTTACTTATTCATGCCCAAGTTACGAGCTTTTATTCCATTCGTGTAATCTTTAATTATAATAGGAACTTTATCGCCTTTATTACCCAACAAAAATGGAACTCTAAAGGTAGAGAAAAATTATAGTATGCAGCAAATGTAAATTAATTAACTAATCTAGTCCATTCGAGTATTAATTGAATTTCAACTTGTACTCATGCAAATCTTTATTCATTTGCAACCGTTTGCTTTCCTATCTGCGTGGTTATTAAATGTTAATTGATAATGACCCATCTCATTTTTCTCGACTATATGATAGATTAATGAAATTAAGGGAGTAATATGTAATTTTGGAAACTTTGGGCCCTATCGTTTTGCGACAGCACCACAGTTCGTGGGGATTTTGGGCGTTAAGCCCATAAAACCGTCGAAATATTCTCGATCGAGGCCCGGCCCAAGGGCATGAACGCAATGGCGAACGACGCCGCGGCAATTTTCGTGATTTTGCGGTAAATTGAAGTCCTCGACAGCTAGAATGGCAGAACGGCAGAACCCCAGCCAAAAACCCTGAGGCGAAGCAAAAACGGCGCAGTGCCGCACCGCAGCCACCGAAGCCCGCCGAGATGGAGGACGAGCGCCGCGACGGCGACGGCGACCTCAACCGAGCTCTGACCGCCACGCGCTTCTCCGACCTCGAGCCGCCCCTCTCCGAGCCGGTCCTGGAGGCCCTGAGCCAAGCCGGCTTCGAGTTCTGCACGCCGGTGCAGGCCGCCACGATCCCCCTGCTGTGCAGCTTCAAGGACGTCGCCGTCGACGCCGCCACCGGCTCCGGCAAGACCCTCGCGTTCGTCGTCCCTCTCGTGGAGATCCTCCGCCGCTCCTCGTCCGCGCCGCCCAAGCGCCACCAGGTAAGGCCGCCGCCGCCGCCGCCGCTCGCTCAGTAGTTTCACCTCGCGTTGCCTGCGAGGAAACGAGTTGTTGCGGCGCTGACTCGAGACCGTTGCGATGCGAAGTGTGGTGATGTTTATCGCGTGAGGAAGTCGGGATGGATACGATAGAATATCTGCATATGGGTTGTCGTGGTCCGGCGGAATTATGGGTTGTCTCCATGAAAAAAATTCACTTCGACCTCCGGTGTATTTTAATGCTAGTGCAACGTGGTCGAGGAAAATCCGTGAATTTGCTATCTGTGCTTGTTTTTGGGAAATCACTGCATAGCGGTTAGCTCTAATGCAATGCTCACGGTCGTGTATCGTCTATTGCACGGTGTTCGGTCTCGGAGTCTTCGTGCAATGATTGTGTAGTTAGTTTAAAGGCAAGATGGGTTGCTCAAATAGGTTTTATTTGGATCATGGTTTGCACTGGTTTGCTGCCTAAGGGGATGCTTCCAAGCGGTGGCTCTTGTGAATATCTAGTGGATTTCAATAATTGGGTAACAGCTCTAGTTTCAAGTCTGATTTGTTCATTGAAAATTGGAATGCTTGTAGGTATTGGGGATTATTATTTCGCCTACCAGGGAACTATCATCTCAAATCTACCATGTGGCGCAACCTTTCATTTCTACACTGTCAAGTATCAGGTCCTTGCTTCTAGTTGGAGGAGCTGAGGTTAAAGCAGACATGAAGAAGATAGAGGAGGAAGGAGCGAACTTACTAATAGGTACACCTGGGAGGCTGTATGACATTATGGATAGGATGGATACCTTGGATTTTAAGAATCTCGAGGTGTGTATGCATGCATCATCTCGTGTTACTTTTGTGCTGTTAATTATGAGAAGCTTGTTATAGAAATGGCTATCATGTGTACCGCACTACCTAGTAATTAACTGCTACAGCTTATTGGTACATCTAATCTTGTTAAATGTACCAGATTCTAATTTTGGATGAGGCAGATAGGCTCCTAGATATGGGATTCCAAAAGCAGATAACTTCCATTGTATCTCGCTTACCCAAACTTCGTAGAACTGGCCTTTTTTCTGCTACTCAAACTGAGGCAGTTGAGGAGCTGGCTAAAGCTGGTCTGCGAAACCCGGTAAGGGTCGAGGTTCGAGCTGAAACAAAACAACAGGATGATTCAGCATCATCACGGGATGCAGCCCCTTCGAAAACACCTTCTGGCCTGTTCCTTGAGGTACTATGCTCCTTTTCAGTTTTAGTAAGAAAAATTTGTACTCCTTTTACTCCTCATTTTTACTAACCTGATAATAGAGATGGACAATTCTGGATGGTGTGTGTTGCTATGAATATGAAGTGGGGTAATAATTGATCGAGTACATCTGTGAAATCCGAGCCTCCAATACTTGGTCATGTAAATTTGTGCGTGGGGTCCAAGCAATCCTCCTATACTTCATTCCAATTCTTGTGTCCATGGATCTTGATTCATACTTAATTTGCAGTATTTGGAGTGTGAAGCAGACCAGAAACCATCACAACTCGTTGATTTCCTCATTAAGAACAAGTCCAACAAAATTATTGTGTAAGTTAGTCATTGTTGTAAAAATTGAGAAGCAATGGGTGCCTTGTTGTTGCGGGCCATCAAGTCATCTCATGCTGAAAAATGATGTGCAAACTTTGGCAGTTACTTCATGACTTGTGCCTGTGTTGATTACTGGGGAGCCGTTCTTCCTTGCCTTTCAGCTTTGAAAGGTCTTTCTTTGGTTCCTCTCCATGGGAAAATGAAACAGGTAAATGAATGCTATTTTATGCATTTATTAGACTTATTTTGATTCTTTAACTTTTCTTTTTTGTGTTCTATAGATTGTAAGAGAAAAAGCATTGGCTTCATTTACGTCACTTTCAAGTGGCGTTCTCCTATGTACTGATGTCGCAGCTCGTGGTCTGGATATTCCGGGTGTTGATTGTATAGTGCAGGTCTGTTGGTCTTGTATTTACCAAAGTGTCATTGATTTTGTAATTGTTAGTTTTCATTTGGTTAATCGGCATGATTGTTGTTTCATCAAAATCTAAAATCTCGTCATTTTGTTTACTACTGAGATTATCTTCCACTTCCCAACTGTTAAGCATTTTGAATGGATTTTTGTATCAAACCTAGAATAATACACGGGATATTATTTTATAGAAGGATAATTCTCTTATAGACGTTTAACTTGATGGTAACATGATTATCTTCCCTGTTATTTTGTCAGTATGATCCTCCTCAAGATCCAAATGTTTTCGTACACAGAGTTGGCCGCACAGCTAGGCTGGGCAGACAAGGAACCGCAATTGTGTTTTTGTTGCCTAAGGTTTTAATTGATATTTTATATCTTCTCATCTGCAAAATTTTAAATTAACTTGTTCCCTAAAATGACTATGTATCTGTTCCTTGTATCTATTCAGGAGGAATCTTATGTTGAATTCTTGCGAATAAGAAGGGTTCCTCTCCAGCAAAGGGAGTGCAATGATAATGTGCTTGATGTTGTTCCCCTGGTAAGCATGGTTAAGATGATAATGGCTGCAAGAACATGGTTGTACATCCTTATTGCCAGTTCGATGCATCTTTGCTTCTTCTTTTTTGTGTTATTATCCTGATTTTCATTTTCTGGTCAACTTTGCCTGTACATCTTTGTGTTGTGTGGATGTGAGTAAGAGTTGACAATTGTGCTTCCTTTTTCCTTTCAATGGTCCTACTGGAAGTGTAATATTTTTAAGCTTTCTTATTATGTCCACTACCAGTGTAAGAAACAAGTCACAGTTACACCATTAGAGAGTCAACAACTGGATGGACCCGGTTACATAACTATCTTTAAGCACAGATGTCTTCCATCTAATGGTGAATGTGAAAGAAATTTCTTTGCACTAGCAGTGGACCTAATAATAATCCTATTTTTATCACTATAAGATTATCTATCACTTCTTCTGTAGTTTTCTTGCGGTTGATCTTAGCATAGAATATAATTTGGTGTCAGATGCGCTCTGCTGCAAAGAAGGACCGTGATGTTATGGAGAAAGGAGTTAGAGCATTTGTCTCATATATTCGAGCTTATAAGGAGCACCATTGCTCTTATATTTTCAGGTCAGTAAGAATTTTTAGATGTCTGAAATACGGACTTGGCCTAGTTGCAAAGCATGATCCAGTCACTTGGATTCAACTTTTTTCTTCTCTCCCATCTTATTAGGATAGAAAGATTAGGACCTCATTTGATGTTTATTTTCCCTCTCTCCATATGTATGGTTTATGCTTTTCTTAGATGGAAAGAACTTGAGGTTGGGAAGTTGGCAATGGGATGTGGCTTGCTGCAGCTTCCTGGCATGCCCGAGGTGAAGCACCATTCACTTTCCACGGAAGGTTTTGCTCCAGTTGAAGACATTAACTTGGAGGAAATTAAGTACAAGTAAGATTTATGACTAATCATGCTCTTTTCATTTTTTGCTTAGTCTGTCTTGATACTCATTGAGTTGGGGGAGTACTTGTAGATTATGCCCATATGTTAAGAGCATATATCTAAATCTTTGCACTCTGTTTCCTTAATACACTTCTTTTCATGTAAACAAATGATCTCTCTGTCCCAGCAAGTTTTCTGTAACTTTCTGTTGAAACTTTACATCTAAACATCACCTCTACTGGAACCATTGTTGACCATATTGATCTGAATTTTTCTAGTAAGAGTGAAAATTGACTGTTCTTTTGTCCAAATAATTCTAGATGGGCTTGCTTTCAAAATATTTTGATGATTAACCTCCTACCTTGTTTATTCAATGGGTAAAAGGAGGTTTTCCCTTCTTCCTGCATGCAATTGCAGTAATGTTTTCGGATTGCTACTGTCCAGGGACAAATCTAGGGAGAAGCAGAGGCAGAAGAACTTGCAAGCTAAGAAAGAGGCACCACAGAAAGATCCAAAAACTCATAAGCCAAACAAGAATGCAAATGCCGCATCCAGTGTCATGAGGAAGAAAACGGCAAAACAGAGACGTGCAGCTCAGACAATTGAAGATGAAGACGAGATGGCTCAAGAGTACCGCCTTTTGAAGAAGTTGAAGAAAGGAACTATTGATGAAGATGAATATGCCAAGTTAACAGGGACAGAAGATTTGCTTTGAATTGGTTGGCCGAGCCATCTCAATGCCGTGAAGATGTTGAGACTCGAGACAAGGTTCATCTTGAAACTTGCCCACTGTATGTATCTGCATGACAAGCAAATGATGGATGGAAGGTCAACTTTTTCCTAGAAAAGCTCGAAACTGACAACAGGAAGCCCAAAAGATCGAGTCCAGAATCTCTGGACGACCATCAACTTCACCTGCAGCCATTGATGCGAATGACTAGGGGTTAAGCGTAGAAGGACCTCAGATTATTTGGCATCCCGAAAGGATACCCTTGTTCAGACAAATCCGGCAGCTGAAGAGTATGACTGGAACCAGAAAGAACCATGTTTCACTTTGATGCTTTAAGTCATAGATGTAAAGCCTCCAAGGAAAGCTGGGTGGCTCCTGGTACACAGTTTGATTGATCTATGTTGGTGATAGGTTTGCTTTCTACCTTGAGAAAGGGTAATTTAAACCTGTGTATCTTCATCATAGTATGAGAAATTGACGCAAGTGAATTGTTCCTTTTTCCTTTTATTCCAGTTGTTTCTGGGAGTTAGAAGGTGGTCGACCTGTGACTCTTCAATACACGGAAGTGCAAGCAATTGAAATTTGTTATTGTGATACTACTTCTAGATTTTATTTTATTTTTACTTCTCTCTTCTATGTACATGTGTGCGCGATACTCACGTTCGCACACACGTGGATTGCACCCTGGATCTAGTACTTTCTGCCCCATCCGTCAAAGCCTTTACCATTAAGGTTGCATGCCTGTCGGCAGAGTATTTCTAGATTAATTTTCAAGGATTGCATGCCTGTCGGCATAGTACTTCTAGATTAATTTTCAAGGATGTAATCATGCTACTGATAATTGGGAACAGAGGAGGAACAGAGAAAGTTACTTCTCCCCAACCGAACATCAGAGCACTGGGATGGTCATCAGATACTGCGTTGTACAATTTGGACATTACCGCTACTCATTTCTTGCGGAACTTAAGGAGCCAAAGCGATATGGTTCGTGGAAGCTTTGAAAGCATTGGCAAGTGACTCTGACCTGGACGATAGCGTATTGCGCATTTCCACCGCCATTTCCCAAAATATTGATGGAAAAGAGGTTCTCAAAAAGTCAAATAAGGAAAGAAATTTTCTTTTTTGCCATATAATGGAGACAAATATGCTAAAATGTGATATGCATGTCACACATCTCAATGAAAACAGATTTGACTGTCTTAATTGAAGGAGCACCTTAAGTCTAACTTGTTAAACACTAGTCATAACCCAGATAAGTGGACTAGTCCATTCATGCAAAAATCGGTATAGACATCACCTGGCCACTAAATTAAATACTAGTTAGAGCCATAGTGATGTAGAATGTGCCGAGTGTGGCATTGAAGTGGATACCAAATAAACTAAATTTTGAAGTGATTCTCGGAAATCAAAAATGAGAGCTTGTTTTGGAAGAAAAGAGGAGTGAGGTTTTGCCACCATATCTTTCTATCTTGTCCCCACAAAGAAGCAGGCATGGGAGCTGATTAGATGAAAAGCAAGATGACTTTTTCTCTCTTCTCATGGTGCTTTTAGGTGAAGAAAGTAACTCTTTTCCCTAGAGTGTTAATTTCTCCTCAATTTCATCTCTCTCTCTTCAACTTCATTCGATTCTCTATAGAATCTCTCACTGTTCCCACTAAAGGAGGTTCTATGCACTGAGCCCCATTAGGTTCATTCATAGGAGCTAATTTCTGGCAAGTGGCCATCATCTTGACCTTTGAATTGGAATGCCTCGCGACTATTAATCATCAGGAGCTCCTCACCCGTGAAGTTGCACAGGAACGACTCTTGAACCCTCTCGCCCAAAATCAAACGCTTCTTTCGTTGACCTTCATGCATCATGCTGTCATCATTAATCATGGGACTTTTCCTAAATTTACATATGCCTCTTGTGACAACTAAATCATTAGCTATTTGACCTTAACCGTAAAGTGGGGGCAGCAAACGAGGATTTTACCGAAGATCATCTCCCACTTAGCATAGTACGAGAATCGCCTGCGAAATAGCGGCGAAAACTAGTTATTAGATACAGTCGTGACAATTCATATGAATTTCTCTGTACATACAAGTGTATGACAACCATTTTTTTCTTCGTTGCAGTAGTCAGATTGATTTAATGGCGATGGAGAGAAATACTTAGAAAATGTTGTCCTGTTTGACTTGAGAAACCCTTCCGTATTTATTAAAAACCAAAAAATGAAAGAGCTAATCAGGAATCTTTAAGTCAGTTGTCGCTCTTGTCGTTTCTTACCTTCTATGACATAATGTTTGATTCGACACAATACAATATTTGGAGGTGGAATTCTTAAATAATAAAAACAAAGATAGAATACATTGATAACATAGGCTATCAGAAATTTATTCGTCTTCTCGACGTCCTTTGCAATCCCACGAACACGCTGAGAGAATTCTCTTGCACTGGCATTCCCGTGAACATACTTGAAAACTGTCTTGTTATATCTGCTGTCTCATCGAGCTCCTCTTAGTAGTAATTATAACCAGTTCTTGTTTTATTATATACCTTGCAAAAATGGTGGAGTAGAGAATGATGCTGAAGATCTTCATTCTCATTGTAAAGAAACCTTACTATCAAATTGGTGGAGGAGCTATCCAGAAACTTTAAATGATTTAAACTTACGCAATTTGAATTCTAGTGCTTGCAATATATAGATAGATTTACAAGTGAAAGCTGAGGCATGGCATTCCAAGTTGATTATGTGATCATTTCAAGAGGGTTTGGTCTCAATCGACTTTTTTTTTTTGTAAATTTGTGCATCTTGAGAGACTAGGTTATGAAGTTTTGTCGATATTCACATCTCTTGGACACATACAAAACCAACTTTGCCGGGGCGAAAGTCCAGATGAAATTTATTTTCTAAATATCACTGCCTAATAATCATTCTCCTTCACTCAGAGTTTTTACTACTGCAATGAAAAAAGCCCTAGATACATGGGTAGTTTGCAAAGCATTTGAGTGGCAAAGAGAATTCTATGTCTTCGAAGTTGTCCTGAGACTTCAATTTTCAAATCCACTGGCCGGCCACTGTCTTTCACATGTTCCCTTACTGATGATCTTAATACTTAATTAGTTGCTTGCCTTTATTATATAAATTAATAGCGTTATACAATATAAGGAACCTTGTTCATCAATTCCATCTCACATGCTAGCGTTGACCCATCAACTTACTCCTGTTCCAAACTCTAGCTCATTATTTTATAGTACTAAGTGGTGTAGCTCTTCAGCATAACTATAACATAAATTAGTTACAATCTCGTAGTTAAACTGCACTGTACCCGAGTAAGAACATCAAGAGAAAAATTCTCCTTTCGGCCTTTATCTCTCATATAGGACATATATATACTTATATATGTTGCTAGGCATTAATCGATGTATGTGTTGTGGCAATCTCAATTATGACTAAGTTAAAAAAGGGTCAAAAAGAAACAAGGAAACACAACTTTTATTCATTAAGAAACCATGTCATGTCCAAAGAAGCTCTCTCTCTTGAGAGACTCATGAGTTACATTGCTGGAGTTTGACGCCAAGTTAAAGTACTGAGGGAGGTTATTGTGGAGGAAGAACGACTTGTCGTCTGAGCTGTCCATCGGTACAACTGGAGACGGCATGGCCATGGGCTCTTGCTGGACTTGTATGCACAGGATCTCGGCCTGAGCCACGGCGAGCTGCATCTGTAGCTGAGCCACCTGGTTTTGGAGGAAGGAGATGGCGCCAACGCATCCGTACACGGGGTCTCGGACTCTTGCATTGGCTTCGTACACAAGGCTGCTCACAGCATCAGCTCTCTGATGCACTGGTAGCTCCTAAAAGAATTTCGGAAAAAGGATATCTGATCATTAAGTATGTGAATCATGATTGATCTGGGAGTATATATTCATCAAGATTAAAGTTTGAAACCAAGTTCTTCCCCATGGAAGTTTTCAAGTAGGAAAATGTTTGTCCAATCGCAAAGACATAAAACAGTAAGGAAACTAGGTCAAAACATGGGATGTTTCAACAAGTAGCTAGGGCAAGATTGATCTCATTATGGACCTTTGAAGATGTTCTAGTTTTGATTCTGAACCAAAAGCTGAAATATTCAGGCGAAGGAGTAGATCTAAGGTGTTGAGCTGTCCTTTTGAGCGAGGTGAAAAATTTTGTGAATATGGGGTTGAACAAGATTGATCTATGCATGACTGGGAATGTTATAATATAGCTAGTAAACTATTACCATCGGTTCTTTATATACTCCTATATCATGTTTGAGTATTAATTCTAAATCTTGAACACATATAATACTAAATATGGATGATTTATTGTGCTTTCAAGATCATTTTACGGATCAGCAACCTCAAAGAACGGTGCAAACGCTTGAGAATTAAGAAGCGTTCCATTTACTTTCGGCTTCGTTTTTGGGGGGGAGGGGGAGGGAGAGAGAGAGAGAGAGAGAGAGAGAGAGAGAGAGAGAGAGAGAGAACCTGCAACATTTTGCTGATGTTGCTCGCACCAAAGACCTTGTGGACAATGGCGAAACGGTGAGGATCATCTGGAGGAAAATAAGGAGCGAATATGCAGCCTTTAGCGCATCGACGTCTCAGCAACTTGCAAGATGCGCAAGGCGAGTTTCCCCCCATTTCTTCTCCTCTGTGTTTTTCAGAAACAAATATGGCTTTCTAATCGAGAAGAGAGAGGAAGGAAGAGAGAGAGAGAGAGAGAGAGAGAGAGAGAGAAGTTGGACTTGTTGAGAATGAGGGTTGGCAGTGGATATTTATAATCGCGAACGACGTGGGTGATCTTTTTCCACTCAATCGAAAAAACCAACTTTTTCGAGAAGAACACTGTTTATGTTTATATTAAGCAAGTGACAAAGTGTGTGTGTGTGTGTGTGTGTGTGTGTCACTATTATTATTTTATGGCAGGCGTTGATGTTGTGTCTGAGCTTTACCTAATAATATATTGAGCAAGGTTCAAGCTCTGAAGCAGCACATTTAATGCCCAAGAATCTTTAGCATCCGCCCATTTTCAAAATGGGTCCTATACTTCCAGTGGGTAAGAAGAGGAAGAAATCTCGATACATACATAGATATCCTTTCCATCCTGTTCAGCTTTGAGCTAGCCCTCTAAACCATTCTAATTAATGCTGCTGATTCATGATATTATTACTTATCCAAAGTCATTGAAACCAGTATTACATAGTGAAAGTATATGACTGTTGCTGAATTTTTGTAGTAAAATTAGATAAGTTAATGGTTAGAGAAATTAGCTTTTTCCATGTACTGATCCATCTTTTAATTAGTGGCGAGCTCAAGTGACAAAATAAAAGTCGAAAGAAAAGAACTTGTAAGACATAATAGAAATCTTCATTTGATCGATTCATTATCTTAACATCACTTGATTCTCAACAAAAATGAAGGTTTAAAATATCAAAATGAAAACATGACTTTTTATATTCAAATACTATAACACTATCTCACATGGCCGAAACTCGTATGTGCTCCCCATTGAAGACATTCCCTTTCACCTAAAATAATTACGATAGGTAAAGTATTACATGAAATTCATTGTATCATTCCAAGTGAAGACGAACGCCGCCAACGAGAGTGATTAGGTGGCCTTTTACCCATATATACGGTCTCCACACGTTTCTGCTCCTCTTCTGATTACTTTCTAGAAGAGAAAGAGAGAGAGGGGGAGGTTATTAGACCTGTTTCCTCGTTTAAGAGACCGAGTAAGTTAAAAAACTTTTTGAAAGGTTGATAATCACCACGTCGGTAAGTGCTCAAAAACCCTCTTCTTCAAGAAAATCAAGATCATCAAATGGAGGAGGATCGACTGAATGTTTGTTAGACAGACATTCACGTGGGTGGGGCAATGCATCTCTTTCCTCTTCTTATTACTTTCTAGAAGAGAGAGAGAGGGGGAGGTTATTATATCGAGTTTAAGACACTAGGAGCACCAAAACTTGGCATGGATAGATATTTAAGTACCAAAAGTTAAGAAAGTGACACTTAAGTGCTAGAATCGGAGAAAAATGGATCACTTAAATGTCAAAATCGGAGCAAAATAAATCACTTAAGTGCCAACGTGGAAAATCCTGCCAAAATACTAACATTGTAATTTTCCGGCAAGACAAGTTCAAAACAATATCGTTGTTGTTAACTTGACTAAATAAGTAATATAAAAATTAATTAAATTAAATCTAAAATCAATGTTTTTTTTTTTTTTCAAAAGGAAGAAAGATGAATGAGGGCTCAACCCTTGTCGTTGCCACCTCCTCGCCGTGCCGAGACCAGGGCTTGATGACCCTAGTCAACCATCCCCTCACCATCATTGATGACGGCGGGGAGGCGGTGATGGCAAGGATTGAGCCCTTAGCCGCTGCTTATGTTCTTCCCTTTTTTTTTTTTAATTTGATTTTAAATTTAACTTAATTAATTTTTAATTCAAATTCAAATTATCGCCAAAACGACATTGTTTTTGCATTTCTTTGTTGAGTCAACTCTTGGGCAAATCACATAGGCAAGCAACTAATAAAAAATTGTTACGTAAGATTTCTTGCGAGATTTACCAGAGGTAACACTCAGCGTCCCATTTTTCAAAAAAAGTGATACTTCAGTTTAACTTTTTTAACTCTTTTTAACTTTTAGCACTTAAGTGTTTCATTGTGTTAAGTTTTGGCATTAACTGTTTTTTTGCCTTATTAGACCTGTTTCCTCGTTTAAGACACTAAGTAAGGTTAAAAACTTTTGAAAAGTTGATAATTGCCGCGTCTTAAACTGCTCAAAAACCCTAATCTTCAAAAATAATCAAGATCATCGAATGGAGGAGGATCGACGTGAATGTTTGTTAGACAGACATTCACGTGGGTGAGCAACGCATCTCTCTCTCTTTCCATGGATTTAGTCAATGCATGATGGTTTGACTAAGAGTAATCATTGATTGGATCAACTTGATGGTCACGAAGCCAAAAGACAGGAGACTGATCTGGTCTCGTGCTGCAACATCCATCGTACGTAAAGTCTAGGATGGAGCCTACAAGCAGGTGTCGCGTTGCTCGACAATATTTTTCACGCGTAGTTGATATCTGCTGCAATATTGTAAACATGAAACCTCCACTTTGATGGATCTTATAAGTTTATCACATAAGTAGCCTACGAAATAGTCCGCACCATTCCGTGACACAATCTCTTTTCTAATTGATATATATATATTGAGATGTGGGATACTATTAAGTCGAGATTTAATATTTTACATTGAACGCCAATGTAGAAAATAGAAACCCTAGTTTTTTTTTTTTTTTTTTTTGTTGGCTCTTGGCAATAGAAATCCTAGTTATTTCCACTTTTTTGTGTAGTCTTTGTTAAACAATAACGTGTCAATATCAAAAACATGAAGCCTTCGTGCATTGTCGTCGAATCGACCAATGACATCCACTTCTTTTTAGCCCTTCGGCTGCACAATCAAAGTGGAAAACGAGGGTTTTACTTGAGCTTTTAGCAGTCGATGCATGTTGCACGTTATAATTTTATAAATGCCCCATCCACGTTATTTTTCATCTCCTTTTGGCTTCAAATTCGCACGGCCCTTCGTTCGACTAATTAAAAGTACGAACAGTGATCATACATCATGTAATTCAACAGGAACCCTATGACTGTATCACATCATGTTTCACATCTGCGTCTTTAAAATTTCCTCTGCATTGCACAACTCTAAATGGAATTGCTCCTTAATTTAGTTGATTTTAAGAAACTTTTTGGATGTTCAAACACCTAGCTCTACAAGGAAACCTACCAAAGGCAATTAATGAGATCCTGACATCAGACCAAGCTTTAGGAATTCTTTAAAGGAAACTTATTTCGAGAGAGGTCATTTTATACGTGTAAATATAGATTTCTCTCGCAGAATTTGAAGAACCCTAGCTCCCATCGCTTTTTCAATTCCATCCGCATTAATTGCTCGTCACATGATTCCAAACTTTCTTTCTAGTCTTCCGAAATAAAACAAGCTTTCTTGCTCTTCTCACTGTCTGTCTGGAATCATACGAATCGATTTTTCTTTTGCTTCTTGCAACAACTTCAAGCACCAACACATTTAATGCGGATTCTCCTCTATCGTGCTGTGGCCCTTTTGTAATTATTCTCTCAATGAAGTAGCTTAACCCCAGATTTCACAGAACCCGACACCAGCAAAATGCGTGCTTCTATCTTCGGAGCTGTAGGGAGTGTTTGGTCGCATCCGTCCATCGGTTTACCCTAATTTTTACCCTACCGTTTCATGGAAAAATACCCTTCTCCAGACCCTTTTTTAGCATCGATTTGATATTATAGGTTCATTTCGATCTTCCTATCTTATGATTTTTCCATTCTAGATTTTGAACAGAAATTTTCGATGGTGGGTAATTCATTTTCCAGTTTATAGTACTTGTTAGTAATTGAATAAGAAATTACTTGCCGACACGTGATGACAGAACTTAAATAATTAAGCATATCTCAAATAAGAAAATTAATTGTATTTTTGAACTAAGGTTAATTGGAAACCCGTCCCTATCTAGCGAGGTTGTCTCGCTGACAAGTAATGGGGAGCGGAGCCGCCATTAATGGCCTTTGTCATATATTGTTTCCAAACCCTAGCTCTCGGAACATGAAAGACGACCATCGTAACGTTAAGAATCTCTGCTTGGTTCCTGTGGTGGGAAGAAAACGAAAGAGAAATTTTGAACATGGCTTTAGTGAAATTAAATTTTAATTAATAAAATTTTCCATTTCTAAAATACTACTCTTCTCGTGTTATGCGTCACCAATGGATCGAAGACAACTAAGTACGGTAAGAAAAAAGGTACGATGACTCAATGTTTTGAAAGCACTCGTTAACAAAATCCTTCATTAAATTAGATCATGAAGATAAAAACAGACATCTTCCACCACCTTAGAAGGAGGGGAAAAAAGAGAAACGAGATCTTCGATGCGTTGCATTAAATGATCATCAGCTTCGTTTTCTATGAAAGATTCATTTTCGAGATGCATGGTCTGTTCTCTATCACGGTGCCGGTCGTAATTAAGACTGTTTACATCGGTAATCTCGCTGCTAATTAAAAATATTATTGGAGTTGTCTTTCCTGAAAAAAAAAAAAAAAAGAAAAGAAATTGCCCTTCTGGTTGAATTATTTAATTATTTCGGAAGGTAGATGAAACTTGGCGACGGGAAATCAATGAAGCGCATTGTTGTCACGAATGGTGCATTATTGTCATATTGACCGAAGGTTGAAGAAGCATAGTTCAAGCCCTGTCATTTTTTTTTTTTTTTGGGTACATATTTGATAATAACTTTACAAACTCCAAAGCCTTAAAGTTGCTTGCTTTACTAAATATTATTAAAACCCCTAGTACGGGCAAGCTCGTGGCAGGAAGTGGACCGTCCGATGCGGAGCCCGTTAGGACTTCGTGTTTTTAGATCTTTTAGGTGATTTTGGGCTTTGATCGCTCGGCCTACAAAATAATTTGAGTGTTCCCAAAAGCCTAAATGTATACTAAGGTCGGGGCCCGAATGTAAATTTAGTATGTGTAAATACATTTATATATTTATACGTGTATGGTTATTTAAGGGCCTGTGCTATGCGCGGGCCTCCCTCCTTGCGATCTATGATCGGTCAAAACTATAATCGAGTATACTGACTTATAAAATTATTATGAAGATATTGAATTTGATCTTTCTTTCTTGAAACTAGGCCGTATAATATGCTCTTGACTGTATGATATTACAATTTTGTTGACAAACTAGTAAGTACATAAAGCACTAATGGCGTGTGTGGTTATTATGGACATGTAGATGCGGTTTGACTAAATCATTTATTTAATGTGGCATTGCATTAGTTTGGAATTCAGTTATTTTGACATATTCAAAAAGAAAAAAAGAACCTGATATTCATTTAAAAACTCTATTTGCTGTGCAGAAAAAAGTGACATTAAAAAAAAAAAAAATGTCTTCCAATAAGTTATTTTTCAGACAAACGAAGATATTTCTTAGAATTTGGCTAAAAAAATAAACATAAAAATATATTACATCATTTGATAAGAAAATTTAATTTGACTTTCCTAAATAGTCATACACTATTCGGATGCCACTAACTTGCACATGGATAGCTTGAAACGGGGTCAAGCACTAGGGTCTCAGATGCGGCCTTGATGGACCCTAACTTAGGCTTTGGGGACTTGAACAAAGGGCACGAGCATGAGCACCAATCCTGGGTTCACAAAGGCCACACCCATGAACTTGGTGCTCGTGCTCGACTCCTTACTGCCCTAGCTCAAGTCCACAAAGGTCAGGCTTGAAGATCTAGTACTTGTGCCCGAATCCTCGACACTCAACCTCAAGTCTATTGAGGCTAAGCTCGAGTCCACAAAGGTTAAGTGCGAGAATTTGATGTGAGCGCCTTGGTCCCCAACACTCAAGCTTGAGTCTCCGACACCCAAGCCTTGTCCATTGAGGCAAGGCTCAAGCTCGACCTAATGTACCTAGGCCCAACCTCAATGGACTTGGGTTTGGATGCCAAGACCCAAGGTCTCGAGCTCAAGCATAGGAGATTTGAGCACTAGCACTAGCGTCAAAAACACAAGCATTAGGGAGCCAGGCACGTGCATCAAGGTCTCAAATATGAGCATTGAGTCCCTAAGCCTCGACCTCAATAGACATTGGCTTGGGCATCAAGGTCTAAGCCCATGTTGAGGACTTGAGCAAAACCTTTGTGGACTTGGGCCTAAGTGCTTGGGCCCCAGTTTGATCAATGTGGACTTGAGCATGGCTTTTGTGGACCCAAGCCTAGGTGGGCATCAAGCATGAGCATCGGGGCCTTGAGCTTGAGCTTGATGGATTCGGAGTGGCACTGGGGACTTAGGCACAAGCATCAATGTCATAGGCCTAATCTCAATGGGTTTAGCCTTAGGCAATGAGGACTCGGTCTTGAATGCATGGATTTGAGTATGGACACTAGGGTTGTGGACCTAGCCTCGATGGACTTAGGCCTGGGTCAAAGCCCCATGAATGAGTTTTAGGATTCCCATTTCAAAGCACAAAGTTTCTAATTCAAGCACTGATATATAATTATATTTTGGAAATGATTTTGAATTTCTTAAAAAGAAAATCATTTTCCTGAATTTAACTATAGATTTTCTATTTATTCATTTTCATAAGCAATCCATATATCAAAAAATAAAGAAAATATTTTTAACAAAACAAACAGAGTTATAGCTTTTGGTTTTGATGATATTTTGGTTCTTGGAATCTCATTCAAAATAATAGATGTTACCAGGACGAAGTTTTCATTGGAAGTTGAATGGATGAAGAAGCAAGCCTTCTAGGAGCACTTTTGTTAACTAGTCCTACTCCAAGGGGCATTTGTTGAGTAATGATATTTTAATGATGCCATGATTAATCAATAGTTTGAAAAGTAAATTATTTCTTATTATAAATCTTTAACAAGGCATTTGTTCAAAGATTGTTTCTCAAAGGGTATGTTTGTTTGAAGGAGAACTATTTCCAAAGCATTATGTTCTTATTTTTCGGTATTTGGATGACGACAAACTAATCAATTTATGGAAAATATTTTCCATGAACTGAAAACGACAACTTACATCGGAGGGAAAGGACTTTCTCTTTTGGTAAAAATGAAATTACTTTTCCTAAATCATTAAATAAGTGAAAGCTAATGATTTTTATGGAAAGTAATTTTTTTTTTTATCATGAAACTTGAAACAAAGACAAGATAAGCATTTTTATGCTTATAATGGCCCACTTTGATGGAAAATTCGCCTCCTGATCTTTCATAAATCCTTCTCCCAAACAAAGTTTTCTTAATTTTCTCTTCCACTATTATTCTCCTCATTCTTTCCCTAGCTTTTTGAAGTCATCTTATCAACCCAAGTGAGTGGTAAGATGCTCATTTAAATCTAACACGAGTCATGAATCTTCTTAGATTTGGGATATCAATCAATTTCATGATCAAGATACATTATTTACATGTTTGGCTAATTTAACACGAAATCATAAGAAAGGACCATCGATCTATAGCGTGAGTGCCCTCAACCGATTCCTAACTCGAGAGCAGTCGATTTTAGAAATTCACACATTTATTTCATACGCCAAAATATAACATCCTCAATAAGGAACGTAGGCTTTTATGAACTTTTCATTTTGAAAAGTCTAAAGACTTTAATTCAATGTACCTGAACTGGAACCTGCACAAGATTGAGGATATCTTTTCGGATCGGCCCCTGGGCGAGCATCTCGGGCATTACCAATGCGAGCATCCCCCGCACGCGATCTCACCGCTCATCAATCCGCGCGCACTGTCCAGGTGGAACCCATCCAACGGCCCCACGTCATTCCACGTAACACCCTCCCGTCCGTTCCACCCGGGTACTTTTATCATTCCCGGAGCAAATATTGCATGCGCTCAGGTGCACGTGAGTTCAATTTTTGCTCTGCGTCGCTCTCGTACTCTCTCTCCCCCCGTCAATTCTTCCTGTTTCAGGGTCTCCGAATTCACCGCAAATTCACAGCAAATTCATCGACTTGCTCTCGCTCTCTTCGCATCCAATTCAGTCGTTTTCGTTCGATACCATCTTCGTCCGCTCTCGTCCTTGACCCGATGTCGCTCGAGGCTTCTCGAATTTCGTCTCTCTCGAAGGGGGACAGCGGCGGTGCTCTGTTTCCCCGCCTTTCCCCTGCTTCCTCGCCGTTCTTGCCCTGTTCGGGTAAACCCTCGACCGTTCGACTCGCGCGTGGGAAGCATGGTCAGCTCCTGGTGGTCTGCGCCTCGAAAGGAGGGAGCAACCGGCAGTTGAGCGGCGTGGTGTTCGAGCCCTTTGAAGAGGTCAAGAAAGAGCTCGACCTCGTACCCGCTTCTCCGCACATCTCGCTCGCTCGCCAGAAGTACTGTGACCCGTGCGAGTCTGCAGTTAACGAGCAAATCAAGTAAATGTTTGATTTTATAGTATTTTTTCCTTCTTCCTAATTATGGGTTCGTTTGGCTATCTGTTTCTTTGTATGCTTGGGATTGGTTTCACTGCCGTTCTTGTTCTTGTTCTTTAGATGGGTCGGATTGTTATCTTGCATGTTCTTCTTAATAGTCGGTTATTCTTGTATACGTTCTCTGTATTGGATGTCGATGTGTGTGATTGGCTTCATTTCTCTGCAATGCTTGTTCGAATTCTGGCTAATTTCTTTGCTTGATCAATGGCAGTGTGGAGTACAATGTCTCATATGTGTATCACGCCATGTATGCCTACTTCGACAGAGATAACGTCGCGCTCAAGGGTCTTGCAAAGTAACTTTTGTCGAACACTTTATCTTTTCGTTGGTCGACAGCTTTTCGGTGCTTTTTCCTTATCTTCACACTGTTTGATTTTGACAGATTCTTCAAGGAATCAAGCGAAGAAGAGAGGGAACATGCAGAGATATTAATGGAGTATCAGGTATGCGTATGCTTTGTTAGTTCATCTGCTGTTTTGGACTTTTGTCTGTTGTGATGGAAGGATGATTCTCAATGGATGTATGACTGCAGAACAAAAGGGGTGGCAGGGTGAAGCTGCGGTCTATAGTGATGCCACTTTCGGAGTTCGATCACGAGGATAAGGGAGAGGCACTATATGGTGGGTGACCTTCTAAATTCTATGTGACATCCTTCATCTGACATTGCTCTTGAATGTTGGTTTTTCTGTGTTTCTGCATGGACTTAATGATCTGAAAATTGCAAAAGCATAACCTGTGCATATGTGTATTGCGATACAACTATGGTCTCCAAATGATTTGTATAAAATTTATGGCCTTTCATTGTCTGGCCGCTTGCTTGTTAGTGCATTCTGTGGAAACTAACTATGCTACATGTGCTGTGTGAATGTTGGATTTCTTTCGTAAAGGGTACTTATGCTAAGAGATTGTTTAAGATATAGCTTTGGCTGGCCAATGAAAATTAATGCTTTCTCATAAATAAATCAGCATCATGGATATATTAGGCTGGTGACTATAACTAGAGCCTCAATCTGATCCCTACTTTATTTGGTTCTTCAGAAACGCTTTAAATTTGCAATGTAGTGTTGGAATTGAACATTAAATTATGTTTTGGGACATTGAAGCCGTTCCTGCTTATGATGCACCGGGACGATATGGACTGTCAGAAAATTTTGAAAAATAATTGGAAAACCTATATAGATGCTAGACTTCGACAGGATTGCTGATGCATTGTTCAAGACTCCAATAACTAAGTTTCACCATAGGAGTGCACCAATAACTAAGCCGTTCCTGCTTCCCCTCACATTTACATGAGGAACTTAATGTAAACTTGCAAGTTCTGTGTTGGCACATGCTTTTTCTCCCAAGCAGATGTGCCTCCCATTCTGTTTTTTCCTCTCTGTTACCAATGGCCCTTGCGGGAATTTAATAACTTGAATTCCTTGATCCAGCTATGGAGCTTGCATTATGTTTGGAAAAGCTGACAAATGAAAAGCTTTTGAACTTGCAAAAAGTGGCTGAGCAGAACCATGATGTGCAGTTGATGGATTTCATTGAGAGCAGATTCTTAGCCGAGCAGGTGAAGACTGAAGAGATTTCCATGACCATGCTTGCTGTTTCACATGCATTCGGAAGATGATATTGGATCTTGGATAATAGTATTAATATGATTTAGCCACTTCTGTCTTTCTTTCTTTTTTCCAGGTGGAAAGTATCAAGAAGATATCTGAATACGTAGCCCAGCTGAGAAGAGTGGGCAAAGGACATGGTAAGAATCCGACAGCAAATTTTTCGACGGTCCCTAATCCTAGCAATTTTACACCTTACACCTAGTCAGGTTCTATTTCTTCTGCTATTCTTGATTCTTTCTTTCCTCTGTTCCAGGAGTCTGGCACTTCGATCAAATGCTACTCCATGAAGAAGCCGCAGCATGATGGGAAGTTGGGCATCCTGCTTCTCAAAGAGTTATGGAGATTGCTGTCCAACAAGGTGTCGATACTAGCGATTGCTTACCCGAGTGGTGTGGTTTTGACTGTTGCCGAGAATCTGTGTTTGTAAATATAGGCAGGAACAACGGCAAACTGAATTTCCATTTCTTTTAGTGCTTTGTTTTCGGATTCAAAGTAGCGGCGAGTAACGGATTCGCCCATGAGTGGCTGTTTCCTTGACAAGGTAAATCTTCTTCTCTTTAGAGAGAGATCCCTCGACTTTCTTTGCATTGCATTGCATGCCATGCCTGATAATGTGAACCTGAGCGCTGGGGAGCGAGCGATCGCTATAAATTTGGGAAAATTTTCTGCTGTGGAATTGCTTCTTTCCACTGGCTGTTCCTTAAGCGATATGTTCTTTTTGAAATGCAGAGGAAACCATAGAACCTAGGGCTAGAACTTTTGGCGGTGTCTCAAATCTAGCCCGAACTTTATTTTGTCTAAAAAAAAGCATCAACTTTTACTTGTGTCCCAAATCTGGCCCTTCATTAACCCTCCACGTCCGACGTTAACCCTCCACATCTGATGTGGCATTTCCACTCAAGTAACCCTCCACATTCGACGTGGCATTTCCACTCAAGTCTATTAGAAGATGAATGAAGTAAGTCTATTACAAATAGGCTTCACATCTCTATTTAATTACAAGATGCACGTGTTTTTAATATCTCTCTTTAAGACAATGTAATCTTTTGCTTCAAACCTAGCTTCTCACATTGAACACAACTTGCCAATTCTTAATTGATCTAATGGCTCTAGCTATGTGCCTCGTCCCCTTGAACTGAAGCTGCTGAATTATTTTTCCCATGAGAATCATCTGTAAAGTCCACATTATTGGAGGGCATCGTCCCCTTGAACTGAAGCTGCTGAATTAATTTTTCCATGAGAATCATCTGTAAAGTCCACATTATTGGAAGGCAGACTTAAATTTAACACTTTCTCTAAACACTCGAATGCAACATCGTTTTGCACTTCAACAAATTTGGACCTCTTCACAGACCCATAGGGTAGATAGGAAGAGAAAGCCCAGGAACAATTTTGCCTTTATATCCATGTTAGCTTGCTGTGTTGGATATTATTATTGACGTGGAAATGCCACGTTGGATAATTGTGGAATGAGTGTTAACGGAGGGTCAGATTTGGGACACGAGTAAAAATTTGTGCTTTTTTTTATAGAAAAAATAAAGTTTGAGTCGGATTTAGGACAACACCTAAAGTTTTTGCTTTTTTTTTTTTATAAATAAAATAAAGTTTGGACTAGATTTAGGATAATACCTAAAGTTTGTGGTTTTTTATGGAATTGGCCTGAACATGTTACGAGAAGCAGAATATTTTTTTTCTCTGTATTGGGTTATGTTCAAACAAAAATATAAATTTTGCTACGCTAACATCTCTTTGGAAGGCTTAGATGGATCAATAGAGAGGAATTTCTTAATTATACGGTAAATCGACGGTAGTTATTGAATCGTTATTTTCACGTGAGATCTACCGCATCAATGGCCAAGGCTCACTCGCATCATGTAATTGCCAATGTGAAGCTAGACAAGCGTTTCGAAGTCTCTCCTCTACCTCGTGTTTCTTTGATTTTATTCGACAAAAAAATCAGAATGTCTCTCTCGATTCCCTTTTTCCTTGGTAGAGGTATAAGATATTATTTAAATTTTACAATACTATGAAAAAAAAAAAACTATATCTGAATCTACATGTTAAGAGTTGTATCTTGTGAGTGCTTCAAATATTTTGAATTTAAGGAAAAACCAAAATCAGTGAGCAATAATATTAGAATTAAGAAAAAAGTAGGGCATACAAGTCATAAAAATTACATCTGAATCTACATGTTAAGAGTTGTGCCTAGTAAGATTTCTAGCATTTCCTCTTTTTTTTTTTTTTTTTTTTTTTTGGTAAATTTCATAAATCTATCCAAATTCTTACGTTATTTAAGCAATGGATTAAAAAAAAAATTTGCAAATTACTTGAAAGTTAAAAAGATAAATCACAACAAACAACCCCTATTTTAAAATTATATTTAATTTACCATATAAATATCTAGATCTATCACATTTATCAAATCAAGTGTAGTTGCTTAAAGACCAATGAGAAAGCATTTATTTGCTTGTTTGACATGAAAAGCTCTTTACAACCTGAATATAAATACTAGTCCTTAGCATGGAAAGAGAAAATCATCTAAAGAAAGTTAAATAATCGAAATCGATTACGTGGATAGTTAAAATTGCATGCAAGAAAGGTATATAGTATATTAACCTATTTATCTTCTTTAATTGAATATATAAATCTCATAAAATAGAAAAGATTGCAATTGAGAGGGAAACAAAATAGCTATTGTATGAATCTCACGTGTGATTGAATTATATCGCATGATATTGTTTATGGAGGAGAATATTTATTCAATTTTTTATTGAATACTTAGGATAACTTTCAAAATTGAAAATTATAAGGTTTGTAAATGACTTGAAACCAAAGGAACAACTGAAACTAAATTGTCTTCATCTTAATGCCCAAATAGGTGGGAATTTGAATCCCCTACTTCCCCTTTTTTATGTAAGAAAGGTGGCTATGGGGCAAATCCTAATAATTGTTTTTAAAGAGTTGATTTGCTCTTAAATGTTAACTACCAATATTTTGTTTGATTAATAATTTTAATAAATTGAGAATTAATATGAAAATGGATTGATTGGATGAGTTTATAAATTGCAGCTGAATCAATTTTTTTTTTTTTTTTGTAGATAACATACAAAAATTTTATCCGTGCATAAGTCTACACATTACAAAATTCATCACAAAAACCGATCCTTGATCAAATGTAGAGCGATTTCTTTAATATGAGTTCTACCGATAATCCATCTTTTAATATACAATTTATATGTACAATTCAGCTTAAATTAACTAAATATACAAAATACAATTATCTCTAGAAAAATATACAAATGAACAACGTGGCGCGGGCGGGGCGAGCCCATTACCAACCCCAGCCCACCAAAATCCCTTCACCAGGCCCCCGAAAAAGAGAAACAAATGGCGTGTTTAGTAACATTTTTGTTTAAAAATTATTTCGGGAAACATAAATAGAAAAAAATATTTACTGTTAAAACAATTTTTGAATAAAAAAACGCATTTGGTAAATTTGTTCTAGAAATAAAAAATGAATAGAAACACATTTGGTAAATTTATGTTATTTTTTTGTTTCTTTTAAAATATTTTTATTTTATTTTTGTTTCTTTTTTTTTTTTTTCTTTTTTGCCGCCCTCGGCCATGGTCGGTGACCGGCCGACGAGGGCCGGCGGCCTCGCCCGGCCACGGTGAGGCTCGCCGGCCACCGCCCCAGCCGCGAGCTCGGCTCATTGGATCCGGGCTAGCCCGAACTCGCCTAGCCAAGGCGAGGCGAGCCTCACTTGGGGCCTGGCGACGCTTCGGTGAGGTCGTTGACCTTTGATGAGATCACCGACTCTTGATAGTCGTTGACCTTTGATAGTC
Source organism: Eucalyptus victrix (assembly GCA_016097545.1). Taxonomy (NCBI): domain Eukaryota; kingdom Viridiplantae; phylum Streptophyta; class Magnoliopsida; order Myrtales; family Myrtaceae; genus Eucalyptus; species Eucalyptus victrix. The sequence continues at coordinate 48,862,856 of CM027841.1, read as the reverse complement.
GGTCGCCGGCCATGGCCGGCGACCAGAAAGAAAAAAGAAAAAGAAAAAAAAAAAAAAAAAGAAAAAGAGAGGAGAGAGAAAATTTATTCTTAAAAATTGTTTTAGAAATAAGAAATGCATTTTTTTTTTTCTTTTTTTATTTCAAATGTGTTTTTGAGAACAAAAAAATATATTTAGAATAAAAATGTAAAAACGCATTTTTGTTTTTTTTTGCTCTTTGGAACAAAAAAAATAGAAATCTCGTTCTTATTTTTTTTTTTTTTGGTCGAAAAAATAGAAATCTTGTTCAAAAACAGAAGAAAAGTATGAAAACAAACGAATGAAAACAAATTACGGTACTGCCAAGATCCGAAATTCGAATTTTTTCTTTTTTCTTCTCTTGCGGGAAACCTTCGAAAGAGAGCGCGAGAGAGAGAGAGAGAGAGAGAAGAGGGAATGGCGAGGGGTATGGCGGTTGCGCTTCTGCTGATGCTGACTGCGATCGCCGGCGCTGGTTCCGCGGCCGAAGAAGCTTTCGATGTGCGGGAGCATATTTGCACCGTCACCAGGTAACTCCTTGTCCTTGATCTGAACCTCTACTGTTCGACGGTTTTCCCCAACGAATACAGAACAATCGGATCGGTCTCCAACTCGCGTTTCCGCCTCGGTGGAACTGTCTGAGTTCGATTCCCATCGAAGGAACTGTTTAAGTTCGATCGTCGTGCGTCTTAAGCTGAATCTCTCCCGAACCCCCCCGGTTCGTTTCAGTAGGAAAGCGCGCTAATTTTCGCTGCGGGAAAAGCGTGCGATCAGTTCTTTCCGAAGTCGGATCGCGGTCTTCTGTGTTGTTGTCCCATCTTGCTTTTTTTTTTTTTTTTCTTTCTGATGCAGGTATAGTGCGGTGAAGGACGTCGCAAGCAACGCCTACGTGCCGTCCAGTGTGCCCGATGGATGTACTCCTATTCACTTAAATCTTGTGGTAATCTCTGCTTTCTTTTGTGTTATATGGTTGCATTAGTGATTGGCGTTTGATTGTGAGACTGACCATCTTATCATTCTTGGTCGAAGTGTTGGTACTGACTGGTGTAGTTAAAACTTTAAGGAATAACATGTGGAGGCTTCTCTGTGAAGTTTGTGGAGTTTTCTGGTTTATTCCTATCTAACTTGGTCCTGCCTTATTGCCTGCTGTAGATTTATTAGGCATTCTGCCTGCTTGCCGGGATTTGTATCCTCTGGGATCAACTAACTTAAATTTACCTGACTTGACTTATGAAAACTGTGAGGTTGATAAGGTTGCAAACTCAGCCTTTGTTTAGCATGGTGATCGTCCACCAGGCACAATGTCCAGGAGTGGGAAGTTTTGGGAACACATTAAAATTTCTTTGCGATTCTCTAGCTTGCACTTGCATACATTAGATCGGCAGTTGTGTCGGTACTTTCAGTTGCTAGGAGTTGTTTACAAATATGCTGAGTTATGATATCCTCATCATTTGTGTTTCTAACACCTGGTTCTTGTATACATAGGCTAGGCATGGAACTCGCAATCCAACCAAGAAGCGAATGAGAGAATTGGAAAATTTGGCTTCTCACATACAGGAACTGGTAAGAGATGCTGAAGAAAAGAATTTAGTGCATAATACTCCTGCTTGGTTGCGGGGATGGACATCTCCTTGGAAGGGGAAAGTGAAAGGTGGAGAGTTAATTAGCAAAGGAGAAGATGAGTTGTATGATCTTGGAATCAGGACCCGTGAAAGATTTCCTGAATTGTTCAGTCAAGACTACCACCCTGATATATATAGACTGAAAGCAACACAGGTAAGCAAATAAAGTTGGATAATCTAAATCGGTCTGTGGTTCTATTTTCGACAAATCATCATGAATTCTGAATTGCATTCAGCAAGGTCATATTGTCTGGGAATGTTTCTCTCTTTCTGTCCACCGTGAAGTTGTCCTAATTATTCTTCTTTTCAATGATACAAGGTCCCCCGGGCAGCAGCAAGTGCTGTGGCTTTTGGAATGGGGCTATTTAGTGGAAAAGGAACTCTTGGACCAGGGAAGCATCGAGCTTTTGCCGTCACCAGTGATGCAAGTGATATATTGCTCAGATTTTTTGATTCTTGTGCAAATTACAAGGTATTTTCCATGTGAGTCTATGGTGTTTTTTTGAATCTAAGAGCTTGCATGTATCTGTCTACACAAAGCCTAATATTCAAGGCTCTTATTACGGCATTTCAAAAAAAAAAAAAAAAAAATTGTATCGGAGTATCGAAAGCCCATGTTGCTGCATAACTCTTGGACTTATGGGACAGATACATTAATGAAACAAAGGCATTCTGATTTTTGGTGCAGGATATTAGAAAAAAGCAGGAGCCTGCTGTTGATAAGCTTAAGGAACCCATTTTGGACAAAATTACCGGGGCTATAGCAAGTCGCTATAAGTTGAATTTTACAAGGCAGGACACAGCTTCTCTCTGGTTTCTCTGCAAAGAGGTGACAATATCTGATTCTCCTTTTGATTGTTTTCCCCTTGAGAGACGTGCTTATCTTGTGCCAAATTCAAGACTAGTTATACTTTCTCCATTTAGAACTGACCATGTGGTTATTTATTTTTTCATTTCTCCCTTTACAGGAGGCATCACTGTTGGATATAACCAATCAAGCATGTGCTCTTTTCAACCCCAATGAGGTAAATTGCTTTCTACTGTTTTTTTCCCCTGGGCCTATTATTTACCAATCTCCGTGCAGTTTGGTTGAGTAATGATGGTATCTCGTGGGTGCCCACTTTGAACTCGGGCCACAACTTTTAGTTTATTGAACCCTTTTTTTTTTTGGTTGTTTCTGAACATCTATGTTGGTAATATACTTAATATTAGGTACTTGATGTCGAATAATTAACCATTCACATAGTGAATTTTTGTGAATGTCTAAGGTTTATGGAACCGTGAATTTTGTGGTGTCAGTTGCAAATTGAATGCTTTATTTGTCAAACTTAAGTATTTTTTGAGGTTTGAGGAGCTTTTCTTCCCTGACGATTTTATGCTTTAATTCAATTGATTTATTTGATAAGATCGCTTTGCTGGAGTGGACCGATGATTTGGAGGTGTTTATGCTAAAAGGATATGGTAAAGCACTGAACTACAGAATGGGCGTACCTTTGCTGAAAGATGTCGTTCAATCCATGGAGGAAGCTATTCAGGCGAATGAAGGTGACACAGATGTTTCAAGTCTCATCTTGTTTGACCTTTCTGTCTCTTTTACTATGGAAGTGTGTCAGTAAATAAGCTTAACCTTTTCTAGATGGAGCTTCTTTATGAATGCTTTGGTAGAGCTGAGTGAGGGATGATTTCATAGTGTTAGAAAGGAAAATTGGAATGATTCTTCTATTTTTTGTTCTTTTAATAAATTGTTGACGTATTTGCCTTTAAATAATAAACAAATAAATTCAGTTCCTAGGCATGCTATGTAGTATGTTGTTCTCTCAAAAATCAATCTTCAAAATTCAGTTTTCCTTTTATCTGTTTATTCTTGATTTGTATCTGGGTTTTCAATAATCAGGAGGATCCTGCTGGTCAGTTTCTTTCTACATTTGGGTAATTGGGTGAGTCTCTTATTGGATATTGACTTCTAATTCTAGAAAACCTTTGGAACTCCTGGATCTGGGCAGGGGCCGCTGCAGTATTAGACTTTGTCTGGTGTTACCAACTTTGGTTCAAAAGAATGACGGATTTTTGTTCATGCATAGAATGTAGAAAGGAACCACAGATCAAACTATTTGTCCCATGTGTCACATTCAGGGCAGTTAATGTTTTCTTAGTTGATGTAGATTTCATTAATGTAGTCCTTATGATAGACTGTGATCTATCTCTAGTAATGGCATCTGCACTGAACTGATAGTTTCTTCATCATGGCTGGATAGGTTATTGATTGCATGCAATTATGATTTCTCTCTTGTTACTGTAATTTCTTCATCGTGGATTTGCCTTGTTATCTCTTTCTGGCTGTACCTGTTCCTAGTCCTAATTTAACTACTTTTGTTTTCTCTCTTTAGAAAAGCATCCTCCAGGAAGTTATGAGAAAGCTAGACTTCAATTTGCACATGCTGAAACTGTGGTTCCTTTTTCCTGTCTCCTAGGCCTTTTCCTTGAAGGATCTGGTAAAGCTCATTTGAACTTCATTATTTGGTTGTAGTTTGAGCAAATCATCTCTGGCTTTTTGGCCAAATGTTTTCTGTACTTAAATTTTTTTGAAAGCGTGTGATGAGGCTGAAGTTAACCACTTTCCAACATCTTCTTCTGGTTTGTAATCACACTGCTCTTAATGGTTTTGTTTCTTGATAATTTAGAGTTTGAGCAAATCCAGAGAGAGCAACCTTTGCCACATCCTTCAAGACCTCCTCATAACAGAAATTGGAGGGGGAGCATCGTGGCACCTTTTGGTGGGAATAATATGCTGGTACTTTATAGTTGTCCTGCTAATCTTTCAAGCAAGTACTACGTGCAAGTACTACACAATGAACATCCTGCTTCCATGCCGGTATGTTGTCTGATCATAAACATTGAACTCCTCGCTCATTTTTTTTCTTTTCTTTTTGTCTGTATTCATAGCATAATTTTCTTTGACTGTTCATTTTAGACAAATGAGACAGTCAGATTATGATAGTCATTATTGCGTTTGCCATAACTGTCTTATTTTCTCTTTTCACCATATTTGAGTTCATTGTATGCCTTATTATGTATTCATATATATGTAAGACTGCCTCATTTATTTGCCTCCTCCTATAGGGTTGCGGTGGTGCTGATTCTTGTCCATTTGAAGTTTTCAAGGTACTATCCGTGGTTTGAAGTTTCTCCCTGAGATAGAATATTCGCTCATATTTCATGGAAGTGTTATTTTTTTCTCAGGAAAAGATAGCAGCTCCCCATTTGAAGCATGATTATAATGCATTATGTAATGTGAAGGCCGCTCAGGTGGAGCAGAATTCTGTGGAGAGTAAGTTGTCAGCATTGTACCGTTGGCTTTTCCCGCCGGGAATCAATGAGCTAGGTGCCCATGGAAATGAGTTGTAATTTTGCTTTTTCCAACATGGTGATGGAAGGTCTTTCTTTTTGGCTGCTGACCCTTCCTTTAGTTTAATTTCCAGGTTAGGAGGCACCTTCCAAACTGTACCTTTAACCATTAGCCCGTACCACTTCTTTCACCAAGCTGAAGAGTGCACAAATCATGACTTTTAAATCGAATGCTGGTGCTTTTTTGGTCATTCATCTGATAGTGAGACTATCTATTGAGAAGTTCATAAAGAACTTGACATGTACCAGTTTGGATAATTTCATGAGCTGTAGAGGTTTCTATCCAATTGCTTAGCAGATTTGTTTAGAAAAATTTCTGTTTTCTCTTCTTGTCTTTGATCTGCTGATGCTGGAGTAACTAATGTATATTGAGTTTCCATAGATTAAGCATGCAAAGAAACTAATCCGTGTGAACACAGATTCATATTAATGCAGACTCTCTGCACTAAACTGTGTAGCAATGTAAAACAAAATGAAGGGCTGACAGTACCCAGTTACCAGTCGACCGGTTTAAGGCTTCATGAATTGGTAAGGTGGAGGAATCATTTTCCTCCCCTGGCACCCTGCAAAGAACGGATTTGCAGTAAATAAATAGCAAGACTGGCGGACGAGAAGGCTATATCTGGAAACACATACCCTCGATGCCTCTCAGTTCAAGTTCACGCCATTCTTGAACCATTGCGCAGCAGCAGCACATCAGGTGCGTTAGGAAGTCATCGCATAAGCTTCCCTACACAGCAAACCATGAGTTCGATGAGAGTTTTTCCTACTTCTTCCAAATGAATTTGGAAATCATTTGAGGAAACATAATGTCAGCAACCGATTAGTAAGGGAAAGCACCTGAATGTTGAAAAGCTTTCTCAGCCTTCTTCTCACGCAGCAAGTGTAGCAGCAGCAACTGCCAATGAGAGAGAATGCAAAAACGTTGTTTACGGCAACTTCACGAGATGGCCATCAGATTCAAAACGAATTAGCTCTTGCATGCATGCACGCTTTCTCCTCTCTCATATGGACTGTCATTTTTGGCGTAAGGACTTACATATTTCTCCTCCGGACACTGCGTTGGCAATCTTTGCAAACATTCCGCAGGGATACAGGCAGGTCTTGAAGCCTGTTACAAAGAACTCCCATTTGAGCAACACCATTTCTTCATGGAGATTAATCAAAGATAATGACGTTAATCATAAGCTAAACCACTGTCCAGTCATGGAGTGAATGGTAACGCGATAGGAATGGCTTGCAACCTAAATAAGGTGATCGAGCGCTATTAATCCTGGGTCAGAAAGCAACAGGAAGACATGCTGAGGCTGATTGGTTTTGCTTCTTATCACTTCACGGAGCCAATTCATCTAGTAATTTCTCAAGTCATTGATTAATCTATATTTCTGCCGCTACATCAGAATGAATTACTAGGTAAACACGTTTATGGTAATCGGGACAGATAGAACCGATCACTCATATCCAAATTACATACACACAACATAGTCGGTTTTAAGAGCACTTATAAGTGTTTTATGTAAGCAAAGACTCACTCAAACAGGGCTCCATGCAGCAACCAAAAAGATCAGCCTGCCAGTCATCTTGTCCTTGATCCTGAAAGCTCTCTGTGATGGACTTTACATTGTTTATATACCTGGCCACATGAAAAGAATCCCACTAGCTAGTTTCTGCTAAATAGGATTGAAGCCAATCTAAGAGAATAAAGTTCAGAATGATTACCTACCCCGACATGACGAATGCCGGCTGATTCACAAGCCGCTTCGTGACCCTCTTGCTTGGCAATGTGTTGGACGCGTTCTCGGCGACGCTGATGAGATGCTCGATCACTCGACACTGCTTTGTCTCGTTCCTCGACCGCGACCACTGCAACTCGACATGCAGCTTCTCTCGCTCCTCTTGAAGAGCTTCGTCGAATCGCAGGTCGGGGTACGCCCGATACAGAAACTTCTCCAAAACGTCCGCATCTCTCTTGGTCCGGTTGGGTTTCAGGATCGCCTTCTGAGCTTCGATGTCCAGCTCGTCCAGCGTGTAATCTCTGTGGTCGTCTTCGATGGCTCGCAGGGCTTGCTTCAAATGCTGGAACGAGAAAATCCCAAGTAAGGATCAGAGCGTGATAAGAAGATGAGAACTTCACTCGGTCGCATATAGCGCTTCGTGCGAACTCCACATGACTCGCTTAAATAACAAACTGACGTCATTGCTTGGTGGTCATATTGCTACTAACAATTATTTCCTGTGATTTATTTTTCACAAAATGAAAAGGCAACAGGACGATCTGGGGAGGCAACTTTATTTTTTTAAATCTTAAAGTAAGGAAGAATTGTTGGCTGCAAAAGCATTATTTAACTAAGAACGTGCTGCTTCAATGGTTTATTATCAATTTTATCGGGCGCGTTCAACTTTTCGTCCCACCGGTGCGACAGCGATTCGATGGACGTGGCAAAACAAGAGAAGATGTATCTGTGGACTGATTATGTTAAATAAAAATTCAATCTGAAAATTTAAATTTATAAGCTAAGAAAGAGCATATAAATATATAAGGCTTATATAAATCTTGTTAACAAACGATGTGAGTATTTTGATATATTAACAATCATTTATCTAACTAAGTTTAATAGACATTCTTTAATGTTGGATCCCAGCTAGACTCAAATTTGTAAGGCTGAATATTTGTCTTGAGCTCGACTTCTCGAATACTAACCCAATTCAACTATGTTTTCTGTAAGCTCGAGTTCAACTTAATCGACTTGATAATAAGGCCGAGTTGGTAAGCTGAAACATGTTTGAATTTAGGAGATCATGTCAAAAAATAATGCAATTCATTAATTTATTCATCTTGATAAGCCTATGATGATTAAAAATTTAAGTGATTATCAAGTCGAGTTCGAGAAGGTTACTAGGGGTGCGCATGACAAAATTTATGAAACAGAAATTAATTTCTTACCAGAAATTAATTTCTCAATTTCTATTTCGAAACTGCATGACAACTCAAAATTTATGTTCCGAAATAGTTTTTTTGTTCTGAACTGCTTTAAAAGAAATCCATTTGATAAACTTATTTAGTTTTTCTATTTCTTTTTCTATTCCGTAAATAAGTTGGAAGAGAAATCTAAATTTTCTACTTCGATTTCTAGAAGAGAAATTAGAAATAATTTCTCTCACTAAACCCTAATTTCTCGTAAGTCCTCCCTCATCTCCTCTACATCTCAGCCTCCTCCTCCTCCTCCTCCGCCTCTCCTCATTTTATTAAAAATAAAAATAAATAAAATAAATATAATCATTTTATTTATCATTTTATTTTTAGTTTATTAAAAATAAATTTATTTATGATAAATAAATATAAATTTATTAAAAATAAATTTAATAAATTTATTTTTATTTGCCTCGAGTGTTTTGCCAAATAATTTTTTTATTTTTTATTTTTATTCATTTTAAAATAAATTTATTTGTAAAATAAAATAAAATAAAATAGAATAAATAAAATAAATTTATTTTTAAGGATATTTTTATTTTAAAATAAAATGATATTTTTATTTTATTTTTATGATTTATTTTATTTTATTTTATTTTATTCATTATTTTTTTGTTACTAAATCATTTTTATTTTTATTTTTTATATTAAAGGTCGTTGGTCGTTGCCGCCGCCGTTCGGAAGGAAGAAATTTTATGTCGTTATCAAACGGTTATTTTTGTTAGAAACTCTTCTAGAAATAGAAATAGAAAAATCTATTTCTGTCGATTTTTGATAGGGAGAGAGTTCTCCCCCGAGAAACTACAAATTTTAACTTACCTCCTATTTCGAAACTCATGCCCAAATTGCAAAACGGATATTCTGTCAAACGTCGGGATCTTCACCGCCAAGAAATTGATCTTTGCCTCCACTAGTAGGTCGACAAGATAGGGAGAGAGTTCTCCCATTAATTACCTCCATGCAAAACTCATGCCCCAACGCAGTCAACGTTGGCGGGATCTTCACCTGCCGATTGATCTCCGCCTCCACGCGGCGGAATTCATACACCGTGTTCCACCCGGTGGCGACCATGTACATACAGCTCTTCCCTCTGCAGCTCTCCACTAGCTCGAGCGCCTCTCTCAGGACCTCCTCTAGCTCCCGCAAACCCTCCTCGATCTTCGGCACCCTCGCTAGGTCCGTGCCATCCACCTTCTCCAGCAGGGCTCGCACCAGCTCTGCGTGCTCGGCAAGCTGCTGGCAATTCCTCCGGTGCGTGAAGGCATCCCTGGCCAACAACACAATCGTGCTCGCAAGGGCTAGGGCATCCGATGAGCTCACCATCATCGCCGCTACGGAGGTTGCCACGAAAGTGTTACGTGCCTCGGTGGGAATGGAGCGGGAAGGCTTTGGAGAGACGGAGAGAGAACTAAAGCAAAGGTTGGAGTAGTAGTGTGAGAGCGAGCGAGGAGTTTAAGGTGGCTTTTTGATTTTTTAGGTGTTAGTTGCCTCTTGAAGGATGCATTTGGTAACATTTCTGTTTAAAAATTTTTATGGGAATAGAAAAAAATATTTCTGCTTTAGGAAACAATTTTTGAACAAAAAAACGTATTTGGTAAATGTTTTCGAGAAATATAAAAAGAATATAAATACGTTTGGTAAATTTGTATAATTTTTTTATTTCTTTTAATTTTTTAATATTTTTATTTTATTTTTCTATTTTATTTCTTATTTATTTTTCCTTTTTTTTTTTTTTTTTTCTTCTTTTGGTTGGTTGCTAGCCTCGGCCATGGCTAATGACCGGCCAACGAGGGCCAGTGGTCTCGCCCAGTCACGGTGAGGCTCGCCGGCCCCCGGCCACTGGGCGAGCTCGGTCTCGTCGGATCTAGGCAAGATCGAGCTCGCCCAGCCTGGCGTGAGGTTGGCCTTGCCTTGGCTAGGCGAGCTCAAGTTGGCCTAGATCTGGCGAGGCCAAGCTCGAGCTTGCCTAGCCAAGGCAAGGCCAAGCCTTGCCAAGGGCCAGCGACACTCGGCCTTGCCGAGGGCTGGCGACGCTTCGGCGAGGTCGCTAGCCCTCGATGGCGTCGTTGACCCTCGACGGCCGGTTGCCGACCATGGCTGAGGCCGGCGACACGGCCAAAAAAAAAAAGAAAGAAAAAAGAAGAAGAAACGAATAAGAAAAAAGAGAGAAGAAAATGGTAGAGAAAGAAAAAATGTTCCTAAATTTTGCTCTAGAAACAAGAAATAACTTTTTTTTTTTCTTCTTGTTTCCGTTTCAGATATGTTTTTAGGAACAAAAAAAATAATTTTTGAACAAAAACGCAAACAAATACGTTTTTGTTCCTTTTTTGTTCTCAGGAACAAAAAATAAAAATTTGTGTTACTGAGATTAGAAAAACATTTTAGGGCGTGCATGGAAACGTTTCTTAGAAACGTTTCCAAAGACACTTCGTACGGAAAGTGTGCCCGGAACAAAAAGGAAATCAAACGCGTTTGGTTGCGTTTTTTTTTTTTTTTCTGAAACGAAATAGGAACAAAAAAAAGAAATAAAAAAAGTTGTTTCTTTTGAAAAGAAACACTTCTTCAACGGAACAAAAGAACAAAAACCAAAGAAACAAAAGAACAAAATCGGAACAAAGGCGACGAACTCTTCTCCTTCGTGCGTGCTCGTCGCTCCTCTCGTCGGCCGAAGCTTCGTTCTTCCTTTTCCGGCGTCTCTCCCATCTCTCCGGCGGCTCCCGCTCGACCGACTCTCCGGCGACTCCGTGTACGTTTCCCGGTCGGCGTTGCTCCCCGTTCGACCCTCCTCCTCCGGTCGTGTCGCTTTCCATTCGGCCCTCCTCCTCCGGTCGTCGCTCCCCCTTCGGCGCTCCTTCTCCGGGCCGGCGGCTCCCCTTCGGCGCGGCGGCCGTCCCTCGAGCGAGCGTTGCTCGCCCAGATCCGCCGCGCCGAAGGGGAGCAACGCTCGCTCGAGCTGCAGCTCGATCTGCAGCTCGACGAGCTCGCCCTTCGCTCGCTCGAGCTGCAGCTCGATCTGCAGCTCGACGAGCTCGCCCTTCGCTCGCTCGAGCTGCTACGAGCTCGCTCGAGCTCGAGCTCCAGCTGCTGCCTCGAGCTGCAGCTCGATCTGTTGCGAGCTCGCTCGAGCTCGAGCTGCAGCTGCGATCTCGTCTGCGCGAGCTCCGAGCTCGCGAGCTCGCTCGAGCTCGAGCCGCGCTCGATCCGCCGCGAGCTCGGCGCGGCTCGAGCCGCACGGTTGCTCCAGCGGCTTCCCGAGCGGCGCGGCGAAGGCGCGCGAGGCCGGCGAGCAGCAGCGCTCGGCGGCTCGAGTACTCGAGCGGCACCTCGAGCCGCAGAAGGCTCCACCGGCCGCTGGAGCCGCATTTCTTCGAGCTCGCTCGAGCTCGAGCTGCGGCTTGATCGTGCGAGCTCGGGCGGTGCGAGCTCGCTCGAGCTCGAGCTCCAGCTGCTGCCTCGAGCTGCTGCGAGCTCGCTCGAGCTCGAGCTGTAGCTCGATCTGCTGCGGGCTCGCTCGAGCTCGAGCTGTAGCTCGATCTGCTGCGAGCTCGAGCTGCTGCGAGCTCGCTGCAGCTCGAGCGAGCTGCTGCAGCTGCTGGAGTCGAGCTGCGGCTGCTGCTCCAGCAGCTCCTCCAGCCGGCACTGCAAGAAGAAATCGCTTGAGCTGCAGCGGCTCGAGCTACAGCTGCTGCCGCAGCTAGCTCGAGCTGGGCTTCGCCGCAGCTAGCTCGCTGAAGCGCAGCTCGAGGCTGCAGCAGCTCGAGCTGGTTTTGGCATTATGATAAACTAGATGTTGAGCTTACAATCTGAAAGTAACCCTTGAAGTTTGGGCTGAAACGATGTTAAAAAGACCTTTCTTTAGGGTGATGTTTTTTAACTTTATTCTTGGTTGGTGTGTAGGGATCTCATATGAGTATAAAGCAAAGGGATCTCGGAAAGAAAAGCAATATACCGCTGGTAATTTCAGATCCTTCTTTTTAGTCATAGATCAAATTGTTCTCGAGATTTCGTTAGGTAGGCCTCGGAATGGCAATGGAAAGATTTTGTATGCATAATACCCGCCGGCACGATTACCTCAAGTCTCGTGAAATCTAGTGAAGTATTCTCTAGCTCGATCGAAGTTGTGTGCTTGATTTTGCAGAATTTGACAAGTTAAATCCTATGCATTTGGTTCCGTGTTAGTGGACGGAGATTTCGTGGTTTCGCATTCTTATGCAATTTTGCTTTGGTGGGTGTTATTTAGGCTATGCGCAGAGTTTGCAATAGATAAGAGTTGGATGGACGCGTAACTTAAAATACCAATACGTATGAGGTCATCATTTAGGAGCCTTAAATAGAAGCTCTCTAGCTCCTTTTTCAACTCAATGCATAGTTTCCGGCCCCTTTGCTTGATTTGATCGGTTTGATTGGTTTGAGTGCATTTCGATTTTGATTTTTTGCTAAAGTACGTGTTATCTTTGTTCGCATTTGGAAGAAAAGTATCCTTAGAAGGCTTTGTTACCTCGTGATCCTCGATTGAAAGCTCTCAACCTCCAGGTCTCTTTTTTTCTTTTCTTTTTTTGCACTTTCCATTCCTTTAAAGCTGAAGTTTCCCGCAGATTTTGATGATCATTTACATGAAATTTCTGAGTTTTTGCTGAATTACGCATGATCAAAACTCGATTAGATGAGATCTTCCATTGTAGTGCTCTTCATTCCCCTATCCTCTCTACTTTGTCACTTCACAAATGACTCTAGGTTCAATTTGGTGGGTGTTTTCGTAGAAAAACAACTCGGCGTTGTCATTTGTTTTGGCAGGTACAAGTATAATTAGCTCGAGCATACAGCCTCTTCGATGCCGACTTTGGGGTATAGTCCCGTTCATAATGCTTTCTCTTTAGAAGATCTTGTTTTTGGGGATAGTTGTCTCGCCGGGAGAACTTTCACATTGCAATTACCAAATAGGGGTATTAAGATCTTCAGATGAGAGGCCCTTTACTTCTCAATTTATAGTTCATCGTATGCGAACCTGCTGCCATGTATCGTAACTATAGATATGTCTCGCGAGCAAAAACATATGAAAATGTATTCATGGTGCAGCTCGAGTCCGGGACATCTCTGTGGTATAGCACTGCATGAGGGCTTTTGAATGATGCACATTCTGTATTGGAATGGTTAACGTCGGAGCTTTGTGATTCTCGAAACCCATCATTGGTGCCGCACTCGTGGATCAAGCATCCATGCATGTTGTCTTCACTTTGATGCTTGAGTAGCCTAGCTAAGTCCGTATTCTTCTTCGTTGTGCCAAGTTCCCTACTTTGAGGAGGATCCATGAATCGTACAAGACTTTGCCCGAATACGAAGCATCATCACCGAATGTCAACCCGATGCCATGATCTCGACATGGGTATCTCCTCTCCAATCTCAAAGTTGGAAGTCGAAATGTCTCGGTATCGTGCCGTGTGATGATTCTCATGGTCGAAAGTTCAACAAATTGCCAGCCCCGCGAGGGTCGTTCTCTCACTTTTTGTTGCCCCGTCCGTGCCATGTCATGTGAGTCGACCGTAATCATTTGTAATAGTGACTTACCATTTTTTATGCCTCAAAGGTATGCACGGTGCGGTGCAAAGAACACGACAACGAGAGCGAGGGATCTCTTTCGAGATATGAGCGAAGATGAGTGGGTACTTGTTCCTTGAAATCTTCGAGAAGCTCTTGCCCGAGGTCACGGAGAACGCTAGATGCAACAAATCGAAGTAGAGGTTGGGAACTTCTTGCGACTTCGAGGAATCACCAAAGCAATAGACGATTTAAAGATCAGCAAATAGATAGAAAGAAGCTCGGACACGTACGCTTGTAATTATTGTGGATTAATTTTCCTTTTCTCGTTTCCCAAATGACTTGCTAGTATAGATTGTAGATAATGACCATTTGGGGCCCGACGTGAGAGGAAAAGCGATCGGCAAGTCACCGTCCTTTCCTTTTTCTACTTGTCTCACGCGGTTTCGTCCTCATTTTGTAACTATCACCATGCAATTATATCGGTGTGTATTGTATTGTGTATAAGCTCATTGCCCCGTTTACATCAATGTGTGTATGTTCACTCGATCTCGCACAATCAAATTTGAGGGGTCTGGTTTTCGGAGCATGGCGGTAAAGCTACTCCAAAAGTCTTGTCAACTGGTGTTGGTGCATCTCTAGCCGACTTTAGAATGGCAAACCAACTAGATAGTAGCCGATGAAAACATCGAATGTTTTTGCTTCCTTACCAGGTTACGGCGCACGTACGGGAGAATTTTTGTCGTATTAAGAATAAATTAAATAGATGACTATAGAAAATTAATGAGCATTTCATAAGAATGAGCATTTAATATCAATTTTAAACTTTATTTAAAAAAATAAAATAAAATAAAATAAAACAGAAATTCTTTTATCGTTTACCAAACGTGTTTCTATTCTTTTTCTATTCTAGGAACAAAATTGATCATAGATTACCAAACATGTTTCTCGTTTTTTTATTCCAAGAACAGCTTTTTTTTATACTTACCAAACGCGTTCTTTTGTTCAAAAATCAAGTTCTAACAAACACTTTTTTTTTTTCGTTTCCGCGAACAAAAAGAAACAAAAGTGTTTCTTACGCGCACCCTTAACAAACGGGTCCGAAGTTGCCAGCCTCTTTGCTTAGTCGTTGCCTTACTTTGCTTTGCTTTTGGGGTTGGTGAAAGTACAACGGCCATTTCTTTTTTCTTCCTTTTTTTTTCTTTGCTTTAGAACTAAGGAGATAAATCGCTCTTTGATGGACTCTTCATGGGCCAAGGCCATGAATGATTGAGACAGAGACAACTGCTTGTGAGATTGGGTTCGGGTCAGGTCCCCTTATTTTCTTTACACTTGTTTTCTACATCTGATCAAATGTTGCTCTGATCATGGCTATAAGTCAATAGAAAACACCGACCGTTCTTTTCTAGTCTTTCCATTTTATATTTCTAAGTGTGTTTGTTATGCAGGAAAAAAAGGATTTAAATAGCATTTTTCTAAATATGATCGCTTGTGTCGCTCACAAAAATAAATGAATCATAAAGTATTTTCACTATTCATGAAAATTTTCAGACATAACTTGTTGCCAATAATAAAAATATTATTGCATTGACGATATAATCGATTATTCTTATGAAAATACTTTCTTAATCATTCATTTTTCACAAAATAATCGGATCTTATTCCAATTTTAATGGAAATTGGTAATCTAAAATTTCCTAAACATCCGACTGAGCCCACCCAATTCACTTCCTTAATTTCAACGACCCAAAATACAAAATCCAACTAAAATCACTTTTGGACAAAACACTCAAAACTTTCGCAATTTGTAAATATCAACATATATGCAATTTATTCCTAAGTTATCTATATTTGGAAAACATTGTGAATTTGGAGAAATCACTTTTTAACTTAATTATTTTAAGTGCGAATAAACATCAAACGGGCTTCGTGTCTCTCTGGTTCAACTAGGACCCTAGTTCCTGAATTTCTATGTGAATTAAGATGGGGAAAAGGAAGTAAGACCCGAAAAAGCCCAAACAAAGTCAAACGGGCTTGGGCCAAGCAAGTGGGGTCTCATTCTTTTCAATCCAACCCAAAAAAGCCCGAAAGAAGCCAAACGGGCTTGGGCCAAGCAATGCGGGCCTGTTCCCCCTCCTCAATCGGATGCGGGTGAACCGAATAGCTCCTCCGACCCATTTTTCACCTCGCCTCGCGCGTCGTCTTCTCTTCCCCTTCTTCGCGCAACGCCCTCCCTTCCGAAACTCCCCCAAAACCCTAGAAGACTCTCCAGCCCCGCTCCCCGCTCCGATGGCGTCGCACGCTCCGAACCTCGAGTGCCGCATGTACGAGGCGCGGTACCCGGAGGTGGACATGGCGGTGATGATCCAGGTGAAGAACATCGCCGACATGGGGGCCTACGTCTCCCTCCTCGAGTACAACAACATCGAGGGTATGATCCTCTTCTCCGAGCTCTCCCGCCGCCGGATCCGCTCCGTCAGCAGCCTCATCAAGGTCGGCCGCATCGAGCCCGTCATGGTCCTCCGCGTCGACAAGGAGAAGGGCTACATCGACCTCAGCAAGCGCCGGGTGTCCGAGGAGGACATCCAGGCCTGCGAGGAGCGGTACAACAAGAGCAAGCTCGTCCACTCCATCATGCGCCACGTGGCCGAGACCCTGGGCATCGATCTTGAGGTGCGCGTGATTCGATTGGAGTTCTGTTCTTAGTCGATTTTGTTTCGCCGATGGTTGATTTGTCGGTATGATTGGGGAAGATTGTTCGGATGCTTACCTGCGAGTTGCCCTAGTACGATTGCTGGTTTTGTCTTCTTTTTTCCTCGTAAATTGTGGCGAAGAGTATCTTGTCTCGGAGGCAGTGATTTGAGTTTCTGAAGTGAAATTGGGAACTCGCGGATGTTGCCCATGTCGTTCCGACGAAACATTTTTGTTGAAGATTGTTTTAGGAATCGTGTTCTGTCATTGGTCTTGCTTGCTGCTTGGGAGGACAGCAGTGTTCCTGCTGGAGCAGGTCAATTTCTCCACGTTTGGTAGTTACTAGTTAGGCTCTTAGTAGTAAAAAGTTTGATGGCTGTGAGTTTCTCGTTCGAGAGAAGTTACTTGAATTGCTGCTGCTTTCAGTGGATTCGCTTACCAGAAATGAAAGTCTCACGTGGTGGAAACTTTAATTTGGGAAGTTTTCTTTATTTTTCTTATTTGTTTTCTGTGATGATAAAGGGAATTTGCAATGATCTTTCACAGGAACTGTACGTCAGTATTGGCTGGCCTCTGTACAGGAAATATGGACATGCGTTTGAGGTGAGCCGTTCAGCCATTTATGGGGGTTTGCTTGCCTTGAGTTCTGCAGGTGCTTGACCTGGGGTCCCAAGTTTACTAACTACATCTTTGTGCAGGCATTTAAGATAATTGTGACAGATCCTGATACAGTTCTTGATTTGCTAACGCGTGAGATCAAAGAAGTTGGTCCTAATGGACAAGAGGTAGACTATGCAACAACATGCTGATTGTGAGTGGTTCTTCTAGCTTATTACTTAATTGAGCTGTAATTGGTATGTAGGTGACAAAAGTGGTCCCTGCTGTGACGGAGGAAGTGAAAGATGCATTGGTAAAGAATATTAGGAGAAGAATGACCCCACAACCATTGAAGATACGAGCTGATATTGAAATGAAATGCTTCCAGCTCGATGGTGTTCTGCACATTAAGGTCCCTACTTAGTTTTTGGTTATGTTCACTCTGTCTAGAATACATCTGTTCAAGAGAGTAGTGATTTTATCTATTAGTTGTTCACTCATTACTGTTCTAGTTTAATTGTTTTAGCAATTGACTCTGCAGGATGCTATGAGGAAAGCTGAAGCTGCTGGAAATGATGATTGTCCTGTGAAAATCAAGCTGGTTGCACCTCCACTTTATGTCCTCACTACTCAAACTCTGGACAAGGTCGGTCCTTCTCTTGACCTCTTGTAAAGTCATCGTTTCCACTTTGGTTCTTTTATGGGCTTCCAGAAGTGCCCTTTGTCCATACTTGTTTTCTCAATTTTTAATAACTAGGTTTTGCCTCTTTGGAGGAAAATATAAACTATTGAGACTGCAAGCCGTTGGTAACTCTTGCATTGGGAGTTGGGTTTTTTTGTGTACAGATGTGAAATATTAATGATGCCGTGAGAAATATACTTTTGTCCAACTGTACGTATTATCATCAACATTTCTCTCCACCTTTCTGAGTATTATCACTTTTATAGCTAGCCATATGTGGATGTCTGTGGAGTCTGACCTAAGCTTTATGATGATAGGTTCCTGTCCTGATTTTTTCAGCCTTGGAAGGATATGGTTTTGCTAATGTGTTATTCATCTGATCATCTGAAAACTCCTTTGATTTTTTTGTCTTGGCTTCTTTAACAAATTTTTTTCTCATGGCAAGTTTTGTCCAAAAAGTTGCAACGTAAAATTCCTCCCCTGTTGATCTTTGATCTATTTTTGTGGGATCTAATTTTTGTTGATCGATGCTTTTGGATGCCAATATAGTTTTTGGATGTGTCCTCATCACTGGCATGGATAATTCTTAGAAGCTCTGAATTGTTTTTTAAAGAAACTGCTACTTAGATTGTTCAAACATGTTGATGTTTCTCAAGAGAAAAATTCATCATGGATTGTAAGTTGTTAGTGGCATGTTGGCTCATGAAACCTTGGCCACTTATGTACTGCATTTGGCAGGAGCAAGGATTGGCAGTTCTTAATAAAGCTATTGCAGCCTGCAGCGAAGCTATTGAGAAGCAAAAGGGGAAACTTGTTATGAAGGAGGCCCCTAGAGCGGTGAGCAGTTTCTTCTATTTCCTTTGGGCATTATCTTATGCATGTTTTATGCATCCTGAACTTGATGTGATCCTGCAAATTTTCTTGGCTTGCAAACTTTAAAGAGATCTTCATCTGCTTTAGCATTTCTGCAAACTTGAAAATTGCTTCTTTGAGACTGTAATAAGCTCGTATCTGAATAGGTGAGTGAACGGGATGACAAATTACTTGCTGAGCACATGCTTCAGTTAAATCGCGCCAACGAAGAGGTTAGTGGAGATGAAGATAGTGAAGAAGAGGAAGACACAGGTATGGGAGAAGTTGATGTTGAAAATGCAGGTCCTGGAATAATGGAGTAAGAGAAGCAGCATTTTGTAACAAATATTGCCAAACCAATTTTTTCCCTCTGGAATTAGGTTTTTGCGGTTGTACAAAATGAGTTTCAGCTGATACGATTGAGCTTTTCTCCTTTTCCATGCCTGTTGGCTTTGATAATCCGAATTGATGATCTAGGGAGTCTACAAAAATCCAATGCACCTTTTCTTAATGTGAGGAGTGTGGAAGCTCGGGGAATGGTGATGATATGCATTTGAATCAGTGTCTTTGTATTTAAAACCAGATATTCCTAGTATGTACCGATTTTCTCAGTCAAGTCTGAAGGGAAAATTCTTTATTGTTTGGCGGACTTTGAGCATTAGATTTGGAAGTGTGTTTCAGGCTAACACGATTTTAGTGAAGGATTGCCTAGAAATGTAAGCAAGAATCTTCTGAAAATTGGTGCCATGTCCGCATCAATTCTAAACAAAATGATATGAAGTAGATTAATCATGTTCTTGAAAAATGTTTTCCGTAGAAGATTTGGAGTATTGCATTTGTGCACTTGTTTATATATAGATGATGTCTGTTCATTTTGGTGGTGGAAACTCCTGCGCCTATGGGTGCTGCTTGTGAGTGTTTGCACTTATTTTCTGCCGGTGCTGAACTTACATTGGTTTGGTTACCACAGTAAGGAGGGAAGTGAGTGCAAAGGAGATGTAGGGAAATGAGTGTGGTAGGGGAAATGAAGGAAATTGTAAATTCCCTTGCTTGCTTGGGTTTGCACTGAGGGGAAATAGGTTTGGTCCGTTATTTTATATAACCCCTGTTCCACTTGTTTGTAATCATCTTGGCAGCTGAAGTGGACTATTTCCTACGCTTAGAAGGTTAGTTTAAGCCTGCGTTTGTTTAGCCCAAAATTTGATTTTAAAGGAAAATATTTTCCATGAAAATCATTTTTAAGGAAAACTGTTAGTTTTTAAGGGAATTGATTTTCTTTTAATTAAACGGGGAAGTCTTTTTTTCCCCTATCTATGCTTCTTGTTTCAGTCCAATCGATTAGCTCTTGTTATACAAACATTAGAATGTTGGAAAACAATTTTCTAAATACAGTTTTATCTTTAGGCAGCAGACCCAAAGAGAGTCAAGTAGCTCGAGTTTAGCACCAAGTTTGTGAAATCTGATTTCCACACTTTGAATCTCCCGCAAACCGAGATTGGATAATCTTTAGAGGAATAGGGGGTGACTTGAAATGTTATTTTTGGAGGATCATGTTAAATAAAAATCCAGCCGAACTAGCAGTGGCCATCCAGGAGATTCGTGAGTGAATGCGCATGGTGCTTCTTATTCTTTTTCTTCGGGGCTCTGTTGCATCAAATCCAGTCTCGAAGAAAGAATTCATCCAGCGCCGTGAATTTGCAGCTCGTACGCACCGTGTGCTGATCTAAACCATTTGATATTACAGTTTGCCAAAGAAAAAAACATTTTACCTTAGAAAGTGCTGTTTCTTAAAATCGAAGATAGCCCCTTCTCTAATTCGAACCGGGCTACCCCATGATCGTGATATGATATCATCATTTTTTTCAGATGTGTCGGGGGATCTGAGCAGCGATTGGGAGGTCGACGCTATCGCGTGTTTACCCTCGGTTAACGGCCGACACTTGGCATAAAGGTAGCGTTGGCCTTTCACGTATCTAACTAATAAGCCTAGTACTACAACCCATTTTATATAAAGAAAGTATTAGCAGAACAGGAACATGAACTTTCTATTTTTTTCTTTCTGCTCCGTAGCCTCTGCGTCCACATATATTATTTTTCATTTTTATAGAGCAAGAATATGCAATCACCTATATATTTTTATTTTTATTTTGATCAATGTACGAATCATCCAGGTCGTGTGTATTTAAGTGGAAGGGTGTTCGATTTTTATTTTGAGCGAAGGATTCTTTTTATCTAGCAAAAATAAAACGGACTTTTTCCAATTAAATACGGATTTCACGTGACTCTAAACTAAAGAGTTTGGTATGAAAGAAAAAAAAAAAAAAACGAAAGAGTTTGATAATTTTTTTGTAATTGCTATACGGTTATACCATTGTATTGTATTACTAGTGGATATATAACGACATTTCGAATCTCCCCAGTCGATTACCGCGTCCCACATCCTTTTTCTTCCTCGCGAGATCCCTCTCCCTCTCCTCTCTCTTGGATCTCTCTCGTCACATCCTCCGACCTCGACCGAGATCGAGGATGGCACTAGCCGCGGTGCAGAACCTGTTCAAGGAGAGAAAATACCCCTTCATCCTCGCCTCCTCGATCTTGCTCCTGCTCTTCGTCACCGTCCTCATCCTCACCGCCGGCTCCCAATCCCCGCTCCTCTCCTTCTACTCCGCCTCCGATCTCCAGCGGATCTCTTCCCCCTCGCCTCCTCCGCCGGCGGTGGCGAACTCATCCGTTCCGGCCCCGATCGACAAAGGGCCGTCGCTTGATTTGAGCTTGAAGTGGAAGGCGTGCAAGGGGGCGACCGCGGTGGATTTCATACCGTGCTTGGATAATTTCAAGGCGATCAAGCTGCTGAAGTCGAGGCGGCACATGGAGCACCGGGAGCGGCATTGCCCGAACCCGAGCCCGCGATGTCTGCCGCCGCTTCCGAGTGGGTATAAGGTGCCTGTTCCGTGGCCTAAGAGCAGGGACATGGTGAGATTGATATGTTGATTTTGGTAAGATTTGTGGTTTTAGTTTAAAGTGCGTATCTTTATGGTTGATTGCTGATTCAAGAAATGAGTTTCTTTTCTGGGAGTGTTTTGGTACTCTGCCCTTTCCGCGTTCGGTTTGGTAAATAGATTGCTTGGTTGTTGATTTCTTGAATCTCGATGCAAGAATGACTGCCAAATGGCCTGAATTTGGTGTGATCCATCACTATGAGCTATGATAATGTGATGCTTGTCTTAGTTCTTCATTACTTGATTGACAGATTATTCGATGAGGTTGTGTGCTGTAAATCTGAGGCTCTCATCCATTCATCAATTTCTGTTTAAAGGATTTCTTTTTCTGAATCCCTCTAGTTCGTGTTCTCACGAACGCTGTTGCCTGTCATTGGTGAGTATTACTCGTATTGGCTCATAGAGGCGATTGGAGTCTTATGGGCGTTGGAATTTCTGTCTTTTGTTAAATCAATTCTTCTGCTGATTCCATAAAAAATGGCGGACCAAGATGAGATCTCTTCATGTTAAGTGGTTTACCAACAAACTAATGCTGGCCGTTTTTCTTCTTTATGTCCTGGAGATCTGGTACAACAATGTTCCTCACCCAAAGCTTGTTGAATACAAGAAGGAACAAAACTGGGTGGAGAAATCTGGTGATTATTTTCATTTCCCAGGAGGAGGAACTCAATTTAAGGATGGAGTTGCTAATTATATTGAGTTTGTAGAAAAGGTACCAAATATATCACTACGCTTGGTCATCTTTTGAGTTGCAAAAGGGTCAACAATTTCACATTGGTTTTGTTGGCAAGTCTGGCATCTGGCAGTGTGGGTTTTTCTTAACAAATTTTTCCTACTTCACTCAGACTTTACCAGCCATAGAATGGGGAAAACACATCAGGGTTATTTTAGATGTCGGTTGTGGAGTTGCCAGCTTTGGTGGTTATTTGCTGGACAAAGATGTAATTACCATGTCATTGGCCCCAAAAGATGAGCATGAAGCTCAGATACAATTTGCTCTAGAACGAGGAATTCCTGCCACTCTTTCTGTTATTGGGACGCAGATGCTGACTTTTCCAGATAACGCATATGACTTGATTCATTGTGCAAGATGCAGGGTTCACTGGGACGCAAATGGTACTTCCTGTCAATCAATCATACATGTGCCATTTATAAAAGTTTTGTGAAGTCTTGAGTTCATCTTTATTTGGTTTTTGTGGAAATTGTAGGTGGGAAACCGCTATTGGAGCTCAACAGGATTCTTAGGCCTGGGGGTTTCTTTCTATGGTCGGCTACCCCAGTTTATCGCAATGATGAGAGGGATCAATCTGTGTGGAATGGTGTGTGAGCTGACATAATTTTTTTCCTTCCTCCTGTCTTTATGCCTCTTTGCCGAGTCTGCAAGTTTTATGTTATTATGTCTGTAGTAAATTTCAAATAAAATGCTTGGAGATGTCAAGAACTGGTGTTGATTTGATAGGGCCTTCATTATCCACTTGTTCTGCAGCTATGGTTGCTTTGACGAAGTCCATGTGCTGGAAGGTGGTGGCTAAAGCTATGGAATCATCTGGGATTGGCCTGGTGATATATCAAAAACCCGTTTCACCTTCCTGCTATCAGGAACGTGAACAAACTAGTCCCCCTTTATGTGAAAAGCAAGATCAGCGGCATCATTCTTGGTACTAATGTCACATTGCATTTGTTATTCAAACAATATCTTATGTTGTAGACATGCTGTTGTGTCACTTCCATGAGGCTGGGATGTAGCATTACCTAATTGTACGCCAAAAATGCATACATGCCTGCATGACCATGCACATGTGCACACAGAGAGAGAAGGAAGGACAAAGGGGTGATAGATATGGGAAAGCATTTGGTTTAAGGCGGAGGAGTAATTGAAAGCTGTTGACTTTACTGAGCACTAGCTAAATGGATTAGCTCACAATGAGACAATGTCAATTGAGGGTGGTTGTGAATCAGGTTAAGTGTGTCCTGTTCGAAAGCTTTTGCCTCAGTCCAGTTTCTCAATTGCTCTGAAGTCAGAGAATTAATCTCACAAATGCACCAACCTTTATGTCTTTTTGGCTATCCATCTGATAAACAAATTTGGGACCTCCAAAAGAACGGAATCTGCTTAGCTTGTAACCGTTCTAATTCAGTCCAAGATTGCTTCATCTTCAACCTCGTTTCGGTTCTTGTTTTTATCATCTTTGGCTCACATATTCTATTTGCCATGTTTGTATGTCCTTCTCATCTCTCTCATTATTGCGATCCAGGTATGTGCCTCTCGGTGGCTGTCTTAACAGGCTTCCAGACAATAGCAGTTGGCCTGCTCCCTGGCCTAAAAGGCTCAGGATTAAACCTTTAAGCTTGTCAAATGAAGTTGAAACCGAGCAAATGTTTTACGAAGATAGCAAACACTGGTCTGCCCTTGTTTCAGATGTTTATATGGAAGGCCTCGGTATAAACTGGTCAAGTTTGAGGAATGTAATGGATATGAATGCTGGTTATGGAGGGTAAGTTTCAAGATAATATAAACTACCAGCTAATTGGATATCACTTTCTCCTTTACTTATTATGGAAGGAATTTCTTTCCTAGCTGTGTGGCGATATATCTCTGCTGTAAGGTGTTATGTGTTGTGTCCCACTTGTCCACTTAATCAGTGCTTTATCTAAGTGATTTCAGGTTAATAAATGTTTTTGGCTTATTCCTCTATTTATTTCCTTGATGGCTATTCAATTTTCTTCCAATATTCTCTATTGCACTGACGTGAGGACCTGTTCTGCTCTTAGATTTGCGGCAGCACTCATCGACATGCCACTCTGGGTTATGAATGTTGTCCCAGTTCATGTGCAAGATTCTCTCTCAGTTATATTTGACAGAGGGTTGATTGGAACCTATCATGACTGGTGCGAATCTTTCAATACCTACCCTCGAACATATGATCTGCTTCACTCCAGTTTTCTCTTCAAAGATCTCCCGGAGAGGTATTATTAATTTACTTGTTAATTTTCGATTTTGATGATTGGAATGGAAATTGGATCCTCTATTATTGTCTTTACCATGATACACTTGGATGTGTCAATCTTTGTTTAACCGAAGTAACTTGATTGGTTTCTCATGACTTGATCTTCTGCAATTTCATCAGATGTGAGGTTGTAGATATAGCTGTAGAGATGGATCGCATATTGAGACCGGGTGGATATGTTCTGGTTCAAGACAGCACAGAAGTTATAAACAAACTTGTTCCAGTTTTGCACTCACTTCACTGGTCAGTGACCCTTCACCAGGAACAGTTTCTTGTTGGTAAGAAAGGATTTTGGCGACCAGGAGATGCCAGCATCAGTACATGAGCACGCTCCCCATCTGTACTGGTATGATTTCCAGTTTTGTGGTACGATTCTTTTGAAATACAAGCATTTGAGCTCAAGCAGCGGAAAGTTGATTCTTTGAGCCAGCAGAAGAAAATCCTGAGTTGCAAAATCTCAATTCGAGCTCAACAGACTTAAAGCTTGATATTACACAGCAACAGAAACATTGAAATGTTCACTATTCTTTCCAATTGCTTGTAATTTGAAGCTGGAAATATCTTTCTTAGTTCACATGGAAAACACTGGCTTACACGGATGATTACAGCTTATATATAGTTCTATTCACAGCTTATATATAGTTCTATCCGAATGGTGCATTTCAAAAATTGCCACTGATGTTGAATTGGCAATTTTGGTAAAGCATGATGTGGCTTATTTTGCTTGGCCAACACGATGGGACATAGACATTATGTTCCTGAAGAATATCAAGTGTTTATTTACTGATAATTACTTCAAATGAGGCGGGGTAATGCCGGCCTCCGATTGTAGTGTTCGTTTGAAGATCGGGCTTCAATTATTAGCTTAAGCTCACTAATTAATAAAGGCCGTTCAAAAGTTGCGGAACATGGAGAAACCGGTCCGAGTTTGATGACCGTGGTCGAGCAAGAGCCCATCCTCAGTCGCTTGCACTAAAGCCCATCCCCTTCGGATCAACCGTACCGATCTGATATGAAGCACGCTGATCAAGCACGGCGAGCACATTTACCATGGCATAACCAATCAACATCGATGCTTCAAGTGTCGAAATGAGACGGACCGGTTTATGTATGTCATTGAGGATCAAATGAGGTGCGCTTTTTAACATGTGCGAAGATTTTAAGATAGATCTGAAACAAAATCAATCGTTTGATCTTGGCCATTGATATCTATTGCGGATTTTCTCACATGTATTTCGATGGCTCGGATATCACTCTCTCCTTACATGAGATCTAAGTAGCAAAGGGATGCATTTTACTGCATGTAAAACGCAATTTACATCGGCCGATTCGTAATCCTCGGAATAAAATAAACGACGACTCAAATGAAAAAGGAAAATGAAAATGATGCAACAAAATCTCGGGAATAAATTGTATGAGTTTTGGTCGCGAGGGTTCCTCACCTCACCTCACCTCACCTCACCTCTTCGTCCCCGTGATCGACAACGCAGCATGGTTTCATACACCCGCCGGTAACTTTTAACACTCTCTCTCTCTCTTGGGGTCACGACATTCCATGCCTTTTTTCCGTTAGCCAATTTCTGTTACTGTCGCGGCGGGTGCACAAATCTGCAGGCCACACCGCCCTCAAATCCATTTTTCCGCACGCGCGCTCACGCGCTCGTTTGCGTTCACGTAAGAACGTTCTTCTCGTCTCATCCCCTCGCACTGATCATCTCGCAGCTACTCCGCTCGGACTCCATTGAGGCCTCTCTCCCATTCTTCAGTAACTTGCAGCTCAAGCTTCTCTCTCTCTCTCTCTCTCTGTGCGAGTGATATTTCGAGGCGGTACGAGGAAGAAGGATGTTCTACTCTCACCAGCTTCTCGCCCGCAAAGCTCCGCTCGGCCAGATATGGTGATCCTCCTTCTTTACTCCTTCCCTTTTGATTCGTTCGATTTTGCCGCCATTCTCGATCCCCCTTTCGGTTTCGCAACCTCGCGAACGAGCTTCACGTCCCGTTCGACGTCAGCTCGGTTCATTCGCCTCCTCATGCGAACGTGAAACTGGTGTACGTCTTCTTCGTTGCCTGCTTAAACTCGCCGGGATAGCATCTGTGTGGCTAATCATCGGCTTGTAATACCGAGAAACACGTAATGGTTCTGTTCTTTTGAGTTGTCGAGTCTCCGTCGCTGCTCTGACATCAGTAGCGACGATTTCAATTCCGGACGATGACTCTGCTCTTGTAGGCTTTGCTGAGAGTGCTAGCGTAACTTCTGCAGTGATCTTTGGATTTTTCTTTCTATTCAGAGGAGAGCGACGCGTGCGCGAACGCTGATTTCCGATGTTGCATTCTTTCTCTGTTTTACGTCAACTTCGATATACCTGATTCTCCCGCTTCATACAGAGTGTCCTGAAATAGCGGGATAACTCAGGCCGGTAAATGAATGACGTGATCATATAGTTTCAGTCTCTATGATTTTACTGAGAAAAAAGGCGTTCCGATTCTGTGATTTTGATGAATGTTTGGGCTGATGAAGGATGGCCGCCACTATGCATGCGAAAATCAACCGGAGGAAGCTTAACAAGCTCGACATCATCCAGATATGGTACGGACAGACATTTCTCATACTCTCGGCGTGTTGATATCGCATTGGTCGAGTCACTGAAGCGTCCGTTCTTCTTTTTACTCTTCAGCGAGGAGATCTTGAATCCATCCATCCCAATGGCGCTCAGACTTTCCGGAATTCTGATGGGTATTTGAATTCCGCCCGTTGTTTTCTGGTTTCCTTCTTCATCCCGGTTTGCATATTCCGTCGAATGGAACGCCTGATTCGTTATTGTCTCTCACAGGTGGAGTGGTGATTGTCTATGAGCGGAAAGTGAAACTCCTCTATGGTAAGCTTCCAGTTCCTCTCTTGCTATGGATTTCTTCATAATTTGAGAAAAAGAGAAATGAGTAACGCCGTTTCTTGATGGTGGGAATGATTTGCAGACGACGTCACTCGTTTCCTGGTACGATCATGACTCGATCAAAAACCCACACCCACCTCCTCTTCACAAGCTTTTTTTCCATTTCTTATCCTTGTGTTCGTCTGTAGACCGACCATGAATTTTTTGGTGGCATTAGGTTGAGATAAACGAAGCTTGGAAGGTTAAATCTGTTCCAGATCCAACGATCCTACCCAAAGGAAAAACTCAGGCCAAGTGAGTTGGGCTTGCTCCGCGTGATTTTTGTGCCGACCGGTTCCCTTCGATCTAGATTTGATTCGTTTCATGTTTTGTAGGTGTAACCTAAAGAGTGTTTGTAGGATCGGCATTTAGTCCGAATCCGCATCTTTTGTGTCATTTTAGAAAGCTATAATTTCCCACAACGCCATTTTGATAGCTCAAAAAAAGATTAAGCAGAAACAGTGGGACGAGGGCAAGCTGGTCAAATTAGTTTTGTTGAAGAGAGAAGTTCATGGCGTTTCTACATGTGTAGGAAAGAAGCGGTTACTCTGCCAGATAACCAGGAGACAGAGACCGGTGGTATCGAGCAACCCCTCCATTTCTCCGATGCGACGGCCACCATGGGTTTCCAACACACGGCGTACTTTGCTATGGTAATTTGCGCAATTTGATGTTCTTTGATCCTGTTGTGATATGTTGAGAATGCCTTCTGTATGTAGAATGACTGCCGTTACTTCCGTTGATAGTACGATTTGGTGGTTCATTTTTATCTTTTTGTGGCCATCTCATCTGATGATGATCTCAGAAAACCGTTTGGCATTTCCACTTCTGTACTGTCCTCCTGACATCGCTCTCTCCGTGATTCGTTTGTGGTTGTACTATGGATATCATCTACAAGAGGATTTGGAGCGTACCGGATTGAAATGAAAAACATTATTATGATAGGTAAATTTGGTTTTCGGTTAAAACATCAGCCGAACTAGAATAGGGAAGGCAATAATTTGGTCGATATCGAGGGTAGGCATTCTTGAAATAGCAGATATAGATAAAAATAGCGAGACATGTGCGACTTATTGGTATTTGAGTACGATAATGAGCCTGAGAGATCACCTTACAAATGGACTCTTCAACAGTCGTCAGTTTTGGAAATGCTAGCTAGTTAAGGCGATGATTCTAGAGAAAGGTAAATTCTTCACTAGCACAATTATCACATGCTTTATTGAAGAATTAGCAGGAAGATGAGTACATTGAACAATGGGAATGCCATTTATTGAATACTTCATTCTATGTTCAAGACTTGTCCAATGTTTGGATGATGATCTTTGTGAAAAGTAGCTTTAACTGTCATGTGCTTGAGTTTGACAGCGTTTGAGTTTCATATTTATAAATTAAGCAAGGGTTCAAAGCTAGAGAAACACCTAAACTAATGACAAATTCTTGAAGTTACCTGGCAACCTTAGGTATCGTTCACAAGACAAGTGCATGACTTATATGTGGAATGTTGAATATGCCCAATTTCTCATGGCCATGGCTCTTCTGCTTAATTTTCGGTATTGCAGCGACTAGATGATGTTGACGAGACCTGCATGAATGACAATGAAAGGAATGAGGACCAAAATCAAAACTATCATCAAGGTTTGTGATCAACCCCATCACCTTTATCCAGCTTTTCCTCTTTTATCTGTATCGGTCAGATTAACATCAGTTCTCCATTTTCACAGCTGACGCAGCAAATATAACCTTATTCGATCATTTTGATCCTTATCAGGCTGATAGAGAACTATTTAATCACTTTGAAAGGTAATAAGAGCACTCTAACCTCAGAGGATGAGAACTCTAATATTAAATCTATATCTTTCTCTGGTCTACTTCTAAGAGAAAGGCTATCTTGTAATTGAGATGGAATATCTCGTTTCTAAACTTCACATTGTATTTGTGATGGAATATCCTGTTTGCTTAACACACCATCACAAGCATCTAGTTTTGCATTGCAATTCCGTGTATCTTGTTGAATGGTCTGACAGGTTTGATATAGAGGGAGAGGACGAGACTCAGGCAAATTTTGCTTCAGGGAGAGGATGCACACATGCCAAGTACTCTTGTACTCTCACCACCATTGCCTGATGATGCTCCGAGAGGTTTGCAGCACAATCACTTAAGTTTTCTGTTTACTGAATGGAGGCAAGTGTACATGAAGCTAGAACTGCTCGGCAATTATTTGATTTCTACTACCCGAGAACCAAATTTAGATCTATGTGAAAGAAACTTCACTTGACAGAGATCCTTCAGGGTGCACCACGTTGCCCATCCCCATATAGCAATTGATGAAGCAGTATATTCCTCTGAATTATTAAGTAGCTAATGGATTCATGATATGATCATATGAGTAGCTCTATGTTTTTATCCTCAAGCATTTGACACAGTGATACGAACAGATTCATATTCATTTCCTTTTAATTTCTGAAGTCACGTCCGATAAAGCACTGAGCATGCATTGCAGATGGCCTTCGGTGTTAGAGACATATATTAAGATGCACATGGTTCTACTTGGATTTCTTTTCAAAATTTAAGTATTGAATTTTTAACGAAAACACCTTACATAAATTGATTATTGCGCTTCCTGGCACAGAGGAAGTTCAAAATCAACATCCAGAAAGCCAAATAAATCAGGAAACTGATGATATCAAGTTTCCTCATCAGGTCACTAGTTAACTTACCAAAGTAACCTTTTCTCCTATAGAAGTAAAGACAATTTAGAGAGTTCACTGATAATGATAAAGGTGCGAATGAAGCAGGATAAGCAGAGACAGGGACAAGCCAAAAGGAAAGCTAGAAGAGCAGAACCTTTTGCCATGGACTACGAACAGACAATCATCCCTGGAAATATATACCAATTATGGCTGCAAAACTCTTCAAGCATTGTCTCAAAAAGAGGAAGAAAGAGAAAGGTTAGTGCTTCTCCTTTTGGGTCCAACGCAGGACTACATGGCCGAGTCAAGCCATTTTTGTGAACTAACCTGTCCCTTCCATTGGGTGCTTGGAGGCTTGGATGACTAAATTTGGAGGGACATCCATGTTAGGATGTTCAGCTTTCAGCCTTTTTATGTTAAACAGTAACAATAAAAAAACTCTGATGAGACAATTCCGAGATGCACTTTCTTGCAGCGTACATGTGTGATGAACAGCATGAAGATTGCTCATCTCATGGAGCTACCACCGATAGTACTAGCATGTGGTTTACTGAATGAAAATAGAAGCATCTATTATCCTCCTCCTCTTATGGAGCTGTGGATGAGAAGTATCCAGCCTCCCCATGACTCACCTTCTGGTCAGCCTTTGGCAAGCCTCTTTTACAGCAATTTGTCGTGCTTGATAGAGGCAACCCCAGTTCAAAATAATAACCGTTCTCCACAGGAAGAACATCCCCGCCCTTGCCACCAGAACCATCATCGTCTTCCCCCCCAGAGAGAGCATATTATCAAGATTTAGGGGCACGGGTATGCCTCTCATCTTTTTACTGGAGTACCTGATTGCATTGTGTGTGTCTGGACTCCGTCTGATGAAGTATTTGATTGTGAAGCCTTTCGAAGATCCACACGTGGAGGTCAACCCACATTCACAAGATGTCTCCATAGAGAAGCTGCGGAATAATTTTGAAAATCAGGAAATGCCCCCGGAAATTTTCATGGAAGGATTTAGAAACAATCTCATCCACAACAAGACAGCGGCAGCAGATCCAGACCCAATGGTAACCCCAGGAAATTCAGGTAATGCTTACGTGTTGGGATATATCACATACTGCGGAGAACTAGCAAAAATCTGTTTGCATATGGTATTACAGGGGATGATGTAAGATCCATACCAAGCTCAGCTTCTGGACACAACTTCATAGCACACAATGCGGAAGTCAACTCCGGACGGTTAGTGAGAATATGCATCTTTCCTAAGAGTGCTTTGGATAGTGGACAGAGATTTACAGGCAGGAATCAAATTTTCTCATGAGAGCAAATTAATACCATCGTGCAACTAGTTGGTTCGATCTTGTGTCTTATTAGTTTGTCTCATTTATTGAACAAATAACTGATCATATGGATCGACATCATTGTACCTAATAGATCCAGCAAGAAGCGGCCCTTTTCTTCATCTAGAAACAGCAGTAGTGGCCTCGAACCTGTAGCTGAGGAAAATTCATGGTTAAACGGGGATCCCAACTTCAAGTTATCAAGGCTGCCTGAAGACGGCCAAACACCTGGTAGGTATCCCATTGATATCAAAGAGAAAGTGCAGAGTCATGTCATATTGTCGATTACTTAGAGACGCACGGCAAGTGGGCGACCTTCTTAAGTGTTCTCTTTATTGAGCGTCTCCTGCAGAACTGCTGGTGGAAACTGGACCAACACAAACCCAACGCCCAATCAGGAGTCCTCCTGTTGACAAGCTTACAGATACTATCCGCACGTATGTTGCAAAATCTTCTTAATCTATCTGCTCAAAGTTTACTTTTCCTTGGCATAATCGAGGTCTACCGTACCCTGTCTTAATGGCTGCAGCCAGATGAAAGAGCATTTTGAGACTCCCGGGGCCCCAAAGGAAGAATCCCTGAACCACCTCGCCAATGGGATGAGCCGAAAAGGAGCAGCCACGCTCTTCTATCAGACTTGCGGTACTTGTCCATGCAATGATCTAATCGCTTTCGGTCAATGAACCGCTCACGATTCACTGGCTTACAGCATATTTCAAACCCGCAAGACCAAGATACCAAGATTAATCAGCTGATTTGTTGATGCAGTTCTTGCGACTCGTGATATGCTCAGAGTTGAACAAAGGGTGCCTTATGGAGATATACTCATTTCTCGAGGAGCGAAAATGTGATTCCACTTAAGGTCCACATTTCCCGCGTGAAAACTCTTTCTACTTTTCCCGCTCTTCTTGCCGGAACGTTATGCAAGAGCTAAACTGAGAAACCTTCTCTGTTTCCTACAGATTGAAACAAGGCGGACCTGAACATGTCCTTCTAAATTTTGCTTCGGGACGACGGCCTATTTTGATGACAGTGGGCAACTCTTAGACTGAGCTTCTCTTTCTTGAAGTGCGATATCTATTTGATATTTCCTGTCTTGAATTTAATCCTACTCTCTTCTGGGAGTTCTCATGTAGCTCCGGCTAATAATTGACATCACAAGATTTTTAGCTACGTCACTAATTTCAAATGCAATAATCGGCGCCAACATCGGACCATTTTCCTCAATGCGACCTTGCTGCAGAAAGGCAAAACAGCGGGGAAGCTGTCTGAATAGGATTTAACCAACCTCGGACCCCGACGAATGTCGGTGCTTCATCCCACATTTTCATCGTTTTCAGTCATAAAGAAATCGAAACGGAGGCATCACCCTCTGACAGGTTTCGAGCGGGCTTCCGAAATCCCAAGTGCTGACAACCTCAAGGAGTAGAACAGGGTCAAACCCCAAATGAATTTGTCGGATAAAGCAAGAAATCATCGTCGCCTGGGGAAGTAAATGAATTGACAAAAAACTCACTTTGACAGAGGATGTCCCCAAATGCCCAAATAATTTATGCCTAAAAACAAGACACGTGCATTTATTATCATTGAAACCAAGCCCAACTCACCCTTTTTATCTCGCCTTTTTTATTTTTCCTTTTTCTACATCCATTTACCCTTCTCTCCATCAAATTCGACCTTAGCCCTCAAAATCCTCTCTCTCGCTCTCTCTATCTCTGTGTCATGTGGCCACTCAGGAGGATCAACAGCTCACCATCATCAACCAGATCAAGGTCAAGGAGCTTCTCTTGCTCGTCCTTCAAGGACATCCAGGACCTCTGCACCGAAGAGGAAACTGGATCCAGACCCGAGCCCCCCAGGAGCCCCTCCATTTTCCACCGGGTCCGGATCTCCAGCTGGGCCCACCACAATTCCGCCCCGTCGTCGCCCACCACCCGCCACCACTACCTCTCCTCCCCTCCCTCGTCCCCCAAGCCCAAACACCGCCTCGGCTCCTCCGACAAGGAGAAGCCCGCCGTCGTAGTCTACTTCACCAGCCTCCGCGTGGTCCGCAAGACCTTCGAGGACTGCCGCGCCGTCCGGTCCATCCTCCGCGGCCTCCGCGTCCCCGTGGACGAGCGCGACCTGTCGATGGACTCCAGGTTCGTGGCGGAGGTGCAGGGCATCCTGGGCCGCAGGAGGCTGTCCCTCCCCTGCGTCCTCGTCGGCGGGCGGCTCCTGGGCGGGGCCGAGGAGGTCCGGAAGCTGCACGAGAGCGGGGAGCTGAGGGTGCTGGTCGCCGGCGGCGCGTCCCCGGCAGTGGGGCGCGGCGCCTGCGGCGCCTGCGGAGGGCTGAGGTACGTGGTGTGCGAGCGGTGCAGCGGGAGCCGCAGGATCTACTCGGACAAGCAGGGGTTCAAGAGCTGCAAGGCCTGCAACGTGAACGGCCTCATTAGATGCCCCTCTTGCTCCTCTTACTGATCAGTTCGCAACGCCTGAAATCGCAGATGGAGCCCGGGACTAGGATCGTGGATTATCCCCAGATTATCATACACAATTGTGAGTCAAAATTGAGTGACCGTGATGGTTTCTGTCTTTAGAATAGATGGAGGAGAAGGTTAGTGGTCGAATGTTTTGGTTGTATTCTCTGCGCGACTCTCCAATTTGTTTCCTTCTAATTTGTACATACTCTGGGAGCTTATGTTACCGGTGGCTGTCGGGTCAAGTTTATGAACAACGGACACCTTGAATTCCGGATTTCGGAACCCATCCTTCGTGTTCAATCGGACCAAAAATGATTTCTGACGCCACTAACGATTCTCGACTCTTTGATTTGGGTTCGACCCTGGAACCCATCCCTCTCAAGTTCAATGGGACCAAAAATGCTATTATCGATTCTCAACTATTCGATTTGGTTTGACTTTGAAACCCATCAATCGAGTTTAATCGGACCGAAAAAGGATTTCGAGGCCACTGACAATTTTTGACTCTTCGATCTTGTTTGACTCCATCACTCCCAATGAGCAGATGATAGTCGTGTCAAGCAACAGGCAAAAATCAACGTGAATTGGAAATGTGAGATTGGTATTGGGCCTATTAAGATCGACTCCATCACTCCCAATGAGCAGATGATAGTCGTATCAAGCAATAGGCAATAATCAACTTGAATTGGAAATATGAGATTGGTATTGGGCTTATTGGCCGATACATAACATGATTAATATTAAGAAAAACCCATAACTAATACACCGGGATAAATTTACCTTAAAATATTTTTTTTTATCATCAAAAACCTCAAACCGATATACCATAATAAATTTATTTCAAACTAATTTTTTTTACTATCAAAAACCCTAAACCAAGACATTTTATCATCAATTAGTTTTCGTCAAATCATATTAATATCACAAAAAATCACAAATTTATACATCTATGACAAACGGAAGGCAAAACCTCAAACCATTCTACTCATCAGCTGACATGTGTCATCTAATTTAGCAATTTAACGATAACATTTAATAGAAATTGATTAATGATAAATTGTCAAAAATATATCGGTTTGAGATTTTTTAATCAAAAAATTAGTTTGAGGTGAATTTGTCACACATGTATTAATTTGAAATTTTTCGTAATATTAGCCATAAATAAAATTACTTCCATATCTTGAAAGAAGATAATACTAAAATAGACCAGGCCATGGAATATTCTTGAATGGAAAGTGGACTTTGAATAGCATTCAAATCTTCCTACTCTTTTTTCTACTAGAAAGATTAGTTTCTATTTTAGCACGAGGTACCTAATATTTTCTCCATGTGAAGCTTTTTACCAACAAGCTTTAATAGCCTTGATTATTAGCTGCATTTTTGTGATCAGCATAATTCAGTTCTTTGAAGTCTAGAACATCACGTGCGACACATAACCTTTGTTAATATAACTCATTATTTATTTTGCATGCAAGAGCACAATAAAATTTTCACAACGTCCCCTATATGAAATCTTTCGTTCATTTAAAATGGGATATTGTTGAATGGAAAGTAAACTTGATATAGCATTATTAGTTTCTACTTTTATTTATGCTAGAAAGATTAGTTTCTACCTTAGCACTAGATACTCAATTTTTTCTCCATTTGAAGCTTTTTACCAACGAAATTTAATGGCCTCCCATTATTATTATTATTATGATTATTATTATTTTGGCGATGAGCATGGTTCAGTTCTTTAACGTCCAAATTATCACAACCAACATATTTCCTTTCCGAATATAACTTAGTAATTATATTTAGTGTGTAATAGGACAATAAAATTTTCACAACACCTTTTATATGAAATCTTTGGTTCATTCGATATGGGATAATCTTAAATGGAAAGTAAACTTCAAATAGCATTATCAGTTTCTACTCTTTTTTTTCTTTAGAAAGATTAGTTTCATTAGTTTCTACTTTATTGTGCTACCTAATTTTTTCTCCATGTGAAGCTTTTTACTAACAAGCTTTAATGGCCTCCCATTAGTAGGTGTATTTTTATGGTGAGCACGATTCAATTCTCTAACATCTAGAATGTCACGCGTGACATATATTCCTTTTGAATATAACTTGTAATTATATTTAGCATGCAAGAGCACAATGAAATTTTCACTATGTCCCTTATATGAAATCACACAAGTTTAGTTTTATATATTTGCTTCTTTATACTAATACCACTAGTTACCAACACACGTAATACCAAAAGTCATGTAAAGGTTCAAGTCATCTAAAATCATTATGCCACTCCTCCACTAAAAACTTGCCTATATGAAAGTCAAGTTATTCTCTATAAATCGACCACCTCACCCATCGACAAACCTTCCTTTGAAACCAGGGGACCATCAAAACCTTTGACTAGTCAAACAAACTCCTCATCGACCCATGCGATGGAACTACACTTCGTGCATACTACCACCAATTTGAGCAGCATGGTATTCAAACTCAAAACACACAAGAACTCCAAACCATAATAGTGGAGGGTGATCCAACCTATAAATCCAAAAAATTAAGGGATAAGCCGAAGCCTAGTAAATGAAATTTTTAAGTCTAAGATAAGAGATCATCTTACCACTTAACTTGGTACAAACAACATGAATTCAAAACAAAACAAAATAACCATTTATGACGAATGCAAGAGTAAATGAATTATCTTTTTTATCATGACATGCTAAGAAAATCATTAGCAACACAGCATAATGTAAGCAAATTCACATAACATATTGTGTCGTATATTATTTTCACCAATTAATTCATTAATAGAAATATGTGAATATATGCATTTATACATACATATAAACATGTATCATATTCGTTATAAGCATATCATTTCATCCCGACATACAAGACATCTCCACTCCGAGGCATCTTGAACACACCCTAGGCATCCCAACACATGAATCATTTTAATTCCAAGGCATTATTGCCACTAATATGTGGGCAACTGAAATTACTTTTTCATAATATTTTTCATGACACTTTTCATATTTAATCACCTTGCAACAATGCACATGATAACATTATAATCATATAAACTCCATCACATCAACAACGAAAGCAACATTCATTTCAAGAATCAACATTCAGTACATAACATCTTTTCATGCAAATCACTTCCGAAATACACTTACAATAACCCTATCGGTAATCACGCTAGCAAATGAAGACATGCTTACGTTCTTTCATTTCTCACACAAACAATAATAAGATATTAAAAAAAAATCAGCAAATGGATTCGACGAATAGATTTTCAACTAACGATAAGTGGATTATTTGGTAAGTGGGTATATTCAAGCAAGCATATATATTCAAACAAGTGTATATACTCGGGCAAATGGATATACTCAGTAAGTGAATATATTCAAGCAAATAGATATACTTAGCAAATCAATATGAGCGGTAAGTGATTATACTCGGCAAATAGATATGAATAGTAAATGGTTATATATGACTGGTGGATATAAGACGTATGTGGCTATACTCAATAGGTGGATATAAGCCTAAGTATCCTTTCCAAGTCCAATTTCGTCATGCCCAATTTAACACACAACATGCTACCACACTTTGCGAAAATCAATCGCACTTATCTTTGGCATGTAAATACTCATCAACAGAAGTCAAATCATCGCAACATCTCAACACGCCATAGATGAGGTTGCTTACACCTAATATCAAATACAAACTAAATTAATAAACATCAATCAAGTCAACAATGCTAAGTAAAAGTTTAGCTTAGTCCCTAGAGTTTTCACTTAGCTCGAACTCAAAGCTTTAACCAACTTTAAAGTAAGATAAGCAAGAATACAGGCTGACAACTTTTAATCTTTTACAAAAATAGATTGAAAAGAGGATAAAGTTCATCAAATCACCTTGCAATTCTTAAAAGATAGTATTTTGCAGCTTCAACAATATAAGTATGGATCCTTGATTTAAAATTGAAAAATCGGAAAGTGAAAATAGAAGAGAAAAGTGATGGGAGGTCTCATCTTTCTTTTTTGGCAAGAGCAAGTTGAAATTCTTGAAGACATAAGAAGAGCTATTTATAGGCAAAGGGAAATGAACTTAGAAGAACAAGGTTAAAAGTGATAATGACCTTGAGTTAAGAAGATAAATGGTAAGAATTGGTGGAGATGTGACAAAAATATCACATATGGCCACATTTGGTTTATTTGGACAAATAACTGAGGTTAAAGTAACAATAACCTTGAGTAAAAATGTTAGAACAACTAAAAATGAGATTTCTTGAGAAAGTGCTGTTAGCTAGGTAAATCAAATGAGTCATCAAGAAATTAATGGACTAAGGTTGAAATATGTGATGTAATGTATGTTATCAGGGCTAGACTAAATTCAATGTCACTAAGATCATGTGTTTTGAAACTATTGATGGAAAATGAAGAGATGTGATATAAATTAAAGAGGGACCAATGACTTGGCTAGGTTTTCAAAATAGATTTTTGTTAGGTTACCAAAATATATAGTAAATTAGCAATAAACAAGGAGCCAGTGCATGTTTCAAGCACTAATAAATCAGAAAAAAAAAATATTTTTAACTCACTAAAATTATTAGTGGAAAATATTGGATGCTTTAGTAAAATCATGATTTGGTGAATTTAAAACTTGAAAGTTAATAAATATGTAATTCAAAGCATACCAATCTCTTCTTACAACCACCATGACAATAAATCAATTAACCTCACTTTAGATTATTAACATAAATTTATCAATTTAATCTCAAAGCATTATATTCTAGGCGACTACAATCTTGGAAAATTATTATAAGTATTATTACCAAATATAGAAAATTCTAGATGTCACAAATTTAATTCGGATTGGATGAAATACCTAATCAAACTAAAATAGCACAAAAAAACATATGAAACCAATTTGAACGAGAGAAGAGTTTGAAATTAAACAACCAGAAGCATAAATGCTACATTTGGTAGATAGGTTAAAAGTCGGGATAGAAGTCATTTTATCGCATCTCGTGTTTGATTCCTAGCCAAGATATCATTAAAGTCAAATATAGGAGGGATACAATATGGAAAACAATATCCCGTGGGAGAGGTGGGAAATAGGTGAATAGGATTTATTATATTTGGGGCATAAAGTTATTTTTCTTAAATAACAAACTTCTTAAAATAATTAAATATAAATAATATTTGAATACTAATAAAAAAAGAAAATTCCAAATAACAAAGAAATAACAACAATTTTCATTTTTATTATTCATTTTTGTTTATATATTTGAATTTATTTCCACTCTATAATGTGTATTATATATTTAATTTTATTTCATACGTTAGATATATTAGTATTTTAGGTATATTAGTATAGCTTATTATTTTATGAAATATCTATTAAGGAATGATGGAAAGGAATGAAAAAGAAACAGAAAAAAAGGTACCAAAAAGGAGAGGGTAAATAATTAAAAATATAAGTAAATAGAAATGAAATAAGCAAAAGATTTGTCGTATTATACATTTCAGAATTGCGAAGGTAAATAATTGACAAGATAGGATATATGAATATCTAATTTTATTATTGCGATTCCCCGAGCAAAATTTCTGAATTTTTATCCTATCTTATTAGTCATATTCTGACTAGTAATTTAGATGACCAAATGCAGCCAAAGAAATTATAAAAGTCAGAAAGAAACCAAAGTGATTCATAGTCTCGCTGTATTTTCTCTTTTTTGGCTATTCTATTCGTCTCTTTTTTTAAAGCTTTTTATAACCTTTTGACTTCTTCCCCTCCCTGTTTTTTTTTTTTTTCAAATTTTCTCACCTACTCTTATCTCTTTCCTACTACTAATTCGAATACTGCTATTATAAAATTAAAAAAAAAATCGGTTAGGAGCTGATCAGTTTGGAAAAAAGTCAAACCGAACCAAACAGCCAAATTTTAATCCAGTTTGTTTTATGAAACGAGTTTTTAGGACCCTTTCTCCAGACTGAACGAAACTGATTATTTTAGTTCGCTTCGGCGGTTTGAACTAAAGCATTGATGCACGGTTTACAGGAACGACTGGAGTGTTAAAGATTGTCAACGTTTTGGTAATGAGTTGCTGGACACTTGTTAACAAAAATTGCATTTTGATTTGTGAGATTGCACTGATTATTGGTGTAGCTGCGCTAAAATAAATGGGAGGACAAAAAATGTAATGTCTTTCATTTGGGCTTTGGTATTTGGGCCAAGTCTCCTCTCTTCTCATGTTGGAGGATCTAGGGCCATGGGTTTTTAAATGGAGAAACCCAAAAGGGGGGAAAATTCATTCCGTGATCTTTTGCTATGCGTTAGACATATTTGTTTTCCCCCTTTTGGATGAGTAAAAGAGTGGGGACAGAAATAACACCCGAAACGTTATCTAGATCATGCCGCAATATCTCTCATTATTTTTGCGTGCCGCTATGTAAGTGATGCTATTATGGAACGCCCTTATTTGTCTAATCTTGTATGTTCCAATAATGATTTGAATTCCTTCCTTTCCTTTCTTAACGCCTCTATCAAACACTGTAAAAAAGAAGAAGTCAAGCAATGAAAATACATAGGCTTAATACAATCAAAACTTCTAAATCAGTATGCTTGTGATAAATTTATTAAAAACTAATTTTTTTACTATCAAAAACTCAAAACTGATACATTCGCGATAAATTAATTCTTAAGTTAGTTTTTATCAAATTTTATTTTTAAATTATTTAGTTAAATGACACGTGGCAATTATATTTTGAGTTATAGTATGCGATTTTTGATGTCTTTAATTCAATTTAACAAAAACTAATGGACGGTAAAATTATCGTAATTTAGGGTTTTGATTATCAAAAAATTGATTTATGATAAATTTGTCACGTAATAATAATTTAAGGTTTTATAGAAATATTAACCCAAATAGAACGTGGGCGACCATGAGCCACAACCCACGAAACATCCAATTAAAAGACCACGAGAAAACGTCAGAGATCAAGCGGCTAGCATTGACACCGTGCAGGAAGGGGTCGGAATGGGTGGGCACGAGGACCTCGATTGACTCGCATTCTTTTCTGGTTCCATTCCACGGCCAAGAAGTCCTTGGGATTTGGGATTTGCATCGAACCTCACGTTCAAGCGACGCCAAAAACGTCTCACATGGACCCGGGGGGGAAGATGCGCATTCCATGGCACGCCAAAGTCGCCATAAAACTTCTCGAGGCCGCACGCCACGCGATGCAGAAAAGAGAGCGTGAATCTGTGGAACACACGCATCCCCCCGCCCTTATCCTACTCTATCAAAACCGACGCCTGTTGCTGGCCGGCCAATCCAGAATCTCCACAATATGTGGAACACCGGCCGGGCCGACCAAAAATAAAAATCAGACGCCGACCGCCGAACGGAATCTTTTCTGAAAATAAAAGAATAGAAATAGAGGAAAATTGAAGTTTTACTAAGCAGACCTTTTGTTTATTGAGTTAGCTTGCTGAACACGGGCGTTAAAGCCTTGGTCGCGAAAAAAACTGCTGGTAGACGTCAGGTTATAATTTATCTCGATAAATAAATAATTAGGTCCCCTAATCTTTCCACCCCCGCATTGACTTGAATTTACAAATTGCGTATTCCAAAGAGGAGAACAAAAAAGAAATAAGAAGCTGACCGCGTCAAGGATGGGACATCGTCTCGATCCCGACACGAGAGACCGTGGATTGGCGACTGGCGCGCGCCTCTTGTTTTCTTTTTTTTAGGACGTGTTTCTTCCACATAAGCCCCCGAAACCTTTTTTTGATCTCGTCAAAAGGTTGTCCTTTTCGGACCCAAGGGAAACAGGAAAGAAAAATCTCTCTATTTTTCTTTTCTCTCGTCTTTGCTTTTACCCAACTTTCCACTTGCGCGGGCGGCTCTTGTCTTTGTCTTGGCTTTATCTGCCCCGACTTTTTGTGATTCTACGATGCACTGTCGACGCCCTTTACCTGATGGATGATAGATTCTCGACCACGTGTTTACAGAAGGTTTCGTGGAGAGAGAGGGGGCTAAAAGAGTGACTTCGACTCGAAGGAGTCGGGGCGGTTCGACGAGGCTACGTTCCGGCCGGACATTTTTGTCGGCGCTATACAACGTCTATATGCGGATCAAAAGTGAAGGTGAAGAAACGCTTTAGGTCCTCGTTAATGACTGCCCTAAAATATTCGTTAAACGCTTCAATTAAGGAAATTCTGTCATTCTCGACGCGTCATCTATATTGCATTGAACAATGAAGGAATATTTTTAATGGGTGTAATTAATAAGAGCCTAGATACACTCGTTAATAGGATTCGATTATCTTTCACTTTCTCTTTTATTCTTTTTTTTTTTTTTAAATATTTCTCGAGTGTTTGTGATGTGTTTGTTAAATGATAGAGTTCTGAAGAGAGGACGAGTATTTCTAGAGCTAGAGAAAAGTCTTTTGATGGCTCTTCAAACTTTTTTTTTTTTTTTTTGAAAACAGGAAGAGTTGTGAATTGTAAGAAGAAAGGGCGAATTTTAAAAGGAAACCAAAGGGGGAAATTCACAATAGCCGCGATCCCATCTTTATCCATTTTCAGGAGGTTGGTCAACTTTCATTATAACCTTTAAAAGCTTCGTTAAATAAAAAATAAAAGCTTTATTTTTTCCCTTCTAGATATCTGCTGGCTGGCTAGAAAATCTCTGAGTCGTAGGGATTGGTAGCGTTGAGAAATAGATGACTACTTATATTATATTTTTCGTTCCATATATGAAGTATGGAGATTTGGAAAAAGGGCAAAGATCAACGAGCCAAAAAAGAGCATGAGAATTAAAAATTTTACTACATCTTCCTCGGCCCTCCACTGATTTTAATTTTCAATATAGACTATTTAATTTCTAGTCTCAGTATACCGCAAGTATTATGTATTAAATGGTGAATGAGACCTTTCAAAGTTATCCTAAGTAAGAAGCACTGCGAGTCTCACATCAACCCGAATTCATGACAGCATCCGCGGATTGTATAGATTTTCTTATGTCTTACTATCTTCTTCGTCCTGCATTCTCATAGGAGGACTTGGGGATCAAATCACGAGCCTCGTCCTGGTCTCCTCGTCCCGATTCCTTCGGGATTTGATTAGGCCACGTGCATTGATTTTGTCATCGCATTACTTTCACCATCCCTTTCAAGGAAGACTTGCATGCTTGTCTTTCTTATCTTTTCCCTTCATGTTCATCCACTCAATTTCCTTTTAGCGTCTGGCCAAAATCCTTTTTCGCTGCTAATTCCTAAATCAACGAGTTTGGTCACAAGAAAATTATCCAAAAATTTATAAATTTATTGTATGGTAGTTAATTAAATTCATAAACTTTTTAATTCAATCAATTTAGTTATAAGCTATTTGACAATTTTCTTATGCAATCATTTCACCCAATATTATTCGAAAATCATCGACATGGATGATTTTTGAAATTTATTATTTTTTTTTCCCAACTTTCGTTTTCCTGAAAGGGCCCATACAAATTTTACCAGCATACAAATAGGTTTAGGATTTTCTGATAAATATCCTATATACCTAATTACCATGTACAATTACAAATTAAAGAGGGATTTAGCAAACTTACCCTCCTAATCAATTCCCCTCCTCGAGTGTACAGAACTGTTGCCATTTCATTTAACTCCATTTATTAGAAAACTAGCTAGAAAAAAGTACATTTATTTTCACCGAAAATTAATGATTTGAAAATTATTTTTGAACAAACAATTAGTTGAATCGCTTATAAAAATAAACGAATGGAAAATATTTTAATTATTCACGAAATTATTTAAACATAAATTACTATTGATAATAAAAAAAATTATTCATTAACTAATTATCCCAAACGATGTAAACAATTTATTTTTTAAAAATATTTTTCAAATCATTTATTTTTAAAAAATGATAGATAAACAGGCATCAGGAGTTCTAAGTACCCAATAACCACATGTCACCACGAGGGTGGCCGATCTTTCAGCATCAATGAGCTGCTTGGTGCTAAGAAGTAGGTGACTAGTGCCAGAAAAGAAATGCAAGCATGCAGGTCCACAGACGAAGCAAGTTCTT
The DNA here is from genome assembly GCA_016097545.1 of Eucalyptus victrix. Taxonomy (NCBI): domain Eukaryota; kingdom Viridiplantae; phylum Streptophyta; class Magnoliopsida; order Myrtales; family Myrtaceae; genus Eucalyptus; species Eucalyptus victrix. The sequence goes on along the minus strand of CM027841.1, from coordinate 48,818,974 downwards.
GCGCATTGACTAGGATTATCGGTGAAAGTTACACGCCCGCGTACCGACCAGGGTAGGATTCATCTGTTGCATTGGACGTAAGCTGGTGTCGAGCGATCTTGGACCTGTCTTTTGCTGGAAATTCGATTCCTGCTAACGTCGTCAAGGTAAGAGCTATTCATGCGTAGTTGGCACTTGCCCGGAATTCTCGATTGCGAAGGTTTGAATTGGTCCAACGAGCACGACATCTCACGTGTTGTCATCGCGTGAATCGAGAATCATGAAGCGCCAGCTCATCATGCCCTCCCCTCTTTTTCTTCTTTTGTTTGTTTGCCCGTGAGATAAGAAAATGGAAATTCCACTGATTATGCAGAGCAACTTCGCAATTTGCTTCGTTTCTTTTTGAATTTTTGTTCGAAGCGCGTATGGATTGTGAAATTGAGCATCTTGCATTATGGTCCCCGCTGTCAATAAGAGGTTGTATTATTATGAATTAAACACGATTCGACCCTCGAGGATCGAAATAATTCGTTCGACTTGCCAAGTCATGAAATATACACAACCCATTTCTCCATTTCTCACTGTATATAGACATTTTGATATACCTATTTTTAGGAACATGTTATTTATGTATGGCCAACCAATTTCCTAGCAATTTAATCCTCCACGGGAGGAAAAAGAAGAATTTTCTAATATAATATCAGAGCATGGGGATCACGACTTTTCACAAATTTAAAATACTCGGCATTCTCTTACGTCATTATATATATTGATTATTTTCATGTACTCCTAAAAACACAAAAAAATTATAAATATCAACACTGGTTATAGTATGTAGAATAGTAAATGTCCATATCAATAACTTTCGGTAAAAATTAATCGGTACATTATCAAAAGGTTTAAGACCAAATTAATGTAATTGTGAAATTCAGACATGAGTTGACATGTATACAATATGTTTAGAATCTTTTTATTTGTAATTTCCCCTGCTATGTATAGGCAGGTATTAACGTTGGTAAGTTAGCTTACCGCTTGAAATTGAAATTGAAATTGGGCAGTGGGGGGGAAGCGTCCTCTGCCAACAACCCCTACTGCTCATAATAGTACGATGTCTCATTCAAATGTTTGGAGGGGCCGAACTTGCAGAAAACGACGCGCTATGTACCCCCCAAAGAAAGAAAGGAAGCATCATAGGCCCCGCCTTTTTAATGATTCCCACAAAAATTTCACTAGCAGTTTTCCTTAAAATTCCGGGATTCTCTATGGTCGTCCTTTTCCATTTCTATGAATTTCGAGGAAACTCCCCTCGCTAAGTCGAATTTGGTGCCTACGACAGCGACTTCAACACAAAAATACGTAAATAAATAAATAAATTCCCCACATAAATAAAATGCTAGAGAGAGAGAGAGAGAGAGAGATAGGGGGGGGAGTTGCGTGTCATTCAAATTGACGTCCTCTGCATCTGACGGAAACCAAACGGTGAATTCCATGGCATGACGCGAAGGACTGGTTTCTCTTCGACCTTTCGCCGAAATATCAAACGCTCGTTACCTCGACCAGTCGTTAAAAATAAAAAAATATTTATTATATCACCGGCTTCCTCACCTCTCTTTTAGACAGTGACAAAAATCATTTGCGTGGAAAAATCTATCAACGATGTCAAAATTCATTTCGCTTTCGAACTAATAAAAAAAAAGGATAATGACTATAAATTACAAGCGACGGAACACTTGAAATAATGGCATGTTAAGACTTTCATGTCGATTTCTAGATAAATTAAAATAAACGTGCATCACTAATTATGATCCAACTCATTGTGCTAAGATAATTTAGATTTGATAATTTCTGCGCTCCAATATTTTACTGAATTGGTCATTGGGATCACAGTCATCAGATTGAGATTAATTATTATTGCCGTGTCAGGTGAATAAGAGGGTAAAGTAAATTATCAGCAGGGCCTAAAGTCGGAAGAAAAGGTCTTTAATCTCTCTGTTTTTTTAACTCTCTTACCTTCTGGGACGTTGCCTTTTTACGACCCGATCAAGTCCAAACCAAAGGTGGGAAAGTTATTTTTATGCGATGCAAATTGCATTTAGTATGAAACGGTCGGGAACTATATAAGAAAAAGGAAAAACCAAAGGCCGTTGTAATAATAATAAATGCAAGTATTCAAGCGCACGCGTTTTCAAACGTATCTCAGTCTAAAATAGTCTGCAATCACGCGAACGCTCTCCTTATTTTATTTTTGCCCCTTTACTCCTTCTCCTCCTCCTCCTTCTTCTTCTTCTTCTTCTTCTTCTTGTCAGCTTACCCAATTCCTTCCGAAAGTGTGTTTTTTTTCCTGCAAATTCCTGCTCAGCAAGGCTTTTCTCGAGCTGCATGCTGCAACCCAGATTCGGTTTCGGTTCCTGATTGAGGCCACCTTGGTTTGAAGCGAGGATGAGGCACAGTCGGCAAGCGAATCGCTGGCAGGATCCGGCTGAGTGGGATTCTTGTTGGTGGTTTTTACGCTTTGCCAGAGTCTTGGCGCCTGCCGGTGCTTAAACGAAGAAGGTATGTGTTTGGACCTCGCGTGGTGTTGGGTTCAGGTCCACCCTTTTCGTTTGTTTGTCAAGAAAGTGAGGGGAAGTGTTCATTGGTCTGGTTTGCTGGTTTTTGCAGGCTTGGCTCTGTTGAGGGTAAGAGATAAGGTAGTCAGTGACCCTTTTGGAGCTTTGAGAAATTGGAAGGAAGATGATGGAGAAATCGATCCATGCTCGTGGTTTGGCGTCGAGTGTTCTGATGGAAAAGTTGTGGTCTTGTAAGTCATCTTCTCTCTACTGAAGATCTTGCGGTTGGCTGTGTAGTTTTTCTGGGCTCGAATTTTGTCTTGACTCGGGACATTTGGAATTACTTTGATGATTGGCGTTAGTTGATTGCTCGTTGACTCTTGATCTCCACGGGATTAGAGAGAGTTCGCTGCTCGGTTCTTTTCGGTTTCTCTGGTGTTCTGGTCCGATCTATATCCAATAAAGATCCTCGAGTTTATGAGTGGAGTATCTATGCCGGAATATACTGCAAATGATGGATGTCGGTCTAGTTCTTGGAATTGCTTATGGAGTCTACGTTGATACCATCATTCATAATGAACTGCCAATAAACAGCACAATGGATACATATTATGGCCATGGCAAGCGAGTAGTTAAAGGCATGCGTGTTGGTTAGCTTGATCAACCTAAGTGTGACATTAAGTTGCAAGAATTGTTGTGACACGAGTCAGTGTTGAAGAAAGAGGATTTCACTCAGTTGACTTTGCTTTAAGCATGAAGGCATATGTATATTGATTTAGTCTCTGTCTTGGAAAATCAAACTATTCTTGTTCAGAGAAGCTTTATGTGTTTCTGCCGCCTATTTCATTGATGAGAAAACTCAACTAGTCCCCTATGATTAGCTTTGATCATAAGAAATTACTTGGTTCTCTTTTGCTTTTTGGAGAAATTCTCTCATTAATTATGTGACACTTTGGAAGGTTTGGAACTGGTATTCATGCCTGTCATTTTCTGATGATTAACGCAATAAAACTTACAGGAACTTAAGAGATCTTTGTCTCGGAGGAACTCTGGCACCTGAGATTGGAAAACTGGTTCACATCAAAGCCATGTAAGTTAAAGCAATGTAACGAGGTAGTTTTTGATCATCATTTCCTGCATTCGTCTCTCTTTAGTCTTTAGTGATGTCTTATCTCTAATTCCATTGCAGAAATCTGCGTAACAACACTTTCTCTGGAGTCATTCCAGAAGAAGTTGGTGAGTTAAAGGACCTGGAGGTGTTTGATTTGGGATACAACAACTTCAGTGGGCCACTCCCATATAAGCTTGGAAATAATTTTTCACTAGCAATCCTGTATGTTTTTCCCCCTAATAATTACAAATCTTGTTTATGCTAATGAAGTCACTTTAGCTTAATTTTCTGTTTGGCTTGCAGCCTTGTGGACAACAATGAGCTTCTAACTGCATCCTCTCCTGAAATCCAAGAGCTCACATTAGCTTCTGAATCTCAAGTAGATGAGAACCTTCTGTCAATTGCTGCAAACAAATTAGCTTGCAAAATGAGATGCAATGCATGGTATGTAGTTCAAATTTTAGTTTCTTTGTATAAACCTGAGCTCGATTTCACGTTTATTTGTGAGGCGAGAGTAGCTTCAAAATTTAGAGGATGTCTAGTATATGTCAATCTTAATCTCATTACACTTCCCAAAATAATAGATTTTACTTGGACCAGCCACACGAATATGTTATAATAGCAAAGCCCTTTCAATGTCAAAAGCTACTTCTTCCGAAGGATGCAAAGTGTTAGGATTTTTGAGAATTCTTCTACTCCGTGTTGCGGAAGGGCAAATGTGGTATGATTTTCTGGATATTCAACTATATTTTGGAAGCCACTTGATAATTAAGAGATCCATAAGGAAAATGGACTACTTGAAATCCCATTGCTTTAATTGATATATAATGAAAAAAAAAAATACGTCTTCTATATTGTACAGAACTTTAGGTGGTTCATGTAAAAATACTGAGGCTATGAGGAATGCGTAAACAGTGCTTCCATAAGTTCGATCATAAAGGCTTTGTGTTTTTGGCAGGAAAGTGGAACAAACAAGCAATGTCATTCACAGCAGAGTTCTTGCCGACGCTCCTGGGCGTAAATCCAGGCAATCAACCATCACCATTCGCCAAACGCCATCGCAAAGCCTCCCATCCCCATCGCATCCCCATCCCCATCCCCATCCCCACCCCCACGCCCACCACCAGCTCCAGCCCCAGCCCCAGCCACAACCCACCTGCATCTCCAGCTCCTGCGTTAACAAATATTTCACCACCACCAAAAACAAAGTCAAGTCGTCAAGCAATCATAGGTGGAGCGGTTGGAGGCTCAGTTTTTGTTTTGATTACCTTCCTTGTTGTGTATCTATGCAAAAGCAATAAGGTGGCCACTGTCAAACCTTGGGCCACAGGTTTAAGCGGACAGCTGCAGAAGGCATTTGTTACTGGTAAGTATAAAATATTTTCACTGAAGATGTAATTATTTTGCATATTAGAATACTGAGCACGCTGGAGATGTGCAGGGATCACTATTTAGTGTTGAATAATGCTAGACGTGTTAAGACTCAATTAATAAATTAATTTACTAAATGATTTGACAGATACCTGTTGGGTGTTTAAATTGCCCATTAATTTAAATAACCACCTAAAAGTCCCACATCACTTGGTGGACCCATTCAGTGGATAAGTCTTATTATATCTAGCTTGCTCTTTAGCAATAAGTAATTAATTGTTCTAGGGCTCGATGATGAATCAAGTTTTTAGTGATAAGTTTTCAAATGTCTTGATTGAATCAAATATGTCACTTGTGTTCCTCGAAATGATTATACTTAGATGGCTTAGTTAAAAAAGTAGTCTTTAATTTCTTTGAGCTGTTGTTTCAGCATGGCTAACCCATTAGATCGAAAAGGTATTACAAACTCCTCAAAGGACTCTACTTGGGCCGAAAGTGTCATGGTCTGGTTTCACCTTTAAGTAAACTACAAAGTATTTTTGAGTGTCTTAGATTGTCATAATTGTCATTGATGTTACTGCTCTATTCATGTTGTTTACAGTCCTCTAGCTTACTCTACTGAATGTCAAGGGATATTGGTCTGAAACCCCATTTATGAAAATGCCTGTACATTTTGTGCTTTCACAATATTCCATTGCTATGACTTGCAGAGTGGGCATAGATCTATAATGCCATGTGGAACTTCTAGGTGACATGCAGATATTCTCCCATAATAATATAAATTACGTATGAAAAGTAGCATTGGAAAATGTGAGCTACCTCATCACTTAGTTCACTGTTCATTGTTTCACCCATTTTTTAAAGAAACGGGAGCAAAACTGAAATAATGGGTCTGTGAATACATCAAACTCATGACAAGGGGTATCGGAGCACGTTACCTTAGGTTACCAGCATCTGAGGACATCCTTCTTTTGCCTTCATATGTGGAATTTACTGTCAGGAAGCTCCTTCTAAGCTGAAAAGATGGCAGATCTTGATTGTTTTTCATCCCTAAATTTTATCCCTATTTCTACTTCCCAGCTTTATGTATGCATAATGGTTTTCTCCTGGCCAGAATTAATTTCAGTGTTGTTTACTGAAGATTTTTACCTGCATTCCAGGTGTACCAAAGCTGAAGAGAGCAGAGGTTGAAGCAGCATGTGAAGATTTCAGCAATGTGGTCGGTTCTTCCTCCATTGGCACAATTTATAAAGGAACTTTATCAAGTGGTGTGGAAATCGCTGTGGCATCTGTTGGAGGAAAATCAGCGAAGGATTGGTCAAAGAATTTAGAAGCTCAGTTCAGAAATATGGTAATTAGAGGCACAGTTAAGAACTTGGGACTACAGTTTGCCTTTCCAGTTAAACAGATCAAATGACTTTTTCTTCTGATGATGCTTGTAGATTGGCACTCTATCAAAAGGAAATCACAAGAATTTCGTCAATCTTCTCGGATACTGCGAGGAAGAGGAACCATTTACCAGGATGATGGTTTTTGAATACGCTCCCAATGGGACTCTCTTTGAGCATTTACATAGTAAGTATTGACATATCATGTCATATCGTATCTATGGAATCATTCATTCACTCATGCTTCACAAGTGATGGCTTCCCAAAAGGACCATGTCTTTCATCTGGAAATGACAATATAACTAGTTGAAAGATGAAAAAATTTATTATAATTTGTGCATAATGTAGGCCCAACTGAATTTGCAATATCTGGTCCTCAAGCATCACTTCTGGCTGCTAATTATTGAGGGGGATGTTCATAAATGATAGCAACTTTTAGTCATTACTCAGTTTAATGCATCGGAGATTTCTATTCTTTAATATACTTGCAGACAATGACATGCAAATATTATACATTATAATGCATAAAATCCATCTCTTATACCTCTTTCTTCCTTTTTCTGCAGTTAAAGAATCTGAGCACCTAGACTGGGGAATGAGGCTGAGAATTGCAATGGGCATGGCATATTGCCTCGAGCACATGCATTTGATGAACCCACCAATGGTGCACAAGAATTTGAGCTCTTCAGCTGTCACCCTTACCGAAGATTACGCCGCCAAGATCTGTGACTTCAATTTCTGGAACCAAATGGCTGCAGCCGAGATTGAACAATCTGGAATAGACCTCTTAAACACTGCTTCTGCATCACGAGGGCCAGAGAGCAATGTTTACAGCTTCGGCGTAATACTGTTTGAAATGGTAACTGGTAGGCTTCCATATTCTGTAGATAATGGTTCCGTTGAAGATTGGGCTTCGGATTATTTGAGAGGAGAACAACCTCTAAGGGAAATGGTGGATCCAAGTCTCGATTCTTGTCAAGAGGAACAGGTGGATAGAATTGGACAAGTGATAAAATCGTGCGTCCACCCTGATCCAAGAAGTAGACCACCAATGAGAGAAGTGGCGGCAATGTTGTGGGACATAACTGGAATCACTCGCGATGGGGCAATCCCGAAAATTTCTCCTCTTTGGTGGGCAGAACTCGAGGTTCTATCTACTGATGCAAACTAAAACTGTAAGTACAAGCGCAAGCTTTTCTTGTTTGCTTTGTATCTGAAGAAAGGTGACGACGAAACACATGCCTTGTATATATGAGGTAGAAGAATTAGGTTTGTCTTATTTTTTTGTTGTTCGTGCTCTTCATGTGGCTGTGTTGAAGCACATACCAGAAGCACAAAGATCTGAAGAATTCTGAGTAAAGTTTGCCTTTTCTGAGCACTGTGTTGCTCTCTTTCTAGCCTTCACCTTTAGCTGCGACTGCTGTTCTTGTGAGGGCAACGCTGGTGTTGATTCTTTCATTTTTCTTGCATCCGGTTGGTGTTGTCTCAACTGGGGTTGGACCCAAAGGATGGAGGAACAACCAGTCACCATCACCGCATCAAAGCTATAAACCTCAGAGAGCAAAATCAAAGGAGAATCCAATGAACTTCGCAGCGCGGTGTCAATTAGTAACTTTTTGTTATTTTGTTGATTTGGAATCGCATCGTGCGATCACCACCAAAAATGATCTCCGGCCTTTGAACTTGAGGTGGCCAAAACGATAAATACTCGGACATTTGTACCCATTCCTGCATTTTTATTAGACAAGCGATTTCTAGGATTCCTCAAACCTCCTTGTCACATGCGGGAGACTCTTTCTTGGCCACCCCATGAAGGACTCCTTGTAACTAGTAAGCACGTATTCTAAAACTGAAAGCAAAAGGCATCGTTTGTTGCATTACACTAGCCTTACTCTCTGCAGTAATATCTCAAACGGTTCTGAGCTTTTAGCATGTAAAGGAACCGAATTTTTCTTACACTGAACTTGATAGGAAAAACAAGCAGTTCCCATTTCATACTGTGGATGACTTCAATGCCATCTTGATCCAGGCAATCAGGAATGCTCTTAGTCAAACCCAAATAGATAGATCAAGCTGTGAGATGCTTAAACCTACAGGTGCAGTGCAGTCCAACAATTACATCGCAGTACGCTCAATATGTGGACTTTTTCCCTTTTGCTGTCCTGGACGGGTGTCGACATTCTGGGTTGGCAAGTTTATTTGGCAAATCCGATAGTGAAACAAGTTTACCCAAATTTAATTTATATGACACGACTGACAAAATTATAGTGCTCTTCAATGACACGACTTTACAGGATTACAAATCCAAATATCACATGTGAATATGAATTATCAACCCACGTTTCGTGTTTAATTAGTCAGGACTAGACTAAATCGTCAAATGTTAGAACCTACACATCATATACGAGGCATGTTCGAGAAAAACCTGATATCCAGCCGAAGACGTACCATAGAGACGACCGAAACCCTGACGAGCAAACCATACCCATTACAGCAAAAACTATCGTTGATAGTGGGCTGCATGTAATGGCTTAAAAAATTCAAATGCTTCCCATGTAATGTGACATAGTTGCTCCCACGACTTCCCAAGACCCCGCCAAATCAACCGTCCAGCAAATTATATAAATCTCCCAATTTCCTTGAGACTTGCAACATATCTTCTTATTTAACACAAACAAGAAACGCCTCTCCAGCAGGGAAGGATGGCTTACACCAAGCTCACCATCATGCTGTCCTCCCTCATCCTCTTCCAACTAGCTTCGATACCCTCCTCGTCGGCGACCTACGAGAATGTCCCCAAAAAGACCGTCCCCAAGCCCGTGGAGGTCGTCGTGGAGGGCATGGTCTACTGCCAGAGCTGCAAGTACTTCGGCACATGGTCCCTGGACGAGGCGAAGCCCGTCGGCTCGGCCAAGGTCAGCGTCGTTTGCAAGAACAACAAGAACCGCGTCACCTACTACAAGACCTTCCAGACCGAGGCGAGCGGCTACTTCTACGCCAAGCTCAAGGGCTACGAGATGAGCCACCCTGTCCTGGACCACCCGCTCCACGCTTGCCGCGTCAAGCTGGTCTCGTCGCCCCTCGAGGGATGCAACCTCTTGTCCAACATCAACTACGGGATGTACGGGGCTCCGCTCCGCTACGAGGACAAAACGCTGTACAGGAAGGAGTACGAGGCGGTCGTCTATGCCGCGGGGCCGTTGGCTTTCCGCCCCTCGTATTGCCCTCCCGAAGAGACGCACGCTTGAGTTTGATCTTTAGCAATTCTCTACGTTTTCTCATCACCACTTTCTTTCAATTTAGCCTCTGTAGTGTACTTATGGTGAAGATGCAAGTGTGTTCTGACATGCGTCCCAGGGCGTTTTGTTTTGTTCTGTTTTGGCTGCTGTATTACTGGACGAATCATACACATGTTTCTTTATAGACACATGGAAGAAAATTTATCTATCCTTACATATGTGCTCCCCTTAACTTCTTCATCTTTCTTTAATATGGCAAAAGTACCAAAAAAGGTACTAAATCTAGTACATTGATACTAATTCAGTTTTAAATATTTTAATTGAATTAATTTAGTCCTTAACATCGCCAAGGCCCAGCGGTGGTCGAAGGAGGGAAAAAGGGAAAAAGAAAATAAAGAAAAGAAGAGAAAAGGGGCAAAAAGAAAAAAAAAAAAGGAAAAAAAAAAAAAATAAGGAAATGTAAATAGTGGTTGGTAATTTGTGAGTCCATTTGTTTTGTGAAAAATATTTTTCTCATTTCTAGCATTTGATTCGCTTAGGAAAATGAATTAGTTGAAAATTTTTTTGTACCAAAGCTTTAATTTAGGAAAATAAATTCCTCTTTGAAACAATGGGAAAACTTTTTTAAAATATGACTATTGGTTAGGCCGGAAACCCCAACATTGGTTCTTGGATTCAGCATTCAGAACCAGGTCTCTGACAGTCATGCTTAGGTCCATTGAGGCCAAGCTTGAGACCCTAGCGCCCGCGCCTAGGTCCATCAAGGTCGAGACCAAAACCCTAGTGCCCATACTCAATGCTCCGACATTCATGCATGGATGTCACTCAAGCTCTTGTCCTTTCAAACCCAGGTCCACAAAGGCCATGCACGGGTCTTGGGCACTCTAGCTTGGGTCCTTAGTTAATGAAATGCTTGTTCTACAAAAATATTCAAAAAATTCAAATTTTTATTATTATGATTTTTTTAAAATACAGATTTTTAGTTTTTGTTGTCCTTTCTCCCTTGTCCACTTTGCTAATTACTCGGTCAACAATCAGCCCCAAGCAAGCTTGAGCCTTGTGTAGGGTTGCCAAGCTCGAGTTTGCTTAAGGCATCACCAAAGTTCAACGAGTTGCGATGAGCTTGACCTCGTCAACCTCTAGCAAGGCTCGAGCTCGTCGTGACTCGCAAGGCCTTGAGCCTTGTCAGCCAATAGCAAGGCTCAACCTCATCAAATCTAGGAGGTGGAGCCTTGCCCGAGGCTTTGACTCGCTGAAATCTAGTGAGTTCGAGCTGGCCCGTGGCCTATCTCCGATCATCGCCATGGCCAACAATTGGTCAAGGAAGAAGCAAAAAAATAAATAAAAAAATAATATATAAAAATAATTCTAAAAATATATATATATTTTTATCATTTTCCCATCAAATATCCTTATCAAATGACGAAAAATATTTTCTGGGTCTTTTTCAGGTTTAAGTCAAACACCGAAAAATAAAGTCATTTTCCTCAAAAAAATTTTTTAGAAATGATACATTTTCTTAGAGACAAACAAATCCCAAAAGTGCATAGAAAAGCAACTTAGATATAAATCTTATTTGAAAAAATCACACTTTACAAGGACTTTTGCTATTTAAAAATAAAAAGATTAACTGAAATCTTAGGCCTTAAACTGCTAGCGAGCTAGATTTGGCACTAGCAACTATTGCTTAAGGTTGCTTGAACTCAATTGAGGCTACTTTGGGTCACGTGACCTTGACAAGAGGTTACTAGCAATGTCATCGGCGGACAATGGAAAGGGCAATTTTAGAATTTTGAAAATTTAGTGAGAGCAAAATTAAAAGAAAAAATGTATTAGCATTGCAAAAATGCTAAAGTCCAAAAATTCTACAAACTTGTCTTGAGCTAAGAGACTTTGGATATATAATGCATTTCCCCAAAACTTTCGATTTTTTTTTTCGGTCCGTAGGTATTTGGCTAAGGGCGTTTTGAAAAAGTGGTTGCCATTAAACCCTAGCCTTGCAGTCCAACAATTATGTGGCAGTTCATTGTATTTGTGTGAAGTTTCTTTCAGCTGACCAGAATGAATGTCAGTGGATTTGAATTATAAAAAGCAAAAGATCAACTTTCCAAAGTAGTTTTTGAAAGAGCAAATGACATTCTTGTTTAGTGATTTCTGATATTATCGAACGAGATTATTCGGCAAATCAAAAACCGACACAAAATCAAACATATTGAATAAATAAACCTAAGTTTTAATACAATTAAAAATCTCTAATATTACACGTGAACACAAGTTGCCAATCCATGTTTAGCATTTGATTAGTCGAGAGATCTGGCTAAATGATCAAATATCGACCCTACATGTAAGTATGATAGACGAATCATTTGCGAGAAAACTACTTGGATCAAATGTTTAAAGAATAAGGTTCCAGGTGTCAACGACCGAAACTTCGACATGCAAATCATATCCATAAAAGCAAACGCTATCATTGAGAGTGGGCATCATGTAATGCATTAAAAAAATGCGAGTGCTTCCCATGTAACACGACAACGTGGTTGGCACGACCCCCTCAGTCAGCCAACTAGCAAAAACTATATAAAGCTCTCCAATTTCCTTTGACAATAAACTCACCTGGACAACTTCTCTTCTTGTCTAACGCAAACAAGAAACTCCTCTCCAACAGAGAAGGATGGCCTACACCAAGCTCACCATCATGCTGTCCTCCCTCATCATCCTCCAGCTAGTGTCGATCTCCTCGGCATCGGCGACTAACAAGACCGTCCCCAAGGCCGTGGAGGTCGTCGTGGAGGGCATGGTCTACTGCCAGAGCTGCAAGTACTTCGGCACGTGGTCCCTGGACGAGGCGAAGCCCGTTGGCTCCGCCAAGGTCAGCGTCGTCTGCAAGAACTACAAGAACCGTGTCACCTACTACAAGACCTTCCAGACCGAGGCGAGCGGCTACTTCTACGCCGAGCTCAAGGGCTACGAGATGAGCCACCCTGTCCTGGACCACCCGCTCCACGCATGCCACGTCAAGCTGGTCTCGTCGCCCCTCGAGGGATGCAACCTCTTGTCCAACATCAACTACGGGATGTACGGGGCCCCGCTCCGCTATGAGGACAAGGCGCTGTACAGGAAGGAGTACGAGGTGGTCGTCTATGCCGCGGGGCCATTGGCTTTCCGCCCCTCATATTGCCCTCCGGAAGAGACGCACGCTTGATCAATTAACGAGTTGGTTCTTTCAAGAGAGAGTTTCTACGACTTCTCGTCATCACTTTCTTTTAATTTAGCCTTTGTACTCATGGTGAAGATGCGAGTGTGTTCTGACATGCGTCCCAAGGCGTTTTGTTTTGTTCTGTTTTGGCTGCTGTATTGCTGAACTAATCATGCACATGTTTCTTTCTAGACATACGGAAGAAAAATTTATCTTACATACGTCCTTCCTTTCATTTCTCCATTCTTCCTCAACTTCTTGCCCATTAGAGTGCTCAAATTACTGAGAAAAGTGTCATCCAGTAAACATGATGGCACTGTTTAAATATATATCGGCGAAATAAAAGAACCTAGATGCATACAAACTAATGAATGGTCCATTGCAAATGCTTGAAAAGGTAAAGAGTAAGCGGCTTCAGGTCAGATGTAAAGAGTCTCGAAAAGAGGAAACCGGAAGCATCGGGGCATGTCGGTGAACCGGGTCCGCAGAGACAACCAGACTCCAGTGGCCCCGCGCCGCAGCATCTTTGTAGCGTAGCATCAGATCCTTCACACCATACACGGAAATCTCGAGTAGCGGTACCTTCATAGCCACCTGCGGTTCGACATGATTTCTGCAACCGCAAAGTTTTGATTAATGGCAGATTCAGACAAAAGACCATAAAAGTTCCAACTGACCACATGTCCATGATTGGGGGTGCAGACATCCAAGCTGGAGATGCGGGGTCGCGGAGAGTTGATAGACGAGGGACGTAGAGGTTGTGGTCGTAGGCCGCCGCAGAGCCGCCACAGCATGTGCCGGCTTGGCACTATGATTACCCTCCGTCACTTGCGCCGGCGAGTCACCGGCCGCAGTCCTCCTCCCACCACCATCCTACGCACCCTCGCCTCATTAATCCTCTGTAGATACACACCTGGCATGAGTCAAGAGACAAATTCTTATTGGGATACTAACATAAATGACCCCTGAATTTTGACTTCATTTGCAATGTGGTCAATGAGTTTGTATTTTGTACAATATAGTCTTGGAACTTAACTCAATGTGCAATACTGTACTTAAACTTTTAATATATATAATGCAGTCCATATATTTTTGGTACATATTCAATTTAGTTCCTGTATTATATGAAAATATTTAATATTGTCATTCTATTAATTCAAGTTTATGAACAAGATCGAACATTTTCATATTGTTTAAAAACTAAACTAGACATGTATCAAAAGTTTAGGGATTAAATTGAATAAATTGAAAGTTCCGGAACCACATTATATATTGAGCTATAAAGTTGAGATATCACATTGTATATTAGGCTAAAACTTAGGAACAATTTGTGTGATTTTCTCAAATTTATCCACAAAATTGATTTATAAAGTGAGAAGAATGATTACTTAAAGAGTCTGCTTATAAGTAGTCGTTATTTCTCTAGTCAATGCTTCAAGTATTACAAGTATATATCTATGTTGTGATGTCTCATGAGCTCAGTTTTGGAAAACGCATAGTAAAAGTTCACAAACCAAATTACTTCCTTGCATACATTCAGAGTAGTGTGTTGACATGATATCACGTCTAAATCACTAATAACATGAATGTATCATCGAAGCCTCTGGAATAGAGCGTCATGGCAATTGAAGATGGAACACTCCAATCCCTTCATTGTCGGCAATAACCGATAGAAGCTTAAGAAAACACGTCCCTTGTCCCTATGTTCATTGTGAACAACGCATCCCGACGCTATCTCCCTTGTAGCCTTCATCTCAATCCTCGTCACCACCTAGTCGAAGTTGTCCAACTGCGTCCCCATCGACGACATGCTTGAAATCACAAACATCATGTCATCGAGCCTCGACCCCACCATCGTGAACATAGCGCCGGCCACTAGGTCCTCTACCCTCAAGGTAGAACTGGGGTAGGGAAAGAGGTCATCCTCAATTCTAAGTGACGATAACAAAGTCGGTTACGCATTATTATTGTTATTATTTTCCCTCCAAATTGTTCTTACTTTTGAAAAGAAGGAAGAAAAAAGTCAAATCATCCAGACTCTCTCCTCCATCTCTCACTATCTTTCTCTTTATCTCTCACTAAAGGAAGTGACAAGTGAGATGACGGAACGTGCTAATAGCTTTCTTTTCAGGCCTTCTCAAGTTGGATGAACAGTGGGAACCCCCGTTTGTCAAGCTACAGCGCATCATAACTCCACCCACCCCAAATGCTTAAACCCCCTCCTTTGTGATTTCTAATCATGCCATATTGGGCCGGCCCATTTATCTCCCATGACGGGACACTCCACTAGCTCTCCCGCGGCGCGTCTGATCCACGGCCCAATCAGGTGCACCCCCCATCAGGCGGGCGGGTCCCGCCCTTAGTTCGGCTCTCGCGCGGGCCCCCGCCCGGCGCGTGGGAAAGTGTTGCCCTCAGTTGATTTCGTTTTGGAAAACGACAGGCAAAAATGCAAATGGGTTATTGGGCCAAACCCCTTCTTTTTTTTTTTTTCTTTTTTTTTTGGAGGAATGAGAGGGTTTTATTCATCATTTCAGCCACATTTTCCCTTTCCACTTAATTGTTGAAGTGACGATTTTCTTTCTTTTTCTCTTTTTTTCTCGAATCATGCTTACATAATACTTCCCCTTCCTTCAAATTAAATTATTTTCACACCTACTCATTTATAGAATGCCATATAAATTCCTTTCCTTTTCAATCGGATACATTTAATGTAACCGTTAGGTTAACATCATATGTTAATATTGAACGAGAGTTAATAATTAGTTTATATTAATAATCTCATAGTCACGTCAATATCTAGAGACAAAAAGATAGAAGGAATTGAATTTTCTCTGAAAAGCAATGAGCTATTTGTGAATCTGGAATTTCCTCTAATAATCTTTTCATATCATTCTTCTTCGTTGACTTATGTAATATATTATTGGCATTCCGTACCCTGATATGGATGGTTTACTGATTTCTTCCATCGCATTAATGGGAGAGAAGTAGCTTTTGAGCTGCTGCATGAGCACAATAATTGATGATCCTTAGTCCTTAAGAACTTTGTAAATATCTTATATCTCATAACTTATTATATACAGAGGTGAGAGCAATTCAACATCTAGCAATCCCATTAGAATTCATTGAAAAATTTCCAACATTTATCCAAAGGAAAAAAAAATCACATAAACCCATTCTATTAGATTGAGTCAATTATATATTAAAATTTTATAGATTCGCATTCGGCTCATATAAGGACCAGTGTATGTACAAGTTTTGCCTAAGGGTCGGTTTACATAATGCTCTTTTACATATGTGCATTCAAATTGCAGACAGAAAATGCTCATACCACAGAGCATACATAACCACAAAAGATGTCACCTCACTTTTGGCTCCATTTACAGGGGAGCAGAATCTCATTTGATCATTGCTCCCTCCCAAGTATCCCTCTAAAAGATAAATCCAACTTTAATGACAAAATACACTATTTTTGCTTTTCTTGTGAAGAAAGGGAAAAGAAGAAAAAGGAAGAAAAAGAAATGATAAAGAAATATCTTGACTTTGGTTGATGAACTATCATATCTTGTCCAACTTATCAGTACACATATGATGTTACTATGCTCAATTATTTGGACCCATCCTGCTTCCTACCAATAAAAACACTTAGTCCTTTTTTAATCTCTCTTTCCAGGAGAGGTCCTCTTCAAACCGCAACCCCGATCTTCAAAAGGTCACAGATAGAAAATTAAAATTTGCAGTTAATGTTTCTGCAGGTTTTGATTAGTCTTGTCAGCGCTTAAAAGGTCCAAAATCGATAAGTCGCTTGTCAAGAGGACAATTTAAACATGGCCCATGAAGGTATCGAGCCTGCGATGTTCGCGACGATGTAATCCAACTAACGATACGCAAGTAAGTAAAAAAAGGAACAGTTACTGATCAAAATACTCTTTAAGTAATTTGTGTAATGTATATGTGTCTCTGTCTCTCTGTCTAACTGATTTGAGGGGCTATTTAAGTGATGCCCTACTGAAAGCACGAGGGGATATTAAGCCCAGTGGATGCGAATGAAGCAAGCAATGAAGGGTCATGAGCCTCGTTCCAGCTCTTCCTGTGCAGCCTGCAAGCTGTTGAAGAGGAAGTGCACGTCGACGTGCATCTTTGCGCCGTACTTCAGGTCCGACGAGCCGAAGAAGTTCGCCAAGGTGCACAAGGTGTTTGGGGCGAGCAATGTGAGCAAGATCCTGGTTGAGGTTCCCGAGGAGCAGCGGGAGGACACGGTGAACTCACTCGCTTATGAGGCCGAGGCAAGGCTGCGGGATCCGGTCTACGGGTGCATCGGGGCGATAGCGCTGCTCCAGAGGAAGATGGTCGAGCTGCAACATGATCTAGCCATTGCTCGGGCCCGTCTCGCTCGTTATACCGTGCCTGCAGTGAGCACGAGTTCTCCGAGCGTCTTGATGGATGAGAACGTTGGCATGGTGTCTTTCTATGACATGCCTTGCTGCAGTGGAGTGAATGAGAGTTTCGGCCAGAGTTCATCACAATTGACCCAAGTCCAACCCATGAATGATTTTGGCCAGTTCCCTTACATCTTTTGACTCTTGTCGCAAGAGAGGTTGGTTGGTCTGTTCCATTTCTGCAAGCCCAGAATAACCTCTCTCTCTCTCTCTCTCTCTGATTTTCTGTGTAATGGCCTGAATTCTGAACAATCATAGCTACTTACAATTTGGGTCCTGTTATGAAAGACAGCACCTGCACATGTGCAATTAAGCAGATTTTTCTTGCTTGGTCATTTGGGATGTTTTTACAGGTGGCACTTCAGTAGATAAAATAAGTTTTGTGGGATTGGAGGTGTTTCAGACATTAGTACAAGGTTAAAAAGGCAAAGCAATTGATGGAACTGGAAGAGGGGACTTCCTGTAAAGGTTCATCAATCAAGCTGAAGTTGCTTAAAGCTTTGTTAATGACCAGGTTAAAGTTAGAGAGAGAGAGAGAGAGAGAGAGAGAGAGAGAGAGAGAGAGAGAGAAAGATGGTTCGATGCTTCGTGTGCATAGGACCGCGATTCCTCTGATAATACATGATCAAACACGACAGCATAACAAAATTCATATAATCGATCAGATTTAGGGGGATAATGCTTGTTCGTTGGAGTTGTTCTCGTTATAGCTATGTCTTGCAGTTCAAGATTAACTCTGTGAACGGCCAAACCATCTTGGGCAAATTGAGTTAGTGCAAAACTAGGAGCTAGTTCAATAGGATAATAGAGACAGAAAAGTATATATATTGGATGGCTGAAGTAAGGGACACCTCTTATTTTTGGATTATATTCTTCCCATGAATGACACTTTCCTTTCTGCTCTGAATTGGGAACAAAAAATCTGCCTTTTCATAAGCATTTTTAGTACTTTGCACCATCAGTCTAGTGCAAAAAACTTGTGAGAGACCTAAACTAAACGCCAGACATGGAGAGGAAGTAGCTAAGTAAGGTAGGATGAGGATGTTGATGATGATGATCAAAGGACAGGAAGCTATGGTGCAATGGCCATCATGTGACAACCCCACAGCGTACCGAAATTTCTCACTTTGCTTTATTTGATGCAATGTGGATCCAAAGATCAAAAGTCTCAGAAGGGAAAGCTCTCCTGTGGCCTGGGGTTGTCAAATCTGAACACCAAAAAAAAAAAAAAAAAAAAAGAAAAATTTGCTCAGCATAATTTTTTCCACCACAACTTCAATGGGACATTAGAAAGAAAGGACCAACAAAACAAGATGCTCCATCATTTCCCCCTGCACTTTGGTTGCCATGATAATACACCCCGAAAAGAAAAGGATGAGCGCACGGGCAGGATTAAGACGGTGGCGCACATTCGGGCTTTTATCTTTAGTGCCCGTATTTTCTTCATTAGTGGGGTTTCCGCCGGTGGAGTTTAAGATGCCGGGTTATGTCAGGGCGCATCAATCATGCAATCAATGTGCAGAGCTTTGTCGAAACCTATCTCACTTTTCCCAGCATATGACCTGCTACTACAAGTAGAAATGCATGGAGGAATCATCATGAAAACGTCCTGAGCGATCGAACATCGCGAATTCGCCAAGTTTTGCAGATCCAAAAATGCTAACGTGACAGTCTTACAAGTAGAGATGTTACACCAAAAGATCTGAATTGAGGTGGATGAATGTTTCCCATCATCACCAGTTATCCCTCTAGCTCTGAAGGCCAAACGCAATTGGACACAAGTCACTGAAACTGTACAAAAGGCCCAGGGCCAGATTAGCCAAACATGGGCCAGTCTTGGGCCCAAATAAGGAAAGCGCAAGCCCAGGAAGCAATCCGCTAGGGTTTCCCTATAAATACCAATCACGTCGCAACAGTCGCTCTCATATCGACCTCTTGCACGGTGGCCACGAGAGAAAGCTAAGGTTTTTGACGGCCTAGGAGCGGAGGAGCACACCGAGTTTTCACCATGAGAGCTAAGGTAAGATGGGATGCGATTTAGGGTGTCGAGAATTTCGATTTTCTTTGCTGTTTCTGCGGTTGGAAAGGTGGGGTTTGGTGATTGATTGGTTCCTTATTTTTCGACGTTTTTCGTTTTGCTTGGTGGGTGTGACAGTGGAAGAAGAAGCGCATGAGGAGGTTGAAGAGGAAGCGCCGAAAGATGAGGCAGAGATCCAAGTAAAATCCTCGTTGGGCGGCGATAGGACGTTGGAGATTCTGGTTTCGTTGTTGGGTTTTTTGTGTTTGGTTTTTTTTTTTTGCATTAAAGTTGAGAACTTTTAAGAATTAGCGTCGGATGTTGAATCTAAATATTTGCTACTATTCTCTGAATCGAATTCCTACTTTGAATCTCACCGCGCCCTTTGGTTTGATTCTCCCTTGTCGATGCGTGATATGAAGTGGTTGTTCATGAGCGTGCCATTGCAAGTATCTGAATGCTAGGATGGAAGTTTTTGAATATGGTGTCTGCAAAGGGCAAGCTGATTGAGGATTGAGGATTGTGCGTTGCAGATTACTGTTCTTTTGTTAATTGGGATTGTGGGTTGGAAACGCCCGGAATGTATTTGCGACTTGACATCGATGCTTGGGCACTTTCAGTAAACGGGACGACGGTTTCGTCGAATTTCAGATGATTGAACTTACCTTTAGATGTTTAGCTTGCTGAGACAATCCATATATTGTCTTCTTTTCGTGGTGATACTTGCCATGGACAATGCATCAAGTGAAGTGGTAATATGTTCCGAATCCCTAGAGAAGCCGACTGAATCTCTCATTTTGTTATGCTTTTGTTGTGACACTGCTAGATCGAGGCATTGATTGACAATGCAAATGTCAGCAGTGATGAAACATTTTTGTCTTGTTTCTCCATGTTGTGTCTAGAGTAATTGAGGATTTACTCTATTGGTGGTAACCTGTTAATAGTGGATTTCTTCAACCAAAAAAAAAACATAACAAAATAGTGGCTTTCGAAAGGTAAAGAGGTGCGCCATCAGCGTGTGTTGCTGCTGTTTTAGGATTTTCAGTAGTCCTTAGCAAGGGATAGACAGTGCTCAAGCAATGGCCAGATAAGAAGGGAAAGCACTTGTCATCTTCGCCCAAGTTTGTACGAACCACGCGTTAGCACCGTCTCGGGCGGTTATTCTCATGAGCATACACCAAATACTCGTCGCTCATTCTGTAATGCATTGCGCATGACGCCGCCCGTGTCTGTAAATTTCGCATTTGTTGACCTCCGAAAGCCAAATATTCAGCATCCCTAGCTTAAGTGCTCACCGGTAAATTGATTGGAATGAGCATTCGCGGGTTTAAACTTAGTGAGCGCAACCAATGCTAGGAGCGATATTTGAATTCCGAATGAATATACCATATCATCACATGAGACGACAAAGTTGATGCAGAAAAAGAAGCAACACGTTATGTACTTCGTCAAGAGCATGTTTTTGCCATTGTGGTCATATGCAAATAGCTACTCTGGTCGTTGCACTCGCCGCCTTATTTAAAGGAGGATGCGTTTTTGTTTTTTTTTTTTTGGTAAAGTTAAAGGAGGATGCGTTTGTCTCCACAGAACCCTTAAAACTCGAGATATGCCAAAAACACAGTTTCCGTCGTAGACCAAATTTATCAACCACTACGGAGCGGCAACCCGTATTCACATGTCGTATTCATGTTAACTATTCATATCTTCTCATATTATTATAAAATGTATTGATGTAAGTATATAGTCATACTAGACTCTACCTTGACATAAGATCCAGACAAGTATTTATACTAGATTCTACCTTGACATAAGATCAAGACAAGTATTTACTGGGGCGAGCCAAGTGACTCATTCAATGTTTCTCCTTGAGATAATGCATGTAATTACCGATGATTTTAATGAATTTAATTCGCACATGCATTTAAAACAAGCTAAATGCGTATGAGATTGCGCAAGGCAGTAACCCATGCCTCGCATTTCGCAGCAGGCCGCTGTGAAAATATCTGTTCAAGAATCTTTTTTCAAATGCAAAATAAAAATGTCTCCATTCTGTTTTTAGAAAGAATGCCTGCTCTACAACTAAATAATAATCATCAATACAATTTCCTGCTTACCAATTTGAATCTCTCATAGCTTATGACCACCAATTGAACATATTGCTGCTCTTACAGTGAGACCGAGGTACGAAGAGTGCGGCGCGGTGTCTGTCACTCCTTTCCGCGTGCCCCCATCATTGTCAATCTAATTTACTTTACATCATCAAAACTTTTGCCTACCGGCCACCACCTGCCAGAAGAGATGCAGATTTCAATATCACAATGAGAATGAGAATAATCGTGTGGAAGCATATACAGAGCTGTGATAAGTCAAGCCACAGGGTAATACTAATTTACCCATTCTTTAAGTAATCTTTCAAATGGTGAACTTCAAAGATAGATTCCAATGTTCTTGAGAGTAGGGGGTTGACCATATCATCTGTAGTAGGGAGTTTATTTTTGCCTCAAAATTACTTAACAATAGTGAATGTAATGTGGCATCTTCCCACGTCCCATCTCAGCCAACGATAATTTTGAAAAGCTGAATGATAGATGTCTTTGATGTCTGACCCAAGGAGGCAATAACCTCATGTCATCATGTAAGTGTCTGTAATTCATGCCATTTTCAGGTTATTGCTTGCTAGATTAACACGTATTCTAATAATATGATAAACACCTGCCTTTTCTCTTTAAACTGTGTTAGTGTCCAGTCCAGTATATCATGCTCATCCCTTGCCAAATTCATATCTTCACCAGTAACTTTTCTTATCTTTGCATTGAAGAATGTTGTTTTGCCAAAAATGTTGAACAATGCAAGCATTACATTACTTTATTTACTTAGCATGTCCTTTCTTGCAAGTGCAACACAATCATTCTTTTGTTTTTTCATTTGCTGAAATAAACTACTAAAACAACCATGAACTTGTTTGCCTAAGAAAACATGAGCGCACCTGGTTGAGGATTTGGATGATTTCTGGTATATCAATCATCATGGTCACGAAAGCGGATAATTCTTCTCACAAAAGCCTTCTCACGGGCATAACTGATGGAGCAGAAAATCATTAATAGTTTAGCATAAATTCATTAACACACTCAAACAGTAAAAAGCCATGGTAAATAGTTGATAAAAGGAAATAAGAGAAAAGCTTGTCACTTACATGACAAAGGCTGATGTGCAGAAGCAAGTCAACCCAACAAAAAAATGAACTAAAAATGAGGGCCAAAAGTTTTCCTTGTCCAAGAAATATTTCTCTGAGGTAAGTGTAGCTAAACCAGAAAGCAGCAAAACTGTCGACCCTGAAGGGAAGCACCCATGAAATGAAAAGGATGAAGAATCCTGTGCAAACCGCCAAATCACACATTAAAATTAGGATAGTTGCCAAGGAAAACAAGCAAAAGATCCAAATTCAATGTCATACCTGGAAATACTTTCTTATGAATCTTGCAGAGTAGATTATCCTCAAAAGCATGTCTTAACCCAATCAAGGAAGTCAAAAATCAAGAACCTCATCTACTTAATCTCTAAGAATCTCAACTCCTGATCTTAAGAAATAACAGTGTTATCAAGTAACAGCAGTCCTTAATAAACATCAACAAAAATGGATTAGAACATAGGGGGAAGGAAGGGCTGAAAACAAAGGTAGGGTTTCCTATAGATTTGAAGACAAAGGAAGCATAGGTCAATGTTTGACTTCACAGTTGTCAGATTTTATCTACAATTTGCTTCTTTATCCAAGCAATCTGGCTAAACTATGGAAGACTGACCCAAAAAAAAAAAAAATCCAGATGGGAGGGGGAAAAAGGATACTCAAAGAATTTGCCATAAGTAAGCCAACTGCGCCTGCTGATTTTATTAACATGATATTTAGCAGCACATATATGGATGAGAACACAAGCAACATATCATTTGAGCGTTTGAGCTCTTTTTCATCCGCAACTGCATGCAGAAATGCCTCTGAAGTTCCTGATTCATAACCAGAAGAGACATGATGTAAGCATCCCGATGATGGCTGAGCCAGACAGTTTGCTTTTCTAAAAACGACAGTTTGCCACAGGAACAAATGACACATTTCAATCACTAGTCGAAAATCACACTGCACCATATGACATGACCTTATATAGTCAACAAACATATAGTACGATATCTCTTTCTGCTCTGATACAAGCTGACCAAATATTTCAGGATAATGAAGCATCCTAATCTATACAGTGACTCATGGGGTACCACATATAGAATGATTAAGTAGTAGGAATGCCAATCAGTTGGTCCTCTTTGTGGCAACATGACCCGTTCAATTAAGCTAGCAATAAAATACCTAAAGGGAGAGGAGAGAGGAGGATGAGCACAATGGGATCATCCTAAATGCTGTCTCATATTATTTTCATTTGCTTTTCACAATGATTATAGATGCAAAAGCAGCAAATCCTAGATCCATATTTGAAGGAAAACTATCACTAACCATTCATAGCCAAGAAAAAAATGTAGATGCAGTAGTAGCGGAGGACTGTTGGTGCTTCTCCATCACTCCATTTTCGACCATATAACAACCTTATCAGGGAGTAAGAGTAACTTGGGCCAAAAGCAATAAATATGAGACCTACAAGGCATATAATCATATATAATATCAGAGAGAGAGAGAGAGAGCAAATTCAAACAGGATATTGCCACAGGCTTTAACATCATAAACTGGTCTTAGTGTTCCATTTACATTCTGTCTACTGAGGAACATGAGAAGCATATTATAAAACCTGTATCGTCATTACTATCTTATTCAGACATTCTTAGAACGCGGGCCTTTAGTAACCATCTTGTTTCCAAGAACAATTTTTTATTATAAATGGTTTTTTCTGATTTTGTTCCCTTTTCTTCTTCTTTTTCTTTCTTTTTTCTTTGAGAATAATTTCTGAACAAAATCACCAGCCCCTAGAGCACGTTTGGTAACTGCATCTATTATCAGGATAGAAATGTGTTTGGTATATTTCTGGAACAATTCTTAAATTTTTTTTCTATTTCTTTTAATTTTTAATACTTTTACTATATTTTTTTCTTTTTTATCATTTTTTTTTTTTTTTTTTTAATTTCTAAACAAAAGAGCACGTTTTTTTTAAATTTTTTATTTCTTTTGATTTTTATTACTTTTACTATATTTCTTCTTTTTATTTTTTTATTTTTTATTTTCTTTTTTTCTTCTTCTTCCTTTGTGGCTGGCAACCGGCTAGGCAAGGGCCGGCAAGCTCGCCGGAGCCTTGCCGAGCCAAGGCAGGGCTTTGACGAGCTCGCCAGAGCCTTGCCCAGCCATAGTGAGCCTCAACCTCGCTGGTGGCCAGGCAAGGCTCGACCTCACGCCACCTGGGTGAGGCCAAGTCTCACCGTTGGCCAGGTGAGTCGGAGCCCCGCTGGACTCGCCCCGTCGGTCGTCGGCCGCAACGGCAGCAGTGGCCAGTAGTGCCCGGTGACCAGCTAGGACTAGAAGGAAGAAAAAGAAAAAGAGAAAGGAGAAAAGAAAGAAAAAAAATAAAATTAGGCTTGATTCTTGAAATTGTTCCTGGGAACAAAAAGCAACTTTTTTACTTCTTGATTCTGTCCCAAATTTATTCCTAAGAACAAAAAAAATAGACTTTCGGTCCCGGGAACAAAAATTTTACCAAACCAATTTCTGTTCTTTTTTTTTTCCGGGGAACAAAATAATATAAATAACTGGTCCAAGGATGGTTACCAAACAGGACTTTAAAGTTAAAAAAATGTATGATGGTACAGCAAATCACATTGTTTGAGTTTCATGTCAATGACCTATCATTGGCAACAGAAAAAATAGGAAGGCATGAGACAACTAGGTTGTAACATATACTGGAAATCATGTAAACTACATACCAAAAGTGTACCTAACTCATCAAGGGGCATAAAGCAATATAATTGGTCTGATCAATAGAAAAGCAACATTGCTTTAATTAAAGTCTAATGTTTAATAAAGGAAAATTGCAGATAACAACAAAGCTAAGAGGTGCATAACTGTAGATAGACACCATTATGCATCTATTCAATGGGCCAACAGGTAGATCAAGTAAAAGATTCAACCACTGAGAATAAGGCCAGTGGCATTATGCAAGTCTTATTACAGTGTCTGCTTTGATGCACATAGATCAGATAATAAAGCAATAACAAATTCTTGATCATGTCCAAGAACATACAGATAAATGGAATGAAGTAACTGTTTAACAGCTTCACTCTCTAATAAGCACAATCTGGCCATGAAAGTACATGCTAATCATAAAGGGAAATAGAAATCATAGCTGTGAAGACATTGATAAGAAATTATATTCAGAATGCCTAGTGATTGTATGTTTCTGCATTCCTCAGCCTTGCACATATGGTATTACATGGCAGCCTTTATTGACAGTCTTAATTTATATGTGGAAACAGAGGGTTGAGAATAAGAAATTCCCAAATAGAACAAATTAAACTAAGTGAAACATACCTATCAACATGACAAGTTTAAGGGCCTCTGTAAGACTTCTTCCTATCTTCCGACTTCTGTCTGGACTTTGTCCTATAAGGACATAAAACAATAAAATAAAAATAAGATGTTGAAAATAAATAAATGATGGCATATAAACATGACATCAAGATATAGCGTATGACTGGAATGCAAGTTGTGCCTCTTGCTCCAAGAATAAACAGATTAGAAAACTTCAGAACCATATCAGTAATCATCCCTCATGATACAGAAAAGATTAAAAAAAGAAAAAGAAAAAAATATGTAGTTCTACCACCATACTATGCATGACTGCTTGAAAGAGCCTTCCACAAAGCCTAAAGTAATCTAAAATGCACGCATGCACATGCAGACAGTACTGTAGTATTCATGCCTCCCAGGAAGATGCCTTCAGACAAAGCTTAAAATACATCTCTCTGAGTTTGCCAAAAGCATGCAAGGTCACATACGTCACCACTTCCATGGATTTCCAATAACCAGCCCTAAGTAGTTCCTATTAACTTGTATCCACCCAATTCTTGCTATATCTTGAAGGAAAAACTTCCCTCCATGGTCATGCCACATCTCAATACACATACCAGATAATACAGTGGAAATGTGGGAAAAGATCCATGTTGCAATTAGAGGGAAAGCCTTGGTTATGGTTGTTAGGTGGTTGGTCATGTTTGAATGTAACAGACGCAAAAGACCTCCCAGTAATAGCAACATCAATATCCTTTACTCTCATCAATATGAAGTGTTAATCAACACAAGGTGAAATCGCAACAGATGCAACAATATCAATTTACAGGACAGATAGCCAGATAAATCTGTGGTCATGCTTTTTTTCTGCATGGCATGACAAATTCTATTCACCCAGAGGCAGTGTTTATTCATAGTCTCACCAAAATACAAAACTCCTATGGAATTTAAAAGACCATTTCAGTCATAGATTCTATGGAAACGAATTGCTATTCAACAAGTCAGCTAGAGCAAAACCAAAAGGTGTCATGGCTATACAGAGAAAAATGGAACCAACATAAGATAGACATCTTTACATCTAAAGAAAAAGGACAAACAAAGTGAAAAGAGAAATAAACCTGATGCGGACCTTGCAAATGCTGTATACGAACTTTCTTCAAAGGGAAGGAACACCAGCCTCACCACAAGGCTCCCTGGTAGTCATTCAAATCAACAACTAAAGTATTCTCAAATATAAAGCACAGGAAAAAGCAAGTTCAATGACCAATTCATGCAATTAGAGAATGACCATTTACATAACATCCAAGTGCATAGAAAGGTTATTAACTATACGCAAGAACATTGTACTAAATGCCTTACCTAGTTTGTCTACTAGCCCATATACAGCTTGATTATATGGTGTATCAAACCATACAATAACCATCTTTTCTCCTTCTTGAAGAATCAACTTGCGGAAGGACTGAAAAGTGAATATCATGGACATATTGGCAAGCTGGCCATCAAGGTGTGACTTACCGCCTACTCTGCATAAGCAAAACTACCAGCTAAATCATCCTCACAGCATAAGTAGACAGAAGAGGAGACAAAGCAGGATATATGAAGGCAAAAAGTTGCATCCAATATGAGAGTAACATGGACAGAAATAGATTGATACCTGAAAGGAAAAAGATCAGAACTCTTGAATGAACTTGAGAAAAGGTAAAAACCCCAGTAACCAAAGAAGAAGCAAGCTCCATATGCAACTTGTGACAGTGCAAATACAATCCCCTTTTCCTGCAGAATCAATTAAAAGAGCTCCTCTGAGTAAAGGACAAGCAACAATTATTGTGATATACTGAGAATCCACAGTTATGTTCATATTCTGAAATCCAAATTACCATTTGCTAAACCCAAGGGAAAAAGGCAGAACTTAAATTTGGATCAACCTCCCTATTTGATTCCTATATTGCAGAGTTGATCAAACCAGAATGTGATACATAAATAACTGCTCATTAAAGTTATTGATCAGATGAAGTATTTCAACAGCAAAGCATCTCAAAATTTAAAGGTTTGGATCAACTATCCCCATTGAAGATGTAGGATAGGCAGAAGACACACGAATTCACAAACTGAAGTATACTAAATAGCATAACAAGCAGAAGCAACCAGCCCAACAGCAAGTTAGATATCTTTTATTTGCACAAGAGTTTTCATAACCAGTAGACAAAAACTTTACCATGTTAGTTTGCTTAACAATGAGTATATACATTGTTAAGCAACGTAAGAATGTTGCTGCTGTCTCCACCAATAACCGTAATTTAAGCAGAAGCAGGTTCTGGGAGAGGATATAGAAAGGCTCAGCCAAGAGTTCCAACATACATCCAAAACCTGCATGGCAAGAATTGTTTAAAGCATCAGAAAAGTACATAAGACAAAAAGAAAACTGAAGATTAGAACAAACACTTCTGAAAAAGCATCTCACTGATATGATCTGATTGGAACAAATCATGTGAAGCCAAAAGTCTGATAAGGACAGCAAATTACCATTTATAAGAATAGCGTGTGCATATGGGTCAGAAAAACTTAGTTCCTGCCACCAGAAGATAATAGAACAGGCTGCAGCAGTCATGGCTAGTCCAAGTGGTATAGTCATCCAAGCAACTTTCAATAGCTTTGTAACATTTTCTCCCTCTGAAGCTCCATTGCTATAGCATCACAAGACATTATATGTAAGTATTTATCTATAACTTGAAAAACTATTGAGTCGGAAACAGAACCGTGAAGCACAAACTCCAAAAAGTAATGCAGATAAACATCAGGGTCTACACTTTTTGACTTGTAACCTACATAAATTCTACATATCATTTCATTTGTACTACTACCACACACCTACAGATGACCTGTTTTTCTTTGGATATATAGAGGATTAGATTCGGGCAACAATCGTCCAGAAGAAAGCTATAGAGGTTTTGATGGAGCACAAACTTAAGAAAACACAGGTAGCAAAGACAAACTAAACAGCAGCCTCCAGAAGTCCAACAAGAGATGAGACTATATAAAACTAGCTCCAGTCACTAGGCCAGCAAACCAGAGAAAACTCAATTGACAATTGTAAATGGACATTAAATATGCAAATCTGAAATGAGATTTTTTGAATGATATAACAGTAGATAGCACTAGGTGGCATTATTTATTTTTTTCGATAGATCCAAAACACCTAACTGGAAGAAGTTTGCATATTTACTGATGATGTCTCCCCTACAATATACAAACATAGACATAACATAGCAAGTAATCATTAAACCTGAACACAAATCCAATAGTACCAATTCCTTCAAGCATGTTTGCCAAGTAGTATATACACAACATCAAAATGATAGAAAGTCTAACAACACAACTGTCACCAATATGCATACATGAAAGAGCAAGAAGAAGCACCATTGAATGTCAGCTCGCATGCATGCTCGACGAAATCCCTCCCGACTAAGGAACAGCACGCAGGTGACAAAAAGATGAAATTTTACTGCGTAGAGCTGCATTAATAACGACAAAGAAATTTCAGTCCAATCTACAAAGACACAGAGCAGAAGATCATAACATGACATAACATAACATATTGAAAGATCTCATCTATGTACAGTCAAAATAAGTCTAGATAGTACAGGATGTGAGATTAGAGAGACCCAGCATCAGGGGATGAGGATGAACTGCTAAAGTTCCATTAAGTACTTAAAAGCAGCATTCAACCTTCATACTTCATAAGAAGGTCTCGCGCTTATATGCAAACTCAGATATTCTAGAAGAATGAAGAATAGTTAGCCACCAAGAAACTCCGGCGAACACTAATTTCCCATTCCATGATGCCAGAAGGCAAACTAAAGTGTGCATATACTAAACAAGTGCATGTCTAAATTTTTACCAGCTAATAAACAACACCTGAGAATGCAGCATCAATCAACATTTCAACAATTAAGAAAGGAAAAAATAAGAGGCCAGAACCATGAAAAGAGAAAACAGCAGTCGAGTACCGCGTAATCGTCTTCAGTGAGATGCCGCACTATCCACGTATTGAACAGAAAAGGGATTCCCCTGGCCAAAAACTGCGTAGCTGATGCCCACCATTTTTTCGGGAAAACCAAGAGAAAAGAAACCAACTTTCTCAGCAAAAGATAACACACCACTACCAAAATCCGATGAAACAACGCATCAAAAAGCTACCAAATTTGAGAAGACATTGGAAATGAAAAGATCAAAGGATCCGACACTAACCCAATAAGTACTTGAAAGTATGAGAGAGACTACTACTCCGATCGTCAGCCATCTCAAAAGCCTGAATTGCAGCGAACTCGGGAGGATTAACGTCGCATCGGTCGCATCATCGTTAAAGCCCTGTTTGGGGCGTGAAGCGGGCGCACGGCGTCACGACAATTGCCATTGGAGAAGCTGTTCGACAAGGACTTTCAAGCGGGCGCACGGCGTCACGAATCGAGCAGCAACTTCCTGAAGGATCGGACGGGATGGGCGGATCTTTTAGCCGCGGAGCAACGGCCTCGTCGCGTCGCTGTCCACCGCCAAGCGCGTCGACCAACGCAAGACTCCGCTCAATTTCCCCCTCCGGAGCTTCGCGGCCGATTAGAGAAGCTTCGAACGGCTGAGAATCGCGGCCTCACTGGGGACGGGGTGAGCTCGTCGGCGTTCCCTGCGGAGTCGGAGTCGGAGTCGGAGTCAGAGTCGTCGCTCGTCGGAGGCGTCTGCGCCGAGGGAGAGAGGGAGCGCCGGCTTGGCTGCGATAGGGGCTGATCTCGTGATCGCGAACGTAATTTTTTTTTTTTTTATCACGAAATGTATTTCACTTTTTTAAATGGGAAAATGATACAAATAAGACCTAAATTTTGACCCAGTGTAAAAGTTACGCTGAATTTTTTAATATAATTTATGAATTATTGATAAATATTTGAGGTAATCATTTTAAATAAAAATTTTTTTGACAATACAGATTATTATATACTGAGTTGAATTTTTAAAAATAGTCAGTTACCATGATTTTATTTTTATTTTTCTATTTTAGATATAAAAAAATTAAGCATCAATGTATCGTTTTATTTGATAACATTGATTATTTTATCCCAATTTGAAATGAATACTTTACATGAATAAACAATGTATAATTTTTCTTTTATCCACTATCCAAACTTAAAAAGTTTGAAAATCATATCAATTGATTTTGTTAACTTCAATTAACCGAATGACAACATTATACATGTCATATAGTTTCAGTAATGACTTGAACATTTTGAACATTTTGTCAATAATTCAAAGATCATTGTAAACATATTAAAAATTTAAGAATCACACTATATGTTACATCAGAGTTTAGAAATTATTTGTCCCCATTTTTTTCTTTTCTAATTGAATCCCCCCCTCTTTTTATGTTTCGGCCCCGTTCCACCTTATACCCGAAATCCAAATCAAACCACTGAAAATTACGGTTTTCTCAACACCCGAACCAAAACCCGGCCGGTTTGAATTGGTCAGCAAATTTCGGGTTGGTTTTTGCGCCCACCGGGTAATTTGGAAATCCCTTCTACCGGGCAATCGGTTGGGCCAAATGTCCACTAGAATCGAGCTCTAAAGCTGAATGAAATTGAAGTTCACCTAAAATTGAAATTGGAATTTGCTTGACTAATGAATCAGGAAAAAAAACACTAAAGGTCATCTTCGGAAATTATCATTTCTTCCTATTGATAATTGGTTATTGATTCCAGCGGACTTTCCAATTGGAAAGAAGAGGTTAGAGTCAGAAGCAGAACTTTTGACATAATCGTCTAAAATCAAATTATATAAAACCGTGCGGTATCGAAAATTGACAGCCCTGACCAGAATTAAGGAGCAGTCTAGTCATCTCAACAAGGCAATGTCATAGTTAACCTCAAACTCGAGACATGCCTGAAAATGAAATGAAGGGAATAACACATATAAAGAAGTTCATCAACCGTGGAGCCGCATCAAATTGGAACATGAACTCGATACATCAAAACTATACATGGCATTTTACTTTCCATTAGCAAGAGAGAACGTCAGCCACTCCCAAGGAAGCGTCGTGTGGTCCCTTGGAGCATCACAGATGGGAGATCAGTGAATGATTGTGTAAAAGAAAGGACAACTTTGTTGTGACCTTGTCAAAGATAGTCGCCTTTAATCTATTCCTTAGATTAGCTGCCATATCAGACCTAGGAGCACCCGTCTTCTGGTGAACAAAAGAAAGGAAAAATCCAACGGCTCCTTTGTACCTAAAGCTACAACTAAGCCTCTTGCTCACAGTTACAAGATAACGTGTTTAAGATGATGAAGTACCCATTACTGGCCGAATTGCAGCCTTTAAGTCTTCATAAAATCTTTGCTCAGAAAATCTGCTCGCTCGCTTCCTCGCTGCTGCAGCCATATTGAATCTCTCAGATTCTGGCATCCTTATGATTTTCAGGATGGCATCAGCATATTCTTCAACATTTTGGGCAAGAAATCCAGTTTGTTGTCCATCTTCTTCTAAAACAATGTCCATCTTTGGGCCAGCCGACTTATGAGCTGGACAAAAAGCAGAAATTCAATGTGCATGAAGACAGGCCAGGGAATTTGTTTCTAGTCTAAAGTGATTAAATCTATACCGATTGGGATGGCTCCAGCAGCCATATACTCCACCACACTTATTCCAAAATGCTCATCCGTCATAGAATGCAGTCCTGCAGTTGCACCTGCTAAAAGTTTTACCAAATCCCTGCCAAGTAAGGAAGCTGTCAAAACTAAAGTCTAGTGGATGGTTCATACTTATCAACTGCAACATAAGACATGAGCCAAATCAATAATTACTTATATGGAGGACATGATCAATTGAACCAACTTAGCTTTTAACTTTTTTCCAGTTATTAGCACTACTGTTTAGCAAAATGCCCATCAGTCAAGTATCGGAAAATATATTCCTCACCATCAAAGAGAAACCGAGTTATATTAAGAGAATCCTTTTGTATGTTGCGTGGACATTCTTCTTAACATCACTTAATGCAAGAAGTTCTAGGGTATGCCTCTCAATCTTACCCTTTCTATTTCCATGTCAAACATACACATCTAAATTGAGCCATAGTAAAGAACTGATTCATACAAGAACGAAAGTAATTTTGAAATCGGGTTCACAAATATAAAATAGATTGGTGAGAGTGGGCTCTATAAGCTCTTGGCCCATCTAGTGTGCTCAAGTGGGCTTCCGCTGGTAAGCCCACTTACACTTTTGTCCTCTCTCATCTTCACTTACTTATTGCTAAGAGACAATGGTTAAATCAAATCCATCAAAGTTCATGCATTTCTCTTACATCATAGCTTCTTACTGAGAGCTCAAAACAACATACTGCTCTGCATGAAAAGGTCTAAGCAAGAAGCTCATAGCAGTCTTCATTAGATATCATTATGTGGTGATACCCCAAAATATTGGTTATATCATCCAGATGTTGTTTGTGATCTCACCATATGGCAAAGTCAATCCATTCTCCAGAATAAAGCAATGAAAAAATTAGGCCTAATTGGGTTCTTAGTGGCACAGACCTGTACATTACGTTCTTATGGAACTCCACATCCCTTTCAACTTTTAGTTCAACTGCTCTGATTTTCAAACTCTCTAGCCTGTCTTCATCTGACTTATTCCGACAACTTCCCACAAATTGGAGCTTAGGCCTTGGCATGTCTGCATCTAATTTTCTGATAGCAAGCTCGAATGCCTCAAGTTGAAGAACGTGTGCCTGAGATATGACAATCAAGCTTAAAGCATACGCACTAAGTTAGCAAAGGCCCATGTGAGCCACTAAAATTATGGCTACCTCGTCGTTATAAGGTTGGTATAAATGTTCCCACCTTCTCTGGACGAAACTGGGCTACAGAAATGAAAGTTGGTGCAGTAACTGGTCTTTCCAAGGGAAGTGCCTGCTTCGACGAAAATGATTTAGGAAATGAAATATCCACTACAACATGTTACGCAAATTGAAATGGTGAAAACTTAACAACAGAAAAACCAAAGCAGATTATTGATAATAGAAAATGCACATAGATCATAAGTAGAACACACAAAACAAGAATTAGCTAGCTAGAGAAAAGAATACACGTAGACTACCATACAAATTAAAATGCAAAGTTACACTGTTAACTGGTCAAGTAAGTAGTTACAAAAGCAGTATGAATAAAATGGATAAATAATTTCCCAATTTGATAAGGGGAGGAGGACATGACACGCTGAGACTAAAAGCAGGAAAAAAAAGGAGCAGGAGGGCATAACAGCTGGATGTTGATATTTGCAGTTTGTCCATTTGTAGCAAGACCAAGCTAACTTTCTCCTATAACTCATTTCCATTGGCATGGCTATGTCAACGTATAGGGTGTACAGTTAATGTGAGGATAAATAAGTCCAAGTTAGTCTGACCCGCACTCTTGAGAGAGAGAGAGGTCCCAGAAATTTGATAAAGAACAATATCAGCACAACAAACCTGCAGTCCTGATGTATCGCATGGAGGATAAACTCGCTTAGTTCGATCAGGAATTCTCCAAAGCTTCTCAATATGTGACTTTGTCCATGAAGAATTAACCATTGCAAGATGTGTGCAGGACCCAACAAACCCGTACAACCAGCTAAAAATCGTGTAATATATGATTTTACATCTGGATAGCCAAACACTGTCCAAAAGGAGAGATTTACGTCAGAATTGAATATAACAGAGAACATAGAAAACCACACATATATTTCTATGCATGAATTACACCAATGTTCAGATATCAGAAATCTCACACTAGACCACCACATGACTGTCAGATTTTGAAAGGAAAGGTGCCAATGATACAAGAAGCAAGTGCACATAATTGAGGGAGACAAGGTAGTGATATGGAGTTGGGACAAGGGGAGAACCATCATGCTTAAGAAATTCTATAGAACATCTAGAACAGAAGCGCACACAAATAAATAAAAAACCATCTGATTAGATCCTATACCTCTGAGCTATCGAAGCTTTGTTATTATAGGTAGAAGCTCGCTGGCGAACACGAGATAGCATGTCCGTGCTGATAGTAGGGTAATGAGTGTAGCACAAAACTTTGCATCCAAAAATTCGTGCAACAGGATATGTAAAAGCATATCCACTGGTGTCAAAATAGAACAGTGGAGTATACTTGCACAACGCTTCCCATGAAAGATACATGGAACCAAGACTTTGGCCAATCATAGTAAAACGTGGGTAAGTAGTTTCCTCGACCCACTTCCTCTTCCACAGATGGACAGCCTGAGGATTTGAGCATAAGTAACAAGAGCATACCGTCAGAGTTTACCAATTTCAAAAATCCCCAGGAGAATCCCATCAGGCACTCATGACCAAAAAAGATGAAAATTTGCCAGCACTAAAGGCTAGCATCATCACCTCTTTAAGATATGTGTTCATCTCTCACGCAAATGATGTCCTATGCAAAATTCCCCATGCATTTCACGCCATTGCTTATCATGAGGCAAGTTAGAGACGCAGTCCTCAAGTAACACTATAAGCTTTTTTCCATTCAAAGACCGAAGGGAACTCATTATGTCTACAGCCTACGATCCTTGACAAGAGCCAAGAAAGCCGTATAAAGAAAATGGCGAATGCGCTATCTGACATTCAACTCCAACCTCGCATACTTACATCATCGGCAAGACATTTCAAGAACCAAAAGCACAGCTCCTCAATCAAACCATCAATTGAGATTCTCCACTCACTGATTTAAAACACATGATACTAATTAAAACTCCTCCTATTGACTCGCGACGAGATTCGAACAAAATAGGAATAGCTCAAACAAAAAGCTCAGCAACTGGAAAAAATAAAAGAAAAGAAAAGGAATTGAACCTTAGGAGGACGAAGCAGCTTGACTCCAAACCGATCGATCGCGCGGGCTGTCAAGCTATCGGGAGACGCGTCGTGATCGCCGGTGTAGACGACGCAGTCGAGATCGGGGCGCTCCTCCTGCACGGCCTTGACGGCGCACCACAGCACCCTCTCCCCTCCGCCGCCGTCGTTGGTGTACGGGTGGAAGAACCCGACGGCTCGCTTCCGGCTCGCGCGGCAGAAGGCGACGCGCGAAGCGAAGAGGAGAGCGAGGGACGGGAAGAGACCGGCGATCAGAACCCAGATGAGGACGGCGATCGCCATCGGGGAGGAGATGGCGGACCGACTCTCTCTTCGGGGGAGGCGGAGGAGCGCGAGGGGGGCGACGGTCGAGTGACGAGGTCGAGGGAGATGGAGAAGGAGAGTATATGCCTTTTGGCGGAGGAAACGCCGGGCAAGGATTGAACCTCGATCGCGAAATTTGATTACGGACTTTCTCCGCAACGACAACACGAAGACCAAGACCAAGACCAAGAGGAAGAAGAAGATGATGATGATCTGAATGTAGTCCCCAATCCTTGCGTGCGATTGTCGAGTGCCAAATAGCCCTTTTAACAGTTAATTCATCAAGTATTTCGGCCAAATTCCTGAAAAGGGAAACCCTCCAATTTTATACCCACTCCTCCGATTCTGGCCCAAACAATTTCTTTCCTAAAAACAATCATCGGCTTTATCCTAATTCAAAATCTGTCCCGATGTCTAAAAACGCCATGATTTCTTCAAAATTATCAACATCAAGAGACTGATGCTCGATAACAAACTGACGAAGGTTTACAACTACTTTTAAACAAAAAAAAAAAGTACAAAATTAAACTTAAAGATGAGACTTTTTTTAAAATTTAGTCTGAATATTTCATGTCATATGATTGTCACATGCCAAATAACCACTTAATAATAGATTCATTAACTATTTCATGTAGCGATCACACAACCTTCAAAGATGTACATAGTAATATCTTCATTTACCAAATGTGATTCAAGTAGTAATTAAAATGCACTTAGAAAAAGGACTTTAGAAATTTACAGCATAATGCAAAAATAGACAAATGGAGAAGCCAACGAAATGAGCATACAATCCTTTCATATCGAACGCACAAAAAAGAAAAAAAAAGATATAATTAAATTGAGCCAAAATCATCGCAAGACATGCAATCACAACTTTAAGGATATTGTAACTTGTACATTCAATTTCAAACGTGGTTAAAACAAGAACCAAAGGTTTGAGGGTAAGTCTTTTGATGAAAAATAAATAATTTATAAAATATTTTTCTAAATTAAATCGCTTGCATCACTTACAAAATATATATATTATATATATAAAAAAAAAAAATTGTCAAGATGTTTAGACACAGATTATTATCATTAACAAATATACTTTTTATTGACTAAATGTTTCAAACAATAAAAAAATGATTTATTCTACGTAATAAACTGAGCACAACAAACAGAGCATAAGGCATGAACCGCTTTCAAGTCCTCAAACGATCGTCAGAACAGAAGTCCCATATAAATACACCAAAAGCAGCTCCTTTTGCGGCCAAATACTGAAACCACCTCGAGTGAAGAAGCACTTGAATTCCACTAAAAGCAGAATCGACAAAGTAAGAAACAAGCATGCTAACATATATCTTCCCGCACTGGGATTCAGTCTATATATCTTCATGTATTTTACTATTGTTTCCTCAATAGAGACTGACACTAGAATACAAGCAAATCCTCTTCCCCTGACACTCTACAACAGCAAAAGAATGCCGCTTCCTATCCAAAAACAATTGAGTGTTTACAACAATTACCCAACAGGCCTATGAAAGATACAAAAACTCGAGACAGTTATTGCGCAGCACCCCAGCTACGTCCACCCAAAGCAATAACGAAAACTTCGAGTCCACAAAGTCTTGTGACGCTACTGCTATCAAAGAAACGAATAGCAAGGTCCACCTTCCCTGAATTTAGTAGCTTCCCATAGGCGGCATGCCAAACGGTGGCATAGGAGGCATCCCCATCCCACCCATTGGTGGGGGAGCAAAACCTGCTCCCATCCCCCCCATCCCCGGTCCTCCCATACCAGGCATTGGGGGTGCAGGCAAAGCTAAAGGCAGCAACTGAGCATACATGTTCTGCCAAGGGAAAAATGCAGTCGAATGAGTAATTTGTTCGTCATATACTCAAGTAACAAACAAAAAACAAGGTTTTGGGGCAATAACTATTGTAGTCTTAAAAATAACAACCGAGTGGTTAAACAAAGAGCTGGTTGCTATAAGCAAAGCTCACACTAGCATTTCAACATGTAGCTAGTGAACTAAACAAAACGGCATACGCCAAGTACTTTTTAACTCGATAGAGTGCGAAGACCAAAGACTAATTACCTGCTGTGCAATGACATCCTTCTCTTCCTTCTCTTTTGTCTTTACTTCATTTTGAGCTTCAATCTTGTCCTTCACAAGCTCATCAACTTTGCTAGTGTACTCACGGATGAACTGTTAGAAGAATAAATTCACATATCAATAGTGAGCTACATTCATTCATGCATTTTCAGAGAAACTATAACAGTACAACAATGTTATCACCTGAAGCAGATATGGGAAAGCAAAATCAATCATATTGTTCATCCAAGCGAGTTCAAGCACAATGTCTGCCCTGATTAAATCGTAACAGACAAAGAGGCACGAAGCAAAGCATTCCTTCTTTCCCTGCACAGATCAAGGAGAAAAAATCAATATTGCACCAGGACTGGATAAACACATGCACACATTTCCGAACATTAAGGGAGGAGACGGGGACTAAAAACAAAATAATGCAAAACAAAGAGATCAAAACAAAGAAAATCCAGTTGGATACATGTTGATCATCTTCCTATCCAAAGAGACACCTTGTTCAACCATGTCTGTCTCAGATCCACAAAGCCATCACACCACCAGTGCTAAAGTGTTACCAATAAACAACTGTATATGAATGCAAATGTACAAATGACAACCACATATTCTTCTGCTGCAGACTCCAAAAAGAGACAGCACTTAAAAGACATCTCCATGCATTACTACAAGAAAAGTATTTCAACTTAACATAGTTTCACATAAATTGGCAAATTAATCTCAGCCAGCTAGGAACCTCTAGACAGTTAATTCCTATCTGCAGAAAGCACTCCCACTCAGACAACAGAGGATTTATTTGCAAAAGAAGTACCTTTTCAATGAAATAAACAAGCAACTCTTCTGCTAGTTCACGGTCACCAGACTGAGATGCTGTTTCCATGGCATCTTTGTAAAGGTTATCTTTTTTGGACAATGCGATTGATTGCTTCCATCTACCAGCCTTCTTGTAGATATAAGCAGCAACACGTCTCATCTCAAGAAGCTCATGTTTCTCAATCTGCTCAAGGTAAAACAGCACTTGTAAATAAATAAGAATATACCCAAATGTAAAAGCCCCCGCAAAGGAATGTTGTATAACCTTCTGCGCAAGGCCTATCTGATCAAAGTTATCATGCAAATCAATAGATTCACGCAATCTGTCATAATCTTCCTCTTCTACATAGATCTCATTCAGAGCTTCATTAACAGCAGAAACATTGTTGCTCTGTACTGCAACCATGTAAGGCTTGACAAGCCGCAGATGACCAGCCTGAAATTAAGAGTACACAATCATTTACCCACAAAGTTAGAAAAAGCAAAACAAAAGCGAGGCCAAGATACAGTTTCAAAGTTGCATGTAAAACCTTTCGCATAATGTCAACAACACGTGTATGCTCCACACGAAGTGCAAGCACATTGAGAACATCATTGATTAAATCAGGATGTTCTTGCAAATAGAAGTGCACAGCCTTGTAGTAGAGTTCAACATTGGCAACTTTGACGACCACATCTTTAAACTGCATGTGATCCCATGCTTCAGGAGAATGGTTCATTATGGTCGTTGCTGCATTGTCAAACTCGTCGTATTGGATGTATAAGTAAGTGAGCTCTTTCCAATGCTGCTGCTCATCACAAGCTCGTATAAGCTTGGGAATATTGAGCCGAGTGGCGAACAGCTTAATGTGCTCCATGAGCTTCTCCGGACGGTATCTTG
Organism: Eucalyptus victrix; assembly: GCA_016097545.1. Classification (NCBI taxonomy): domain Eukaryota; kingdom Viridiplantae; phylum Streptophyta; class Magnoliopsida; order Myrtales; family Myrtaceae; genus Eucalyptus; species Eucalyptus victrix. Next base: position 48,779,213 of record CM027841.1, on the reverse strand, counting down.
CATAAAGGACACCTAACTCGGTAAAAATACCCATATGTGCACGTTCCAAACCTAGACCACTCTCCATGAGAGAGATAAGCTCGTTAAAGTATCCTCTGTTCTGGTAATATTCACTGACTTCTTCCAAATCATCCACCTGCAGCATTCACATAGGCAAATTTGAGTGAATATGGGCTGGGAGATGCGAATGATGCAGTCAACTGAAGTAGCAAGAAGCATGCTATATTTTCATCCGGAAAGCATGTAAAGAGGCAACCCAAGTGCAAATTTCCAGTTTACCAGCTCTCATAGTTTCTTCCTGTCAAAAGTGTTCTATGCAGAGAGCTAGATAAAGAAGAAAGAAAGATGACTAAGTTGTCTATGAATGAACATGGAATCGATAAATCACCTGTATGATGATGTTGAGACCACACATTTGCGCCAAGCGGAACTCCTCGGCATCAACACAGGCAAAGCAAACTTCCTTCCATGTCTTTGCACTATTGGCCTTTCGAGCTGCATCAACAGCTCCCTGGAATTGTCCCAGCTTCACAAGTGTGCTGGCCAACTTGGCCCAGTTAGAAATAAAGGCAAAAATGATTTTGGCAGCTTCATATAAGCCTTCATCATACAAGCGATCACCAACATTTTGAAGATTGGCGACATTTGGCATCAGGATGAATTCCTCAATCTCACCCAATCTATCAATCTTGGCATATGCAAATATGAGCTCACCATCCACCTTGGGTTCTTTCGTCTTTTGCCTCACCATCAGAAGGTACTTCACTAAGTCATGATAGACATTAGCATTCTCAGCAGCACGAATAACATCCAAAAACTGAGTGGCATCATCTGCACGGATAAATGACTCGATAGCATCACTGACAAGACCCTCCCTTAGTTGGGCCTTGGCTACCTGACTCCAAACAGCCTCTTCCTCAACCCTAAATGCAAACTCAACCGCTCGCTCGATGCTTTGAATATTATCCAGTAAGACATTTACAGCCTGGACATTCAAATTGAACTTCTTGAAAATTGCAAAAGCTTCCTCATAAAGTTGGGCTTCCACAGCTACTTCCCCAACCGCTGGTCCATCAAAGTTATCCAGTCTATTTACATAATCCATAACTCGAGATGGATCTGCCTTGATGGCCGTCAAGATAAGCAAGTTCTGCAAGTTGAAGTTCCCACTAAAAGCAGAATTCTGAAGCACAATCTTCTCAAGAAGCTCAATCAATTCATGAGGAAGATCAGCCGTCATGAAAGCTTTAACAGCTGCAGAAACTTGTTCTGGGCTCTTGCTCTCAGGCAAAGCCGTAGAGACAACCTGATCAATTAGCTGTCTCCTATAAGAGTTCTCAGGGTCCAAAACTTTCTCCCATAGATCACCATCCATCCTTTCAACTACATACCTATGATAATGAGATGAAGTTAACAAAGAAACAGATGATTCTATCAATGATAATCAAATTTGTGACATGAAGCATGTGTCAAACCTGGCTTGTAATTTGAACAGGGAATTTTTATTGGTCACATTGATAAGTTCTTCATCACATTGGCCCCTCCTGTAAGCCACAACCGCAAGAGTAGGATCGCGTTTCTCACAATATTTACCCACAACACGTGAATCATAGTATGGGTTGGTTGTGAGAAAATGCTCCGGATTGTTGTTACTTTCAATGATGATTTTACCCAAAGCATTGTGGACATGTACATCTTGGCTTCCCTCACTCACGAGATGCTCCAAAAACTGAGTGAGCAAACGGAGTCGATTCCTGCAAACCAGATCCCACACATGAGAACACTAATTTGATCAGAAGCTCGTAAAGATGATAAACCATCACAGAACTGGAGCATCAGAGAACCAGAGCAAGAAAGAGGCGAATCCACACCTCTTTTCACACTCATCAACAAGAGGCTCCACTGGTAGCAAAGATCGAACAGAAAGAATTAAGCCTTTTATGAAATCTTCTGGGCATTCATCATCTATCAGCTGCCCCACTACCAAAGGAGCATTTCCAGGGTTGACCTACCAAGAGAGGAAAACAATCTTAGAAACTATACAAAAAGTGAATGCAGAAAGTCGATGCTGGAAGTCATAAGACCTCGTACCTTCTGGACATAGCCCTCAATATATCGAAGCATGTTATTTGTGTAAAGATAATGTGTGAGATCAGGCACAAAGCCAAAACGATCACAAACATTAATTAGTGGCCGTGCATCAGGAAGTTTGGCCTCCATCAGGAAATTTTTAGTCTTCTCAGGGTCATAGAAATTTGACTCTCTAGTCACACGTTCCACCTCTTTAATTTGTCCAGTTTTAGCAGCAGCCTCAATGTACTTGAAGTGAATGTCAGGATCCTCACTGGCACAATTGACAAGAAAGGAGAGAGCTTCATCCAAAATACCAACACAGCAGTTTTAAGTGAACTATGAACAAATAACAGGGAAATATATCCCTCACTAACCTGGAGCTCAAGTACGAGCCTAGGAAAAAATACAACCCCTCATACGACTTGAATTGTTCAAAAATCTTTATGCATGCATCAACACCCAACTGCTCACAATATTCCTTGGCAACCTGTACACATATCTTTCATGTAGTTACTGAAAATGGGAGAGGAGAAATTTAAGAAGAAAAGGAAAGATAAAACACCTGTACGATAATCTGAAGATTGCCCCTCAGATTGACCAACAAAAGGTCCTTCATGCACTCCAGAGCCCACTCTCGCGATAGTGTACCAAAAAACTCAACAAGTGACTGCAGGTAATCCCAAAATATTAGGCCCAATTTCAGAGTACCCACCAAAAAAAAAGGAAACAAAAAAAAAAAATGCAAACCTGTGGCTCAATAGCATGTGTGTTCACAATGACACGTTTGATATCTGGCAGCTCAGTATAGTGCTGTAAGATAATAGATAGTCAACTTCAGAATAACCGAATTTCACATATTACACATGAGATTAACACAGAAATCTCAGGATATATACCTGAAGGGCCCTAACAAAGAGACCTGCTTTTTCACAAAGTTGGGCAATTCGAGGACGATCATAGTGACTGAACATGCCATTAGCCAAGATGGCATCAGCTACATTTGGAAAAGTGACCAGATTGATTTCAAGAACCTATGATGTTGAAGCCTTGTTAGTGACAAAAGTCACAAATATATTCATATAAAACTACAGAGTATCCTTGGTACTGATATTATCAACTACCTTTGTCTGAAGAAAAGCATGTTCTGGCAAATTTGGTTTTAGTACATCTAACAAGAATGCAGTCGCTTCTCGGATCAAATTCCTCTGCACGTGCCAGATGGAATCAGACATATTACATGCTTATGCAAAAAAATGAATATGACTATTTACCAAACAAAAAAAAAAAAAATATGACTAGCAACCTTAGATAAGCCCTTGTAGCATCATGCGTACGTTGCTACAAAGAGCAACAAATTAAAATACAGAGAGCGGCCTAAAAAATTGAAAACCATAACAGATTAACTGAAACAATGTTATAGCCAAACCTGAAGAAAGAGATCTGTTATAGTGTTGTAATCCACTGGACAGCCTCCCTCCATTTGGGACATCATTAATGCAAAGTTGACAGCTCCCTGAAGTAAAGAAATCAGAAAAATTTCTATGTTTAGATGGTGTGAGAAAAATGTTAAAACATAATATATTCAATGATCACACAAGCATGTGTGCGGCCCACAGCACACACCAACAGGGATGCAATCCACATAAGTTTATATGAATTTTTTGGCCAAAAAGGGGTTTTTATAAAAATGTCCAAGCTGTCATCCTCCCCTTCCACCTCCCTCTTCACGAAAAAACCACCTGAACCTAGCTATTTCTTTCTTCTTCCTTTTCTTTTTTTTTTTGTGGGTCAAAGGACACTAGCTATTTCATGCACCAGTTTTTTATGGACTATGCATGCATCTGAAACAAAATCTACCCAACATTACGCTAACTTGCTGCAAAACCAAATATTATGCTATTCCAAGGTCAACATAAGCAGTGAAAAATGCAGGGTAAGGGATTCACTGAACTAAGGCCATCAATGCCCTTCAGTAGTCCAAATAGAGTAAGGACAGAAAGGTAAATTACCCACAAGGCAAAAATTACAGTAAGAACAATTTTACATTTTAATCCAAGTAGGTTAATAAGAATTATAGTGAGCTGAAAGAGCAAACAAGAACCATAGTCACATGACTCATACACTGCACCAGTTATACCACCCTTTCCCATGCCACATAACAAATTTTGGTGAAAATATGTCTGCACATGTGATCAGTTGCTCATGTGCATAGCCATGGGGGTATTAGTAGCTATACTGCAGTTGCTTTTCTTTTTGCCTAGGACAGAGACACGGTAAGAGAGGTAATATCAGATATGACTGCAGAGAGCAAACCTGAGGATCTGTTCGCAGAATTGTCTGCAAAAGGAAGAGATAGTCTGGCGTGTACCCAACCTAGAAGACAAAAGGCAGCAATAAGATTCAAAAAACTGAAGTGACGAAATAGCAACAAGAGGACTGTAAAAATGTATAGAGCATTCAAAACCCTACATAAAACAAAGGATAGGAAAGTTCTGCTGACCTGCTTTGAGTATATCAGAATTTTGTCAAACTCTCGCCTCTCAGCAAAAGCTGCAACTACCTTTGGAGTTGCTCTGGCTTTGATATATATTTTCAATGCGAGGTCATTATCAACGGTCTGCAATGAAAAGACCAAGTATATAAGCAGAAAAACACCTACATATACAGACTAACCTATTCTTATATCCAGGAACTATTCAACATCATGTAGATCTTAGAACTAAAGAAGTTGAAAGAAAGAAAGAACATTAATAAAAACCCCACCTTCACAAGATCCCCAAGTTCCTCACTGCATTCCAGCTTATCCTCAGCCAACCAGTTCTCAAGAAGGTTTTTCTTGTTTTGATTCACGACCAGGCGTGATAGCTCCAATGACTCAAATGCATTAAGCTTTCCCCTGGTTAAAAGGGTCCCAAAGTATTGCAATAGAGGTGGTGTTTGCCCAGATTGCACTGGGACACTCTGCAGTATTGGCAAGGATGAAAAGTTCATATCTTCTGTCAAATAATATTCCAGGAGAGCTGTTACAATTTCTATTATTGCAGAAAAGAAGCCATAGATATAATCAGTCCCTGATAGAAACTCTTCTTACCATACTAAGCAATTTTATCAATAAGACAGTCTCCATTAGTCAGGTAATTCTTCAAACCATGGATTAATTTCCGAATAAGGAGAAGAAAGCTACAACAGAATCTGAAAACTGAATCATCTAATAAAAAATACATATACCCAGATTTTTCATACTATGACGGTAATGAACAACTTCAGTCAGGACCATGGAACGGGGTTGTATTTGTACAAGAAAAAGATGTACCAATATGATCACCAAAAAACCTATTCTAAATGTCAGAAAGATAAGCACCTGAAATTTAGCAACTGTGTCCGGGGTGCGAAGTATTCCTTGCGGAGACTCAGCAGCAAGCTCAGCAGCCTCTTTGTATTTAGTTTGAGCAAAGAGTTCTTGGAAACGTTGCACAACCTGATAAATTTGGAAATGTATTCTGATCTCATTATGCAAGTTATATCTGCTCTGAGGTATTTAAAAATTTACAAGAGCACATTTGACATGCTCTCAGAGTGACCACATCAAGCAGAACTAAAAGTACGGTTATATTAAGAAAACTATAACTGCTTCAAGGCATATTTGTCAATCACATCTCAAATTTCAGGAACAAAAAAAATACCAAGATAAAACCTCCAGATCAACCAAACAAAGAATCAAATTTGATTAGTCTACTTCATTATAGGAGAACTGAACTCACTAGGTTCAAGGTTGTGCAACTGTTCCATTTGCCTTGATTACACAACTGAAGTTCAATGATAGGCCTATGGGAGCACGAGTATGTGCCAAGATAGACAGAACAGAGATGAACATAGAGGAGATTCTTTGATTGATAGAAAAGAGATACAAAGGGCACAGAATGGCCACATGCATATGTAGATAAATTCTAATATACCCAAACCAATCAGTTTTGCCCTCATTTGGTCACAAGTTATGCCATACTTACTCGTACACCATCAATCATCCAGTATGTAGACAAATTACTCAGAATTATGAGTATAATGCATTACCAGCTGCTCTGCACCAGGAAGATTTCCTCTCTTTGCAAGATTCACAGCAAGCTCCAAGTTGTTCAGCTGCAGAATCACCAAATTATAGTTAACACGATAAATGAGCATCCGAGGTGAAATTTGAGGAATATGAAGATACACAAATCCGATGCACTTACTTGGCCACTAACAAAAGGCACAATCGTTGCCTCATTTACAGTAGCCAATAAGACCTGGCCACGCCTGTTTACAGCATAAAAACCACCAACTGATGAAGCTTCTGCAGTTAGAAATACTGGATCTGGACTAATTCTGTTTCTGTATACAGCAGTAGCTGTCTCCAAATCATAGACAAATAGCAGCCCAAGTTTGGTGATCACATATATCAAACTGTATTTGTGGGATATCTGCACCAAATAAATCCAAAATCTAATTCATATGCAGCAATTTTCTAACATTTTCAGGAGAATCAAACATCACCACCCAATACCTGCATTGCCACTGGAAAATCATCACCAAAATCAGGAGGAAAAAAAAGATCCGCTTGTTTCTTCGTAAAAGACAGCTTCCCTGCTAATATAAGTGCATTGTTAGAAGAAGCAAGCAATAGATAAGATCCAGATGGAATCTTGAGATTCGTGAAAGAATGAAAGGAAGAGACTAGAATCATATGACACAATGTAACGACACCTGGTTGGGCACCCAGCTCGATAACATGTAACTTTGATGCAATTTGACCAGCATTAACAGTCTTCGTTGCAAAGGAGATGAGAGTTGAAGGATTCTCATTCCCAGGAACCTGTACATGAGGAGGAGACAGATTAACAGGTTCACAACCGAAGCATGTGATCCAAAAGATTAAAAAGATAGGTGAAGTGCCCGCACTTTATAAGTTGCAAATGATGCAGCATGTGCTTCAAGGGCTTGACTACGCTGCTGCTCCACAGAGAAAAGTTGCATATTCCCCTTCACCAGTTGTGGCCGCTAGAAGAGAGATTTGGACATCAAAGTTACTTGACCATCAAAGGTGACTAGAAATTTTAGAAACACGAAAACTATTGACACCACACATGCTTTATAGAAAGTCTGAATAATGATGCACCGACCACAAACTTCACACTTCCATAGAGAAAAAGTTTCAGAAAGAATTAGAAACATGATGACAGATAAAGAATGAACCCCAAGAGTGCAGAACCACGGCATTCACAGACACATTTCATGGGCCACTGAGATTTGAGAAACCATCTCCACTAGAATTAGAGCAGTGTAAATTTAAAAAAGAGTCAAGTCAAATCATACTGTCACACGACTCGCGTGCCCCTACAACAGACATGCTTCTCTTTTTTTTTCCATAATTAGCAATTGGAAGGGAGAAAGTCCTTTTTTTCATATTCACCTACAGCTACAGGTGGCCACTCAAGAGACTTTTTTCTCTTATTCTTCTTCATGTGAATTTTTCTCCAACACAGAACAAATTCTTTTAAATACCTTTATTCAGATAAACAACAGAATACATTCTACGTACCTCAGGCGAACCAGGAGCAATTCCAATCAAAACCAACCATTTTTCGGAAGGGTCACATCGATAATTTATTATCTGGTTGTTGACAAGATTAGCTGTTCTGTCAAACATCTTTACAGGCTCAGCATCACCTGAAGATAGGTTATCATTTAGAAACATACAATGGATAACATTCTGAAGTAGAAGACCTGATAGCACACACATTAGTACGCCTACAATACACATCAGACAAGATGGTGACAAAAACTAAAGTAAAGCACCATCAACTGTAATTAATTGTAGCATAAAAAAGCCAGGTACCTTCAATTGTCCAATGATATACCGAGGTTTGGGTGACAAGACCCAACAATTTGGGAGTAATCCACTTCCAAAAGACAACCTATACATGGAAGAACCTGAATTAGGTCAACCTCCAAGCCTTTCGGGAAAAAGATAACATCAGATAAAGGGGGAAGCAAGTGGACAGCACCTGCTCTGGCATCTGATAAGACTTCATTTTTGCTTTCATCTCAATGTTGAATATTTGCAAGTGATCTTGAGTGGTTCCGGAAAGTTGGGCTTCACAAAGGATGTAACAGCTAATTAACAAGGGCACGTAACAACGTAAAAAGAAAAATGAAGAAGATATGTCACTAAAGTGCATTCAACTCCATGCCTGGAGAGAAATTCACCACACTGATGCTGCACCACAAACTGTCGTTTCAAGATTTTGGCAGAAGTACACATTCATGGCTTTGACAAGTTACCAACTTCCAGAGAAACACTGTCTAACCCAATACTTTTTATGCAATCTATCTCAACTGACCAGACATCAAGAGGCAAAAAACCCAGATTGGCATAGAAACGTGATTCATCTAATGTTTCATCCATCACATATTGGCCTGATATACTAACCATAAACATCCACTATCGAGTTACTCTCAATTAGGGGACCCATCTGCTAAGATTTGTCAGTTTGACCAAACTTGAGAAACCATAAGAAATTGAGAAATATGAAGAGATGTGTAGAAACATTCTTTCACTACACAATAACATCTCGGAACTTACACACCCTAAACGTCCTGCTGTGGCTAATTATATGAGCAATTGACAGGTAACAAGAATCCCAACATTGGGCAAATTTATCACGATAAACAGTAAGAAAGGACAGGTCCATTACGCCTGGCTACCAAATCGCTATGTCCCACAAAGAAGGTAAAAGTGCACAGTAATTGAGCGATCAAAGCAATACGAACTATGGATACAGCAGTTCACACATATTCTACAGTAAAAGGGCAGCGACATATGAATTTAGTAGAAAGCTAAACTGAGTATCAAATGGTTCTCAGAAACAAGTCCACCACACCTTTCAAAGCAAGAATTCTAGAATTCGGGTTCATCAGTGCTGAGTCCGCAGTAATAGGCCTCCTCAAAGGTTGCATAGGCATGCTCATGTCGATGATGACCACGCTATTCTGAGGTGCCGTTTCGCGCACGCAGATGTACTTCTCGGATTCCATCGTGACATGCGTAAAGGTGATGAACTGTGGACTGATGCCCAGGCTCGGAAGCTGCAAGCAAAAAAAGATCAGACCAGTAGACACCTCAATTACTCGCTAAAAGCAGAGAAGGAAGCTAAACCCCATCTCTAACTTCCCAAGCCCTCCAGTCACGCGACCAATTTCAAACCGCTTGAATACCGAGTCAAATCACCAGCGTCGTCTCCGCTGATCTGAACTGAAATCGAAGTCGCCCTATCCAAACTAGGGCACCAAATCATCGCGCCTAGCCTAGCGCAAACAGTAGCTACGATACGAATTCACCCAAACTGTACGACTGTCAGTGATCTAAGACCACTCGAAAAAAACCATCGACGATCTCAAAACCACGACGACGCGTCTCAAAATCCCGCCCGCACGCGCTCTTCGCGTCCGCAGCTGGAAATTGAGCTTCGCTTGGACACGCTCCGATCAAGCGGCGAGACGACGCTTCGGTAACGAAGGACGGGGAACGTGAACTGACCGTCAAGGCCTCCTTCATGGTGATCGGAGCGTTGGCGGCCGCCATGGTCGGTCGGATCGGCGGGCGGCCGGTTCGGTTCGGGTCGGGCCGGGGCGGATGGATCGGATCCCCGCGGCCGGGAAATGGATCGCTGCGAGATCTCGCGGCAGTGAAGCTCCGCCAGAACCCTCAGCGCAGCGCAGAAAGAAAGAGGAGAGAGAGAGAGAGATAGAGAAAGATAATATATCGTGGGATTCTTTTATAAAAGGGACGTGAAATGATGGAACTCCGGAGGAGACCTGACTGGGGTCTGACGCGATGCGGAAAAGTAAGAAAATTCAATGATGCCCTTTAAGCTTCTTTATTGCTCTTTCTTTCTCGGTTAATTGCACTGAAAATTCTACGCTTGACATTTGTGATATAAATACTTTAGATTTTTTTTAATCATGAAAAATCACAAATTTATACTAGTGTGATTGGTATATTTTTTATGGAACTGAATAAAAAGAATATAAATCTTCTCTAATTGTATTATTTCTATTTCACATTCAAACTTTTGTATTCTTTTGTCTTTCAATTTGCAATCGTTTGTCCCAATTTGTTTGAAATGGGTTTTCCTTTCCTTGTTGGGATAAATACATTGTTATGAAATAATAATTGAGTTCTAATCTTTTAAAAAATACAATTAAATCATAAAATTTGTCAAATTTATGTTATTAAATCATTATATTAAGTCCGTTCAACTTAACTAATCAAAAATGATGATGTAGTTTTTTTATTAATTTAACTATCATGTGCAATGATTTTGATATCCTAAAATTTGACCTCTTTTGAAATATATGAAATAGTTATTTTTTCAATACATTGATAGTTTAGGTCATATTAAAATTGCATTTGATCAATTTCAACCATGGATTTTAATCCGATTTCGAGTATCGACTTTCAAGGATTCAAAGATCAACCTATCAGACATCGCCTCAATTATCTATCAATTTATTAGTAAGCCTTAATCTTTGGACAAGGATTAGTAGATCGAGAATTGAAAGTTGGAAAGGGAGCCGGGCCAAGCGAAGGCCCAATGGGCCTCACGCCCAAATTAAAGTTCCAAATGGATGAGTTAAGCCCAAGTCTAAGTTTGTCAAGCCTAAACCCAAGCCCTAATGAATAGTGTGCGTGAATAGTAACCTAGCCTCTGGAAGCCTAATTTTAGGCTTGCCTTCAAAGTCTTAATTCATTAATATTCCTTGACTTGAAGTCCTAACCTAGGGAGCAAGAGCACATCTTGGCCCTCCATTCCAACTTTGAAGAGCAAGGGTAGATTTCAACCACACAATTGTCTAAACCTTTTCCTCAAGTTTTCATATTTTTCCCTCATTTCTCTCACTTTCTCTCTCTACCCATCCCTTTGGACGAATTTTCCTTCATCCCTCTCTCTCATCTCATACCCATTCCTCTCTCTTTCTCTCTTGGTTTGCTACCCTACGTCATCGTATTGTGCCACCTTACCATTTGTTGTCCCTCAAGCCGCAAGCCACCATCACCACCGGACCACCACCAAGCCACCAAGCTTCCTTGATTGTGAGCTCAAGCTATTTTGCCATTGCTGTGGTGTCGCCGTTCGAACTGTGAGTTCCACGTTCTTGTCATTGTTGTGCTACGGTTGCCATTAGCTAACTGTTGATATAAAACCATGAGTTAACTTCCTAATACTTTATTAGGAAGTTAATTGTGTATATGAGTGGTTTATATTAAGGCTAATGGTAATTAATATGGTTTAGTTGATAGGTTGTCACAATAGGTGATAAGTAGCCTTGATAGGTTATCGCGATAGGTGATAAGTGAACTTGATAGGTTATCAAGATAGGTGATAAGTGAACTTGATAGGTTATCAAGAATAGGTGATAAGTTATCATCAAATGGACGATGAGCTATCAAGAAATTGGAGATAAGCTATCACCAAACGGGTGATAAGTTATCAAAATAGAAATTTTGGAAAAATTGTTCTTGGGCGATAAGAAACAATTTTTGATCACCAAAACTTGTTCCGGTAAAAAATGATAAACACATTTGATAAATTTATATTATTTTTTATTTATTTTAAATCTTTTTATTTTATTTTTCCTTTTTTCCTTTCTTTTTTATTTTTTATTCTTTCGGCTGGTCGCCGGCCTCCGACAACCGGACAATAATCTGTTTCTTCAAAATCGTTTATGGAACAAGAAACAATTTTTTTTTGTTTCTCATTTCTGTTCTTTTTGTATTCGCAAAAACGCAAACAAACGCGTTTACGTTCTTTTTTTGTTTCCGGAACAAAAAAACAAAATTTCTGTTCATAAACAAAAAAAAAAAAGAATGAAAACTATAAATCTATCACTAAATGGACTTTAAGCTATTGGTTTAGGGTTGATAAGCATCGCAATAGTGATAAGAGGTGATGTTTATGTGTTTTATACTTGATTTAAGGGATGAATCTATGCATGTTTTATGTTGGTTTAATTTTGTGATGCCATGAAAATTTATTGCCCAAGTTAGAAACCTTGTATACTATTTTTAAAAGAAGGTTTTACTCACAAGAAAATGGTAAATTTGAGGTGTCATGTTTGGACGACATGTTTTATGTGTTAAATGGGGCAATTGGGGCTTTAAAATGAAAGTATGCAAAATTTGACGGGTTGATTTTAAGTACATGACCGCATGTGATTATTTTATCGGAATTTTAAGTGTAAAGATTTCCCAAGATTTATTATTTGAGCATGAACTCTTTTACACTAGGCTAATTGATGGTGGATAAAAATTGGCTTGAGTGTTGACGTGCTTGAGTGGTCACTTAATTGAACCCATCACCCAACGGGAGTTTGGGGGTGATGTCCAATGTTTATCGCATGCCCAACGGGGGTTTGGACGCTGAGTCGCAGTTAAGGCTAAGCCGATGCTCATTTATGGAATGCTATCTAGACGAGGGTTCTAGACATTGTCATGCCCAATGGGGCGGGACGATGCCCCTAGAAGACCACCAACCCTTGTGGTGGATGTGGCCCGAGAGGTCGTAATAATTGAAACATGTGTATTGGCAATGCGCATGATACTATGAAATGTGTTTTGATTATTAGCTATGCTTAATTGGCATATGTGATTAACTAATGTGCAAGATAAGCCAAGGTGAGATAAGGATGCCTACGGGTTACTTGACAACTTTAATATTTGTTATTGGGGTTGATTGCATGACCATGTTTGTAGTTAAGGCAAAGTAAGGGTTGCTTTGTTATTGATTTGCCATAAATAAGGCTGCCTTCGAGATGAATTAGCGTCCTAGTTGAGGCTTAGGTTGTTAACTCACTAAAATATTAATATCTCACTCCATTGTTGTTTAATATTTTTCAGGTCCATGGTATGGAGAACCGTCATACTCATTTTGGGGTCCCTTTGCAGATGAGAGATTTGGGCTAGCGTTAGTGAAATTTAGATTAACCCTAACTTATTGTTGGTTTTTGTTGGTTGGTTGGAAGTTGCTAATGTAGGGCTTGTAATCACTAGACTTCTCGGGGTTAACAATAAATTTGTAATTGAAGTGTTTGGTTTGATGTTGTGGTGTTTTATGTGCTATCCTTGTTATATTTGTTATGATTGACTGAGTGTTGTTTATAGTAAATGCTTTCGCTTGCGTTTAATTGAAAGATAAAAATAATGAGTCGACAACACATCTTAGGACGTCGCAAATTTATTGACTTAATGAGATGTTTGCATGTTCGGAGGTTTGGGATGTGACAACGATAATGTGACTAAAATGATATCATTTTGGTTCAAATCTAAATTTTTTAATGTAAAGTTTAAAGATATGTTATAAATAAGAAAACTTAACAAATAAATACAAAAAAGGAAGGAAGGAAAACGCAAATGACAGTTTATGGCCTTCGCCATCCCACCGTTGCCCCGATGATGGTGGGGATAGCCGGCGGCAATCTGGCCCTTCGCAATGATGTTGGGGCTTGTGTTCGGTCATCACATCAATTTTCCTTTTCCTTTCCTTTTTCGTGTTTTTTAAGTTTATTTATTTTTATTAATTTTTGAATATAAATTGTATCGAATCTGGACAAAAACGATATCATTTATATTTCACAATAGAAAAAAATAATTAAAAAAAGCGACGGCGAGATTTTCCTTTAGCCAAACCGTCGTTCAAGCAATAGTTGATCACTTGCTTCGCATTCATTGCCAAATTACAAGACGTTCAAATTTGATTTCCCCAATGAAGAGATCTTGTTTGTGTGCACGCTACTCTACTTCCCTATATCTTTTATTTTTTAATCCAATAAAAGAGTGAATACCCATAATTTTATTTTAAAAAGTCAAATTAAACTAGCGGTTAATCCATATGATCTAGTAGATTAAAATGCATAATGAGGATGATATCTTTATATAACTATTCACTTATCCGCAAATATAATTGTTTTCGCCCTTGGCACTTTGTGAGCACACGTGGATATTCATCGACTAAAGTATGGACTTCTCATTCAATCATCTAATTTTAGCAATTTTTACAATTGGGTCCTCAAATACTATATATATATTTTGGGTGCAAATGAGGTCTCCTGACTTATTTATCTTTCCAATTAACATACTTAGTTATTTTAATGTGATTGTTTGATGTGCCTTCTCTTTTCTTCACTACACTAAATTTTAGAATTTAGAAAGTCTTTTCTCTCCCATTTATTTTATGATATTAAAGAAAGGTACATCAAATAGCCTGCCAATATAATTAAATTTAATAACTGAGAAAATAAATTGATTGAAAAATACTTAGAAAATGAGAGGAATTAATTTGCATAAAAAAAAAGTCGAGGAGCCAATTCAAAAATTGCACAAATTAGAGGATAAATGTGGATTTATTCCAAACCGATATGTACAATTATATAATTTTTTCAAAAACATGAATTTCAATTTGGATGGCACGATTTCTATCTATATCAAATTAAATCCATGACATTAAAGTGATTACCCTATTCATTCTTTTTACTATCTTTTCTATTTTAATTAAGGATCCATTTGTCATAGTTATGCACTTCGCGTGATTTTCTTTTAATGAATTAAATTTTTTATTGTATTTTTATATATTATTGTAACATTTTACATGCTCCACACAAAAGCCATTAGTAAGAAAAAAAAGACAAATTATTTAATAGATTTAAAAAAAGGTTAATACCTTAAAAAACCCCAAACTGGTACACTTGTGACAAATTTACCCCAAACTATTTTTTTGATAATGAAAAATCCTAAACTGGTAAACTTGTGACAAATTTATTCCGACCGATTATAAAAAATCCTAAACCGGTACATTTATGACAAATTTACCACAAACTAATTTATTCGACTGCAAAAAACCCTAAACTGGTAAATTTGTAACAAATTTACCCTATGCTAAATTGGATTAATACCACAAAAAATCATTAAATTGTAAACTATGACAAACGGAACGTAAAATCCTAAATTTGTATACTTGGTTAACTGTCACGTGTCATTTAACTTAATAATTTGAGAATAAAATTTAACGAAAACTAACAGAGGGTAAATTTGTCACAAGTGTACCAGTTTGAGATAAATTTGTCAAAAATATACCAGTTTGGGGTTTTTGGTGGTCAAAAAAATAGTTTGGGGTAAATTTGTCACAAGTGTACCTGCTTTGGGGTTTTTTAAGGTATTATCCCTTTAAAAAACTTGAAAGTCTCTTTTTTTATCATTGCTCTTGTAAAAACTTATTTATTATTTGTCTGTCAAAAGCTCGCTTTCTTTATGAATTTGTTTATTTTTTATTTCATTAATCTAAAATGTGTATATCCCAAATCTCTTTATTTAATATATTAAAGAACATATATTTTTCCCTTGCTATTGGTGAGATATTTTTACAAATTTGTAAGATGCTATATAATATCTAGGAATACACTAAAAACATTTGCACACGGAGGCATCTTGATAATTTATGGTATTCATTTCATGGATGATAATTTCTGTCAATTCAATAATGAGAGATCATCGGCATTTTTAAAATTTTTATTATTTTATGCAAATTTTTTTATATAATTAAATTTCATTTTTGAAAGTTTTTCATAGGAGAATTTAATTGTGATTCGGTTTTCATTTTTCCTCATCCGATAATCCAATCATATGACATAAAAGAAAACTAATAAGAAGGGGTTTGATGATGATATGAATAACAAAAGTGAAAATATTTAAACAAGTGATTACGTCAAAAAATTGTCCATATAATTTTTTTGTTAGATTCTACTTAACAATTTATTCTTAAATTTGCTTGACAATGTCGAAAGGAATTAGAGGTTTCTTGGAAATTTCTTTTTATGACAAAACTAAATTTCATGGAAGTAAAAATTAACAATGAAAAAAACATATTGCCTT
Organism: Eucalyptus victrix; assembly: GCA_016097545.1. Taxonomy (NCBI): domain Eukaryota; kingdom Viridiplantae; phylum Streptophyta; class Magnoliopsida; order Myrtales; family Myrtaceae; genus Eucalyptus; species Eucalyptus victrix. Next base: position 48,763,180 of record CM027841.1, on the reverse strand, counting down.
TAATATATCTGTGATACCTATAATAAAGAAAAATTAAATATGTAAAATTATTTATTATGGTAACTAAATCCATTAGAGAAATAGGAAAACTAAAAAAAGAAAAAAAAAAAGAAAGCTAATAAATTTGAGGCCGTCGTTTAAATTGCAATTGAATGATTAATGACATTTTTATTCTTTTTGATGAAAACCAGGTATATATTTTTTTTTTTTGGTAAGCAAGCGAGCAAAAACCGAAAATTACATCATTACTTTCCTGATAAAATATGATCCAATCTCATCCTCTCACAATAATGAAAAAAGGAAACAATAGCCTATCCAATACATAATTATATGGATGGATGAATTATGGTGACTAAATCTCATAGAAAAACTCAAAAAATGAAAAGTTAATAAATTCAGGGCCAGCACTTAAATTGCAATTAAATAACCGAGGATAAATTGTATCTTTCTGATGAAAATTGAGTGGATTTTTTCGTTAAGTAGAGGGGCAGAAATGGAAAATTATATCACTTCTTTCCTAATAAAATAATATCCAATTTGATCCCCTAACAATAAAGAACGGACTGCTATTCTTCCAGTGAATTATAGACTGTTATCCGATTATTTCTGATTTATTATTTAGGACTGGAAATAGCACCGCCATGCCGAAAGTCACTCCAAATCGAAATCCATACAAATTGAAAAACAGGATTTCCCGGGAAGAGCAATGAAGCTCTCGTCACTAGCTTCCTGTCTCTCTCCCAGCACTCCTTCCCGTCTCAGAACGAGCAGCAAACCACGCGCCATGGAGGACGGAGACGGAGCACCGAAAATGGCGGTCCAGTATGAACTGAGGCCGGGGCAGACTCGTCTCTTCCACGAGCTCCCCTCCGGTCTGTCCATAGAGGTCATTGCACAAGAAAGCGACAACAAAAGCGGTGGAGACCCTCAACCCACCGCTAGTGTTTGTGCACGGGAGCTACCACGCCGCCTGGTGCTGGGCCGAGCATTGGCTGCCTTTCTTCTCCAGCCATGGGTTCGACTGCTATGCCGTCAGCTTACTCGGTCAGGTAACAAAGAGGCGTGCAGTTTGAAACTTCGAGTTTAAAATGGTGCAGCACGGAGTTTGCTCTCTCATGGCTAATTTGAACCCAGCTTACTTCTCCAAGAACCTTCAGATTCTAAACGCACATTAGCATTCGTTTCTAATCTCTGTTCTTGGTCTGGAAATATGACGTGAACCCCACCTTCCCTTTTCTTGTCAGGGTGAAAGTGATGCACCATCCACTCCTGTTGCTGGTTCCCTCCAGGTATCTTGGCTCTTTGACCTGAGAATCTCTTCAAGGGGCTAATGCCATTTTCCCCCCTTTTTCCCTTTAGACTATTTAGACATAAAGAGCTGAGTGGCACTGTCCTTATTTATGCTCCTCTCACGTTGTGCTATAGACACATGCGGCCGATATTGCGGACTACATTGACAAAAAACTTAGCTCGCCTCCGGTTCTGATTGGACATTCATTCGGAGGGCTTTTTGTCCAGCACTACATAGCAAACATGAGAAATGAGCAAGGTGCAGGTTAGCTTCTAGCTGGTTTAAGTCTGCATTCTAAGATACATGCATCGTTGTGGTAGTAGCTCTAAGCCTTTGAGGCTCTTGTGAAGCTCTTGCTTCCTAGCAGCAAAGGATTTGAAAGCAGACATTCACGTGTTGAGTGGAGATATGCTTCCACAATCTTGGTTCCCAATAACATGTTATTCATATGCATCAAGATGGTCTTTGTACGATATGGATATGGGCATCTCTTTTAGCATATTTGAACGGAGACGCGTATCTCAAATTTTTTATCTGAGCCCTGGGGCAGAAATCACACTGCGTGCACCTCATAAGGCTTGAATCTTTTCAGCTTTCTACTAGTGTTAATGCGTACTTCATGCATGGATCCATTCCTGATCGCTACTTGGATGTGCTTATTCTTTCATGGAAGTCTCTTACATTCATCTGTATTCGACATTTTAGTCATATATTCATTTGACGTTCATCCTGTTATGTGTTTTTTCTTTCTATTTAGAGAGGGATGGTTTGTTCCCAGACGTCGAAGGAGCTGTGCTTCTTTGCTCCGTACCTCCTTCCGGCAATAGGTGATTTCAGATCCCATAAGAAATACATGCCCTTTACTGATTATTAAGGGCTCCACTAATGCTTTCTCCTTTTTGTTTAGGGGCATGGCGTGGCGGTTTCTCTTTACCAAACCTATAGCAATTTATAAGGTAGTTTCTTATCGTCAAGAGAAACTATTCTCCTTGTCTCATTTCCAGTGTGACTTGATTTGATAGTGAAGTGCCTTTGAATTTGATAGGCCATTCGCAGCATGGCTTTTAAAGGCTTTCAAACTTCTCTTCCGCTTTGTAAGGAGACATTCTTTTCTGCTGCAATGGAGGATCATCTGGTGCAACGGTAGGTTCCCTTGCTTGTTCTTTCGTATGAGAATCTTCTTCAATATTCATTCTGTCAAATGTCAAGTTAGACATCCGTTAAATAATTATGTCTAAATGAAGAAATTTTTTTTATCACCTCAATGCATTTCTGACAATCTTGGGGGCCTAAGACTTTCCCTTTTTCCTGTAGTTACCAGGAACTACTGAAGGGTAGTTCAAGGATGCGGGTAATTGATGTAGGGCAGATGAATGCTTCTCTTCCAGCTCCATTGCCGAAATCTTCCGTTCATATTCTCGTAGTGGGCGCAAATGATGATTTCTTACTGGTAAATTACTAAATTCTAAAGCCTCTGTTGCTTTCATCATCTGTGCCGGTAACACAAGGGTAGCCTAGGAATGAGCATTCGTCTCTAAATCCTTCTCAAGGATAAGTATGCGAAATGGTACACTCTGCTCGGAGCCTTCGAAGGCCTATGTCTGCATAGACCATATGTTTTTTTTTTTTTTTTCTCTCTATAAACCATCAATGACTTTGCATTAGCTGTTTCTCTAAGGTCGGGACTCCCGCTCACGTTTCTCCTCCGTTTTGTACTTAGGATGCTCAAGCCATACGAGAAACGGCTGAATACTATGGTGTGCCGCCGATTTGCGTGGAAGGGGTGGCTCATGACATGATGCTAGATTGCTCGTGGGAGAAAGGCGCGGACGTTATCATGTCATGGCTGAAGGGTTTGCGAAAGGACCAGAGATAAATCGCGTTTCTTTTCGGTCCAGTCTCCGTTTTGGTCTAGAGCACAGACCGTGCTCGAAGCTCGCTTCCTCGAAACAGATGATCCAACTCAGTTGTGATTTCAAGAAAAGCGCCGAGCAACATGTCTGCCGGTCCATCATTTGGTGTCGGTTTTTCGCCATATGCTGCAGAAACTATTTGTACTTTATAGAGATTTTATGATTGCATTATTCATTCGTGAGTTTGGCTTTCGAGGATGTTGTAAGGGTTTCTCTCCATCTGCTTATAGAATCGTCGTGCAATAACACCGTCGGAAATCCGGCAACCGATGCCACAACCATCCGAAGAGGATCTCCTCTTGGTTCTGGGTATGGTTCCCACATATACACCGACGATGCTGATGAATTTCAGGATATGAAGTTGAACCGACCGCCGTTAAGGCCTCCTTCATGGTGATCAGAGTAGTGGCAGCCGCCAGCGGCCGGTCGAGTCGGACGAATCAGATCCCACGGCCGGAAATGAATCGCCGCAAGATCTTGCGGCAATGAAGCTCGCCAGAACCCTCAGTGCAGAGAGAGAGAGAGAGAGAGAGAGAGGAGAGGGAAAAGAAGCGAGGGAGAGGGTGGGTCCGGGGGGACCAATTTATCGTGGATTCTTCCAAATAAAAACAAAAAACATACGGAAAATGACAATAACAGAATTTGGCCAATTATATAATGTCATGTTGAACTTTTTATTTAGTCGTAGGCTATATGAAAATATTTAATAGTGTCTCTCATTTTGAATTAATGGAAGTACTTCATTGAACTGAATCGGATTGATCAATCCTATTTAATCCCTATCTCGAAAATTAAGAATCAATCATTCCAATTTGATTCTCCATTCGCAAGTGAGATTAGCTCATATTAGGAATTAATCATCCCTATAATTTGGCACGTTGTAGAAAAGTAAGAAAATTCAATAATGTCCTAAACCTTGCTATTTATTTCTTTGTCTTTTGACTAGGAACTTTTTTCATATGTTATTAAGCCTTCACAATCTTTTTAAAACATTAATGGAGTAACGAATATTGATTTGACTTGTCTAAACATGATATATTATTTTGCTAATGCTACGTGTACATAAGACAATAATTATGTTTCGATTTTGCTAAATCGTTGTCGCGACCAATTTTTTTCGGCGTTTAAACCACCTAGGGTTTGGCTAATGGATTGTTAAGCCGAGACTTAACTCGGGCTCTCCCAAGCCCATACCAATTCGCGACTTAGGTTCAAGTTTTTAACATGTAATTGATTTTCAATTAGGAGTCGCCACTAATCTATTTTTGGTGGGTCGATTAGAAACCCAAGTAAAGTAACGGGAGATTTACTTTACTCCTACGAACCAGAGATTTATGAGTTCGGGGACTTGGTTACGCTAGATTTCTCTAACGCCCTTTCGGTACCTTTCTCTTTTATTTCGAAAAATGTTTGGCAGACAGCTTAAATTGATTTTAAAATCTATTTCCTAACATGTGAGGTGATCATGCGGTGCGCAAACCACCAATTTAACATCCAAGAAAGCAATGAATAAATTGCAAGACTTACCTCATAGAACGAAAGATCATCTGCTCTGTTAGATCAGAATTCACATCAACAATCCTAGATATGATTTCTAATTAACACGCAATTTCTTTTTTGTTTTCACTTAATTAATGAGAATTATGCTTTATGCAATGCATGCCACTATTTAACATAAAATGATATGACATGGCAACATGACTTAGCTATATGACCTAAGCAACATGACATAAATAAGCGTGTAGCCTATCCTAAGTATGAGATGGATTTATTCTAAAAGATAATTTTTTGTATTTTCCTTGAGATTCGAAATTAAAGAGATGTAACCCTTAAATATGCAATCTAAATTAATCTAATGACCAAAATCTAATGACAGGTAATTTCTAATTAAATGGGCCTAGCAAAAATCACTAAATGACGTGCATTGTATGAAACTAATTCTATATGACGTGCACGTGATTTTTATTTTCCTAATAAGCATGCAATCTATTTAGGAGAAATTATCTACACCTATAATATGCAATCTTAACATGCAATGACGTGCAAAGAATGCCCTAATTCTACATGACATACGCATAATGACTTTTTTTGTGTTTTTCCTTTTTTTCCCTTTTTTAAAATTTTGAAATTAATAATTGCCAAATAATTAAACATGCAATCCAAGTTTTAAAAAAATAGCAACCTAAATTGACTGATTTGATTTTTGATTTTTGATTTTTTTGATTTTTTTGAAATTCGAAATAAATAAATCTCTTATTCTAGACATGCAAAATAACCCCAAAACAAGTAATATCCTAAGATGCATCTAATCTAACTCAAATGTTTTTTTTTTCTTTTACGGGAGCAAACAAATAAAGGCATCAAGAACAACACGGCAACAAATCTAGCAAAATATCATCCATGTCCATTTAATTTTGGAAATAAATTGACGAATCATATATCGCACATGAGATCGGATTGGCCAATTTTAGACAAAATCACGAATCGTATCTCGAGCGTGAGATCGGATTGGTGATTTTTCCGTGCGATTACGGTCGTATTTCGAGCATGAAATCGGACCGTCAATCATATGCACGTTGCGAAATTAGGAAGATTTCCTAATTTAAAAGGCTACTCGAGATTTCACATATCTTAGCATATCGGAAATTTCCATCATAGACATCAACGAATATATCAAATAAGGAAACGGAATTTTCGGAAATTAGAATAGACAATTTTTACCTATCCCAAATATTGCTTCCAAATTTGGTCCTCGAACGGCGGCCGATTTGTGATGACCAACTATGCTTCAGAGCAAGCCGGCAAGGCATCTCAGCTTAGGATGCTCGAGCTGGTAATTCACGATGTGGTGCTCGGTTGACTGCAAAATCAGAACAAGTGTGCGGCGAGGACCAACGCAATATAAAAGATTAAAGAATTAAACCCCAAACCCTCGGCGTTTCCCCTGCTGCCATGCACCCCTATAATTCTATTTTTTTTTTTTTTTAATCTAACCCCCCTCTCCCACCAAAAGCCAAATTTCCACCGCCTCAGGCTACACAGAGGCCAATTCTTTCCCACGTGTTTGCCCTTTGGCTATAACTTTTCGGGAACTTCATGAGTGGCCGTGAATTCAAATATTCCATTGAGAATTCTCGTATTTTTCTTCTTTGATTTCAACCTTCACTTGAATGTGAACACGAGTGAATTTCTTCAAAACATTAATGGAGTCAACAAGTCAAAAACAAAGAAATATTGATTTGACTCATGTCTAAACATGGAGAGATCACGTATATATTATTTTGCGTGATGAAACAACTCCTGATGGTGAGCTCAGGGTTGGGATTAAAATAAGAATAATTATGTTTGAAGAACTGATTTTGCTAAATCTTCCCCTCGTAATCTCTTTTTTTGCGGCCGTGTGTTCTCACAAAAATTTAAAATGATCTTGAAGTATTGAGTGAGATATAATAGTAATGTGATCATAAATGATTATTATATTGCTTTGACGCGTAGATTTTGAATCATAGATGTAAGTCCCTTTCCTTGAATTATTGAGTGAGATATAATAGTAATGTGATCAGTTATTATATTGCTTTGACGCGTAGATTTTGAATCATAATTATTTTAAAGCAATTATTTGATGTGACAATTGTTTTCTCCACTACACTAAATTTTAGAATTTTGATAGTCTTTTTTCTACCATTTGTTTTGTAATATCAAGAGAAGGGAAAATTAAACAACTCGTCAATATCATTAAATTTAACAACTGAAAAAAGAAATTGATGGGGAAAAAAAAACAAGTTAGAGGATTCGATTTGCACCAAAAGAAGTTGAGGACTCAATTGAAAAGTTGCACGAGCTGGAGGGTGAATTTGGACTTATACCAAAAGGACATGCACAATTCTATAATTAAAAAAAAAAACTCGAATATCATTTTTCATTAAAGACGAGAAGCTGGCTCCCAATCGAAATCAGTACGAACTGAAGAGCAGGACTTCCCGGGAAGAGGAATGAAGCTCTCGTCAATGGCCGCTCCCCTCTCCCTCTGCGCTTATCCTCTCCCGACGCGCGCTCTTCCTTTCCGTGTCAGAGCGAGCAGCAGCATGCCGCGCGCCGCGGTCGACGGAGCCGGAGCGCCGAAAATGGCGGTCCGGTACGAGCTGCGGCCGGGGCAGAACCGCCTCCGCCACGAGCTCCCCTCCGGCCTGTCCATGGAGGTCATCGCGCAAGGGAGCGCCGACGAGAGCGGCGGGGACCTCAATCCGCCGCTGGTGTTCGTGCACGGGAGCTACCACGCCACCTGGTGCTGGGCCGAGCACTGGTTGCCTTTCTTCTCCAGCCGCGGGTTCGACTGCTTCGCCGTCAGCTTGCTCGGTCAGGTAAACGAAGGAAACAGGACCGTAACACGCGTCCCTCGCTGACGGATGGTCTCGGTCGATGCTCGTGTCTGTAACTCGAATTCTAGAGTTCCGTGCGAAAATTAAGAAGATGGTTGCCGGTTTTTCACTTCTTTGCTACATTTACTGAGCGAGAGGCATCTTGGAGATGGAGGCAGCGGAATGCACGTCTATTCTACGTAATTGGAATGATCATCTGCGTGGAATTCGGGAAATTTCAGAATTACGAAGTTTCATGATGGCTCGTTCGCTGTTGATGAACTTGGTCCTTGAAATGATCTAAAATGAAATGAGAGGGTTGGATTGAGATATATGGTTCTTATGAGTGCGGGCATTTGGTATTAAAAAGTTAATGCCTTTGTCAAATGAGAGACACCTGGAGAAGTTATTCGAGGTTGCAAAAGAAAGAAGGGTGTCTGCCTTCCCGCAAAAGCTCTTGACATGATTAGTAGAGATTTATTGCAAGCTGCTTTTAGGGTTGCAGGATGCATTATCTTATTCCTGACAATGTAATGCGTTAATAATGCTTGGCGAAGCACTTTCTTGACGAGTGATTTCTTATTGCAGTTTCAAACTTTGGATTTAAATTGTTCAGCAAAGATTTTGTTCTCTCCTGTCTACTCTGACTCCAGCTTAGGGCCTTTGTATCTGAAACATAAAGTGGTATTCGTTTCTAGTCTCTGTTCTTGGTTTGGAATAATGATGCTGAACTGCACTTTCCCTTTTCTTCTCAGGGTGAAAGTGATGCACCCTCCGCTTCTGTTGCTGGTTCACTCCAGGTATCTTAGCTCTTTGACCTGAGATCTCTTCAAGGGGCTAATGCATTTTTTTCTCCCCTTTTTAACGTTAAACTATTCAGATATATAGAGTGAGTGGTGCTGTCACTATTTATGCTCATCTGATATCACACAGTAGACACATACAGCTGATGTTGCCGACTTCATCAACAAAAAACTTAGCTCGCCTCCAGTTCTGCTTGGACATTCATTCGGAGGGCTTATTGTCCAATACTACATTGCAAACATAAGAGATGAGCAATATACAGGTTAGCTAGTCTTTGTACATTTTGGATCTGGACATCTCTTTTTGCATATTTGAACACCATAAATTCCCGTGGTCCATATTCAGTGAGATGTACATCTCAAATTTTTTAATCTGAGCCACTGACAGAAATCACAATGCATGCACCTCATAAGGCTTGAATCTTTTGAGCTTTCTCCTTGTGCTAATGGCTACTTAATGTTAGGATCTCATCCTGATTGCTACTTGGATGTGCTTATTCTTTCATGGGAATCTCTTGGGTTGATCTGTATTCAATCTTTTACTCATATAATCTTTGAACACTTAATTGGCATGCATCCTCTTACGTGTTTTTTTTTTTTTTTTTTAGAGAGAAATGGTTTGTTCCCGAACTTGGCAGGATCTGTGCTTGTTTGCTCTGTACCTCCTTCTGGTAATAGGTGACTTCAGATCCCATAAGAAATATATGCCCTCCATCTACTTTAGTGATTAGTCCAATGGCTCTATTGATATTCCCTTCCTTTTGTTCAGTGGCATAGTGTGGCGATATCTCTTTACCAAACCTATAGCAGCTTTTAAGGTAGTTTCTTATCATTAAGAGAAGCTATCCTCCTTGTTTCAATTCCAGCGTGATGTAATTTGATAATAAAGTGCCTTCAAATTTTAATAGGTCACTCGCAGTTTGGCTGCTAAAGGCTTTCAAACTTCTCTTCCCCTTTGTAAGGAAACATTCTTCTCTGCTGCAATGGAGGATCATCTGGTGCAACGGTAGGTTCCTCTGGTTGTACTTTTGGATGAGAATTTTCTTCAATATTCATTTTGTCATATGTTAAACATTTGTTACAAATTATGTCTGCATAAGGAAATCTTTGATAACCTTGATGCATTTCGAGACAAGAAAGGAAATGGAAATTAATTCAGATGGCTGATGAATGCTTATTAAAGAAAGCAATCCGGATCACACTTACCAATATAATTATTGATGTGATGTTCTTCATGATTCTTGCTTATTAATCTGTTGCTCTTACCGTATTTCTTACCTAACCAGAGTGGTAATAGAGACATTGTCAATCTTGGTGTTGCTTACACCCAAACACTTCAAATGCAAGTGTTCAATTTCCACTTTCTTCAGCATACATTTTATATTTGAAAACAATTATTTTGTTGGGTGAGAAATTATCTAATTTATTAGAGTATGTATTATAATCCAGGTATCTGACAATATGGGGGCCTAAACTTTTTCCTTTCCTTTAGTTATCAGGAACTTATGAAGAATAGTTCGCAGATGCCGTTGTTTGATCTAAGGCAGCTGAATGCTTCTCTTCCAGTTCCCTCTGTGCCCAAATCTTCCATTCAACTTCTCGTGGTGGGTGCAAATCATGATTTCATTGTGGTAAATTACTAAATTCTGGAGCTTTTGTTACTTTCATCATCTGCTCCGGTCATTCTATTCCATAGACACTGTTGCAACATAACCCAAGGGTAGCCTAGAAATGAGCACGTATCTTTCAATCCTTCTCATAGGTAAGTATGTGGAATGTTACACTCTGCTCGGAGCTATTGAAGGCCTATGTCTGCATGGACCATATCCTATTACTGTATACGATCAATGGCATTGCATTAGCTGTTTCTATGTTCTGGACTCCTTCTTACACTTCTCCTCTGTTTTATAATTAGGATGCTCAAGCGATACGAGAAACAGGCGAATACTATGATGTACCACCAATTTTTGTTGAAGGGGTGGCTCATGACATGATGCTAGATTGCTCGTGGGAGAAAGGTGCTGGCGTTATCTTGTCATGGCTGAAGGGTTTAAGAAGGGACCAGAGATGAATGGTGTTTCTTTTCGCTCTGGTCTCCATTTGATCTAGAATGCAGACTGCGTCTGAGCTCACTTCCTCAAAACAGACGATCCAACTCAAATGTAATTTCAAGAAAAGCGCCGTGCAACATGTTTGCTGGTCCATTGTTAGGTTGGGTTTCTGCTATGCGCTGCAACAGCGACGTGTTGTAATTTAGCAAACTCGGCTGTGTATCGAATTTGGAGAGATTTTATGAGGATGTAGAAGGAATTCTCTCCATCCGCTTAAATGAGTATCATCGTGCAAAAACACCGTCGGCAATCCAGCAACCGATGCCACAACCATCCAAAGAGGATTTTGGTTCTTTGTATGGTTCCCAAAAATAAACCGACGTTTACTTGAAAGCTGGCCGAACGCTGACGACCCGTTCAAGTCGAGTGAATTCGCACTAATGTACTTGACGCATGTCGGTGTCCGTTGTCATGAATCTGGAAGCATATCAACAAAGTTTGACTCGGCCTTGCTCTTGTGAAAATGATGTAAGAACCTAGCTGCCAAAGAAGATCAACTAGTTCTCGATCGGGGTCAACGGAAAGCAAGGCAACAAATGAGGAGGACCACGAGGGTGCTTTTCTATTTCATAGAATAATTTCTTTTTAGTCCCTGAAATAATTTTCGAGTCAAAAAATGCATTTAGTAATTACATAAAATTTATATTCTCATAATATAAAAATATAAAAATGTGTTTGGTATGACCCATAAATTTTTATGTAATATAAAATTTCTTTTAATTTTTTTAATAACTTTTTTAGATTTTTCTTTTTTTCTCTCTCTTCTGTTAGCTATATACCTTAAAGCAATCATATAATAGTTACATGTTAGGAATTATTTAATGACAAATAAATATTCACTCATTGTCCTATTTATATAAATGAGTCCATAAGATTAGTTACGACTAAACCTATTCTTAGAATATGTGTGATAGGTTTACAATTATGCTGAATCTTCAAACAGTTCCCATCGATGGATCATTAAGATGATATTGATAATCCTGTTGAGATCAATGTATTTTCAAGTTTCACCGTTTAGGATTGGATACCTAAGGGGATGATGGGTCATAAATTATCAGGTATTGTGATATCCAAGTTAGAATATGGGTGCTTGTCTTGGACAAGTTTATTGAATGTGACAATCATGTAACAATTGGCAACATGAAAGCTTTTAGTGGGGTTAATGTTGATTGTTCATGCTTTGGTCTGGTGTAAAATCCTTGAACCTAAGGCACAATGCTAACTTGTATGTTAGATGATTATGGGCTCATTTGGTTCGGCTTTTGGGAAATGCATTTGCAAAAATGCAAATACCTTTGGGTGAAGGGGGTTTTCTGAAATGCAAATATCATTTAGTAAAATTTGCATTGAAAAATAACTTTATCAAAAATACCGTTTAGTAAAATTTACATTTGTAATTGACTTTTATTAATTTAAAAAAGCAAAAATATATTTATATATATATATATATATATATATATATTTTTTTTTTGAAGTCGGCCAACGATCCGGATCCGATGGCCAGACCGCCAAATGGCCAGATCTAGCCCTCGGACGGTCGCCCGGGTTGGACGACCCCAGGTGACGGCTACTTGAGGCCGCGCAACCCCAGGCGGCCATCGACCATTGCTTGGTTGCTTGGGGTCGCGCGACCTAGGCGGCCGTCACATGGGGTCACTTGACCTCGATGACCGTCGCCTGAGGTCAGGTGATGGTCATTGGGGTTGGGCGACCCTCAAGCTATGGTTGCTGGTGTGTTGCTGGTGCGTGTGACCTCCTTGGCCGGCGGTTGTCGGCCTCCATGAGGTGGTTTTTCTCGCAGATGAACAATAACAGCGAAATGAATTGTAACTGGAACTTGCATTCCGAAAATGCAAATTCCCAAAGGACCTCCAGACATGCTTTGGACTAAGAGCCCCTAGAGTCTTTTGGAGATGCAATGGCATCTTACCAAAGTCGCCCAAAAAATCGAATCAAACGCGTTTGCATTTGGTTAAGGGACTTTAAAGTCTCAAAGCCCATTTACAAAGCTGAACCAAACGGGGCCTATGGCTCACAAGTGCACATATTGATACATCGTTGAACCGTTTCTATACTTGATAGTCATGATTTGTTTATATACAAAGGCACATGCATGCGCAATATGGAATATGTTTTTTTGTTATATATAGATATACAAGATTGATGTTCTATGCGATCTAATCCGTGACATTTTATTGAAATCCTTAATCGGGATTAAAATAAAAATGAATGATTCATGTCTTGTAGAATATATGTCAATTAGATTTGGGTATATGATTGAATTGGTGACTTGACCAATACTTCCATGGCTTTGTTCAATTGGGACATGGTAAGACAGAATGATTGAATTACACGGTTGCTAAAGTTGATAGGTTCATTATGTCCTTAAAACATTTTGGCCATGATATATCGCTAGATGTTACTCATAGTTTATAGGAACAAGAGATTGATTTGGACAATTAGTTTCCTTGATTGTGCTAATACATTAGTATAGGTCCTACTGCCGGCTCGGTGATTAACCTAGGAATGTCACACATTATAACTAATTAGAATGATGTTTGAAAGATAGATGATCTTGCAAATGCGTTTGTAGTTGAGTCAATCAAATTGAGTCGAACAAAAAATATGATATCTGAAAGGGGCTTTAGACTTTACAAAGTTTGAAGCGAGTTAGGCTTTATGGCCAAATCAAAGAACTGAAGTGTGTTCAAATTCAATGACCAAATTAATAATCTGAAGTGAGTTCAAAATCAATAACCAAATTAATGATCTAAAACAATTTTAGACTTAACAACTAAATTAAAGATTGTGTTTCAAATTTAACGATCACATTAATGTTCTGAAACGGTTTGAGATGAAATAGCAACATCAATGATTTGAAACGATTTCAGATTTAACGATTACATTAATAATCTAAAATGGTTTCAGAATCAATTGATAGTTTAATGATCTAGAAGAGAAAGAAGTGAGGAATCCCCTTTTTGACTCTGACTCTCCCATTCCAATCGTTGATTTTCTTTCCGTTACTTTGAAAGTAGCTTCTTTAGCTTCGACCACTCAAATTTTTTATATACCTTTTTTATTTCTTATTAGACGAATGGCATCTTCTTCTAGAAATCCTAGCTATTCTTAGCATGATATTAGGAATCTCATTGCTATTACTCAAACAAAAATGGTTTGAGATTAAATAGCCACATCAATGATTCTAAAACGATTTCAGATTTAATGATCACATTAATAATCTAAAATTGTTTCAGAATCAATTGATAGTTTAATCATTTGGAATAGTTTCATTCAAATGACCAATTCATTTTGAAGCGGTTTTAGATGTAACGGTCAAATTAAGTATTTGTAACGGTTACAAAGTTAATGCCCACAATGAAGATTTGTAACGATTTTAAAGTTAATACCCACAATGAAGATTTGTAACGATTTTAAATCAATGCTTGTTTTGTAATGGTTCAAAACTTATGTCCATCAAATGTTACGAATTAGAGTCTATAATGGTATCTAATTTAGATGTGTTTGGGACAAATTATGAAAGATGGTTGAGAGAATGAATAATAGGGTGATTGATGATCGACAATCAACAATTGAGAGTGTTGATAGTTATCAACTAAGTCATTCACAGATGAGAGCAATTGCTAGCATAATTGTAATTGTGAGATTTCTCAATTTCTCATTTATTTTCAATGTGAGATTGGTGATGTGTTTAAACTAGAGGTTTGACACTTATGGAGTTGGATCTAAAATATGTCAAAACCTATGTTACGAAGAGGTAAGATGTTTTGGATCTGAAGCACGTCAGAATTGGTATTATTAGAAGACATCATATGTTCATGATCAAAATTCTAAGAATGTTAGAATTGGTGTTACTAGAAGATCAAATGTTCATTATCAAAATTCGAAGAGCGTCAAAACTAACGCCATGAAGATATCAGACGTTCGTGGTTAGAATCCGAAAATCGTCAGAATTTAAATCTTTTAGCAAGGACCAAGGGTGATGTGATTAACCTACTTCTCATTTCTATATGCTTTTATTAAAATGCACGAATAATGCTTTAGAAATGTGTGTATAAATGTTTTTACTTCCATTCTAATCAGACTTTGATCTTGATTTACCAATGTACATATTCTTGTTTATCGAAACAATTACAAACATCTTTTTGCTGCTCCTCTAGTTGATGATGGCAGGCTGTGGTATATGGCAGGGTTGCGGTGGCGAGGAAGAAGAAGAAAAGAAATAAGAAAAAGAAAATAATTCATTTTTAAAATTATTTATAGGAACAAGAAATTATTTTTTTATACTTTTTGTTTTTATTTCAAATCTATTCTCTAACTATTTTTTTTATTCCAGAGAATAGAAAAATTAATTAACATTACAAATGGGTTTCTTTTTTTTTTTTTTTTTGTTTTGATGAACAAAAGAATAGTGAAAGTATCTTAAAAAAAAAAAAAAAGAATAGTGAAATTGGCAAATTACCATGCGCACCCCAATCCTCCTTGAATCTTCTTCCCAGGGTACTCATCGTTCATGGAGAGTCGTGGTCAAATTATGCAGAAAGTACCACGGAATTCACGAACTCGGTGCTTTTGTTTTTCTTCCTTGGTTGGTGGCAAGTGGACTTTCTACAGGTCCGGATGGTGAAAGATTCTCACACTTCGATATAAAATAGTGGGGAATTTATAAATCGATTATTAGTCGATTCAATGACTGCATAATCCAACAGAAAAAAAAAAATTAAAAGCTAGAGCCGTCCTAGATAGACATAATACCTTTGTATCCGTCAATTCGATCATTCAACATTTCTATAATAGCAGCGTGTCTACATGCATTGTCCACCTCGCTGATCACCCTCAGCAGTGTTTCTAGAATATTTCCTGTTAATCAAGCAACATGTAACATGCTCGATGAATTAATTGAGGTTCATAATAAACAAGATCCTTTATCTCAATCTTGTAAGAATTACGACTAGGAGAAGTAACTTCCATGGTTAATCGACTCTTGAGCATTTCTCATCATCAATCATCATCAAACCCCTTCCTTTTAATTCCATTTTTGAGGACAATTTTAGCTTTTCGATAAAAATTGGGTGGATATTTTATGGTAAGTAAAGGGGCATAAGTTGAAAATTATGTTATTGCTTTCCTATTTAAACAAGATCCAATTTTATCCCCTAATAATAAAGAACAGACTATTATTTTTCTAGTAGATTAAAGATTATGACCAAATCATTTCTAATTTATTATTTAGGATTACAAATAGCACCGCCACGCAGAAAGTCACTCCAAATCAAAATCCATACAAATTGAAAACCAGGATCTCCCCGGAGGAGCAATGAAGCTTTCGTCGCTAGCTCCCTGTCTCTCTCTTCCCGTCTCATCTCAGAACGAGCAGCAAACCACGCGCCATGGTGGACGGAGACGGAGCACCGAAAATGGCGGTCCAGTATGAACTGAGGCCGGGGCAGACTCGTCTCTTCCACGAGCTCCCCTCCGGTCTGTCCACGGAGGTCATCGCACAAGAAAGCGACAACAAAAGCGGTGGAGACCTCAACCCACCGCTAGTGTTTGTGCACGGAAGCTACCACGCCGCCTGGTGCTGGGCCGAGCATTGGCTGCCTTTCTTCTTCAGCCATGGGTTCGACTGCTACGCCGTCAGCTTGCTCGGTCAGGTAACAAAGATGCGTGCAGCTTGAAACTTCGAGTTTAAAATGGTGCGGCACGGAGTTTGCTCTCTCATGGCTAATTTGAACCCAGCTTACTTCTCCAAGAACCTTCCGATTCTAAACGCAAATTAGCATTCGTTCTAATCTCTGTTCTTGGTCTGGAAATATGACGTGAACCCCACCTTCCCTTTTCTTGTCAGGGTGAAAGTGATGCACCATCCACTCCTGTTGCTGGTTCCCTCCAGGTATCTTGGCTCTTTGACCTGAGAATCTCTTCAAGGGGCTAATGCCATTTTTTTTCTCCCTTTTTCCCTTTAGACTATTTAGACATATAGAGGGAGTGGCACTGTCCTTATTTATGCTCATCTCGTGTTGTGCTATAGACACATGCGACTGATATTGCGGACTTCATTGACAAAAAACTTAGCTCGCCTCCGTTTCTGATTGGACATTCATTCGGAGGGCTTTTTGTCCAACACTACATAGCAAACATGAGAAATAAGCAAAGTACAGGTTAGCTTCTAGCTGGTCTGCATTCTGAGATACATGCATCGATGTGGTAGTAGCTCTGAGCCTTTGAGGTTCTTGTGAAGCTCTTGCTTCCTAGCAGCAAAGGATTTGAAAGCAGACATTCACGTGTTGAGTGGAGAAATGCTTCCACAATCTTGGTTCCCAATAACATGCTATTCATATGCATCAAGATGGTCTTTGTACGATGTGGATATGGGCATCCCTTTTAGCATATTTGAACGGGAGAAGTGTATCTCGAATTTTTTATCTGAGCCCTGGGGCAGAAATCACACCGTGTGCACCTCATGAGGCTTGAACTTTTGAGCTTTCTACACATGTTAATGCGTACTTAATGCATGGATCCATTCCTGATCGCTACTTGCATGTGCTTATTCTTTCGTGGAAGTCTGTTAGATTCATCTGTATTCGACATTTTAGTCATATAATCATTTGGCGTTCATCCTGTTATGCGTTTTTTCTTTCTATTTAGAGAGGGATGGTTTGTTCCCAGACGTCGTAGGAGCTGTGCTTCTTTGCTCCGTACCTCCTTCCGGCAATAGGTGATTTCAGATCCCATAAGAAATACATGCCCTTTACTGATAATTAAGGGCTCCACTAATGCTTTCTCCTTTTTGTTCAGGGGCATGGCGTGGCGGTTTCTCTTTACCAAACCTATAGCAATTTATAAGGTAGTTTCTTATCGTTAAGAGAAACTATTCTCCTTGTCTCATTTCCAGTGTGACGTGATTTAATACTGAAGTGCCTTTGAATTTGATAGGCCATACGCAGCATGGCTTTTAAAGGCTTTCAAACTTCTCTTCCGCTTTGTAAGGAGACATTCTTTTCTGCTGCAATGGAGGATCATCTGGTGCAACGGTAGGTTCCCATGCTTGTACTTTCGTATTAGAATCTTCTTCGATATTCATTCTGTCAAATGTCAAGTTAGACATCCGTTAAATAATTATGTCTAAATGAAGAAAAATTTTTATCACCTCAATGCATTTCTGACAATCCTGGGGGACCTAAGACTTCCCTTTTTTCCTGTAGTTACCAGGAACTACTGAAGGGTAGTTCAAGGATGCGGGTAATTGATGTATGGCAGATGAATGCTTCTCTTCCAGCTCCTGTGCCGAAATCTTCCGTTCAAATTCTCGTAGTGGGCGCAAATGATGATTTCTTACTGGTAAATTACTAAATTCTAAAGCTTCTGCTGCTTTCATCATCTGTGCCGGTAACACAAGGGTAGCCTAGGAATGAGCATTCGTCTCTAA
Organism: Eucalyptus victrix; assembly: GCA_016097545.1. Taxonomy (NCBI): domain Eukaryota; kingdom Viridiplantae; phylum Streptophyta; class Magnoliopsida; order Myrtales; family Myrtaceae; genus Eucalyptus; species Eucalyptus victrix. The sequence continues at coordinate 48,745,254 of CM027841.1, read as the reverse complement.
ATCCTTCTCAAGGATAAGCATGCGAAATGGTACACTCTGCTCGGAGCCTTCAAAGGCCTATGTCTGCATAGACCATATGTTTTTTTTTTTTCCTATAAACCATCGATGACTTCGCATTAGCTGTTTCTCTAAGGTGGGGACTCCCGCTCACGTTTCTCCTCCGTTTTGTACTTAGGATGCTCAAGCCATACGAGAAACGGCTGAATACTATGGTGTGCCGCCGATTTGCGTGGAAGGGGTGGCTCATGACATGATGCTAGATTGCTCGTGGAAGAAAGGCGCGGACGTTATCTTGTCGTGGCTCAAGGGTTTGGGAAAGGACCAGAGATGAGTCGGGCAGATTAGATCCCACGGTCGGGAAAGAATCGCGGCGAGATCTTGCGACAATGAAGCTCGCCTCAGTGCACACAGAGAGAGAGAGAGAGAGAGAGAGAGAGAGAGAGAGAGAGAGAGAGAGAGAGAGACGTGGATTCTTTTAAATAAAAATAAAATTGAAATGGAAAATGATGGTCCATAAATTTTGGTCCAATGTATGCAATTCTCGAACTTTTAATTTATTCAATATAATCTTTAAATTTTAGCTTAATATGCAATGTGGTCCCTAAATTTTTAATTTATTCAAAATATTTAATTTAGTCCTAGATTACATGAAAATGTTTAATAATGGCTCTGATTGTGAATTAATGGAAGTACTACATTAAACATATTTACATGGTTCAAGGACTATATAAAATGTATCAAAAGTTTATGAACCCCACTACACATTAAATCAAAGTTTAAGGACTAGTTATGCCATTATCTCAAAACAAAATGATGGACCTACAAAGGAGACTGGACATAAGTGGAGTTCTGGTCTAGCGCAACGTGGAAAACTAAGAAAATTCAATAAAACCTTAAAACTTCTTTATTTCTATTTATTTCTTTTTCTTTTGACCAGGAACTTTTTCCATATTTTATTTAATTTTCACAATCTTTTTAAAACATCAATGGAGAAATAAGTATGGCCCCTTATCCTGCTGATGTTGCATGTAAACAAGATAAATTAATTACCTATAATCACTAAAATGAGATGATCTCCAATTATTGAGTAAGATATAGTACTAATGTGATAATAAATGGTTATTAGATTGCTTGACGCGTAGTTTTGAATGGTAGATCTAAGTCCTTTTTCCAATCAATACACTTAATTATTTTAAAGCGATTGTTTGATATGCCTGTTGTTTTTCTTCATCATCCTAAATTTTAAAATTTTGAAAGTCATTTTCTCCCTTTTTTAATAATATTAAAAGAAGGGTACATCAAACAACTTGTCAGAGGATTTAATTTGCACCGAGAGAAGTTGAGGACTCAATTGAAAAATTGCACGAGTTGGGGGGCAAATTTGGACTTATCTCAAAATGACATGGACAATTATATAAGTTTTTTTTAAAAAAACTTTAATATCATTTTTTATTAGGAAATTTCCAAATAAGCGACCAAAATGCTCTCATTTTATCAAATAAGAAAGCACGAAATAGATCTTATTCCAAATAAGGACCTGAAATGGCCATTATGACTATTTCAAATAAAGGCCTAGTCTGGTCAGCTGATCAAATATTTCGGCCAATTAAGTATATTTTCGTTTGAACATGAGTTAAATTTAAATTAAATTAGATTAAACAATATTTTAAAAAAGAAGAAGGAAAAACACAAACCCCTCCCGTCCGTGGCCGTCACCCTATTACTAGTGGGGCGACAGTGAAAGTCGGTAGGGTCATCGATGCCTAGGCAAGGGTCGATGACCGTTGCCGACTAGAGTCGAGGGCCTATTGGGAGAGGGCGATGACCCTCTCCTAGATCTAGGTAAGGGTTGCCTACCCTCACCTTGACCTAGGCAAGGATTGAGGTCCAAAGGCATTGGGTGAGGGTTGCACGCTTGCATGAGGGTGGAAGACCATCGTCCTCTCTTGCTTCAACGAGGGCCTGTTGGCCCTTGCTTAGGCACCGGTGACCATGCCAACCTCCATTGCTGCTCCACCGGTGATGGGGCGTTGGTGGGGGTAGTGGCCACCATCTTGCCCTTTTTTCTTTGAAGGTTTTTTGGTTTTTATGACAAAAAAAATAGAAAAAGGGAAAAATTAAAAATTTTGAAAAAACGAAAATTGTCTTTCACAGTAAATGAGTTCGAGCCATTATTGGAGATTGATATAAGCATTTCAAAACTCTTATATGAAAATAATTTGAGAAAATGAGGGTAGATCATATCTTGATTTGAAATTTTCCTGTTTCATCTATCGAAATCCGTACGAATTGAAGATTAGGACTTCCCGGGAAGAGGAATGAAGCTCTCGTCAATGGCGGCTCCTCTCTCCCTCTGCGCTTATCCTCTCCCAATGCGCGCTCTCCCTTTCCGTCTCAGAGTGAGCAGACTGGAGCGCTGAAAATGGCGGTCCGGTATGAGCGGTGGCCGGGGCAGAACCGCCTCCGCCACGAGCTCCCCGCCTCCATCACAGGCTCCCCTCTGGCCTGTCCATGAAGGTCATCGCGCAAGGAAGCGCTGGCAACAGCGGCGGAAACCTCAATCCGCATTATTCGTTCATGAGTTTTGCTTTCGCGCAAAACCACTGTGGGCAATCCGGCAACTGACGCCACAGCCATCCAAAGAGAAATTTGGTTCTTCGTATGGTTCCCACAGGTACTGGACGCATGCCGTTTGTCTCTTTCATTGGTGATTTGTCAACAAAGTTCGACTCGGTCTTTGCTCTTGTGAAAATGATGTAAAACCCTAGCTGCCAAAGAAGACCGACGAGAACCAAGTAAAAGAGCACGTGAATATCTATAGTTAGCGGATAAAATGGTTTGTCGATTGGGGTCAACGGAGAGCCAGGCAACAAACGAGGGCCACCAATCCTACTTGAATCGTTCTTCCCAGTGTACTCATCTCTCATGGCGAGTCGCGGTCAAACTATGCAGAAGGCACCACGGAATTCACGAGCTCAGTGCTTTTGTTTTTTCTTCCTTGGTTCAAAGCAAAATTGATATTCCACAGGTCCAGATGGTGAGAGATTCTCGCGCTTCGATATAAAATAGTGGGGAATTTATAAATCGATTATTAGTCGATTCAATGACTGTATAATCCTACAGGAAAAAAAGAAGAAGCTCAGAGCCGCCCTAGATAAACATAATACTTTGCGTCCGTCAATCCGATCATTCAACATTACTATAATGGCAGTGTGTCTAGTGTCAAAATGCGTTGTCCACCTTGCCAGTCGCCCTCAGCTGTGTTTGGAGAATATTTCTTACTATTCAAGCAACATGTAACATGCCGGCTCAAAAAAAAAAAAAAAAAGCAACATGTAACATGCTCGATGAATTATTTGAGATTCATTATCAACAACATCCTATGTCTGAGTCTTGTAAGAATTGCAACCAGGAGAAGTAACTTCCATGGTTAATCGACTTATGAGCATTTCTCGTCATCAGTCATCATCAAAGCCCCTTCACTGTAATGCCACAGAAGTTCTTAACCTTAAAACAATGTTCTCATTCTTTTCACATACGATCGATGCCGTCACTTACTGTTCAGAATAAAGAGAATGCTTGTTAGCTTTGAAGGTTTTCCCTGAACCAAGGCAGATCAGCGGCGAGTCCAATGGAGACGTGCGAATCCAAAGTATGAGAATTCTTAGCAGGGAAAAGGTTACAATTTACAATTAGAGTCAAGAGATTGACTAATCATCTGGGATGGGAATCAGCTAGTTCCAACATCATCAGTAACACTTGCATAGCAGTTGAACAGACTCCGAACTATTCTATTTCTCTGGTTCTATCCGATCGTCAGATCCATTTACATAATAAGAGATGGCTAGAATGAGTAATTAGCCAAGAGCTTGGTTTCGATGGTGGATGTCCCCAGAGGTGTAGCAGTCTAACTTCGCGCTGAAGGGTCTTCCTTCTCTGGGTGCATTCTCTACAGGCTACAGCTCATGAGATAAAACGGCGCAGGTCGATTACTAGGACAGTTATATCATCGGTGGATCCTCTCCTCATCGACAACTCAGCGAGCTTTTTACAGGCCAAGGAGGGATCATGCAAATTGGCATCGACATTTGTAGCACGAACTAAATTGACAGCCTCCTGATTCGTCACCTGGTCAGGAAACAAAGGAGAAACTGATATTGGTATCGGAATACACGAAACTGCATAAACAATATTATTTACTCGGTTAGAAAGACATTTACCTTGTCCCAAAGGCCATCGGAAGCTAGGACTATAAATTCACAATCTGGCGTAATTTGTAGGGTTTTCGTTTCTGGGTCTGCTATTACCCAACGTTTAAGATGCTGATCTCCGATGCTTCTTGATACGGCAAGTGAACCTTGTATTCTCCAGACGCCGCGACAGCAATCTACATAGGCACCCTGCAAGAGATTTCCATCGCCATAAGCTTACTGAAAAGTTCTAGCAATACAAATCAGTAATCGTTCTTGCTTAACTTAAACTTCTCCCCTTGCTTACCAGGGCCTCAATTCTCTCCCTTTCGCTTTCCAGCGAAGGACGGTGATCGGTAGTAAGGGCCTCTGCAGTTCCTCCTCTGCTCATAACAGCACGACAGTCGCCAGCATTCGACACGACGAGTTGACCTTTCCGGATCCATGCAGAGACACAGCAGGTGCCGCCGCTAGCATTTTCGAGCAGGAAATCCGCATCTGTTTTGAGGTAAGCACCTCTCACAGCCTCCTCCATACTCGAATTGCCTTTTCCAGCCATATGTTGCAGGATGTTCTTGTCCATGTTTTTCGCTGCGAATTCAGCGGCGTTCGCTCCTCCGTGACCATCAAATACCCCAAAGAAGGCCTGCAATAGCATCGTTCCAATCAACCCAGGAAGGAACAATCTTTAATGGGATATATAGTTAACAATTACGCAACTACTTATTCAGAAATGAAAATCATATCTACGAGAATTTCTTCCCAGTTCCAATAATGAAACACTACCTGCTTGGAATCCCCTTGAATTCCAGCAACGGCGGAGAACCGATCCTGCAGGTGGCCCCTCCTCCCTCTCTTGGAATACACCCCATACGCATCTTCCCGCACCTCCACCTCCTCCACCCCGACCTTGCACGCCTTGACCTCGCCAAAGCCCGCCAATCCTAACGTCGGAATCGAGAGCCTGGCGGGCCTCTTCTTGCTCAGCGCCGAGCTCTCTTTCTCCTCTGCCGCCGGTTCTACGCATGACGGCACGGGCAATGTTGGTGACAAGGGAGGAGGCGTGATGCTCAGAGGAGGGTAGAAGGAGGGTGCCTTGGGGAACGTCGACGGCGAGAACGCCGGGGATTTGATTCCGATCGCCACAATAGCCATTGAAGATCCTCTAGAGAGAGAGACGATGACGATGATGATGATGATGATGATGATGATTCTCTGTCTATATGGAAGGCCTGGATGGAGACATGGGTTGGTATATAAAGGGCGTTTTCAGCGCCCGAGGGAAACGGCAGTTGTTTTGGGCGCCCGACGACCTCTTCCAACGTTGCCTTGCCGACTCAGTTTTGACTCGGGGAGAGTTGACCCGCACCCTGTTTCAATGCAGGACCATGCGTTGTCGTTTCCTCGTGGGTACGACGAATGAAAAATCTCCGCATGCATGCACCGGGACGTAAGAGAGAGAGAGAGAGAAAAAGAAAACACGGAATTTATTTGGCTCGCACAGCAGTAGCCGACATCATGGAATTACAAAAAAGATAAAAAAAAAAGAAAAAAAGAAAACCATACACCGAAAAATTATGGATTAAAACTACGCATAAAAGTATAAATAGACTCGTACATAAAGCACTGGTCAGACTTATTCAAAATTAACTCTGTAACAATCGTGTTATTTTTGTAATTTCCGGGTCGAGTTACATATTGGGTTAACGAATGGGTGAAAATGCGTTTTAAATGTGCAGGGCTTTCTTTATCTTGAATGATAGAAAAAAATAATAATAAAATATCCATCTGGGAGATCGAGATACCGTGGAGAGATGATGACCATCGGGCGATTGAGAAACGTGGTGATTAAGAAAGAAGGTTATGGAAGTATCTGCAACTAAGTCAAAAAGAGAACATGGTCAACGGTCAAGCGGGTGGATTTAGGCGAGACTCGTTCTATTATCCCCACTCCCTAATCTCTTCCGGTGGTTTTTCTGTTTGTCGCGATTCTCACGATCCACCGGTGATTCGGACATTCTGGACTTTGCCACGTGTCGCGCGGACGACGCGACTGCTGGGCTTATTGTCGCCTTTTCCTCATCTAGAAAATACGACGCGATAGATTATTATAACTAAGTCCCTAGCCCATATTAGACCTGATCATGGACCGATCAAGGGATTGACCGGGCTCGCCCGAGCTTGAATAATCACATTTAATAAGAAAGCCGAGCCATCTAGTGGGGTTCGATTCGAGCTTGACCGACTTAGGGCTTGTCTGGGCTCGCTCGAGCCGTTACAGCATAAAGGTTTTTGGGCAGGCGTGGAAGATGATATGTAAGAAAACCTGACTAGCCAGTGGAGTTTGAGCCGAGCGAAGCTCGGCTGGACCTCGAAATCTATGTGCAAAATTTCATGAAAGATGGGCTTGGATAGATAATTTAAGCTTGACATCAAGATCCCAGTGCATTCGGTGATTAACTCTAATCCAAATTCATTTGATGTACAAATAATACAATTTTTTTTTTCAATGTGGCGAATAGAATAATAGAATAAATAATTGTGAAGAAATTGCACGAGAACGTCCGTTTTCTTTTAGTGAGATATAGTATTGGGTCCTATGTGTTTTTAAATTATGGTTTAGTTGATCTATTAATAGATTTAGATTACGCAATACCCACTCTTTCCTCAACTATCGAAATTATAATAGTCATACATATTAAGGGCGTGCATGATAAAATTTATGAAACATAAATCAATTTTCAACTAGAAATTGATTTCTCAATTTCTGTTCCCTGAAAGAATTTATGAGCAAAGAAACAAGTTTGATAATAATTCAAATTTTCTATTTCTGGAACAAAAAATTATTTGATAACTAAATAAAATTTCTATTTCTAAGGGTGGCGGCAGTAGGCATCCGACGGTGAGTAGCCAGTGTCTGATGGCAAGCATCTAGCATCCCACGGGCAATGGGTGGGTGACGGGCAGTGACAAGAGTGAACGATGAGAAAGTTTTCATTTCTCATTATTGTTCTAAAAATATAAAAGTTAAAAATTTTAGCTTTTAATTTTTGCTTCAAATCTATTTTTAAAATAGAAATCTCTTCAAGAAATAAAAAAATAAAATTGTACTACTAAACGGATTTCTATTCCAAACTTATTTATAAAATAGAAAAACAAAAAAAAGATAAACATAAATTTTGTTATGCGTGCCCTAAAAAAGTGATGTATGTGCTCATTTGGCCATATCTCCCTCCATTTCTAGTTAAATAAATTTTCTCCCAAACAAATCTCTAATTACAAATAGCAAGATAGATATTCACTTAATTTTTCTAATCGAAATCAAACAAAGAGCATTGACTTTCATTATATCCTCGTCGATTCCAATATGACTTTATGTCGCTTAAAAACCTTCGTGTAAAGCATAATATTATTCAAAACTCGATTTTATGCATTAGTTTTAGTATCCTTACATTGATAAAAATGAATATCCTAAGTAACAGGCAAAAAATGTACTTGCACCGAGCTAGTGAAACCTGAATTTCAAGATCCTTAAAAGATTAAGATCTTGTTTGGTAATACTTTATGATACAGCTGATAATGTTCTTTTGTTCCATATTCTTTTGTTCCTTGGAACAACAAAAATAATATAAATCCGTTTGGTAAATTTTTTATTTTCAAAAACAAAAATATTTTTTCTTGCCCTCGATAATATATTTAAAACATAATCGATAAGTAGAAAAAAGTTGATTATTGTTTCCGAAAACAATTCCTATAATCAAGTCTAATTTTTTCTTCTTTTCTCTTCTCTTTCCGTTTCTTCTTCTTCTTCTTCCTTTTGGTCGGTCGCCAACCTTGGCTATGGTTGGTGATTGACTAGACGAGGGCCGACGACCTCACCAGAGCATTGTTGGGGGTCAATAACACCGAGCCACGGTGAGGCTAATTGGCTAGGCGAGACTCATCGAACCGAGCCTCACTAGTCGGCGCGAGGTTAGGCCTCCCCAAGCCAGGGTAATGCCGACCTCATGCCACCTAGGTGAGGTTAAGCCTCACTAGTGGCCAAGTGAGTATGTGGCGAGCTTGTTAAACCTTGCCATTAGCCATCGCTGTGGTTGATGAGCAGCCACAAAGAAGGAGGAAGAAGAATAGAAAAGAAAAAAGAGAAAAATAATAAGAATATAATAAAATATAACAAAATTAAAAGAAACAAAAATATTTAAGAATTGCACCAAACACATTTCTATATAGGAATAGAAATTTTGAATAATTATTGAACGCCTTCAAAAACTCAAAATTATTCATGGAAACAAAATAAAAAAAATTATTTATGAGCAAAAATTGTTCTTAGAAATAAAAAATTACCAAATGCCTCCTAAGACCACAAGATAAAGCAAATTGCATGGATATTTATTTAGATGAGGATTAAAATTTTGACGTGTGATATTGTATTTAAATTTAGCAGCCTCTAAAATCGCACAATAAAATGACTTAGACAGAGCAAAAAATTAGAGGACGTCGATACATATTAAGCGTGACCATATCATAATTGCGTTCACCCATTCAACACGATTAACGAAACACTGATCCTATCTGGGTTACATTTGTGCAAAGGGGAATTAACCCATCTCTTTCATTTAACTTACTTGATTAATTTCCTGATCTCTATTCACCTACTTAAAAATTAGCTTGTCAACTTTTATTACTAATCAATTTGTATATCTTCAGGTGGTGCTGAAAAGAAAATGAGTTTCTCTATTAAGTGGAATCGGCATGGAACTTTTCCATAAATTTAAAAACTATTATTTTTTTCTAAAATACATTGCCTGCATTTAAATAATTACTCTGGCCATAAAGAAAGACTTCAAAACATTGCTCCACCGGCTGAAGAAGTAGAACGTGTCGAACAACCAGCGACGCCCTCGCCTTCCCGGCGAAGCCACGCGACTCTTGTCATTCCCTTCGCACACGACGTTCCTGCGAATCGGAATTGTCGCCCGTCCCCCTAAGCCATGCCCGCCACGTCACCCTCCACGTGTCGGCGCCGCTCCGAGGCCACAGCGGCGGTTCGGCGGCGTTCGGTCGGCTCGCCGCTTCGGCCTCTCTATAAATCCACCAACACGCCGAGCTGGATGGCCATCGTCAACCGTTGCGATCCGACTTTGCATGTATAGAAAATACGTAACGCCGACCGCGAGAGTTTGCAGAGAGTTCAACAGGAGAGGGATTAGGAAGATGTCGTCCCAGCAGGACAGGCAGGAGCTCGACCGCCGCGCACAGCAGGGCGAGACGGTGGTCCCCGGCGGCACCGGCGGCAAGAGCCTCGAGGCCCAGGAACACCTCGCCGAGGGTAAAAGCGTTTGACCCGTCGTCACCGCGAATGATCCTTATATGGAAGATATTTGATTTTCCTTTCTTTTGTATATCTGTCAAACATACCCCAAAAGAGAAGAAAAACTATAGCATCTCAAAAAAAAAAAAAAAAAAAAAAAAAAAAAAAAAAAAAAACTCAAACGCACCAAGTCTGTTAGTTAGTTCTATAGAAATTGAAATCACACTTCTTTTAATGGATTTATTTAGGTTTTTTTCCCTCATTTTGCTTTTGTCGACTGGAATGCATATTTGTAGGAAGGCAAAAAGGAGGGGAAACGAGGAAGCAGCAGCTGGGGCAGGAAGGGTACCAAGAGATGGGCCGCAAGGGCGGGCTGAGCACCACCGACGAGTCGGGCGGAGAGAGGGCAGCTCGTGAGGGCATCCCGATCGACGAGTCCAAGTTCAGGAACAGGAGCTAAGTTAAAATCAAGGGACAAGATAGGGAGATGTCTAGGGTTTGCAACGTGTCTGGTTTTTTTTTTTTAGTCTTTGCCAGTTCAAGGAGCGCAGCGTTTTTGGTTCTTGTGTATTTGCGCTTCTTGATAACGTAGGGCGACCGCCGTAGGTACTCGTGTACTTTCCTTTTCCGCCTTGTTTGCTGCAGTGATGTTATGAAGGTTCTTGCCTTCGAACTCGTCAAGAGTTGTCTCGTTCTTCAATACTCACCTGCTTGCGTTGCCTAATTCGTGCATGCCAACGTAGAAAACGAACAACGGCGGCCAAGCCAGCGGTACCCAAAAGGATCTTTTACACGGAAGAAAGGGTCCTCGATCTTTCTACAGATCGCTTTGACCGACTATTTGGTACCGACCATTTCGTTTCGAAATGATGATGACGCTCGGTTAAAAACAGTTACGACAGGAATACCAAAGAGATGGACACTTGAAAGCGAAAACTTGAAATCGTCGACTGCGGTTCGGTTCGTTAGCTGTCCTTTTTGTTTAATCTCCTTCGTCTAATGCAAGGTTTCGCGCGGCGAAAAAAAGGAATTGGATAATGTCTTCGTTGATTGTGTGTTTGTTCTTTCTGGTTGTCTTCAACTCGGCGAGTTGAGCAAATGAGTTCTCTTTTTGGTTCCAACTTTATTGCTTCGCAAAATGAGTACGGCCATCTGACCAGAAAATGGGTATAGTCAGGATGCGCTTCTACTGATAAAACCTACATCATGTCCCCCTCCTTTTTATTGAACATTGAACATGAAATGGGCTGGGATCGGCCGCGACACCGTGGCAGCCCGGTCCGCAACCAGTGCGTGGCACTGAGCCCGGGCTACAGGGGATGATCTTGTTGGGAGTTTGTAAAATAAAATGTGTGTTCTTTTATCTGTGAGAGGGAAAAGTGGGAGGTGAGATAAGGAAAAATGGAAGGAAGTAGGTCAGTTAATAAGTGTGAGCATTCTCTAATATCTTTAAGAAAAAAAAGATTTAATATGGGCTAAGAAAAAAAAGATTTAGTGTGGGCTAAATTCCATAATACCCTGGTGTGAGATTGTGAATAATTGCAGGATTTAGTGCAATTATTAGACGAACTTAGCACTTTGTGTGCGCACTATTTAATTAACGCTAACACTTTTATTTTTATTTTATTTCATACGGTTATCTTATTAACCTTTATTATTTCAAGTGTTGTTTTTGTTTATTAAGTATTTTTAGAAATTATGAAAATTGAGAATTTTATTTATTAAAAATATTAATTATTTTTATTTTTATTATTTTGAACTCTTTATATGTGTCTTTTCAAGACAACTTTTGGAGATTACACTTGTTCAGTTTGCAACAATTCTCGAATGGTTGCGTTTGTATATTTTGCAACCCCTTAGAATGAATGGATATCTTTGTTCAATTTAAATTTTTTGTGAAGAGTTATCTATGTTCTTTAAGACTTATAAATGTGTGTGTGTGTGTGTGAGTTTTTTGGATGAACGAGCATGATATTATTTTCGAGTCTTATTTTTAAAATTATAACCATTTTTTCAATTGTTTCCTAGAGAGAGATTGGAAAATACTATAATTACTATTTAATAATTTCATTTGAGATTGTATTGTATCTTGGAGGACATTTGATAGTAAGTATTAGCAACTTTGTAGGATAAATAAATTATTAAAGAAAGTGATATTACGCATCAAAATTTCACTTGATTGCTCTATTAATTCGAAACCATATTCTTCCAACAAACCCACCAACCATGACCTTCTTTCAACCCGGCTTGTTTGATTAGAGTAGTACAATCCTATGGATCGACATACTCAAATAGGTTTGAATGGATGTGAAGTACCAAAGATTGTTCTCATTTACTGTAGGAGAAAATGTTAGATAGAGCCGGAGTAGCCAGTTGTAGAAATCCCACTCTATTCATTTGGCGACACTCTTTCCTCTCTCTTAATTTCAATTTCATGCTTTCCTCTCACTCTCACCCCTCTCCTCTCTTGTTCATGCTTCTCTCTCGCGCGCTTTGCTTGTTCTCCCTCCCACTCATGCGACCATTCTAACTCACAATGAAGCTCGTTGTCCAACGAACCGCACTGTTTCCTCTGCATCCACTTCGTTAGTTGCCTCTGCCGTTCGACGAAACCACGTGGCATGATGTCATGTGTTCTCTTCCTCTTGCCCTCTCCGCCGCCGCCTCTTTGCCCTTGTCACGACAACAAACCCAAGCCCCCTGCTGTCATTGTCTCCCAAACCCTTGTTAGATCTAGTGAGCGCTCCCATAGGCGAGGGTCCACTGCATCCTTTAGCTTTGGGAGAATCCCTCTTTGCGACTTTCCTATGTCATTTGGCAAATTGGGCATTGGAAAGTCCTTTGAAACCCAACATTTTCAAAAGGCTTTTATTATATTTAAAAAAAAATCCATCGAAACAAAACGGATGAACCATCTCGCTCTAGCAGTCTAGAACGGTCGAGCTCAAGTGCCGTCAAATCTGACCGCGCGACCCGGCAAAAAGACCCTTCGCGTGGCGAGCCCAGCGTGGTTGACAAAGGCCACGACACTCTTGCTAATGTTGGAAGCCGAACTCTCGGCCAGCGGGGAAGACGAAGAACAGTAGTCGACGAATAGGGAATGAGGAGGAAGAAGATGAACAATAGTCGATGAACAGTGAACGAGCATTTCCGAAATGCCCAATGCTCAAATTGTCTCCCAAACCCTTGTTAGATCTGTTGACATTTGGTCAAATCTCACCAGCCAAAATGGCAAACACCAAATATTTTCCCTCTCGTTGGTCACAGGCCAAAGGAAAAATAGAAAAAAATGGGAAAAAAAAGGTAGAAGAGAGAAAAATGAATGAGAGAGAGATGGAGTTGTAGGTTTTCTGAAAAAGGTTGGTCTACGAACGACACGCATCGCTCGTGGAATGGAGTTGTGCATTGCTGAGCTGGTTACCTAGCTCGACCTAATATTTTCTCCTTCCGCGTAATTATGGTTTACGAGCTCCGGCCCATAAATGGCAAGTTGACACGACGGTTACCGAACAGTTGCAAGCGGCAACCAAGACTGGGCATGGCGCGGCCCGAATAATGACGGGCCCAGACCTAGGCCTAGTAACGGTCCACCGAAAAATGGGCCGGCCCGGAACGGCCCACCACAGCGGCCCGCCCGTTTGTCATCCCTGCCAAACGGCAACTTTCAGTAGGGTTTCAATCTCGAATTCCCCAAAAATTGGCGGGACACAGCAAGGTCGCGAGAAGCTTTTCCACTTTCACACTCCGCTTCCGGCGCAATCATCCGGCAGCATCTCATTTCCTTCCGGGGAACCCGAGTCGAGACGGCCGGGGGCCTTGCCGATCCAGCTCCGCCGTGCAAGATGTCCCCCGGGGCTCGCCACTTGAATGTGCTGGGCGAGTTCAAGCCCTTCGGCCTGGTGGCCGAGGCGCTCGACGGCAAGCCCCAGGACGACTCCGTCGCCGCCGCCGCCGACAAGTACGATTACTTCCTCTTCGACTCCAGCGTCGCTCGAGAGGCCAGCTCCGGTGCCGCCGCGACGAGCGGCTCCGGCGATCACGAGATTTTCATAAGAGGGAACAGGTAGACGGTAGTTCGTTCGCTGGATCATCTTTTGCTTTTTGGCATCTCGGTGATGCTATTGAGATCGAATGTTTGAATTTTGCTACAGTAATGCACCGGGTACTAAATGAGGCAAAATACAGACGAGTATTTGTTTATCATCATGCTTAGAAAAGTGCTTGACGAAAATGATGTTACCTCGAGTTTACTCGATTGAATTATAATTAAAAAAAAAAAAAAACTTGCATAGAACATAATAACGATCAAGTAAGGTATAGGTTTAAATGATGACTCACTTGAGCTTTGCAAATTTATCTTAGGAAATATGTTATAGGCTAAGAAAGGTATGCTCATTTTGCGATATTCAGTTGAAAACGTTTCTATAGGAATCTGGAATAATATTACACTTTTCAGCACAATCAAAGGTTAAAAAACGAAACCCTGCGTGTCATTAATGTTTAGGGCAGTACTACGTTTTATTTTGGTCTTTCTAAATGCTAAGAACAGGGTGACTTTTCGGCTGTAATGCTGGTGCAATTTTGTCATTCCACTGAATCAAATGCTAAAAGGGAATTGAACTCCTTGATTTTTGCCACCGCTAGTATGTAGAGCAGCACTAATCTTACTTTGTCTTCATTTTCTAACTTGCTGTGAACAGAATCATATGGACTGCAGGTTCACGAGTTTATAAAAGATTCACGGTAGCCTCTCCAGTCATCATGGTACGTCAGCTGTCCAAGCAATCCATGTCATCAATCCACTTTCTTATGTGCCTATGACATCAACTGTATGACTTTGCTGGACCCTTTTCATGTCCTGCATAGTTTGTAGAACCCTCAAAAGAAATTCGTATGGTTTTGGAACTAGAAATGTAGAGCACATAATAGTTCAGCTAGGATTTTGCTTTGTGCTGTTAGGTCTTGAAATGGATGGCAACTGGTACTCTTTCAGCATGGCAGAGATGGATGCAAAGTGGTATTGGGGCCAAATGTGAGGAGGGTGTTTGTTATTTCCTCATTTTATTACATAAAGGCCAGACTGTTTGGACTAATATACATGGATGACATCATTACTAATGTGCAATAAGGTGTCTTGTGACGATCAAGGCTCTCAAGATAGTAAATTCATAGGTTTTAGATAGTCTTGAACTTGAACTACAATCTACTTTTATTTTGACCCACGAGCTAGTCAAGTCAACCCTTTTATTTTGGTATAGTAGGGCGCTCATTCTTGTTATCATAATAAAATGAATATTCTTCTATTATTTTAATTAGAAATTATTTACCGAGGTAAGAAGGGGTAGAGAAAATGGCCCGAGACCTTTTAGTTGCTCCATTAGCTGTTTCAACTTTCCATCCATTCTTAAAGTTTATGGCCAGAGACACAAAATCAATCCTGTGCAAGTTGCCACAATTATAAATTATGCGTTCTTTAAGTCCTGAATCAGAGGTCTGACGCGACAAAGTCCTGCTCGACTCTGAAATGATCCTTGTATTAAGGCAACTCAGGTGAAGTCTCCATTGCACTAAGTTTGCACTTAATGAAAATGGTTGATCATGTATTCTCAGTCTATTCTGTGCTTTGGAAGGATAACTACCGTTTCCTTTATTTTGCTTTACCCCCTGCTAACTTCTCTGTATATGCGTTTTGAGTTTATATGAGTCGGATCAAAGGTTGAAAACATATGACCATGTAATGTATTATTCAGATACCCTGTCTTGATCTTTCTCATGAACTCTCATGCGCTTTCTATTGCTCAATTTGGCTTTATATTTTACATAGTCCATTGTTTTTTGTTTAGATCTTTATTGAATCTTCAGAATTGATGTGATTTGACAGTTTATTCCTATTATCTTTCTGTTGCTGTGAGAACTAGCTTTTTATCGCTAAACATTTCTTGTGATTGTTGGTATTTTTCAATTCTAGGCATGTTGGTGTCACTTGGGTGATATGGGTGAGGCGTTCCTTTGTGTCTTGCAAGCCGATTCTTTGACAGTCTATAATGCTTCAGGTTAGTAGGAAACACTGTTCACTAAATGTACTTCCTGGGGTCTGTTTGTTTCGCAGACATTTAATATTGCTTTCCAATGAAAATATCTTTGAGGGAAATGGTATAACTTTCTATGTTTGGTGGGAATCTTCAAATGAGCTAGAACTCATTTTCCTATATTGTTACAGCCTACAGGAAGGAAGACCTTGAAACATGTTTTTGACAAATAGATATGGGTTCATGCACAGCCTAGGACCCTCGGGGTTTGATACACCAAGCCTTGGAGTTGGGACCTAGTTGTCCAGATTAGGACCAACTGGGGACTGTTCCAGGAACCCCACCTCTAGGACCTAGGAACCCGATGCCTGGACGCAGGCTCCCAGGGGCTGAGTTAGGGGCCTCAGCCCCTAGACCCAGGACACTGGATTCAGCCCAGGGTGCTCAGTCAGCCTGCTCATGCTTTAATGTGGGCTCTTGAGTGTGGTCCTAGGGCCCTTAGTTCCGAGGGTTGGGGTCCCAGATCCTAGTTTGTATGGCCTAGGGTCTCGGATCCTGAAACTGGGTTCTTGGATTTAGCCCTTTGAGTTTTGGGTCTAGGTGCCAGGGTCTTGGGCGCAGCCCTTGGATGCTAGATGCAGGCTACTACTGGCTTTGGCTGTGGGGATTCTGGGTCCAAGTGCTGGGGACTCGGTTCAGTGGTCTGGCACTGGATCCTGGGGTCATTGGTCAGGTCCTTTATCCGGCATTTAGGCATTGAGATCCCAAGTCTGCCTCAGGGGTCTCCAGTCCGAGCTTTAGGTTCGTGGTCTGGAAATTCTGGTTTTATAGCATAAAATATTTTTAGGACCTCAAGTATAGACTATTGTTGATAATGAAAGTATTTTCCACTCACTAATTTTTCCTAGCAATTCCATAGTATATCAGGTTCTCCATGGGATTGACTGCCAACATAAAAAGCAACTTCTTTAGAGGGTATTGTGATAGTACATTTAAGACCCATGTGGCCTGGTTTGAAATGGCAATAAATGATGTTGCTCAATCATGGACAAATAGAAGTTTTAATTTTAATTTTGTAGACGTCCTGCACATACGAAGCCATTATGAGATTCATTGATGGCGGCTAAGCCCATTTTTGAAAGCTTTACAAACTTTGTTTTCCCCCCTTTAAATATGCATGATTGCATCCAATGATCTTAAAGACTTGTTTCATTTTAAGATCCACTGTGGGTTCTTTTGGATAGGTGAAGTTGTGATGATCCCCCTTCCTCAGTCCATCTCTTCAATTTGGCCTCTTCCGTTTGGTTTACTGCTAGAGCAAGCTGCAGAAGGAGACTTCCCACGCAACATTCATTTCACATCATCAATCCTTGCATCTGGTGCTAGTGACACTTTGCACCCTAGAAGAGAAATTGGACATAGTCCACAAAGTAATTTTAGTTGCATGAGTCCATATGATAATGTACTGAAGGGCGATACAGCTTTGTTGTCTTCACATTTGATTCTCAAGGATCCAATGGAAGATCCACAGGTATGCCAGTGCTTTTATTTTGTCAATCACTTCATTTGTTTTTGGATCTTCAAGACACGTGTTGTGAATTTCTCCTCTTGAAAATTTTTATTGTGGAAAACTTTGTTTCCTTTATTTGATTATTTTCATTTGCTGAACAATAGCTGTATCGTACTTCTTTCTGTTGCTAATTACCCTCTACTTCCATCATCTAGTTTGTGTACGTTGAAGACAGAGGAAAACTTAACATAATGAATGATTATAATGAAAGAACGATATGGACCAGTGAGCAAGTACCCTTGATGGCATCATATAATAAAGGTTTCAACACTAGTTTCTTTAACATCTATCTCTTTGTTGATATAGGAAGATCATAGCCACTTGTGCTAATCATAATCAACTATTGTGCAGGAAAAGCTCAACATTCTTTATGGGTGGCAGAAGTTGTTAATCCTACTGCAGATGAGGTGATGTCTAATTTGCCGGATATAAATCCTCTGGGTGTTCGGATGAAACAATTCTCCTTCCATAGAATTTGGCAGGGAAAAGGTGCTCATGCAGCTGCTTGTAAGGTGCCAATTTTCTTTCCTTATCTTTCCAGAACAAATGATTGGTGAGGTAGTTTGGTGTGTCAAGCAATATTTTTCCTTGACCAACTCATACAATAAAAATTAGAGGATAGACTTAAAAAAGTATAGTAAATCAGTTAAAGAAGTCATTTATCAATGACTTACTTTGGTTCAGTATGCGGAGGTTACCCAAAAATATCTAAACTTCTCTGTAGAGAATTTTTGGCATCCTTGTTTCTTGGTCAATTTGTTTGGCTTATATAGTAACATGGGAATGCTTTCAAGACCATTCGGTACCTTGCCTTAGCTGCCTTTTTAGCTTCCTCTCTCGGTATTGGTCCCTGTCTGAGATCAACATGTTGCAAGAATACATAGGCACGCATAAAATAGCTGAAAATTGAGTCCAGGCATATTGATATTTGTCTTAAATGTAGACTTATCAAACCCCCCCCCCAAAAAAAAAAAAATAATAATAATAATATATTGATATCTGATATGCCTTTAATTCTTCATTTCTATAACTCAATCAAGTTGCCCATCCATGTATCTTTTGGTTCCAAGTTTCACCCCAAATGATCTACTGTTCACTCCATCCTCATGAGGTCTTAGTGCTTGAAATTGTACTTTTTGAGTTCATGTGCAACGGAATATTCATTGAATCAAACATATTCTCCAGTTGTTTTTCTGTTATGTTCTCTGAGCATCCTATAAGCTATTGACAAAAGTTCTGGTCCCTTCACAATTTTCAAGTTATAATCTGAACTTACCTATAAATCTATGGTGCTTTTTATTGAACCGTGCTGCCTCCATGTTACAGGTTTTTATGGCAATTGATGATGACACAACTCCAATAGTTTGTTTTCTTCTACAAGGACAGAAGAAGTTGTTATCCTTAAGGCTTCAAATTTATGAAACAAGCAGTGACGTCCTTTTTGATGTCAAGCCTGACATGAGCTGGAGCATACCTGCTGTATCAGCTGCCCCGGTGGTTGTGACACGGCCAGGGTAGAGCTCTCTCTCTCTCTGTGAGCAGACATATGCACATGTGTATATGTTGGGGGAAGGGAGGGGAGGGGAGTGTACTGCGAGCGTTTGCATGCATGTGTGAGTAGATCTCGAAACTTAAATATTCTACAATATCATAACTCATTTTGAGTTATCTCTCACAGAGTAAAATTGGGACTGCTTCCTCATACGGACATCATTGTGCTGACACCAGAAAACACCCTTCTGCTTTATGTAAGCTTCCTGCATAAATAGTTTATCTGAATTCTAACGCCTGCGTATTTTGTAATTGACCTGCTCGGTGCATGGGAGTCTTCTCAAGAGCTGAAGGATATGGTCATCAATGAAATGGGCTTCTGTGTAAATCGATCAGTATGAATACTTTTGTCTGATAGGTTTTGGTTCTTGGTTGTGATTTCTTTCTCAGCTCTGGAGGACAGTAGTCTGTTCATAATTTTAGATTATTGAAGTAGGTAGTGTGGAGAGCAGGATAGCTAACTTCTTAATTAGCAGAGAAAAGTAGTTGCGTGGCAAACTTGTTTATGGTTGCTGATATAGAAATATTAATGTAATAAATCATGCACACTTAATTGATTTGTATGGAGATTTCTTACTTCGTTGTTATGCTGCAGTTTTTACCCCGGCTTTAAATTGTCTATGGCTTATATGCTCTCTGCACTTAAGTGTTGGTTTTGGGAGAATTTATTTGAGTCTTATGAAATTCTATGCCTGCATCATGGAACTGTTGTATGTCCCGGAGTTTGATGTTGCATGTTCTATGTGATACGGTGAGATTCCTAACTTGAACTTATGGTTTGTGCAGTCAGGGAAGCTATGCCTATGTAGGTATTTGTTGCCTTCTTGTCTGAGTAGGTGTCGGCATCTGCATAACATGGAGTTCTCAGGAAATGTAGCAGTGTCCCATGATGTAAAAATCGTCGGATTAGCAGATGCTGTTGAAGGGCGTGTTAATATAGTTATCAGCAACGGGCAGGTATATCAACATGCACAGAAAAATATCTTATTCCCAACCTGTAGGTCCTTGAGTTGTAAGTTGACTACGTGTATTCCAAACAACTGTGCTTGCTAGATACTTGTGACTTTGGGGTGGATGGGGTTGGGGTCCCCCTTTTCTTTTAAGTTTTCCTTTGGTTCTTTTTTTTTTTTTTTTTTTGGGGGGGGGGAGCTTTTCGCTGATAGTGGGTTGGAGATAGCATCTCTAAGTGTGCCTCCTATTGTGGGACAAGGCAAGCATGGATGGGCGATGGGGTCCTATGCCCAACCCTCCTTGTGCACAACCGACACAAGATTCAGCCACGCACATGTTATGTCATTTCTTATATTATTACAATTATTTTTTTTTTTAAATTGCTATATGTGACTAAGCTGGGAAGAGTTGAGGATCGGGTCAAACATCTTTTTGTAAAAGTTTGTCAAATTTGTGCATTGGCAATGAAAACATTTCCTTAGTATGGTTACAAGTTCCTTGGGGGCATGGTTACAAGACTCTAGATAAGAGGACTATAGAAGTTTGATTTCTTGTTTTTATAAATAATGCTGTACACATACTAATTCTATAGACCTATGTAAATGGGAATAAGTGCAATCTCTCATCATGAATATTATTAGTAAGCTTTCAAGGTGCTTTATGATTTTATATTCATTTTATGCCCACAATTTAGATTTTTTTATTTAATAGTAATATTATTGAATGATGTGCATGTTGCAGGTTGTTGATTAGGTAAACGACAGACCCTTTTATTTATTTTTCTTTTGTTAGGTTCATCCTTTTTTCCTCAAATTATTACTTCTACTTTTTGCATTATGTCTATAAGAAAAAGAAACTCTTAGGTTGAAAAAGCCATCGTGGATTAAATGGAAAGTGTAACTTGTCCCCTGTGCCAAAACCTGGTTTCTGGATGGGTGCAGAAATGGGTTAAAGAGTCAAATAGCTACCCAGGCTCTGGGTCAGGGCAGATACAGGGAATGGGGATGGGATGGGGAGGCTACCTGTTCCATCCAGAGGCTATTCCTATTAGGAGTTCCTTTTGTAAGAGATGTTACACTGCACATGTGCAAGTGCTTTTTCATGTTCATTATCTTTTCTGCTTTTGCCAACAGTTTATTAAGTAACTTTGAGCACTAGCACTTCAAAGTCTTATATGGGGACTGCATTTATCATGTTCTCTGTCTAAGAATGTAATGGTGTTATCTGTTACAGTTCTAGGACTTCTTGATGCATCACTGATGATCAATGTCTTTCTGTTCTTTAGATGTTTCGTTGTGCATTACATCAAAGTCCATCATCTTCATTGGTAAAAGATTGCATGGAAGCAATGGCTGAGGGGATGATTTCTAGCCTCTATAATCATTTTCTCACACTTCTTTGGGGGGATAATGACATAACTTATTTATCAAAGGCTGATTCAAGCGTTGATTCAGAATGGGTCTCGTTTAGCAGCTTAATGTTGCAAATGTGCAGAAGATCCACATACATTTCAGAGAAATTTCCAGTTTCAACTTGTCAGTCATCCTGGGATTTCCTTGTGAAAAGCCAATTCCATCAAAATTACTGCAAGCTGAGCTCTTTTACTGGAGCTTCCTCTCAAGCTGTACTAGAGAGTCAGGCAGTAGATTGCAGTAGATCTGTTACAGAAGCTAAGCCCACTGGAGATAGCACATTTTACTCTGAGCTACTGGTGAAGAGTTTAGATTCTTTACATGCAGTATATGAAAGCCTTAAACTTGATAATCTGCGGAAGCTGTAAGTTCAGTCCTCAATAAACACATGGTGTGTACTTGGAACGACCTGATTTCAGTTTTTTGCTTATGTTTTTCCTTTTGGCATTTGATATTTGACATTTGTTAAATAGTGAACTGAACACCTTAAATATTCGATCATTTGAAGTCATATGAGATATTTTTATTATTATATAATTTTTAATATGTTTTTTCTTTGCTTCTGCGGGAAGGCCAATACAGTATCTTCTGACATTTTATGAGCCTTATCTTTGTCAGATGGTTATTCATAAGCTGAGCCAAATGGCACCCGTCATTGCTCATGTATTTTTCGTTCTAGACTAATAGTTCCAGTGCTGCTTCCTTTTTACGCAGCCTTCTTAATTCTTTGCAGCTACACATGCTGCATCTAATCTGATGTGGTTAAGTGGTAAATTGTGTTTTGGGTGGCTTGTTAACAAGTGAAGCCTGCTATGTGATGAAACTAGGGCATTAGGGCATTTCTAGAACTGATGCTCTTTTCAATATGATGTGGTTGTAACTTTGAAAAATTCTAGCATTTTTAGGGTCTATCAGGGTCTTGCAAGAGCGTTTGAGGCGTTTGAGCTGTCAAAATTATGACAAAGGCCATTTTCTCCTAATGATTTCAGCTTTCGAGTTGTTTAAAATGCTGTGTCCCACAAAATGCACTAAACTCAGAATTTACAGCTCACTTAGAAGGTGTGCTTAATGCTGACTGTTTTGTTCCATTGGGTGTTTGTAGGTCTTAGTACCAAATATGTTAAAAAAAAAAAAATTTTGGCAACTAGAAGTTCTTATGAAGCTATTCTGCTTTTATCTGTTAATTCTTAAAGTACCAACAGCTTCTGTAGAAATCTCTGTTGTGTTTGCATTAGTGGTAGGTGTAGCCAGTCTCTGTTATTGCCAAGCACCAGTGGCATTCAACTCTTTGTTCAACAACAGTCGGATATACATCTTTTGCTTATTAAAAATTTTGTGCGCATGTTGCCTGAACTGTGATGTTTAATGCCCAGAATATGGATCACAGTCTTGACCTTTTTGCTAATGTTTTAAGTATTATCAACTCCAAACTTTCTATGTTGAGGTTTCTCACCTGCTGCTTCTTCAGTAAATGAATTCCACTTTTGGGGTCTGAATATTATTTTCTTCAATTTATTTATCTCTGCAATCTTGATTTCGATGTTCCTTGCAGGGATTTGGAGCTTTTAGCAGTTCTTTTATGCAATATTGCCAAGTTTTTGGGTGAGGAGTGCTATATAGATCACTATGTTCGTGATTTCCCCTATCTGTTCAATAATCTTGGGACGCATAACACTTCGTTGTCCAGAAGATCTCCACCCAATCTGTTCAGATGGCTTGAAAACTGCTTGCTACATGGTTTTAGCTCTGCTGATACCAATGATCTTCCACCTTTAATTTGTAAAGAGGGAAGTTTTGCTGCAAGCCGAGCTCAAAAAATAGTATCTTTTTATAGTTTACTATTCAGTGCCCAGAAGACAGGAGATAATCTTCCTTGTGGAGTTTGCTGTAATGTTGCTACGGGATCTTATTCTACTGCTGAGGAGCATACCGTCTTGGCAATGGTTGGTGAAAAATTTGGACTGCAACAGCTAGATAGCCTACCTCCCGGCGTGTCTCTTCCTTTACGACATGTGAGCTATTAATCAGGACTTCCCACTTCTCCATTATTAAGTGCATCTTCCATGGTATCAAGTAACACAAACATTCTTGCAAAACCCTGTGCGGAAAATAGTGTAGTTATTCATCAGGCAAGCGTCCTTTAATGTCCCGGTGCTAAGCTGCAATGAAGAACATCAGAAATTTTAATGATGTTCTTCCCTATGGGCAATTGCCATTAGTTTCTGCATTTAATCGTGAGATGGAAGTAGAGTTTTTTGGTTTATTGATTGCTTGTAACAAGTCTTCATCCTCCTTTTGGGGCTGTACAGTGGTGTCCTTATTGACATCCCTTGAACTTCTACTGATCATATTCACTGGACATGTATCATTCCTGATTCCTGACGTTTAATTTGTGCTCTTCAGGCTTTGGACAAGTGTCGAGAATCTCCTCCTACTGACTGGCCTGCAGCTGCTTATGTTCTTCTTGGTCGGGAAGATCTCGCTCTTACTCGTTTAGAGCGGCCTTGCAAAACGAGTGTACAAGAAGCACAGGCAAACGAGAATTTGATTGAAATGTCCACTCCCTACATGCTTCATTTGCATCCCGTGACAATTCCAAGTGTCGTTTTTGATTCATTTGGTTCGGAAAATGCTAAGTTTGAGGATGCAGATTCAACTGACAGATCTGTCACAGATGGTATGGAGCATATCTTTACTTCTTGCACTCAGTTGCGGTATGGCCGAGATTTGCGACTGAATGAGGTTAGTTTTTTGTTTAGTGGTTGAGCCAATGTTGCTGTGAATTCACTGATTTGAATGTCATCATTTTTATACATGGTAGCGATTGCTCTTTCCCTTTTGTTTTTTTTTTTTGGGGGGGGGGGGGGGGTCAGGGCATTGGTTAATTTGTATTGCTTACCCCGACTCTTGTATGAATTGTCATTAATAGCTTTGATTACTTGAATATTGTGAAG
This sequence comes from Eucalyptus victrix, assembly GCA_016097545.1. Taxonomy (NCBI): domain Eukaryota; kingdom Viridiplantae; phylum Streptophyta; class Magnoliopsida; order Myrtales; family Myrtaceae; genus Eucalyptus; species Eucalyptus victrix. The sequence goes on along the minus strand of CM027841.1, from coordinate 48,721,286 downwards.
CACGTCACCTAGCTAGGTTGAATCGTATGTCTGTCTTTTTTCTCCTTTGAGTTGAAGGCAAAGGGGCTAGTCATTTCTACAGTTAAAGTCACAAATAGTGGGACATAGTTTCTCTAACTCAAATATGTTCCTCTAGTCTTATAGGCAATGCTCATTTGTTGGACGGTTTAGTTTCCTTCCATTTGCAATTTATGTATATATTTATATAATTTGTGTTTTTGTAGTTTCCTGCTTGGCTACATTCAACAACAGAAGAAAAAAAATCCTTTGGTTTTTTTTTTTTTTTGTGTGATATATCCCAAGTACTTTTTGTTAGTACCCATAAGAGCACCTCATATGTTTCTTCATGTGATAAGTACATAAGCTCATTAAATAGGAACATCATGAGCTAATGTGAGAACAGAGAAATAAGATTTCAACCAAGGCTAGTGCCAGATAAGCTGTCACTGCATATCTAAAAAGATTAAAAGAATGAAAGGAAAGCAGAGGTGCCCCAGCTCATATCTGGAATTTTCATTTCATCTTTGCCTTGCAGTCCTCCATCTAGAATATAGGAAGAGGGGCATGGCAGCACATGACATGGCTCCTGACAGCTATGTTCACGTCCATTAATCACACCTTTGCTCTTGCAGTGTTTGTTGGCAATTCTTTGTTTTAATTGTTTTTGCGAGGATGGCATTTCCATTGTAGATGTGGTGGAACTTAGATTTGATTGGATCTTGATATTTCTTTTATTCCCATCAGGTTAGACGTCTTCTCAGCTCTGCAAGACCTGTGGCAATTCAAACATCTGTCAACCCTAGTGCTTCTGATCAGGACCTCCAACAGGTATTGTTTCTTCTTTGGAAGTATTTCTGCATTGTATATGTCTTATGAATTATTACTATCAATTAGAGATTTAATCGGAACAAAAGATATAGCTAGATGCTTGAATGCTCAGAACTCAATTTCATCTTGATTGAGATTCATTTTCAGAATAAGAACTAGACTTGAAAGGGTGGCCAATATACTTTAAAGACCAAATTGGCTTGAGTCAAGTCACTGGCCATTCAAATGCGAGCAAAATTCCTCTGTAAAAATAACACATGGTTTTCCTGAACTATCCAGATAATGATCCAAATGGTTTTGACTCAAAATCTAAAGATACATGGGCTGCAGCTTTAAGGCTACTTGAATGCAAATCTAGCAACCTTTCATATGCAAGCTCATCTAGGAAGCAGTGGCTATCTGATCTGGGCAGTAAACATGCCATTAGAGAGCAATAGAAGGGGCATCATGAGGCTCCCACATATTGTCGGGTATGGGAAGGATTAGATGTATGTGCCTTTTCCCTACTTTGCACAGGCATTTCCCTGAATTGAACCTGTGACCTTTGCAGAGAGAGTGACAATGTGAGGAAAATGATCCAGCGTCGAAAATAAGTTTAGAACTAAAGGAATTCAACCAAACTCAATCTTGTTGCCAAAGTAAAGAAGTAACCCCTGTCTTGGATCCACCGACCTGTTCAAATATCCACAAGACAAGCAAAAATATTGTTAGAAAGTCCAACCCAAAAGCTTAAGCTGATAGGTGGAGGGAGACCACATGAATATACTGAGCATTTAGGACCCCAAGTGATGTGGGATAATACTTCAACAAATATTCTCCAGAATTACTTGTAAATCAGCATCTTAATAATGAAAGGGATTCGAGTGGTTAATAATTTGTTCATCTACTGTGTGCTTGTTTCTGAGAAGTGAGGAGAGAGGGAGGGGAAGGGGGCATATAAAGGAAGAGATTGCTTACTACATTGATGTTTGGATTAAGTATATTCTAAACCTACCTGCTTGCTTAGGCTCATGACTTGCTCGAGTTGGTAATTTAATCGGGCTAAGGGCTAAACAGCTTATTAATCTATTCCAGTTTAGTTTGAACTTGAAAGCCAAGTAAACAACAAATGGACCCAAATAGCTGATTGGTTGTTTGGCTTGTTTGCACCAGTGTTCAATCTTGAGTGATCTGAATGTCGGTGCTAGGATACCCCTAGCAGTCATTTTTACATGTTATATGCTTTCCTGTATCATTACCATTAAATTGTGCTATACATATGTCACCATGTCTTGGTCTGGGGAACTTTCATAATGTGGTTATCTATGTTCTCCTAAAATCATAAATTGCAGATAGTCTGATATATTGCTTATATTCCGCTCTTTTTCCCCATTGAAGGTTCAGTTATGGCAGTTTGCTCAGAGGACCACTGCTCTTCCCATTGGTCGTGGTGCATTCACTCTTGCCACTATATATACACTCTTGACTGAGGTGCAGCACATTTCTTCTGGCGACTATATGTTCCATTTTTTTCAGCTTCAGTTGAAGTTTATGAATGTTTCAATTGCTGGGCCTCAGAGAAGTTTATACCATTCTTGTAGGCCTTTACAGTGCCAAAGCTTGTTTTAGCTGGTCGATTACCTGCCCAGCAGAATGCAACTGTATGTACTTGTTATACTCTTTTGATGAGATGTGCTTTAAAGTCTTTTCCTTCCTACCAGAGGAAAAAATCTTTGGCAGGATGTATCTAGTTAAAATTTTGACAACTTCTGATTGGTTTCCTTGCCACGTGTCTGAATTTCTGGCCCCTGCTGTCTCTTCTTGCATGTTTTTATATTTTGTAGGTAAATCTAGATCCAAATACGAGAAACATACAAGAACTTAAATCTTGGCCTGATTTTCATAATGCCGTTGCCGCTGGTCTAAGGCTGGCGCCGCTTCAGGTATCCATCTCTGAATTTTATTTGATTATATATGTTATGAAGCATCAGCTAGTAGTTCTTTTTATGTTTTATAATTTAAAATAGCTTACGAGGCATCTCTAAATTACTGAGGTTGCTTTTTGGTCCTGCAATGCTATGCAATCATTGACCCTTTTCTTTTACAAATATGCTGTCTATGTTTCTACTGCATCTGATATGGGGTATTCTATTTCTAATAGGGAAAAGTGTCAAGAACATGGATAATATATAACAAGCCTGAAGAGCCAAATGCTGTACATGCAGGCCTCCTTCTTGCTTTGGGACTGCATGGGTATCTACGTGTTTTAAGTATCACTGACATATACCAGTATTTTTCACAGGTTCATTCTCCTTGAGATTTATTCACACTTCTGCTTGTTACCTATTTTGCTTTGGATTGGAGCACTTGACTATTTTTAAATGGTTGTTCTTTTTCTAGTATGGAAGATCCATGTAGCATCTATTGTTTTTTTTTTTTCCTATTTAAACAATCTTTGTTAAAAATTGTTTTTATAGACAAAAATTAGTCATCAAAAAATTAGTCATCAAACTGATTAATCATCATACATAATCAGTTCCTTGCTGCTGTGTTGCCATTCACTGCTTTTACTTTCACATTAGTCTTTGTGAGCATCTCCATTTTATATTCTGCATCCTTCATTATGATCCACTGTAATTTCAATTTTGAGGGTTTAGTCTTCTGCATCTGTGTCTTTGATAACAATTCATCTTTCTGTATCAATTTGAGTCATGTACTTGCATGCTCATCGGGGCTTGGCTTATAGATGCTTATGCTGATGCAGTTAGATTTGTTGGTTACTTTTTTTTCTCTCCCTTATGGCTAGTGTGCACACCTTTTAAACTTAACAACATTTTACACATGTTGATCTCCATTTAGTGCCTTCAGAACCAACTAGAGGCTGATGGTGCCACTTCTGGCCGAGTTAAATTCCTGGAGCCAATTTGACCTTGAGACTCACATTTTTCTGGCCAATCAACAGATAGACCAGTATGACCAGAGTTCTTCTTTCCCCATGATAGAAGGTTGTCCAGGCTGCCACATGATTAGGCATCACGGGCTCCGAGATGGATTACCCTGTCAATGACAGTCTTGACAAGCCTTTCTAGCATAAATTAGTTGTCAATTTAGGCATCCTGCTTGAAGTCATAGCTGCCTTAATCATTCGCCTCCAATGTTAATTTGGTGGTCTAGTTGTTGATCCAGATCCATTGCTTTTTGACTTAGAGAGGTTTCCATGCGAAGTTCATAGGAGCTCATTGTAGGAACTCGAAGTTCATAGGAGCTCATGGTCAAGGTGGAATGTTTCCTGTGGCTATTTTGGGCACACTGCAGACTAGTAATTTGTAAAATTAATGGTAACTAATGGTTTCATTTTGAAGGGTTTGGACTTAACAAAATGATACTTTGGGAAAGTTTTAGTGGCCAAATTGAACAATGTAGAGGGGTTTATCTAGTTCCTCCAACTGTTTGATAATTGGTTAGAAAACAGAACCATCTTTCACCAATTTTGCTGATCATTTAATGTTCTATTATGGAGTATAGAGAGTATAAAGTGCTTATGGTTGCATTTCAACCATCTAATCACATAGGACGTCTCTCCTTTAACTTATGATAGTGACCTTGTCAAATCTTTTTCTATGAAATTCTTGGATTGGCAGTATCTGGCCTAGGATTCCTCCATTATATAGGGCACTTAATTGTATATGTCACCTAAGTTGCTCGTGCTTACAAAGGCTTCTGATTTTTTGTTTATGTTCTCTTGAAATTCCTCTAGTTTTTCTATAATTCAAAAGTTTGATCTCTTTCTTGTTCCACCTACTATGTATTAATTGATTTTCTTCAGGATTGATATTGGTATAGGTGTCTTGTATTTTCAACTTTTCTGATGTTGTCATCTTTGGTCCTTGTCATCTGTCTATTTGTAGTTGTGTGGTTATGTATTCCACTAAGTTCTCTTCTGTTGTGATGCTTCATGCATGTAGGAACATGAAAGCACAACTGTGGGACTAATGATAGGCTTGGCAGCTTCTTATAGAGGGACAATGCATCCAGCAATTTCAAAGGTGAAATCTTCTTCCTTATACCATTTTACCGCTGCTCACTTATTTCATCACTCATATCGATGTCTATCGGAGTCATTGAAGTGCATCTTCATCTTGAATTTATAATCTAAGTATTCGATCAACCTTGGGAGTTATTGTTGCCAGTAGCTGCATGGTGGTTCTGAGGTCTTTCTCCCATCCCCATATTTTGAGATTTTAGAGCAGTTTGAGCTTTTAATACTTGGAAAAAGTCAAAGTGATGTTGGGAAAGCCCTAACAGGGGCTCTGATACTGTAGTAGGAAAAGTAAAAGATAGCAAAAAGAACATTAGAAAGCTGGAACAGAGAAATCTTATTCTGGGGTTCATAAGAACCAATCATATATATTGAACATGGAAATGTAATGACAGTGAAATAAATGCCTATGCAGATGTAAGACAATCTCCACCCTTGATCTGACATAATTTACTTTTGATATTGACCATTGGAGCTCATTAAATTTCACATGACTACCATGTGACCACTTATTAACCCTAAATAGTCCATGTAAAGACAAAATAAGAAAAAAAACACTATCAATACTAGAAAATAGGATTATGCTCCTGCATCACAAAGTTACACTGTTTACAATGAAAGAAGTCTGTTAAGCCTATATTTACAGTTCAATCATTTGTTAGGTCACAAATTTCTTTCTGTTAAGTACATTCTCTATATGACTGGCGTTCTGTGTTGCAGGTTCTTTATGTTCATATACCTGCTCGGCATCCATCAACTTTTCCTGAGTTAGAGTTACCCACACTTTTGCAGGTTTGCACCTTGATGCAGTTACTATCAGATAATTTATCACCAAGGGTGTAACCTGACATTTTGTGACTTAAAGTTATGAGTGTGCCTTCATGCTCTGGCAGCTGTGTGTATTGTGCCCCTTGTAATTACTAATTTTATCATGAGGGTGTTAAAGATCCATCTTAAGGTTGTTTCTACATAATGAGGCACTTGCTAGCAAACTGTTTCAGATTTTGATACTCAAAAGAATTATTTCAAATGCTAATTGGAACTTCATACTCTCTTCAATTGACTCTGAAGTCAGCAGCGCTTGTGTCAGTGGGGCTTCTTTATGAAGGTTCAGCACATCCACAAACAATGCAAATTCTTTTGGTACGTTGTTTTGTTTTGTTTTAGTACTGATACATCTATATAATCTAGCTAGCCTATTTTGAAGTTGATAGATTGTCTATCTGCAAGTGTGAAATTGGACTGGTTTTTCTACAATAAATCATGCACGGTCTTAATAAAATTTTTACTGCTTCTTGCTATTGTATGTTGTGACAGAATGATTTTGTCCTCTGATCACTATAGCTAGATAGTTATGAACTTATGATGGCATTGTGTTTTCAGCCAGTGTGGCTTGATGCCAACCAAGCATACTGCTCAAGTGTTGTGTATATAACTGAGTTAAATTTAATTATGGATACAATGCTGATTGTCTTTATTTGATGCTGAATGTCTACATATAAAATGTATGTCACCTAAGATTATGTTAAACCGATATCTTCGACTATGATTGCAGGAGCATTCTCCACCACGTTTTATAGACCCCCACTAGGTTGATGCCCCTCAGTTCCCATTGTTTGCTTGACCTCTGTCTGTAAATGTTGGTAGACAGTTGCATATTCTTGCTATGTGCTATCAGAAACTAGTACATTGCTACCTGTGAAATGGTTAATCTTTGCTTTGATCTGTCATTTCAAAATGCAGCCTAGCTTTGTCTTATGATGCTAGTGACCAAAAGATAATCCTTTCAAAGCATCTGCTATCATTGCATGACCTGGTTGTTATAAATTATGCAGAGTGAAATAGGTCGAAGAAGTGGTGGAGATAATGTGCTTGAAAGAGAGGGTTATGCTGTCTCTGCAGGTTTTTCACTGGGTCTTGTTGCACTTGGTACGTGGTGTCTCAGTCTCCTGTCAAAATTAGCAAGTTACTTTTTTCTTTGCAACATCAGTCATATGATGGTTTCACCATGCACCTAACATTCTATTATTGAATTCAAGGGCGTGGCTTGGACATGCTTGGATTTGTGGAAACTTTGCTTGATAGGCTGTTTGACTATATTGGTGGCAAAGAACTTCACAGCGTATGTACATACTTTTGTCCTATGTTTACTTATTGTTGCGGTAGACTGGTCAGATAAAATTATGGATATAAAGATCTTCAGTGAATTTGATCCTTGTATTTCACAAGATATTTCTCCATGATTTAGCCAATAAGTAGTTGAATGTTTTGCTTATTTCAGGAAAGATCTTATTTGTTGACACCCTCAACAGAGGAACACAATCGAGGATTTGGGCAGGTTACTTCAGCTGTTAACGCTCTAGATTAGAGTCTGCCTTCATGATACTATTATGTAGGCTCAAAGTGGTGTCGTAAGATAAACTAATGCTGTTATCACTTCCTCTTAGCTATTTTTTCTTTTTTTTTTCCTAATGTTTTCATAGATGATGGATACGGCGGCTTTCAATGTTGATGTGACTGCACCTGGGGCTATTGTTGCCCTTGCTCTAATGTTTTTAAAGGTACTTTCTGTTAAGTTGTAGAAGCAGTCCTAGTTGCTAGGATGTGGCAACATGACATCTTTATTTTTCTCTTGTATCTTCTAAGGGGTTCTTGCATTTCTGTAACAGACTGAATCCGAGGTGATTTTGTCTAGGCTTTCAATTCCTTGCAGACAGTTTGATTTGCAATATGTGAGGCCTGACTTCATAATGCTTCGAGTTATTGCTCGGAACATGATCATGTGGAGCAGGTAACATTATTCAGATACGCAATTCTGGAGTTGAAGTTGCAGTTGTTCTTCTCTAGATATAATCATGGTGATAAATATCTATCATGTAGGGTTCATCCTTCCAAAAACTGGATTGAGAGTCAGGTGCCTGAAATAGTGAAAATCGGTGTTGAAGGCCTTAGAGAGGATGTTGAGAATCTCATGGAGACTGATGTAGAAGCACTTGTTCAGGCATACATAAATATAGTAGCTGGAGCATGTATTTCTCTTGGTAATAATCTTCTCTGGATATGTAGTTTTGTATTTTTGTTACTGGGATAAATTAAAATCAGCTGTCCGATCTTTAAGCAGTATATAAGCATAATGAACTTTGACCTAGAGATTCGACAAAGAAAGAAAAAAACTTTGACCTAGAGAGCCTAAACCAGCCAAAGGATGCCAAATTAGATTATTGATTCATTAGGAATATATTAAAATCAGCTCTCAGGTTTTGTCCGGTATCTCTGTTTTCAGTTTCTTTATGCTGTATATCTTGTAAAGTAGATCTCTAAAATGTCTTGCTTGACTGGCTTGTACTCCTTGTCTGCATTTTCCATTTTACTTGCTTTTTTATAGCACTGTTGTTCTTTGAATGATTTCTTAGGTCGGGGTCTACAGCAGTAATTAATTCACATCAGCTTCCAAGATTAAAAAAATAAAGAGAGAGAGAGAGAGAGAGAGAGAGAGAGAGAAAGAGATAAAAGTCCAGAGCAAGTACATCTTCTTTTCAGTGAATTCTTTTAGCGTTTGCTTTGGACAGGTCTCAAGTTTGCGGGTACTATGGATGGAAATGCACAGGAGTTACTGTATGAATATGCAGTCTACTTCCTAAATGAGGTTTGAAATTGTGCTTGGCTGTACTCGCATGAGAACTATATTTATGATTGTGTATAACTTATATTTAATTCTACAGATGAAGCCTGTTGCTCCTGTTAGTGGAAGCAACTTTCCCAAGGGGCTGGCCAATTATGTTGATAGGGGCACACTGGAGATTTGTCTTCATCTTATCGTGCTCTCTCTTTCTGTGGTATTTTGCTTACTGTTCTGTACCCACTACCTTCTGTTCCTGAATTTTGCCATTTCCTTCTTACTGATGTGGTGGAAGACCAGGTGATGGCAGGTTCTGGACATTTACAAACGTTACGCTTATTAAAATTTCTCCGAGGACGAAATTCAGCTGATGGTCATTCTAATTATGGAACACAAATGACGGTAAGTTTGTATATTGTTAGTTGTGCTGAAGATTGTTTAATTGATTGTTGGTAATCTATAATTCAGATTTGTGTATCCTCAAAGCATTATTGTTTTCATATTGCTATATGTTGAATCAGACATCCTAAGTGAAAATATCATATGATGATGTATCAGTGGATTACCTTGTCTATAAATCAGTAAATTAGGAGGCAGAACAGAAAAGGAAGAAGTTTGCACAGTTCTGAAATTTTCTGCTAAGCTTTCCATCTCTTTTTTAGTTTGCTGATGGAGATTTTGTGCTCAATGTTTCTATATGGTGGTTGGTGCCCTTTTGATGAGCAAATTTCCCATTTATTTGGCAAAAAGCCTCAAGAATCTCTGCAATACCTTTTCAGAAGCAAGTGTATTTGATCTTTCTCCCTGGTTGGAGTTGGATCGGGTATCTGTATCTTCCAAATCTGTTTGCCATAGATTTATCCTTATAATGTCACAATGGTCCTCCGAGAAAGTCAAGTGGAGAAATTTTTCTGATTGATATTGTTGCACTCTAGATTTTAACTTATTGCTTTGACCAATTTCATCCTGATTTTAGATAAGCTTGGCCATTGGCTTCTTGTTTCTTGGGGGAGGTATGCGCACATTTTCTACTAGCAACAGCTCAATTGCTGCTTTGCTGATTACCCTCTATCCACGTTTGCCTGCTGGACCAAATGATAATCGTTGCCATCTTCAGGTAATCAGAGTAGTTTATTACTGAAGTTGCAGAGTTTTCTCCTGTTAATGTTATGTCCCCCCCCCCCCCCCACCTCTCTAGAAAAGCTGACTTGAAGACCTGTGCACATTAAATTACATTTTGTTACACTTGAAGACCTGTATGTGTTAAATTGCATTTTGTATCAAAAGCTTTCGGGCCCAACTTTTGCGTATGCTTGCAAATTTCCATCTGTAGTATTATTTTTAGCGTTGTTCATTAAACCCAGTTTTCTGGCTGTTCTGACTGAAAAGTGTGAATTTTACTGGTTGTCACAATGTCAAGTGATTTGTAACGAAGTGATGGTCTTCTCCAGGCATTCAGACATTTGTATGTTCTAGCCACAGAAGCTCGCTGGATTCAGACAATAGATGTTGACACTGGTTTGCCTGTTTATGCTCCTCTTGAGGTCACAATCAAGGAGAGTGAAAATTACTCGGAAACTAGTTTTTGTGAAATTACCCCTTGCATTCTACCAGAACGTTCTATTGTAAGTAGTTCTAAAACTTGACCTCTTCAGTAAAGGCTACTGTTTTTTTTTTTTTTTTTTTTTTTTTCACTCCCTCATCAGACATGATATTAGGGCTTAACACGCCACTCTTCGAGCTTTTCAATTGCTGCAATTGTTATAGTGGATATTATTGTGGCAGTATCTGCAGAGCAGGTTTGTAGTCCCTAAGCACCATTGGAAAACCTTGAAATGATTGGTGATTCCTGTCTGTAAAAAAAATAAAAAGGGATAGAAAAAGCGGTGATTTCTGTCTGATCCTCTGTGATCATTCCTATGTGGCAAATTTGTAGCTTATCATTCTGTTTAACTTTTTTCATTGCAGTTGAAATCCGTCCGTGTTTGTGGCCCTCGATATTGGACTCAAGTCATAAACCTTGTACCTGAAGGTGGCCAGATACTGCTTTGTAATTTCTTGTTTGGTTTCTCTAGTAAATTCTTGTGTCTCATGATTTATTTTCTATTAACTTATAGAGAAACCGTGGTGGACTGATGGTGCGAAGAATGACCCATTCAATTCGGGGACCCTCTACATTAAACGAAAGGTTGGAGCCTGTTCATACGTGGATGATCCCATAGGGTGTCAGTCGCTGCTATCTCAAGCAATGCACAAGGTCATTAAATCATTTTCTGCCCTTCCATTCCCTCCACGTGCATTGAGCTACATTTTGCATCAAGCTGCCTTTCTCTGATGTAGGTTTTCAGTATGACCAATTTGAGAGCTAGTAGTGGGAATACTGCTGGAAATTATATCTCTGTTGATCAGTTAGTCAGTACATTCTCGTCAGTGCCCAGTTTGATTGCTTTTGCACAGCTCTGCCGTGACCCATCTTGGAATAGCAGGTAAGTGTGCGGTTTTCCATTCAGATGATCCTAAATTTTAGAAAACAAAGAAGAAAAAAGAGAAAAACAGTTATATGACTTTGGTGTTACAGTGGAAACAGTAAACTGTGGATCAGTATTGCTCGCCCAAAAGTCCATTCTGCTTTGGGTCCCTAAGCCGTGTGCCATACTTGTCTTATCTATCCTAATCGATTGCAATATCTTCTGCAGACCAGATGTTGATTTCCAAGAGTTCTGTGTGCAAGTTCTATTTGAATGTGTAAGCAAGGACAGACCAGCCCTTTTGCAGGTAGCAAATTAACCCGGAAAATTCACCTTAAAAAAGAGTTACCTCAGAAAGAAAAAGTTGATTGCGTAATACATTCATATATGGTTAATTTCATGGCTAGGTTAAATGTAGCGCCACAGAGGGCAAATGTAGCTTGCCTTCGATAGTTGCACTTTCAAAGCAGTGTTTAGAGCTTATTGGATATCATATATATGATATTTGAGGTGGACATACCTTTGCTCTGGTGGAACAGTGGTTGCTTTTGCATTATTCTTTCAGTGTCAGAACTCTTGTTATGAATGTCTTGTATTACTTGTACTACTGCTGCTTTCAATGATTTTCATCTCTTAATTACCTTTCAACATTGTGCAGGTCTATTTGTCATTGTACACAACTATGGAATTAATGGCTGATCTGGTTAAGAACAATAATGATGTTTTGTGTGACTCGGTCTCTGTCTCAAGTTTAAAGGTATGGCACTTAATTCCTGATCATTGTTCAGATTCAACTCTGGAAGGACAAAAGACAAATTAATTGGGAAGGAAGCATATATAATTCAAGAATTCACCGATGATCATGTGCACATGTTAGCTCTAGGTATCATGTGATGCATGAACTTGTTTGCTCGTATCATTGTGCAAAGATGGGACTGCCCAGTAGTAAATGAGAACAAATCAGGGGCATGGACCATCATCCTCCGTATAACCAAAAACTGAAGTATGTCAAGCTAAAATCCCTATTCTGAAACAAAATTTTGATTTCTGGTATGGGCAGTAGGCCTATTGGTGTAATCTATCCATTCTCTCCTGCACAATCGTGATGTGCACTTCAAATGTTTCTCATTGGCCTTCTCCACGCAGCTTGCTCTTGCCTACACTCAAGCATCATTAGGTGGAAAGCTCACCAATGCAAGAGGCAGTGTTGTTCAGTCCATTTTTATAGGTTCACTTCGGAAACGGTTGGAAGATCTCTTCCAATTTTCTCGGCATTTGAGTGATGATTTGCATAGTTACTTGAAATTGGGAAGGTGGCCCACTGATGGATCTGATGGAAAGAGAAGGTCGATAATCCTTTCCTGGTATCTCCAGTGGTTTGGTGTACCTTCTCCATCTGTTGTGGAAAAAGCAGTGAAGAAAGTGAATGCAAAGTCGGTATCATCGTCTTCTTCGGTTCCATTACTGCGGCTACTACTGCCAACTACTCACATCAGCGCTCTCAGTGAGATAGGGAGGCTTCTATGCTCCTCGTGATGAGTGGTTGAAGCATTTCTCATCGAGCTTAAGGGGTTCTCATCATGAGTTGCCGTTCTTTCATTGTGTGGTTTAGCACATTGGTGCAGCATTCCACAATCATCTTCATACTCAGGCAAGCAAATGGCAGTCTGTCATTTGTGCATACGTGGAAAGCAAAGTCACGAGGCAGCGGAGGAGGCCCAGGTGTTCCCAATGCGCTGGAGTAGAGCAGGCAATCCATGTCACACCTGTTGTAAGACACTGGCTTTATTTATAGCTAGCAGATGCTTGTATAGGAACGTGAAGGAAGATCTCACGGTTCTTTTCCGGTTTCTTATGTATAACTCATTTTAGCTACATAGATGTAATTTGACAGATTTCAGTTAAGCAAAGTCTTGGATACATTCAGTTCCTATGATTGTATCGCCCAAAAAAAGGTTCCTAAGGCATTTACTTAAACACGAAGCCAGCTCTACCGCTTTAGTTATTACTAATTGTAGAATCTGAACTGTATTTTACACTCTGGAGATTAATTTAGCGATGGCAGTATCGGCAGCATTTCAATCAAATTGGGTGTTGAAAAATATGACAATAATTGGGCCAAAATACAAAGGGAAAAAACCCAAGACTAACGCTGTGCATTTGCGTGTCCATGAAAAATGTGGCGAACTTGGTGAAATTTTCCGAAAGTACAACATGACTTTTCCTTGTAAATGTTACTCAGTTTTATTACCTACTTATTAGATGATAAATTTGTAAGTCAAGCCTAAATTTTTTTTCGAAACTATATTCTTATAAGATGTTATGTGCCATTAATAATAATGTATTATTTATAAAATATCTTTTCTAAACAGAGCGCTGGGCCATTGGCCCAAAAAGTGGGAAAAAATTAACTATTAAGCCATGAATCTTTTGATGATACATTTTGTTAAAGTATATCCTTCTTGTGATAATCCAATTTGTAAATTTTATTTTTACTAAATAATCCATTTTGTGAAGTTGATCAATCAGAATCAACGTTTAGAGTGCGTTTTGTTTTAAGAAAAGTAATTTCCATGAAATGACTTTTCAAATTTCATGTGTTTTGTTCACTAAAAGTAAATAATTAATGGATAAGATTTTACAGTTAAAAAAACTAGCTGCGGTTGAAATTGAAAAAAAATTATTTCTTCATTCTAAAAAAAGAAAAAATCATTTTTGCGAACGCCTTTTTCCACTCAAACTCAAAGTGGAGAATCTCTCACATAAGTTTTTATGACTGCTAGGATATAAAGTTTGTCGATTATTTGCATTTTCCATTATTTTGGCATCTTTTTTGAGGTTACTTCATTTTTTTCATAAGAAATATAAACTCCACACTTGACATGTCAGTAACATTGATTTCGACATCACCTTAATATCTAATTTTAGGAACAAAATATTGTTATAATCATAATGGAGTAAATAATTTCTAGGAATAAGATTTTCTGTAAACTACAAAATAAACTGAAAACTATTTCGATTTTTGTCGAAAATAATTTTTACGGAATATACTTTCCAAGAAACGAACTTTTAAAAGCGCATTCATCGGCATCGCTGCGGCCTTCTTCTCGACGATTCCAACGTCCTCATCGCCTGCCGCAGCTCCGACGTCCGCCGTCTTACTTCTCAATTCAAGCAGGTCCTCTCTCTCTCTCTCTCTCTCGCGCGCGTCTGTCTACGATGGTGAAGTAGGGTTTTTTACGTGTCCCCGTTGAAATTCATGCGTTTTTGTGCACTCCCTTCATCTACGGGACCGTCGATTTCATGGCGAACTCGTTTCGATTGATGGGTCGCCGCGTTTCTTCCGAAAGTCGATGAATTTGGAGCGTAGCTGAAATGGGTTGGTTTTGGATGAGACGTTGATCTTAGTCCTGGAGCTATTGACGTGGCTTTTCCTTCATCGTTGTTCTTATTTTAGGGTTTTCACTTTCGGTGTCATTTTTCCTGTTCGAGTTGAAGGTCGGCATTTGATGGTGGATTGAGGAAAGGGCAAAGATTGAATCGGGGGTTTTTTTGGGTTGCGGTCTCCTTAGATTTTCGTGGATTTGCGATTCTTTGATTTGAGAAGTGCATTGAGTTTTGAGCTGCTCTGTGTCGTTGAATTTGGAATTGGTTTTAGTTTGTTTGATGTCGAGTTTGAATTTGTGTCGCGCAGGTTATTGTGTTTGCTGTCTGCTTTGAAAAACTGAGATTAAGTGCAAGGAAATGGCAGGAGGAAACTTTTTGCACAGGGTTATCTCCTATGTAGCTAATGAGATTGTTGTGAACGGTCTGGCTAATAGGTACTTATTGTTCTGTACCATCCTTTTGCCCCTCTTCTTTTTTAACTCCTGTCTGTTGGTTGACCCAGTTACTCATTAAATGTAATCCATGAACAGATCTCTGGCTTGCTCTTGATGCTCAGACACAAAATTGTGTTACCTTGTTAATTTGAGTTCCAGGGACTTATTATATTATCATTTATAGAGCACGCCTTACAGCTGTAGTATTTTGTTGATTGCAACTTACCTCAATTTTTTTTCAATGTACTTATTGTTTGCTGCATCTTTGCTTATTGTTATGGTCTCCATGCTGTCTTCATATATCTATTCATAGCATGAATAATGTTCATTTGATATAATTAGTTTATGTGTAATACATAGAAGTGGTCAGTGTGTTGCAGCAAAGCTGAATTTTTCCACCCAGTGCAATTTGATTTTGATATGAGTGGATCTTTGCTGCAAGACCTCAACATTAATTCTCTTTTCATGGTGTGCACATCCTACATGAGCGAGTTATCTCATTGCTTGTGTATGCTAATGTGATAATTGGGCTCCAACGCCGGCTTCTTGCTACGATAATCTCTGTTGATGTGCTTTCTGGTTTAACAGTATGGTTACAAAAATAATGACTTCATCTCATTTCTTTACTATCGCCTATTGTCTTTGCAAAGCCCTGCTTTTCAAAGATTTGCAGTGAGGACATCAAAGAGATGGAGGAGGTGTCTAATATGGGTATGTTTCTGGCTCCCTGCTTTAGCAGGATTTGCAATATGATTATTTTTATTTTAATTAATCAGAAACAATGCTTACTGTAGCTTGTTTGCTTTTCCTATATGATAGCTGCACAAAAAAGACGAGAGATTGCAGACAAGGTGAAGGATCTATCTGAGGAAATAGAGGTATGGTCCTTGATGAAACAAAGAAATGCATTATCGCGATTTTTTATGCTTTCAGTTTCCACTCTCGTGTTGTATTCTCTTTTTGCAGTCACGGAGAAACCACTGAAAGGTTTGCATTAGTGAGAAGCTGATTGGCATGGAGCGCTGCATGGATGCCCTCATCTCCTCCATCTTTGAATAGTTAGAATAAGATGTTTGATGTGGAGTTGGGGGAACTTATATGTTTTATAGATATCAAATCTAGAGCCACATTGTGGGCTGAGTATTTAAAGATTGCAGTCGTTTTTCTTTTATTTTAACCTGGATTATCTAGCTGTTGGTTCTGTGGTCACAAAAGGTCATGACTCTGAATCTTTGATTATAGAGAACCTGACTGTGGGAACTGCATTTTGATCTCATTTGTACCCTGTTAAAATTCAACAATGGCTTGGTGGATCAAATGTGGTACCTTAATGTTATATTTATTGATGCCAGTTCATTGTGTAAGAAGTTAGGTAGATAGATGGCGCTTCTCCCTAATTGCAATTTTGGTCTACCAAAATCAATAGGTCTTGCTTTAGCGCAGAAGAAAGCTAAATTCTCATAGCAAGATATTGGCATAAGGATGCCTTAGAAGTACTAAAAGTTCTAAAAATTATGTACGATGCTTAGTTTAATATCAAAAGTTTTACCAAATCACTTATGTGGAAAATAGTAGAAAAAACAATCATTAAATGTTTTTGGTAAAAATTTTGGCCAAAATAAGTACATGGTATTTATAATTAAAAGTTTGATATGATGCAACATTTAAAAATAAAAAAATTAATCCACATGGATAGATGGTATTACACAAACCTATATGACTCGATGAATTAAAACGACGACGTTCACTTCGATTAGCCCTTTCTGCAAACTCGATCGTCTTCTCTTTACCCAGACCTTAGAACGGATGTCCTTAAGCAAGAACTACTGAAGAAACGATAACTCTTGTCAAAGAAATCGGTGGTGGGCGCATCTTGAAGTGCTTTGAGATCAAGCAAAAGCAAATATGGAAGCTTTGCGAGCAAGAGAAGCACGAGCTCGAGGCTAAATTCCACCGCCAATCCTCCACTCTAACGCTGCCTCCAAGCCCAACCCCTCCTCCTAATTGACTAGGGTTTTCGATATGGGAAATTTATCGTAAGTGGCAATTTAGGGTTTTTAATTTGGGGCAAACCTTCTACTCAATTAGGGGTGAGCATGATCCGGATTGGGCCGATCCACCCCTTAATCCTAGAATCAACATGTACAATGCTAGTCCTCAATTCTTGGGACCAGGGACTGACTCTATTGAGCTTGGGATCGAGAACCAGACCGACTCAGTAGGTTTGGTTCGGTTCTAGGGTCAACCTGGAACCAACCGATAATTTATTTGTTTCATTTTTTGTATTATCTAAAAAAGCAATCGAGAACCGAATTGACCCAATGAGTTTGGTCCAATTTTAGGGTCAACCTAGAACCAATTGATAATTTTTTGTTTCATTTTTTGTATTTGCTGAAAAGGTGAGCAAGGAGGGTTTAGTGATGAGCGATGTTAGCTAAAAGAGGTGAGCGACGAGTGTTGAGTGGAGTGAGCATCGAGCATCGAGAAGGGAGCAACAAGCTAGCCGAGCATCGAGTAGCGAGTGGCATGAGTGACCCAACGTGAGTGAGGCGAGTGTCAAGTAGCAAGCAGAGAAGTTATTTCTTTCGATTTTGTTAAATTAAAGACTAAAGAGGATAAATAAGACAGAAGAAAATGAATATTAGAGGAGAATGTCGTAATGAGCTATTTATGCCATTTTGAATGCCGTGAGGACTCATCACAAAAATATATTTCTCATTTGTAAATTATGGCTTTTGACGCTATAAAAGACATTAAAAGATTTAAGTTATCCTTTTGGCTTTTGTTTTAAAATGTGACACTGTAGATTGGGACTTCCTTGAGCTTACCCTTTTGGCTTTTGGTTTTCCGCCTTTGTTTATTCATCTTATTATGATTTGCATTCAAACGCCAAAATACTCCATTTCCATTAATGGTGAGCTCCATGGCTTCTTCCTGGTAGGTCGGGGCTTACGGCAAGGGGACCCAATGTCTGTTATAGATGAAATCAAATATTTATTTTTAGGGGCTTTTTTGTCTTTTCTATCAGATTTCCTTTTAGGTTAAAAGTTATATCTTTATATTAGCAATGTCAAAACCCTAGCCGGCAAGGCGCTCAAAAAGAAAATAGAGAGGCAAGAAAAAGTGAGAAGAAAAAGTGAGTTTTTTCTTGATGAGGGTTCTCAATCTCTTTGTGCCATGATCTTGAGAGAAGATCGTAGTTGTATTCCAACTTTTTCTGAAGTCTAGTGGATTCGCAGAATACCTCTGCGCGGAGACGTAACCCAGGTTTGAGTGAACTTCGATAACAAATTTTCTGGCGTGTTCATTTGATTCTATTATTTTATTACTATATTCCATCTGGTGAATTGTTTGCGAGCGTTATTTTTCTGGAATAGACGTGCAATTTCGTAACAACTGGTATCAGAGCCTGGATTGGCTAATCGAGAACATCGAGTTTTCGGTGATGTTAGATTGAAAGTAAACAGGATGGCAGAAGATAAAATCAGAATCGATAAGTTCAATAGAGAGGATTTCGGATAGTGGAAACTATAAATAGATGATTATCTTTATCAAAAAGATCTCTATGCACCACTTGAGGGTTGGAAACTCGAGATGGTAGAAGTGGATTCAACAGCAGAATCTTGATGGAAAATTCTTGATTGAAAGGCATTAGGTGCGATTCGTCTAGGGTTGACGAAAAAGATAGGGTACCATATCGCGAAAGCAAAAACTGCAAAAGAAGCTATGAATATTCTAACGAATATTTATGAAAAGCCATCCACATCAAATCATGTATTTTTGCTCAAGAAACTAGTTAATATGAAGTTATTTGATAGAGGTTCTCGGCGAGTATATTAATAGTTTCACGCGGGTCATGGGTCAATTGAAATCCGTAGGCATAAATTTAGATATGTAGTTTCAAGCTTTATTATTTTTATATTCTCTTCCAGAAAGCTACAATACCGCAGTGCAAGGAATTTCGAGCACCATGAATGATGATTTAACTCTTGATGATGCTGTGAGTAGCGTCATGGATGAAGAGATGTGAAGGAAAGTTCAGGTGGAGATAATTTTTCTGCATCTACATCTTCAACGGCACTTGCAGTGGAAAACCATGGAAGAAGTAAAAGTAGATGAAATTTCAGTGGTCGTGGTAGATCACAATCAAAGGGTAAGAGACAGGTTGCAAAAGATGAGTGTTGATTTTATCATAAAACCGGACACCGGAGGTTTAAGTGCGAAGCCTACAAAAAGAAGCAGCAAGATAAGAATCAAGGTGCTAATATAGTTAGCAATGAATCTTTGCTAGATAACTTGCGTTTGTCTACAACGTTTGACTTAACAACAGATAAATGGTTTATTGATTCTGATGCTTCTTTTCATTGCATCTCACAAAGAGACATATTTGATGATTATGCCAGTGGAGATTTTGGACAAATGGTTGTGGGAAACGGCCACATGTGTCCAATTGTTGGGAAAGGAACCGTGATTGTGAACATCTCAAGTGGAGGACGTCTAGTTTTGCATCTCACAAAGAGACATATTTGATGATTATGCCAGTGGAGATTTTGGACAAATGGTTGTGGGAAATGGCCACATGTGTCCAATTGTTGGGAAAGAAACCGTGATTGTGAACATCTCAGGTGGAGGACGTCTAGTTTTGCGTGAAATTAGGCATATTTCGGAATTAAAGAAACATTTGATTTCAACTAGTAAACTTGACCGAGAAGGTTTGGTAATAACCTTTGCCTGCGGAGAGTGGAAAATAACCTCAGGGGTAAAATTAGTAGTAAAGAGAAAGCGTACGGGTACACTTTACCTTCTCCAAGGAGACAATATCAGTGATATGGTTGCAACTACAACGGTTACAGATAATTTATCTATTCTTTGGCATTATCGTTTGGGACATCTTGATGAAAAAGGTGTAAAGTAGTTACACTCAAGAAAATTACTCCAAGATTTGCAAAAAGTTGAATTAAATTTTTGTGAGAGTTGCATTTATGGAAACACAGAAAGCTGTTAGTTTTCAATTGAATGGGCGACAAAATAACGGCCAGAAGCTAGAGTTGGTTCATACTGATGTATGGAGACCTGCTCAGGAACTCTCTTATGGTGGTAAGAGATGTTTTGTTACATTTATTGATGATGCAACAAGGAAGACTTGGGTCTATGCTCTTAAAGAAAAATCATAACTATTCGGGATGTTCAAAATGTGGAAGACCATGGTAGAAAAAAAAACAGGTTATCAGATTAAAGCTCTGAAGTCTGATAATGGTGGTGAATACACAAGTAAAGAATTTACAGATTATCTAAGTCGAGAAGGCATACACGGGTTAAAGACTGTTCCTAGAACTTCTCAAGAGAACGGTGTAGCTGAAAAAATGAACATGACTATTCTAGAACGTGCGAGATGCATGAGACTACACGCGGGGCTCCCGCAACACTTATGGGCTGCCACAGTTGATGCGGCTGTTTATCTTATCAACAGAAGTTCATCTAGTGCGTTGGATTGAGATATACCATAAAAGCAGTGGTCAGGTAAAAAGATTAATTATTTACATTTAAAGGTGTTTGGTTGTATTGCATATGCTTTAATTGATAGGGAGGATAGGAAAAAACTTAATGCTAAGTCCCAAAAGTGCGCCTTTATCGGATACGGTGGCGACGGGTATGGCTATAAGCTTTGGGATTATGAGAATAACAAAGTCATCCGCAGTAGCAATGTAGTATTCCATGAAGAAAAGATGTACAAGGATCGTCAGACAGAGACAGAGCATGAGAATGTAGTACAACCAGAATATGTTGAATTAGACACAATGCCCATGATGATATTTCTAGTAGATTAAAATTCATCTGAAAGAGAGGTTCAAGATGAGCCTATTATTAGTGAAGACGTAGTTCAAGAAGAACGCAATGATTCGGAGCAAACGAATGACCCTGAAGTACCTATCTTGAGAAGGTCTACACGTGTAAGAAAGCCAAAGGTAATTTTTGATCTATCAGCTAATACTATTCTAAGCCATGTCTTATATACAGATTCAGGAGAATCGGAAATTTACGATGAGGCAAAGCCAGACACGTCTCACTTGCAGTGGGAGTGTGCTATGAAAGACGAGATGAGCTCGCTACTTCAGAACAAAACTTGAGAGTTGACCAAGTTGCCCACAAGTAAAAAAGCTTTATTAAACAAATGTGTGTACATAATTAAGAATGAAGCATATGGTAGTATTAGATACAATGCGAGACTTGTAGTCAAGGGCTTTGCTAAAAAAGAAGGGATCGACTACTCTGAGGTATTTTCACCTGTAGTGAAAATGATCAATTAGAGTTCTGCTGAGTATAGTTGCAGTGGAGGATCTTTATCTTGAGTAGTTAGACGTAAAAACAACGTTTTTACACAGTGACTTAGATGAAGAACTATAAATGGCATAACCTAAAAGTTTTGAAGTCAAAGGTAAGGAGCACATGGTATATCGCTTGAAGAAAAGCTTGTATGACTTGAAACAAGCTCCGCGGCAATGGTACCTAAAATTCGATTGTTTCATGCAAGAAAAAGGATTTGTACACTATGAGTCTGATCACTGTGTTTATTTTCGCAAATATGATGATGGTGACATTGTGTATCTATCTTTATATATGGATGACATGCTGGTGGCTAGTTCAAATATAAAGAGAATCATAGAAATGAAAAAGATGTTATCATCACAAGTTTGCTATGAAAGACTTGGGAGAGGCCAAGAATATTTTAGGCATGAAAATCATTAGGGACAAGAAAAAAAGAAATTATGGTTGTCGTAGGAAGAATATGTGAACAAGGTGTTAAAGAAATTTAACATGGATAAGGCAAAACCGGTTGCAACTCCTCTAGCGAGTCACTTTAAACTTTCCAAGGATATGTGTCCAAGCACTCGGGCTTTGAAAGATGAGATGGCGGTAGTTCCATATGCATCAGCAGTGGGGAGTTTGATGTATGCCATGGTGAGCACAAGACCAGATATTGCACATGTAGTGGGAGTTGTGAGTCGATATATGCAAAACCCAAGTAGAGAGCATTGGAATGCAGTTAAATGGATATTGAGATATCTAGCAGGTACTTCTAATTACTCACTTTGTTATGGTGGTACATCTCTAGAGTTGCAGGGTTATGTAGATGCAGATCATTTAGGTGATCGAGATAGTGGTAAGAGTACCACTGGATATGTCTTTACAGTTGTAGGTACAACAGTAAATTGGGTATCTCAACTGTAAAAAGTAGTGACTTTGTCAACGACAGAGGCAGAATACGTGACGATCACAGAAGCCTCCAAGGAAATCATGTGGTTACAAGATTATATTGAGGAGTTATATCGAAAATAACCAGTCAGTACACTGTAGAGTGATAGTCAAAGTGCAATTCACTTAGCAAAGAATGCAACTTATCACTCAAGGACTAGACATATCAAGAAGCGTTATCATTTTATCAAATCAGCATTGAAAGATAATGAGTTAAAACTATAGAAGATTGATGGCTCGAAGAATCCAGCTGACATGATGACCAATGTAGTAGATAGAGAGAAGCATATTTTATGTACTACTACCATTGACATTACTCCATGTTGATTGATGAGGAGTAACGCAGAGGCATAGGTTTTTTTCAACTACTATTTCTTGAAGAAGATGGATGCAAAGTTGCTCAGTGCTTGGGTATATTTGTCTTCAAGTGGGAGATTATTATAGATGAAATCAAATATTTGTTTTTAAGGGCTTTTTTTAATCTTTTCTATCAGATTTCTTTTTAGGTTAAAAGTGATATATTTATATTAGCGATGGCAAGACCCTAGCCGTCAAGACGCTGAAAAAGAAAATAGAGGCAAGAAAAAAAAGAGAGAAAAAAAAAAAGTTAGTTTTTTCTTGATGAGGGTTCTCAATTTCTTTGTGCGATGATTTTGAGAAAAGATCGTCATTGTATTCCAACTTTTTCTGAAGTATAGTGGATTTACAGAGTGCCTCTGCGCGGACACGTGGCCTAGGTTTGAGTGAACTTTGATAACAAATTTTCTGGCATATTCATCTGATTCTGTTTTTTTATTACTATATTTTGTTTGGTGAATTGTTTGCGAGCGTTATTTTTCTGGAATCGACGTGCGATTTCATAACAATGTCTCCCTACCTTTTCACTTTGGTGATGGAAGTGTTCTCGAGGGATTCTAACTGATCGGACTTCGGCAAAGAGCTTCAAATATTATTGGAGGTGCAAATCAGTTAAGCTCTCTCACATTTTTTTTCTTTGCTGATGATGTTTTTCTCTTTTGTCAAGCTGATTAGGCCTCGGTGACTTTACTTAACAGAGGACTTGATATTTTTTCTTCCTGGAGTGGACTGTTGCTTAACAAAAACAAGAGTGAGATATTTCTTTTCGGTGGGTCTCTGTCTCTTTGTAACAACATTTTACTGGCTTTTGGCTTTAATGAAGGCAAGCTTCCGGTTCGATATTTGGGTATTCTCATTATATCTTCCAGACTTGGCAAAGTGGATTGTATTGCTCTGATAGATTGTATCATAACTAGGGTCCAGTCTTGGGCTCCCCGGTTTCTTTCTTTTGCTGGAAGACTCCAGCTCATAAGGTCAGTCTTACATTCTATTTAAGCCTTTTGAGCTAGTGTGTTTACATTGCTTGCCTCGGTCTTGATAGACATTGAGTGCATTTTGAGACAATTTTTTTGGAAGGGTTCTTCTCTTAGCCATGGTGGGGCTAAGGTCTCGTGGGACGACGTTTGTTTCTCAAAAGCTGAAGGTGGTCTAGGCCTTCGTAAATTGAAAGATCGTAATATAGCGGCCATGCTTAAATATATTTGGATTCTCTTCACGGATAAAGAATCCTTGTGGTGCCGTTAGATCCATTCAAACTTTTTAAAAAAAGATAACTTTTGGTGTTCTTCCTGTCCTACTATATGCTTTTGGGCATGGAAGAAAATTTTGCTTTTAAGAAGGGATTTTCGTCTTTCTTTCCTTTGGGAAATCAAAAATGGTCTCTCAATTTCCTTATGGCATGATCATTGGCTTCTTCATGTCCCCCTGGACTCTTTCGTACCAACTTCTCTTATGGACAGTCTGGAGCTTCCGAGCTCTGCGGTGGTCACTAATCTTTTTACCCTGAGGAGCAGTGTTCTTAGATCCCTTTTGGAAGATTAGGGACTCATCCTCCTGACCCTCTCCCGATCCCATGACAGGTTCTCCTGGCAGGGTGATTCCTCCGGCTCCTTCTCCGTCGCTTCAGCATGGAATATTATCATAACAAAGAAGCACCGCGTTCCTTGGGCGACCTTCATTTGGGACAACACTATTGCACCTAGATTCCAATTCAACCTGTGGTTACTCTCCAGGAATCGTCTTCCTACTCAAATGCTTCTCCTATCCTATCATAGGATTGATTATGAAGTTTGCACTTTCTGTGGGGTCTTGCCAGACTCAATTGACCATTTGTTCTTTGATTGCCCAATTTCTGCAACTCTTAGCTTTTTCTTGGGTGGCCAGGTGTAATCTTCCTTGATGTAATGGATCATGGAAAGATAACCTCTCTTGGGCTTTGAAATTCTTGAAAGGTAAGACTTCTACCATTTGATTGCTCGGTTCTTGTTTGATGCCTTGTGTTACCTTATTTGGAAAAAAGAAGAATAATATCATCTTTAGAGGGGAAGCTTTTGTTGTCTCGGCAATGAAGAATCACCTAATCAAGCTAGTTAAGGACAAAGCCTTAACTTTTTCTAATGTTCCAGTTTCTCCAAGGAACAGAAGGATTCAGCGAGGTTGGGGCCTAAACCCCTCGGTTTTCATTTATCGTCACTCTCCCTCCTAGGTCTACTAGTGCCTGCTATCTTCAGCTGCTGCCCAACTACTTCGGCTCTCTGTGGTCTGCCGAGTTTTGTAGTTGTGGGTTTTCTATGATGTTTGGCTGTTGTAGTCTGTTTGGTGTGTTGCTTGTACCTTTTATCGGCTCCCTCTCACTCTTCTTGCTTTTAGCTTCTAGAGTGTGAGTTTTTGGCGTCGATCTTTTATACTTTTGTCCTAAGCTTAATATAATCTTACTCTTACCAAAAAAAAAAAAAAATTTAAGTTATTACAAAATAGTGTAAAATTATTTGAACTCCTTACTAAAGAGCTATTTAATGTTGTTAATGCCGTTTATTTTAGGGTTTTCTCTATATAAAAAATTATATATATATATAATCGGGATTGATTTGGGTTGGACTGACTATAAATTCTTAAGACCGATGACCAACTTGCATGGTGCTGATTCAAGAATCCCATGACCAAGGACCGACCTGATCTCCCTGAAAATTGAACTAGGACCGGCAAAGTTGGGCCGATCCAGGATTGGTTCAAGATTGATTCTAAACCGATGCTCACCCCTACACAGCGTCATATAAGGTTTATATATGTCGGTGAGTCACGTTAGACTTAGAAATAAATTAATAATGTCTATATTGGATTTTCAAAGATTTTGATAGAATTTAGCACTCAAATGATCGTTTTTTTTTTCCAAAAAGTAACACTTAAATGATTCGAAAAAAAACTTTTAGTATTAAAATGAGTGTTGTACATAAGACTTTTGGTACTAAAAATAACACTTCTAGGGTCTTTTTGTCACCAGATATCTAATAGCTACTCACCTTAAGTGCCTTTTTGCCACAAGATATCTAATAGCTACTCACCTTAAGGTGATGTTTTTGAGTAATTTGGAAGTTTGCTATAGTCCTTTGTAAAGATAATCTTGCCGTTTATGGAATTTTTTGGCTCGTCCCCTTGACACCATCACGTTCTAAAACCGGTTTTGTTGCACAATTACTTAGATGTCATGATAACATGAAAATTTGTAGCACAAGTTGCATATCAACTAGCGTAGATAATGCATCATGATACAGAAAAATTAAACACCTGATCAAATTAAAAAACTTGATGCTTTATATTATAAAGCAATATAAAGCCATTTCTTTCAAAGAAGAAACGTTACATAAGGGAAAGATATAGTACATCCCGCCCAGGCTCTCACTAAAAGACTTGGTGAGAAACCTACTATGAGGAAGGGAAAGAATTGGAAAAGAATATCATATTTTTTAACATTTGGCTATAACCATTGTTCCCAAGTCTATTCTACTCGATAACATAACAGACTATGTGCATCCTATTCCTTGCCAAGACGCCACCTGTTTGCTTGGCCTTTTCTCGTATCTAATGGCTACCAAATGCCTCAAAACAAATGCAAAGAATATCAATTTGTCAGCATAGTAAGGCATCCGACTTGCAGTGGCAATCTTACATCGCCATCCGTGGCACTTCTCTGTACAGCTGCTCCACCCATGGGGTAATCCTTTCGCGGATGTCTTTCCCATAAGTGCGCTGTCCTTTCTCTGCAGCGAACATCGCTTCCTCCGCAGAAGGCACGTCCTTAACCAATGAACTGACCCAAGAAATATCTGGCTCACCAGCCATGGCTGCTGCCGAGACAGTATTAGCACCTGCTCCGGTGCTGCTTCTCATCTTAAAGGAAGCAGCTTTCCTCAGCTTATTCAACTCATCTCCTTGGACGCCCCAATCCAATTTCCCATCAGGTGAGCTCCAGCTCGACATAGCTGAAGACATCATAGGGGAAGAATTGGCAATTCCAGGGCTTGCCATTCCCCTGTCGATAAAACTCTGACTCCGCTTCGCAAAAGCGGCTGACCTCGAATTCATCACCGCTGCTGCAACTGCACTAGAGGAGTCAAACCCATAAGAAGGTGCCTGCTTCATTGCTGGAGATGACAATGCATTTGCATTGCTCTGGTACGCCCCACGAAACTGGGTTGCATTCTGGCGCATCTGAAGCCCAGTTGGAGATTGCAACTGGCTTGGTGTCGAAGGTCTTGACAGCCCCTGCAATTGAGGCAGCAAAGCAGGATCCGGAGACCCAAACACGTCATCAAGGTTAGTGGGTTTCACTTCCCCAATCCTACTACTAAAGCAGGATGATGGTGAGGAGAGACGAGATATCTCTTCCATCAACTGATGCTGTTGAGTGGCCATCTGACTCTCTAGACCACGCAATTCCATCTCCAGGTCCAAGTCCCTAGCACTCAAAGCAGTCTTCAGCCTACTACCTGGAAGCTGCAGCATTGGCGGGGAGAGTTTGTTAGCCTTGCTCTGCCACATGTTCACAGACATCGGAGATGATGAGGCTGCAAGAGGAGACATGGGTGCTGTTGAAGTAACAGGCAATGATGCTGACGGAGAACTGAGTGAGAGAGGACTCAATGTGGACATGTCCAGCCCACTTGATGAGTAGGATTTTGGGGAAGGCACAGCTGATCCTGTCGAAGCATAGACAGGCCTTAATTCTTCGGGCTTGTGAGCGAAGAAACAAACTTTGCGAGCACATCCAGTCTCATCCTTGCACAGTCTTGTTCTATACTGTGCAGGATGAAGCCATGACTCAAATACGCCGTGTGCGTACTCACAGGAGTCACCCTTTTGGCAAGATCCCTTCCGAAATTCAGGGCAGGGGACGCAGCTGTAGGGGTACTTGCGAGGGTCCCGCCTCCTCGCATTCTCGCCGGGATGAACAAATGGGCACTCTGTCCAGTCATGGGAGTATGCCCGCGAGCAAGGCTTTACTTTGAAAGCATACATTCTGAACTCATCAGTACTGTAAATCCCAACATTTATGTCAGGCAGAGAGATATCAACAGGAAATTGATACTCTTTCTTTTCGCTTCCCTCTTTGGATGCTTGCGGTGCGGCAATTGGCTTCTCCTCGTGCGATTCAAATTCCCCATCAGAATTATCACCTTTCAGCAACAGCTCCATCAGCTTCCTCCTTGAATCACTGCGGGACTTTAATGGAAGGGCTATCACATCAATTGGCTTCTTTCCATTGCCATCAATGCAATTAGCATCGGCAGATGCATGAAGCAAGAGCTTGACAACCTCCACCGCAGAAGCGGAGCCACTGGCAACAGCACAGTGAAGGGCAGTGACCTTGTCCGAACCACAAGCCCTATTTACATCGACTTTGCCAGATTCGAGAATGTACTTCACAACCCTAGAGCTTCCAAACAAGGAAGCCACCATGAGAGGAGTCCTCTCTTCAAGACCCATCTTCCTTGAGCCAATTCTTCTACCGTACCAGATGCTAGCACCATCAATGTTACCCTTCTCTTCCACTTCGCTTTTGAAATCTCGGAGATTGTCTGAAGCAGATAATTCGAGCAAGATTGAGCAATTAGAATGTTTTTCACCTTTCTCGAAGTAAGATTCCCCCTCCATGGGAAAATTGGCAGAGCTGAGTTTACTTCTTGTACGAGTAATCCTGCATATCATAACAACAGCAATTTAATGTACCACTCACTTAATGGAAAAAAAGTAACAAGACAAAGCTAGTAGGTGATTACAGTTGCACTTTTTTGACAAGTAGAAAAACTACGTCCCACTTCCCCAACTATATACGAGAGGAACCCTCGATCAAACATCAGATGTTACAAGATATTAGAAGAATCCAAGGCCAATCATTCTTTCTTTCCTCGTTAGATTCTATTTTGCAGGAACTCACAAAAGGGTTTGTCAGCCAAAAACAAAGAGAAAGAAACACGAACTCTCCAGAGAGTAGAAGCCAAGTCAAGGACTAGTCTCAAGAAGTCACTTTCAACCCCCAAAGAACCACGACCAAGAATTCATCAAGAGAACCGGTCAGCTCCAAAGAAGCAGAAACAACCGGCCTTCGACCACGCAATACTGAAAAATCCATCCGAAAGAGATAATCTTGAGTACCACCCACCCCATAAACAGAACCGCAACCCCAAAAGAAACCGACTTTTCAACCGAATACCCCCGACCCACGACCCAGAAAGCGGCGACGAACGATCTAACGATCTAATGCAACAAGAACCATCAAAAATTAAAGACACCCGGAAACGTTTCTTGGAAAAGGACGTACCTTTAGCGACCGCTCCACGCTCCTCGCTGGTCAGCGAGCTAAACGAAAGACGGAGTAAACAAAACTACACAAATAACAACAGACTCGGGAGCGAAATCTAGTGGGAAAGAAACTCGAAAGAGAAGAAGGGGGATGAAGTGAAGAAGGGGGGAATGCCGGGGGGTCCTTTTATGTTGCTCTTTGAGGCGGTAGGGGAGGAAGGAGAGAGGAAAGGAGGAAACTTTCTTTCTTTTCGTCTCCCCCTCCCCTCCGTGGTCTTCGTCTTCTTCCTTTTCGGTGCGTGTGGTCAAAGTCAAAGCTTCAAAGCGAGGGTTTTCGTGGTCTTAGCTAAGCTTTACTCTGTCAACAATGGATTCTTGCTGCCTTCCTCCCCCGTAATGAAATGAAACTCAAATGAAACGCAAATTGCGCTCTGGCCGCATTCAAACTCCCGCATCACTTCCGCTCTCGTCCATTACCGGCTTGACGGGTACCCGGTCGCCCCCCACGAATCCATCCCGACGCTCGTCCCCACGCGCGAGGCACGCGTTTCTCCTGGTTTCCTCCTCCAAAAACGAGATTTTTTTATTTTTTGTCGAACAAAATTAATCTGTGAAACGATGTGATATTCTTAAATAATCAATTAAATTAGAAGGCTCATCTAAGCATTCAATATTAACAAATTCAAATGATCGAATTCATCCTCCATTATTTTTCAAATTAGAATGGAATTATAATAACAACAATTTCTACCGTGTTTGATATTTTAAAATGAATACGAAAAAGAAGAGTTTTAGATCATTATAACACTCTTGATGGATCTCCCTTATCATGAGAAATCCCGTCTGGCCATGTTTATAATGCGGCTGGAGTTCTTTTTTCTTTATTTTTGGCCGAACGAAGTCGAAGGTTTTATCTTGATGAAAAGGAGAAGGTGAAGTGCACGCGCTCCAGGTGAGAGTGGAGAAGAAAAGGCAAGATGTAAGACTAAGCTAAATGCGCGTTGGCTTTAGCGATAGGTGGGGGACAGAACCTGCACGTTTTTGCCTGACTCAGCCTTCCACTTATTCCCTCCCTCTTCTCTCTCTCTCTCTCTCTCTCTCTCTCTCTCTCTCTCTATATATATCGTCAGTTAATGTTTATTTTCTTGCATGCCCAATAATTTTTTATTTCACAACGTGAAAAAGACGCGGCATCTCCTTTTTCAAGACAAATGCTTGAAAAGATTTATCGGAATTTTATATCAATGAGTACTTTTAAGATACTGAATGAATCATTATAAAGAAAAATCACAACTTTTAATGATAGAATTATGTAATTTGATGAAGTCGCCTATATTAAATGCACGCGCCCTCTAATAGATTTTGAATTTTCTAGTAATAAAACGAGTGGAGAGCAAGGAAAAGCAGATGTCTCGGGAGGATCGATCAATCGAAACGAAGGAACCTTTGCTGATGGACTTTTTAAAGAAAGAAGGAAGCAGGAATTTTCATGGGGGCCTGCCCAGAATTCAATGGCCTCCCAAGATGGTCGTGGGTTGACTGAATGGACTTACATGGCCACGGAAAGTTCGAAGGAGCTCCATCTCCCAAAGTCTCCAAATGCTTAACGTAAATGCGAAATATAAATTAGGGTGGGGGGCAAAGAAATTCACGTACCCTCGTTTTCAAAAGAAGTTATTGGGAAGCACCCTCGATGTAAATTTCGACATGCGTGCTCCAAGTTAGATTTGCATAAACTAAACATTAAAGTCCAGTTTATAAATTTCTCTACATATGAAATCACATGATTATATAATTTGTTATCTATGAGTATCAATCAATTTAAAATTTCTTTTCATCTTACAAATAAAGACACTTTGCATGTTTTATGCTTGTGTCACGGGCTGAACGTTTAAGATAGAAATCGTGCGGCAACTTAGGCTCTCTTGGATCATTTAGGATCAATGGAGCATTTAAGCAAAGCCATTTTTGGATCGATTGCTCACTTTGCTCATCCGAATCGTAGAGAAAAAAAGGTCTAGAGAGAGAAACTTTGGAAGAAAAAAGGTACTTAGATTATTGAAATGGTCTTCACATGATTATAGTAAGGGGAATGTCACATTTCTTATACTCGAGCCCTCTAATTACAACTGTTGATCAAGATTATGTTCGATGGATGAGATCGCGCCTCTCAATCGACTAGTCACCTTGCACCATTTAGTCGGCCAATTCTCGACACACTAGTGCAATTATCATCTTGCCCGTTCCTAAGAACATTCCAGAAGCTCTTGGGAACACCCTAGGCAAGTTGGAGCGATCTTCTTCAATTATGCACCGTCCCTTACTCACCGGAATCTTGAAACCGTGACACTTGCATGAAATATAAACTTGTTTTATTATCAAAAGATAAAAATAAAAAAGTGGAGAAAAAAATATGAACTTGTTTCTTCCCATCGAGTAAGTGAGGACTTGTTAGTAACATTTTTGTTCCTCAATATTTATGTTCTCTTGTTCTTAAAACTAAAAATGAATATAAACCCATTTGATAATGTTAGCTAATTTTTCTATTTTCCGGAATAGATAAGTGATTAGAAAATTGATTATGAACATAATTAAAAAGTAGAAAAAAGTTATTTCTTTGATATTAGAAATAATTTATGAAAGTAAGTCATTTTTCTTTTATTTATTTTCTTTTTCTCTTCCTTTAGCTAGTTAGTGGGTCTCGGGTGATGGTCGACTAATGGCCAAAGATGAGGTTCGGCAACCTTGCCAGATTTGGGCGAGGTCGACTCTCCCCGGTTGGGTGAAGTCAACCTCATGGTGGCTGGGCGAGTTAGCCTTGCCAACCATAAGGTTGGCTTTGTCAAGCCATGGCAAGGTCGACCTTGTTGTGCCACCAATGAGGCTTGGTAAGGTCGCCAGCTCTTGTCTCTAGCCACTCACCAACCATTGCCCAGGCTCAACAACTTACTAGAGGAGGAAGAAGAAGGAAGAAAAAAAAAAAAAAGTTCATAAAAAGAAAAGATCTTACAAAGTTATTTAAAAAACAAAAAAAAAAATACGAGATTACAAAAAAATGCGAGAGTCTTATGAAACGCATTTATGTTCTTATTCTATTATGAGAATATAAATTTTGTGCGTTATTAAATACGTTTAAATATTCAAAAATTCATCCAAGAAATAGAAATGGGAAAACTATTTGTGAATAGAAATAATTTCTAGAAATAATAATGTTATTAAACGTACCACCCTTAATTAATTTATTTATTTTTGTTATAGGCCATAAACTAAAGAATATTTCTAAGGTATGGACGAGACAAAGTCATAGATATGAGGAACATGGGCGAAATGCCATGAAATCCCAATGTGTGGCCAAAATAGAAAGCTTAAAAATGGTCTCATATTCCACGGATCAAAACAGATAGGCAGCACCGCTTTTTACTAAACAACGCTAGACTTCATCTCTACTTGGACCCTTTTTTAATAAAAAACCAGTGAGTTATAAATAAATTTTAAATAATCATCAAGACTAGTTTATAAACTCGAAGGACAGACATGAAGTGCAAAATTAATAACAATAAGAGCCCAAGGCGTGCCAAAAGGGATTCTAGGTTTTTTTAATAAAGGCTTCTTTCCTACTGATTGAGAGAAGAAAGTACCATGAGATTCAGCTTCGCCTTCTTGGCATTTTCCAATTATTATTATTATTGTTACTATTTATCCGGACCCCAAGACTTTCGTCATCATTTACGTTGTCGGTTGGAATAAAAATTATTGTATAAATGCTCACGTCAATTTATGGATGTCACATTTCTTGGACTTGGTCTTGTGCCTATCCATACTTATCATCTTATTATATTTATGATGAGAAATTTTCTTCTACTTCCTTTTTTTTCTTTTGTCGCTTGCCCACGAACGACCTTTGTGATTATTACATCCTCTTTTCATTTAGTCAATTAGTCAATTAGTTCCTGCGATTTTCCTCACTGCAGTGCCTTGCCCGCTCGGTAATTATTGAAGGAATTCAAAGAGGGTCAGGTGGTCAGCATTTCCGGCTGATGAGACGAGTCAAACATAACATCAGAGCCAAAAAAAATAAAATAAAAAGAAATACAAGACATATTACCTAAATTCTTTTTTCGCCTTTTTTTTTTCATGTCCTGTGACGTTCTCCTGAAATTACAGTTAAATATGTGTCTAGGACGGCCGACGTTGACAATTATCCTATTTTCGTTTATTCCGTTAGATTCAGTCTCTGTTTTTTTCTTTTTCGCTTAGCTGATTTGAAAATTTAGGAAAAAAATGAACAATAATTAGGTTCTCTCTATGGAGGCATAAGAGAAGATAATTAGCTTATTGGATGCATTTGTGCGGATCCTAAACCGGGAGGTGCGAATTTCTTGAGCACGCTTGATGCAGTGTGAGTCGAGAGTCAACCAGTTCATGTCGACAATAAGAATTCCCTTATCCCGATCATGTCGTGCAACTACAAAAATCGCAAATTCCCGGGTGTCGTAGCAACATAAGAGAAAAGGTGATTAATTAGTTTAACCCAACCTGTTTGATAAAAATAGGAGGAGAAAAATAAAAAGGAGGAGGAGAACCTAGGACGAAGGGATTCGGCTACTTTCGGTCCAAAACTTCTTATTGGGCCTCATTTCGCTCACGGACATGATGAGGCATCGGGCTATACTGGGCCTGGCCCACGATTCTTCGAGGACTTCTTAGCCAGAAAAGCCCATCATATATTGGAACCGCGTCTGAAATGGGTTTTATTTTTGGGCCAAAAGTAGAGAGAGAAAGAAGGAAAGGGAAAAGGGAAAATCTTACTTGCTGCGTTGGAGTGCACGTTGGCCGATTTCACGTGCACCGTCTGACGAGGACGCCCCCACCCGATTAGACAATACATTCTAGTTGGGCTCACATGCACTCGAATTAGGCATGACCTACTTCTACTGCATAGGACGTTCGAACTTTTTCAATATGAATTTCCACTAAATATTATGGCCTCCTCTTCGATGTAGACCTTCTCACCCTAAATCATCCGAGAACACTAGTTCATACCTTCTGGAGGCGCCTTCCATAGAATGTCCAAACGTGATAATCAAAACTGAGATCTTGGGAGAGAAAAGTGGACAAGTAATTTACCACTCAAACAATACTCATGTCCGGCAGCTTTTAGGTAAAGGAGGAAGATGTGTATAAGCAAGCGTGAAAAAGAGTAAAAGTCACAAAAAAATCTTAAATTTTCTTTTGTGACACAAAAAGTATCAAACTTGTACGTATATGGCACATTTCCCTCCAATCAAAATTCTATCAATGAAAATTGTTAAAAATCTGCCTAAATGGATGCCAAAAAGCAAATAGTGTTAACATGGCATCCATGCAACTTAAGTGCAACAATAATGATGTTTGGCTGAAAAATTATCTAACGGAACTTTCAAAGAGGGTAAATGTATCACATAAACACAAGTTTTGTCACAAGAAAAAAAAAAAGGATAAATAGATTGCAATGGAA
Organism: Eucalyptus victrix; assembly: GCA_016097545.1. Taxonomy (NCBI): domain Eukaryota; kingdom Viridiplantae; phylum Streptophyta; class Magnoliopsida; order Myrtales; family Myrtaceae; genus Eucalyptus; species Eucalyptus victrix. Next base: position 48,687,124 of record CM027841.1, on the reverse strand, counting down.
ATAATTTGTGGTTTTTAATGTCACAAAAAAGTTCAAGATAAATGTATCACCGTGGGTATAGTTTGGGATTTTTTGTGACTTTTTCCTTATGAAAAATAAAAAAAGATTTGAAATTTGTGTGGGAACAAGCTAGGAGAAAATTTTTAAAAGTTGATCTAAATTGTAATTGAATCATCGATTTTGGCGAAGCCCATTATTTATGACGCTCCAAATTTGGTACAATACATACAATATACTAGTGTAATAATTTATCCACATTGACGAAGAGGAGCATAGTCAGTATACAATCATGGGGAAAATTGACTAAAAAGTCTTAAATTTATTGCATTTGTTGCCAATTTAGTCTTAAACATTTTAATTATACTACTCGAATCCCAAATCTTCTCATGTTTTGTCAATTGAATTTATCATGCAGAATTTGGCTAGAAATTACTATTGTAGATACTAGTTGTCGTACGTGACACAATCGGTACGATGAGAATAATTTACAATAATATTTTATTGTTATTTTTTCGCATTTTCTATTAATTTTTCATTTTTTTTCTTTTCTTTCTCTTTTCCTTCTTTACTTTTTATCTTACTATGGTCAGCAAGGATTGATGGGCCCTTGCCAAGCCAAATTTGGGTGAGGCCATTGTGTGGCTATAGCTTAGGCTTGCCTCTCCTACCTCACCTAGATCTAGACAAGGCTACCTCGCCCATGCCCAGACCATTGTGGTTGCAATCTAGGCAAGATTGGGTGAGGGCTTCATTGCCCTCACCTAGTGGTTGGCGAGGAGCTGCAACTCGCATCAACCTCAACAAAAAGAAAAGAAAAAGAAAGAAAAGAAAAAAATTAAATCAAAATTTGAAAAAACATTAAAAAATTCATGTTAGCAATGGTTGTATTATGCAGGATAGTTAATGTTCATGTGAACTATTTTTTTTTATTTATCAAAATTGGCTGCATGGGCTCAATTGAAAAAACGTAAAAAGTTTTATGACTTAATTGATATAATTAAATGATTTAGGATTGAATTAACAGAAGTGTAATAAGTTTAGGATTTTCGGATAATTTTGCCGATAATCACGGGACTAATAGGAAGGTAGTGACAAATTTTTGTGCATACATAATCATGGGCAAGGTCCCTAAAATATTCGAAATAAAGAATGACCGTCGATGGCCAGAAGATATCATATTTTAACTTGACCATTTACTTAGGGAAAACAAAAAGAATGGCTGCTCGATAGCATGAGGACGAAATGTACAGAAAAAACAAACATCAGAAAGAGGAAGAGAGCATCCTCATCTTGGCTTTCCACTCCCACATGCTGTCAAAAGGAGCAGAACAGGCTCCTTTTCTAGACACTAACATCCAGAAACCCAAAAAGTAATAATTTTCTAGGGCAATGTGCCGCACGAGTAGGATAAAAAACGTAGAGGGAAAGAGCTAAAAACAGTGGTGGAAAGCAAGAAAGGAGGGGGGAGACGGACAAAAAGGCAGCTGAGTAAGCTCTCAAGTCAAGATTGTACAGAGAAACGACGGCCACCGATCGGGAAGAGCTCTATCGTCTAAGGCTTTTTTCTTTTTTTTTTCTTTTTTTAGAGCAAGGACATGGGTTTCCAACAACCCCATGATTTAATGTTGGTCGGAAAAAGCGTCACGTGTTTCTAATGTTGTTTTGTGCATGTCGGCATGCATGAGCCGGTTCACATTGAAATGGGGCCGGCAAACGCTCGTCTGCGTTCACACCTTACCATGTTCGTGGGGTCTGTCCTACAGCTTTCCTGCCAAGTGTATGTCGAAGCTGGGGGCATGCGTCTGGCTATGAACCCATGATAGCAACTTTTTTTTTTTTTTTTCTAAAAACCCATGATAGCAACTTGCATTTGAGATTTTTAGGCAGCGCTCGTTTCCACGCAAAAGATCTCCATGAAGTGATTTCCCGAACGTGTGATTTGGCAGGGATGGATGATTGACAGAAAAGACATTCCGATCGACGACATCTTTCACTGTTGAAACTTCAGCAAGAGTGATTCTTCTTTTAGATCTCCCAAGTTTCTTTTCCACAAGCACACAGATCTCTCTCTCTCTCTACTGATCTTCAGTCCCCCTTGGCCCCTTCAGGCTTCTGTATCTTTTCTTCTCTTCAAATTGATTCCTAACATTAGCTTCAAGTTTCACATATAAGCGCTCGATCTATTCGTAATTGGATTAAATCATCATTTGGTTGTTAAATCTCGAAAGAAGTGATAGAGATTTTGAGTTCATTTATATTGGAAATTGGGCATTGAAATCGAATTAAATACTTCTTTTTATGATTCTTACCTCTGTAATTTCCTGTCAACTCCTAATGTAAAATCTTTAAGTCTAAAAAGTATTTGCACATGTCCAAACAATTTATATATGCATGTATAAATTATTATGAAGCATAACTATGTAATTTAAATAAAAGGAATAGCATAAGGCATGCTTATTTTTCTTTTATATTATGCTGTGCATCTTGTATAGGTCTTGAAACTAGAAGGTTCAATAATTGAGAGGAAAAGGGAAATCGTATATCCTATTTTTTATAGAGAAATGATTTAATGATAATCTTTAATTTACTATGACAATAACAACCCGTTCTAAATTACAAAAGATCAAATAACAAATAATTATCAATTATCGCGGGGTCTACTTTTTGAAGAATTTGTGACAAAAGTTGTTATTCTTAATAGTCTAAAAACTGTTATATTAGCAATTTTTTTTGTTATCATAAATTATGTTATTCGCTCAATTATAAACCATAATTCCAACTCGCATAGATTTGGCAAATGCTGCTTGTTCTTTTCCTTTTAACAATGATTGGAGGAGAAGATAATGATAAATACTACGTTCGATAGGGATTGACTTAACTTTTAAGTCTTACACCAGTGAAATTCTCCCGCCATGTACGGTTCTGAAAACAAAATTATTAAAAATGCTTTTGAAAATTATTATATACAAGATAAAATCTCTAAAAATAAATAAACGGTGCATTCGTATGAATTTTCCTTAATAAATATTTGTATACTCTCCGATTAGATTAGGAGATGACAAAATGAGTGAAATTAAAATTCTGCATATCAACGTCACAATATCTTTGTAGGAACTCAAATGTAAAAGTGGTGGTTGATATTAATATAAATGGGGAAATTGTCTAATACAATATAAATTTATTATACATATGTCAATTTAATCATAAACTTTTTAATTTTATAAATTTAATTCTAAATCTTTATACAAAATTTTAATATAGTCTTTTAAGTCAATTTTCGTTAAAAATTACTAGATGATATGCCATGCAAGACAAATGTTGATGATTGGACTAATACGTTAGTGATTTCTTGCCAAAATTGATAAAAATGATTATGTTAGAATTCCATATAAAGATTTATGATTAAATTAACAAAATTGAAAAACTTATGACCAAATTTTGTATAATTATATAATGTTTAGAACTGATTAAGTAATTTTCCATAACGTACGGATTGCGAGGAAGGATCATTAATCACGAAACACCCTGCAAACCTGTCGGTTAAGACCATGCCAGATTGTTAGCGGAAAAAATGACAGAAAATTGGAAAAAAAATGGATATATCCATACGTTAAGATAATCATGAATTTATTATCGCGGACATCGAGAGAAACGGTCTCAAAATGAGGATATATAAAAACGTGAATCGCACCGGTGCGGCGGTGCCCATGCAATTAGCCATCTGGACCTTAAATTTTGCAATTTTTGCAATGTGGCAGTAGCGAAAACAGAACGACAGACTTCTTTGCCCCGATAAGAAGGCGAAGATCAGGCCTCTCAACTCGCTACTTCCAGTCAAATTACTCTTCTCCGTCTCTCATACCATCCAAATTGCCTGAGTGAAGAACCCGGTCGTAAGGTAAGTAGCTCGTTACCATCTCCTTACGGTCGTTCAAGAAATCGAGTCGATCAAACTCTTGTTTTACGTTTCGATAATCTATGGCGATGATGCTAAGCACAATGAGAAAAGGATCGGATCCAAGAAGATTTGCAGTTCATTTCGTCACGAAGGAAATGAATAAATCGATGTTTTTCATTATCTGATCGAGAAATGCTGTCGCGTCGAAATCTCTATTCTCTTTTCAGAAAAAAAAAAAAAAGAAGAAGAAAAAACATCAACTCAGGAGACCAAGCTTCTATCTGTATAATCTCTCTCTGTTTTTTTTTTTTTTTTTTTTTCCTTTTGTTTTTTTTATTTGATTATCTGAAATATTATGCATGTAAAGATTATTTGGGAGAACTGGCCCACTTCAATCTGTTGCATTCAGAAACTTTGTTTTTTATTATTAGGAAGTTTCTAGGATACACATGCTAACTCAATCATTGTTAGATTTATAAGTTGGATTGTTTGTCGTATATATATGTGTATGTGTGTGTATATATATTTATATCCTCTCAAAGAAAGAAGGCTTTAATTTATTTTAGTTTATGGCATCTAATTATAAAACTATTCTTAAGTGTTAATATATTTGATTTTATCTACGTAATGTCTGTTCACATATTCAAAATCAACAGTAGAAGAATCTATTTAGTATATTAGACCCACCATATCAACAGAGAACATTTGAACTTCAAACATTTAACCAAGTGTTCTCCATCAATTTTCGCTTGACGCCAAAGAAGAAGAAGAAGGGGGTTGGTAAGATAAGATTAGCGGCCTATTTGGTAACCCAATTAAGTGCTGGAAATTAAAATTTCCATATTTAATGAGATTCACCTTGTCCGATACCTCAGATAGATTTAATATTCAATTAGGTAAAAAAATCCCCTTAATATGGTAAGTAAGAAGCAGGTTACTTAATTCTTTCTATAGAGGAAAAAAATTGATGGTAGATAGAATCTCGTCGAATTTATTGGTAAAGTCTATCAGTGATGGTTTTTTTCTATGTTTGGTATGGTAATTATGATTTCGCTAAATATGTTGATACAACTTCCCATTTCTTTCTTCTTCCCTTGGAAAATTTGTATATATAAATAAAGTCTTAATAAACACATGTTGTCTATCTCTTGTCTCTTCCCAGGCGAGGTCTCTAAATCGGAAACGACGAAGTACGTGGCGACAGACAGGTGTGCCTTTGCCATTTTCCTCTTCGCTTCTTATTCTTTTTTCTATTATGACTTGTGATGTATTTGCAAATCTCGAGCACAACCAAACTTCCACTTCGAAGGCTAACCCTAAAAAAATCTACTTGTCACTATTCCTACGAGCTTGAGAAATGAAAATCTCCATTATCTTTTTAATGTCCGGGGGAAAACAATAACCTAAATTTGCTTTGGATAGTGCTTCACAACTTAATTGAAGGTTCTCTTTTATTAATAAATTTTTAATTTCCCTTGTTGTTACCTCTAGAAAGGACCTCAGAACTATATTAAATGAATGCTCTAGATTTACCTAGCTAAATAAAATCTTGTATCTATGCCGAAAATGATTGGAGAAATATAGTGGAATTTTTTGAAAGGCTTCATTTGCTAGCCTATATAAACCCAATGAGCCACTAATAATCCTATCATACAAGAACCAAGAAATTCGAATAGTTCACTAATCCTATCATACTGGGAAAGTAAAAAATTGAACAAACTCGTATTAATGGTATGTATGATTTCATTGTCTTTCCTTTTCGACATCTCTTTCTCTTATAATTTGTCTCTCGAACCTTATCTTACAAAAGGTCACAATCATATGACGTATAATGGTCATGTCAGTTGGAAATTCTATTTACGAAAAATTATTATATGATTTGAAAAAGTACATTCCTTTTTTCCATTTAATTATGAATCACAGGATTCTATATGAATAAGACTTATATCGCACGTGAGGGTGATCAATCGTGCTTTTCAAATATTTAATGATTTTTCCTATCAACATGGTAGGAAGGCTGAGTCATTCTGGTATCCCTCGGATCTAACCACAGTGTGTTTCCTTAAATCAAGGAAAACTTTAAACAAGGAGTGCATGGCATGGTCCAAATTTGCTCTACCGCTTTTTCTTCTTTTCCCCTTTGGCTTTTGTGTGTGGGGGCGTGCCGAATTCTTTTCTGTGGGCTTTGCCCTTATGTCATTTTCGGCTTCCTCTTCATCTTCTTTACTCTCTCCTTTTTATTCTGCATGTGGGTGAGAAGGATCCACGATCCCTCTTTATTTCCTGCCCGATTACTGTCTTTTTCCCATTAGTTTACGCTCAATCACCTTCCCAGTCCCACTCTCGTCAGTTCATCTTTTGCGGAGGTTCAATAATATTTTCAGAAACGACCTCACTATTCACCTCAGGCGTGCCATTCGCTAGTGTTGACTCGCACGGGTCTCGCACTTGCAAAAGTGATAAGGTTTGTAATTGGGAAAATTTTGAGGAGCGTCTTATCTGCTTGTCGGGCGCCATAAAAAATTATCAACTTTTCATTTGAAGCACGTTTTTTCGGAACACATCCCTTTTCGATTTTCCAAGATATAAAATTTGTTGGGTTATAATAATGATACTCCCTAATAGTGATATGATTTTATTATGAGTGAATTTTGATTGCTGGCGATGATTTATGATAATAAAGATTGACTTGCGTATCACATTGAATCTAATCAGTCAGTTTCTTTTAACTTTTGAGGATGGTACTCATGCAACTCATTTCTTGTTAGAGAGGGAGATTCAAAGTTGCAGACTGTTGAGGAGTGAAGTACCCTGCAAGTTAATTTCTCAGGACCTACGCACTCCAGGTCAGTGGGATGGAGTTTTATATATAGCAGATTTGCCTTCTGTTATGTTTTTTTCTTCATTTTCATAGTAGCTAAATAGAGACTCAACGCTTATTTCCCTTTCAGTTATGTCAGACATAAGAGTCTTCTTGCTGGTTCATATCATCGACTGATAGTTCTCCACCTAGTTCTGGCTAAACTCTGGTTTTAGGTCCTATTGTCGATTTCATTTAGAACGAAAAAGGAAAAAAAACAAAGATCAGACTGCAGGGACCATATATAGTGGGTTAAAACCAAGATCAGGACAAGGCTTTTCCTTTTCTCTAATGATTCATATGGAAGAAAAGTAATCAAGGTACGGCTTGTTCTTGCTGTTAGCCTTCCCCCCCCCGCCCGCCCCTTCATCGCTTTCAAGGGTCAATGGCCAGAAAAGGAAAGAAGATCTCACCCTGATATTGCAGCTCGTGTTATCCCATCCCATGCTTTTACACTGCAAAAGAACCGAGTGAAGAGATAGGGTCGTGAGCAATAGCATGATCTCATTCCTATTTGTGAAGGAGAGCGCAGACCAAGTCGATCACGGCGCCGAAATATTCACGCTATCCCTATCAAGAACGCTAAACCACACCCGTAGAGTCATCATACATGTCTAAATATGATTGAGTTTGAAGTGGTCGTGGCTTGCTTTTTCTTTGTATGCTGATATGTCGGCTGTCATGTTCAATGGAGAGCCTTCCACAACCATACAGAGACTCGAGCGAAAACGAAGTAACAACAAAAGGCGCTCCACTTTTATAAAATCAGACTCCTCTTTACTTTTAGCACACTATATTCACGTGCTTCTCTTCTTGTCACCATCTTTGCCCCTAGTTGTCCCCACCTCGTCTCTCCCCCTTTAAACTTCAATTGGCATTCTCAGCCCACAAGTACCCCCTCGACTCTCTCTCTCGCTCTCTCTCTCTCTGCGAGGTTTGAGTTAAGTAAAGGAACTTTTGTTTAGTTTGATTCGTTGTACTGAAGTTTTGATATCAACTTCGGTAACATAGCCTAACCAGGAAGACACAGAGGATGAGTTCCATCCAACAAGACTGGCCTGAACCAATAGTCCGGGTCCAATCGCTCTCGGATGGCGGGCTCAGTGTGATCCCGGAACGTTATGTGAAGCCCCTGGGCGACAGGCCGTCCATGGTCTCCTCCGTTGCTGACGTTGACATTCCAATCATCAACCTCAGAGAGCTATACAGTGACGACGACAGTGTTCGCGCCAATACAATAAGCCAAATTAACCATGCTTGCCGAGACTGGGGATTTTTCCAAGTCGTGAACCATGGGGTGAGCCCGGAGCTCATGGACCGGGCACGAGAAGCCTGGCGCGAGTTCTTCCACTCGCCAATGGACGTCAAGCAAAAGCATGCCAACTCGCCGAAGACTTACGAAGGATATGGAAGCAGATTGGGCGTCGAGAAAGGCGCCATTCTCGATTGGAGCGATTACTATTTCCTCCATTACCTTCCCTGCTCATTGAAGGACCATAACAAGTGGCCTCTTCTTCCATCTGACTGCAGGTAAAAAAATGATCTAATTCCTACCGACTAGTTTAGCAAGATAATTCTTCATGAAAATTGCTCTTTTTTAACCTAGTTGTTGGAATCAGGACTTTCTGTTGGTTACTAGTCAACTAGTTTAATTACTATAAAACGTTGCAAACTACATAATTGATACACATTTGACCGATTCAGCGATTTGTTATTAATGCTAAATTAATTTTGTCTAGGAATCTTACGCTACTCTTCTATGCACCATATCTAACTATGGGACCGACACGGTTTTGCGCAGGGAAGTGATCGATGAGTATGGGAAGCAGCTGGTGATACTGGCAAAGAAGCTGATGAAAGTGCTATCTGTGAACCTCGGACTAAGCGAGGAGTATCTTCAGAATGCGTTTGGCGGCGAGAATATCGGTGCTTGCTTAAGAGTGAACTTCTACCCAAAATGCCCTCAGCCGGATTTGACTCTCGGCCTGTCCTCCCACTCAGACCCGGGAGGCATGACTTTGCTGCTGCCGGATAATCATGTTCCGGGCCTTCAAGTCCACAAGGACGGGAATTGGATCACTGTGAAGCCCGCCCGGCACGCTTTCATAGTCAACATCGGAGATCAAATTCAGGTGCTTTATCTTTTCCTTTTTACCAACCCCCGCGTCAGCTCTTGATAATAGTTATCCTGTTACAACACATGCTTGGCTGAGAATTGTGAGCATGGTCATCTCAGCCAGTCAGGGTCAACGTGCATTACCAAAAGACGTCTGTTAGAAGTTCACTTTCACTCATTTCATTTAAAAAAAAAAAAAAAAAGTTACTTTCTCTTGGTCATTGTTTTTGTCGAAGTTTATATATAGTACATGAACAGATAGTGTCCTAGATTTTTTCTGCACAGCTAATGGACAAGAAAACTTCTCTCCTATTCTCTTGAGACAAATTACAGCAACCCCGATGCTAAGATGAATATCTAAGAAACCTTGTATAGGTGTTTTGTCTGATCTACTTGAGGTGTCTCCACGAGTAGGTGGCAATACATTTAAATTCCTGATGTGAGCTCATCCGTTGCTAAAATATTGACAATCTCCTGCATAATTTGATTTCTTGATGCTGTCTGTTTTGTTTGTCCAGTAATCAAATCTTAGCTCATGGGGGCAGAGTCTATGAAATGTATGCAAAGATTTTATTTTAACTATCTGTCTTTATGTGAACCTCTTAAGTTAAATCCTCCTTTCAATTGACGTAATCTGCTTTATTAATCATATTGGATAAATTAGACTAGGATTATGAGATAAGGTCTGTGGATGACACAGAACAACATTCATTAGATGGTTAATTGTCAAGTTCTCTAGTGCGGTGACTTTGTCGGTCCTCTCAGCAACGTCGATGTCCTAGAAAAATATTGGATAACTGGGAGCAGTAATCTTTCCAATTCTAATCCCTCGTGGGTCACAAAATTATTTCTTTTGCTAAGAAGCCATCTAGCTGACATGTAGAAATTTCTTCAAACACGACAGATATGTACTTCGCCTTGTCCTGTAACTTGGTCGATTATGCCTTGTGGACTAATCCGGTCATTTGATTCAAATAGGTACTGAGCAATTCAATCTACAAAAGCGTGGAGCACCGTGTCATTGTCAATCCCTCAGAAGAGCGCGTCTCGCTAGCCTTCTTCTACAATCCGAAAAGCGACATACCAATCGAGCCAGCAAAGGACCTCGTGACCACGGAGGAGCCTCCCTGTACCAACCAATGACGTTCGATGAATACAGACTCTTCATAAGATTGAGGGGTCCGCGTGGAAAATCCCAAGTTGAATCTTTAAAATCTCCGAGATGATGGTGACTGAAGAGCGGGCATGCGTTGATTTGGTCGCTAATTGAAATCACATATAAACAATTACTTTGTTGGCTAGCAGCTCTCTAACTGTACTGTACAGTTTGCTCTTATCATGAGGGGACTGAACATAAAAAAAAACAAGACCAGAGAGAAAATGAATAAAGGAAAAACCAAGTTGTGGATCCGTGTCATGTCCATCCGATTGGTTTTCTCTGGAATGTTTCAAGGGCCTATACTTTTTATAAATCGCATCTCAATGTTATAATATTATCCGATTCCGACCCGGCACCATTGATTGAGGCAGCTAGTGGCTCGGACAATCAAGATTCCTAAATTTCAGGATTAAAGTAGGCACATGGGATATGAATCAGATTTCACTCACAGTTAGATTCATCTGTATCCTCGACGATCAACAGTAGCTCTCCAACCTTCCACACTGCCATCATAAATGCCAATGGCGGAAGCAGATCTTGAAACACACTTTCAACGATTCGCCTCAATTGATTTTCCCAGTGTTTGCACGTCTTCTTGCCAGAGAAAAACCCTAAATTATTCACAGCACATGTGCATCGCTCCTATATAAAAATGATGAGGGTAGTCATCAACTTATAAGAGAACTCATCACTTAGGATGGTCCTCTCCTTTCTTGCAGAACAGCATCTGCTTAGCTTTTTCCAATCCGCAATCGAATGCTGTGGTCCTCCGTTTTTCTTATACACCGATATGCTGCGGCAGAAAGTGGAAAACCCTAGATCTTATTCTCCACTGCAAAAGAGCTTGTGATCATCATAATATAGTTGTCCTTTTTTTTTTTGTTTTTTAAATAGATTCTTACATTATGCGAAAATTAAAACGACACGTCCTGAGGGTGGTTGATCCGGTGCAAAAGTCAACATGTCGACTATTCAAGTTCTGGGAAAAACTACAAACAAAATTAAAAAAATAGGGTAATGCGTCACATGCGGGTTACTGTTTCTCACCTTTGTATTATAATTGGAATATGTTTAACATATATTTCCCGAAATGGAAATAACGCCACCGGATTTTTCTAAAAATAAAGTAGAACCGGTTGAACAAAACCGGTTGTCCTACGTCAGGGGGTAGTTTTGTTGGTTTGAATTTCTGGAACTCTCTTGAATGGTTGTTCCACATCGGTCTCACTGTTTATAATTTCGGATGAGACAATAATTGATATGCTGAGGCTGAGATTCGGGTGCGTTGTCGAAAATAAAAAATAACAAAAAGAAAAATTCGTTCGGACAAGTATACAGAGGCCAATATGTACTTGGTCACTTTTATTTTATATTTTATTTATTCTATTTTATTTTTGCGTGATTTAGTCGACCACTTGTGGTGCCTATGTTGGTGGTGGTCCAGAGAGCTATTTGCATTTTGATACTGATGGAAAATGATGGGACAGATGTATTTGCATATCAATCATGTTATACAAAAACTACAAGTTTACTTTTCTTTATTTGCATCATCTGTGGAGTTGATCTCTCCGAGACCCGAGATTAAAATTTGAAAGGGATGGATCATCTTCCAAGAAAACTTCTTATTTAAATTTTTTGCTAAGCAATTCAACACGTGGATCTTATAAGCGTTCAATAATGAGCTGTTCGTTTAGAAATAATTGAGGCAAAATTTAAAATACAAAGGAACCTTGATGAACTTAGATAAAAAATAAAAAAAAAAAAAATGCATAGAATATGGCCAACTAACAAGTTTATTTTCACGAATTATTGGGGGATTATCCAAAAGTTCCCTGTACAAGAGATCAGGCTTCCTCTAATTCGTCTTTTGATTATTTCACTTACTCAGTAGCAAGGATAATTAGAGCCAGAAGAACCTTCAAATATGCAAGACATTTTATGGATTGATCCATTTGTTTCATGGAAAAAGAATAATTTGGAAAATGTTTTCCTAATATTAATCGATTGTATCGCTTGAAATAATTAATCAATGGAAAATACTTCCACATCGACAATAATTTAAGTCTAAACACTTTCGAAAACGATGAAAATGTTTTTTGTTTATTCGTTTTTCTTTTTTTGGTAGATGATACAAGTGATTATTTTTAGTAAAATGTTCTCTAAATCATTCATTCTCCAAGAACAAACACTTATTCATGTTGTGCTATGAAATTACCAAACACTAAGGAACTTTATGAGTAACAATAGACTACAATTAATATGAAAAAATTTGCTGATTATATGCCATAGTAATTACTAATAACCAAATAAAGAAACTTACATTCGTAATCGAAAAAAAAAAAAAAACAAATGAATGTGAAAAGAATTACTCGTGCATTCTGATTACTTAGGATGTTCATAGGTTTACTAACTAAGTTTGGAAAGATTTAAATTACTTCCGAGTCATGAAATTACTACAAAGCCTAGGAAAATTACAGTGCTGTAGGAAGGAAGTTTACTTTCATATTCTTATATGTGTCGAAATAGCTTTTGATATCTCTTTGTTAACTTTGATGTAGGAAATCGTGTCGTCCTTTATCCAGCGGTCATCGCTAGATATTTATTATACATGCCGGGCAACTGTCTTTCGAGCAAGTGGTTCCAACGTGAATCACGCCATTGATTGACCTAATCGAGCCGTAACGGGCCGTGCAAAAGCGACCCTATCCTTGTCAGGCTAACCTGGACCGAGAACTTGTGATTCGTGATTTCCTTTTCCCATGCGTACTTCTGAATGGATGATGGCGATATCCGTTCGTTTCGGTGACGACTATGGCGAGAGACCGAGGAGGAGAGGGAGGGTGATGATGATGGATACCATCTTTCTTCCGGACGAGAGGCGGGCGAAGGACAAGTTATTCAAAACGAAGAAAATAATTCCGGCAGGTAAGGGGCCGACACGGCGGGATTGACCGTGCGAGATTTAGACAGGCGAGTGTCTGAGGAAATGACCACGTGATCTCAAACATCAAGGCACGTTTTCGTTTAATCTTTGGCTACCCCTGTGCTCATGCATCTCTCAGCCAGTATGTCATCGCAGATTTTTTCAATCCCTCTACTTTTTTCCTGTTCATCCGCATGCGTTATTGCGTCATGATCCTTACATCTTGATGGAGCAAATCAAATTCTCTCCGGAACAACTGAGAAGGGGAGCAACTTGCCCGAACCCGATCATTTGAACAAACTCCGAGCTACCGGGATCAACTCAAAACTCAAGGATGCAAAACTCAAGAGAAGACAGCACTCCCAACCCAAGAAGGCTTTTCAATGGAAGCACACACATGGATTTGAAAGAATAAACCTTAGCCTGGCCTACTTCGGTAGAGCTTTGCAGTGTCTGATTCTCGCCTACGGTATCAGGAGGCTAATGGGCCTCCTGCTTTTCTACAAGGTCAGTCCCAAGAACAGTTCCACCAAAGAATAAAAAATCCCAAGAACGGAGATGCAAAATATGAACTCGAGACAGAGATTGGTAGTTGTTTGTCATTCGCAGGCCCTACGCACTTGAGTCCAGGAATGAATCGCGAGTGTCTAGACGAGACCATATGTTCCAGCCTTAGAAATGAGAGAACAGACATAGATATAGATATCAAGTTTTAACTGAACAATCAGCTCATATATTGTAAACTACTATTAGGGTAAAACATTTCTTACAGTACAAACATCCATAGAGAGACTGATTTGTGCAGAAAGCAGCCGAAATCTTGTCCACGGACAAAGTACTGACTTTTCTACGGCTAAAACTTCAAACATAACTTAGCAGAAAAGCAAAAAGAATTGTAGTATTAATTAGAGGACTAACTTCAGATTTGATGCTTTTGGATGATATTAATTACCATGAGATGCTGTAGTTAAACCGCCAAAGTTGTCATGCTTGCAAGCAAACCCCTCCACATGCTATTAGCCTCCGGAGCTACTACTGCCTGCTCCTTTTTGAGCTACAAGAAGGGCATTTGTACTGCTTGATGTTCTCGGCCTTGGCTGGCGTTATCTTCACGCATTTCCCATGGAACCACCTTTCGCAGATGTCACAGCAGATCCAAAACTCATCAGCACTGTAGTTACCGCCACAGCTTCCACAGAGTGTTTCACTATGTTCATCTTCCTCTTCGCCATAGTTTTCTTCATATGGCTTCGGGGTGCTTCTAGTTGGTCCATCGATGGATCTCTGCAACACAAAATTAAGGTTGTGCTTAAGGTGGGGGACACAGAGAGAGAGAGAGATGTTTTATCATGAGACACTTGAGTTTAAGAGATATTTTATCATGAGACGCTAGAGTCTACTATGAGAAATATGGACCTCCACCATGTTGATCAGCATTGCCACTCGAACTGGAACTACAGTTCAAATTTGCTAAATCTCAGATTGTTAATTAGGTGCATCAGTACTGCGAAAGCTCAATGCCAGTAATCTTCTATATTCAAGTGGGTGTCATCAGAAAGAAGCAGCAAGAAAAAAAGCTTGGATTTAGGAATTTTGACATGCAAGTTGGAAGTTTCAACACATAATTCCGACACATACGAGTTAATTTTAAAAAATTTTAAGAAAATAAAAATAATAAAATAATGAATGGGAAAAGAAGAAAAACCTAACCTTCTCTTCTTCTTCTAACTCTTACTTCTCATGATACACAATTCACATCCAAAATTTATTTTTTTGCTTCTCTTCCAACACGTTCCAACTCTTACTTTTCATGATACACAATTCACATCCCAAATTTTTTTTTTCTTCTCTTTCAACACGCTCTAACATGCATGTTCAGAATGTGAATTGCTTTTTTTGTTCCTCCAAGTTTTATGAATTATAAGAGAGGAGTTGAATTAGTCAAATTAAAATGATGAATGATATTAACAAATGATGAATTAATGTTTTTAATGTAAAAATTTATTATGGGCTCTTTTTTTATTATTTATTTCTTTATGAATTTGAATTAAGTTAATTTGATTAAAATACTCATAAAAATAATAATTTATCATATAATATATAACATATTGGGATATGTCGGAATTCTCTATCTTTTGAAAACGACGTGTCGCCGTGTCGTGTCATTACAACATGTCGCCATGTCGTTTCGTGTCGCGTGTCGGTGCTCCTTAAATTCAAAGTACAGTCCCAATTTGCCAAATCTCATATTGATAATTAGGTGCATCAATAATACGATGAGGGACGAAGGGGTAGCTAAATGCCAGTACTCTTCTTCTATAATCGAGTGGGTGTCATCAGAAAGAAGCGGTAAGAAAATAAGCTTGGATTGAAAATGCAAAGGTTAGGTCGTGCATATAACAGATGAGGGGGAAGAAGAAAAGAGGAAAAGAGGGGGGAGGGGGGGGTGATATTTCATCATAAGACACTCAAGTTTACTATGAGAAATATGGACCTCCACGACGTTGATCAACATTGCCACTCTAATTGGAACTACAGTCCCAATTTGCTAAATCTCAGATTGATAATTAGGTGCATCAGCAATACGATGAGGGACAAAGGAGTAGTTCAACGGCATCAATCTTCTCTAATTGAGTGGGTGTCATCAGAAAGAAGCAGCAAGAAAATAAGCTTGGATTGAAAATGCAAAGGTTAGGTCGTGCATTTAAGAGAGCAGAGAGGAAAAAGAAAAGGAAAAGGGACGGGGGTTGGTTGGGTTTGGGGGAAGGTGTTTTATCATGAGACACTTGAGTTTGCTATGAGAAATATGGACCTCCACTGTGTCGATCAACATTGCCACTCTAATTGGAACTACAGTCCCAATTTGCTAAATCTCAGATTGTTAATTAGGTGCATGCATCAGTAATACGATGAGGGACAAAGGGTAGCTCAATGCCAGTAATCTTCTTCTATAATCGAGTGGGTGTCATCAGAAAGAAGCGGCAAGAAAATAAGCTTGGATTGAAAATGCAAAGGTTAGGTTGTGCATATAAGAGATGGGAGAGGGGGGGTGATGTTTCATCATAAGACACTTGAGTTTACTATGAGAAATATGGACCTCCACGACGTTGATCAATATTTGGAACTACAGTCCCAATTTGCTAAATCTCAGATTGATAATTAGGTGATAAGCAATACGATGAGGGACAAAGGAGTAGTTCAATGGCAGCAATCTTCTATAATTGAGTGGGTGTCATCAAAAAGAAGCAGCAAGAAAATAAGCTTGGATTGAAAATGCAAAGGTTAGGTCGTGCATTTAAGAGAGCAGAGAGGAAAAAAGAAAAGGAAAAGGGAGGAGGGTTGGTTGGGTTTGGGGGAAGGTGTTTTATCATGAGACACTTGAGTTTACTATGACAAATATGGACCTCCACTGTGTCGATAAACATTGCCACTCTAATTGGAACTACAGTCCCAATTTGCTAAATCTCAGATTGTTAACTAGGTGCATGCATCAGAAATACGATGAGGGACAAAGGGTAGCTCAATGCCAGTGATCCCCTATAATCGAGTGGGTGTCATCAGAAAGATCAGCAAGAAAATATGCTTGGATTGAAAATGCAAAGGTTAGGTTGTGCATATGAGAGAGGAAGAGAGAGAGGGGGAGGTGGTGGTGGTGGTGGTGTGAGGAGGCAGAGGGGAGAGAGATAGAGAGAGCAACCTTAGTGCTGTTTTTCGACTTGCTCCCACTGTCCATGTTAGGCTTGTCTTTTATAGGCTTTCTCTCCGTCACAACTTCAAAAAGGGTTGGCAGATCATTTATCAGGCTAAATAAACGCTTCCTGCAAAATTTGGAATATTCAAGTTCTCATTCCTTGTATCAGGACAAGATATAACCCCATACGGGCAAAAGTAGAGCAAGCATGAGGAGCTTAAAAATATATAACTCTGGCATGATAATACACTTGCACGAGCAGATGATAGTGCAATCATTGTAGTTGTTTGACAGCACATATGAGAGTCAATGACTCGTGTGACACAGTGATAAATGTGAATCTAAGTGAGCGCATGAGTAGGTGGATTCATGCCTCTGTGCATGTGTGCTTGCATGAGAGAGAGACAGAGAGTGAACTCAATGAAGGCTCGATCAAGAGCCTAAGGTCCTAAATATAAGGTTCACTGGGATTTTCTTATATCCTGCTTTTGACCATTCTAGTACCAACTTGTCTAGTAACCTCGATGAAGTACCAACTAAAATCTATATGCACAGTGGAGAAAGAGCATGCATTTGCTCGTAATGTTTCTTTGAATGTCAGTAATTTTATCATCAAGAGTTCCATCCACCATTTTCTCGTGAAATATCATTAAGGACTTCATTTTCTCGTGAAATATCATTAAGGACTTCATTTTACTTCATATCATCGATCTTTTTAACTATGAAATGTTCAGAGCATGATAGTAGTGAAAGTCAACTGGTCAATTCTATTAGGTTGTCATGTCAAGAACAAGCAGGATTTCCATAATGCTGGTGGTGCAAGTCAACCACATGCAAAAATCTTCACTAAATACTTATTTCAATTCCTCAGAATTCACATCTTGATATCTCCTATGACGGAGCTGGGTTCTTTCTCATATTTTCATCCTTCACAACAAGACAAAAATGCCATTTGAATTAAACTTTGCCTAAAGATCAACTTAGAAAAAGATACTCAAGGACATAGCACACTGGCATGTAAAGAAGGAAAACTAGAGAAAACCCAAGACTCTAATTCTTGTAATTGTTGGAATGCGTAAATGGCTCCCAACTCCGTTTAATTAGCTCTGTATATTTACAAACATTTAGTTGAAAGATATTCATGACCTAAAACACCATTTTCCTCCGAGCCAAGAGAATATTGGAAATAAAAGTAACTGACCAAGAAGTTAAAAATCTTTTCATCCCCTTCCATAACATGCATTAACTCCACCCATTGTAATTTCTTTTTTCCATTTTATCTTCACAAGGAGAGTCATTTTTGGTCTATATGTTCAATTGTGACCTTGTGTACTATCTTCACTTATAATTGGGTTGCTCATCTTTGCTTTTCTATAGTAGATGCCTTGCATATTATTTATTTATTTTTTGGTAAAAATGCCTTGCATATTATTGCACATCCCATGGTGCAAAAATAGAAAATAATAATAATAAATAAATAATATGTGATTGTACACAACACTTCAATATGGAAGGTCAGAAAGGACATAAAATTCCAAAAACCATTGCCAACTTTTACCTCAACTACTCTATGCATCCTCTAGTTTCAGACCACTTTGCACCCTCTAGTTAAAAATTATTGCAATTAACATAATGATTAGTATAATACAGAATATTTTGTAACCACCCAAAGTATATGATAAAAGAAAGGCGGGATGGTTTGTGTTGCTTCCCCAATTTCTTCTCAAGCATGTTACAAGATTACATGTGATTGAAGGAACCCTTTGAGAGCAGAAGAAATAAACCACAAGAAAAGATTGGGTAAAAGTCTCTCATTCTCATAACTTTAATGCTTGGTAGTATAGCTACAAACAGACATCTCTAATGTAAAACCAGCTTCTAGAACTTGAGTTATATGTGTTATAGAACAAATATCCCATTCTGACAATTTGACCTAATTAACACACTACACTTGAGGAACTAGCAACTCAACATGTCATTGTCACATTACATGCATCATATACCCTATATGTTCAATCAAACACAAGCTTCGCAAAAGCATTGTTCAGGAAAAAAATACATGCAAGAAAGACAAATATTCATAACACGCATGACCATCAAGTGAAAATCTTGAGATACTCAGTAAGAGAACTTGTAATGTATATGAAAGAAAAGGACCCAATTACCATTTCCACAAGAAGGGTTAGGGTCAATTAGAACATACATGCAAGAAGCTAGAGGAAAATATAATTTAAAATTCTTTGAAGGAAGTCAGAATAATGGGACAAAACAAAAAGACAATATTGTAAAAGTAGACATGAAAAACATTGTCGAGTAAATGACGGAGGACCCAATTACCCCTTCCAAAATAAGGCTTAGTGTCAATCAGTACATACGTGCAAGAAGTTAGATGAAAATTTAATTTCGAAATCTTTCATACAAGTCAGAATAAGGGAAGAAAACAAAAAGACAGTATGGTAAAAGTAGTCATGAAAAACATTGTCAATTAAATGATAAAACCAATATCAAAGAGAGGTAACAACATAATTTTCCATAACGAAATGTCATTCCCATAAAGCCATCAAGCAAATTAAGAAATTTTAATATGTTGGCACATCAGTTCCTCACCATTAATATCAATTTCCAAACCAACAAGGAGTCACTATAAGTCTTTAAATACAGGTTTTCTGAGTATTTCTGCTATGATCTGGAGGGTGTTCCCGCATATTCCCATGTTGTAGGGAAAGCACTCCTCAACAATAGTTAATTAAATCAAAGTACCCATAAAAGTATTAAGTTTAACACAGACAACTTGTCAAGAATGCAATTAATGACAAAAAGCTTAACAAATTTAACTGCAATTCAGCCAGGTTGATTTGAGTCAAAATACAGTCTCAAGCATTCACTTCGGAGTCCTTCATTGTAATGGAACCAAAATTATTTTCAGTGGCGTTTACTGAAACCATGAATGATAGTGCAACTTCAACTATAACAATCTGATGGTGTAAAACACTTCAAGTTGCTGTACCTAATTCAAAATCCAAACTTGAGTGAAAGATTGCAGAATGGCTTTTTACTAGAATAAGCTAGCACCATTAGATTTATGTAGGTATATCTTAATTGCGTTAGCTGCCCTGCTGAATTGGGACGTAGGGCACCCAGAATCACAATATTGACCTCAACAGACCCATTAGGTATGCACGCAAATGCAATGGCAATCTCCAACAAGTGTAGGCAAAAGGAAAGTACCTTTCATTGCGGTTAAGTCGAGCACCAAAGTAGAAGGCCACAGAAAGCAACCAACAGTCACTATGCACAGCCACCAAAGACAGCCAGTCCTTGCGTTTCATTCCATCTCTAGCAAAGTTAATGCCCAAGGCTGGTTCAGGAAGCTCTGGAGGTACTTCCTCGGCGGGCAGAGCCACCTCCCATGTTTCGGTTGCATGACCATACAGACACAAATTCTCCTTTTCTTGAAATGCAAAATATCCATCCACAGACAAAACATTTTAAGTCACTCGTAGTCTCGTATCAAACAGAGAAAACCTTAAATTTCTCCCCCAGCAACCCCCCCACCCCAAAAAAAAAAAAAACGAAGGAGCTTTAAAATTTGGAGTCCCTAATAACAACTGAAATACCCATTAAGAAATCAAAGCAAAAATAAGAATTTCCTTCAGATCATGAATGAAAAGAACCAAAAATAACCTATATCCCACTTACCCCCCTTTCTCATCAACCCACTACAGCCACTTCCCCAAGCAAATTGACCGCGGTTTCATACAAAAATCGCCTAATATCAGTTACCATTTCCCGCACACATCATATCCCGCTTCCCCAAATTTGCAGCATAAGCTCAAGTCAAAACCTTTTCCCTTCAAAAAGCGTAAAGCAGCAATCTTGCATTCGCCCTATAATTCGAAGAAAAAAGCAAGAACGAACAACAAAACCTAGAACACCGAGCTCACCTGGATCGCAGAGCGAGTAGAATTCATCCACATCTGAAACAAATTGACCACAAAACCAACGACGGCGTCAACCCAAAACAAAACCAACAAAAAAGGAAGACGAAACATCGAAGGCGCACGCATTCAAGCTCGGACCCATCAAAAGAAAACGCATGCATGCGAAGATCCAGGGGGGGCGACGGCACGGGGATCGATACCGTAAGTGAGAGCGCGGACGAGGGCGGTGCGCCGAGCGTTGTAGTCCTTGAAGATCTCTTCTACAGTGCGGGGACTCGATGAGGAGATCGAAGAAGCCATCATACCATGGAAAAGATCGCTCCTTTTTCTTGCAGATACCCGCCGGAGTCAGAGAGATGAAGGCAGATCTCTCTCTTCAGGCCCTGCGGTCGCGTGCGTTTATCGAAGCACTGCGATCTTGGATGTGGGAGCTACAGAGTATCGAGAGGCAGAAAGAGAGAGAGAGAGAGAGAGAGAGAGAGAGAGAGAGAAAATGGAGACAAGTTGTGCTTTATACAGTTCCAGGTGTTTTTGAGTTTGTGGCTTTTTTTATTTATTTTTTTCGGTTTACTTTTCCTGCAGTCTCAAATTGCAATTAACACATTTTGACTTTTTGAGACCCTGTAATTAAATAGAAGAGAAAGAAAACGATGAAAAAGAAATTAGATAGCAAAAATGAAATGACACAAACGATCTTAATATGTAATGTGATCCTTAAATTCTAAAGTTAATCAATATGTCCCAAATTTTATTCAATATGCAATATCATCTCTAAATTTTTAATTTATTTAATATATTTAATGAATTTTTTATACATATTCAATTTTATTCCTAGAGTATGTGAAAATATTATCCTTGTACTTGAATTATTAGAAGAACGATATTGGACATTTTCATATGATGTGGGGACTACATTAAATAAATTAAAAATTCAAGGATAGCATTGCATATTGAATTAAAGTTTATGGACTACATTTAACAAATTTAAAATTCATGTATATTGGGTCAAAATTCAACAATTATTTGTGCCATTTACTTACTATTTTTTTTTTTTATAATTTAGTGAACCCGTAAGCCGATAATTGGCAAAGCAAACGCCTTTGGGATTCGAACTCCTTCCTTTTCATGAGAATGAGAGAGCTCAAACCACAGATTCTTGTGCAAGGAAGAATTGTTGTGCCATTTACCTTTTATAAATTGACAAACTCAAGAGCCAAATTTTGAAATGATTATTATTTTTTTAGTATTTTGGGGTAAAATTGGAAATTCATTAATGACCACTACCGCTCGAAGAAGACATCATTCAAAAAGCTTTTTTCTTTTCTTTTCCATTTATATTGGAAAAATTATTAATTTGAAAACTTATTTTTATTGAAAAGTGAAATGGGGTGTTGAAATATTCGAGATCTGAAAATGAAGAGTTGTCTAGTTAATTGTTAATTGTGATAACAAGAAGTTAAGAAGGTAGCCAATCCATAAATTTCTATAATATCCTTGAGAAGAGCATGATATTTTTATAAATTTCCATTCACTTATTCTCCCAATCAAACGATTTTTCAAGAATCGTATCTAAAAGATCAAATTCACCAATTATTTGCATAAATCCCTTTATTCAAGTTTGATAGATGGCATTTGAGAAAATTTTATAAAAGTATCTTGATAACTGTTTTGTTTTTTCATTGCATCTGCGAGGGTGAGAAGAAGTATCAAAACAACTATTCTTTTTTTTGCGATCAGTTTTCTTTTTTGTCTAACTACTTGCGGCTGGGAAAAAAATAATATTTATTCTACCAGCAGAAAATGGAAAATGAACATTCAAATGGGATATTTGTTTTTGTTGGATTGTCAAACAGGGCGAGTTTTTCCTTTTTTTTCCTTTTTTTTTTTTTTTTGGCCGAGGAACGAAATTGATGAAGCTTTGATAATATGGTCCAACAATAAAAGTTTGAGTTAATACCATTAAAGTCCAAAACCAATATTTATGCATTTTACTAATTTTCCATCTTACGAAAAATCTTTTATTGATACTTCTCTATCCTTCATCAATAGCTTGAGCAATATCTCCATTAAAATGCACATGTGACAGATAACGTCTCGACCAATTTGCCATGAAGAATGACATGGAAAATCGAGCATAAATTCTTCCTTAAACAACATCGTTTTGGGTTTGAAAATGAGGAGAAAACCTTGAGCATCAAATTGGCTGAATTAAGAGGAAATTGGGACAAACTTTGGGAATTTAGCAGATTTTCGAATGGAAACCTAAAAATCGCCAAGTATTGCTTTACCGTGGCCAATAAGGCCAATGTCTTTAAGGAGATGGGCCTTAAAGGGTTTTGAGGTTTAATTTGACTTACATATTAAGCTTCTCTTGTAAATGATGACAAGTTTGTAATTGATCTAAATGAGAAGACATGCTTCCAAATTGGAAGACACCATGTAGTCATGCTCTCTCGTGCATCAATTAATTAAGTGTAACCAAAATAAATGATTATGTAACCGACTCTTTCAATAAAACTGCATATGAGCGTTGCCATCTAACATGGAATTACCTACCTCGAATGAGAAGAAGCATGGCTAGTGACCAGTGAAGAGTTTTTACTTCCTCCACCATTTAGAAAGTTTCAGGAGACCCAAAGATACCCAATGGTGACGAGAAAAAATGCTGAGAGAGGGAAAAGAATAAGGAAGCCAAGAGTCACCAACATCAATCCTAATAAAATGCTGAAAGTTGGTACTATCATGTCATGCTCCAACTATCATGCTAATGGACCCAACAAGAGACCATGCTCTTAATCTCCAGCACAGACTCCCAGAGGAAATCCAAGCAAACTTTGCCTTTAAATTGCCTTTATTGTATATGTCCTTTATTTGCAGGCTAAAAGAAGTAGGCCAAGGAAGCATGCCAAGCAATGAGTCGTTGAAATAGGGACATCTAATAGACTAAGTGAAGATACCATGACTGGATCTGTAAGGTCACAATAAATTGTTGTGAGATCTTAGAAGAGGAGTGTGAGCAGTCCACTTGTGCAGTACTTCATTTGGCTTTAAATTTGCCCCAGTAAAATGTTGATATGGCCTTTATGGATCTAAAACCATTGGAAACTCATACTTTAGTTATATATTTTATTTTCTTAAGGAGTTTTTATTCCACCACGGTTAGCAAAATAGCATTTTGTCTTTTCTTCCCATGTAATTTAATGCCCGGCAGTAACACAGTACAAGAAATTTCTCAAAGCGGTGCAAACCATGCTAGCAATATTTGAAGCCAAGTCTCGGACATCCCACGACTCAAGAATCTCAAAGTGAAGCAAGACAATGAATCCGCAGTGAGAGTTGGATGTGTTGGACTTGGATAGTGACTGGATTTGAATGTGTTGGAGTTGGTTGTGACACTGGAGACGGTGTTCATAAAGCTTGTATTGCTGCTATTTGAAATATGCGTAAATGTCTTTTGTATTGTTGCTATTAAAGATGGTGTTCGTGAAGTTCATTTCCACATTTCCTTTTCTC
The DNA here is from genome assembly GCA_016097545.1 of Eucalyptus victrix. NCBI lineage: Eukaryota > Viridiplantae > Streptophyta > Magnoliopsida > Myrtales > Myrtaceae > Eucalyptus > Eucalyptus victrix. The sequence continues at coordinate 48,663,023 of CM027841.1, read as the reverse complement.
TTTTCATGGTCAGATGGAGTTCTCAATTGCTGTCAAAGAAAGAATTCACTGTCTACTTTAAGAAAAAGCTCACAAGCACAAGCAAAATATCATCTCATCCAACGATTGTCCGAGGTTCGAAAAACACAAAAAGCAAGATTTCTTCATGAACATTATAAGTAAAAGGACTTTACATCGTGGATCATGAAGCATTATCATCACCAAGAAAGTGATTTTCCTAACGAGCTTAAAGCCTCCAGATCAAACACAAACTGGGAAGCGAAAGGAAAAATATAAATACCCAACACAAATTGGGAAATCATGTCATTTCAAAGCTCTCAAAGCAAGCACAAATCGGGAAGCAAAAAGTGGAAAAATAAATATCTAGGGTGACCTAAGAATTTGCACAAGCTTGAAACTTTCAAATCAAGCATAGAATGGAAACTCATTAATTAATCGATACATTTCTATAAATGTCCTTTTAAGCGCGTTGACGTATTTGCAAATTGGCATTCATTTAATATTTCAATTCAACTGCTTTTTAAGATAAGACTAAAGATAGCGTTGACCAACTATTTACTATCCCTCTTTTCTCCGTATGAATTTGTAATATAGCGTTCAGGATAATTTCATAGAAAGCATTCCATAAATTACATGCCTTCCCATTTTGCAGGCAAGCTAGATTATCATTATACATGCAACGGTTGAAAGAAATATATCGAAATAATAATTTTTATTACCACAATCATTCTATTTCTTTATCCGATTACTTGCGGCGGGGAAAAGGAAATATTTAATCTACCAAAAAAAATGCGAAAAGAACATCAAATGTGAAATTTTCCCCTTTTTTTTCTTTCCATTGCTAAGGAAATAAAATTGATGAAGCTTTGAAAAAGATAGTCGACAATAAAAAATCGGAATGAAGGCGGAACTAAATTGAAAACCTGGCCAATTGGGCCCACTGTTTCTGCAGATCAATTCCACCTGCAATCTCTGCAATTTGCTGGATCTCAATTAAAATCTGTTTTCGACCAAAAAAAATCTATTAGGCCCGATAGATGGGCGGGCTTGAGCCTGGCCCGATACAATAGTGGATCGGGCCTAATAAAGATTAGTTCTTTTTATGAAAAGTATGATCATGGGCCTGTATCTCGGTTATTTATTAACAATCCAGATTCTGATTACGGAGACTTTTTTTTCTCTCTCTAGGTGGGTTAAAGGTAAAAAAGGACATCATCGTCGTTCCGCTTCCTAATAATTCAAGCTCTTGGGAGAAACGGATCACGTAATAAGGGAAAAATTATAAAAAAAAAAAAACTTAAATTATGCCAATTGAATTCTAAACGTTTTTTTTTATGTTTTGCTAATTGAGTCTATCTAAGGACATCAATAGTGCCAATTAACATTAACGTTAATATTTTTTTATGTATTTTTTAAAATTTTGAATTTTGAATTTTATTTTTCTCTATCTTGCTTTCCTTTCCTTCTTGTTCGTAAAATTCTAAACGCAAGTGCACGTATCGAACAAGTAATATAATGATGAGATAAAGTATCGTCCCACGGAGATCGATGATTAATAAACTAATTAAATACTAAAATAGACTAATTCTAAAATTTATCTAACAAATCAAAATATAATTATGAATGAATTAAAAACGAAACTTGTAGACTAAATGCGGTAAAATCAATCGATAAATATGTTAGAGCATCCGATTTCACCATAACCACTATATATGAATTTCAGATTGCTATGAATACAAGAGCGATATCAAACATGTGATAGCGAATTTCCTAATCTATTTACTATCCTATCTCTAGGTATAGTAAACCTACTCAACTTATTAATCCACTATATCTCTATGTGAATTAAAATAAATATGAGTGCATTAAAAACTATGAATATTCCCGGTTTACAATGAGTCTTTTGGATCACCTTATCACCGAAAGCTACACAAATAACGCGGTATATTTCTATCCACGTTTAATTCATGGTTATATATTATAATGAGCAATTGCATATTATCACCTCTCAGTCTCAAACATGCACATCGATCATTCAAGTGGTGGCCAGTCACTCAAAAGCATTAAACGCAATAATATATAACTCACATGAATGAAATCAATTGCATAACATAAATATCATGAAATTCACATCATCATGGTTAGGCTACATCGTAGCCTAACAAAAGAAAATTAGAACATAATAGAAGGAAAAATATAAATATAAATCAAACTCAAAAGATCTTGAATCAAAAAACAAGAATTCTCGTCACCACTTTTGTCTTCTCTTCAAAATACTTGAAAACTCTCAGAACAATGGAAAACAATCTAACTCCTCCTCTCTCTCTCTCTCTCTCTCTCTCTCTCTCTCTAAAAAACCCTAGCTGCTCTCTCTGTCTCTATTTATAGGATATATCAAAGATATCTATCTCCAAACGCTTGCGATAACATCGTGAACAAAATCAAGAATTTCCGATTTGATATCCATCTTCCACTTCTTCTTTTATTTGAATTCCTAATAATTGCCATTCTTTTCCTTATCTTCTCCATATCTCATTATTCTGCATAAACAAGGAAAATTTAAATAATCGAAGGAAATCCAAATATTTTCTCATAGATAATGCATTAGTTGTTGCCTAAAATAGGTAAAATAACTCTATTTTTATAGAGTTATCACTTCTTCTCTTTTTTCTCTACCAAGTCTAGCAAGGATAGCCAATTGGTTCTCACTTGGTGATCAGTGAGGGTTCATCGACTCTCATGTGTGACCAACAAGGGTTGGCAAGGCCACATTTGTGATTTTGACCAAAATATTTTGCAACACCCAATAATAAGGTAAGATATAATATCAAATCAAGAGCAGGAATTGCACATGATAGTGTAGTTAATTCAATGAAATAGAGGGTGTGAGAAGTCAATGATTAAGGATGAAAAAGGTTAGAAATGATCTTGAATTAAGAGCGGGATTTGTAATGGTTAATGTAACCAATTTAATGTGATAAGAGGTGACAGGAGCCAATAGATGGTAAAAATAGGATGAGCCTAAGTTTATGACTTGTTTTGTAATTTCACCATTTAATAACGCATCAACATACAAGTCGTCATTCAAATGTTGACACTTCCTCATGTTATTATTTTGCATGTATATCCTCGATATCGTGCACCCTTTCGTGTCTTCACTCGGTCCATCAAAATGGCCGCGTCTACATCCCATGTTTCAAGTCAAAGGCTCGACTTGCGGGCAATAACAACGTACATCGTCAATCATCTTTTTTGACCATTTGGGTTTTTCCGAAGAGGGTCTGGTCATTGGTTGCTTCTTCGTTGGTTTTTATTTGTCTTCTTGTTTTAATGTTCAAATCTATGGTCTACAAAGTCGTTAACTGTTCTAGAATGATGGATTAGTCACCTCAACTTTGAGTAGAGAATAATCAGCTGGCCTCGTTTCTTCCACCGGCACCTAAAGATATTCCCTTCACATTTATTCCAATTTTAATCGTCTATTCATAAAGAGACATAGATGCTCCTTTTTCATAATCTTTTTATATTGAGGAAAACACTAATTTACTTACTCTTAAACTATACAAAAGCTCACCACTTCGAATTCAAACAAAAGAACTTCGAAGGCACACTTGGCGGAAAAACTTTGCTTTCGACTCCATTGAAGGCGAAATCGGAAATTAATTTTGTCACCCTTTCTCTTCCAAGAACAAGTAAAAATCCCTCTTTTCCTTTTGCAAACGATGGCCTCGGATTTGGTGGGGGAGTTCGGGACCTGCACGAGCGGGGCATGCGCGTCGACGCATGTCGAAAACTACCGGATCCGCTAAACTCGGGCGCCGTCGACACGTGACCCGAGGCTTCCATCCCGTGTTATCATTGCACGTGCGTGCACTGGTAAGAAGAAAAGTGAAAAATCAAGAGCCCTAAGGCATGCGGCGATTCGAACTTCGAGAGAGGACGACTCCGGAGGGGGGTGGGAAAGTAACGAAAGAACCCGGATGAAATTAGCAAGATGGAGAGTGATTGTCACTTTTATTTTATTTTTTTTATAATTATTTTTTTTGTAATCTAGGTCACATGAAAAAAAGGAAGGCCTAAAGCTGTTTTTTGGGTGTCACGCAATTTAGGAGGAGGACATGATGAGCATCGGTGGGTGGCGTTGCCCCTTCACGAACCGCACGAAAAGGTGGTTGTACCCATAACACGAACCATCATGTCCCCCCTCCCACCCCTTTGCCTTCATCATTTCTAAAACCCACAATCATCTCCGTGACCCCACGGGACCAATTCCCCTTTTTTTTTTGTAATCACTTTATGTCCTTTTCAATTCGATTTTTAAATTCGCTCAATCAGTTAGTCCTGAATCTATTTATTAGCCCTGAGATAATCTCGGTATTTATCTATTAAGCTCGAGGTTTTCCTAAATTATATTTTAATTGCAATCCGTTGACTGTTCTTGTCAATGAAGATGCTTGAGTTGATCTTAATAAACTAGAAGGAAGAAAGTTTGGAATTTAATTTGAGAACTTGTCTTTATTTAAGAGGGGCTAATTGGATTAGCCCACGAGTTTTGAACTTTTTTAATACCTGTCTTTTATTAAGAAAAGAGAAAATTCTCTCGGGACATATTCCATACGAGTTGAATTGAAAATTTTCAAAGCATTGAAGGGTTTTCCACGAAAGCATATTCCTCGGAACAAAATCAAATTCCATTCTTTTCGAGGGGGCGTGATTTGCTTGCTAGTTGTCTAGTCACAAAACCGAATTCTTGCTGGCGGCATCATCTTTGAATGGTAAAATCATACGGCATCGACGTATTGGAGAATTGAAATCGTTTCCCTCCACCCACCAAAGAATACAAAAAGCCAAAAAAAAAAAAAAAAAAAGAAGAGTAAAAATAATCGCCACCGTTGGATTGGAAAGTAGCAATCGAAAAGATTAAAGACGATAACAAAAAATAAAATAAAAAAAGGGGGGGAGAGAGCCGTGGGAACACGAAATGGTCCAACGGAAAGGGGCTCCCCTTTGAAAAGTCAACAAAAGAAAAGGAAATATTCCGCTATATTTTATTAGTTTGTCTATATAGACACGTAGGATATCAAAACGACAAAATGCGTGACGCGTAAGGAAAACACATTTAATAGTTCGACCAAAAAAACAAAAACGCATTTAATAGATATGAGAGTACGAGGACAAATACGAAAATTCGGACCCGATGATCGGTTTCCAAATCGGACAACGGCCGATCTCAACGTGAACGGCGGGACATTTTTCCTCCGCCGTCGGATCCCACGTCGATCAAGGCCAGGATGCGCGACGTGCGGACGATTAGGGAGTCTGGGGGCCCACGCGACGCGAAAACCTCCTCCCCCTAAACCCCACGCTTTTCAAAGTTGGTAAGACGAGAGAGAGGTCTCGCAGGTCGACCCGCTAAGCTTCAGTTTCACAGTAGAAGACTCTCTTTCTCTCTCTACTTTCTCTCTCTATCTCCATCTCTCTCAGGACTAAGCATGCAAGCGCTTGCGCACCAACCTCCCCGCTTTTCCACTTTTGACCCTCCCACGTCGCCATATTCACATGCCCCTGCCCCTCATCCTCCTCCTTCACCTCTCGCTGCAGTGCCCCCGAGTAATCCGCACCGCGAGAGGACGGCAGCAGCATGGCCGTGTCCGACGTGGAGGCGGTGCTCGAGTTCCTGAGGAAGAACGGGTTCGCGGCGGCGGAGTCCGCCCTCCGGGAGGACCTCCTCGAGAAGCGCGGCCTGGGCTCCTCCGACTTCGAGAAGTTCCTCTTCCCCATGGCCCCCCCGCCGCCGCCGGTCCGGGTCCCCTCGGGCTCCCGCCGCCCGGGGCCAGTCGGCGTCGGCGGCGGCGTCCGGCGGCGGCGGCGGCGGCGGGGGTCCGTGAGATCGAGCGGCGCGTCTTCCGACGATCGGTTCGTGAGCGTGGGGTCCTCCACCAGCGACGTGTGCTCTTCAGGTTCTAATCCTTATCGCAATTCTTGAAGACTGAATTTTTATTTAGTTATGTATTTCTGGGTGGCGCGTGAGTGCGTCGATTTTCTTTGGTGGTTGTGTTTTTTTTTTTACACCGAAAAAGTCACTGTGCGTCATGTATCTGACGCCGGCGGTGTCGGTTCTGATGCAAAGTAATATTTAATTTGTGCAGAATTGTCGCCAAGTGGTAGTTTTTTCTTTCCTGGTAAATGAAAAGAAAAAATCCATCCTAAATTTCGAAATCTTGATCCTAATGCGAGTGATGCTTAATGAAGTAATGCTTTCTCTATGCTTTTTTATGCTTTGATGTGTGCTGGAACTAGAAGAAGTGTTCTCTCTTTACTCCTTTCTTTTGGTAAAACTGAATCCTTGTTTGAAGATAAGCTTTAAGGGTGATGATCATCGACCTTTTTTGTATTGCCGTGTAAAGTTGGCATTGGAATTGGGAATTTTGATCTCCCCCATTGATTCCCGCCAATTTCTTTTGAGTGACTGAGTATAACAGCCGCATTTCTGCCCATTTTCGCTGAATCTTCGTCTGCAGTATGCATTTGCTAGAGAAAGTCCTTGATGCTATTAGCTGGACGACTATATTGATGAACCCAAGATTGCTGCGACTTGGAAAGACTAGTTGCTCACCAAGCACCTATCTTTTTCTTTGAATCATCTCTTTCTGGGTTTTGGCTGATGCAAATGTTGGTGTCGTGACATCTTGCACGTCGCCTCCTGCTGTGTTTGCAGAGTTCGTCAATCCATATGGAGTTCGATCTGTGTCTAGAGCCAATTCTGATGCTTCTTCTGATAGACTGTCTCAGTTCGGCACGGCACGCGAATACAACGATTATGATCTGCAAAATGACATGTACTGGTACGACGACAAGGATGAAGGACACTTCCTGACTCCATCCTTTCATGGATCAGGGCCCTTTGGCTGCCCGACTCAGGATAAGTTCATTACAAATTCAGAGTCGCAGAAATATCTCGATAATTCACTGGATTTTAATGGCACTCTTGACGTGTTTCGATTGGATTCAAATGCCAATTACTCAAATAAGCCTAGTCTATATGACATGGCCTTCACAAATGAAGGACAAAAGCTTCATCTGTTTGAAAGTCGTCATTTTGATGAAGAGAGTCAATACAAACTCTTCAAACGTAAGGAAGAGGATTCCACGCCATATGGGGGAGGTATCATGTACGAAAGCTATTTGAACCTTCACAACAATAATACAATCGGCTTCACTTTGAAGGATGTAGAAGGTGTGTGCTCTGAAGATGATTCTGGCACCAAACATATAGCAAATGGGAGTTCTAACAGATATGCAACAAAGCACACTTCTGATGATTCTGTTGATCGGCCTCTAAGTAGCTCTGATTTACACAAAAGGGATCGCGGGGAAGAGTTTATATTTGAAAATATCGTAAAAAATGAAGATGTTGATGATCCAATAGATAATGGATATATCAGCAATCCTGAAGCTGTTGGAGGCCAAGGGGAGGAGAGTGTTTTTGCTGATGAGATTTTAATGCAAGAAAATCCGGAAGATGAATACGAAATCTTTGACTTGAGGATCATACACCGGAGAAACAGGTATATCCACATGTTTTACCAGTGATATTGAATTTCATGAGGATACTTTAGGAGCAGAAGGATTAACCTATTAAAAGCCATATATGTATTAAAAACGAATGGGGATTCACATTTTGTAACTCTGTGATCCATTTTAACAAATTTCTACTCAGTAAAAGAGCCTCTATTGATGTTGTTCATTTTCCTGATCACAAGAAGAATATAGATAGAGGTTTATCTTTCCATGTTGTATTCCATAATTGTATTTGCCCTTGACTTAAGATTCTAGTAAATCAAGGTTTAAAGCTTGCTAGTACAATTTTGATTTGTAGGGACACTTGCACTCATATGTTATGCCATGTACAGGACTGGATTTGAAGAAAACAAGGATCTGCCTATCGTGCTAAATACTGTAATTGCAGGGAGATATTATGTTACAGAGTACCTTGGCTCTGCTGCTTTCAGTAAGGTTGTTCAAGCACATGATTTGTATACAGGCGTGGATGTCTGTCTGAAGATCATAAAAAATGATAAAGATTTCTTCGATCAGAGTTTGGATGAAATTAAACTTTTGAAGCTGGTAAATAAGCATGATCCTGCCGATGAATGCCACATACTGCGCCTCTACGACTACTTTTATCATCAGGTATGGCATTGGTGGATATGTTGAATGTCTCTTGCAAAATATGCCAATTGTTACTAGAGAAATTAATTATTATCGTATGCAGTTGGTGTACATCTGCACCCATTTGAACTTCAATTGGTGCAAGAAAAAAAAAAATCCTTTTTGTCGTGTACCAGATGTTTCTCCTGTTATGCTTTGAATAGGTATTACAAAGGATATCTAGCTTGAAATACATTGAACAGGTATTACAAAGGATATCTAGCTTGAACAGTATCGTTCACTATCCATGGGCTTCTGCAAACGAAATAAATGCCTTCAGAGCTGTTAACACCTACAGTGTGCTTATTGCTATTTTGAACAAAGTGAATCACTAAAGTTGATACACAGTGGGCACCGTATTACAAGTGGTTTTTCAAAAGATAGGAATTCTCCTTATCATATCCATCTCTAGATTGAAACATGATTACTCACGAGGACATGGCACAAACTGGACTACCATGGGATAGAACTAATGCATTTAGCATTACCCAATTAGGAGTTCGATCTTTCACCCCCCGTGTCCGGACACAGGCACTTGTGGTTGATATCGCTTATTTTCCCTCTATATTTGCCCTAACCTGTTGATACAACCGTGCAGGAGCATCTCTTCATTGTTTGTGAACTGCTTCGAGCAAATCTATATGAATTTCAGAAGTTTAATCAAGAATCCGGCGGGGAAGCTTATTTCACGCTGAACAGATTGCAGGTCGATTTCAATATAGCTTGACTCAGTAGTTCTCTCCGATCAATAATGGTCCTTTGTTTTTTCTGTCTGACTGTTTTCTGCTGAATATGAGTACTTTTATGGGCCAAAGACTTAATTTGTGGAATTGGATTTTTTTAATTCTATACAGCCTTTGTCCATAAAAGTGGAATTGTGGAAAATGTAACTAGGCAGTTTAATCTATGCCCTACAGGTCATAACTCGTCAGTGTTTAGAGGCACTGGACTACTTGCATCGACTGGGGATTATACACTGCGACCTAAAGCCCGAGAACATTCTCATCAAAAGTTATAGAAGATCTGAGATTAAAGTCATTGATCTGGGAAGTAGTTGCTTTAGATCAGACAGCTTGTGCCTCTACGTCCAGTCTCGTTCCTATAGAGCTCCCGAAGTCATCCTGGGCCTTCCTTATGACCAAAAGATCGACATTTGGTCACTCGGCTGCATCTTGGCGGAACTTTGCTCTGGCGAAGTAAGTACGACTTTCTCCCTTCACGGTCATACTCAGTCCAGATGTTGGATTTAACTTTTATGGTGGACTATGCTTTTATGACTAATGACTACGATTGACTTCTAAGCCATCTTCTGTGCATTCAGTTGCTACCCCTTTCTTGGATATGTATTCGAAGCAAACGAGTTCATGATCCATTGCTGTTTCTCTGATTTTTTTTCAGGTGTTATTTCCAAATGATGCAATTGTAATGATTCTAGCACGCATGATCGGCATGTTCGGTCCCATTGATCAGGAGATGCTGGAACAAGGACAGGAGACACCTAAGTATTTCACGGAGGAATATGATCTCTACTACATTAACGAGGTGAGTTGCATGTACCTTGACTGTTTAACCTCATTTTCGGGTTTAAGTTTCAGTGAAGGCTTGCAGAACTTATAACATTGGGCTTAAAAGAAAGTGCATGTATTCTCTTAAAAGTGTCAATCATGGAGCTGAAAATCCAAATGAAGACTGCGCTATCCATAATTCTTGTCTCACTCTTTTCTATTTTTCTTATTTTTTGCCAGGACACTAACCAATTGGAGTACATAATTCCCGAAGAGTCGTCGTTGGAAGGACATGTACAGGTTTCTGATATTGGGTTTCTTGACTTCTTGAGGAACTTGCTGGAGATTGACCCTAAGAGGCGTCCTACTGCAAGCGAGGCATTAGAACATCCATGGCTCTCGCACAAGTACTCTTTCTCTTGCTGATATACAAGTCATGCTAATAAGTTTTGAAATGTATTGATTGTTCAGTGCTATTATTTGAGCACTGAAAAATTAGAACAGCCTTAGTGTACATGCAGCTTACGGAGCAATGTTGATTTTTTGGCTTGTTCACAATTTCTTTTTTTTTTTTTTTTTGATCTGTACAAAGCTTTCGATATAGAGCCTTCCGTCTCCGGGTGGTCCGAGCTTGGAAAGATTAAGAGTTGTTGTAAACATGCTTGAGGTTACATCATGTTGATTGAGATTGTTCAATATACGAGATGAAAGAAAATTTTCTTGTACCGTATCCCAATTAACATCTCCTGCTAACTATACTACTACGAAATGAGTGAGCAATTGCCTGAATTGGGTTGAAGAAATCAAGCTGAAAATCCTAAATCAGATCAGTCTCAGTTTTAAAATTGGTGTACATTATTGACTGAATAACGTGGCTTTCGGGTCGCTCAGTTTCTCCACTTTGATATATATCAAATGAATCTCCTGTCAAGATAATTTCTGAAAGACGTGTGGTGTGACTACTGAAAATCGCTTTGCAAAAGAGGACTGGAAAAGTTGGTTAGAATCTACACTGTAGCTTCCATCACTTGATATGATCAGCACAAAAATGAATTGACAGAGGAAAGTCATCGTTTTTTCTTGCAAAAGTGATCTCCTGGTGCCAAGAATCAGCTCTTGTTTAATATAAACAAGAAAACAGAGAGTTAAAGGAAGCATCTTGTACCCACAATGCTTTTAAAACTATTAATCTATCCACGATCACTGTTCAACCTTGGACCGTTTCTTATGATCTAATCCGGTCGAGGGGTTAGTTCTCTGTTTGGCAAACCTCATCGAATTGACATCAATGTTTATCTCCTTTTGGTTGTGGATTCCTAGGAAAGTGGGCATATGCCTATTCGAAAAAGAGATAGATCGTGACTTTCAGAATGTTTTATTAGGTGATGACATGGGAATGTCTTCTTATCACACCAACGTGTTTCCTACGTTGGAAAATTTGATCAACTGGTTCCTGGAATGAATCGGGATGGTGAGGATGGACAATGATGCTTCAAGAGACATAGGGGTTTCGTGATTATCAGGATGACAACATCGTGGGTTCATCTTTTGATTATGAACTTTATATGCCCGATTAAAAGGCTTTTTTTTTTTTTATCTATATATTTTTCAAATTCCGCTCATTTATATTCACTGACATCTAACCCCACTCTAAAACTAATTTTTCCTCGATATTTGTTTTTAAAATGAGTATTAGAACTCATCGGGAAAACAAAAACAAATGAATGACGACACCTACCGTGCATGTGGCTGAGAGAAGATGCTGGCTTGCTAGTTTGTGAGCGATGGAAGAGTGGGTAATATCTCTTCTAGTCCAATTACCTTAATTCTTTGGAATTTAATTGACGCGAAAAGACTAATGTTTTTCTACAATGGTCACGGAAAGAAATTTCACGGAGGAATCTAATAAGCAGTGATCATCATCAATTAATTTGAAAGACATTTCTCTGCAATAAATGACAAATCTTTTCAGAATATGCCACACTATTGTCACTTTTCCAAGGAAAAAAGGGTATGTTAAAATATGCATAGTCTTTTGCGGGTTTCTAAGTCGACTATTAATTTACCTCTGTTTTGAGAAAAAAAAAAAAAAAAACTCAAGACTTTTCAATACGACCTGCTAGACTTTTCACGTCCGATTAAATGAGACCATTGCATCTCTAAATATTGATATTGAGTTTGAGTTTGGTAAGGATTTCATGTAAATTAAATGCTCGAGTGATTCCATTGATTGGAGATTCGAAACATAAACTACTTCCTAATCCCTACCCAAAGCAACGACTTCTATGACCCTCAGCCCAAGATCAACATTGCCCGAACCAGGGTTTTATTAGGGATCTTCTCTCTCCATTTGTTTTTTTGGTTTTAAAGTCGACAAGTCTATTCGCCGAACTAACCACCCCCGTTTTTGGACATGTATTTTAAAGATTACTTTCGCATACAAAATAGGCAGATATTTTAGTTGCGTGTCGACTTCATTCATGCATGTATAGGCATCCCTTTCACCTTTCCCACCAATTTGCAAGTATCATAATCTGGTCCTCAAGGCCCCGCCTTGGATTGGTGCGTGATGACAATTTCCAGAAGATATTATCATTTACTTCCGCTCCATTATTCTAACAAGATCCATCTTCCCATTTTGGGGCGGAAGCTTCAAGAGCATCGGTTGACGAGGAGCTGATACGGCGCTTTGCTCTTTTGCCTTTTCGGAGTACGAAAGTTTGTGTCTTTACTCACCACGGCCTGCAATTTCTTATTGCATCGAGAATTTCTACGTTAATCGCGTCTGACCCAGGACGCCCGGACAAAATATAAACCGGTTGTCTTCCTCAGTCGCCATGTTGGCGCGTCCTCTCTCTCTCTCTCTCTCTCTCTTGCCTGTTCTTGATTTTTTGTCTGTCTTGGAGGTCGACGAACGAAGAGATTGGGCTCCTCCTGTGACTTTCTGACACAACCCATTAACGAACCGCGCACGCTCGCAGATACCCACTTTCTCGTTCGTCCATCTTCCTCAGAATCAGAGAAATGTCTGCCGAGTTGACCCAGTCGCCCGGGACGACGACCCAGCTGTGGAGGTCGTTCTGGGACTTGCTCTCCTTCTTCTTCCAGTTCTTTTTGCGCATCGCCACGGCCCTCGGGACTCGCCACTTCCTCCTCTCCCGCTTCACCTCCTTCAGGCCCCTGCCCCTCGCCGAGCTGCCCGTCCAGGACCCACCCGCCGGCGTCGCCGCCGAAGAAGGCGCCGAGTCTCCCGAAGGCCTGGAAAGGCTTACGGTAACAAAATTTGTTTTTCTCTGCTAGCTGCTTGATTAAAGCTTGGAACTTTCTTTATGCCGGGACCGTTAATCAATTTATAATCATGTTCAAAGGGAGGAACTGTGGGATGAGAATGATTTTAATCGGTTTTGTTTGTGTCTTTTCAATGGTATTGATTGGGCTTTATTGAAGTTGCTGGATACCCTTTTATTCAGCTAAATATGGAATTATTTTCAGGATGTCATCTTTTTTTTCATCTTTGTTTGGTGAACCAGGATGTCATCTTTTAGTTTGATTAGGATTTGTGTTTTTCTCCTGAACGCCTGGAAAGGCTTACTGTAACGAAATTTGTTTTTCTCTGCAAGTTTCTTGATTAAAGCTTGGAACTTTCTTTAGGCTGGGACTCATAATTTATGGATGATTATGTGGAGGAAATTGCGGGATGAAAATAATTTAAATCGGTTTTGTTGATGTAGTTTCAATGGTGTTGATTAGGCTTGATTGACGTTGCTGGATACTCTTTTATTCAGCTAAATATGGAATCATTTTCAGGATGCCATCTTTTTGTTTGATTGAGATTTGTGTTTTTCTTTTGAAAATCTATTGATGCTTTCTGTATTCAAGAGTGTGTGAGTGTGTGTGTGTGTGTGTGTGTGTGTGTGTGTGTGTGAGAGAGAGAGAGAGAGAGAGAGAGAGAGAGATGAATCGAATAGTCATGTTATTCTTTTGGGTCAATAATAGTTAAGCTTTACTGATTTGTTGACATTTTCACATGTGTATTAACTGTGGTAACTAAAGATTTTAGTGAATTTATATCTACAAGCAGGCAGAGAAAAGAATGAAATCAATTGAAAAAAAGTGAAAATGAATCTGTTCTGTCTCTTTCAGGTATACAACTTGGGTGGGATTTAATGTGTTCTGTTTCTTTCAGGGTTACACATTAGTCTTTTAGCATCCTATGTGAGATTCAATACTATTTAAATGCATGCAATGCAGGTGGTGCTCGATTTAGATGAAACTCTAGTATGTGCATATGAGATGGCGAGTCTGCCTGCTGCTACACGTGACCGAGCAGTGGAATCTGGATTGGAGTGGTTTGACCTGGAATGCATTTCTTCAGAGAAGGTGTTTTACATTCTAGACATAATGGGTTTTGATTTGACTGATATTGTCTTGGTATCTTCTCGGATGAGTTATCTTGATTATTGTTTCCTTGAGTATATATTACTCTTCAAAAGGACTCTGAAGGAAAGCCTAAGGTCAATCTTGTGACGGTGTTTGAGCGCCCAGGCCTGCGAGAATTCTTAGAACAGCTCCATGAGTTTGCGGATCTCGTGCTGTTTACTGCTGGACTTGAAGGTTGCCATCTGTCTGTGATATTTCCAGTTTCTTTATTGCCAATTGGTATTGAGATTCAATAAGTCAAATGTTCATGGCTACAGGTTATGCAAAACCACTCGTTGACACAATAGATGTTGAGAATAGATTTAGTCTGCGACTTTATCGACCTTCAACAATTAGCACGTAAGCTTACTTTACACCTTGTCCTATTTACTTTCTCTGTGATAATTGACTTTTCCACTGAGAATGGGAATATAAATCCATGTCTATCCTCTTGATATTGCACTGATTTCTTGAGGTTTTCATCTCTGAATCTGAAAAATGAAATATCAATATGTTGAATAAAAAAAACGAGAGGACTGAGTTTTAGGATGATCTGATGGATGTGTCATCATTTGAACGAATAAATCTCGAATGAGTGATTTGAGAGAAAGCATCATATAGAATACATAGAATGAAACTTTTTAAGGTGGTTTAGAATGTATGTCTTAAGTAATGGCCACAGAAAGAGCTTGAAATGCCCATAGCAGTCTCAACTAATGGGTTCCCCATTATTCCAAAGATATTTGGGGGGCTTGAATTAAATAAATTGTTATCGACGATGCCTTCTCCTTATCCTCCTCAGCTGGAAGCATGAAAGGTCATTTGTCACTGATTTTTATGTCCTAATAGCAAGATGAGATGGTTGGTTATTAATTTAGATTTTGGTGTCTTTAGGTGTTTCCTAAGCCATCGCTTGATGTGATGCTAAGTAATATAACCTAGAGTAATTAATCCTAATCAATCTGGGATCTGATGAATCTCTGGAATTTGCACATGACTCACCTATATATGGACTTACCTAAGTTGCTGGTATCCTGATCCTAACATGCAGGGAGTATAGGGAACACGTGAAGGATCTTTCTTGCCTCTCAAAGGATCTCAGTCGTATAGTCATTGTCGACAACAACCCGTTCAGTTTCTTGCTGCAGCCAGTTAATGGGATTCCCTGCATTCCTTTTACTGCTGGACAGCCACACGATAATCAGGTAGTTGGACCATTCTTGGTATAACTTTTAACTGTAAATTCTCCAATCACTTTGCTCAACATTGTCCATCTGCTTCAGCTTCTGGAGGTCCTGGTTCCACTCCTGAAGCACCTTTCCATGCAGAGAGATGTGAGGCCCGTGCTCTATGAACGGTTTCGCATGCCCGAATGGTTTCAGAAGTATGGGATCCCTGCTTTGGGCTTGCCGTCGTAGCATCTAGACTTGAAGTTTCCATTCTTTTTTAATGAATCTGAAGAAGTGGCATCTTGCATGAGGTTGATGTTGGCCCAATTGTCTCGCTGGTGTGGAATCAGGTGGTCCAAAGGTGTCTATCCTTTCCGTATTTGCAGAGTATCTAGCATGGTTCTGACTTCTACATCTTTGCCAATAGAAAGAAGTCCTTGTATGCAATGTAGATAGAATCTAAAGTACTATTCCTTGTAACATTATTTATGTGCTTGCAGTCCTGTAGCATGTCCAAATTGCATCTTTAGATTGCTGAACACTATCTCTTGATCAAATAAAAATGAAGGGTTTTCACCGGTTGCTGGAATGTTTTACACATAGCAATGATCAATTACTTTTCTGTTCCTTCTCTAAACCACCATATATATAGTCATAATTTAAGATGGCATGGCTCGCTAATGTGTACTCAAACGACAACCTACGAGTAGGAAATCTGGCTGTCTGGTTTTTCTGTCATATTGGACATCTTGGTCTGCTTGTTAGTTATCACTGGTAAAATTTAGCACCTTGATGCCTCAGAAATCTTGGCTGCTTCTCCTGAAAAATATAAGAAACATTGCCCACTTACTATAGCAGGCCCAGACAGCTGTGCGCTGCATGCAGGAACTCGAGAAAATTAGTCTCTTTTAGTATCGATGCCTCACTGAATTCCAACCGCACGCTAGATATACATTTGGGATGTCCTGCCTTGGCAATGCTGCCTCAATTTTATCCTAATAATGGTACAGGTCACATTATGAAGTACGAACTCTTGTCTGTTTAGAAATTTCTTGAACCTCACAAGCGAAATAAGTTCACCAATATCACGAGTCGTCTTTTTTCGCCTCTCCTCCCCAATCACTAGCTTAGAAACCTACTTCGCAGTCCTCCAGGTGTCGGCAGAGTTCGAGAGGTCTTTTGCCATGACGGCAGAGGATTTCACCAGCCGAGTTCCTTCTCTTCTTTTCTTTTGGTATTATATTTCTGGTACTTGTGCTGTAATCATAGTTACAGGTAGTTAGTAGACATCCTCTGAAAGAAATTGGTTTTTTAAATCTTATTGTCGGCAACAAACTTCCATGTGCAGTTAAGAAAAGCGAGATCATCAATAGCTGGATCTCTCACTTTGCCTCCTTCCTGTTCTCCTCGTGTTGTCTCACTTTCTTGCTCCTTTTAGTTTGTCCAATGACCAGTTCTTTGGATGCATCTCTTCTTAAAAACAAAAGAACAAAACCACTTGGCTGTCCGAAACCTGTTCGCCCTTTTGTGTGCCTGCAAGCCTGGTTCAGAATCAATAATGTCGGTTCCCGTATCGCGTGTTCATCCGAGTTCAGATTTTCTTGCGCTGCAAAACTCGTGTTTCGTGATTAAATTATATCCCATGAAGAGGGCAAACTTGCAGCGAGCGCTTCTTTTTCTCTTTTGATGTTCTTCTGTCGAGTTTGGACGAGTCGTGAAAGTCGTCTAGCTCCAAACAAGAAGAGCGCGACAGGTCCTAGAGCTCGCAAAAGCATGAATTCGGGTATGACCTACCCAAAAGGACTTGTCATACCATTCCATGAAAAACTTTCCGATAGGATATCAGAGCACATGCCCCACCGTTGTGAAAACTGTGTCATCGAGATTGAAATGTAAACATGCCAACGACTTGCCTCCTTTTCCCTGGCCCAACATGTTGCTACACGTCGAAGAAAGGCAACAAAGATCGAATGCGAACGAGAGTGACTCCACGAGGACGCGACTTTCATTTTCGTTCGAACGTCGTCGACCGAAGCCATCACGTCATTTCCTCTGCTTTCGTGAACGTATAGAAAGGTCGGAAACGAAACGGTCGTGCACGAAAAAGAAGAATCTTGAAGCGGTCTCGCCGTACAGACGATGCGCTCAGGGTCGTCGTTAGCGAAAGCTCTGGAAGGCCGCGAGATAAGGATCGAGCGGAGAGACTCGGTCAACAGTCAAACCTCCACTCCAGCTAGTGGGGACAGCGACGTTTAAAGTTAAAACTAGGCAAAAGATCGTTTCAAATGCCAAAAGTTATGAAAGTAATACTTAAGTGTCAAAATTTGAGCAAAATATATCACTTAAGTGCTAATCCGGTCAAAATGCTGATGTACGTAATTAAGTGTTAATCCGATAAAAATGCTGCAATAATTTCTAACGAAGTAAGTACAAAATGACATCATTTTGCATGCCGATGTGGTAAAAATTAAATTAATTTAAATTAATTTAAAATTATTTAAAACATTTAAAATTAAACTTAAAAAATTATATATACTCCCCCATGCCGTCGAGATTTGGCCAGGGGCTAGTGACCCTAGCTGATTGGCGGCGAGGGCCCGTGAGCCCTTGCCCCGATCTAGGGCAAGGGTTGCGGCCCTCATCCAGATTCGATGAGAGTCGATAACCCTCGCCCGACCGGGCCAAGGATCGCCGCTCGCTAGGGGTCACCTTAGCGAGCAATGGCCCTTGGCCTAGTCGGCGAGGGCTACTGACCCTCACGCGGATCTAGGTGAGGGCTGCAACCCTTGGGCCCTTGCTGTCAATTGATTGGGGTTGTTGGCCCTTAGTCAAGCCCCGGCAACCCCGACCGACCCTCCCCCTTCCATTGCTAGCCCTTCCTAGGCGTGGCGGCAGGGCTCGGCCTTCAGCCATCTCCATCATTTTAAAAAATATATTATTTTTTTTATTTTTTTAAATTGTATTTTTATTTTTTTAAAATATTTTTAATGAATTTTAGTTTTAAATGTCATTTAATTAATTTTTATATTAATTTTTTACACCAAAAAAACGACGCAATTTTGCACTTGTTTCACTAGAAAATCGCCACATCGTATTTTGGCTTTGATTGGCACTTAAGTGATCAATTTTGCTCCGATTTTGACACTTAAGTGTCACTTTTATAACTTTTAGCATTTAAGTGTTCTTTTGTGCCAACTTTTGGTACTCTAGGATCCGGGTTTTGAACTATATCTATGCATATCCGGTGAAGAGTGAATGATTTTGTGCCTCGCCCAAGAAAATGTATCTAAAAAACCGCATCAACTTATTGTATTTATATTATTTTAGTCTTAAAACTCTTCAATTTGATCAAAATAATCTAAATTATTTTTATGTTTTTTCTATCTATGCTTGGAATTACTAATATGGATGCTAGCCATCTTATGTGACACAAATAACAATTGAATATTCTTTAATTTTTTAAATTATTTTTTAAATTTTGTTTTTCTTGTTCATTTTCTTTTTTTCTTCTCTCTCTATTTGTGTTTTTTAAAAATTTTGTCTAATGGCTAGCAGGGCTCCGACAACCCTTACATGATATATTATAAAAAAATAAAAGAATTAATAAAAAAATTGAAAATATTAAGGATACTTCATAACTTCATATTCACATCAGCAATTTTCAATTTAAGCTGGCAAAATAGACTCAGTTGTTAAAATGAAAAAATATATAATTAAATTAATCTAATTAAAAGATTTATGGTGGAATTGAGATGGATGCAACCGGTATGAGACTTTTATTTGGTATTTTCCCCCTTCGCCTAACGTCAAGGACTCAAGGACATTGCCTATCAAGGTCTAGAAAGCACTCCCACCCCTGGCCCGCCATCGGCCTTTTTGCCCTTTGCATTAATGGCTGGACACGTCCTGCTAAAATCAAATCCTGAGAAAAGTCAAGCACGTTTAACTACGTCCATCACGTTGAACGAGTCCGGCGGACATAATAAAAAAACAGGGGAGAACGAAAGAAGAGATGGGTACTGAAATCGACAGTTGAAGAAAACATAACTACGGGGATTCTTCTTCTGTTTCTTCGCATTCTAGAAATTCCCCTGATAGCCATTACATTTTTTTCATAAATTACTTTTCTATTCCTAAAAAAAAATTAAAATAAAAATCTATTTAATAATCCAATTTCTTTTTCTTCAAATTTTAGGTCAAGAAATTGGTTTGTAACATAAATAAAACACAAAAATTTCGATTATTTATTTTTGGAAATAGAAATAAGAAATGAAAAACTCTATTCATCGTTTGTCTTCATTATTTGTCTGCCATCTATCTACTGTTGCTTGTCGTGCACCACCATTGATTGCCGTCCATCACCATTGCTCGCCGTCTATCATCCATTGTTCCACATCTACCAATGGCTAGTCACCGGTTGCCTATTCGCGTCCACCATCCGCCAATCGCCAGTCTCTGTCCGCCATTCGATGTTCATTGGTCTTTGACCGCCATTTGCTGGACGATGCCATCACATGAGAGGAAAAAATATTTCATTTTATTAAATGAATTTTAATTTCGGAAATAAAAATTTTATATCGTTATCAAACGCATATTTTTTACTTAAAAGCTGGTTCCGAAATAATAAAATTGAATTCTCAAATAGAATAATTATTGTTTGCGCTTAAATGGATTCAAACCACCTTCTTGACCGTCCCTAAAACGGTGCTTGACCGTCAACAGAAGACAGAACCGGCACGTTATTACAGACGATCGGGCATGGAAATCGTGCCGTTTGACCCCTTTTATCATCACAAGATCGCTCAACGAGATGACTGCCATGGCGTTTAGATGTCTCTGACCGCTTTCGCGAGGGACACACCAACCGCTTTGACATTTGGAAAAAAAATAAAGGAAGAGATTTGACCATTTGCTCTCGATTTGTGCATTGGGTTCATTTTGGCGTGGCGTGGCGGCGCCCTTTGAGAAGTCAATTTTTGCGGTCATTGAGATGATTTGATTATCATTTTAGTTTTGTTTATTTATGTATGCACCAATTATTATGTTCTAAAGAGAATCGCAAACTAAATGAGATTTGGCAATCAAAACCGGTTGGTAACATATGGGAGAAAAACCAATAAGTCATGCCCACAATGGTAAGCAAGTTCACATAGGAGTTGGTGAAGTTAAAACATCGACAAAAAGACAGATCAAAATTTTGTATTATAAAAATGTCCGACAAATTACTAACAAGTTGTGGGTAAATAAGGTGAATGATAACTTTTTTCCACTAATAAATTTTCTATTACAGTAATCAAATCTCTCGTCATGTCGTGACTCGTGAGTGATGATGCTCGGTTAATTCCCTAGAACAAGTCATCAGCGGTTTTGTTCAAACATATAATGACCTTTGTAATGATGTTTGGATTTGGGTAAAGCCATATTATATTGCCAAGTATAAGATATGAACTCAAACAATGAAAATAGTGAAAATCAAAAAGGTATCTCTTAGCCAATATTTGGGTCCATCGAGGCCTACCTAATTTCTAACTAAAGAAATAAATGCCTTATGAGCTTCAATTCATCTCAATTTCGTAGCTATAAAATGGGACAACCTCGAGCCTAATTTTAAACCCTTGTATAAACTCAAACCCTAAAAAACATGATCATTACTTGTTGTGTGAAGCAAAAAGAGTATACAAAAACAAGGATACCAATTACGGATTGTCTCAAGGACCGCCCATTTCACATGAGAAGGGAGAGATGGAGAATTCGATTCTCCACCTTCTTAGAGAGTTGGGGTTTGAGATATTCAGTATCAAGTATGAAATTCGACTCCCGTATTCTGGGTGAAGCGGCATGATAAAAATTTCAGAAAGAAAGATATATTTCTCCATCGGAGGCCTGAGCGAATAAGGGATTAAATCCTTTGTTGCCGAATCCCGCAGCGGAATCGTAAATTCCCCACGTCCCAGAAAAGGGTAAGTGGCCCCCACATCGAAACGTCCGTTGAATTTCAGAAGACAACCCTGTCAAAAAATGACATCCTTAACCAGAAACGCAGCAAAGTCCCCAACCTTCCTGTAGCCAACGCTGTTTCGCCGCCCGCCACGCTTCCCGTCGAACTGCGCATCCTAAGTTCCCAACACCGCGAAAGCAACCCCCGAGAAGGAAACCGAAGAAACATAACGCATCTCTCTCTCTCTCTCTAGAACTCCAACCTTCCTTTCTCTCTCTTCCTTTCGAACTGGGTCTTCTCCGCCAATGAAGCAGCGGCCCACCAACCCATCAGATTCATCCCCCGCCGCCGCCGAAGGGCCCCTCGTATGACGACACGGTTCTTCCCCGCCGCGGTGCTCTTCCTCGCCGTCGCCGTCGCGCTCCCCGCCGCCGCCCATGGGCTCGGCGCCGGCGCCACCGTCGCAGCCGCCTACGGCTCCGGCACCGTGTGCGGCGTCGTCGCCTCGCAGCCCACCCGCGCCGTCCGGTGCTACCGCGGGGGCGTGCTCCTCGGCGTCCTCCCCAACGTTTCCTTCTCCGAGGTCTCCGGCGGCCGGGGCTACTTCTGCGGCCTCGTGTCGGACGGGTCCAGCTTCCTCTGCTGGGACGCTCTCAGCCCCAATACGACCCTCCTCCCCCGGCGGGTCTACCTCAACGAGTCGGCCCCGTTGAAGAACCTCGCCGTGGGTGACGACCAGGTCTGTGCATTGGTGAGTGCCACGGGAGAGGTGAAATGCCGGAGGATCGATGACTCTTTTCAGGTACCGTCCGGGGCTGATCGATTCTCGTCGATTTCATCTGGGTTTGGGTTTACTTGCGGAATTTCGATGAATACGAGTCGTGTCCAGTGCTGGGGTAGCAATCAAATCTCGAATGATATTCAAGCGATTCAAGATGGGTTTGGGAGCATGCAAATGTCGAGTATCGTCGCAGGTGGTTCACATGCTTGCGGCATTAATTCTACTGGTTCTGTAGTTTGCAGAGGGAACAATCTTTCTGGGCAGCTTGATGTTCCTTTCCATTCATCCTTTGAGTTCTCTCTGTTGTCTCTAGGTGCTACTCACAGCTGTGCAATGAGGCAAGCGAATAACAGTGTCACCTGTTGGGGTGGCAATGGACAGTATTCAGTCTATGGAACTGATTCAATTTCATTTCAATTGATCGTTTCGGGTTCGAATTTCACTTGTGGATTGATATCGAGTAATTATTCGATCGTGTGTTGGGGTCCTGGTTGGCCTAGTGAGTCGGCTGAGGGGCTCCAGGTGCTTCCATTGACAGGAATCCTTCCAGGGCCTTGTGTTCTGTCAGTTTGTGAATGTGGAATATTCGATCTGTCACAGCTTCTATGCAGTGCCTCTGGTGTGATTTGCAAGCGGTGTCTTATCCAAGCACCAATCCCTCCGCCTCCTTCACAAGCAATGCCACCGCTGCCGCCATCGCAAGCGCCACCAGCACTGGTCTCCCCTCCATCCTCCCCATCACGAGCTCTTAGAAGGGGCTTGTTGGCCTTTGCGATTGTTGGATCAGTTGGAGCATTAGCGGGAATTTGCACGTTGATTTACTGCTTGTGGAGCGGGATGTGTTTTGGGAAAAAGAAGGTGCATAATTCAGTTCAACCTACAATTACTAGGGGCAATTCGAGTGGCGGGACGACGTCGACCACTAGCCCTTATTCAAGATCATCCACCATAAGGCGCCAGAGCTCAAGAGCAATGAGGCGCCAGAGAAGCGGGACCTCTTCGAAGCACCCAGATAAGGCAGAGGAATTTTCTTTTGCAGAGCTAGCAGGGGCCACTGGCAACTTCTCCCTCGAGAACAAAATCGGAGCTGGCAGCTTCGGTGTTGTTTACAGAGGGAAATTACATGATGGTCGTGAAGTTGCTATAAAAAGGAGTGAAACCGGTCCAAGGACGAAGAAGTTCCAGGAGAAAGAAAGTGCTTTCGAATCCGAACTTGCATTCTTGTCCCGGCTTCACCACAAACACTTGGTTAGGCTAGTTGGGTACTGTGAAGAAAAAGATGAGAGGCTCCTAGTGTATGAGTACATGAAGAACGGAGCTCTTTACGATCACTTGCATAATAAAGATAATGTCGAGAGAAGTAGTAGTCCTGTGAATTCGTGGAAGATGCGGATCAAGATTGCGTTAGATGCTGCCAGAGGGATTGAATATCTACACAACTATGCAGTGCCTCCCATTATACACAGAGACATCAAATCTTCTAACATATTGCTGGATGCCAACTGGATGGCCCGAGTGTCCGATTTTGGATTATCATTGATGGGTCCTGGGTCTGATCATGATTTGAGGCCATCTAAGGCTGCAGGAACAGTTGGGTACATTGATCCCGAGTACTACAGTCTGAATGTGTTGACTGCGAAGAGCGATGTGTATGGCCTTGGGGTGGTATTGTTAGAATTACTGACGGGAAATCGCGCGATATTTAAGAACGGTGAGGATGGAGGGACGCTGATGAGCATTGTGGATTTTGCCGTTCCGGTGATAAAGGTGGGGGAACTGGCAAAGATCTTGGACTCGAGGGTGGGGTCGCCAGAGTTGAACGAGGCGGATGCGGTCGAGCTGGTGGGTTACACGGCGATGCACTGCGTGAATTTGGAAGGGAAGGACAGGCCAACCCTGACCGACATTGTAGCTAATTTAGAGAGGGCATTAGCTCTATGTCAAGATAGCCACGGGAGCATCTCCAGCGACATAATCTCCATTGCTTCAGAATGAAGTGGAGGAACAAATAAACCGAAAAAGAAAAAGAAAAAACCGACACGAGATCTCTTCTTTCACCATGGCCATTTTTGTTTTCACGTTTGGGAGGGATGATGATCCAGATGGATTTCAGGGGATTCTTGATTGTAAAGTGCGGTAGGCATTTTCCATTTTCCATCTAACTTTGAGCTGTAGTGTCGTTACGATTCTGTGAACAGCGGTGGGAGAGGCCCCGAGAGGGGGAATTCAGATGTCATTTTTGATTATTTCATTGAAGCAAAGAAAATCAACTTCACGGTCTCTTTTTCCTCCACCCCTTTTTGAGTTCTGTATCACGTCGGCGTGTGAAACAAGTTGCAGCAAGCTGCACGAGCTCTCGAAAGTGCGCAGAAAGTTTCAAAGTGGTGCCCCCCAAAAAAAGATTGCCGCACCAATCAGAAAGGCCTTTTCTTTCAAAGATTTGCGTCTGCATGGACTCCGTGGTCCATATGAAAAGAACTAGACAGATCAGGAACCGGTCCTACCATGCGAAAAAGAACAAGTTCGACTTCACACGTGGAGAGGGGCAGGTAACACGGTGTCTTTGACTTTGAAAATTCGAAAGTTTGGGGGGAGAAGGCAGTCAACGATCAGTGCCTCCGAAGTGGGGCCATGCTCGGCAAGCGTCACATCACACGTGTAGGCCCAGCCCTAGCCCCAGATGCTGATGATCTTTTGTTTTCAAAAACTCGAGACCACACCGAACACCGAGAGGGCAAGGACAGTTACGGGATTTTCATCAATGTGATGTAGCAGTCTTTATTACACCCCTGTAATTGAGTAGAGAAACCGACGGGGCCAGACCGCAAAATTGAATACCATGGTGTGAATTGGTCGCCGTCGGATTAATGTCGATGTTGGCGGATCGTCCACGGTGGCCGGTGACCACCACCCACCACCACCACCACCACGACCGCCATCACCACACCTTCGCCCTCATGAATCTTGCTGAGAGCTATATATATATATCCATGAATTTAATATGTATTCCGTTCTCTTACATTCCTACGTGGATTCAAACTTTGGTTTCCCACTTTCTTTTCAGACCATAAATGCCCCCTTTTTATTGCACTGAATGGAATAGTACCTTTTTTTTAAGTACTGCAATGAAGAAATAAATGAAAAGGGACGAGAAATTGCCCTTCAAAATGCTCCCCTTAAATGCAAGGTTTTCGCCGTTTTGATGCATTCCGTGTTCTTGCTTACGATTTGGTAATGTGAACTTTCTGATTTGGAACCGACCAAAAAAAAAAACATTCTGATTTGGAGAGTGGCGGTGTGTAATGTGAAAGATAGCATTGTGATGTGCGCTTTTTCATTCTTCAAAAGAGTCATGTTGATAGGTGTCTGATTAACACAGTAAAAAGGAAGACATTAATCACACAAAAAGAGAAGTATACGCGTCTAGCACATCAAATTTTCTCTCTTTGGTTATCTAACAAGTGCTCATGGAGCACTTATTAACAAAAACCTTTTTATATTATTTTAGTAAGTGATTGGGTTTTCTTTTACTATTTTCGTCATCTTAGTATGCCCTGCAAATTTGTATTAGTAGGCCCTTTCTGAAAACATCTCAATGTATTATGGAATCAAGATGAACACAATTATAACCAAATTAGATGATTTAGAAGTTCTAAAAACCACAAGATCAAGCATTTTAGCCAAAAATGGGAAAATTGTCCAAAAAGTCCTAAACCTATTACATTTTTGCCAATTCTTTCATATACTTTTTAATTTTGTCAATTGAGTCCTAAATCTTTTTCATTTTCTACCGATTTAATCCATCCGGCCAATTTTAATCGGAAAATGCTCACATAGATGCCAATGGTGTCACGTAAGATTGCCAAAACTAACGTGGATAATTTTTAATAATATTTTAATATATTTTATTAATTTTTTAAATTTTAAATTTTTGTTTTTTCCCTTCCTTTTTTTTTTTTTTGGCTTTTTTCTTGTCCTTTTCCATGGCCGGCCACCAACCACAACCGGCCGACTGGCCTCGCCTACCATAGTTGAGGCCTGGTTGGGCAAGAAGGAGCACCGGCGAGGGGAGCCCTTGCCCAAGTGTGGCCCAACAAAGGGTCCCTTGGGCGAGGCCGACCCTCCCCTAGGCTAGGGCGGCCTCGCTAGATTTGGCGAGGGGAGCCCTTGTTGGGGCTCGCTCTCGCTCGGGCGAGCGTCAGCCTTGCCCATATTAGATTTGGTGAGGTCGACGCTTGCTCAGGTGAGGGCAAGCCCCAGCAAGGGCTCCTCCTCGCTCGGCCAGGCCTTGCCTGTGGCAAGCGAGGCTAGCCGGCCGAGTGTGGCCGGTGGCGGGCCACCGAAAAAGGCCAAGGAAAAAGCCAAAAAAAAAATATAAAAAAATAGAAAAATAAAATATTATTAAAAATTGTCAACATCAGCGCCGGTAGTCTTATGTGGCACCACCGGTGTCCATGTTAGCATTTTATGGCAAAAATTGGCTAGATAGACTGAATTGGTAAGAAATGAAAATATTTAGGATTCAATTGACAAAATTAAAAGGTTTATGATTAAATTGGAAAAAGTGCAATATGTTTATGACTTTTTGGACAATTTTCCCACCAAAAAGAGCCATATACTAATAGAATCAAAATAAACACAAACATAAGTAAATTAAATAATTTGAAAGCTAAAAAAATCACAAGATCAAGCATTTAAGCCAAAAGGGGCCAAGCATCCTTGAAAGCGAAAGTTCTTCCTTTAAAACGAATCGTGGCCCTTACATATATATTTCCTAAAAGAAAAGGAAAAACAAAATATCTCCATAATTGTTCTTGCCATTTTTACGTAAATTAACTAGCATCTATCACAGGGAAAAAAAAGAAGAAGAAGAAGAAGAGAAGTCCAAAACCTATTTATATAGATATCAATTTAATCATAAAATTTTTAATTTGGCTAATTTGATCATGAACCTTCTGACGATTTATCAATGTGATCATTTCAACTAATATCAGCTAATATTGCTAACATAGACACTGGTCATTTTATGCGGCACGGTTGATGTAGGATGGTTGGTGTTAATGTGAATAATTTTTACATTTTTTATAAAAATTTCTGAATTTTTAATGTTTTATACTTGATTTATTCTTTTCTTTTCTTTTGTTTTTTATGTTGGCTAATGGTGAAAGGAAAAGAAAAAAAAAAGAAAAAGAAGAATTTTATAAAATATTCAAAAAAGTTTATAAATAGCAGAAATTGTCTAAGTCAATACTAATTGTGCTATGGATGACGACAAAATAAGCAAGATTTTCTCAATTTTCAAGATGTTTCTTAAGTTTTCTTCCAAGGGCATGCAGAGGGCAACAATTAACAATATTCTCTCGATTTTCACGATACTTATTAATTAAAGAAGGAAGAACAAACAAAATCTTCGATAAATATATCTGCCCTGTTTATGTACCTTATATAGTAAGGGTATCGGTGAACAAAACAGGAAAAAGATGAATTAAAATATGGACAAAGGGTAAAACGGGAAATAAAAAAAGATAGAGAAACCTGGGAGCTGACTCTGTGGAAACAACCAGAATGACGAGGATGGCTTAATGACTACTCACGAAAGTCATGAATTGAATCATTAGAAGTGGTTTACCGAGAATAATTGAATGATTGGAAGTGGGATTAGATTGAATTAAATATAAGGGTTGCTACAAATTTTACAGCCTAAAAGCACACTTTTTCCAGCGGCTGTTTGCCGGAGTTGACTGAGTGGAAAGCAAGGCAAGGCAGTGTATTTTATTTTACTTTAGTCCGCCTATTAATAAGCTTATTAAAAAATTAAGCAGGGATTAACCAGCTTATAACATGTCCAATTAAGCGGGAATAACATAAATCAGTTCACTTTAGTATTTTACAACTGGACCATTGTACCAAAAAGAAAGCCAAGGAACGACACAAAGGTTGGGATCTATCGAGGGACAGGATGGGAGCGGAGTACATGGCTGAGCGGGCTCATTTGTTGAAGGTGGCGACGAAGGCGATCGGGCCTTTGCCGGTGTAGGCGGCCTGGATGCCGAATATGAGGAATGCGATCATGGCGAGGCGGGCGTGCTTGATCTCGGCCAGCTGGAGATTCTCCTTCTTCTCAGGGTCCGAGGCGAGGCCGAGCGGGTCGAAGTATCCGCCCGGATAGAGCCGCTTCTCCGGGTCGAGCTCCTTGTTCCTCTGGAATTCGATGTACCCGATCACTATCACCTCGATCCATATCAATGTCGTCAGCGAGAACGGGAGCGGTTGGCCCAGGTAGGACGATCCCTCCACGAGCTCCACCTGAGAGTAAGTTCCAATTTTGTTAATTGAGCAAGTGTCATATGCAAGTAAGAACATATGTCTATAGAATATTTTCCAATCGCCAATGAAGTTACTATTGTCAAGTCAATTCGTCATCACTTTGTTCATTTGTATCTTTTGTTGCTTGTGATGCCAGTTAAATTTGGAACGGAGAGTTATTCCGTCGATTCTTGATTTTCTTCTCAATTTAGATCAAAAAAAAGTATCGATCGTTCTTGTTTTTAGGTTAATTAATGAATTTTCCTCTAGTTAGGAAAAGTGATAGGTACTTGCTAAAAAAGTTGTCCCTGTAAAACTTCGTGGGACGGCCAGCATTTTAAAATTTAAACCGTTAAATTAAGCCGCGGCATACTTATCTTAACACTTGTTTTGAACCCTCTAAAAGTATACACTAAAAAGGAATAGAGAAAAAGCGAGAAGAGTGGTTTGTTGGGATCTTTCCTCTCTTGTAGAAGAACTAATTTCATGCAACTTTTGCACCATATAATAATTAGGAAGAAGCAGATAAGTGTTGCAATAAACAATCAATCTTCCTTTTAACCTTGTTCTAATAGACAACACGCGTTCGCAATTAATTTCTTGCCCCCACCATCATCATCATCATCACCAAAAGCTAGGCATTGTCGTGGTAAAGAAGTAGCCACGATGAAGCCAAGGATACAACACATGCATTTTTCGAGCGTCAATGTCGAACAGGAGGACCACAAAAACTACCGAAAAATAAGAGGAGGACATAAAGTATGGACAAACAGTGGAAACTCGTGCTTTTCTAACGTGTGGTTACTTCCGAGGGGGAGTTAAACGTACCAAAAATATCTTCCCGACAACCAAAGGGAAGCCGAGGAATTTCGATCATCTCAACCAGCCGAATTAGATTTCAAGAACAATCCACTGAACAATAATCATCTCGACATGGGATTCTATCATCTTGTGCTGTAATTATTGATAGATTTTTTTCGTTAATAAGTCACTGTACGTAGAGAGAACTGCTGCGTACCTTGCCAGCATCTTGCCAGGCGACCCCGGTGAGCGCCTCGACGGCGAGGGCGCCGAGCGTGCCCAGCATCGCCCACCGCCCGTGGATGAGCTCGCACTCCCGGAAGCGCTGCAGCCCGAACACCTCGCTGTACGGCTGGAACGGGGTCGGCTTCACTTCGGTCTGCTCGACCCGCACCCCGATCACATCCCCGGCCAGGTTCTTCGCCAGGTTCTGGTCCAGCGAGTCCAGCTCGAACTGCAGGTACTCCGCCGGCTTCCCCAGCCCGAACGGGTCGAAGCCCCGGTCCCCGACCATGGTCCCGTCGAGCCACTCCGGCGGCTCGGCCCCCGGGAACCAGACCAGCCGCTCCCCATCCAGCTTCCTTGGGGCGGGCTTCGGGGGAGGCGATTTCTTGCCTCCTAAGCCGAATTTCTTGCCTCCGAAGCCGAATTTCTTGCCTCCGAAGCCGAACCGGGCCTGGAACCGCCCGACGCTCGGCTTCGGGTCGGCAATGCGGGTGCCGAAGAAGTAGGAGGAGCTCGCGGCGGAGGCCATGGTGTTCGGGGGCACGCGAGTGGGTACTATATCTTAATAAATAATATTGCGTGGAGAAATGGTCTTTTGTTGTGTTCTTTGCGGGTTATTTAGAGTTACGATTCCTTCATTTTTTTTTTCTTTTAATTTGGTTTGGGTTGAAATGGGATTGGTGGAAACAGAGGAACGAAAGGAAATCAATGGAGGGGAGTGGGTCGGGCCTTATCTCAGCCTTATCCGGAGGTGGGGTGGGGTGGGGATGGTTTGGATGGTTGGTGGGCGATTCGCCTTATTCAGTGGGCCCCCGGTTTGATTCCGGTATACTACAGGAGGCCGTCGCTTTCTGGTAGGTATTCAGCAAGCCTCGCCCCCGCATGGAGGCCGGGGAACGTAGCAGGCGAGAGAAGACGACCGTACATTGAACATTCTTCGGATGTAGCTGCGCTGTGGCCAGCTACTCTGGCCGTAGCGTTCGAATTCGAGGACGCTAATGGAGTTTTAAATCGCATTTGCGGACAGCTGCTCGACTCCGTCTCCGTAGTTTATGTTCTCGATTGATGGAATGATGATAAGGGACCAGTCGGTAATCAGCTTGGACGTATGGTCCAAACATGAAATGGACCAGGGCCGACCTTATAAGAGTTTCTATGTCCCAGTGGCTGGGCCATGGTTACATTGGTTTGGACCGATAGGACTTGTCATTCTGGACCTTGTGCTACTGCTCCCAGGTCTAGCCCAAGAACGCGAGGCGCCTCTTGTTCAAACCAAAACACATCATGATGCCCATTAATTTTGTCTGCGAGTGTCTCCGAGACATTTGTCAGACAGTAAAACAGGACTGCTCCCGTGTCATGTGTAATCAAATATTCTGAAGATTGAACTATTTTTAATCAAGGAGTGTCTGATACATGTCAAGCGTACATGGAAACATGAACTATTTTGACACACAATATAAATGTGACACACACACACTAGTGTAAGGGTGTGCTTGGAAGAGATTTGGGGAAGTGCAAAGTGATTTTATAAAAGATCTCTAACTCAATGTGTATTTACCAAATGTACATAGCATTTGGATAATTGAATTATCGGTGTATTTTTTGTAAAATAACCTTGAAATAAAAAGAAAGAAAGTAAAAAGAAGAGAGGGCCAACAAAGAAACAACAAGATCTTGAAGCTTCAGGTGAGCGTCGCCGCTTGCCAAGACAAGGTCTCTAATGTCGTCACCACCATCAAGTCTCGAATTTGGCCACACTCGACTCGAGTCCTAGAATCTAGGGCTTGCTACTAGATCGTGGTTGATGGGTCGATGATGACTACAAGTGGCTTGTTGGCACGGCAATTGATCTAAGGGGGCTTGTTGGTGGAGGGGCTAGTTGGTGTAATTAGTCAGTTGAGCGCGAACGCCCCATTGCAAGTGGCTCATTGGCATGGTGGTGATGCAATCAAGCGGTAGAGATGGGCGTGTTCAAGGACTTGCCAGAGATGGCGGAGTCGAGCTGTGGCATGGTGGAGAAGAGAGGAGGAGGAAAGATTGCACATAACATGAAGGTAGAATCGGATTTTAGATAATCTAATGAGGGCAAGATGGGAAGAAAAAAAGCCTTTAATCTTTGAGATGTCTTTTCAAAAATGATGAAACCAATATAGCTTTCAACTTTATCAATATTGACATTCTAAAAAAACTTTTTTATCAACGATCAAACTTTCATTCAAGGGACTTTAGAGGCTCAAAGTTTCTCGAAAAAACCGAATCAAATACAGCATGAGTACCTTTGACCTACCTCGCGACAATGACACAAGGATAGAAGTAGAACATACATTTTCTTATGTCATCATAGGACTCTCCTTAAGTAAAGAGAAGTTTCTTTGTCGAGGGGGGCGATAATGGCTAGGCTGTAAAGGGAGAAGAGCCGGGTGGGTGAATCGGGCAAGGGACAAACTGTACGACCCCAACGGAGAGAAGAAAAGAAAGAAGAAGGAAGAAGAAAAATGGGGCTCAGTTGCGTTACGTGAGGAATTATGAATCGTGGGAAACCATGATTCCAAACGTGTAAATGTCGGAGCATGTCGCTCAAAAGGCAAGAAAGCGATGGCCACACACGGTCGCGAGCGACACGCCCAAGTGGACGACAACCTTTGCCCTTGCCATCATCACCATCATCCTCCGTCCATCACAGACACCATAGCTTTCCAATCTTTCGTTTCTTTTGTTTATTTTCTGGTTTCTAAAGGAAAAACCTATTGACTTTTAACCACAGTTCGTACCCTCAACAGCTGCTCCCTTTTGGCATCCACTCCTCTCGAAGTTGAGCGATCTTTGATAATTATATGTTTTCGGTCGAATCTTGATAATTATATGTTGAATAATTGCAGTTTTTGAAGTTAATGAGCCTCTTGAAGTGATTGGAATATTGCTTCCCCAAAAGCTCTGATGCACTTGAGCTCTTTACTTTGTTCGTCTGCTTTTTCATTTTTTTTTGTTGATGTGCACTTTCATTGTCATCACTCATGTATGGGGATCGATTTTGCTTTTCCTTTTACGGCGAGAAAGCTTACCGGACATTGTTAGTCAGGTACCCTCATGAAATCCTGTGAGATGTGAGTCAAAATTCGAATGGATAACCTGAATATGAAATTATATGTGCCTGATAGTGTGAATCCTATGCTCAAGTCATATAAACATGGCCTTTTTACTCGTTAAATCAAGCCGATAAATCTTAAGTGGGTTCAGTTGCATCCGTAAACGAAAGAGAAAATGCAAAGGTGCTGATCATTGCCCTTTGTTTTTCACGAATTTATTAGCAAGCGTTTCCAAAATCTTGATTAACAGTATTATCAAAGAAAAGTTTTCAATTTTCTAATGCATTAATTACACATAAGACAAGAAAAATAGTAGATTGCACTCGTTAACAAAATCTTTTATTTTTTCTACTTATAAATAACTCATTTCACCCCCTCGTTGAATTAGCTGTTCTCTCTTTCCAAAACATATTGTATTTTTCTTAATCGCACAAATGTAATTATCAGTGAAGCATGCAGAAAATTCAATTGTAGAATATTATGTGATAGACCGCTTCAAAAATTCTATGAACACACCTCAATTCAATCTCTAAAGTAATCTTCAGATTCATGTTATATGCTTTCCTAGCTACCTATCCAAAGACATTGCTAATTACTACTTAGAAAATCAATAGAACATTTTCATGTAATATAGGGATAGAACAAATTAAAAGTTGAGAGATAACATTGCGCATTAAACTAAAGTTCATAAACCATTTGTGTCGCTTTCCTTTGGAAAAACTACCTTTTCATTAAGTGTTATATTATACATGACATGAGAAGAAAAATAGAGCAATGTTCCCCTTTAGCAAGCAAGAAAGCAACGCCTCTCAACAAAAAGTTAAAACCGCAGTGCACAGTGACCTTTGGGTGACACCTGAACCTCTCTTTTACTTCTTCTCCTCCTTTTCTTTTTTTCTTTTTTTTTTTTTACTGTGGCTACCGCTTTGTCAACATGAAAAGGGGGTGATTGAGTTGATTAATTGGGGCGGTTGTATACTCAATGGCAAACCGGTCCAATGGGGGGAGTGAAAAGTAATAGAAGCGAAGAGGGGGATGAATCTGAAAGAGACACTATACTTGGCCAAGAACTTAAGTCCTAATGCCACTTGATTAGAGACAAAGCAGCAAAAAGAGGCTATCGTGTCAACGAAGCTCATCTTTCACCACCCCCCTCTGAGAAGGGCAAAAGCTGGGGGTTGAGATGCTTAATGGACCACTCGGGATTTTAGGGTCACTTCGAAAAAATCTCAAATCTTCCCATTTTCGCTCAACATCATTAAGCATAATAGGCTGTGGAATTTCACACGTGCCAGATTGATATTCCATTGGGTTATGATGATATATATTCCCTATTCATTTCTGCTTTCATAATCTGATGGAGTGAGCCATTTTCCCCTTTTTTTTTCAAGAAAAAAAGTTCAGAAAAAGCATGATCTTATAATTAGAGAATGATCTTTTCGCGTAACTCTATAAACATTAAAGAAAAGAGTTGTTCCGTTTAAATATGGGTATCCCAATTTTCGAAATTTGATTCATTCCTCTTGATATGCGTAATCACCCTCAGCACATATTGATTAAAATTTCACGGCTCAAGAATTTGGCTTCTCAGGCATTTTGCCTTGATATTTAACACACACGATGTAATCACCCTCAGGTGGTTGGTTTGGTTTGTTCTTCTATGACTATGGCATAAGATGATTTCTAGATAAAGAGAGATTAAATGCCATGAATGATGAAATAACTCATCTCATGCATTCAATAGATAGTGCGCATCGTCTCATTCATAATCAAGCTGTTTAAATATTGTCTTCCTTTTTAGTATTTCACTTGTTTTCTGAAACTAAGTTTAGGGGAACAGATGAATTTGATAGCTGGACCCACAAGCCGAAAATATAGGGTTTTTTTATTTGTCTTCTTCTCTCCCAAAGCAACTTAAGTGCTTATGTCATGGAGGATGTCAAAAGTGTCTTTAAAGCGGAAAGTTTGATTTAATGTCGATAATGGGGGTTAAGAATATTTTTTAAGTCTTATATATCTCTTGAATACATATTATAATATATATTTCCTGTTCTACTACTTGAATGAACGAGGTTTGTGCGGGTGGGCACAACACCATGATGATATTGATATGATTAGGATTAATCAATCGAGAGGAAAGGAAAAAAAAGCTTCCTTAAAGACGAATTACATGATAAAACGTATGGGAGATACTTCCTAATTTCTTATTAGGGATCACTAATTTAAGGGTTGCCTAGTGGGCAGAAAGCTAAATAACATCCTTCGTTCATGGGACCCGTGTGGTTTGATATGGCTCCATCATCTTATGATAACCCAAACAAAATAAAATTCAAAAAATTATATGTCTTATTAACGAATGCCAGTACACATTTGTTAGACGTGCTTAGTATAATTATACGTTATACAAGAAAAAAATAACATGAAAAATTGCAAACTCACTTTAAACAATTTCTTAACAACTACCTAGCGGGCACTATTTAGTAAAATTCTTAAAAAGAAGCGTATTAACTATATCATGCTAAATCATGATTATGGGACATGTAGAGATCAATATAGCCCCTACTCTTCACTTTACTATCAAAGGTGGGCTCACCCACCGTGGCATAAAAGCATTTGATGGATTAGTTTTTGCATGAGCTGATGATGATTTGCCAATTAATCACAAATTAATCGGTAAGCGTACTTTCTTCCCTCCTTTTTTCCCTCTCTCACCCCAGGTGTAGGTCAAAATTCAATGGATTTAACATTAAAAATTATTTTCCTCAAGCACTTTAGATAATTCAAGGTAAAATGACAATCATCGTAATAAAGCATAAAAAATGTTATTTTCTGTCAATTTAAACTTTTAGAATTAATTCATCGTAAAATCAACTTCGACAAAACAATGATTTCCCGAGGTTTGTAATGAAGAGAAAAAGGGAAAAAATGTCTGCAAATTGGATGTGTTTGGCAAGAGGCCATTTCAACAGTGATATAGAAGCGGAAAGAACAGTGATAGCCTCCCTCATTCTATCTAATTGATGGGAAGTTTATTAGCTAATTATAAATGATTTATTCACTTTTTTGCCCAAGAACAAATAAAATAAAAATTTCCCTCTTTCCTCTGCCTCTCTTTCAATGGCCTTTGGGTATCAAAAAAAAGTTTTGCAAATTATTTTCCGAGTGTGGAGAAAAAAAAAAGTGGTCATGATTCCTTCTAGAATGGAGTGGACCCAACGTGAGAATATTGCTTCGCAGGATAGAAAGAGAAGCCGAAAAAGGAGGCAAAAGAGAAATGGAAAGTGCGAAAAGAAATTGCTGCTCATTATTACACGCGGTTCAAAAAATTATACAAAAATAAATGAATAAATAAATCCCTCTTCATTTATTTTCTCTAAAAATTCTATTGTTCTGTTTTATTTCACCAACTTCACCACGTGATCAATCCAAATTAAGAAAAGGAAAAAGAAGAAGAAGAAGAATAAATGTGATAATGAAATTTGGAATACTTAATAGCTAGATCAGCATCTCTTATACCTAATCGTTGTTTAGTGTTGCTTGAACCTAATTAATTGATTAGTGCTGTTTGAACCTCCCACATTAGATTACAATAAAAAGATAACATACAAAATAAGCACGAATGTGAACATACGCCATGTAATATAAACAAGCATATGCTTCTTTCTTAGGAAGATCAGAAAAATTATATATTTGACTAGTTCCGATTAACTTAATTATTTGATTAGTGTTGCTTGTACTCCTCCCATCACTTGCACTCCCATCAGGATTTTAAATATAAAAATGGTAGTATGCCCTTCCATATTATGCAAAATAATGAATTTGAACATATACCATGCAATATGAACAAGCATGCCTGTTTTTTGGCGAGATAAAAAAAAAAAAAATCATATATGTGACATGTGACACTCAAGATAATATGGCCAAAATATTTGGCCACAATGCATTAGGCAATCTAGTCCTCAAATTTAGGCATTGCATTGCCGCAATTCAGATCATGGGGATTTCGCAACTAATATAAATTTCAACATTTGAAGTTAGAGAAAAATGTGTTTTCATGTCTCTCTCTTCTAATAAGGTCATAGATAGGATGCGACTGATGAAATAAACACAGAGGATAGCGTCCAAATGTTTTTGTTATTATTTATTTAACAATACATAATATAATGCTATTGCAAATTGAAATGTCTCTAGTTAATATGGTTGACAAGTATCTAAGAGCATTCGTTACCAAGACTTTTCATTTAGATTGAGTGTAGCAAGAGATAGAAATATTCACCATTAAGATTTTTGTCCAAACATGTTTACGTGACACATGACGTGACTAAGATGGTGTTGTACAAAAATAAATTGGTAAAGAAAGAGACTACGGGGATATCCTGAAGTGTACATGAAATAGATTAGTCCTAATTAAGATAAATCAGAAACAAGATCATTTTAGAGAAATTCCTGCTCTGGCTTTTGCTAACGTGTCTGCAATGTCTTTTGACTCTTGCTAGCGTGTCTCTTCGTACGTTAGTGCCGTTAGTTACGATCTAATTCTGTCAAAATGGATAATCCATTTCTTAATCCATATTTGATGAGGTGAGTCATTGTATAGATTAATTATGTTCAATAAATAGGTTGTAAATGGATTTAGAGTGATAAATTTTTAAAAAAATGAGTGTTAAATGTATTTACAATTTAGTCAAACCCAATTTATTTTTTTTTTAACTCTTTCTTCACGCTCCATGAGAAAACAATGACCTTTTTGAATTGTTCCAAATACAGAGAAGTCTTGGTGGGTTCGTAAAATGGGCTCGACTTCACCCTTATTAAGAATATCAAGACAACTTTCTTTTTTGTTCATTATTATTACAAGTTTTGTCAATTAGTAATTGGAGTATATTTTTCCTTAGTTGTATTTGACATTGTTATTTTTACGTAATATTCTAATCTTAGTTCTTATCATTGCAATCCATGGTCAGCATAAATAATTTTCTTCAATGTCTTACATTCCATATAATTAAATTTTCAATTTCTTGATGTTATTTGTTGTTGTAATTTTATAGATTCACTAACGAGTACTTTCTCTCATTCTTCATTATAAATAAATATAAAAATTGAAAATTATATGCAATGTTCAAAGCTAATTCTTCATCATCTTATAATTGAAATAATGATTCTATTCAAACAAAATATTTACATAAAGAACTTAAAGTGGTTTAACATATTAGATTAGATATGAAACTTCTTTAGTAAATAGGTCAGGGTCAGATACGAGTTCCTAATTTATGTTGCATATAAATGAGTTAATTTCGGTTGGATCATTTTCGAAGAGACCCGACTCACGCATTTGACGGCCCTAGTTACATCACGTGTAACATTAGCTTGCATTGTGAAAAAGCTCACAATTTGTGAATGATTTTTCATATCACTTAATTCTACAGATTGTACACGCTTATAAAGAGAAGGAAAAATACAATCTTTCACAGGGTAAGAACTATGGAATGCCAACTCATCTATAGTTGGTATGCTAATATGAAATTCAAAAAGATATCAAAAAGATTTCATATTCAAAAAATAATATCAAAAAAGATTTCATATCCTAACACATTGGACGAAAATATTGATAATAGTGGACATTATCATCCTAAGTTAGTGAAAATTTTTCTTTTGGGATTAGTTTGAAAAGTTTTGAGTATTTTCGTTCACGAGTGACTATCTGTGGGTTTTCTTTATTTCTTTTTTTTTTTTGGGGGGGGGTAATAAAAAAAAGGAAATACGAAAGTTAGAGGAGGTAAAATACAATCTTTAACAGAGCAAGAATCATGGAATGCCAACTCATCTATAGTTGGTATGCTAATATGAAATTAAAAAAGATATCAAAAAGATTTCATATTCCAAAAATAATATCAAAAAAGATTTCATATTCCAAAAATAATATCAAAAAAGATTTCATATCCTAACACATTGGACGAAAACATATCGATAATAGTGGACATTATCATCTTAAGTTAGTGAAATTTTTATTTTGGGAATAGTTTGAAAAGTTTTGAGTATTTTCGTTCACAAGTGACTGTTTGTGGATTTTCTTCCTTCCTTTCTTTCTTTCTTTTGGGAGGGGGGGTTCCAAAAAAAAAGGAAATACGAAAGTTAGAGGAGGCTTGCGTTCTCTCTCCTTTTCATATCTCTGGCCCAGGAAAGAAAAAGAGAATTTTCATTATGCGACCCCTGAAGGAATATTTTCGTGTTAGTTTCCAGTTTACACGTAGTCTTGTCTCGAGAGAGAGAGAGATGATAAAATCATAAGAATCCGCCATTAATGACCTGTCTGTCGTCCTCTCCCTTTTGTTCTCCTTTTGCCAGATACACTCGTGTGCTCCTCTCCTTCCCTGCAATAACTCTCTCTCTCTCTATCAATTCACATCTAAGAGCAACCCCTACACAATCCGTATACACACAGACACTTATCTGTATCTCTCTCATAAGCTATATATCATCATACTCTTCACTTTTGCATTGTGATCGTTTCCTTTTCTCCACTCCATGGCTTTCTCCATCACCATTGCCCTCCTCTCCATATCTCTCACCGCCCTCCTCCTCCTCCTCCTCCTCCGTGCCTCCCGCCGGCGGCGCATCCCCCTGCCGCCGGGGACCCTCGGGCTGCCCCTCGTCGGCGAGACCCTCCAGCTCATCTCCGCCTACAAGACCGAGAACCCCGAGCCCTTCATCGACGAGCGGGTGGGCCGGTTCGGGACCCTCTTCACGACCCACGTCTTCGGCGAGCCCACGGTCTTCTCCGCCGACCCGGAGACGAACCGGTTCATCCTGCAGAACGAAGGGCGGCTGTTCGAGTGCAGCTACCCCGGCTCGATCGCGAACCTGCTCGGCAAGCACTCGCTGCTGCTCATGACCGGCGGCCTCCACAAGCGGATGCACTCGCTCACCATGAGCTTCGCCAACTCCTCCATCATCAGGGACCACCTGCTGGTCGACATCGACCGGCTGGTCCGGCTCAACCTCGACTCGTGGTCGGACCGGATCTTGCTCATGGAGGAGGCCAAGAAGGTCTTTTGCTTTCATCTTCCTCCCTCGTTTCAACGATATATTAGTATTTTATTCACTTCGAAAATCAGATGATAATTCGGTTCATCCAAACCTCTTTTTTTCTTCATATGATTAATACTCTTTCGTAGTTCACCTAACCCATTAATTGAAATGATCTTTTGGGGAGAAGCGAATAATCTCATTAAAATATCGTTTGCATGATGATTGTGTTGGGCAGATCACGTTCGAGCTGACGGTGAAGCAGCTGATGAGCTATGATCCGGGCGACTGGACGGAAAGCCTGCGAAAGGAGTACGTCCTCGTTATCGAAGGCTTTTTCACCCTCCCCTTTCCCCTCTTCTCCGCCACCTACCGCCGCGCCATCAAGGTATCTTATCGCTACTATTGTCAGACACGATCATCAACAGTTGACATTCTTTTCAGAATCGATCTCTCAAAAAAAAAAAAAAAAAATCATACCAACTGACAATCATGGATATATAAAGTCGATTTTGTCACGCATGTTCTATTTTATCATGTCACACGTCTAATAACCGTCCATTCACATGTTAATCGAATGATCCCTTTTGACCTTTCTCTCTTTCATAAATTTCTTTCATCGAGATTTTACTTGGAGCAACATAAGCCGTCTCTTTTCCCATCCGATCAGCACAGGAATTCGAGGGATAATGAAGAGAAAAATCAAGCGCACCCGAAGGGCGCACGGCGACACTTGTTCCTTTTTAAGGGAATGACAGTGGTGCGATCTGCTAAGATTTTTGCACCGAATCGAGCAGATCTCATCGCTTAAGCGTCAGATGTCTTCATAATGAACAATAAAAATCTCATGTCACATCCCCCTCAAACTGACAAAGATGACCAAAGCCCATCAAGCAAGCAGCCAACCAGACAATTTTCCATTTAGTGGCGTGCTTAGTTTTGTCACTTGTCAGTCGTGGATTCTTGAACTCGACCGCCCATAAAGCAAATCCAGAAAAAAAAAAGGAGTTTAGTTTCGGGAAATTGTGCTTGTTGGGTTGCTGAATCTGTCGTTTTTCTCGGGATCTTTTTTCTCAGGCACGGACAAAAGTGGCGGAGGCATTGACTTTGGTGGTGAGGCGGAGGAGGAAAGAGAGCGAGATGGGCGCCAAGAAGGAGGACATGCTGGGGGCCCTGCTGGCCGGGGACGGCGGCGGCTTCTCCGACGAGGAGATCGTGGACTTCCTGGTGGCGCTGCTCGTCGCCGGCTACGAGACCACCTCGACGATCATGACGCTCGCCGTCAAGTTCCTCACCGAGACGCCTCTCGCCTTGGCCCAACTCAAGGTAATTTAGATTAATCACTGACCCGAATATCGCTTTCGATGGGCCGTCCACGCGTCGGCTTCTTTCGCAATGATTCATGTGCATGTCCAAGGACGGCCCCGAAAGTGGAGGTTGCCGAAAAAAGGTCCCCCATTAAAGAATCAAAACCCTCGTTTTAATGCACATGGGCACGACATCTATCGATCGAAGTTTAGTAATTTAAGAAGATGCACAGAAGAAAAGGCACGTATGAGGGCCATGAAAAGTATCATAACTCGTATTGAATAGTAGGAAAAAGTATAGAGCGTGTCATCATGAAAGTAGAAACTGATGTTCCCGATCCATCATGGCTTGGGACTTGGGGAGTACCACCGGGACTAATGATGGCCCCTGGAACCGCACGCCCCCCTGGCTTTTTTGAGAAGTGAAAAGAGAGGAAAGGGCGAGCGGTGTCGACAACCTCCCTGGTCGTCCCCATGAGACAAGGCTTTTGCATACTTATTTGGGCTTTCAAAAGGTCCCCCTCAGACAAGGGCCGTTGAATTGAGGCCTTGTCGGTCGCGATATTTAAAAAATTATCGCATGAACTCGATGCACGTAACCATGAAAGCCTAGTGCAAGAGAGGTTTTCTCCATTGAGTGGGGGTTTCGACCTTGTGAATTTACGGCTTCGGCACACTGGTCCATGATTATGAATGATTATGGAGTGGGGTAGCGTTCTTTGTAAAAATTGGACGAGAATGATTGCACTGAAATCGCATCGGAATTAATTAGGTTGTTTTGAGCTTGGTGAGAGAAATTGATGATCTTATAGTTTGTGCACTTTCGCCTCCCTTTTCCATGTCTAAGAGAAAAGAAAACACACAGATGCTCTTCTCATGACAAGTTACAGTCCATTGCCCAACACTAAGCATGATCAATGTCCCTAACGTGCTCTCTCTCATGTTTGATTGATAGTTAAGTGCTGATTCACATGTTTCTCCATGTCACTCTAATGAATTGTCTCTATCTGTCATTTGGCAGGAAGAGCATGAGAAAATCAGGGCAAACAAGAATCGATCGGAGGGGTTGCAGTGGAATGATTACAAGTCCATGCCTTTCACACAATGTGTATGTAAAAGAAAAGGGCAATAAATTGCCATGAAGTTTGGTTGTGTATATATGTTTTTTTCTGGTTGACATTCTGATACTTCTGATCCTAACTCTGGCCACTCTTTCGCGTTCAGGTGATCAACGAGACACTGCGCGTTGCAAACATTATAAGCGGGGTATTCCGACGAACGATGACAGACGTCCAGATAAAAGGTAGTCGATTTCGTTAGGCAAAAATTGCTACTTTCTTTTGATCATCTAGAGCACAGTTTGCATCAGTTCTGATTAGCTGAAGACCTTGACTTGCGATTCAATTCAAGCAGGTTATATGATTCCAAAAGGATGGAAGGTCTTTGCTTCGTTTAGGGCTGTTCATCTAGACCACGAGTACTTCAAAGAAGCTCGTACTTTCAATCCTTGGCGGTGGCAGGTAGGTGAAATCTTTCTTTTCATGCGTCTACAGGAACTTTCGACCTTGTATGTTGGAAAAGGTGACGTGAATTTTGTGTATACGATGAACAGAGTAACGGGGCATCAAGCAGTGCAGTTAATGTCTACACACCGTTCGGAGGGGGGCCAAGGCTGTGCCCGGGATATGAACTTGCGAGAGTAGAAATTGCTGTCTTCCTTCACCACCTTGTCACCAGTTTCAGGTGCCAAAATAACTACCACGAAATGTTCAGAACCTTTTATGAGTTGGTGTTTTATGAATGTTATATCAACATAGCTTCAAAAATTTTGCAGCTGGGCTCCAGCTGAGGAAGATAAGCTGGTATTCTTCCCGACCACCCGGATGCAGAAGCGATATCCCATCAACCTCCAGAGGCGGAACATATCCTCGTAAAATATAAGAATTGGCGAACTACTGCAGAGGTTGAATCGATTTATTAATATGGCACGGTTTTGGCTAAATAAAGTAGGGTTGTACATCCGGGAGGGGATATGGGATCATCTGTTAAAAGTATGTACATACATATGCAGCAAAAAACAATGTTTTGCATCCTTGTGCAAGCCTCTTCTGCTTGCGCGTCCTTGCATTTTCAGAGTCTGGCGATTCATTTGCACATATAGAATTCGAATGCTCTACTAAAGCATCACCAATTGCACTCCTCAGTTCTGGCTCTTTGCAATTTCTTGCTACTGCCAAAAAATGTTCCTCGCGATCTTTCCCATATCTGAGTGTTCATGCATGTGAATGAATGTCGTGACATTAATTCAGGAGCCTGAAGATAGGAAAATTATTTTTTTAAAAAAAAGAAAAAAAGACTTGAAGTGAGGTCATTTTCTCAAAAAATGATTTAAAGTGGATTTGGTTTCAAATAAGGACTTTGATCACGTCAAACGTTTTATTCCCTTATTTTTCTTTCTACCTTTCATCTTCTTCTTTGTCCAAGCCATTCCAAAACTGCTTAACATAAGTGAAGATCAAGCACGACTTCCAGCTCCCGATCTCCGGCCATGGCGACAGCCTAAAACTAGGGAACTCTAGTTTGGGTCCGCCGGAAATGACGCTGGCGACTACCGGTGCTCTTGCAGAGGTTTCTGGGGGTGGCAGATGGCCGTCATGAGCGAGCAATAGCGAAAGGTCGTGGACCTTGAGCCCGTGTTTTTCTCTCTGCCCTCAGTCCTTCATTTCTTTTTTGCAGAGAGTCCGTCCATGAGTATGAGTATGTTCATGTCCTTT
This sequence comes from Eucalyptus victrix, assembly GCA_016097545.1. NCBI lineage: Eukaryota > Viridiplantae > Streptophyta > Magnoliopsida > Myrtales > Myrtaceae > Eucalyptus > Eucalyptus victrix. The sequence goes on along the minus strand of CM027841.1, from coordinate 48,619,472 downwards.
TGTTGATATCCATCAAGATGGAGAGGAAATAATAGGTGCAATGATGCCCAAAACAGAGCCGGTTCTCTCTATTCACCTTTGCCCGAGCCGAATTTGACTGATTTCAGAAGATTATGCATGAAAGTTTTTCCAATTTGGGCATATGCTTCTGCAGAAATTCAAGAAGTAAGCCCATGTTCAAAGAAAGGAAAGAGAAGCAAAAAAAACTATGCAAATATCAACTGCTTTATTTTGCGAATTTGATCAATTGGATGGACCTTCGGGGCATTGAGGGAAGGAAGAAGAAACAAAGCAATTTGGGAGTCAGATGACGTCGGATCTCAGATTTTTTTTAATATTAATTTTAAACTTTATTGAGAATTTGCTCTGGACAATAATGCCCTTATTTCAATTGTCAAAAAAATCAAGTGCCCACTAGTCGGCCAAATCTCCAACGAGCGAACTTAGGCCTTAATTGAATACTTCAAATTAGGAGTGAACAATTCCAATTTTCATCCAAATAGATTTACTAATTTTTGAAATCTCAAATCTACTTTATCACAAGTTCTAGGGTCGGTTCAGTGATCTATCCAAGTTCTAACCATACTCTTAATTGAATAATTACAATAAATCATCACATCTAATGACCATTATTTGTTAAAATTCACTAATTACAAGCCACATCTAGACATGTGGAAATTATAAAATGTGAACAAAATAAAAGTCTTAAACATAATTATTACCGAAAATGAAAGCTCAAATGACCATGAGAAGACATAGAATAAGAAAAACATAAAAACTTGTTATAAGTTCTCGATTCCACCTAAAATTTGGCATTTATCCTTTGGAACAGGTTCTTTGAGAACTAGAATCTACCATATATATCATAAAACTCAAAAACGAACATGTTTTCACTAGTCCGTTTCTTAAGTTATTGATTTTATCCTAAATTCATACTCACTTTTATTTCAAATCTTTTTTTTTTTCTGATGACCATGGAACCGCGCCATTGCCGACAGCAGCTACGAGTAAACCATGGGGGATATTAGCACAAGGACCCACCTCTCACGGCTCCTCACTTTAGTCGCGCATTATAACGAGTTGGGAAATCAAACCCTAGCCTTGCGTGTGGCCAACGCGCGATTCCACTAACTCAGCCACCATGGGATGGGTTACTTCAAATAGGGATAATACCCTAAAAAATCCCAAACCGGTACACTTGTGACAAATTTACCCCAAACTATTTTTTTGACCACAAAAAACCCAAACTGGTATACTTTTGACAAATTTATCCCAAACCGGTATACTTGTGACAAATTTACCCTATGTTAGTTTTTCGTTAAATTTTGTTCTCAAATTATTAAGTTAAATGACACGTGACGGAGTTAACTAGTATATCAATTTAGGATTTTACGTTCTGTTTGTCACGTTTACAATTTTTATGATTTTTTTGTGATATTAATCCAATTTAGCATAGGATTTATTTGTCACAAATTTACCAGTTTAGGATTTTTTACAGTCGAATAAATTAGTTTGGGGTAAATTTGTCATAAATGTACCAGTTTAGGGTTTGTTATAATCAGTTAGGATAAATTTGTCACAAGTTTATCGGTTTGAGATTTTTCATAGCCAAAAAAATAGTTTGGGGTAAATTTGTCACAAGTGTCTCAGGTTTAGGATTTTTTTAAGGTATTATCCCCTTCAAATATTTATTCGAGACAAAATCCACTTAAGCTCATCTTTTGAGATAATGATCTCATGCCATACCTTAATTTGGAATCTTCATCGGAAGATACGAATTAACACGTTAGAAAAGGTCCAAGTCACCCGTAAAAGTGTTTTTTCATCCTTGTCTGCTGAATTCAACTGATGTTCATGTCGAGGCAAATTGACTTCTACTGCACAAATTCCAACAAAAAAACAAAAATTTTAGGACTGATATTTTGAGCCCTTCTACCTTTAAGCAAATATACAGACTTTACATTTGATAGGACCGAGAAAAATTAAAGAAAAAAAAATCTATGAACTCTAACAATGACTGACGAAACCCTATGTGCAGTGCAGAGCACGTGGTTCGTCCGAGTCATTTTCGCGATTGCATCTCCAATGTGATCAAGGATTTTTTGTCAAATTTTCTTTTTTTAAGTTGTCTTGTTCTTTATTATTATTATTATTTTTTGGGTCCGCCATCATCTTCTCGCCGCCTTGTTCTAAAAAACGTCGCCTGTTAGATTTGACTCCCATGGGTCAGAATCCGACTTCCCTCTTCTTGGAATTTTCCCTTTTCGCGAATGTGTCTAAAGCCGCCTCGTCGCCTGTTAGATTTGACTCCCAAGGGTCAGAATCCGACTTCCCTCTTCTTGGATTCGTCTGCGGTGCGCACCAAAATCAATGGCCGCCCCCGTGAGAAAACTCTTCCCCATCCGTAGTCGCCCACCATTCATTACGATGTTTAATTTATGTCGCTCTGCGGACCTAATTGTCAACGTTCGTTTGGATGGAGCAGTTGCCTGAAACCCGATCCTGTCCGAACGTGACAGAGCTAAATGGGAAGAAAAATCAGAAGTTGGGTGTGTGTTAGTCTCCTCCTCCTCCTCCTCCTGTCAAATGCCCCACCAACCCTTTGTTTTTTTTTTAACTTTCATTTCTCTCTCTCTTCCTGGAGAATCTTCTGATATCTGGGGAACCCATTCTTGCAAGCGGAGACCTGCAGGCATGACACGAATAGATTAATAATTTCCCCAACTTTCAAACTTCCTGGTGGCTGTGATGTGCGGGCATGGCTCTTGACTATCTTGCTAAGTGGAAATATTCAAATTTCGGCGCTCTATAAAGTCGAGAATTATTCACGTGAAAAGATCAAGACAAGAACTGTGGCCAGCTAGGAAATGGGGTTTCCATCAGTTGGCACGCCCTCCACACAGCTTAAAGATACATCTGAAGAGGGGGCCATTCGTGGGTCACAGTCACTAAGCAAGAATCTGAATTCTCAAATGAATGTGAATAGTGTGAATAACATGAAGCATGTGTTAGGAAAGCAGGGAAGACATCAATTGTCAAATTTAGGCTAAGGACCGCGTGGCTTTTCAGCAAGGTAGCCTATTATTGTAGAAACCAGAAGCCAAAAATAGCTTCCTAATGTTCAGAATTGGGCATGGAGCAGTGGTCCGGCACTATGTTTAATCAAATACGAACTGTGTCCATCTTACAAATTAGGTGAGGAACAAACAAAATCCGGTGAATAATAATGTTATCCCTCTGACCTAAAGAAACAGAGGAATATTATTGAGAAAGAGAGTGCACATGCAGTAGCAAAGATGCGCTGGATCTACATGTATACAGAGCATGAGTAGGCATATATTCTAGTTAATAAGTTGTGGCTGTCAGTTGCAAAAATTTTGCGAATGGCGACCACACATTGTCCAATCCAGAGCAACATATTCTCTCTCTCATTCATTATGAAGGGCGGCTGACCTGCTCTGTCCCGCCCATCCCCAGTTGTATGAGATTATTGAGTTACTACATGAATTTGGTCAGTAATAGGGGGACCAGAGCTCAGATTTTAAAGATTACCTACAATTTTTTGGGCCAGAACAAGATAAGCTAAGCTTCACCAACCCTCTTTTTATGCGGATTCATATGACTTCTACCTACAGGACTCATAAGGACTCATAAGCCATGAGTACTGTTTCTTCTTTTTATATATGAACTTTTGGGACAGATGGACATGGGTAATCTCCAAACATGCGCAAGGCTTCCTTCACATGCACTAGCCACTACCCGGGATTTAGGATTCCAATGAGATTTTTACTTTACTTTAGAATATATGCAATTGTTTTTTTTTGTTTTTTCACAACCGATTTTGAGTCCATTAACATGTGATGAGGAGTTTTTACTTAGAAAAGGACAAGCAGGGATCATGACAGGCATACGGTGCAGACAAAGACGCTTACAAGACTCGGCAACGTTAGCCATGACTGCTCGGCAGTTTTGACCTTCTAGATGAAGTCATTTGAATTCTTCAACCCTAAGCAAAAATATGGGATTTGTTTATTTCCTTTCCAACTCCCATTTTTTCCATTAATGGCGTCAGAAGTTTCCTCGCCTTTGCAGTCTGATCTACCATAGAATTCTCAATCCAGAATGCGAAGTTCGAATGTTAATGTTCCAGCTAATAAAAGATATGCTTCATTTTTTCTAAGTGCAAAAAAGGAAAAGAAATTAAAGAGATACTTACAGCTTCAATGTCAATCTTGTAAACGAGAAGCTTTCTTCTTTCCCGGCAACTGATCTTATACGCCACAACGACATGGCCAATCGCCAGAAGCCAAGAAGACATGAACAGAGCCATCTCCAAAGCTCTGGCATATCCTCCTCTTCTTGTATTCGGTACACTGAGCACGTAGGAAGCCTTCAACGAGACAAACGCCAGGGACAGCAATGAGCAGACGGTCGTTATCCCCAAGTACGGCCCTCTTGAAAGCCTCGGTCCATCACACAAGCTGTACACACCTGCAGTAACCCCACAAAACTGAAAAAACATCAGAAACCCGAATATTTCTCAGTAGATTCGAACACCCAATTCACAGGACGGCACAAAAGGATGGCAAAAATGCGTCTTTCTTTTGTTTGTTAAGGAAAAAGCAAAGCTTTTCCGGCTTTTTCCGCAAACAGATGGCCTGCGTGCCGACCCACATAACAATTCGCGGTGCGAGAATGAGGATTGGGGGGCACTTACAGATGATGATAGCCGATCTGACGATCGACACGAGGGGGATATCGATGAGGGAGTATCGGAAGTCGTAGTCGGCGAAGTGGGCGGAGAGCCCGTCCTGCAGGGACGGCGACGAGGGGGAGAGGGAGGCGGAGAGCAGGGCCGAGGGCAAGAGCGCGTCGGCGATGACGAGGAGGATCGGGGCGGAGAAGAGGAGGAGGGAGATGAGCATGGTGATGAGGAAGAAGACGGTCTTCACCCCCCGCAGCACCCGCCTCGACCGCTCCTCCTTGGACCACAACCCCATCATGTCTTGCCCCACGAAAAAACAGGACTGCCCGCTTGAATTTCTTTGAAAATTCTTCTTCTTCGCTGCTGCTGCTGCTGCGGCTGCGGTGTCGGAGAGCCTCGCGTCGGGAAGAGGGAAGTTGAGGAGGGGACGCGAAGCGAAGGGAGGCTTAAAAGGGAAGAGAAGGAAGGTGGAGGAGGAGCTGAAAGGTGCGATCTTTTGACTGGACTGGTCGTCCTCTGCGGGGGGGCGAGCCACGGAGTGACGACAATTATAAAGGAAGTGGCGTTGCACCCGCCCGCAAGTTACCGGTCAAACGAATAGTCCCTACCCCTTTCTCTCTCTCTCTCTCTCTAGAGATTAACGACAATAACGATTGCGTTTCTAAGGAACAGGGAAGAGACATGTGAGAATCTCGATCAAAATTTTAGGAGATTGTCCACTTGCTCTTTCTCTCTCTTGCGTCCTTTTTTTTTTCTTTTTAAATTATAGGCGCAGCAAAAAAAAAAGGGTATTTTTCTTTTAATGTGAACATGGGTTTATTCTGACCAAAAAAACATGGTTTATACAATTAAAAAAGTCAAAAGACAAAAAGGGTACAGATGCAAAGATGGTTTTGACTTGAATATTAAAGCGCTTTTCTCCGTTTTCCCACATTTTGGCGGGGAATTCCAGATTTTCACACACTCGGCGGGGGAATTCCCAGATGCGAAAGGCAAAAAAAATCGAGGGACTCATTCTAAGAAAGTGTAAACTTTCGGAGAGGAAACCACCGCGTCGAAAATTCGAGGGGAAGGAAGAAGAAACTTCTTTCACACCGCGTGCGATGTTTAATTGTCGTGAGGAGGATGTGATTCTTCGTCCATTTCTGGAAGCCTAGGGAGAAGCCAATAGAAATCCTTAGCATTTAAGGGATCAGATTAGAATGACTGGGGGGGATGCAATTACACAGTGCGTTAGTTCTTGAGGGACTTATTAATGATGTGGGATAATTACCCAGTAAAAAAAAGTCCCAAGCTTGTTGCTCGGAACTTATGAAGAAACCAAGGTGTTATTAGTGCTTAAGGAATTAGATTAGAATGACAGGGATGCATGTAATCATGTACTACGTTAGCTCTTGGGGACTCATTAATGATGGGAAAATTATCAATTTTTTTTAATTATTTTATTTGTACCAATTTAATTTTCAACTTTTCAATTCAGTCAATTTAATTTTAAATATTTTGATGATTTATCAATGAAATCCTTTTACTCATTTTAGCTGAAAATCATTGATGTAAACATTGGTTATACATGTGGCATGGTTAATGCTAATGTAAATATTTTTTAATTTTTTTCTAATATATATACTTATTTTCATTCATCTTTCCTTTTCCTTTTCATTTTTATGTTTAGGACATTTTTTTGGCATTTCTTCGATGTTAATGATCGATGATGGTCTTAACCATTCATTGGAGTATCAATGTGGTCGAAGAAAGTTATGTGAATGTTTGTTCATCATATTTATAGCAACTTTATTGTAATTGGGGAATTTATAGTTATGTGATTTGATTTGTACCGGGGTTTGTAAGCAAGCTTGGTCCACCTATGCACACAATTATGACTCGATGGACATCGACATGCATATAAGAAACATCGGGAATCTATAGCTATGTAGTCGAAAAGTAAATTTGTCGTTGATGGCAAAAACCATTAGCATGATGGCCCTACATTTTCATTTGACAATTTTCGCCCCGCGTGCAGTACGTGTTGATTCTAGTTATTTTCGTAATAATTGGAGGATAAAATAAGGGTTTTAGCTCCAATCCCTTCATCTTGCTTTTCCCACATTCACTCCCTCGATTTTTCTAAAATAGAACAAGACTCTCCAATATTTTGATTGCTTCTTCTCTCCAACGACCATCACAGATGAATTTTCTGCTTTCTTCGTTGGTCAAAACGGAGAACAAAAGTTGGTGTTCAACGTTTCGTCTTTCTATTCGGCTACTTCGTCATTGATTAGGTGTGGCCTAACCCTACATAAACAAAGCATGCTTCGGAGCCACACAATGCATTTCTATGTTCCACATATCACTACGAACGATGCATGAACCCAAGCGATCGAGAATGCATAAAAATAAGCAAGAGTCAATCCAACCGGGGATGGCGGAACCGACAGATTCGAATCATGTGATCACATGCACCTTTGTCTCGTCGTATCATTCCCATCCATGTCTTAATTTTCCCGCCAACATTTTTTTTCCCTCCCCATTGTTTTTTTTTTTTTTTTTTTAGGTTCAACTGCAAATTTGTCGAATTTCTCCAATAAAGAAGAATAGCTTGTGCAGGACGATGGTCAGGTTCGTTGTTAGTTACTCCAAAAGGAGAGAGATTGGTGGTAGTTAACATCGGGTGTCGAGAAACTGAATTGGAATGAGTGAGATGGGAAGAAGATGGCGCTAACATTAATGGGTCCAGATTCAATTGAAGGAGCAAATTGAAACGGATCGCCAGTTTTGCAGGACGATAGGGAAAATTTTATTCAGGCGCAAATCATGCTTATGCGAGAGCACTAGAGTTTTGCTTTTGTTTTTTGGGGTCTAGATTTTATAAATTCAGACTGCTTTTGGGTGCAATATAAGTTGTACTTAAGTTAATGTAGGATCGCTTTGGTGTATCCCTTTCAAACTATTAATATGTAAGATCGTTTTGCCAATGTTGTGTACAACGACCCGGAGGATTAGGGTTTCAAAAGGGAATTCCATTTTCGATACCAACGAGTCAAATCCAAAAATAAATACGAGCAGTCTCTATCAAACATTATGGAATAATATCGGTATTCCGTCGGTCACCGAAATACGAGGGTTTGCCTTCGTGATTAATCCAGTTTTTACCTTATATACCGCTTCTACAACGATCTAGAGTTTATGTGCTTTGAAGTTGATATAAGATGGCTTCCGTATCCCCTTATACATTCAATTTGTGAGAAAACACTTCACAAATTATCTTTTAGTTCCATTTGTTTTGTAGAAAATTAATGATTTAGAAAATATTTTCCTAAAAATAACTACTTGTATTGCTTACAAAAAACGGGTCAATGAAATATATTTCCATTGTTTACAAAAGTATATAAGCATTAATTGTTGCTAGCAATGATAGCATTTTCAAATTAACTAACTATTTCAAATGGTACAAATGATCATTATTAAAAAAATATTTTTAAAATCATTTACTTTTTCTCAAAAAAAAAAAAAAAAAAGGAAACCTTTGACTTCTATGCTCTTAATTTGTTTATTAGGGAAGTTCAAATTCCGTGCGGTCCATGAGATACTAGGGTTTGCCTTTGGTGATTTCTCTAGTTTTAACCTTATAGACTGCTTCTACAATGATCTAGTTGACATAAGATGGCTTTTGTATCCCCTTGCGATGAGATTTGATAAAATATGTCCAAAATCATGTGAAACACTAGATAAAACTATCTTTTAGACTCCATTTCATTTGCAGGAAATTAATAATTCTAAAATTATTTTACAAATTATTTATTTTCGTAAACCAAACGGAATCTTAACTTCTGCACTCTAGATTTGTTAATTAGAAAGCTAAAATTCAAGTGGAGCTCCTCCTCTCTTGCCAAAAGTCTCCACTTGTCAACCTCCTTATGAGATCATACGCAGGAGTGGTTAAGAAACAAAGGATTAGGCAAAGGAAATGGTTCTCGGGGTTTAACTTTTTGTATGTATTCGGGCGTAAGTAAAGCATCTTTTATTCTAATGGGTCGCATGCTTTTTCTTTAAACCAAGGCCTTATCTGTTTTCCTTGCCGACGATGGAAAGATAAAAGGGACAAACCTGGACCTTGACACCGCGGCGAAAAAGGGTTTTCACCGAAAGACCTCAAACCGAAACAACGGCCATCCCTTGTCATCTGAACGCATCTTTTAATCTTATCCCGATCTCCCATCTTTTGCAAAAGTGATCAACCCTCTAAAAGAGATTAAAACCTTTGAATAATACCCAGAGTTACAAAGTCGACATATTCCCTTTGTTCGGTACAAACAACATAATGCTAGCTTCGTATTCCGTCGCTTTTTCTTTACAGGATTCACTGACGTATCATAAATTATGTCAATGTATACTTGGTGTTGATGTATATTGCGTCCCAATCCATCCTTTTTCTTTAATCAGTGGAAGAGCAGTTGAAATGATGATATTGATGAGGGGATTTGAAATTCAGAGATCGGACGAATAGCGCCATCTGCCATATTGTGTGGACCAAAGATAATGATGCAGAAGATGAAAAATCTCATGTCATGCCTAGTGGGAATTATATTAGAAGGGAAGAAAAATCAAACGGGTTGCGTCATAGCTAGCGTCTGCTTTAGGAAGGCAGGCGAAAAAGATCAGCCAGCACAAAGCTTGAGTAGAGATTAAATTAAAAGAGGCACTAATCTAAATAACCATTTGACTAAACTTCCTTAATTCCTATTTAATCCGTTCCGGCGTTTGCTTGGGCAATAAGATCAACACGGATTGCATCACGTCAGCAACTACCCCCTTACAATTTAATCTGTGGTGATGTAAATTGCTTGGAGATCAGAATAGGCAAGACCTAATCGGGGGGCAAAGGATTGCGTCATTGATAATGAAACCTGCTCATTGATTACTCGCGGAATTTGAGTTTAAGATGCGATTTGGAAGCTTAATTACGGAGGAAATTTCTTACACTTGGAAAGGAATTTCTGGAGCAGAGGGGAATGGTGACTATCCGTCCGTGAACATCTTTCTTGCGGAAGTTGCTAAACGTGTTGAATTTGGTTTGAGGGCTTGTCAATTGTTGATGTCTAGGTGTGAAAAAAAAGGTATGTTCTAGAATCTCTATTTTGAAGAATTATAACCTCAAATAATCTCAAATTAATTGGACGAACCTCGATTTAATTTATCAGTTTAATTTTAAATATTTTGATGATTTATGGTTAGTAATAACTAAACGTTAATCAATTTTACGATATCTAACCGGTATTGACATTGACGATAACAGTTTTTATTTTTATATACCTTTTCATAGAAAATTTCCCGTGATTTTTTCTGGTCCTTTTAAGTAGGCAAAGCGAAGCCGCCAAATAAAGAGACACGTGGCCTTGATGGGTGTCTGCTCTGCTGAGCCGCCGTGTTGGGCCGACGTTGGAATCGAATGTGACGGCCGCTGTCATGGCTGGCTATGGTGCAGCCACCGCGCGTGCCTAGTCCTTGGGTTGCTATAGTACCAAACTGCGAAATTTCAATTATTTTTTCTCTTTTGTGCTAATTTTTAGATGAAGGAAGATTCTCCACTTGGATTTGGCAAGCAAAGCTAAGCCAAGAGTCGGCAATTCCCAATTTTCCAGACAAACAAAATTTGGGATCTCAACAACAACAAGAGGATGAGAACAGGCGACAAAATCCATTTTCGGATCAAAAAATAGCCAACTTTCAACCACATCTTATATGATACAAATTGGTGTAAAAAAAGGTAGTCAATCTTGAATTGAATGCATACTTAATAAGAATGTATTTTCACTTTTTATGCACAAATTATTATGTAAACTTTTTTCTTGCGTTTAACATAATGATGATTCATTAAAAATGACAAGCTCTTTTACCTAGATGTTTAACATATACTACTAGTGTGCTTGTTAACAAAAATTCTATAAAAATAATTAGTTAATACGACAAGACATTGAACCAATATTACATTTCGGGTTGATTTTTGAAAATATTTCATTAAACGTTTCAATTTTTCTGGAATCTATTAGTTCAAACTCTCGATAAAAATATTTTTACTCTAAAGGGATCAAAATAGTGGATTTGGTCTAGCCCGCCCAAAGCTAGCTCGAGACAGCCCTACACGTCGTACTTGGACGGACGATCGGATACGTGTCATGCATCTAGTCGCACATGTACTCGCGATTATCGACCAGGGAACCGCCAAGACTTTTCCTTGTACATGGGTTCCTTCAGACGAGACCCCCCCATCATATCAACCGACCGGGAATCCCATGTCACCCCGCTCTAATTAATGGATGTACACAAGGACGGCAACTTTCTCTATCTTCAATCTAGCGGGGGACGTCAATCTGTCCCGTGGAGGGCCTGAAAATATCCGAAACGTCGAATCCTAAATCGACATCGAAACTGTAGAGAAACTGTTTACGTGTGCATCGCGTGGTTGGAGATAGAGATTGGGGACGCCTTCCGGGGGAAGTTTGAGTGGGGTCCTTTTTTGTTCGTTCTTTGAATGTCGACCCACTGCCCACGCGTGTCGTACGCGGGCTTCATCTCGATAAGAAACCAATCCACAGTTCCAATGGGCCCGAAATCTATAGTTTATAAAAAATGAAGGAAGAAGGATTCTAGAAAGAATCGAATTGAAGGTGCATGAGCAACTTCTCTGGGAAGGCTCCATGTGTTCTTTCTCGGAGTTGGGCAATGAACGTGTCACGCCAAAACGCCAACACGAACATTACTCGTTTTGGAGGACGGCTCCCATCGATGATGTGATAGAATTTACGTACCCTAGAGACAAAAGAAGCATGCATGGAGGATTTCATAAAAATTGAGTTATTAAATGGATGTATAATTTAATATTTAATTTTTTAAAATTTTAATATTGCCTTTATACATAGAGTGGACTTCAATCTTAACTCGAACAATGGAAATATATAATTATTGAATAAATAGGAGTCTAGAAAATTTGAGCTCACACATTCTATTTTGTTATTATGAAATATTTTGTGGGATACCATATGTGGTATTAGGCAGGAGGTCTTGAGTTTGAATATTTCCAGTCTTTTATTTGGTTCTCAATTGCATACTAAAGTCCATCTTATACATGATGGGAAGTGTTAGATATTTAAATAATAAACCACATAATTTATTTAACGGCTTAAACTTTCAGAGTAATTGACGACGTTATTACAAAATTCCACAATGTGAAACTCAAATTGCCCTTGATGACATGTTCCGAGTCTCCCGATTACGAAACACTCTCCATAGGAAAAAATAAAAAGAAAAAGAAAGCACGTACTTTCGTAAGACTTATGCCACGTCATGCGATGAAGCAACATTAAAGAAAAATGCGCAATTTCGTAATACTTATGCCACGCCATGTGTTGAAACCACATCAATATCTTATGGAGAACCTGCTTGGGTCCATTAAAATCGGCCGACGACTAATGCGCGTACCGTGCAGGGGGACTAATACTAAATTGGTTCTATGGTACCGCGTCGGGGACGATGCGGAGATCTCAAGAGCCCGGGGAAATCCCATCCTAGGGGCTCGTTTTGGGCTTCATTTGAATGGGCCCTTTGGCCCAGGAAGGTTTTTCTTTGGGCTCCATTTTAAGGTGATGGGCCTTTTGTTCGGGCCGAAGAGATGACGGGCCCTTCGGCCCACGAAAGTTTCGCTCGATCGGCCCGCGGAGACTTCCCGAGTCTCGCGCGGCGCAAATTTTTCGATTTTCCCTCCATTTTTTCCTTGCCTCCCCTGCTTCCCTCCCTAACTCGAATTCTCGCCGATCGCGGCTCCGCTCCGGAGGTAGAGAGAGAAGCTCGGGCGACAGGTGCTTTTCCTTTTCTCTCTCTAGACCCTCTTCTTCTACCCGCGATTTGATCTCGGTCGCCTTGAATTGGGAGTTTTTAGTCGGTTCGTGTTGTTGTAATCCCAACCCCAATGCGCGATTTCTGGCCTAAATATCAAAATGGGTGTTGTTCTGGTCTCGCGTCGGATGCCCGTTTCGAACTTTCGTGGTCTCCTGCTTATTAAAAATCCGATCTTTCGTCGTCCATCGGTGCAATTCGGGACGAGCTGCCAATTTTTGCTCTTCTTTTTCAGTGGGTTGGTGGGTTGGGGGAGGAGGAGCGTGGAACTTTCAGTGAAGACTGATAATTTTGCTTTTTTTTTCAATGGGTCGGGGGGGAAGGGGGAGGAGGAGTGTGGAACTTTCAGCGACTCGTGGTCGCTTACTGGTCGAGGCACTTGCAAAGTAACGGCTGTCGATAAAGTTTAATGGTTGCTTGTGCTGTTGCTGATGATCACTTTTGTTGTGGCAGTCTTCCTAGCCGGGATTGTATGGAAGCGGGCTCTGTGTAGATTAATTTGCTGGTCTCGCTGTCTTGACCAGCTGATCTGAAGGATGGGAAGTTATTATGACGTCGATGATATCATTGCTGAAGAAGAGGTCTACACTGGCTTTATTTGTTCTCTTCTCTTTGTTGGTTCTTTGGTCAGTTTCTAGGCTTCTCAAAGACTCTAATTACGGGTTTCTGATGTCCTCGATGACAGCCGGTTTCAGTTGTATTCCAAAAGCCAGCAAATGGAGTTGGGATTGATCCTAGTGCAGAGAAAAATTGCGTAGGTTTTTGAATATTCTGGAGCTTTATCTAGGTGGCTGTTCGGAGTATATTAGCTTATTGTGTCTCTTTCCCTTCTTTTCCTCCCAGGTTGATCAAGGATCAAAAGTAGAGCTGCCCTTCTGGCTTGCTAATGAGTTGTGCCAGAGAAATGCAGCGTCAGTACTTGTTCCGGCGTGTTTTGATGAAAAGTAAGACACTGATCACTGTTTCTTATATGCATTGCCTTGGAAGATAATTCAAACTACATATGGGGTACCAGTGATCTCCATGGAGAAGTAGCATGTCTACCCTTTCCTCATATGACTGCAACATCATCATACACATTAGAGTTGTGGAGTCCTTGTTTATGGACTTCTTGTTGAGTCTATTGTGACACTCTAATCGTTTTATATTGTATTTGGGATGATGTCAGAACTAGACTGGAAATCCAGGCTGATCCTGCATGTGTGGATTTGAGATCTCGAAGTCCATATTTTTATGAATTTGGCTGCAAGATGGTGCCGATGTGAGTATTTTTTGCAACACCCTTCCCCTCCACAACCCAGAATATTGGTGTTTCTTCTGTTGCATTCACTGAATACTTCCATCCGATTTCTAATTTGTACCTGGCACTGTCAGGGTCCTGCACATAAGTTTTGGTCAGAAGAAAAGGTTTTGAACATATTTAATTACTTCAACTTGGAGAAGTATAGGGAATTAGTGAGCTTTTACATGGGTGAATTGCATGGAACAAACTAAATCTTCCCCATAGCTCAGTGGACATGCTCCCTGTATTGTTTTGGTGATAACCCAATAGACTAAGACTTCGTATCATTTTTCAAAGAGGTGTAGTCATTTCAACTGGGTGTTTCATGTCCTTGAATATCTATCAGTTTCTGCTCCCTTAGCTTCTTTTCCGGTTTATTTTCAAGAAAAATCCATTTTCCAGTGGAGAATTGTTAGGAATATTATATTCGAGAGGCAAGTTGTTAGTTTACAGCCTCTCTTTCCTTCCTCATTTTCACGGTAAAGAGTACTGCAGTTAATTCACTCAACACAGCAAGAAACCTGATGATAGTGCATGCTGGTGAAAGTTTAAGATCTTCTAGTGATACTTCAGATGAGATGGGCTTCATCTAACGAAGCACTATTATATGATTGAGTGGTTTCAAGTCACAACTCAAAGATTTGCTAGTTAATGTTATAGTTCTCCCATTTGCTGAAAAGGTGGCGTCTTTCTGGTTTAACTTGTTCAAATGTATACATCTGTCACAATCGTTAATAATTCCAGTTCCTTCTTAATTTGAGACCTTCTTTTATGTAAACTTACGATTTCTCCTTGTTCCTTTTCATAAACAGTGTTGGTGATAGGACCCTTGGATTTCTGCTCTTCTCTGCATTTAGAAGTAGATATAAAGATGTACTGACTAAGGCACACACTGCATCGCATGTGGCAGCTCCAAAGATTCTTTCCCGACTTACTAAAGAAGAAGTCAATTGTAAGAGACTAATTGGACAATCATGTCTGCTTTCTTTTCTTATCCTTTATGACGTGAGATGCTGATACTGTAGTTTCCCATGTAGTGTACGAGGCAGCTCAATCATCTGTGGCTGCCTTTAAGAAATGGCGTATAGGTGGCCGGAGATTTCAACCTGCATCTGTCCTAGGGAGGAAGAGGAGATCAGAGGAATAAATGGTGTAATATCTCATTCAATTCGCACCACATTTCGACTTTAATAAAAGCTCCGACCTTGACTTGAATTTGATTATGGAGGAGCATTGCCGTATTGGAGAGCATCACGTCCTAGCCTGGCAGCAAGTCTCTGTCAAAGCAATTGAGATTTTATGACCCAAGGAGGTTGGTTCCTCTCCTCTTGATATAAAGTTCTGCAACGCAACAGCTTCAGTTTTTAAGCTCTTGTCAAGTTAGCTGTACTTTTGTTGTTCAAATTAATTCCAGCAAAGAGTAGTCATTTATGTGATTTCTGGACCAAGTAAGCATTCTACTTAATTTTTTTCTTGGTCTAAAGTTTAGTATCTATACGGGACCACCTTACTTCATTGAAATGCAAGACCGGGGCTTGTTTTGGAGTTTCTGCAGTTTTTTCTTGTAGAAGAGTGTCGTATACCGTGTGTTGTAGCCATGAATGTGACTCACAAATCAAACATGTTCCCACAAGCCCTACAACAGTGCCAGGCGTGCACTGAGCTTGTTCAAAGCAATAATGAGTGCGGACAACATCTTTGCATTTTCCTTTTGGTCTCCCGGAATTTAGATTTAGTTGATCATCTGTTGCAATTTCTGCGGAGGCGAGTATCGGGGCTTATAAAAAGCATCTTGATCTCCGTACTCATTGTAGCTTGCCTTCTCTCTGCGGTCTTAAACTGAAAAAGTAAGACCATCCAAATTCCTGGACTGATCGTTTTCCAAGTTCAGTCAGATTGAGAATTGGTTTGGCGTTCATTTGCTTTCCTGCTTATAAGGCATTTAGACAAATTGATTTGCAATGGATTTCTTCAAAATGTATTCGACTGGGGAGTTCTCTGTGCTTTTTTGGCAAGACATTGCCTTCATGAATATGATCGCAATTCCGATGGAATGACATGGGATCCTCCACGCCCTCCACAAATTAAAGCTGAAACTTCTTTCTTACCATATAAAATCTCACCTATCATGACTAAGAATCCTTGTTAACAAAGAAAAGTCAGCATGATAATGCTGTAATCTAAAGCTTAAATCTGTAATCTAATGCTTAAGCTAAGGTCGATAATTCGTTACATTACTTACCTCCATCGCCTGTCTCTTACCAAAGGAGTACTCAATTCACTTTGTAAATGGCAAAACTTGGGATTCAATAAATATCTAGCATTGATAAATTTTATTTGCACGCGATGTTGCTCAATTGAATTGGGGGAGAAAGATAGAGAACAGGGAAAAGTGTACTAAAAGCTCTAAAACTCATTACAAAAGTCTATTAAATTAGAAAGCTTGTTAAGTCGGTATAATTAAATCCTAAAATCTATTAAGTTGAGGCAATCACGTTCAAAAATTTATTAGCATTTCTCATTTAATAAAATGATTTAATTGACAGAATTTATAATTTAATTTATAATTTTCAAAATTTTTAGAATTTAATTATATTTTGGTGACATGTTTATCCTTACCAAAAGAAGGTGCCACGTCTCCATATCCCGCTGAGACCAAACCTAGAAAAGGGGGGAAAAATGGACGTCACGTGGTAGGGACGCGAAAGCCAACGCGCATTATCCAGCGGAAGAAGAATGATACGCGCCTTTTCTCGTATTATCTCCTTTTAATTTTGTTCGGCCGACAACCTCGCGAAGCGGACACAACTCCCGCATCGATTCGCATTCGCCCCCTGACTGGTAGCTTCCACTTCGTTCGGATTGGGCGAAGAGGAGAGGAGAGTGGGACCCCATAGGTTGGATGGCGGGGCCCACCCCAAATCCTTTATTTACCTTCACCTTTGCATCTTTTCTCGAACGGGAATGTAATCCGTCTCCCTCGTCAACTGTAAATTGTAATGCAACCTATCTCTCTCTCTTCCTAACTTTCTTGCTTCCTTCTCTCGATTCTTGACTCGTCCCCCCCAACCATTCCGTCCCGTCCGAAAACCCGCCTCACCTGGTTTTTGAAGGTCCTTGCTTTCGCCTTTTCGAGAGGTCGCGCGTTGTTCGTTCGTGTTTCTTGGTTTCGTTTGTCGTGTGGTGCGTGGGCGAACCCATGTCGAGACAGACGTACAGAGTGTGCTTCTGCTGCCGCCGGAGTTTCAAGGTCACGGCGCCTCCTGTGCCCGGGGATGTCAAGGACCTCTTCCAGCGGTACTCCGAGAACGGGGTCATGTCCGTGGACCAGCTGCAGCGGTTCTTGATCGAGGTCCAGAAGGATGGCGCGGCCGCCCGGGAGGACGCGCAGGGCATCGTCGATAGGCTCCGGGAGCAGGGGCGTTTCCACATTTTCCACAGGAAGGGCCTCACCCTCGAGGACTTCTTTTCCTACTTGTTTGGCGATATCAATCCTCCCCTATCGCCGAATCTTGGGGTACGGCCGCGATCTCTTCAATGCTGCGTGTTTAATTGAATTTCGATTGGATTTCCTATGTCTTTTCCATTGAGTCTTGACGATCGGGATGAGCTTTGCGATTCTGCACCAGCTGAGATATGGGGAGTGGATGGAGAGGCGCGAGACGACATCCTGGAACATAGTAAATAGAATTTTGTTCTGATGCCTAGGTTCTATCTTGTCGCATCATCGATCATCTCCTAGTTAGACAGAGCGATGTTATCGATTCTTTTTCGTAAATTCATTTCTTCGTTTTATCTAGAAAACATGGTCTTGACATTAGCAGCTGTGGCAGAAGCTACTTGATCTAGAAGTTTGTCTAAAGTAGAATTGGCTGAATATTTCCTCACAAGACACAGAAGAAAGATCTAACTTTTTGCCTTTTGTACTGAGTCCATCATTCAATTCATTTAATATCCGGTACTTTTTTCTTGTTTGGTGTCAGTTCTGATCAGCGGATGGACAATGGCATTCTATAGGAAAGATTACTAATTTCTTTACTTGACATTTGTTAGATTATTTGAGTCATTGGACTGCCTTACTAGTGTATCTTGACAAAATAGGGACGCTTAGAATAATTGATATCCTTGTGATTTGATATGGTCCAGCTGTTCGTGTATATATTTTCTCGTGTTCCTGTATTAAGCTTTGCCTTTAATTGTTCCTAGGCCTATTCCCTCTTACATGCACGGAAACCATATCCTAAGAACTGCATCAAAGCTGCTATACGAGATCCAATAAAACGCTAGGAATTCCTGCAATGGGAACAGAAGTTCTTTTCTTCAAGTGTTTTGTCAGAATTGCAGAGCCTGGTGTTGCTATTCTTTAAGCCTTTCACTACATAAAAAGAAGGAAACTCTTATAGGAAGGATGAACATTGTGTTTGTAGATTAAAATATCACTTTATAATTGATTCTTATAACCTTCTTCTTCTTTTTTTTTCCATCTCTCTTGTTCAGGTGCATCATGATATGAATGCTCCTCTCTCTCATTATTACATATATACTGGCCACAATTCCTACCTAACCGGCAATCAACTGAGCAGCGACTGCAGTGATAAACCTATTATTGATGCCCTGAAGAAAGGGGTTAGAGTAATCGAATTGGATATATGGCCAAATTCCAACAAGGATGATGTGCATGTTCTTCATGGAAGGTATGGTGCAAAGTGCTAGTTGAGTTTGGCTACAATGATATTGTTTCTCGAGTGCAATGTAAGAGGAACGATGAGTATAGTGTCTAACATCGTGCATTTTTTCTCCTGTTCTCATATTTAACTTGTTAGAAGGATGCAAATTAAATGATAACACATATATATGCGGACATGAACCAACAACTTCCGAGTCCAGCTCATCATGTCTGCTATTTGTGCAGGACCTTGACTTCTCCAGTGGAACTTATCAAATGTTTAAAATCTATAAAGAGCATGCCTTTGTTGCATCTGACTACCCTGTTGTAATCACTTTGGAAGATCACCTTACTGCTGATCTTCAAGCTAAAGTTGCTGAGGTGAGGTTTTGCAATCTTATGAAATTTTAATTCTTCTGTGTCCTGCTTATTTAGTTATTTATTAATGTCTAGATGGTCACTCAAACATTTGGAGATGTGCTGTTTCCACCCGGTCCAGAGTGCTTGAAGGAATTCCCCTCCCCTGAGTCACTGAAGAAAAGGGTTATTATATCCACTAAACCGCCAAAGGAGTACCTTCAGGCAAAAAAACCAACAGAGAAGGAAGTTGATTCACAGAGAGGGAAGGCAGGAGATGAAGAGGCTTGGGGAAAAGAAGTCCCAGACCTGAGAGAAGATATTTTAAATGACGACAAGGTTGGAACTCTTGTGTATGAAAGATGGTTTAATTTTCATTTTCTTGGATCTTTATATTGATTGTTGCTGTGTCACTTTTTCTGTATAGGATGATGATGATGAAGAAGAGGATGAGGTCGATGATGATGAAGATGATGGTGTAGGTGGAAATAAGCCACAGCAAAAAGCAGCTCCAGAGTACAAGCGGCTGATCGCTATTCATGCTGGAAAGCCTAAAGGGGGATTAGATGAAGGTTTGAAGGTCGATCCCGACAAAGTTAGACGTCTGAGCTTAAGTGAGCAACAGCTTGAGAAAGCTGTTGTCACACATGCAAAAGAAATTGTCAGGTATTATTTTGTACTCTCTACCGTGGATTTTGTGTTGGGCCTGTTATTTGCTGCACAAGATTGACGAATAAATCTTGCATGGTGTTAGAATGTAGAATGGCTAGTTATCGATCATGCAGAACTTTTCACACTTGACATAATTTGCTTACAAGTGCTCAGCTTTAAACATGTTAATGTCATGAACTACAAAAGTGGAAGCACACTGTGCCAAGTGATAAATGTGCAAAACAATTGATCAATATTTCAAAACTTAATTATCACTCAGACAATTTGGTTTTGTTATGTACTGGATTGGTCAAGTACTCAAAAAATTGATGACCCTTGGTCTTTGTCAGAAATGTCCCTATTGGCATACGTCATGATAGGTTTTGCTGCCATTAATCTTGTTTTGCCATTTATCCTTTTTCCCTCCAAACTTTCGTGCAACGCTGTAACAAGATGCTGTTTGTTGAAACCAAAGCATCGGTTGTCATAAGATATCAACTTACTGCGAGATGTTTCTCCATCAATTTCATGAATCAAGCATCGCGTCATGTGCCTGATTAATGGCCCACTACAGGTTCACCCAACGGAATATGCTGAGAATTTATCCAAAGGGCACACGTATCACTTCTTCAAATTACAACCCACTTATTGGGTGGTCACATGGAGCTCAGATGGTTGCATTTAATATGCAGGTAGTATTTTTGTCTGTCAATCTTCAGATGTTTTCTGTTTACTTATTAAAAAAAAAAAAATATCATGCTTCACTCCTGTAAAGTCCTAGTAGAAGCGGTGAAATCATTTAGATTTGGACAAAGTACTATGTTCCCCGATCAGGGTTCCTCCTGCCAAATGTTTGATGAGGAAATGCTCATAAATTCTTGTATGACAATTATTCGAGAGTTAGTAAGTTGTGCTTTGCACATGGTTTGGAGAAGGAGAAGTATTTGGACATGCCGTCATTGTGGAAGCAAGATAGATACTAAGAAAGCTGGTTATACAAGGCTTATTTACATCGTTTATGATTTGCAACTTATATCTAAGAGGATTTAGATAGGCCAATTTGATGCTCTGTAAACTTGATGCAGGGATATGGAAGATCACTTTGGTTGATGCAAGGGATGTTCAGAGCCAATGGTGGATGCGGCTATATTAAAAAACCAGATTTTTTGCTGAAGTCTGGTCCACTGAATGACCTTTTTGATCCAAAAGCTCCCTTACCCGTGAAAACAAAATTGAAGGTCAGATCCTTTTTATTTTTGGCCTCTGCTATCACTTGCAACCAATCTGTTCAGGCTCATTCTCTCAGTGTGATTCTATTGATGGCTGACCGTACGTTCAATTTTTTTTCTTCTCTAGGTGACTGTATATATGGGTGAGGGCTGGCATCAGGAGTTCGATTCCACCCATTTCGATTTATATTCGCCTCCAGATTTTTATGCTAGGGTAAGTTAAGAGGGTCTTCATTACTCTTTTGTTGGTAAAAGTTCTACAAAAACTCAACCGGGACAAATGGTGCATGCTCCAACCTTCATTTCTGTTATTTACCAATTGATCCGTGTACAGATAGTGTGGTTAAGAAACAGAAAATCCTATTTGCAGGTTGGAATTGCTGGAGTTCGTGCTGATAGAGTAATGAAGAAGACAAAGACGCTTGAAGATAACTGGATCCCTGTTTGGAATGAGTATTTCGTGTTCCCGCTTACTGTCCCGGAACTGGCTTTACTCAGAATTGAAGTTCACGAGTACGACATGTCCGAGAAGGATGACTTTGGAGGTCAAACATGCCTACCCGTCTCAGAACTAAGGAGCGGCATGAGAATGGTATCGCTCCATGATCTTAAAGGAGAGAAGTACAAATTTGTAAAGCTGCTCATGCGCTTTGAGTTTCTCGATCCATCGACTGAGGAATAATGAGGGCGCCGTGACTTTTATGTAAAGGGTCACTATCTGCGTGTTAGTATTCTTGTGCAAGATTGTATGTAGTCTGGTCATGCTTCCATGGGGAATCCAAGTTCACTATCAGTGTGTTAGTATTCTTGTGCGAGATTGTATGTAGTCTAGTCATGCTTTCATGGGGAATCCAAGTTGTAAGATGTGTTAGAAAGCCACAAACCATCTGTTGATATATATAAATTTTTGACTTTGCATTATGGTTAAGCTTTTATACCTGTCCTCTTCCCCTATTCGATGGTGCCATTAGGACTTCTGTACTGAAAGAACTCAGTCATTTTATTGGTATATTTGTAACTCGCGGTTTCTAGTTATAGATCATGCGATGAACCAGCAAAGCAAGTGTCGGCAAAATTTGGTCTATGCTATTTCTATTTTGCAGGTCATGTCTTATCGGTGCACACTGATCTCAGGGTTAAATGCTGTCAATACAATCATGTAACGCATCTAAAGATCGCAGGCTTTGTCTGATCTAAGAACATTCAAGAAAGTGGATCTTAATCAAAATTAAGACAGCAGAGGAAGACTAACCGTTTGGCCCTATCTGCCTTTCGAATTACTCCATCTTGGTTTCGATGAATAGGCCAGGTTGCATTCATGTCTGATAGGTCTTCCTTAACTGTTGCTGGGTCACCATGCTGCAACAAGAAGCAAAAAGCCATGCACATGATTGATGTGTTGCTGCAGGATGCAGCATCCACATCCTTAACTAGTTCTGGAGCCTCGAGTGTTACTCTCTGCAGAAAGTCAACTGGAGTTCTTGCCAGTAATGTCCCTGTATTGAATTGAGACGTTTGACTAGGAAAACAGGACCATGAAAGGGGGAATCTTTTTCTCTCACAACACCAATGAGGATTTTCCAACCACCCTGACCCGATCCAATGAACTACGCGTGCATGTGGCTGTTGAGCTTGTCTTTGTCATTGGCTCTCTGCAAGTAGGTTATGAACAAACACATGAATGATGCTCTAAAGTGCTTTGGACCAGTATTTGCTAGCAGTTCTTGGGATTGAATGAAAATTGCTTAATGACACATACATTTGTACTAATCTTTCTATATAAAAAAAATATTACCACAAAGAAAATCATTAATTATTTATGGGTTTGAACTTACATTTATCGTGCACTTAATCGAGTAGTTCACAAATAATTTGATACGATCATAGATATGACTTTTCATTAATTTGGATCTAGTCCTCTTCAATAATGTCAACTTTATCTATGAATCAATCATAGACAGTCCGTATCCAAGGTCGAGAGTCTTGCTAGATTCCTTTGATTACAAATGTATATTTTCTTTCTCTGTCCTGACCTAGTATATCTGGGTTTTATTGTCAAATGGCAGGGGAATATATTTTTGTTTTTCCTTATAAATTATAATATCCCATTTCAAAATTATTCGATTTTCGATTCACCGCATTGAAGTTTGAAGCCCCTTTCTGGTCCTGGACGTCTCACCGGAGCCCGAGACGGCCCCCTCAAAATTTGAAAATTCAAAAAGGAAAAAGGGGCCAGAGGACCCGAGAGGGGCATCCTCGTAATTGCGGCCCCGCCAAAAGGCAGCCACGGAGACCAGACGACGGCGTTAGCTTCAAGTGAGGAGTCGGGGCAGGGCGGGGATCACGATTCCCTGCGCTCGCCGCCACAGAAAAGATCCGATCTCAACCGTCCGATTCCCTCCAAATCACCGACGCCCGGGGTCGATCTCCCCGATCGACGGCGCGGATTGTTTCTTCCGTGGGACCCAACGCGACTGGGGTGAACTCGAGGCGCGATGTGACTGTCGCGTCGCAGAAGGAACCCGAAAACCCGTTTCCAACTTTAGCCCTCCGACGATCGCCTAATTACGTTGACCGCCACTTCTCCTCCATTTCTCCCCTCTTCTCCCCCGTTGCGATCTCCATATTTTTCTGATCCGTGCTCCTTTCCCTCTCTCTCTCTCTCTTTAGATTCTATCCTCCGCCTTTCTCTCTCTAGGTCGGAGCTCCGCTCGGCGGGAGTGGCGCGTCGACCGAACTGAGCTCGAACCTCTCCACCTTCCTCGCGGTCCGCTCGCTAGGGTCTTCCTCCAGCTCGTCAGGGCTCGCTCCGAGCTCGGGAGGGGACGTTCTCGATTTGAGCCGGAGAGAGGAAAAGCGCTCGCGAAGTGCCGCGCCGTGGTCCGCCTGTCCGCCGGTTCGCCGCCGGAGTATCGGCGGCATACGAGCTTGGTCGCAGATCTACAGTTGGTGGTGCTGTCGTCGATGTCGTCGTGGCCTGTCGACTTTCTGGAGACGTCGGGGTCACGTGTTTGGTGGAGAAATTATTGATAATGGTTGGAGGCGTGGGGGCGAAGCTAAATTAGATTCTTATCTATCGATAGGACTGGGAAGTCAAGCTTAGGTTTTTTTTTTTTTTTTTTCCCCTTTTTGTGAGGCTTGTTCGTTTGGCTGCGAGTCGGGATTTTTTTTTTTTGGGTTGGTTTTGTTGTGGAGGCTGGATTTGGTGATGAATCGTAGCTTTAGGGCTCAGGAGTCCCATATGCTGGGGCACCGGCAGCAGCAGATGATGAGGGAGAAAGAGGAGGATCTCGCATTGTTCCTCGAGATGCGGAAGCGCGAGAAGGAGCGCAACGATCTCCTCCTCAACAATGCAGAAGAATTCGATGCGCTCCGTTAGGTAAGATTTTCTTCCAAAGGGCTGAGATGGAGTTACCGGACTCGGTGTCGTTAATGCAGCTGTAAAGCTATGTGGTTGTATCTTTTCTTGGTTAGATGTTTAGTTATTTGTACAGATGCGATTATGTGAGTTGTGCACTCAGGTCTAGCGAAGAGGAAAGCTTACTACTGGTTCATTGCTCTGCTGTTAGTGGTCTATGGGCAGGGCCCTTTTGGCTCATTTGTTGTTTAGTTAAGTTGGGTATCTCGAATTCTCAATTAAGGATTGAACTTGCAGGATCGAAGCCTGGTACTTCTCCCATATTCAACATTGCCCCTTCGGCGGCTCCGCGTAAAACTGCCACTGATGACTTTCTGAACTCTGACAGTGATAAAAATGATTATGATTGGTAAGCTGGTGATACCCTTCGCTTCCATTTTTATTTGCTTCTCAACACCACAGAAGATATATGCTACTGTTGATAAATTTTGACATTCTGTTGGGGCCCTTTTTAGCTCCGCTGAATTCTCTTTCTGTAGAATGATTGACACTTTTTTTAACCTATTTGATTGATTTCAACTGCACTAAAAATTCTCAATGCATGTCCATCTTCTCAGTCCACATTTACTTTGGTAATAGATAAAGCAAAAGATGCTATAAGCTTCTCATAGTCACTTTGGCGGAGTGACTGAGAATTATGCTGTAGTGAGTGGAGAACTGTTGAGTTTGCATTGGTGTACATGAGTACTTCCTCATGACTTTCTCAGAAAATGACTCGTTAATATGAAAAAGGTAAGAAGTTTTCAAAGCAATTGTTGAATGGGGATCCTTTTCTTAAGTTAAAGGAAATATGTTATGGCAGTGTTGGGGATTCTTGGAGCTCTATGGTGACCTTTTCAGTGATTACGGATTAAAGAAAAAGTTTGGTTTTAAAAGATATTTGATAGGTGTTGAATGAAGCAACTTCAACTTTAGACTCTGGAATTGGGGGAAAAAGATCAAATCCGGGACAATTAATTATTTAGACTTCTCGCTCTTATCTCACATGCTTTCATGATTTGCATATTAGAACCTTGCTCACTTCATACTGAATACCGCACATTTTAGTGAATTGTTCTTGAGCATGCTTGGAAACTGTTTGAGACATTTTCAGTTTTAATAGGTAGTTGGAAAGTAGATCTCATAGTTTGATTTCTTTTTCTTTAAATCAAATGGTGTTTCCTCAATGTTATCCCATTTTTAACACAAGTATATCATAGTATAAGAATGGCCATTTTGCATAGTTAATGTAATCTTTTCCACAAATCTATGTATCGATTTCGTTCAAAACACCTGAATTTCGGGATTTTTATACTCCAATATGTGGCCAATAAGAAAGCATCTTGGAGCTATTTAGGACTTTCAATTGGCTGGTGGAATTGCTTTGTCCTTTGCTTTTCTTGTGAAAGATTAAATGATGCGAAACTTGTATATCATGACATGCCTACACTTTTTTTCTTATTAGGAGTCCCAGAAAGAAAAATTTTGCTGGCTTTTGACGACACACATTTTGAAACATCTAATAGGTAAAGTAAAAATTACAATTTACAGTTGAAAGTTAACAAGAGGGCGAAGATCTTTGATGTTCATTAGCCAGTGAAAAAGATACAATCTGCTTGTTTATTAGAATAATCATTCATTACTCTGATTACTTGAATGTGGTTCTAATTTTATTGAGAATGTAATGTTTCATGAAAATGCTGAGGCATTAGGTTTGGCTTCTTAGATTTTTATTGGTTTTCTCTGTATCATTTCTAGGCTTCTGACACCACCTGGTACGCCTCTTTTCCCTTCTCTGGAGATGGAATCACAAAAGACTGTTATGAGTCAGCTTGGTACTCCAAAAGCTCGCCCCACGGTGCTTAAATCACGAGTAAGAGCATTTCTTGTTGTTGCATCTGAGTTAGTACTTGCTTGCATGGTAAATTTCTGTCGTATTAGGCTGCATTTGCTTGGTGCTTAATACCAAAAGAAAATTTGGAACTGTAAGAATGACCGGCTTGTGTTAATTTCATTCAATGCAAATCTGCCTGCATATGATGAAGTCCCAATACTGTCTCTCTTAACAACCAGTGGCCCTGAAGAATTTTGCCTTTTGTGTCTAATGATTGATGGTGATGCCTTTTGGACTTAGTTATACATATTTGTTATGTTTGAATATCGAGTTTTTGTATTGTGAATAATTCTTTGATATTTTTGCTTGTAAGCATAGTGCAATTGTATTCTCTAATTTCTTTTACAGCATATTGCATAGATGGAACTGCTAAAGGTATTAGCTTAGGGATGTTCTTAGTTGGTTGTAGATTTCCATTGTGTGTGGGGTACATCCATGC
Organism: Eucalyptus victrix; assembly: GCA_016097545.1. Taxonomy (NCBI): domain Eukaryota; kingdom Viridiplantae; phylum Streptophyta; class Magnoliopsida; order Myrtales; family Myrtaceae; genus Eucalyptus; species Eucalyptus victrix. The sequence continues at coordinate 48,592,962 of CM027841.1, read as the reverse complement.
TCTTAGATTTTCACCTTTCCTTACCACAAGATATGTTTCTTAGATTGTCTGCTAATTGTTACTTAATTAGAAGAAATTCTATTCTTATTCTTTTCCTTCTTGAGGGTTAAAAACTGTGCTTGGATTGCTTATTTGGTCATTTGGCCATTTCTTTAGTTGGCGAATTCCATGGTGGAGCCACCTGCAAGAACCAATGTGACATCTAGACAACAAGCTTCCTCTCCTGGGTCAACTGCTTCGGGGGCAGGAACTCGCCGGCCCTCATCTTCAGGGGGTCCGGGATCGAGACCGGCAACACCAACTAGTCGGCCTACACTTACAATGTCCTCGAGAGCCTCAAGACCTTCAACGCCAACCTCTCGCCCAACCTTGTCTTCAAGTAAATCAACAGTGCCTGCCAAGTCCTCTGTTGCTGCTACTAGGCCTGCAGGTACTTCGACCAAGCCTGCAGTTTCAGCTGCAAAGCAATCAGCTCCTGCCAGATCATCGACTCCATCAAGGTCAACAGCGAGATCTTCAACACCAACCGCCCGTCCCACTGTTAACCCACCAAAACCGGTATCAAGGGCAGCAACACCAACTCGCCGACCATCCACAACATCGACTGGTTCCACTGTATCTGCACCTCCTGCAAAAGCCGTGTCCTCTACGATTGCAAAATCTGCTTCAACAATGTCAAGAAATCCAGTGCCTTCACGTGGAACTTCCCCTACAACGAAATCGAGACCATGGAAACCTTCAGAGATGCCGGGTTTCTCTCTTGATGCTCCTCCAAACTTGCGAACAACTCTCCCTGAAAGGCCGCTTTCAGCTACTAGGGGTAGGCCTGGGGCACCCAGTTCTCGATCGTCATCTATTGAGCCTGGTCCAACTACAAGACCAAGGAGACAATCATGCTCACCATCAAGAGGGCGCCCTGCCAATGGTGTCCTTCATACAAGTGGAGGCTCTGTTCCTGCAGTGAGTCGTGGGCATCCTAAAATAAATGACAATGTGAGCCCTGTATTAATTGGAACAAAAATGGTGGAAAGGGTAATGAACATGCGGAAACTAGCACCACCCAAGCAAGATGATAAACATTCTCCTCGCAGTAACATGTCTGGGAGGTCGGCTTCTTCACCAGATAGCTCAGGCTTTGGTCGAACACTATCCAAGAAATCCTTGGATATGGCTATAAGGCACATGGTATGTTCCTTTTTGTTCTTTTGCATAACACTGTTAACTAGTTTATTGCTTATACTGCTTGACATGGTTACTCTTTTCAGGCTTGGAGATCATTTCTCTCTTTCCATATCTAATGTTTGACTACTCAGGGCAATGTTTAAATTAAATTGATGTTATTTTGTGATGTGATTGTACTGAAACTCGATCCAGGACATAAGGAGGAGCATTCCCGGGAATTTGCGACCATTGATGACAAATATACCTGCTTCATCCATGTATAGCGTGAGATCTGGGCCTACAAGAAGTAGGACAGTTAGCGTGTCAGACTCTCCACTTGCGACAAGCAGCAATGCCAGCTCTGAAGTGAGTGTGAATAACAACGGTCTGTGCGTGGAGGGGAACGGACTGGATGATGATATTACCAGTGATCGGGATGGTCATTCGCCTATGCGTGGCAGGCAATTGTAGGTAGGTGCAGTGATGAATTGGAGTCATCCATTGTTTTGAATCGGGATCCGCAGGATTGATGAAGAGAAATGTTCCTGGAAAGGACTTAGGGGCTTCACGTTGATGGTATAAATTGTACGAGTTGGTTAGGAAGGCTGGCTGTTGAGGGCCTCTTATTGAGGTCCGTGTATTAGTTAATGTCGGCGAATCTAGCTAAACTCTCCTTATTTTTTATGAATGGGAGTTATGGTGAACAAGCTTTAGAAAGTTGTGCCCATCTTGTCGACTTGTTCCTTATTCTCGTGCTCATGTAGTTTCCATTGTTTAGAGCGCGTTTTGACATCTACTCAATACTTAGCGCGATGTAAGCTTAGAGAATCTTGATTATGTAAATCGCAAATGGTCTCCTCGATCGGGCCTTACTCATCTATTCACTTTTATTTTCATCTTCTTCCAGCCAGAGTTTATTGGTTGGTGGAAGAAGGTAGAGCGAGAGAAAATACTTAGTTTTCTCCTTTCTTTTGAATTACAAAAGCTAGTTCGTGGATGAATATTACCCTTAATTCCTTAATATTGCTAAAGATTCGTCTATATTATTTTTGGTCCTCGGAAGAATTTATGACGACCAATTCGAACGGGCAGTTGTAGGTATCCTTCATTAACATCCGGTGCCTACGTGGAGAACAATTTCCAAAATCTAAATGCTTGATAAAAATTCTCAGAAGTTACTTGCAAAAGGAAACATAAGGCAGCAGGAGATGACTCAAGTCAATCCGCCACTGATTACACAAGTCAATCTGCTACTAATCTGTCTATTTTATGCAAATCATGGCATGCTCTTTTCCTATTAATTCTCATTTGTTAATTCTGCCGTAGAGAGACCGTTAGGAGGAATGTCACATTTTTCTTGTTTTTTAGCAGCCAACTTGTTCACTCACTTATGCCAAGTTGATGCAGATAAATGGCTTGTGTGAGACCAAAAGAGGAGGCTCTCTCCTAGATCCTCCCCCACTATAAATCTCTTCTCAACGTGGTGGCTAACCCACATCTAAATTACACATCCCATCTCTCATCCCTTCTTAATCTCCCACTACATCACTTCAGCACACTTCTGCTTTGAGTTATGCAGATCTTGGGCTTTAGTTCTGCAAACTTACAATTTCATAGCTTCATTTTTGCAATTGCTATTGCATTGTGCTTTGTACGAGTCTCTTCATCATCAAATGAAACCGACAAATCCGCATTGCTTGCATTCAAGGTTGGGATAACTGAGGACCCCTTTGGGGTGCTTAGCTCCTGGAATAATACCGTCAACCTTTGCCAATGGTATGGCGTCACATGTAGTCGTCGGCACCCCAACAAAGTCACTGTGTTGGCCCTCTATTCCTCGAAACTCTTAGGGTCTATCTCCCCTCATATTGGGAACCTTAGCTTCTTAAGGGGATTGAATCTCTATAACAATAGCTTTTACCATGAAATTCCTCCACAAATCGGGCGGTTGCACCAATTACGTGCCTTGGTGCTCTCTACTAATTCTCTCATGGGTGAAATCCCCAAGAACATATCAGGTTGCCTTGACCTCCTTGTTGTCAACTTGTATGGAAACCAATTGAGTGGAGAAGTGCCTCCAGAGATAGGTTCTTTGGCGAAGCTTCATGTGCTTTATGGAGGAGCAAATAATCTAAGAGGAAGTATCCCTTCTTCAATTGGCAACTTGTCATCGTTGGAGGAGGTTTATCTTCACAATAATTACTTAGGCGGGAGTCTTCCGCCGGCTCTAGGCCAATTGACCAAACTATCAGAACTTTGTTTGATACAAAATAGATTGTCTGGTACGGTTCCACCTTCCCTCTTCAATTTATCTTCACTGGAAGAATTCGATGTAGGTTATAACCAAATACATGGAAGTCTTCCCACTATAATAGGCTTTGGTCTCCCCAACTTACAATTTTTCAGCATCGCCTCAAACCGATTTGTTGGCTCAATCCCCCCATGGATACCTAATAATGCTACAAAGCTAAGGATATTTCAACTTTCAAGCAACAAACTCTCCGGGAAAGTACCATCTCTTGAAAGTTTGCGTAACCTTCAAAAGTTGAACATTCAAATGAATTGCCTCGGAAGTGGGGGATCTGGTGACTTGAAATTCCTTTGCTCATTAACCAATATCACTAGCTTCGCCATATTAAGTGTTGCTGGTAATAGACTCGGTGGGCTATTGCCGAGATGCATTGGTAATTTCTCCATTGCTATCAAACAATTAATTTTGGGAGGAAATCTTATCATTGGTGAGATTCCTAGAGAAATCGGCAATCTTGTGAACTTGGAGATCTTGGCAATGGAATACAATGGTTTTTCAGGTGCTAACCCAATTGATTTGGGAAATCTTCAAAATGTGGGAATTTTGGGTCTCTCCTATAACAATCTATCTGGTGTAATTCCATCCTCTTTGCAGAAGATGAAGCGACTGATTGAATTACTACTTCCTGGGAATCAGTTTCCTGGACACATACCTTCACGTCTAGATAATTGTAGTCTAACAAAACTCGATCTTTCTAACAACAATCTCAATGGTTCCATAATCCTAGCGGTTAAAACTCTCATTTATTTAAACTTGTCTAACAACCATTTGAGCGGGGCTCTTCCGGTGGAAGTGGGGCAAATTGACCATTTAGATACTTTGGACATCTCGGGCAATTTGTTCAGTGGTGAAATTCCAAGCACTCTAGGCGATTGTAATACATTGGTAGTATTAGTAATGAAGGATAGCCACTTCCAAGGATCCATTCCTCAATCGGTCAGCTCATTAAGAAGTATTGGGGAATTGGATCTTTCGAATAACAATCTCTCGGGTGAGATTCCAAATTCTTAGCGGCATTCGATTTCTTGGACTTTCTGAATTTATCCTATAACAATTTTGAAGGCATGTTACCAATCGAAGGAGTCTTCAAGAATGCGAGTGCCACTTTTATTGTTGGAAACAACAAGATATGTGGAGGAATCCCATAATTTCGGCTACCTAAATGCGTCTCCAGACACTCCAAGAGCAAAGGAGTAGTTCATAAATTGAAACTCTTGCTCTCTATTATTTTTGGGCTTCTAGGGGTGGTTCTTGTTCTCATTTTTGTGTATGTATGTTGGCTGAAGAAGAAGAAAGCACAAGAACCAACTTCAAGTTCCATAGCTGAGAGCTGGCCAAACTTATCTTATGGAACTCTTCTCAAAGCAACTAATGGTTTTTCTTCAACTAATTTGATCGGTGTTGGTAGTTTTGGATCCGTTTACCAGGGAATACTCGAGGAGAATGAGACTAATGTTGCCGTGAAGGTGCTTAATTTAACACGCCATGGTGCTTTCAAGAGCTTCAAAGCTGAGTGTGAGGCCCTAAAGTGTATCAAACATCGAAATCTTTTGAAGATACTAACAGTATGCTCAGGTATTGATTATAATGGAAATGACTTTAAGGCTTTAGTCTATGAGTTCATGGTCAATGGCAGCCTCAAAGAGTGGTTGCACCCATGTCCAATACCAGCTCACGTGGATGGGCCCTAAAAAATTTTGAATCTCATTCAAAGGATAAGGATTACCATCGACATTGCTTTTGCATTGGAATATCTTCATAACCAATGCCACAGCACCATAGTTCATTGTGATCTAAAGCCAAGCAATGTCCTTTTAGACGCAGACATGGTTGGACATGTTGGTGACTTTGGATTGGCAAAATTCGTCCTTGAATCCACTTCTTACATGAACACAAATATAAGCTCAGCTGGTTTGAGAGGAACAATTGGTTATGTTGCTCTAGGTATGTCCCCTTGTGTCCCTAGCTCCCTCAAATGAAGAATTTGTTTATCAGAAATTGCTCATGCATCTTTTCACAAAAATTTGGACTTCAAAATGAGATTATGCACATGGTATTTTCTCATAACTCAACCATTTGTTGTTCTTGATAAGTGCAGAATATGGAATGGGAAGTGGGGTTTCTATTGAAGGGGATGTCTATAGTTATGGCATCCTCATGCTAGAGATGTTCACAGGAATTAGTCCGACAACTGAGATATTCAAAGAAAATTTCAACCTTCATAATTTTGTCGAGGAAGCTTTGCCTAAACGAGTCCTAGAGATTACTGATCCCATTCTAGTTCAAGAAGTAGAGAGCAATGCAGGCCAAAGCAGAAAGAGTACAATCCAAAATTGTCTGCTAATAATCTACAAAATTGGGATTGCCTGCTCAGTTGGAGTCCCAAGAGATCGAATGAGCATCACAGATGTAACAGCTCAACTATGTTCGATTAGGGACAGACTTTACGCAGCTGGCTTATGAGGATAGGAGTTATACTAAAGCAGTAAGTTTTTTTAGTACATCCTGCAAATCATGCCAAACTGAACTGGTTACGCATTGACAAGCACCTGACATTACGCATTTTTTTCTTTCTTCATATCTAGATAAGCTCAATTGTCTGGTAATGCGAAGATGGAGCCATGGAAGCAATAAAATCATCTTGCAGAACCAAAGTGGCTTGGAAAAATATTGAAGCCATCCGATGAACCAAAGTAGCTTGGAACCACTATGGCATATGGGAACCTTTAGTTAACTCGAATTCAATGACAATGTCTTCGTCCTGCGGGAGGTTGGGAGACGTGGCAGAAGGTCTTCATCTCTGATGCAAATGTGGGACAACTGCTTCTCTAACATGTTGTGAGGTTGGTGAATCAAGTTCTGATGTGGACTATGAATAGTTTAGACCGTGAAGAACATAGTTGTGTTTCATTATTCCTTTAAGACGAAAGTTGGCATGTGAGAGGAGAACGAAGTATTAGGAATGATGCTGTCATCCATACAGCTGTACTGTATATCCGGATTATTGAAAAGAAAAGGCTTACAGGCAAGCCAGCATATGTCTCTTAAAGTTGTCTGAACGATACATTTATCCTTTTCTATCTTTTATGCTAGTTAAATAGTTCAATTATCTATTAATACGAGTAGACATTATGCTGGCACATCCCGCGCGATGTATGTCTAGGAAAAAAGACTACTACGTGAGTTTTTCTGGATACTTTCATGTACGATGCAAACTCGAGTCCTACATTACCTAAATCCTCCACTTGGGAGAGCAAATTATGTTATTGCATCATCTCACCAAGCGGGAATGACTTTCATTGACAGAAATCTAGTTTTAAGTGAAACATGCATCGCCAACACAAATAACTTGGAAGTAAAGGTAATAGTCATTATCAAATTTATGATGAAGACCAAATCATGATAATCAAGTTCATCAAATGGATTAAATGAACAAATTTTCTCTCATTAATAGGAATTTCAAGACATTTTAGTCCACTGCACGGACAAAATAGAAAAAGTCGACTAATCGGATAGTACTCCTCACTCTGCCTTAGAAAAGAATAGGAAGATGGCCATTATATCCATATGGTCATTGGCCATAGTTTTTCCTTCCATTTTAATTTTTGGGAATCTTCATCTTAGAAAGCGGAGAGGTCATTAGCTATGCATTTTGCAGAATTCAAAAAGAACTGTAGCAACTTCAGACAGTGCAAGTTTAGACATCTGAAGTTCCGAGTTTCTATCTTTGAAATTTTTGTGTGTACAACCCAAGGTTCGGACTTATTGGCTATGCACTTCACTATAGATTCTAAAATTTCCCCTTTATTTTCTACTTGCACTAGAGAATTATTGGTACATTAACTGTAAAAAGATGGCGAATCCCTTGTGCGGGAATCATGCAACTGCATAATTACCTCTCTTTTCTGAGAAAGCCTCTTCCGTGGGTACATTTATCTTATTTCTCGTTTTCTCCTATTCTGGTTTTTTCTTGCCCAAACCTTTTTCTGAAGAGGAGGTCGTGAATAATATAACCGGCGAGATCCCAAGAGTAATTGAGAATCTCGTGAACTTAGAAAAGTTGTACGAGGATGGCAACAATCTTTCATGTACAATCCCATTTGACTTGAAAAATATTCAAAATCTTACGTATGTCTCTTGATCAACAATCTCTCCGGGGTAACTGCATTTTCATGCAAAAATCTAAGCAAATTGATTTATCTGTATCTTGATGGGAATAACTTTCAAGGGCGCATTCCTCCACATCTAGATAAGTGCTTGCTCAAATAATAAATTCAGAGCAATGTGAGAAACAAAATTGATTTACAAAGTTGGTGTACTTGTCCGTATGACAAACTTCTTTTATCGTTTAAATTTGGCTCACTCGTTTAAATGCCTAATGCACTTAATAAACCAATTTTATGAACTAACACTACTGTTTCTAGCATCATTCATCAATGTATAAGGACAAACTAGTTTTTGTTCATGTTAGCTACTAAGTCCAAAGGAAAACGGAGCATGAAGAAGACCGTTGTTGCTGTGAATGACCAATAGAGGGGGCCGGAAAGTCAGTCGAGGCCATTCAAAGTCAACGATACGGTCTTCGCCCTTAGTTGTCTGAGAGTGTCCTCTGGATAATGAAATAAGCGCGTTCTCATCAACATCAATCCTCTCTGGAAGTGAAAGTTCGACCCCAGAAACAAGTTGCAAATGCAGATGATAGGCACTGTCAACTTCAGCGGCATCCCTTTCATACGAAATTTCCTCCGCCAACTCCAAAACAATAGCATCAACCTTTTGATGTTCGAGTTCACTAAACAAGGTCCTCTCGACTCTGCGATCGACAGCCATGAAAGTTTTTTTTGATATCTGGGAAGCTTCTTGAGGGAATAACCAAAAGCCGGAATTGTAGCGGGGGGCTACTGGAGTGGAATTATCTTCTCAGGTTCTTCATATACTACCTGTTTGGCTTACAAGCAGTTGTAACAAGATAAGCAACCTCAGAGTCTTACCCACCCTAAAGAAAAAGGTGGCCAATTTAGAGAATCGAAACACAGATGCATCGCAAGATAAAGTTGCTAAGTGTGAATTGTTTCTTTAGAGAATAATCCCAACCACCATGATCAGCGATTGCCATCATCGTATAAAAGGAACTTCTTTTCTTTCTTCTAGTTGATATGAAAGATTTTAATATTTCTATTACACACGTGTATTGAAATCGCGGCTAATCGATGTTCACTGATCTTGTTCATAGAGCCAAAGACAAACAACTTCAAAGTAATTAGCATCTTGTTGCTGTACCAATCTAGTTTAAATGCACACAATTTTGGATAAAATTAAACAATCGACATATTTTCATATTGATGGAAACTTCAGTTTGATTTTTTATGAGGAGCAACTTGATGGTATAACATGATAAAGTAAGATCCCTACTTTACAAGAATGTTCATTTGCCAAATTTAGCAGAAATCATGCGGTAATTCCTCTCAAACAAGGAATTATGTTGGACTTTGTATTTCTAAACAAAATCGCGAGACAAAGATTTCTATATGACCACATCGATACAAGACAATTTGAGCCATTTCCCATACTTCCAAGGGTTTATTGCTTCTGTGCTGTCTCTGTCGACAACTTTGACCAACACTTTTTTTTTTCCTTCCTTCTTTAGAACATACAAGAATAAAATAAAACAGAAAAATAGGGAGAATAGATATTACAAGTAAATGTGTATAATATATGTCTACATATAACATTCCCCACCCTACTGAATGTTTGAGAAGCTCGACGTTAGTACGTTACTGTGCCCTGGTCGCTGAATGAGGGACTGTCATTATTTTTCCATGAAAAAGAGGCGTTAGTGTCTGTGTGTTTTGGTACTTGACGGGTCTCGCAAGTTGAATGCTCTAATCCCGCGGACAAACGGAACTTTTTCTTCCAGAGATTTGTTGTTCGCTAGTTTCTGTCTACCGAAATGTGCTCTGATTCCACAAGGAGTAGACCGTGCAAAGCACGGGAAGCATCCATGACCCAGAAATCTGGAATTAGATGTTGACCGAAAAATCATGAAAATCGAATGCATCTGCTCGGTGGGTGCGGGAAGTTGCACTTCCAAATAATTGCTCCCGAGTAAAACTCTCTCGATGCGGATGGATCCGATGGGTAGGTGTGGGAAAGTACTCCCGTGCCCTTTTACTTTTAAAAAAAAAAGAATTTTTTGTTGTGGCCTTAAAGCAATTAGTTCAGAAAATTCTATGGTTAAACAAAAATCATAAAAATCCTAAATTATGCCCACCATTGACACATTGACCCAGAATTTTTTTTTGTGACATCAAAAATATCAAAATATGTAAATTGTGACACATTCACTCTAAACTTCTTTTTTTATAATATAAAAAGCTCTAAGCTTATACCTACGTGACATATTTACCATCCATCAAGGTTCAGATGATTTTTCAGCCAAAATAACATTATTTTTTTATTTTTTGTTTCATAATATTCTTGAATTAAATTAGCAGGGCTATTTGATCTATTGCATTCCCAATAATTCGGGTTGAAGCATTCACTCGTATGCATAAATAAAGCTACAATGAAAATGTATACTTCGATGTTATTCAAATGGAAAGAACATAAAGTGCTAAGATAAGTTGGAACTAGTAGATTTCTAACATTTCATTTGCCAAAAATTTAAATTCATTCCGTGTATGGAAATTTTGAATAACTGATGGCAAATTTGAGATATCGCCTGTAATTTTTTACTTATTAGGAACTTATCAGTCTAGTCAACTATTAGTGAGTGATGAATGAAATAGTAATTTTACAATCCTAAATCCTAAGGGTAAATTACCACTTGTTCTTAAATTCGATAAGTGGTCCTCTTCATTAGTTAATAAGTTCTTTTTTTTTTTTTTTGCTGAAACAAACCTTCCATTGCATCAAAATAGTTCAAATATTACAAGGAGAAACTACAGCGTAAATCAAGATGATATTGTTGATTTTCCGTGTTCACTTTCCAAAATTGATGTGTTTGGTATTCTCAAAAGAATTGTTTTATTTGAATCCACTGGAAAGTGTTCTCTCATTTTTAGCCTTTAGCCTTGACTTTTGAAAACTTTGGAAACAAGTTTCTAGTTGCTTTCAAACCAAAAGACGAGGTAGAAAGTTGTTCCTAAACCTAAACCCGAGGCAAAGATGGTGGACTCAAAGTCAGTCAGTCTGCCCCTTTTGATGTGAAATGGTATGTGAAATTCGTGCAAAATAAAGAACATGTTCACTTTACAAGGAGAAATTACTGCGTAAATCAAGATGATATTGTCGATTTTCCATGTTCACTTTCCAAAATTGATGTGTTTGGTATTCTCAGAAAAATTGTTTTATTTGAATCCATTGGAAAGTGTTCTCTTATTTTTAGCTTTTAGCCTTGACTTTTTGAAAACTTTGAAAACAAGTTTTTAGCTGTTTTACGGGGAAGAAAGTTGTTCCCAAACCTAAACCCGGGGCAAAGATGGTGGACTCAAAGTCAGTCCGCCCCTTTTGATGTGAAATGGTATGTGAAATTCATGCAAAATAAAGAACATGTTCACTTTACGAGGATAAACAACGGCGTGAATCAAGATGATATTGTTGATTTTCCATGTTCACTTTCCAAAATTGATGTGTTTGGTATTCTCGGAAAATTTGTTTTATTTGAATCCACTGGAAAGTGTTCTCTTGTTTTTAACCTTTAGCCTTGACTTTTTGAAAACTTTGGAAACAAGTTTTTAGTTGTTTTATGGGGAAGAAAGTTGTTCCCAAACCTAAACCCAAGGCAAAGATGGTGGACTCAAAGTCAGTCTGCCCCCTTTGATGTGAAATGGTACATGAAATTCATGCAAAATAAATAACATGTTCACTTTCCAAGGAGAAATTATTGCGTAAATCAAGAGGATATTGTCGATTTTCCATGTTCACTTTCCAAAATTGATGTGTTTGGTATTCTTGGAAAAATTGTTTTATTTGAATCCACTTGAAAGTGTTCTCTTGTTTTTAGCCTTTAGCCTTGACTTTTTGAAAACTTTGGAAACAAGTTTTTAGTTGTTTTACGGGGAAGAAAGTTGTTCCCAAACCTAAACCCAGGGCAACGATTGTGGACTCAAAGTCACTCCACCCCTTTTGATGTGAAATGAAATATGAAATACATGCAAAATAAAGAACATGTGGCCATTGTGGATCACAACATTGTTACGGATTGACCTGCAATTTTCAAATGGTTCCGTCACCTTGTTATCTTTTATGTGAATCTAGTTTTGGTATAACTTACGAGAAAACACATTGGCTAAGTGATCCGTACAAATTGTATCATTAATTTAGTAGCTTTTATGAAACAAGGGCTGTGAGTAGCAATTTGTACATGGTTATGGATCCTGAAGAATTTCAGGGTAGAATACAGATTGTCTAGAGATTTGTTTACTAGCAAAGAGCATTATGACTTCATTAATGAAAGAAATACACATTTGGAGCTGCATCTCATTGACGAAAAAGCTATCTATGGAAGGTGGATGACATCAGTATGTTACCTAATCACTACGATTTGCCAGAAATGGCTTGTGTGAGACCAAAAGAGGAGGCTCTCTCCTAGATCCTCCCCCACTATAAATCTCTTCTCAACGTGGTGGCTAACCCAAATCTAAATTACACATCCCATCTCTCATCCCTTCTTAATCTCCCACTACATCACTTCGGCACACTTCTACTTTGAGTTATGCAGATCTTGCGCTTTAGTTATGCAAACTTACAATTTCATAGCTTCATTTTTGCGATTGCTATTGCATCGTGCTTTGTACGAGTCTCCTCATCATCAAATGAAACCGACAAATCCGCATTGCTTGCATTCAAGGCTGGGATAACTGAGGACCCCTTTGGGGTGCTTAGCTCCTGGAATAATACCGTCAACCTTTGCCAATGGTATGGTGTCACATGCAGTCGCCGGCACCCCAACAAAGTCACCGTGTTGACCCTGTATTCCGAGAAACTCTCAGGGTCTATCTCCCCTCATATCGGGAACCTTAGCTTCTTAAGGGTATTGTGGCTCTATAATAATAGCTTTTACCATGAAATTCCTCCGCAAATCGGGCGGTTGCACCGGTTACGCAACTTGTCGCTAGCCAATAATTCTCTCACGGGCGAAATCCCCAAGAACATATCTAGTTGCCTCAACCTCCTCCATGTCGAATTGTCTGGAAACCAATTGAGTGGAGAAGTGCCTCCAGAAATAGGTTCTATGGCGAAGCTTCGCTTTCTTTATGGATCAAAAAATAATCTAAGAGGAAGTATCCCTTCTTCAATTGGCAACTTATCATCATTGGAGGTTGTTTCCCTTCACTAGAATTACTTAAGTGGGAGTCTTCCTCGGTCTCTAGGCCAACTGACCAAACTATTAGCACTTGCTTTGATACAGAACAGGTTGTCTGGTACGGTTCCACCTTCCCTCTTCAATTTATCTTCATTGAAAGGACTTGACATAGGTTATAACCAAATACATGGAAGTCTTCCCACTATAATAGGCTTTGGTCTCCCCAACTTACAATATTTCAGCATCGCCTCAAACCAGTTTGTTGGATCAATCCCCTCGTGGATGCCTAATAATGCTACAAAGCTAAGGGTATTTCAACTTGGAAGCAACAAACTCTCCGGGAAAGTACCATCTTTTGAAAGTTTGCGCAACCTTCAAAAGTTGAACATTGAAATGAATCGCCTCGGAAGTGGGGGATCTGGTGACTTGAAATTCCTTTGCTCATTAACCAATACCGCTAGCCTCGCCATATTAAGTGTTGCTGGTAATAGACTTGGTGGGCTATTGCCGAGATGCATTGGTAATTTCTCCATTGCTATCAAACAATTAGTTTTGGGAGGAAATCTTATCATTGGTGAGATTCCTAGAGAAATTAGCAATCTTGTGAACTTGGAGATCTTGGCAATGGAATACAATAGTCTTTCAGGTGCTATCCCAATTGATTTGGGAAATCTTCAAAATCTGGGAATTCTAGGTCTCTCCCATAACAATCTATCAGGGGTAATTCCATCCTCTTTGCAGAAGATGAAGCGATTGTTAAAATTATATCTTTCCTGGAATCACTTTCATGGACACATACCTTCACATCTAGATAACTGTAGTCTAATGGAGCTTGATCTTTCTGACAACAATCTCAATGGTTCCATATTCCCGACGGTTAAAAGTCTCATTGATCTAGACTTGTCTAACAACCGTTTGAGCGGGGCCCTTCCAGCGGAAGTGGGGCAAATTGGCCATTTAAATACTATGGACCTCTCAGGCAATATGTTCAGTGGTGAAATTCCAAGCATTCTAGGCGATTGTAATGCATTGGTAGTTTTAGTAATGAAGGATAATCACTTCCAAGGATCCATTCCTCAATCAATTAGCTCATTAAAAAGTATTGAGGAATTGGATCTTTCAAATAACAATCTCTCGGGTGAGATTCCGAAGTTCTTAGCGGCATTCGATTTCTTGGAATTTCTAAATTTATCCTATAACAATTTTGAAGGCATGTTACCAACCGAAGGAGTCTTCAAGAATGCGAGTGCCACTTTTATTGCTGGAAACAACAAGATATGTGGAGGAATCCCGGAATTTCGGTTGCCTAAATGTGTCTCCAGACACTCTGAGAGCAAAGGAGTAGTTCATAAATTGAAAATCTTGTTCTCTACTATTTTTGGGCTTCTTGGGGTGGTTCTTGTTCTCATTTTTGTGTATGTATGTTGGCTGAAGAAGAAGAAAGCACAAGAACCAACTTCGAGTTCCATGGCTGAAAGCTGGCCAAACTTATCTTATGGAACTCTTCTCAAAGCAACTAATGGTTTTTCTTCACCTAATTTGATTGGTGTTGGTAGTTTTGGATCCGTTTACAGGGGAATACTCTAGGAGAATGTGACTAATGTTGCCGTGAAGGTGCTTAATTTAACGTGCCATGGTGCTCTCAAGAGCTTCAAAGCCGAGTGTGAGGCCCTAAAGTGTATCAAACACCGAAATCTTTTGAAGATAGTAACAGTATGCTCAGGTATTGATTATAACGGAAATGACTTTAAGGCTTTAGTCTATGAGTTCATGGTCAATGGTAGCCTCGAAGAGTGGTTGCACCCATGTCCAATACCAGCTGATGCGGATGGGCCCTCAAAATTTTTGAATCTCATCCAAAGGATAAAGATTACCATCGACATTGCTTTTGCATTGGAATATCTTCATAACCAATGCCACAACACCATAGTTCATTGTGATCTAAAGCCAAGCAATGTGCTTTTAGATGCAGAAATGGTTGGACATGTTGGTGACTTTGGATTGGCAAAGTTCATCCTTGAATCCACTTCTTACACGAACACAAATATAAGCTCAGCTGGTTTGAGAGGGACAATTGGTTATGCTGCTCCAGGTATGTCCCCTTGTGTCCCTAGCTCCCTCAAATGAAGAATTTGTTTATCACAAAATTGCATATGTATCTTTTCACAAAACTTTGGACTTCAAAATGAGATTGTGCACATGCTATTTTCTCATAACTCAACCATTTGTGGTTCTTGATAAGTGCAGAATATGGAATGGGAAGTGGGGTTTCTATTGAAGGGGATGTCTATAGTTATGGCATCCTCATGCTAGAGATGTTCACAGGAATGAGTCCGACAACTGAGATATTCAAAGAAAATTTCAACCTTCATAATTTTGTCGAGGAAGCTTTGCCTAAACGAGTCCTAGAGATTACCGATCCCATTCTAGTTCAAGAAGTAGTGATCAATGCAGGCCAAAGCAGAAAGGGGACAATCCAAAATTGTCTGCTAATGATCTACAAAATTGGGATTGCCTGCTCAGTTGGAGTCCCAAGAGATCGAATGAGCATCACAGATGTAACAGCTCAACTATGTTCGATTAGGGACAGACTTTACGCAGCTGGCTTATGAGGATAGGAGTTATACTATAGCAGTAAGTTTTTTTAGTACATCCAGCAAATCATGCCAAACTGAACCACTTACGCATTGACAAGCACCTGACATTACGCATTTTTTTTTTTCTTTTTTCATATCTAGATAAACTCAATTGTCTGATAATGCGAAGATGGAGCCATGGAAGTAATAAGATCATCATGCAGAACCAAAATGGCTTGGAAAAATAGTGAAGCCATCCGATGAACCAAAGTGGCTTGGAACCACTATGGCATATGGGAACCTTTAGTTAACTCGAATTCAATGACAATGGCTTCGTCCTCCGGGAGGTAGGGAGACGTGGTAGTAGGTCTTCATCTCTGATGCAAATGTGGGACAACTGCTTCTCTAACGTGTTGTGTGGTTGGTGAATCGAGTTCTGATGTAGACTATGAATAGTTTAGACCGTGAAGAACAAAGCTGTGTTGGGAATGATGCTGTCATCTAGACATCTGTACTGTATTTCCGGATTTTTGAAAAGAAAAGGCTTATAGGCAAGTCAGTATATGTCTCTTAAAGTTATCTGAATGATACATTTATCCTTTTCTATCTTTTATGCTAGTTAAATAGTTCAATTATCTATTAATAAGAGTAGACATTATGCCGGCACATCCCGCGGGATGTATGTCTAGGGAAAAAGACTACTACGTGAGTTTTTCTGGATGCTTTCATGTACGATGCAAACTCGAGTCCTACATTACCTAAATCCTCCACTTGGGATAGCAATTCTGTTATTGCATCATCTCACAAAGCGGGAATGACTTTCGGCAGAAATCTAGTTTTAAGTGAAACATGCATCGCCAACACAAATAACTTGGAAGTAAAGGTAATAGTCATTATCAAATTTATGATGAAGACCAAATCATGATAATCAAGTTCATCAAATGGGTTAAGGTAGCGCATGGTAACGCTCCTGTTTCTCCCAATTTCTGTTCTTTTGTTCCCCGGAACAAAAAAAGAACAGAAATCTGTTTGACAAAATATTTGTTCCCGGGAACAATTTCTAGAAATAAGTTGATATTCTTTTTTCCTTTTCTTTTATTTCTTTTTCTTGCCGCGGCCACCGTCAACTGCTTGGAGCCATCGGCCACTACCGTCGCTGCCGATCGCCGATCGCCCACCGCTGCCGGTCTTCGGTTGCGGTTGCCCGCTGCTACTACAAGTTTGCCCGGTCGTCGGATGCCAGCGGCGGCGGCAACGGCAACAAGAATAAAAAATTAATAAATACAAAAAAGAAATTATTGCATTACCAAACGCATTTCTATTCTTTTTCTATTCCAAGAGTAGAAATTTTGTGTAGTTAGCAAACGGGTTCTTTTACTTAGAAATTGTTTCCGAAACAGAAATAGAAAAGAACTATTTTTGAAAAAAAAAAACTCTTCTCCGGAACAGAAGCATTGTCATGCGCAGCCTAAATGAACAAATTTTCTCTCATTAATAGGAATTTCAAGACATTTTAGTCCACTGCACAGACAAAATAGAAAAGTCGACTAATCGGATAGTACTCCTCACTTTGGAACATACCAACGCTTTTTTTTTTCCTTCCTTCTTTAGAACATACAAGAATAAAGTAAAACAGAAAAATAGGGAGAATAGATATTATAAGTAAATGTGTATAATATATGTCTACATATAACATTCCCCACCCTACTGAATGTTTGAGAAGCTCGACGTTAGTACGTTGCTGTGCCCTGGTCGCTGAATGAGGGACTGTCATTATTTTTCCATGAAAAAGAGGCGTTAGTGTCTGTGTGTTTTGGTACTTGACGGGTCTCGCAAGTTGAATGCTCTAATCCCGCGGACAAACGGAACTTTTTCTTCCAGAGATTTGTTGTTCGCTAGTTTCTGTCTACCGAAATGTGCTCTGATTCCACAAGGAGTAGACCGTGCAAAGCACGGGAAGCATCCATGACCCAGAAATCTGGAATTAGATGTTGACCGAAAAATCATGAAAATCGAATGCATCTGCTAGGTGGGTGCGGGAAGTTGCACCTCCAAATAATTGCTCCCGAGTAAAACTCTCTCGATGCGGATGGATCCGATGGGTAGGTGTGGGAAAGTACTCCCGTGCCCTTTTACTTTTAAAAAAAAGAATTTTTTGTTGTGGCCTTAAAGCAATTAGTTCAGAAAATTCTATGGTTAAACAAAAATCATAAAAATCCTAAATTGTGCCCACCATTGACACATTGAACCAGATTTTTTTTTTTGTGACATCAAAAATATCAAAATATGTCCATTGTGACACATTCACTCTAAACTTCTTTTTTTATAATATAAAAAACTCTAAGCTTATACCTACGTGACATATTTACCATCCATCAAGGTTCAGATGATTTTTCAGCCAAAATAACATTATTTTTTTATTTTTTGTTTCATAATATTCTTGAATTAAATTAGCAGGGCTATTTGATCTATTGCATTCCCAATAATTCGGGTTGAAGCATTCACTCAGTATGCATAAATAAAGCTACAATGAAAATGTATACTTCGATGTTATTCAAATGGAAAGAACATAAAGTGCTAAGATAAGTTGGAACTAGTAGATTTCTAACATTCCATTTGTGAAAAATTGAAATTCATTTTGTGCATGGAAATTTTGAATAACTGATGGCAAATTTGAGATATTGCCTGTAATTTTTTACTTATTAGGAACTTATCAGTCTAGTCAACTATTAGTGAGTGATGAATGAAATAGTAATTTTACAATCCTAAATCCTAAGGGTAAATTACCACTTGTTCTTAAATTCGATAAGTGGTCCTCTTCATTAGTTAATAAGTTCTTTTTTTTTTTGGCTAAAACAAACCTTCCATTGCATCAAAATAGTTCAAATGTTACAAGGGGAAACTATAGCATAAATCAAGATGATATTGTTGATTTTCCGTGTTCACTTTTCAAAATTGATGTGTTTGGTATTCTCAGAAGAATTGTTTTATTAGAATCCACTAGAAAGTGTTCTATCATTTTTAGCCTTTAGCCTTGACTTTTTGATAACTTTGGAAACAAGTTTCTAGTTGCTTTCAAACCAAAAGACGGGGTAGAAAGTTGTTCCCAAACCTAAACCCGGGGCAAAGATGGTGGACTCAAAGTCAGTCTGCCCCTTTTGATGTGAAATGGTATGTTAAATTCATGCAAAATAAAGAACATATTCACTTTACAAGGAGAAATTACTGCGTAAATCAAGATGATATTGTCGATTTTCCATGTTCACTTTCCAAAATTGATGTGTTTGGTATTCGTTTTATTTGAATCCATTGGAAAGTGTTCTCTTATTTTTAGCTTTTAGCCTTGACTTTTTGAAAACTTTGAAAACAAGTTTTTAGCTGTTTTACGGGAAGAAAGTTGTTCCCAAACCTAAACCCGGGGCAAAGATGGTGGACTCAAAGTCAGTCTGCCCCTTTTGATGTGAAATGGTATGTGAAATTCATGCAAAATAAAGAACATGTTCACTTTACGAGGATAAACAACGGCGTGAATCAAGATGATATTGTTGATTTTCCATGTTCACTTTCCAAAATTGATGTGTTTGGTATTCGTTTTATTTGAATCCATTGGAAAGTGTTCTCTTATTTTCAGCCTTTAGCCTTGACTTTTTGAAAACTTTGGAAACAAGTTTTTAGCTGTTTTACGGGGAAGAAAGTTGTTCCCAAACCTAAACCCAGGGCAACGATGGTGGACTCAAAGTCAATATGCCCCTTTTGATGTGAAATTCATGCAAAATAAAGAACATGTTCACTTTACAAGGAGAAATTACTGCGTAAGTCAAGATGATATTGTTGATTTTCCATGTTCACTTTCCAAAATCGATGTGTTTGGTATTCTCAGAAAAATTGTTTTATTTGAATCCACTGGAAAGTGTTCTCTTATTTTTAGCCTTTAGCCTTGTCTTTTGAAAACTTGAAAAAAATAATATATGCAACTTTTTAAATATATAGTTTGACAATAATACTAAAAAAATCAAATACATATATATTAAAAAAAAGACAAAATCCTTCATTGAAATTTTTTTTTTTTTAAGATTTGAAAAAATTATGTATGCGACTTTTTAAATATAAATTTGAAAATAATGCTAAGATATCAAATACATATATATAATTTTTTAAAAATAATTTTTTGAAGACCAAACCCTTCGTTGGAATTTTTTTTTTTTTTATTTGTTTAAAATTGAAAAAAATAATGAATGCAACTTTTTAAATATAAATTTTGACAATAAAAATAAAATAATCAAATATATAAATAATTAAAAAAGACGAAAATATATTTAACTTTTTTAGCATTTATAAATATTTGATTTTTTTAGCATTATTTTGGCATTTTAAAAAAATAGTAAAGAGGGCAAAATCAAAAATTTGAAGAATGAGTAAGGATAGTTTTGGAAGAAAGAAAAATAAGTTTAAGCATTTAGCCAAATGCTGAAAGCTCAAATCTAGTTACTACTAGCATTGGACTTTCAGCATTCCCAATGTTTACTTTCACTTGAAAGCTACTTCAAAATAATTGCCAAATAGTTCAGCATTTCCTTAAGGAGCTTTTGGAGGCTGAAAGCCCTTGGGAATGTTACACTAAACGCACCCAAAAACTGCACCTTGTCCAATTCCTCTCACCTCAACGATGATTCCAACTATTTGTACCACAATCTCATGCTCCAGCTACACTCACGTTTACTGGAGCAAATTGGTCAATGTATTCAACCTTTTCAATAGCTTTAACTGAGATGGAACGTCGGTGTAGCTCCATGTAGGATCTTGTGGAGTTAGGGTTGAATATTTTCATTGAGAAATCAATGTGAGGGACAGAGAATCATGGGCTTATAAATAGATGAGAGTAAGCACCACCTCTTGCCAAAGAAAAGCCACCAACCCAAGAGCATTTTTCAAAGTCTCCCACAATGCTTCTAATCCTTTCTTCTCTCCTCGTGCTCGTGCAAATTTCGAGGAGAAGTTCAAAGCTAAAGTATCTCCCACCAGGGCCCGAAAAGTTACCCCTCATTGGAAATTCGCACCATTTGATTGGCTCACTGCCCCACCATCGTTTGAGAGACCTAGCCAAAACATATGGACCCGTTTTCCATCTCCAACTTGGTTGATGAGAAGCCAACGATGATGATCTGTTTTGGCCATTGACCACAAAAAGTTGGTGTTGTGAATTCGTATTATTGGACTGTAGTGTTTTGCTGGTGAAAGAACTTGTGAAAACAAATTCAAGCTTCAGCTACTTGAATATATTACAATTGTCCCCAAGCACAAAATCCAGACTATCTGCACTTGAACCTGGAACGAGCATTTTTTAATGCTTTCAACACCTAGACGACAACACTACGCTTTATAGATGACTTTTGCAAGTTCTTTACATATATTGTTGAAGCTTGTCGTCGAAACTTAGCCACCAAAGAGATAAATGGCTACCGGCAAGCTAAATGGGCAATCTCATGCAAGGGTGGTGGTCGCTCATCAACCGCACGCTCATGGCTCACCAAGCGCACACTCATGTCGAGATGTGGATTTACCAATTTGACACAACAATTGGAAACATAACTTTTGAGTAAAATAAGAATATCATCTCTTATACCAATGGCATAGAGAAAAGTTTTAGTGTACTTAAAACCTCAGAATTCGCCTTGTACTACAGATGAAAGAAGAACAACGTGAACCTCCATGGATCATAATCTCAAGTACCTTTTAGCAAAGGTTAGTCTAGGAGAATCCTATCCAAACAAGCAAGGCTACCATCAGTTAATGCATGGTCAATGCAATCCAAGTTATTACTAGCGTAGAGTGACCTTAATAAACCATATTAGATTTTAGGCCGAATGTTACTTTAAAAAAAAAAAAGAAAGAGTAAATTGATCATATAGCAAGGGGAAATTGAAGATTGAGAGACCAAATGTCTATATTGTCATTACTACTAACTTGATAGTAGAAAGAGAGAATTAGTTAGCCTAAACCACTTGTATATCATTATTATTTGCCTATGTGCACATGCAAACTATCACAAGTGTTTTCCACAATGTTTGTTGGATGCAAGCTGGATATAGCTCCTTGTCCTAGCCATTTATCTCCAGACATAAATTACCTTCTAAATCTCTTCCCAATAAATTAAGCCTCTCATCATCATGTCAATTCTTTCATTTCTCTCTTCTTAGTTGAGCATTTTTTAATACTTTTACCACCTAGACGACAAAACTACACTTTGTAAATGACTTTTGCAACTTATAAAAAAAAAAAAAATTCCCAAAGCTCTCCGGAAACTTAGCTGCTGGAGAGCCAAATAGGCAGCCAGTATTTGCAAAGGTGGCGCTCGGTTGTCAACTGCACACTAGTGGCTCGCCAGGAACACGCTTATGCTCTCCTACTGCACTATGGTGGTTGAGGTCTTCATTGGCAATGTTAGGGTTTTCGAGAACATTTTCATATTTATGAAAATATAATGTGGCTAAAATTGGAAGAAATAAAAAGTCTCTTTGCATTCCAAAAACGTAATATTCCAAAGTACCTCCAAATTTGGCTTGCTAAGATATCTGGAAATGTAATTATATTTTCTCAAAGCTTTCAAAAAATTTATCAAATTTCATTTGCATTTGCCTAAGAGACTTTGAGATCCCAAAGAGCTTTGACAAAATCGAACCAAATGCGAACTCAAAAATTCCAGGTGAAACTAAAAGTCAAGACTCTGGAGTAAGAGCAGCAAAAAACAGATGAAGGCGACGTTCCGGAGGCGGCTCTCGATGTGACCGACGGGGCTCTTGGTAGCGAGAGAGGGAGAGTAAATTGAAGAAAAGAGGTCGCCTTTGTTCTTTTTCTGAAAGGTTCAGAGAGAGGGGGGAGGGAGAGGGGAGATGTGCGGGTTCGAACGGAGAGAGAAGTGGGTCCTAGACCACATGACGATCGCTGAGTAGGTTAGACACGCGGTGATGTGGAGGGGCCGGCCCACCTAACATTATCCACCTCTGGAGAGCATAATTAGCTAGAAAGGAGCTTCAAAAGCTGAGGATGGCAAGGTTCAAGCTTTTATTATATCTACATCAAAAACTAAACTAGTGTTCCAATCTATTAAGGTCCAGAAATGATTCCGTGAGATGGGTCTCGATTTTCCTTGACATAGATTTGTGCTTGCCACGTATGAATTCATGATTAGATCATTGCCAGGATTTTATGAGATCCAGTTGGCATATATCTCGCTATTTCCAGTACCCGTAATTAGTGGAGACAATATGGCTACCAACTTGTATAGAAGTTTTATCAAAGTTAAAAATTTTCTTTTTATTTTTCTTTAAAAGAACTCAATATGAAAAAACCTTACCAAAAATTGGCGTGTCTAACAGTTCGATAACATTTTCTTAAATATGAGTATTGGCAAATTAAATGAATCAAAATAGCCTATTATCAAATAAAAGTTGTTATTCAAAAAGATAATAACCATGTCGCCAAAGTTCCAATAAACTTTGCATTATATTAAAACAGATTTCCCCATTCACCAAACGATTTAGATTCATATCCTAAAATGATCCAAATTTATTTATCTTTTCGCCGTTTTTGCTAATGTATATTAAGTGACATGAGTAACCTATCTTAGAAGAGCAAAATTAGCTAGAAAGGAGTTTAGAAAGCTAAGGATGGTAAGGTTCAAGCTTTTATCATATCTACTTCAAAAACTAAATCGGTGTTCCAATATGTAATTAAGAGGCTTCTAATGCAGGCTGCCAGAGAAACAGGCGCATTTAAGGAAGCTAAGGACAAGCTCGATAGGCGAGTAGAAGATTTAACGTGGCGGTTAGAATTTGAAAAGCAGTTGAGGGTACAGTTTCGGATGAAACTTCAAGACAAACTCAGATCATGTAACATATGCAAGATGGGGGCAGCCACATCCCAATAGTTAGATAATCTTATTTATTATTATAGTTTTCTTTTTTCTTTTTTTTAGTTGGTCATACTCCATTCTTACTTTAACTTTGATCGGTCTTACTCTACTCCTACTTTAACTCTCACTCTTAGACTTTTGTCGTACTTCCTTACATGATATAGGAGTTGAAACCCACCTGATACTAAATCGTCCCCATTCAACTCTCTTGAAAAAGTGGGAAGGATGGTCATTGGAGCAAACCTTAGTGGTTTTGTTATTATAGTTCATGGCATAACAAATAGAGATCTCAAAATTTAGTAATCTCTCATCAGTTTAGTTAGATTAGCTTTGCCAGGATTTTTCTGATGTAGAGTAGACAAGGGAAGGAAATCCTTTTGTTCATTTCTCTGTTGCTGGAGATGCCAAATTTACAGCAAACGTGTCGCCTGAAACGATGTGTAGCACAAGGGAGGAATGTTTGATTAGTTCACGGGCACATAGGACCCACAAGTATATTTCTTTTTAGTACCGAGGAGCATGGGTTTTGGTAAATTATTTTGTACACATAGAGCTACTCTACAAGGGGTACATATTCATCTTTCTGGAGCCGCAAGCATAAAGGGCATGTTGAAGGGACACACCATCGCTGAGATTATCGAAGAGCTAAGATAATATGATCATTGAAGGCGATTATTTTGCACTCTCTTTCATTAGGGGTTGATGATACCATCATCACAACTTAGGACTGGGACTGAAAATGTGACTATTGACTACATATTGCCTAGAAATATTTAGGAGTTAGGCTTCAGGGATATTACGTTGTCATATAATATGAATTTATTTTATTGATTAGATGAGTCACCGAGGGTACGTTGTTCACTAAGGGATAAGACAAATTAGAAATGATGCTTAGAATAGTAATAGGACATTACTATGTCTTGTGCCCATACATTAGGCTACTTGAGACGGATTCTCCCAAAATTGCAATGCTCAAGATTGCATAGATAGCTCTCTTCTTCCATTAGGCTTTAGTGTTCATGGTCCGAACCCACGAAGTCCAAGTGAGACCGGCCTCTGGAAAATCATATTCACCCTGGATATATTCAGGTTAATTTATAATTTTTGGCAATGTAGCTAAAATTGCGATTTGGCTTGTAAAATCTTACCCCCCTTGGATTGATTCAGGTTAATTTATAGTTCAATCCCACGTAGTTAAATCGTAATATGGCTCGCAAAATCATACAATTTTGCGAGCCAAATCATGGAAATCGAGTCAACTCTCTGCAAAATTGCGAATTGGGTGAGCTCGAAAATGAAATCGCGCGTTCACTTGGTAAAATTGCAAGTCGATCGTTGGGCTGGCTTATATCCCTCCAGTGCTTGTTATGTGGAATTTACAGGCTTTTTTTAGGCCCAAAAGCAAATGAGACAACACAGCCCATGTTAAGGTGTAATGAAACGGTTCGTTTCATTATTATCGGTGAAACCTAACCTCTGTAGACAAAGAAAAACACATTCTAAGGGGAAAATAACACAAATAATTCTTGAATTTTAACCCAATGTGTAATTTAGTTTTTGAACTTTTAATTTACTCAATGTGGTCCATGAAATTTAGCTCAATGTATAATGTGGTTTTTGAACTTTTGATATATGTCAATGTAATCCATAAATAGTATGAAAAAAACTCAATATAGTCTCTATTCTTAAATTAATAGAAGGACTATATTGAACTTCTGCTATAATGGCCATGACCTGTCACTTGATAGAACGAGGATTATTACAAAATGAACAATGAAAAAGGAGAATAAACACATGTGAAATATATTAAGTTCATTGATATATGGCCACAAGACAATGTAACTAGTTTGATTTAGAACCAGACCTAAGTGCAATTTTTCAGATTTTCAGCCCGCATGATGACATATGTATACGCTTTTTATAAATAATGCAATCACAGAACTTCATGCTCATGCGAAACAAAGATTGGTTCTCATTATTTTGAGCATATTTATGGATATATGCATATCCGCCAAACCTCAAAACTAGCATCCGCAGGAGCTTATTTTATATAGTCTAAATAATTAGAGATCTTTTAAAGTGGTGGCCCTCGCGGTGCGGACAAATTTCTACACTCGTCAAACAGCTTAATTGATAGGAAATGAAAGATCACGATCACAACGAAAGCAACTAAAAAGTAATGCATGATACACATCTTGCCACCACGTCCCGCAAAACCACCGTTCCCCTCCTTCCTTTATTTCAGTTGTAGTTGGTCAATGGACGGAAGTTTAATTGTTAATCTTGACCGTTGTGTAGATTGTATGAATTTTCATTCAAAGATCGAGTCACCAACTATCAAAATTCAAAGTGGGAATGAGGCTTTCTCAGCGCTCTTTAGATTCTATTCTTGTTCCTCCCTTTCTTATTCATCAATCGACACAGACTTTTTGGAGAGTCACGATTCAAAACTTAGCTATTCAGTGGTTAAGCATTTATTCGGAGACTTCTCGTTGATCAACGAGGGTTTGGAGAAATAAGTTAGAAGAAGGGGAAAAATAACCTCAGTTGGTTTCATAGATCTGCATTTCATATGAAGTTCTTGTATATTTTGTTGGAAACGTTTTAAAATAAAGGCGACAATGCAAGTTGATTTGAATAAGATGCAAGGTCATGGTTTCCTCGGTTGGGAGAAGTTTCTTCCGATTGTCTTCTGCAGTGCGATATCCATCACCCTTCAGAAATATATAGCCTTTACTTTTACCTTCTTTTAGAAAGTACCTTCTCTCATGCACAGCTACACGTGCGTAACTGCATCCACTCTCTTTGTATACATACGTATTAAGAGAGTTACATAAACTGAGTACTATTTCTCACGCTTTCGGGACAAAAATGCAGCACCTTCCTGTTATTGTATGTTTCCTCATTTGTGATTTCGAATCTTACCTGTGGATTTTGCCAAAAAAAATGAAGTTGGATTTCTTAAACGAGTCCTAGAGATTACCGATCCCATTCTAGTTCAAGAATTAGAGAGCAGTGTCGGCCAAAGCAGAAAGAGTACAATCCAAAATTGTCTGCTGATGATCTACAAAATTGGGATCGCCTGCTCAGTTGGAGTCCCAAGAGAGCGAATGAGCATCACAGATGTAACAGCTCAACTATGTTCGATTAGGGACAGACTTTACGCAGCTGGCTTATGAGGATAGGAGATATACCAAGCAGTAAGTTTTTTTAGTACATCCTGCAAATCATGCCAAACTGAACCACTTACGCATTGACAAGCACCTGACTTTACGCATTTTTTTCTTTTTTCATATCTAGATAAACTCAATTGTCTGATAATTCGAAGATGGAGCCATGGAAGTAATAAAATCATCATGCAGAACCAAAGTGGCTTGGAAAAATAGTGAAGCCATCCGATGAACCAAAGTGGCTTGGAACCCCTATGGCATAAGGGAACCTTTAGTTGACTCTAATTCAGTGACAATGTCTTCGTCCTCCGGGAGGCAGGGAGACGTGGCAGAAGGTCTTCATCTCTGATGCAAATGTGGGACAACTGCTTCTCTAACGTGTTGTGAGGTTGGCGAATCGAGTTCTGATGTAGAACATGAATAGTTTAGACCGTGAAGAACATAGGTGTATTTCATTATTCCTTTAAGACGAAAGTTGGCATGTGAGAGGAGAACGAAGT
This sequence comes from Eucalyptus victrix, assembly GCA_016097545.1. Lineage (NCBI taxonomy): Eukaryota > Viridiplantae > Streptophyta > Magnoliopsida > Myrtales > Myrtaceae > Eucalyptus > Eucalyptus victrix. The sequence continues at coordinate 48,566,025 of CM027841.1, read as the reverse complement.
ATTAGGAATGATGCTGTCATCCATACAGCTGTACTGTATATCCGGATTATTGAAAAGAAAAAAACGCGTCTAAACAACTTCAAAGTAATTAGCATCTTGTTGCTATACCAATGTAGTTTAAATGCACACAAATTTGGACAAATTAAACTATCGACATATATTCATATTGATGGAAACTTCAGTTTGTTTTTTTATGAGGAGCAACTTGATGGTGTAACATGATAAAGTAAGATCCCTACTTTACAAGAATGTTCATTTGCTAAATTAAGCAGAAATCATGCGGTAATTCCTCTGAAAGAAGGATTTATGTTGGACTTTATATTTCTAAACAAAATCGCGCAATTTCCCATACTTCCAAGGGTTTATTGCTTCTGTGCTGTCTCAGTCGACAACTTTGACCAACACTTTTTTTTTTGCCTTCCTTCTTTAGAACATACAAGAATAAAATAAAACAGAAAAATAGTGAGAATAGATATTACAAGTAAATGTGTATAATGTATGTCTACATATAACATTCCCCACCCTACTGAATGTTCGAGAAGCTCGACGTTAGTACGTTACTGTGCCCTGGTCGCTGAATGAGGAACTGTCATTATTTTTCCATGAAAAAGAGGCGTTAGTGTGTGTGTGTGTGTGTTGGTACTTGACGGGTCTCGCAAGTTGAATGCTCTAATCCCGCGGACGAACGGAACATTTTCTTCCAGAGATTTGTTGGCCGCTAGTTTCTGTCTGCCGCAATGTGCTCCGATTCCACAAGGAGTAGACCGTGCAAAGCACGGGAAGCATCCATGACTCAGAAATCTGGAATTAGACGTTGACCGAGAAATCATGAAAATCGAATGCATCTGCTCGGTGGGTGCGGGTGGTCGCACTTCCAAATAATTGCTCCCGAGTAAAACTCTCTCGATGCGGATGGATCCGCTGGGAAGGTGTGGGAATGTACCCCCGTGCCCTTTTACTTTTTTTAAAAAAGGATTTTTTGTTGTGGCCTTAAAGCAATTAGTTCAGAAAATTCTATGGTTAAACAAAAATCATAAAAATCCTAAATTATGCCCACCATTGACACATTGACCCAGATTTTTTTTTTGGTGACATCAAAAATATCAAAATATGTAAATTGTGACACATTTACTCTAAACTTCTTTTTTTATAATATAAAAAAATTTTTAAACTTATACCTACGTGACATATTTAGCCTTTTTTTTGAACATTGGAAACAAGTTTTTAGTTGTTTTACGGGGAAGAAAGTTCTTCCCAAACCTACACCGGGGCAACGATGGTGGACTCAAAGTGTTCTCTTATTTTTAGCCTTCCAAATTAATTTTCATTTGTTTGTTGTGGAAAATCAATTTCGTTAATTCTATTTGTTCATGCAAAAAGTTAATTCTGCTGTAGAGAGCACGCCAAGAGAAATTCTTTCTCATTTTAAACAGCGGGGGGAGTCTAACCATTTGACCTTTCCGCCTTTCAAATTATTCCATTATGTTTTGGACAAAAAGGTTGGACCACATGTATGCATTCGCACCCTCGTTAGAGGTAAAGGTGTTAAAAGGGGTCATTGACCAAATTATGGACCCATTTATATTTAAATGGATCGTTAATGGGTCAAACCTTATTTTCTAAAGCACCCATAATGGGTTTTAAAATTAAAGAGAGTGAGATATATGAGTCTTAAATGGGTCAGCTCTACACCCATTTAAGACCCGTTTATCAACCCATTTATTTTCACCCAAAGCCAAAACCTCACAATCTCTTTCGTCTCTCTTTAACTTTACAATTTTTTAAAACCAAAATTATAATTATTTTTTTATTTTTCTTTCCTTTTTTTTTTTCTTTCTTATTCCTTTGGTTGCCGACATGGCGATGGCCGGCAGGCTCGAGCCTCGCCAATCAAGCGGCGAGACTCGAGCTTGAGCTTGCCGGATCTGGCAAGCCTCAAGCTCGCCGGCATCGGCAAGCCGGGCGAGCTCGAGGCTCGCCTGTGGTCGGCGACCGGCCAAAGAAGAAGAAGAAGAAAAAAGAAAAAAAGTTAAAAAAAAAAAAATTATATTTAAAAAATAAAAATAATTAAAATTCGATTTTTTAAAATAATTATTTTAAAAATTATAAAAATTGCCCATTAAATTTGTGTTGTATAAAATTATTTTAGCAATACCATAATATATATATATATATATATATATATATATATTTTATATGTATAATTAAGTTTAGTTAAATGGGTCGGATATGAGTTGGGTATGGGTCGGGTTGGGTATGGGTTGAAATTTTTGCATTGCAATAAACGGGTCATAAACGAGTTAAATAAGTCGATTTGGGTCGGACCATTTATGACCCGACCCAAACCCGACCTAACCCACCCGTTTAACGGGTCTAGTCAGAGGTCAGTGGGGCCGCAAAGGCCCTGGGTGAGATCTTCACGGCTGAAGGGGGCCGCCAGTGACCATCGGCGGCACAATGAAAAAGAAAAAAAAAAAAAAGGAAAATAAAAATTCAAAATTCAAAAATAATAAAAAAAATTTCAAAAAGAATTATAAAAATTATTCATGTTAGCATTGATTGTGCTATGTAGGACAACCAACGTCCACGTCAAAACAAAAATTTAAAACTAAATTGGCCAAAATTAATCGGAAGAACTTAATTAGTAAATTGCCAAAATGTTTATGATTGGATTAGTCAAATTCAAAGATTTAAGACTGAATTGGCACAAGTGCAACCGGTTTATGAGTTTTTTTTTTGTAATCCCCTAGAAGGCAAATGAGCATTAGCAAAGTCATAATTCAGTTGCATTCCATTGGGGAGAAACTTTTTACTACTTCTTTACTTACGGAGATGAGCTACAAATTCGTGATATTGAATTTATCTATGGCAATGTAGGCACACAAAGCATGCATATAGACTTTTTCCTATTATCAATTTGATTGAAGTAAATGATATTCCTATATTCCTATCTATGGTTGGGGGTTAAAAAAAAAAAACATCGTGCAATAGGAAGACTTAAGAATGTTTAATTACTGAACTGTAACCTGTTGGTCATCACAATCGCTAAATATATTTCCAACGGCGTAATTAGAAACCTAGTTAAAAGAAGTTTGCTTGAGCTGAAGATGAAGGAAAATATAGGTCTTCTTCCCTCGAGAATGTTTCTGGCCAGATTCTATTGTTTTTCCATTTTTTTTCTTTTTTTTTTTTAGCGGCCCCTTTACTTTTATGATGACCAAAAAGAAGTCTAGCAGAGAGTAAAAACAGATCAACCCAACAGGAAAAAAAAATAAAAAATGCCATTTCCTGGTTGTATGTTAAAACCTCAAGATCCGAAATTCACACAAAAAGTACAAAATAGAAAAGCACGTCATGGTGATTTTCACCTCCCATATAATTTAAATATAAAAAAAAATTGTGCCGTGTTATATGGTGTTGAAGATATGTTTGAATATTAAGTCGACCAAATGATAGTTGCTGTCTACTTTATAAGGAGTTGTTGGACTCCTTGTTTAAGTGGGATTCTCTAGAAGCAAAATTTCCTTAAACATCCCATAAATCAAAGGTCGGTAGGAGGAAATTTCTCCTGATTAGACTACCAAACTAAGCTTCTTTACAAATTGAACATGACTATCACACTTTAGCACGTGATGCGGGAGCATCCAATGTAGCTCCATCCACCAACTCGGAACCATTGATGTTTATCCAAGCCAAAAGAGAAATTGGGCATTATGTGCTTCGATGGATCATTTTCAATGAATAACTATCAATGGGAGACCATTCTAAATGTCTTGAATGACCAGTTGATGAAGTTTCAGAATGATTATTTTCTGGTCAAGGGAGGGGCTCGAATTTGAAGATTCAAGAATGCAGAAGGCCGAAGATTAAAGGCATTTACTTCCCGTGTTAATAAAGGCTTTTATTATGTTATTATGTGTGCAGTCCAAGAGTCGACGGTTTCGGTTTCTAGGCTATTAAGTTCTGTTTTTAATATGTATTAAGGTGTCAGTTTCTAGGCTATTAAGGTCTGTCTTTAATATGTATTAAGGTGTCGGTTCTAGGCTATTAAGGTCCGTTTTTAATATGTATTAACTCTAAAATCCTCCTATAAATAGGGGAAAACTCTGCAATGTAAGACACACGAATTTTATGAATGAAAATTGTGAGATTTCCTCTGCCCGAGTGAATTCCTTTTGAGAGTGGATAACTCCTTTCGGTTTCTTTATCCTTGGAGCCTAGATCACTCCTCGGTGGTGAACCAAGAAGCCCTTTATCCTTGGCTGGTGGAATCTTTAGGCCTTGGTGGTGAGCTTCTCCTATCCCGAAGTCCTTTATCCTTGGCTGGTGGAAGCTTTAGGCCTTGGTGGTGAACTTCGTAGATCTCGATCCTCATCCTTGGTTGGTGGCGCTGCCTTTATACCTTGGAAGGAGATTGTTTTTATCTGTTTTTATTCCTTTCCATTTCTTCCCCGTATACACTACTCCATACACTTAACCCCGAAAATCCCCTCTCAAAATTCTGTTCTAGAATCACTCAACCCATTACGCATCAAAATATTGGTATCAGAGCCAGGTTCAACTCATTTGAGTGATTCCTTTCTTTCTTTTGTTACAAATTCCTTATGGATGAACAAGTTCCTAGAGGCTTGACCTTGGAGCAAGCGCACAACGAAAGGCGAGATCGTGCAATCCAAAATCTTCAACAACAAATGGAGCGAGTCCTCAATCTTCTAGAGAATCCGGCGAGAGAAGGACAACCAGCAAGGCGTCCCAATGAACGGCGTCGGCGTGATGATTCTGAATCTCGTCAAAATTCTGATGTCGATTCCGAGTCCACTGGAGACAACCGAACGATTTTGCACTCTAGTGATTCTGAATCTCCAATTCGAAGACGAAGACGGAGAGGGAGGCATAAGGAGGATGAAAGAGACATTAAAGTGGAGGTCCCGAGTTTGACGGTAATCTTAATCCCGACGACTTTGTAGATTGGCTACACAAAACCGAACGAATTTTTGAATTCAAATCCTATTCGGATGAGAAGAAATGTAAGGTTGCTATCCTAAGGTTGACCAAATATGCTTCTCTATGGTGGGAGAATCTAAAGCATCAACGAGCAAGGGATGGAAAAGGGCGAATCAAGTCTTGGAAAAAACTCAAGAGGTTGATGAAGAAGAGGTTCTTGCCCGACAACTATAAGCAAGATCTCTTCCTCAAACTGAACTCCCTAAGACAACATGGGATGAGCGTTGAAGAATACATTCGTGAGTTTGAACAACTCAAAATGAGGAGTGAAGTTCCGAAGTTCCCGAGCAAACCATCGCTCGTTTTCTTGGCGGCATGAATCGAGAAATTGCTGATATGGTTGAACTTCAGCCGTATTGGTCCTTTGAAGACGTATGCAAGTTAGCCATAAAAGTGGAAAAACAATTGAAGAGCAAGAGGTTTTCCTCCGAACCTCAACAAGGGCGACATCCTATTTTAAGGGTGCTTCCTCAAGCAAGGGGGAGAGTTCGTCGACAAAAGACGAGGCAAGGGAAAGAATGCGAGCCTTCCAAAGAAGTCCAAAAGAAGTTTGAAGGTGATGCAAGGAAATGCTTTAAGTGCCATGGCTTTGGGCATTTACAAGCAAATTGTCCAAATCGGAGAGTTATGACTCTTCAAGAAATTGAGGAGATCAATTCGGCGCTTCAAGAGGCTGATGATAATGAAGACCAAAATATTTCCGAATCTGATCGGGAAGAAGAAGTTGTGGAGAAAGCTGATGATGGTGAGCTGTTGATCATTCGGAGAGCATTGCATGTTGAAGTTTCTCCTAATAATGAGCAAAGGGAGAATATATTTCACACGCGTTGCACTATTAATGGAAAGGTGTGTTCGGTGATCATTGATGGTGGGAGCTGCACCAATGTTGCTTCAACAACTCTTGTCGACAAATTGAAGCTTCCAACAACGAAACATCCTCAACCATACAAGCTCCAATGGCTCAATCAAGGGAATGAACTCAAGGTAACCAAACGTGTTCTTATATCATTTTCGATTGGGAAGAACTATCGAGATGAGGTTGTATGTGATGTGATTCCCATGGAGGCATGCCACTTGTTATTGGGTAGACCGTGGCAATTTGATATAAATGCTATGCATGACGGTCGGAAAAACACATACTCTTTTCGAAGGAACAAAAATGCATTACTCTTTTACCATTGAGCCCTTATTCGATACATAATAATCAACCTGGGGAGGGGAACACTTGTAAGGGAAATCTGTTCTTGAGTGAGACACGGGTTGAGAGAGCCATTAGCAAACAAAAGAATGTTTTTGCTTTGCTTGTGGTTGAGAAAAAGAGTGAGATAGAGCGACCCATACATCCAAAAATGCATTCCTTGTTGAAAAAATTTGCAGATGTGTTTCCGGACGATTTGCCACTTGGATTACCTCCCATAAGAGGTATTGAGCATCAAATTGATTTGATCCCCGGTGCTCCACTACCAAACAAGCCAGCTTATCGATGCAATCCGGAGGATACAAAGGAGTTGCAAAGACAAGTCAATGAACTTATTCTCAAAGGATACGTTCGAGAAAGCATGAGTCCCTGCTCTGCTTTCCGGCTCTTCTTGTGCCTAAGAAGGATGGTACATATCGGATGTGTGTTGATAGCCGGGCCATCAACAATATCACCATTAAGTATAGGTACCCTATACCTAGACTTGATGATATGCTAGATGAATTATATGGTTCTTCTGTGTTTTCAAAGATAGATTTGCGGAGTGGTTATCATCAAATCAGAATGCGAGAAGGTGATGAATGGAAGACAGCTTTCAAGACCAAGGGAGGCCTTTATGAGTGGTTGGTTATGCCATTCGGATTATCTAATGCTCCGAGTACCTTCATGAGACTTATGAACGAGGTTCTTCGTTCCTTTATTGGTCAATTTGTCGTTGTTTATTTCGACGATATTCTTGTTTATAGTAGGAATGAGGAGGAGCATATCTCTCATCTAACACAGGTCTTTAATGTCTTGAGAGAACGAAAACTATATGCTAAAATGGAGAAATGTGAGTTCTTCTCTCCAAGCATTGTGTTTCTTGGTTATGTGGTTTCCAAAGATGGAATCTCGTGATCAAGCCAAGGTAGAAGCTATGAAGACTTGGCCCGTTCCGAAATCTATTTCTGATGTAAGAAGTTTTCATGGACTTGTTTCTTTTTATCGACGGTTTGTCAAAAATTTTAGCACCGTCATGGCTCCTATAACTGAATGCATGAAGAATGGTGCTTTTGAATGGACAAAGACTGCTCAAAATGCCTTTGAGGTAATCAAGCAGAAACTTTGTGAGTCTCCTATTCTTGCACTTCCTGATTTTGATAAAGTATTTGAAGTTGAGTGTGATGCAAGCGGAGTTGGTATTGGTGCTGTTTTGGGGCAAGCGCAAAAACCATTGGCATATTTCAGCGAGAAGTTATCTGATTCCAAGAGGAATTATTCAACTCATGACAAAGAGTTCTATGCCATTGTCCGAGCTCTTGATAATTGGAGCCATTATTTGAGGCCAAAGCAATTTGTCCTTCATTCGATCATGAGGCGCTTAAGTTTATTAGTGGCCAACGCAAGCTTAATTCGAGACATGCAAAATGGGTAGAATTTCTTCAATCCTTTTCTTTTGTCTTGAAATATAAACCCGGGCACACTAATGTTGTAGCAGATGCTTTATCAAGAAGATATTCTATGCTTGCGGTTTTGGACTCTAGGATTCTCGGATTTCAATCAATGAAAGAACTTTATTCTGAAGATGCGGAGTTCTCATCCATCATCAACAATTGCAAACGAGGAGTTCAAGGTATATATTCATTGCAAGATGGGTTTCTTTTTAAAGGAAATCAATTATGTGTGCCAAAGAGTTCTTTTCGCGAATTGCTGATTCGAGAAGCGCATGGTGGAGGATTGGCTGGTCATTTTGGGATTAACAAAACTCTTGAGGTTCTTCAAGAGCATTTCTATTGGCCAAAGATGAGTGGAGATGTGCATGCTATCATCTCAAGGTGTGCAACTTGTCATAGATCAAAAAGTCATTTCCATCAAGGTTTGTATACTCCACTTCCGGTACCATTGCAGCCTTGGGAAGATGTTAGCATGGATTTCATTGTGGCTCTACCAAGAACTCAAAGAGGAAAAGATGCCATCATGGTGGTCGTTGATCGGTTCTCTAAAATGGCTCATTTCGTGCCATGTCACAAGACCAATGATGCATCTCATATTGCTGAATTATATTTCAAAGAGATTATCCGCATTCATGGAGTACCAAAGACCATTGTGTCGGATCGTGATTCCAAGTTCTTAAGCCACTTTTGGAGGACTCTATGGAGAATGCTTGGTACAAGACTCTTATTTAGCACGGCTTGTCATCCCCAAACTGATGGCCAAACGGAGGTAACAAATCGTACTCTAACCACTCTTCTTCGTGGTATGGTGAGCAAATCGTTGAAAGATTGGGATTTAAAGCTTGCGCATGCTGAATTTGCTTACAATCGATCGCCAAGTTATACTACTGGTCGATCGCCATTTGAAGTTGTGTATGGAATTAATCCTCTCACACCCATTGATTTGATTCCAATTCCGTCTAACTCTCAAGTGAGCTTTGATGGTAAGAAAAGAGCTGAGTCAATGAAGAAGCTCCATGAGCAAATTCGATCCAACATTGAAAAGGCCAACGAATCTTACAAGAAGAAAGCTAATCAACATCGCAAGAAGGCTCAATTTCAACCGGGCGACCTTGTATGGCTTCACTTGAGGAAGGAGAGATTTCCATTTCGTCGAAAGAACAAGCTCATGCCCAGAGCTGATGGTCCCTTTAAAGTTTTGGGGCGAATTGGTGACAATGCTTACAAGATTGACCTTCCGGGAGAGTTTGGAGTTTCAGCAACATTCAACGTGGGAGACCTTTCTCCTTACTTAGAGGATGAAAACCTTCTAGATTTGAGGACAAATCTCAAACAACCTGGGGAGGATGATGCGGGAGCATCCAATGTAGCTCCATCCACCAACTCGGAACCATTGATGTTTATCCAAGCCAAAAGAGAAATTGGGCATTATGTGCTTCGATGGATCATTTTCAATGAATAACTATCAATGGGAGACCATTCTAAATGTCTTGAATGACCAGTTGATGAAGTTTCAGAATGATTATTTTCTGGTCAAGGGAGGGGCTCGAATTTGAAGATTCAAGAATGCAGAAGGCCGAAGATTAAAGGCATTTACTTCCCGTGTTAATAAAGGCTTTTATTATGTTATTATGTGTGCAGTCCAAGAGTCGACGGTTTCGGTTTCTAGGCTATTAAGTTCTGTTTTTAATATGTATTAAGGTGTCGGTTTCTAGGCTATTAAGGTCTGTCTTTAATATGTATTAAGGTGTCAGTTTCTAGGCTATTAAGGTCCGTTTTTAATATGTATTAACTCTAAAATCCTCCTATAAATAGGGGAAAACTCTGCAATGTAAGACACACGAATTTTATGAATGAAAATTGTGAGATTTCCTCTGCCTGAGTGAATTCCTTTTGAGAGTGGATAACTCCTTTCGGTTTCTTTATCCTTGGAGCCTAGATCACTCCTCGGTGGTGAACCAAGAAGCCCTTTATCCTTGGCTGGTGGAATCTTTAGGCCTTGGTGGTGAGCTTCTCCTATCCCGAAGTCCTTTATCCTTGGCTGGTGGAAGCTTTAGGCCTTGGTGGTGAACTTCGTAGATCTCGATCCTCATCCTTGGTTGGTGGCGCTGCCTTTATACCTTGGAAGGAGATTGTTTTTATCTGTTTTTATTCCTTTCCATTTCTTCCCCGTATACACTACTCCATACACTTAACCCCGAAAATCCCCTCTCAAAATTCTGTTCTAGAATCACTCAACCCATCACGCATCAGCACGACTTTCCGTAAACTTTGCAAACAACTTTTTAGTTGGTTTCAAATTAAAATGCAGGGTAGAACTGACGAACTCAAGTCAATCAGTCACCAATTTGTCTACTTTATTCAAACCATGTCATATTCCTTTGCAATAATTTCCAATGTTTGGTGTGAAAATTTTTATTTCTTTAATTTATAATTTGTCGGTGTGAAAAGTTAATTCTATCGTTGAGAGAACGCTAAGAGGAATCGTGAAATTATTCTCGTTTTTAAGTTTTTTCAATTCTCTATCTATTTTGCAGATTAACCATGAGGTAATCAATAAATGACTTTTCACACCAAGAAACTCTTGTCACTTAGGTGGACAAAACACAACCGAATTAAGCATCCCATTACTCATCCCTTCTTAATCTCCCCCAAATCACCTCAGTCCACCTCTGCTTTAAGTTATGCAACCCGTTGGCTTTGTTTTTGCAAAGTTACAATTTGGTCCCTTCTTTTTTGCAATTGCAATTGATTAATAAGAAACCTAATTGAAAGAAATTTGCTTCAATTACGCATGAAGAAAAACATGGCACTTCTTTCCTGAAAATATTTCTAGCCCGGTTCTCTTTTTTCTCCACTTTTTTCTCGACGGCCATTCACTTTTATGATGACGGAAAAGAAGTCAAGCAAATGGAATAAAAAAATCAACCAAACAAAAACAATCACACCAATTTCCTGTGTGCGCTAAACCTTAATTTAATTTTACGGAATCCACATAGAAAATTTAAAAAGAATGTCGCGGTGTTCTTTTACCTCTTACATCATTAGAACATAAAAAGAATGTCATGTCATGTTATGTGGCATTATAGATAAATTTTAAATAATCGACCAAAGAGATAATTGTTGTGTACTTTAGAGTAGCGGTAGGACTTTTCATGTAAATCATGTCACACACCTTCCATAGTAATTTTCATTTGTTTGGTGAGGAATATCAATTGCCTTAATTTATAATTTGTCGGCGTGGGAAATTGATTTTGCCGTAGAGAGAATGCTAAGAGGAGTGACTACATTTTTCTTGCTTTTTCATTTTCTATAGTGCACTACCTATTTTGCAGATTAATCATAAAGGTAATCAATAAATGACTTTTGAGACCATAACAGAGAGGCCCTCCCCAAAATCCTAGAAAGGACTTACAGGGCCTTATGTTGGTGATAAATATTGTACTGGGTTGATTAGAAATCTGGAATTAGACTGCAGAAAAGGAACATCGAACTCACTGTGAACATCTTCTCTGCGAGGCTCATGACTGCGTGTTACGCAAGACGTGGAAGTCAGGAGTCAAGGCAGTGCCCGTCGAATCGGCCTAAGTTGTATAATGACCCTGTCCAATCCGCGAAAAAGGTCAAGCTTTCACAATAAACCTTCATCAACTTCTTTCTATGTTTGCTCCCGTTTGGAAAATCTGATATCAATTATTTGGTCCGGTCTGAATGCATGTGACTTCCTTGACGCTAACGGATGAAGTTGAGTTCCACAATTCTCTTAATGTTCGACTAATTAATTCTTGCACCGCGCTCTCATTATTTCTAAAATGAGTGATTGGGTAGAGGACAGTAAGACTATATCTACATATGGTTGGGGCTAAAAAGATAAACCATCGTACAATTAGACGACCACGGATGTTTGAATTAGTGAAACATATGACCTTTCGATCATCATAATAGTTAAACGTATTTCAAACACCAGATTGTTATGTGTCTGCATTTGTAACCGATTAATAAGAAACCTAATTGAAGAAATTTATGCATGAAGGAAAATATAGCACTTCTTTCCTGATGTTCCAGTCCACTAAACAAGGTCCTGGACTCCACGATCACCAGACATGAAAGTTGTTTTGGTATCTGGGAAGCTTCTTGTGGGAATAATCAGAAGCTGGAATTGTAGTGAAGCTACGTGTAAATTGGATCTTTACTCAACAATCATGAATGCCATGGTCAGTGATTGCCATCACCGTATGAAAGGAACTTCTTTTCTTTCTTCTAGTTGGTGTGAAAGATTTTAATCTCTCATAGGCATATAATGAAATTGCCGCTCATCGATGTTCGCTGATCTTAAGCCAGAGATTGGGGAGCTTAATTGATTTTCATCGGAATTTAAATTATATGCAATGGAAGAGGATGTGAGGACTTATTTTCTCCTCCTTTTCCCGTTGAGGACCGCAAACATAGTATTTTATTGCTTCCATGAGCCATTTCCCATACTTCCAAGATTTTATTGCTTCTGTTTTCGTCATTGTTGACCCGTCAATGGTCAACTTTGACCAACACTTTTTTTTCTTTACTTCTCCAGAAAATACATGTATAAAATTAAACCAGAAAAATAGGGAGAATGAATATTATTAGTAAATGTATAGTATATATCCGTACAGATATATCTATGTATAATTAACAATCTCCACCCTATTGCATATAATAATAATAAAATAAAAAAACATTAACAAGCGTGTCTCAAAGAAATTATTAACATATTTAATTAGAAATATTGTCAATTTTTAAAACTGAGAATGGAAAGCCATTGACCATACTTCGACGGAATATATGGTATGCAACAAGAGGAAAAGGAGTGATCAGTGAAATGACTGCGGTCGCTAATTGAATGTTTGAGAAGCTCAATGCGACTATGCCCCTAGTGGGTGAACGAGGGACTCCATAATTATATTTCGGGAAAATTTCAAAAAAGGGCCTCAAGTGCCCTTATTTTCTCAAATAAAGGCTCAAAGTGGATATTATTTTAAATAGGAGCCTGAAGTAGTTATATTTGTTTCAAATAAGAGCGTGGTTTTCCTTTTTTCTGGTTCTGCTTCCTTCTTTGTTGGTGGCTGGAAGAAGAACAAAAAAAAAAAAAGGCAAAAAAAGGAAAAGAAAAAAAGAAAAATGGAAAATCAGGCTTTTATTTGAAACAAGTATAACCACTTTAAACCCTTATTTGAAACACGGTCCACTTCGGTCCCTTATTTGAGAAAATAAAGACACTTGAGGCCATTTTTTGGAATTTTCCCTTATATTTCCACATGGGCTCAATTCCGTGATAAAAGAGGCCTTAAAATGAAAAAATATAGGTGACCAAGAGAGGTCTTTAAAGTCTTGCACTGCACTCTCAATATATCTAAAACGAGTGATCGTGCAGAGGAGGGTAAAGACAACCGGTCAGTGTTCCGTTAATGATCTTTCCTACATATCTACGCATGGCTGGGGCTAAGAAGATAAATTATCGTGCGATAGAAAGACCAACGGATGTTTGAATCATCGAGCCATGACCTTTTGATCATCATAAAGTCCAATGTATTTCCGACACCGGATTATTGATGTCCGTGTTTGTAACCAATTGATAAGAAACCTAATTGAACAGAATTTCCTTCAATCACGCACGAAGGAAAATATGCCACTTCTTTCCCGAGAAATATTTCTAAACGGATTCTCTTTTTTCCACTTTGCTTGACCACCCTCTACTACTATGATGACAAAAAAGAAGTCAACCAAATGGAATAAAAAAAAAAAAAACCAAACAGAAAAGACCACACCATTTTTTCGTGAGTGTTAAAACCTCAATTCGAGTATATGGAATCCATATAAAAAATACAAAATAGGAAAGAATGTCATGTCATATCATGTGGTGTTGCAGATAAGTTTTTGATAATCAACCAAAGAGATAATTTGTTGTGTACTTTAGACTAGTGGCAGGACTTTTTATGCAAAGCAGGTCATACTCCTTCCATAATAATTTTCATTTGTTTGGTGTGGAAAATCATTTTCCTTCATTTATAATTTGTTGGCGTGGGAAATTGATTGTGCCGTAGAGAGAACGTTAAGAGGAGTGATTACGTTTTTTCTTGTTCTTCAGATTTTTCAATGCGCACCTATTGTGCAGATTAATCATGAAGGTAATCAATAAATGACTTTTGAGCTCAAAATAGGAGGCTCTCTCCAAAATCCTAGGAAGAACTTACAGGGGCCCTTACGTTGGTGACAGAGATTGTACTGAGTTGATTAGGAAAGCTGGCTGTTGAGGACCTCTTATTGAGGTCTGTGTATCGATAAAAAAAATTAATAGCGACCGTTGGCATTGATTTGTTCATCCATTTACTTAGAGCCTTAACGAAATTTAATTTTTTTTTTATGATCCTGTATGATTATTAACATAAACGATCCGATTCTGTTAGATATGTCTCAAGTTGAGCCTGAAAATGAAAGTTTTCTAATTCAAATAGATTTTCTATTTTGAATAGGTTTCCTAATGGAATGGTTTTCCTAGTTAGAGAAGATTTCCTAAAAAGAAGTTTCCTATTTTGGATTTGATTCTTGTATAAGGAGTTGAGACCGAAAGAATCAAAACTTTTCAGAGCCACCTTTTTGTAATTCTTGATTTTTATAGTTGATTTTTCTTTCCTCCTCCCCGTAGTTTTTTCCCTCAAAGGTTTCCATGTAAAATCTGGTATTCTTTTATACTTCTCAATTTCAATTTCATTTTAGTTTCCGCATTTGCCATAATAGATTCAATAAAATCGATAAAATTTTTTATTGTAATTGGAAATTTCTTCAAAAATACTTTAACATTAATAATGACTATAGACTAATTTGTATATATCATCAAACATTTTAAATTTTTATCTTCAGCAATTTAAATTTGATTAAATTATTAGCATTGATGTTTCAATCTCATCTGCAAGCTCTTAATTGGGCGATTGTTACTTGGCGAGTAAATAGAGAAAGAGCTTAATAATGAAAAAATAATAAGCAATTGTTAATTAGCGGAAAAAGTGTCAAAAAATTTTTAAACCGATTGCATTAGTATCAATTTAGTCATAATCTTTTTAGTTGTGTTAATTTAATCATAAACCTTTTGATCTGGAGCCAATTAAGTTATTTGGTTAATTTTAGCTAGATATTGCTAACCTGGATGCCGGTTGGCTGATGTTGACATTTTAAAATCATATTTTAATAATTTTCAAATTTTCAAATTTTTTGTATATTTACTTTTTTTCTTCCTCTTTCCTCCGGTGGCTAGCACGGCCATGTCTGTCGAGGGTTGGCCTCGCCTGAGCGAGGATGGCCCTCGCCATCACAAACAAGGCTGCCCTCTCTAGATCTGGCAAGACCAGGCATCGCTTGCGCCAACCCTCGCCCAGGCAACGCTTGGCGAGGCTGCCCTCGCTCAACCCAATCTTCTGTCCAATTGCCGTTGAGTCAGAGGACAGAGAATCGTAACATGCTCAAGACTACGGCAGAGAGAGCAGGGAAATGGTGGAAGATCTATTCGAAGGTTTACCGCCACCTTCTTCGAACCCACAAGAGGCCCAAACTCGAGAAAAAGAGCAGCAAGAAGGAGGAGCAGGAGGCGTTCTACAAAGTCCCTCTTCTTCTTCTCGCATAAAAGACAGAAAGCCCCATCCCCTGTTCCACCTCCACCTCCTGCTCTCAAGAGCGCCCTCAAGCGCCCCAAGTCCGATGAGCTCAACCCTCCAGGTACTCAAATTTTCTGTCCAGATCTAGTGAGGGTGACGTTGCTGGTGAGAAGGGAAAAAAGAGAAAAAAAAGAAGAACAAAATTAAAAAATTATTAAAAAATTATTTAAAATATCCACGTCGCGCTGACCGTCAACACGGCATCCATGTCAGCAATATCCAGTAAAATTAACTGGAATGATTGAATTGGCTCTAGGTCAAAAGGTTTAGAACTAAATTAGTATCATTAAAAAGTTCATAATTAAATCGGCACCCTAGGACTTTTGCGACACTTATCCTTTAGTTAACAAGGGAGATTTAGGGCGCTCATAACAACGTTTCTATTTCTCTATTCTCCGGAATAGGTTTGGAACAAAAATCCGTTTGGTAACGCAATTTCATTTTTCTATTTCTAGAATAAATTTCTATTTCAGAAATAGATTTGGAGTAGAAATCATAAGTTAAAATTTTTAGCTTTCCTATTTTTGAGATAGAAATGAGAAATCAAAACTTTCTTCATCATTCACTCTCGTCATCACCCGTTGCCATTTGCCGCTCGTAGGATGTCGAACGCCCGCCACCAGTCGCTGGTTGCCCACCACCAACCTTGGCCATTAGTCGCTCGCCACCGATTTCCGGCCATCAAATGTCGGCCGTCGGCCACTAGATTCTAGCCACTCGTCATCGACCACTAGTCACCGGATCTTGGACGCCCGTTGGTCGTTGGCCACTCATCGCCAACCATCAGACATCAGAGGCCCATCGACGATTGCCTGTCGGTCACCACCGGCCGTCAGATGTCGACCGTCGGACTTTGGTCATTGGCCACCCGTCATCGGACCCCGGACTTCGGATGTCGACCGTCAGACACTGGACTCTAACCACCTGTCGTTGATCGCCGAATGTCGAACGTCAGACTTCAGCCACCGAATGTCGGCCGTCGCGCTCCTAGAAATATAAATTTTATTCTTTTATCAAATGAATTTTACTTTAGAAATAGAAATTATGAATCATTATCAAACGCATTTCTTTGCTAAGAAACTCATCCATGAAATAGAAATTTATTTATATTCCATAAATTTTATCATGCGCGTCATTATTGTGGTACTCTTTTGAAGGTTTCTTTTTTTTTTTTCATATCTTAATTTTAATTAGGGATAAGTGTTGCGGAAGTCCTAAAACTTGTCACAAAAATGTATTTGAGTCCTAAAACTTGCAAAAAGTGCGAATAAGTCTTAAAACTTGTCAAAATGTTTCTTTTGAGTCCTAAAATTGACGTTGTCAATTTTATTAACGAAAAATGCTGATGTGGCGCTAACGTAATATATTAAATGATTTTTTATTTTCCAGCTGGTTTTTTAAATAATTTTTTATTCAATTTTTTTTAAATTATATTTAAAAACTAAAATTCAATTTTTAAAAACTATTAAAAAAAAGAAAAGGGTAGGAGTAGCCGGCCGCCCATCGTCGGAGGGGCCGGCGATGGTGGCCGGCCGTTGTCCGCCTAGGGTGAGGGCGCCTAGATTTAGGCATGCCGGCCCTCACGGGGGGCCGGTGACCATCGCCCGCCTTGGGCGAGGCCTCGCCGGCCCTCGCTTGGGGGTCGGTGAGCTGCTTGAATTTGGGTGAGCCCCACCGGCCCAAGGTGAGGGCCGCCGAGGCCTCGCCCAAGGCTGGCGACGGTCATCGGCCCCCAAGCGAGGGCTGCCGAGGCCTCGCCCAAGGCGGGCAATGGTCATCGACCCCCCATGAGGGCCAGCGTGCCTAGATCTAGGCGCCCTCGCCCGCGTTAGGCGCCCGGCCTTGCCCTAGTCAAGCGAACCACCATCACCGGCCCCTTCGGTGATGGGCGGCCGGCTCCTCCTACCCTTTTCTTTTTTTTTTTCTTTCTTTATTAATAGTTTTTAAAAAATAAATTTCATTTTTTAATATAAATTTTTTTAAAATTGAATAAAAATATTTTAAAAAGCCAGCTAGAAAATAAAAAAAAAATTTAAAATATCACGTCGGCATTTTCTGTCAATAAAACTGATGGCGTCGATTTTAGGACTCAAATAAAACATTTGGGATAAATGTTCCAGAAGTCTTAAAACTTGTCACGAAAATGCATTTCAGTCCTAAAACTTGCAAAAAGTGCCTTTAAGTCCTAAAATTTCTCAAATTTTTTCAAACGAGTCCTAAAATTGACACCGTTAGCATTTTCCGTTAAAAATGCTGATGTGGCATTTTAAATAATTTTTTATTTTACAAGTGTTTCTTTTAAAAAATCTTTATCCATTTTTTTTAAAAAAATAGATTTAAAAACTAAAAAATTAAATTTATTCTTATCTTATTTTCAACAAAAAAAAAAAAAGAAAAGTTAAAAAATTTATTTTTAAAATTGTTAAACAAAAAATCAGCGCAGCTCCTCTCCCCCCGCCGCCCGCACCACCGCCCCATCGCCGGAGGGGCCGAGCAACGGTCCTCGGCCCTGGGCGGGGGTGGCCGGGCCTCGCTGGCCCCAGGCGAGGGCCGGCGACCGTCGCTCGCCATGGGCGAGGCCTCGTCGGCCCTCGCTCAAGTTGGCGCGGGCGCCCAAATCCCGGGGCCGGTTGAGGCCTCACCCGGGGCCGACGAGGCCTCGCCCGGGGGCCGCGCGACGGTTGCCGGCCCTCGCCTGGGCCGGCGAGGCCTGGCCACCCCGCCCGGGCCGCCGGCGACCGTCACCCAGCCCCTCCGGCGATGGGCGGCGGCGGCGGGGGGGGGGGAGAGGAGCCGCTGTTTTTTTTTTAAATAAATATTTTAACTTTTTTTTAAAATTTTTTGGTGAAAATAAGATAAAATGAATAAATTTGACTTTTTTAGTTTTTTAGATCTATTTTTTAAATGAATAAAAATAATTAAAAAAATCCACGTGGAAAATAAAAAATTATTTAAAATGCCACGTCAGCATTTTTAACGAAAAGGCTAACGGCGTCGATTTTAGGACTCATTTGAAACAATTTGACAAGTTTTAGGATTTAAATGCACTTTTTGCAAGTTTTAGGACTGAAATGCATTTTCGTGACAAGTTTTAGGACTTATGGAACACTTATCCCAAAACATTTTGACAAGTTTTAAAACTTATTTGTACTTTTTGCAAGTTTTAGAACTCAAATGCATTTTGTGACAAGTTTTAGGACTTCTACAGCACTTATCCATTTTAATTATTAGATTTCCTTTATTCATTACATTTAGAATCAAGCTAGTAAGATCCATCGGAGATAAAAAGATAAACAAAATATCAAATCTTAGAACTATAGTATATTTATCTATCCATATTAAATCTATAAGGGAGAGACTCCTCTTTTGACATCTCAACTTAAATTACCTCAAAAAATTAATAAATACACAAATCAATTTTAAATGAATTCATGTCCAACATTTGAAAATGACCACCACTCTCCACTACACTTGAGTCTCCACTATCTAAATGCGGTTACTTAATTGTCGGCAAAAGAACACCCTAAGTGCCAAAACTTGGCACAAAAGGGCACTTAAGTGTCAAAAATTAAGAAAATGACATTTAAGTGCCACTTTATTTTAAAAAATGAGATACTTGAGTGTCACCTTCGGTGAACCTTGCCGGAAATCCTAGGTGACAATTAAATATTAATATTGCTTGCCTATGTGGCTTGCTAGAGTTGACTCAACTTTGACTCACCTAAAACGATACTATTTCCATAGTTGGCCAAAATAAAAGCCCTAAATTAGCCAAAACGACATCATCTCCCCAATTGGCCCAAATCTAAAACCCTAAATTGGCCAAAATCCCCATTGAAGCACTCGAACCTTATTCCCAAACCCTAATTTCAATTTGCCCCAAATTCCACCGCTGAATATTGGAAATGGAGAGCAGGATTTTCAATAGCGGCTCAAATTCCTCTCACTTAAGCGAAGCAAAAGGCGAGAGTTTTTGTTTTTATGGGTCGAGTCCAAGAAGAATATCTTGGACTCGAATGAATCTCGAGAGAAGATTCTATGGATGCGCTTAATATAGAGAATGGTCGAAGTGCAAATACTTCAAATGGGTCGATGTGAAATTCTCTCATCGAGCCACATAGGTGATATTGGACCTACTTGATGGACGGCATCAACCTCCATCTACACTTATAGACAACTTGGATGATGTTAACTCAACGCAAGCTCAAGCATCTTCGGCTAACCATTTGAAGAATGAAGTTTCAAGGATGAAAATTAAACTGAAGTGTTACCAAGCGTTTATTGTGATGTTGCTTTGTTATCTATCCTACTTTATGATGAAATGTAAAACACTTGAAGATAAGAAGAAGTTTCCTTGATTGCCATAGTTGTAAATAAGTGGATAAATGTAATTATTTTGGATCAAATGTAGGCTTTTTTTTTTTTTTTAAAGATGAGAAGAAGTTTGTATTGTTCACAAGATTATTGTGGCTTTGTTGTTATTTGTGCTGTTATATATATTGTGAGTTACTTCTTACGCTTGTGGGGAGGTCAAGGAAATGAATGAATGAATGAGATACTGCTTGTACTATATTTTTGTTTGTTCTTGAATATAAACCGGTAATGATGGATGTGTGTTGGGTTAATGTGTTGTGGTGGTTTTTTTATTTGAACTGAATATAAACCAGCAGCAAACATTGAATTGAATGGAGTTGCCACATGGTGAATTGAATATAAACATAAACTAGTAGCTTCTCTGGTTTGTTACAAAACCAACATATACATAAGATAGACACGAGTGATTATTGGAGTGTCATATGTTGTATTTGATGATCACTTAAGTGTCAGTCATGATGAAAAAAATGATCACTTAAGTGTCAAGTGATTATTAAAAGTGATTAATTAAGTGTCACTCGTGATCAAAAGTAAACACTTAAGTGCCAAGTTTTTTTTTTTTTAATGTAATCAGATAGTGTCAATTATTTTGTAAGTTCCTCTAAAAATTGCACCAGCCACCAGCCATTACTAACAACCACCACTGCCCACCATTGGCCACTACTGGCCACCAGTCACACCAAATATCCCAACCACCACCTCGAGTCACCACCAGTCACTACTGTGCTGGTGGTGTGTTGTTGTAGAAGGTGTTGATGCAAGCTGAGCCTTGTACCAACTTGCATTAGCACCACTTGGTACAACCAGATGTAGCATGAGCCCCAAACCTAACCCTTACAATAGACCCACCACCACCAAACATCACCAACTACCACCACTAGCCACACCAACACCTTAGCCACCACACTAGCATGCAGCCACCACTAGTAGCCACTGTACTAATGGTGGGTGGTGGGTCTGCTACAAAAGATGCTGGTGCAAGTTGAGCCTTACACCAACACCACTTAGTACAAGATGTATACACTGTACATTGCAACACGAGCCCCCAACCTAACCCCCACAATAGACCCACCACCACCAGGCTTCACCAACTACCACCACTAGCCACACCAGCACCCTAGCCACCACCACCACTAGCAAGTAAAAGTAGAATCCAAAGAATGAAAAATGCAAAAAAAAAAAAAAAAATTGACAAATAGTAAGATCGTTCCATTGATATTGAACTTAAGTCTCACAAACTCAATAACAAACTAAAATAAAACAAAACTATCCATAGCAAGTTATAAACAAAATTGACTCCTAAGCCTCATAAACCCTATCTCGTCCCATCTTTATCAATCAATATGCACAACACCCCTTGTTCATGCTCCTTTTGATAGACCTTTCATTTGATTCATAATTCTTATACTCTTTCTAACTAGACATACAACTTCTTCTTCAATTGTCTCAGGATGCATTAATTTTGATGGAACTGCAATTGTCCCAAGCTGAACTAATTTAGAAGGAGCTGCAATTGTCCTAGGCTGAACTAATTCAAATGGACTTGTAACTGGGTTCTTACTCTTCTTTCTTATTAGCATAGTCAATGTCTTCTTCTTTGTTGGTGCAGCCATTGATTCTTGAGTTAGACCTTGAGATATAAGAACCTCCAAACTTTTCTCGGACTACAAAAAGACAACTAAATTGTCAACAAAATTTTACATCATAAATTAAATTAAATTAAATGTAGCCAATAAAACTTACATTAAGAATGACTGTTTTAGTACGTTCATCTGTATAAAGGCCATAACCATATTGTCTTAGTCTCTTCCCAAGAGTCCCTCTTGTTCGAAGGGGAATGTCATTTTAAGGTACTTGTGATTTGCTAACCCTCTTCTCGCCTATAATTTTTGGGCCCTTGTTTTGCCCCTTCAACTACACCAGGAGCTTTTTTCAGCCAATTCTTAAGTTGGGCGTTTTCTAGATAGCCTTCTTGTAGTTGGCCCTTGACTTGACTTTCTTCTAATTGTTCTTCTATCTAGTCCTTTAGCTTCGGTGACACCTTTTGTTGGCTTTTGTGGTGGCTCATGTGGTGACCCTTGTAGTGACCTTTGTGGTAACCTTTGTGATGACTCTTGTGGTAGCCTTTCAGTTGGCCTCTCTATTGGTAGTTGAGCTCCAACTTGCCTTTTTCAAACCTGAGAAAGAGGCAAAAAATATCATAAATATAATATCGGCTCATATAATACGAAAATGAAAACAAAACACGAAATTTTGAACTTACTAGGTATTTTTTTCTCTGCTGTTGAATAACAGTCGACATAACTGGCCCTTTAGCTACTTTGACCAATCCTTCAACTGGCCATCTTCTACCTTACCTTCTTCGAACAAACCCTTCAATTTCAGGTACAACAAGGGCTTCGACCAATCCCTCATGTGTCATTCTTGTGACTTGACAAAGACATTACATATAAGACTAGTTGTATCTATACACATTTCTAATAAGTTATAAAGCAACATAAATAAAAATGTCATGACTTACTAGGTTTCTTGTCGTCAACTTACTTTGCCCTTCTGTTTGCCCTTCTCTAATTGTCCCTTCACTAGGGCTTTCAGCTACCCCTAACTGTTCTTGCTGATTCCTTAATTGACAACATTTAATATTGTGCTCTACTATGTGACAATAAGAACATGTCATATTTGCACTTGTCCTATTCATCATTTGCTAACCCGAGACCTCCCCCTTCACCATTCTTTGTTTTCGTTTTGGCCTTCTTATTTTTTTCTTCAATGGCAAATGTTGAGGTGCTTCACAATCTGTTGGCTTTCAAAACTTGTAACTTCTGATTGGCTGCATATTGAATTGGTACGAAGCAAGATATTTCGATTTCTTGTACCAATCATCAATGTAATCCTTTGTGTTATGGCCTTTCAACTAGATGACACATATGACATGTGCACAAGGAATTCCACTCAATTGCCATGCTCTACATAAACACTTCTCCGTACCTAAATAGAAAACATATTTATCGAAATCCTTCATTATCTCATATCCTTCATCCACATTCTTAATGGGATGACAATATCTACTTGCAGCAAGTTCTCATCCAATTTCTTGGCAATTCTAGGACCACATTGCCTAGTCTACTTTGTTGTCTCATATCTTTGTTTATGCAGCCGAGTCATGACCATAACCTTTATATCTTTAAGCATTGAGATAATTAGTTTGCATTTGGCATACATATCTTCCTATTGAATGATTCACATATGTTGTTGTCGATGTTATCGCACTTGAATTCCGTTGAAGAACATCCGGTGCTAATGCTTCGGTTCTGTTTGGAATAGTGCAATAGAACATTTCTTTGTCAACTAAAGCAATTATTCTTTGGTCATTCTAAAGTCAGCTATATCCGTGCTCTTTGCTAGCTGCCAAAATTGTGATTGCAGCTTATCCCATTTATAGGTCTTTGCCCAATTTACGTATATGTACCATGTGCACATTCGATATTCGACATAAGGCAATAACTCAGCTACTGCCGAAACCAGTCCCTGCAATAATTCAAAATAAGAAATGTAAGCAAATAACATGTTCATATCAAAAAGCAAACAATTGATTAAATTTTTCAAAAAGCAAACATTACCTTTTGTTGATCGCTCATGAACACCCACCCTTCTCCATTTGTTATCTCTAGGTAAGTTATCAGATTTTCAGGAACTAAGACCAATTGTGTCACGCCCCGATCCTCGGGCACGCACACATCCTTCTACTTGGTCGATTTTTAAATGCGATATCCCAGGACAATGTATCGCCGACCCTTTCAATTTATTATGCACATGCGGAAGCAGTTATAAATCCCGGACAATAAAACAATGGGATAGAAAAGTAGGGCCATATTTTCCATATTGAAATTTATAACCAAACTTTTATACAAAACACAAACCAATTCATAACTATTCACTTCAAAAGAAATTCTCAAAAGAAGATGGACTCTCAGCCCATCTAGGCCATACTCAAGGCCCCTCTCAGGATTATCTTCTTCTTCCAAAAATCCTTCTCTTTAAGTTTTACCTCCGAGTTCTCCTTCTTAGATTCCTCCTCAGCTCCTCATCGGGGTCCTGAAATGTTTTTCCCCAAACTGGGATGAGACTACGTCTCAGCGAGTTCTACCCCACTAAGCCCAATTAGTAAACTATTATACTATAGGCTGCCTATACACGCATAGGGCAGAAGACGTACCTTGGCCTCGTATTCCACCTGCAAGTCAGTACAATTCATAATAGGCACTCAAACAATCATATCACTGATCGAAGTATCGATCAAATCGACCTAGTCGATTATATGTCAGGAAGACCATTCATGATCATCTCCATTCAATCATTCAATTCACAACATCCAACCAGGGCAATGAATCACATCAAGTCACACTCAGATCGAATCATCGATCAAATCGACCTAGTCGATTACCAGCCAACAAGACCACTCACGATCATTTCTAATCAATCAATCAATCCACGACATCAAATCAAAACAATGATCAATCGACCTAGTCGATTACATGTCATTCGGACCATTTCCCGGTCATTCAAGCTATTGCTATACAGTCATAACTGATAGAACCAATCACCGAGCCACGTGCATTCTCCGGCGATATCCCTTATCACCGAGCCACGTGCATTCTCCGAGGTGATGGAACCGATCATCGAGCCACGTGCATTCTCCGAGGTAATACATTAATTTACCGAGCCCACGTGCCCTTTAAAATGCCAAATATACTCATTGGGACCACGTGCCTTCTCCGAGGTAATGCATCAAATTACCGAGCCCACGTGTCCTTTTAGATGCCAAATGTACTCACTGGGACCACGTGCCTTCTCCGAGGTAATGCATCAAATTACCGAGCCCACGTGTCCTTTTAGATGCCAAATGTACTCACTGGGACCACGTGCCTTCTCCGAGGTAATGCATCAAATTACCGAGCCCACGTGTCCTTTTAGATGCCAAATGTACTCATTGGGACCACGTGCATTCTCCGAGGTAATGCATCAAATTACCGAGCCCACGTGTCCTTTTAGATGCCACACTTAATCACCGAGCCACATGCATTCTCCAAGGCGACATACTTCGTCACCGAGCCATGTGCATTCTCCGAGGTGATATATCTAATCATCAAGCCCCGTGCCTTTCATGAAGATTCATGCCATTTCTAAAGTAATTATCCACAATTAAATCATTTCGAAATAATTTAAAGCTTAATTAAATAAACGGACTGCGCCACGACGATCAGCACGAGATTTCAGTCGTCGGCCATCTCAAACTTAATTTCCGAAAAATAAATAATTAATTAATTAATTTCGAAAATTATTATTTAATATTAAAAATTCCGTTTAGCTCAAAATAAGGTCCAATTAAATAAACGGACTTCACCACGGTCATCAGCATAATTTTCCGGTCACGGGCCATCCCAGTTGAATTTTCAGGAAATAAATAAATAATTAATTAATTTTGAAAATTAATTAATATTAAAAATTCAATTTAGCTTAAAATAAAGTCCGATCAAATAAATGGACTTCGCCACAATCATCAGCATAATATTCCGGTTCCAGACCATCTCCCTTGAATTTTCGGAAAATAAATAATTATTTAATTTAATTCCGAAAATTAATATTTAAATGCCAAAAATCCCACTTAGGCCCGAATCATCAAATTGAAGCTCAATTAGGGGTCGGAAAATTCCCGAGATACTCCCAATAAATAGTAGACCACGTCTACTTGTTAATTGCACAATCAATTTATCTAAATCGCATCACAATTGGCTAATAATTGCTAATTACTTCTAATCTAACAACATAAACATAATTAATTAAAACTAAACCAACCTAAAGCATAATTAGCCAACTAATCTAGGATTAGTGAGATTACTCACCAAATCGCGCGCAAATCGGATCAATCCGACGGCGGCGACGCGAGGAACAATTCTTCCCAAAGCGCGGCTCGGGTTCGGGGCCGGGAAACGGCCCAAAACGGCCTTGAACAGTGCTGGAAACCCATTTTTCCAGCCACTGTTCTTGGCTGGACAAAGCTCGTCCGGCGGCTAGGGCGGCGAGGGGAGGCCGGCGGAGGGTGAGGGGGAAGCCGGGAAGGTCCGACGGGTCGAACGGCGGCCGAAGGGTGGCCGGACGGGGCGGAATGGGGGCTGGGTCGGCTGGATCGCGCGGAGGGAGGAGCGGCAGCAGCGACGGGCGCGAGCGGACCGCACGGCGTGCGCGGGCGTGCGTCGCGGGTGCGGGCGGTCCGGCTCTGGCGCGGCGGCGACGGCTTCGGCGAGCTGCGCTGTCTTCCTCTTCCTGGTTCGCTGGTTCGCACAAATAAGAAGGAAGAAGAAGAAGTCGGTTCCGAGGGAGAAGGGGAGAAGAGAGAGGAGAGAGAAGAAGAGATAAGAGAGAGAGGAGGGGAGATAAGCATTGACTGGTCAAGGGGAAAAAGAGAGAGAGAAAGTGGGCGGTGGGGGTGTTCGCACGGATGGGAGGGGAGAGGAGAGAAGAGAGAGAAAAGAAGAGAGAGAAAAGAGAGAAAAGAAAAGAGAATGGAGAGAGAGAAAAAGAAAAAAGTAAATAACATTACTTTTCCTATTGAATTTTCTTCTCTTTCCCTTTTTATTTTCTTTTTGATCTTCAATTTTCCTCCGATAATTTCTTTATTGAAATTTCGGACCCGTCAATAAATTGACGAGCGATGAGACAGGATCCTATTTATCCAGTCAAATTAAAACCCGAAAATCTGGATGTCACAAATTGTCCTTGTTCTTTGCCCTCACAACAACCTAAGTCAGTGGAAATATTTGGTTATTTACATCTCTTTCAATCGCCGCTAGCGATTCTCCTTGGCACAAGCCCTTTAAGAAATAGCCATCCAATCTTATAGTCCATCTAGAACTAGATAAAAATCCCCGTCTGCATGCATCGAAGCACACATAGAATTTATCAAACTTGGTCCCACTATCAAGAAGTGGTCTCTCCATGATCTCTACATACACTCTACTTGAAGGGTTTTGTAGCTTACACTCCTAAGTATAATCCCACACCTGCTCATATTCGTTACTGTACTAACCAATGAGTATCCTCATCACATTTTGCTTCGATCTTTTGCACTGATTTTTGAATACACTAATGCCGACATGCTCTTTCACCAGCATCCTAAACTTAGTACTCTTCATCTCGGGGATTAGCTTGATCAGATCCAAGTAGTGCTTGGACAATAATGCACTTGTTACCTTTTTGTTTTCAAAATCAATGGAACAAGTGTATTCCTCTTGGTAGGCTCTAATTTGGAAGGATCCACTTCTCCTAATAAACACGCCGTAGATCTTTCATGGACAATTTTGCTGTGAACACCTAGCTCTTATAAATGTCTTAGTGTTTCGAATGAAGTCAATATTCCTTTGTGCAACAATGGAATTCTTCAGTATAGCTTTCCTAAATTGTTTTGTATTTTGGAATTTCATACCTATCGACAAAGTAAGAGAGGCAACGAATGGATCATAGGAATGAAATTTACTTTTCTTTCTACGTACAGCTCCTTGATCTTCTTCAAGCTTGTATTGGAAAGTAGTATTCTCAACACTTTCTTCATAATCAATTTCCTTGCCAGCAACACCAACATTTGCAGGGCCTTTGGCCCTATTTGGAACTTCATCAGTTACCTATAAAGCTACAAACCTATCTGATAAAAACTCATTTTGCTTTTTCCTTCAATGTACAAGCTCGTTGTCATCGTCATCGTTGTCACTAGGGGTGTGCATGGTCCGAGCGGGCGGTTCCCAACCTAGAACCGGGAACTGCCTGCTAAGGACCGGTTCCGAAAAATTGGAACCGGGATCCATGGAACCGATATTGGCAGCAGAGGAGCAGCGGCAGTGGAGGAGTAGCGGCGGTAGCATCGACGTCGGGGAGGAATCGAAGACAGAGTCTGAGCGAGGGGACAGACAGCAAAGGCAGAGGAGCAATGGCTGACAACTGTGGCGGGTGGCACCGGCGCGAGGGGGTGAATAGCGACGGCGGAGGAGTAGCGGTAGCAGAGCAGCAGCGGCGTCGACGCTTGAGGAGGAATCGAAGACATAGAGATTGAGCGAGAGGGCGAACAACAGAGGCAGAGGAGTAGCGGCTGTGGCGGGTGGCGACCGGCGTAAGGGCCGAACAGCGGCGGAGGAGGAGCAGCGGCAGCAGAGGAGCAGTGGCGGCGGCATCAACGCTCGGGGAGGAATCGAAGACAAAGAGATTGAGCGAGGGGGCAGACAGTAGAGGCAGAGGAGTAGCGGCTGTGGCAAGTGGCGACCGGTGCGAGGGGGCGAACAGCAGCGGAGGAGGAGTAGTGGCGGCGGCGTTGATGCTCGGGGAGGAATTGAAGAGGAAGAGACTAAGCGAGGGGGCGAGACAACGGGGCGGAGACGAGGTCCCTACACTCTCATAGACTTTATTAAAGAAAATGGAAGAGGGAAGAGATGCACATGTCAAATCATTTACTAGAAAGATATCCCCCACGACAAACAGAGGTCCCTACAATATAATGGGTGCATTTGGGAACTACTTTGGAAGGGGCTTTGGGGGGCTAAAGGCCTTTGGGCCAAAATGGAGGTGTTTGAGAACTAATTTGCAAGGGGCTTTGGGGGGATGCTAGCATTTGCAAGGCTGAAAGCCCAAGGTAGGTCCTAGGTTGCCTTGGGCTTTCAACATTCTCGAAATGCCTCGGCTACTGTTCATCTTCCTTCTCTAGCCATGCTACCAATCAGAGAGCTTGCTGGCGAGGTCACGGCTGAGGTCGACAAGGTCGCGGTAACCGTCACTAGCTAGTCGCGATGACCGCCCGTGAGAAGCGTCTCCGCGACCCCAAACGCAACCTAGATTTGGGTCGCCGGAGGTCGAGCGACCTTGTGGGACCTCGTGGTGACCAATGCGACCCAAATTTGGTCGTGGTGAGGTCGCACAACCTCTGACGACCAAATCTAGTCGCGTCAGGTTGCGCGACCTCAGGTGCAACCTAGATCTGGTCACGATGAGGTTGCGCGACCTCCAACAACCCAGATCTGGGTTGGCGCGACCCAGATCTGGGTCGCGCCAGTTGCCGCGAGGTCACGTGACCTCCGGCAAACCTAGATCTGGGTCAACCGACCTCTATGAAGGGCCGTTGGGGGTTGCCCGACCCCAAGCATCCTTCGCCAGAGGTCGCTTGACCCTAGGCGGCCCTCACCGGTCATCTCCGGGGGCTACCTGAGGCCACTAGCGACCACCTGCCTTGTCGGCGGCGCCTGCCCTTGCCGGTTAATTTTTTTTATTTTCTTTTAATAATTTTTTTTATCACCAAAGCCCTTTGAACCCCAAACACCATTTTGCTCAAATGTACTTCAAATGGGCTTTCAAAATATAATTTACCAAACACAATTTGCATTTTGGAAAATACCTTTAACTTAAAGGTCTTTGCATTTTCCTAAAGATTTTCCCCAAAAGTTTTCCCAAACACACCTAATATGCCCCTACACGACAGCCATTTTGATTATTTGCCCTCTCTTAAAATATTAACTAATAAACAGAGGTCCCCACGGCACCTATTTCAATGCTTCAATTTAAAAAAATGACCATACGTCCCCACGACAACCACTCCGAGCCATCAAAATTGTTGTCGCACATCACATTTCATATCTAACCCTTAAAATTGCCCTCACACATCACAATATTACATCCAAGCTCTAAATCACACATCAGAGTAGCACTACTTTAAATTACACATCATAGTAGCACTTCGAGGTCAAGCCCTACATTTCGAGGTCGAGCCATAAATTGCCAATCCGAACCCCTATTAGGGTTCTAACACCACTTCTAAGCCCTAAATCGCACATCAAAGTACCATCCAACCCCCACATTTCCCGATGGACCCCTACATTTCCTAACCGAGCCCTAAATTTCCCGTTGAAGCCCTAATGGATGAGTTCGAGCCCTAATTTGATCACAAGGGAGGAGGAGAAGAGGACAAACCTAGGCAAGCGACGATGGCGAGTGGTGACGGTGAGCGATGACCACCTTTGTGGGCGTGAACGGCGACCATGAATGGTGACAAAGAGAAGGGCCTCAGATCTAGTGTGAACAAAGAGGAGCAGCGACGGCCATATCTGGTTAAGCCAAAAAATAACCTAAATGACGTCGTTTATCACCAAGGAAAAACGATGTCATTTAGGTTAACCAAGCTAGCATGGATGGGACAACATCATTTTTATCACCCACGTGGGCTTTTTTTTTTTTTTTTAATATATATATATATATATATCCATTTTATTCTGATTTTGGCATTTTTTCGTCATTGGCACTTAACTGATCCATTTTATTCTGATTTTGGCATTTAAGTGTTTGCCTGTGCTAAGTTTTGGCACTCCAGATGTCCCGAACTCCTTAAATGTCAAACAAGAACATAAAAAATTAATTACATCTTTTTAATGACGAAACAATTTATTGTTTGAAGATTTTTAATGGGCGTCACCGGCCCAATCTACTTGTAAATGGCGCACATAGCATGCGTTGGGTCTAGTAGCGTATTGATCTTTGGCTATGGGTAACAATGCATGGAGAAATAATAGAATTTTTTGATAAATTAAATGGGTATCTGTAAACAACAACCTTTCTTTTGAATAGTCTGATCTTTAATTTCACTCCTATTTGTTGGTTTCCTAAACTTATTATCTCTCATATGCGTCGTGTTTTTCTTTCCCACTTTGTAAATTCTATTCTATTTACTATGAAACCAGACGGCAACTCATGAGCTAGAAACTTACAAGTAATAAGAGAATTTCTATAGTATCTCAATATATTATTTTCCGGTGTTATGTTGAAAACCCATCAAATAAAGCTAGATGTTTCAGATGTATTATCAAATGTAATTGTGCAAGGAATACTTAAAATTTAGGCAATGCCATTATTGAATGCAAATACTCGTATTAAAGTGATGATAACATAAAATAAAATAAAAAATGACTTGTCATTTTATAGTAAACCGAAAAGAACTTAACAAGTGGGGAAAAAAAAGCACCGGGCATATGAGCAATAATTAATAAAATAAGTTAATGAAAACAATAAATAGGAGTGAAATTAACTGTGAAATGTCTACTAACATAAGGCAGTTCCTTTGCGTTGCCAATAGAAATGTAATTCTTTCAATATACAATTTTACTTTTCAAGAAATTTAATCACTTCTCCATGCATTGCTCCCTAAAGCAAGAGATCTTTGGTTGGGCAAACAATCAATTGGAAAAAGGAAAAATACAATAGTATAAGCAAGATTTCAAATTACATAAGTCAATTATCATTTATTTCCACTCAAATTCTTGTTAAAAGACACGTGATTTTTTTTTTGTTAGAAATGTAAATAGTGATCTTACTTTTATGGAAGGTACATATTTTTTTTTTAGCCTCATGTTACAGTATTTGCTTGTGTGAAAAAATAAATCAGAGCTTACAACAACATAAACTATTAAAAAACCAATGACCATGCATTCTTTACGCACAAACATCATATAATGATGATTTCCAAGTAGCGGAAAACCACTCCAAAAATTATCCTAATCGTGTAAAGAAAAAATCGCAACTATACATTTGTTGAATCTTGTGCATACATAACCAGCGTTTCACTCTGGTCACAAAACACGATACAGCCGTTGTTATTTGGGGCATTTGTGGATTGTATCATAGTGTAATAATCATAATGACTTGAGTTACTCGAATAGTATTTTCTTTATGGAGAAAAAAACATCAATATCTGTAATGTGTAAATTCCCCATTATCTTGAAGTTAGATTACAGAAATATTGCGAATTCTCAGCCACCAACTCTTGTTTAGAAAAATACCATCGCATAATTATTAGAAATGAGAAATTTGTAGCAATTCTCTCGCACTTGGTTTTCCATGTTTATGTCGGGAACCAAAAGTCTTTTCTTTCCCTAAAAGAACACATTCCAATATTTCAATAAGCAAATTTAAATTATTCATTTTAGCATTCATAGTTTCAACATTGAAAATTCGTCCCTTGTGGAAAGAATTTTTCACCTAGTTAATTGCCAAGTGGCCCTTTAAACTTTCTCTTTGATTCAAAATATAAGTTCGTTCGTCTAGCGGAAAATGAATGATTCGAAAAATAGTACCATAAAAATGACCATTTGTATCGCTTATTTCAAAAAATGAATGAATGAAAAATATTTTGGAAAACTACAAAAAATGGCCTGAAGTGCCGTTATTTGAGAAAATAATGGCATGAAGTGGACTTTATTATAATTAAGAGCCTGAAATGGTTATATCAATTTTAAAGAATGGCCTTACTTTCTAGCTAGTCAAGGGAATTTTCGTCCTTTACCTTTTTAAAAATTTTCCCTTTTTTTCCTTTTCTTCTTTTTTTTCCTCTTTTTCTAATTTTTTCTTTCTTCTTCGCCGATGACCAGTGTCAAGCAATGGTCGACCACTGACATGCTCAAATAGGGCTAGGCAAGGGTCACCCTCACTTGATTTGGCAAGGGTTTGCAGGCCCTCACCCAATGGCCAGTGAGGGTCGTTGAGCTCTCATTGGAAAAAAAATTAAAAATTAAAAAAATTAAAATTAAAACTGTCTTTAGATGAGAATGCTCTTGACAGGCCAATGACTTGCTAGGCCAGGCCCTTATTTGAAATGCCATGACCACTTTATGCCCTATTTGAGAAAATAAGAACACTTCAGGTTCAATATTTTCATAGTCCATAAAAGTGTTTAGATATAAATTATTCTAGATAATGAAAATATTTTCCATTTACTTATTATTTCAAGTGTTACAAGCGATTATTTGATGAAAATATTTTTTTAAATAATTTATTTTCCGCGAAATAAATAGAACTATAGTTCTTTTCTTTCTTTTTTTTTTTTTTTGGTCAATCTACTCTTACGAAGTTTCAAAAATGAGTCCGATTCACCGAAATGGCCCTATATGTCTGTATCCTATTTTGAATGGGTGAATTACTAAATTGGAATAAATCACCTTGACAGCCAGTCCAAACCCATATTTCGCTATCTTTTCAATGCAAATTGTCATCGCGAACAGTTTGGTGTCATTGTGGCTCCTTCCCAAGCCATTGTCAATTGGTCTCAGTCAGCATCAATTGGACTTGAGTGGCTTTCAATCAATGATTAGGTTGACAACGGTTCATTCTCAACCGGAGCCAATGCGTCATAAGTAATAGTCGATTGTCCCATAACGCCTATCCTTAATCCCTCGACAGGCGTCAAACAGTTGGATGTCGTTGCAGATTCTAATTTAAAAAAATTACAATTTACATATTTGTCGATTGAAAAAATATGAAAGGTTATCACATACGTGTCATGGGCCTAGGAAATCTCATTTTGGATCGAAGCTTCAAGTATGTAAGGCGCGTTGAAATTTTTTCATCTTCAAATTCTAACTTCTAAATTTCTAATAATACGACACATTAAGGTGCTTCGGTTATCTCTTTTTTATTTTAATTATTTATGTTGAGGGGTAAATTAACCCCCAACATAGATAATTAAATGGAATTGCTATATGCAAAGTAGCCACTTTTGCTTTGCAGATAGCATTGCACACTTTCTCCCAGAATTCGACTTACAAGAACTTTGTTTATGAAACAAACAGACCGAAAATTGCCAGATGAGCAATCATTCGAATCGTATGCATCAGCCGAGTTTAATTCATTAACGTGTCAAAAAAGAGGGGGAGTTTGCTTATACCGTTGAATCAATTTATTCGCTTCCATCCGCCGATGTAAATCTCCGGTATAGGAGTGATCTTGCTCCAATCTAGAGTGCGTGCAGCCAAAGCTCTAATACCAATCGATGAAAAAGACTCAAAAGTCACTGAAAGAAAGTACACACCTTTTTATTAGAGGCACTCATTACAATATTGACCGAGACAACTCCTTACACACACTTACATAAGCACATGGATATTTCTAGAAAAGATATCTTTCAAGAAAAATATCTTTCTAGATATTTCTAGAGTAGCCAATCTATTGGCTACATTTCTCCGCTCTTCTTATAAAAAAAAAATATCGTGCAAGAAAATATCTAAATATTTACATATTTATTCACAATCATCTTCTTCTTCAACATCGGTTCTCCTGCTCAATTCCCCCGCAATTAGTTATACACAGCTCTGTCAATGAGGGAATGCGGCGAACGCCATCTGGTAAAGAGGACAATCCAGGACAGTCTTTGATCTCCAGTATTCTCAGAGAAGAACAATTTTGCAGCCACTCGGGCAATTCCCTCAACTTGGGACAATTCACAATTTTAATCCTTTGCAGTGTACTTGCAGAACCTTCGAGCCACATGGGGAAAGAAACTAGTTCCGGTAATCCCTCGAATATGAAGGATTGAAGGCTCAACATCGAGCGTGGTTCATTACTTTCATCTTCCGGTAGCTTCAAGTTCCTACAATAGCGAATCCAGAGATCCTCCAATGCATTCAAATTCTTGATGCCTTGGGGTAAGGAGGCTAACTTCGGACAATGTATAATGAACAACTTACGGAGCAACGTGAGCGATGGGATATCATCAAACAAGGCCTCCAAATTCTCGCACGATGCAATCAATAGCCACCGCAAAGAGGTCAAGCATCCTATTCCTTTCGTTGGGAAATACTGTTGTTTCGTGGTTATATATAAAACACGAAGACTGATCATATTCTTGATGTTTGCAGGCAATTCCTCGAGTTCCATGCACAAGCCAAGATCTAGGCACTGAAGATTGCGAAGCTTGCAGACCGATTTGGGGAGTTTCTTGATGTCCCAGTTGCCCCATAAACTAAGAAACCTCAAATGCTTTAAACTGCCAATGGAACTAGGCAGTAGGTCAAAGCTAGAGTAATCTAGCCATAGCACTCGCAATTGCTTGAATCGCGAAATGCTCATCTCCAGAAGGAGGTCCCCAGAGGAACCATCCTCAAACATGATGGTACGAATGCAGCTGAGTTTGCTCAAGCAGCCGCGCAGTTCATCTTTTGGTATATGAGACGGGTTGGGAAATGATACATGCCGAGTCTTTGGGGAAATATCCTGCGCACGCGCTTTCATGTTGGATGATTCGGTTTGTGCCACCAAAATGGCAAGTTCGTGAATGAGGTCATGCATTCGGAAGAATAGAAATGGATAGTCTACCCGAACAAAATCAAAGAAGGATCTCGACCACAGCTCCTCCAAGTACTGCCGTCCAATCTCTTCTAGCTCTTGATTATTTCTGCTGGATTGGATAAGCCCGTTCGAGATCCACAGTTGGATCAGATCCAAGTTGTTGAACTCGTAGTTCTTTGGGAATATCGAGCAATAAGCAAAACATCGTTTCAAGTAAGACGGCATTAGATCATAGCTTATTCTCAGTGAAGGTAAAATATCGGTTCGTAATTGCCACATCTCGCTATCTCTTACATATTCCCAGTCACTAGGGTTCTTTTTTGAAAACAACAAGCTTCCCAATGTCTTCACCGCCAAAGGATTTCCCCCGCACTTGCTCACGATTTCCTCGCCAATTACCATAAGGTCTGGGTGATTCTTCTCTTGCCCTTGATCGAACGCGCAATTCACGAACAAAGTCAAAGAATCCTCCCGCGAAAGGTTGGCCAAATTAAGTGGGGGGACGGTGCCCATGATTGAGGCAATCGATTGATTCCGCGAAGTCACAATGACTTTACTCCCTTCGGAAATGCCTACTAACAAATCTCTCAATCCCACCCAATCCTCCCGCATCACTTCCCAAACATCATCCATTATGAACAAACACCTTTTGTCCTCCACAAGGTTTCTTAGGTGATTTTGCAGCATTTCAAGGATCCAGCTGTCACATTTTTCTTCCTCACCAAGAGACTTGATGATGTCTCTTATTATCTTCTCAACTTCAAATTTTACTGGCATGGATAACCAAACTTTGCGATCAAAATGGTTTTTTACCTTATCATCATTGTATACCAATTTAGCAAGAGTCGTCTTTCCAGTACCCCCCATTCCAATAATTGGAATGACTGCTATTGTTCTAGCTCCACCATCACATGATCTCATCAACAACTCTATCATGCTTTCCGTTTCTTTGCTTCTTCCAACCACATTCGAAGGGGCCACAAAAGAATGAGTTTCCCTCCGCGGAACTATAGTCTTGTTATCGATGTCACTCGACAAATTGAACTTAGTTCTCTCTTTATTGATCCCATCAAGTCTCTTTCTCAGCTTTTTCATCTTATGTGCCATCTTAAACTGGAAAATGAAGTTGGATAGCCATGGGGACAAGTAGCATACCTTCCTTTTGAGGGTCAAGTGCTCGGTCAACCTTGCTTGCCTCTCCAAAGCCCTAGCTTCAAATTCGTCTAGCACATCCTCGGCATCATAGCAGAAGTCTTTAAGTTTCGACAACCAAAGCCTCATAGCTTCCTCTTTTGTTTGCTTCTGCTCAGCATCGGCAAGCACCTTCTCGATCATCTCTAGCTTGTTCTTGAGCTTTTCTTGGTCATCCTTGACAAGCCCTACTAGTTGAATTTCTTCAATAGCTGATGAAGCTAGTTTCTCCATAAGAGATCCGAGGATGCTTGAGACAATCTCAGACATGGTTGTGATTGGTGTTATTGGTTTTGTTTAGGAGGTTTAGCGTAACTGCTATGCAGTAACTAAACTACTCATCAGGAGAAGGATAGCAAAGAAGCATGATTTTGCCAGGTTATATAAACACAGACATAGGAATACACATGGTGCAAAGTAGTATGTGCAACGTTATTCCAAGCTGTTGGAGAGTTTACTCAATTCTTGGTGAAAATCTGCAAGGAATTCGATGACATTCCAGTTAGATTTAGAATACCTTCGTTTACTTAAAATTAAAGCAAAATTGGCCTTAATTCTACCTTTCTTTTTAATCTTTACTACCTTCCTTTCTTTGTTACTCTCTTTCTAATAAAATAAATATGTGCACGGAGAAGAATAAGCACCGATTCCTTGTTTCATCCTCGTACTAGATTTCCACTTTTTTCGCCCTTCTACTGTCGAGACCACATTAAGGTCCAATTGGGCTCCAAGGACGTGGGCCAAAATTCCAGGCCCGGTCCACTTGTTATATCAACATTGGAGCAACGCAAGGACATACCGCAAGTGGGCCTATCAACCCAGCCCTCTTCGGCTAAAACTACAAACCCAATTTTAAATGGAATGAAAACTTAGCCCAAACCTATCTAAGTCAAGACTTGAAACTCCTTAAAAATGAAACAAGTTCAGACTCACTGAACTCAATGACGCCCTCCACGTCGTCTTCTTCGTGCTCTTCCTGTTATAGACCGATGAAGGCTCGACACAGAACAAAAATTCCTGGACAATGAAGGCTTAATCAATGGATAACACCTTCGACCTCTAATCCGAGCACAACCAAGACACCACCATGAGTTATATCAGTCCACTACCGCCGGAATAATCATTGACTATCACCCTTCATCGACTGCCGTCAGTGGTCACAAATCAACCATTGTCGACCATCGCAGACAGCCCCCCAGCCACCGAAATTTCTCATCACCAAGCCGACGGTGGGAGTCGCAGATCACCATCAATCGCCCATGTTCACTGCAAGACCCACACCAATAACCAGTGTTAGACCTCCCTCATCGGCCAGTAAATTCGCACCACCGACCCTCTCTTTCTACCACTACATGAGCAAAACAAATAAAGAGCAGAGACTGACCAGCAAAACTATGCCAATGCTTGTAACAATCATCATTTAGGCCTTGGATCTAGGATCATCATCTCAACGACAACCCCCTCAGTAACCTAAGTAGCACCAACACCGAAACACGACACATGCGACACAACACGACATGCCGACACTTTTTTTATCACAAAATAGATAATTTCGACACGTTGAAACACATTATATATTAAATATATATATTTTTATTTATATGATAAATTATCATTTTTATGATTTTTTAATCAAATTAATTTGATTCAAATTCATAAATAAATAAATAAAGAACTTAGAATGAATTTACATTAAAATATTAATCCATCATTTATTAATATAATTCATTGTTTCAATTTGACAAATTCAATTCAATTCCAATAATTCATAAGACTTGGAGGAAATAAAAAAAACAAGCAATCCACATTCTAGAATCGCTTGTCAGAGCATGTTGGAATAGAAGAGAAAAGAAAACAAACTAGGGTGGTGAATTGTGTGTCACGGAAAGTGAAAGTCGGAAGAGAAGAGAAAACTAGATTTTTCTTCTGTCTCCCTTTATTATTTTTATTTTTATTTTATATATTTACATTTTGACCTTTCATTTATTGAAAATTTTAAATTGACCCCATGCATGTCGAGATTACATGTTGGAATTCTGAATTTGCATGTCAGAATTTCAGACTCAAGTGTCAAAGAGACCAGGTGTTGGATTTTCCGACAAGTGTTGACTAAGTAAAAGAGTGTCGGATACGTGTCGGAGTGTCCGATATAACACGAAAGCTTCCGGAGAATATTGGTACTTCATAGTTAATAACCCCGGGCATAGGAGATAAGACAAAGAAAATGGTGACTCAGAAAAAGCATATTTGA
This sequence comes from Eucalyptus victrix, assembly GCA_016097545.1. Taxonomy (NCBI): domain Eukaryota; kingdom Viridiplantae; phylum Streptophyta; class Magnoliopsida; order Myrtales; family Myrtaceae; genus Eucalyptus; species Eucalyptus victrix. The sequence continues at coordinate 48,527,748 of CM027841.1, read as the reverse complement.
TCACTGAAAAAGCCTTGAAAACCAATTAACATGACTTAATCTGGACCAATAAGCTTTCTGTTTAGACAAAGACGAGACTGACTTGCGCTGGGTTCTTATAGGCATTTCGTCAAACATGTTGTGTGCGTGAAATGGCAAGAAGGCATTGACCATTTCAAGACTCGGACTCGCGACTCGCATCCGGACTCGAGGGAAATCACTCAGAAATGTTTGAACTTAACAAAAACCAACTCATTCAAATCCAACACGAGCAAGAACTAAAGAAACCGAGTCTCAGCTCCCACCTTGCTCAAGACAGGGCAGATCAGGGACTTGACGTTACCTGGTCAGCTGAGCATGAAGAGGCTGCAAGGGGCTAGCGGGCCGTAAGGAAAGAAGAGTGCGCTTGCATTTTCCTTAGGCATCACATGTTTTTTAAAGTCCCAGGACAACCATTTTTATTTACAATTTTTTTTTTTTGTTTTTGTTATCATTTTTATTCAACATACCCCCTAACGCACGGACCATCGACCAGTTATAAGCAAGCTTATCAATTTTCTCCCGTCAAGTACGCCATTCTTCCTTGTTCCTGCCAATTCAAAATTATTTACTTTTCGTCCCTCTACTTTCATGTTTTTTCTAAGCCAAGTGTTAATTTTCCAAAACGCAAAGTTAGTTGAAAAATTATATGAACTTATCTAGTCAATTCTAACTTAGGATAATCATATAAATGATCCCAGAATTCTGACTCAATGTGCAATCTCATCCATAAATGTTTAATTTGTTCAATATGGCTTATAAGTTTTATCCTAATGTACAATGTCATCTTTGAAATTTTAAAGTGTTGAAATGAGTGTCATGGAGATCTATGCTTGTTGTGGGAACCCTATTTGTTAGTCAACATTTTAAACGAAGAAAAGATATCAAAGTGTTGAAAATGGATGTCGTGAGGACCTATGCTGTCATGGGAGACATCTTGTCATTTCTTTTGACTAAATGAGCCGTGCATCTCTTCCATTTTCTTTAATAAAGTCTATGAAAGTATGGGGACCTCCATGTACAATTGTCTGTTGTCCTTTGTCAATGTGGTCCCAAAAGTTAATTATTATTTTTACCTTTATTGCAGAAATGGTTTATAATAAGAATTATGTTACTGTCATTATTTGCTATGTTGCTGTCATTATATGGTTTATAAAAAATGCATTTTATATTAGATTCGTTAGGGATATAATTAACTATTTGCCATGCAAAGTACATAAGTTGTTGTATTGTACTCCCGGGAAGAGCTTAAGAGATGGTTTGAGAAGCTTATAAGATGATAATGGTTTTAGAGATGTCATGTACCATTATCTTCATGGCGAAGAAGTGAAAGTGTACGTTGAGTACAATAGTGATACTGAGAATGAAGATAATGACAAGCGAGCACCCAAGTAGGAGAAGGGGAAGATGGTATTCAAGTTAATACTGAGGTTAGGGTTGAAAGAAGGTAGAATAGATAGGATGGGGAGGAGAGAAACGCAAATGCAGTTTACCAAAGTGATGATGACATACTTGATGTCACAATCATTGGATTAGATTGAGAAGTAGTTGAATCCAATGATAATAACGATGAAGGGTTGACTTTTGAAAATTTGTTAAGTGATGACGATGACGATGAGCTTGCACAGTCAAAGAGAAAGCCAAGAGAGTTTTTGTCAAATAAATTTGCAAGTTTGCAACTAACTGATAAAGTTCTAAGCAAGACCGAAGGAGCTACAGATGTTGGTGAGGAGATTAATTATAAAGAAAGCATCAAGAATGTTACTTCCCAAGATGAACTTGAAGAAGATCAATTAGTTATGCATAGAAGGAAAAGGAAGTTTCATTTCTATAATCCATCCATTGCCTCTCCTATTTTGTCAATAGATATGAAATTTTAAAATGTGAAACAATTTAGAAAGTTATACTAAAGAACTACATTGTTGCACAAAAGAATTTTGTTTCATTAGAAGTACTAAGGCATTTGTAAGATCTAGGTGTTCGCAGCAAAATTGTCCATAAAAGATGTACTGCACATTCATTAGGAGGAGTGGATCATTCCAGATTATGGCCTACTAAGAAGAACAAACTTGTTCCATCAATTTTAAAAATAAAAAGGTAACAAGTGTGTGGTTGTCCAAGCATTTCTTTGATCTAATCAAAATGATGCCCGAGATGAAGAGTACAAACTTTGAGCTGTTGGTGAAGGAGCATATAAGCATCAATGTGTCCATAAATCAGTGCAAAAGAAAAAAAAAAAATGTAATGAGGATACTCATTGGTCAATACGACAAGGAATATGGACAGTGTAAGATTATGCTTAAAAATATAAACTTCAAAACCCTTCAAGTAGAGTGTATGTAGAAGTCGTTAAGAAGCCACTTCTTAATAGTAAAACCAAGTTCGATAAATTTTATATGTACTTTGATACATGCATACATAAATTTTTATCTGGTTGTAAACGGATTATAAGATTTGATGGCTGTTTTTTGAAAAGCTTGTATAAAGGAGAATTGCTTGCCACAATTAGAAGAAATGCGAATAATCAAATGTTTCCATTGGCTTTGGCTGTTGTGAAGATAGAAAACATGGATAATTGGTCCTACTTCCTGAAAAGTCTTTATAACGACTTAAAGATAACAAATGGGGAATTGTGGGCATTCATGAATGACCAACAAAAGATGATGTTATGGTTAATTGTTTGCTTTTTTAAATCAACAATATGTTCTTTGCTTACATTTCTTGGTTTATATTATTGCAATGACTGGTTCAAGCATTAGTCGAGTTGATGCCCTATGTCGAACATCGAATGTATGCATGCAAATTGAGCAAAGACCTATAAAAGGGATAAACTACAATCGTAATTTTGGCAAGTAACAAAGAACACGAACATGATTGTTGACTTTAAGATGGTGTCATGATCAAAATTTCGGGTACACCACCTAAAATTAGACTAATGGACTAATAAGTCTAATTTAGCTTATCTCCCAAGCCCATATCAATTCACGACTTAGGTTCAAATATTTAGCATGCAAAAGGGAATCATCATTAATCAGTTTATGATAGATTAATTAGACAGCTAAGTAAAATAATGGGATGATTATTTTACTTCTACGAATCAGAGACTTTGGGTACAGGAATTTGGTTACACTAGACTTTTCTAATGCCCTTTCAGTACATTTTCTCTTTTTATTTCAAAAAAATGTTTTGCAAGCAGCTTAAATTAATTTTAATTCACTTCTCTAACATGTAAGGTGATCATGCGGGTGCACAAATCACTAATTTAACACCTAAATAAAACAATGAATAAATTGCACAACTTACCTCATAGTAATAAAAGTATCTGCAATGTTAGATCAGAATTCACATCGACGGTCCTAGATATGATTTCTAATTAACAAGTAATAACTCGATTTTTGTTTTCACTTATTTAATGAGAATATAACCCATATGCAATTCTTCTAATCTAACTTAAATTGATATGACATGGCAATATGACATAAATAAAATGCAGTCTATACTAAAGCATGAAATGGATTTATTATAATAATAAAAATTGTATTTTCCATGAAACTCGAAATTAAAGAAATGCAACAATTAATTATGCAATATAAATTAACCAAATGGCCTAATTCTAATGACGAGCAATTTCTAACTAAATGAACCTAGCAACAATCACTAGATGACGAGCATTTCATGAACTTAATCCTACATGACATGCATATGATTTTTTTTGTATGTTTTTTTTAAATTCATAATTAATATCACTAAAAATAAAAATCTAACTAAAGTGAAAACTAAAATGAAATGTTATATATTCTAAATACCTTCTAAACATGCATTTAAAAAAAATAACCTATCATGTAATCAATTCTAATCTATATAGAATGCAAATGCAATTTTTTTTGTATTTTCGAAATAAACAAAACAATTAAAAGATAAACACTAAATCATCCATAGCCATCATCCATCATTTGAATTGAAATCCAAACTTGACTATTTCGCTAATAAAATCGATAAATTGATCTTAAGCTTTAAAGATCAATATATCAAATTCCGCGTGAATAATTATTCCATCTAAAGTCTTATATATAGAATAAAAATTCGTGTGCGATTGCGAGTTAGGTGGTACATTGGGAATTTCAACTATACATCGAGAAATATTTCAAACAAAGAGACAAATTATCAAAAATAAAATAAAATAAAATAAAACTACTAAATAAACCTACCTAATAAAATAAATCAACCTAGTAAATAAACCTACCTAATAAAATAAAATAAATCTCTACCTAAATTTGAATTTTTTTCAAATATCCGGTAGATCGGACCACGAAGGAGGCTTGGCACGGCTAAGGACGGTGCAAGGGCAGCGGCTGTGGTGTCTTTGGTCACCGTCGGTCGGAGGTCCCAGTGTATAATTATTTTATATATTCAACCCTAAGTCGGAGCTCCACTAATAGGCATTTGTTTTGTTTTCAGGTTTAGAAGTTCCAAGATGTGAAGTTATATATTCATGATTTATATTAAGTATTTTGAACTTTTTATAGTTTAATTGCTCGGGCTTTTCAATTTATGTCAAATGCGAAGGCACGGCAGCGAAAGCTCAGGGAAGATCAAATGCAGCAGCATATGATGGAATATTAAAGATAGATGATTACTTTCCATCTTGCTCCATATCTCGGCTCGGTGTTATCTTAAATGGGAAAATGCCCAGCAATGGATGTGTAATTTGAATTTGTAGGTTTGCTTTTTTAGGGAGGCTCGGCGAAGGCGCGGTGCTGGGTCAGGCGGGACAGGGGCGGCACCCAGGCAGGAGCAGAGTCGGTCGCTGGTCGGAGCAGAGACGGAGCTAGGCGGCTCGGGCGGCTCACGGACAGAGCAGGGTGGAGTTGGCTCGAGATCTGCTGGGGCGCGGCGCGGCAAAGGCTCGGACCAGGAGCAGCGGCGTCGCTCGAGCGTGCAGCAGCTCGACCACCGGTGGCGTCGCGGGTCGGCGGTAACAGCAACCAGCGGCAAAGGGGGCGCTCTGGTCGTCGGAGCAGGGGCGGAACTGCAGGGCTACGCGGGTGCAGTGGATGGTGGTGGTCGCGCAGTGAGGCAGACGAGCGTCTCGGGCGGGGAACAGAAGCGGAGCCGGCCGTCGCAGGGGGCCGGAGTAGAATCGGAGCCATCGGAGGAAGGAATATGATGAACAGTAGATGTCCAAATCACCTTTTCCACTTCTGCTTTTTCCCTCCTTCACGCTTCCCCCTTTCTTTTCCTTTTTAACTTTTTACTTTTCTCAAGTTTCTCCTTCTGTTTCTCTTCGAAGGAAAACACAAAACGACTTTCTCTCTTCTTTTTTTGGGGGATTCTCCTTTAATTCAAGAGAAAACGAAAAAGCCCCCTAAAACCCTAAAGCAAAGGAATAATTTTTCTCTTTTGACTTCAATTTTTCAGCCCAGAGAAAGAAAAACCCTATTGTGCAGCTATATATTATATATTCAATGTGTGACCCATAAAACCCTACGAAACTACTTATTTTTTCCAAATCAACATCCACAAAGATTTCTTTTTCAAACACAATATTTGTTTTTGATACGATTTAAGATTATAAAAGGATTTTTCTTAAATCTGAAATCTTGCAAAGATGAATCCGTAAATTCTCTTCGAAGAAACGGGTTTGGGCCAATTTGCTCTCCATCCGGCCTGTCAATTTAAAGCTCAAAACCACTAATTCAAATCTATTTACTACCGATCCAATAAATAAATGTAAAAAATACAGATTAAAAATAAATACGCCTAAATATATATGCCATGCAATTAATATTTTTTCAGAGATAAAATTAACTCATAATTTTTTAATGCGATGAATGATTAAACGAATCACCAAAATTTAGATGTCAACAGATGGCCCAAAAAAGATTGCTTGAATTGACAAAGAAAGGTTCTGTTGCACTATTCTTGTTGCGAAAAGCGAACAATTGAATAATAAAATAGACAAAACAAGAAAAAATCGGATATCGGATTTACGTAATTCGGTCATAGAAACCTATGTCAACAGGGAGAACAACGATGAATTCACTATAGATCAAGCAATACAATGAAGATTATACACTCAAATACTCACGGTGTTTCCCAAGCCCTAATTACACCTCATAACACATGTGGTATTTAGCCTTGAAATTCTTCATGAAATAATCTTTCAATCTCATGAATGAATTACATACAAATCTTGCCATAAGATTTAATCGGCTACAAACACATAAAAGCTTTTGATGTAATAGCACGAACGTAACCAATGCAAAGCACTCATGTGAAAGATGGCGCTTCAAGATCGACTCTTCTCTCTTTCAACAACGGAAACACATCCCAGAGAAAGTCCCAAAATAAGATTAGTCAAAGGAATCAACACCTAGTTGGAGAAGGAAAGAAATTTCATTTTTGGTTGTTTTTTTCCCTCATCTGATGCATTGACCAAGTCAAGGTCAAATTCAAAATCCCAGATGGACTTTCCAATTCGACTAAATGACTCCAACGCTTATTGATAATAATGATGTCCGTATATTTCATTTCTCTGTTTTTCTTAGTATCCTAATCCAACGTGAATTCTTTGATGCTGAAACAAAGAATATGGATTTCCATGAAATTTCTTTTGGCATCCAAAAAATAATAATATTTCCTTTTGAGTCGGTTTTCATTTACGGGCTCAAACTCAAGACATATTATAACAATCTCCACCTTAACTCAATATTTGAGCCAAGACACAATCGCTTCGCAAAAATTCGAATTTTGCTCCTACTTCCCCTAGCCCCCGATGGGGTTAACCACCACAAATATTTTCCAAATCCAAGCTCACTTGAATTTCACCATAACCGAGAACCCCATCAGAAGACCAATTCTACATGCACCTTTAACTATTACACAAGGATTTTTCAACATAACCTCCTTAGCTGCAAATAAAACAAAACCATTGTTGCATCCATATTTGTCAAGAAGTCGAATATGTACCTTATCAATTTCAACAGTTAGAGCAACCGTTGGCTCTATAGGCTTTATCTCGCTACAAGCATCATTCATGTTGATTACTCTGCTAATACTCACTACCTCAAGAGTTTCTAGTTGTAACTCCACCTCAAGTCGAATACCGTTTAGATCCGTTTGAATATTGCTATAAACACTCATAGCCAAAAGTACTGGAGACTTGTCAAAAGTAACTTCCCTACTAATAATAAGTGAATTTAATTATGAGCACTACAACCAATAGCCCCGCTCACCTCATGCATAGCCTAGGAACATGCACTTTCTTATCCTTCAATCGAGCTTACCATCACTCGCTTGAATATAACACGAGCAACCAAATATTCTAAGAACAGAATAATCAATAATGTTACCAGATCACATTTTTTTAGGAGTCCGATATCCAATCGTAGTCGATGAGAATCTATTCATCAAATAGCTCACTATACTAAACACATCCACTAGGAATCTCCTAGCTATACCAGCCCTAGGGGACATGTTATGGGCCAACTCTAGTAAGTTTTGCTCATCAATTCTGCAACATGTTGTAGTTCATCAACATTAGTGCAATATTTCACTATGCCTTCTTTCATGTGGAATTCGTTTAACAGCTCCAAACAGAACTCCATGCTACTATCAGTTCGCACATGCTTGATTGTCTTACCAATCTCTTTTTCAATCAAAGCTCTCAACGGCATGATCCTAATAATAACATTAAACTTGTGCTTTAGCACAAACACCCACGTCTTCATTGAGTAGTCATCAACAATTGTTAGCATATATTTAACACTCTTTCTTGAAGGAAAATGCAACAACCTACAAACATTCAAGAGAGTTAACTTTACAATTTCCATGGTTTCTTTAACGGTCGTACGGAATTAAACTTTCCACCGTTGATATAAATCACAACACCTACATACATTCAATTCGTTAGCAACATAATCACATAACAGTTTTCTTTCACTTAAAACCTTCAAGCTTCTCTTACTAATGTGCCCCAAATGCATATGCCACAATTTAAACTCTCGAATAGATGCATCTAACATCTCCACGGCGAAATTTGTCACTGTCTCACCTTGAATTTCATACAAGCCATTATGCTTGATTCCTTTTGTTGGAGAAATCTTTCCAGAATATTTTGAAGCTGACAAAACGTTTCTTTCAGTCTAAGTCTGGATGTTCGGAGACCGTCAGTTTAAAGTCTGAAGACTTTGTTCTCTCGAGACTCAAGACTCAAGACCCAAGACTCAAGACTCAAGACTCAAGACTCAAGACTTAAGACTCAAGACTCAAGACTTAAGTCTATTCTCACTGACAGTCTTTCTAATCCAGTGACGAAGGAAATCCAAAGCCGAAGGTTATGGTTGAGGATTCAATCCTATTCTCTGGAATAGATTCGTTGGTTGGATAATCATTTCGGATTCTTTAATTCTTATCTAAGATCGATTGAAGATCCGTTGGTCGACGAAATAATCTTGGAATGTTCTATTCATGGAAACCGAGATCCTGATTGTATGGGCGAACAGGATTGATGGGCTATCATCAGATTCCTTAAATAGCTCGGATGATCTTCTTGATTGATTCCGTCCAACGGGTAGATTGGAGGAATTCCTTTGGTAAGTGCCAACGGCTATGATGGCATAAAGGAGTATAAAAAGAAGACGTTCTAGTTGTTTTGAGTGTGTGATTGATAGAAAAATTCCGTCTCGAAGATCCTTGATTGTTATTTGAGACTTCGAGCGAAATTGTAAACGAGAGAGTATATACTTGGTGACGCCTTGAGTGAGTGTGGTAGATCATCTACACCTAGAAATCAAGGAAGATCAACACCGTAACATCTCTTTGATCATAGTGGAATCCAGCCAATCGGCTGTCAGTGCAGAAGAGTGGACGTAGGCTTGAATCAAGCCGAACCACTATAAACTGAGTGTTCAATTCTCTCTTTCCCTTACTCAGTCTCTCGATTAATATTTAACTCTTGCGATTGAATCATTAACTGTTTAAATATCGTGCAAGCTTCGAGAAATTTTTTATATACCTATTCACCCCTCCCTCTAGGTACTCATACTAGTTATATCAATTGGTATCAGAGCCCGTGTTCTCACTTTGTTTGAAGTGTTTTACTTCAGAGTAAAAGATCCATGGCTAGTATGCTAGCACCGGGGCTGATGGAAGGGCAAAGCAATACCAGACCTCCCTACTTCGATGGAAAGGATTACAACATCTGGAAGAACAAGATGAAAGCTTTCCTTCGATCAAAGGATCCTCTGGAATGGGACGTTGTGGAAAGAGGAATCACTCCTGCTGCTGCTTCAATCTCTGAAAGAGGGAAAGACACTATTGAAGCCAGCGGAATGTCTCAGGAAGAGATAAACAAGAGACAAGCACTCGATGCAAAAGCAATTTACTCTTTATATTGTGCTTTATCTCCAACTGAATATAATAGAATATCTTCTTGTGTTACAGCAAAAGAAGTATGGGATAGATTACACATCACCTATGAAGGGACCGATCGAGTGAAGGAGACCAGAATTAACATTCTTCTTGGTCAATATGAAGCCTTCAAAATGAAACCAGGAGAATCTATAAGCGACATGTTTAGTCGTTTTACGAGATATTGTCAATGGTCTTGAGAACCAAGGACAAAAAATTTCTGATCCCATGAAGGTGAACAAACTTCTGCGTGGACTCTCTAAGGATTGGAATCATATAAAGACTTCAATAAGAGAGACGCAAAGAATCATGCCATTATCTGTAGACGAGCTGATTGGAACTCTTCAGTCTTACGAAGTGGAACGAATTAATGAAGACGAAGATCCAAGAGGTAAGAAATCTATTGCATTAAAATCAAATGACGATTCTGATGATGCAGATTCTGAAGATGATATGGATGATGAGGAGCTCGCTCTTATGATAAGAAGATTCGAAAAACTGAATAGAAAAGGCGAAGGTTCATCCCAAGGAAACAAAGTTTTTCGAGACAGCGAGACCAAGTCTCGGTGATGATGAGGAACCAAACAAAGATGTAGTTTGCTTCGAATGCAAAAAGAAGGGACACATCGAGACCCAACCTGTCCTCTTCGAAAAAGAAAAGAGGAAAAGCGAGAAGTTTCGAAAGGCTCTCAAAGCTGAAACACAGGTGATACGGAATGTGAAGAGAGTGATAATGAATACGCCAACATATGTTTGATGGCACATTCGGACTCGGACTCGGATTGGATCGAGACTCGAACAAGTGAATTTGAGGTAAGTAATTTTAAAATTCCTGTCAAAGTCTCTAAATATATTGATGAACGTGTTTCGATCTCAAGACTTCTCTCAAAAGAATTTCTGAACTTAAAAAGGAAAACTCATTTCGAAACAAAAGGAAATTATTTTAGAAGAAAGAGTTAAAAGTCTAGACCTAAATGTTTCTGCTCTTAAAGAAAAAGAAGATGATCTCTTGAAAGAAAATGTTTTCTTAAAAACAGACTTATCAAATATTTCAAAGAAGTTTTCGATAGGATCCGAAAAGCTTGAAAAAGTGCTTTCAGTCCAAAGACCTTACTTTAATAAGTCTGGTCTAGGTATGACAGCGGAAACAATCCCCTTGATTGATTTTCCAAAAGTAAAAGAAAGAATTAAGAAAAGACCATCAAAAGAGGCTTATAAAAAACATTTCAAAAGAGTGTTTGTAAAGTCAGTAGGTCGAAATGCTTTAAGGTGTTCTAAGTGTAACAGTCAGGATCATTTTGAAAAAGAATGTCCTATGGTTTGGAAGCCTGTTAAGAGAGTATGGCCTAATAATGCTCATCCTACTAACACCAAAGGACCCAAGAAAGTTTGGGTACCAAAGAAAGCTTGAGACTCTCTTTTGAATGCAGGTCTCTGTCAAAAAGAAGATAAAGTGGTATCTTGACAGCGGTTGCTCAAGACACATGACAGGAGACTCAAATTGTTTCATTAAGCTTATTCAAGTAAATGGTGGAAAAGTTTCTTTCGGAGGAAATAGCAAAGGAAGTATTGTGGGATTCGGGACTGTAAAAATTGGAAATCTCACAATAAGCAATGTCTCTCTAGTGGAAGGACTCAACTACAATCTACTCAGCATTAGCCAGCTGTGTGATACTGGTTACAAGATCTCCTTTCAAGAAGGCATATGTTCTGGAACTAGCAAAGATTCGACTCAGTCTTTTATGGGTCGAAGGCATGGAAACATCTACCTCCTTGATGTAAAGCCAAATGAAGAACAATGCTTAATCTCAATTCAAGATGAAGCAGTTCTATGGCACAGAAAACTTGGCCATATCAACAAGAAGCAATTAGCCAAAATCTCTTCAAAGCAGCTTGTTCGAGGTCTACCTAAATTGCCATATCTAAAGTCCCTATGCACTCCATGCATTCTGGGAAAGCAGGTAAGAAATTCATTTAAGCAAGCAAATCATGTATCTACTAATCATGTATTACAGTTGCTTCATATGGATCTCTTCGGACCAACAAGAACCCAGAGCATTGGAGAGCAAAATGGAGTTGTGGAAAGAAAGAATAGATCTCTTCAAGAAATGGCTAGGACTCTTTTAATTGAAAGCAAAATTTCTTCACGGTTTTGGGCTGAAGCGGTTTCAACTGCATGCTATATTATAAATAGAGTCTTTCTAAGACCTATTCTTGAGAAAACTCCCTATGAATTGTTCAAAGATCAGATGAAGGCATCTTCCTTGGATATTCTGCATCAAGCAAAGCCTACAGAGTCTATAACAAGAAAAGCCGATGTGGAAGAATCAATGAATGTCAAATTCCAAGACTCAAAGCAAGATGAATCCAGCCAAACTCAATATGAAGAATCTCACGCTAGACCTTCCAAAGTCTTCAACTCAAGAAGCATCTCGGACTCGAAAGTCCATCATCAAGATGCTCATGAAGATTCAAATAAAGAAAGAGATCATCAACCAAGTCATCAAACAATTGTTAAAGCATTATTGGTGAAATTAATGAAGGAATCTAAAAAAGACACTAGTGCTTTCTCTGAACCAAAAAGCATAGAAGAAGCTTTATCGATGAAAGCATCGAAGCTATGCAACCTTCACATTAATGATGTCATCTCAAGAAAAGCTGAGGGTTAACAAGATGAACGAAGAAGGAAAAGTTAATAAAGCAAGACTTACACGCAAGAAGAAGGAATAGACTATGACATTACGCACCGGTTTTAGAAGCTTTAACTTGCGTTTGCTTGTTACAAAAATTTCAGGTTATTCGGTGCCTTCCTAAATGGATTTATCCAAGAAAGTTTATGTGGAACAACCGCCTGCCCAAAGAAGCCGTTGATATAAAGCAAGCACCTCGAATCATAACTTACCTACAAAGGTAAAGTAGATACTATTCATCAAAAAGGAAAACAAAAGTTTCTTACTCGTTCAAATATATGTTGATGACATTATTTTTGGATATTCTAATGAAAGTCTTTGCAAGAAATTTTCTAAGTCTATGCGGGACGAATTTGAAATGAGTATGATAGGAGAATTAACTTTCTTTCTCGGTCTTCAAATAAAGCAATTAAAGGAAGGAACTTTTATCTTCCAAGAAAAATATGCTAATGATCTTGTCAAAAGATTTGGATTGGAAAATTGCAAGAAGACTGACATACCAATGTCATGCTCTCAGAAGATAGACAAGGATGAAGAAGGGAAGAAAGTAGATCAAAAGCTGTACAGGAGCATGATCGGTTCACTTCTTTATCTTACTGCTTCTAGACCTGATATTTTGTTGAGTGTTTGCATCTGTGCTAGGTTTCAATCAGATCCTAGAGAATCACATCTCATTGCCGTGAAACGTATCATCAAATACATTGCTTCATCTTCAAGCATCGGTCTTTGGTATCCAAAGAGGGGAGACTTTAATCTTCTAGGATACTCGGATGCGGATCCGCCGGTTCTTGAGTCGATAGAAAGAGCACTTACGGAACTTGTCAACCGCTTTGGAAACGGGACAGTGTCTTGGTTCTCAAGGAAGCAAAGCAACGTAGCTCTCTCAACGACGAAGCGAGTATGTAGCTCTTGGAAGGCTGCTTGTTCGCAGATTCTATGGATAAAACACTTTCCTTGCAACATAATCACATAACAGTTTTCTTTCACTTAAAACCTTCTTACCAAGTCAGCGACAAAGTCCGATTCGCTCTCCTCCACGTCATTCAGCATCTCCTGCCCCACAAGGTGCAAATGCGGAAGAAGAGATAATCGAGGATGCGACCCGATGAAGAGTCCAAGCTTCTGCAAGTACACATGACGGATGATTCTGTAGACTTTCGTAGCATCATGAATATTCTTCTGGAAATGCTTACTAATTATCTTTTAAACTTTGTTGAACTTGGATGTGAACTTGCCCATTTATTCAAATGCATATGCCACATATTTAGACTCAAAGATGTTCAAATCTTCAAGAAAGTTTTTGTCACCATCAAAAAGGGGAGATTGTTGGAGAAATCTTTCCGAATGTTCGGAGACCGTCGGTTTAAAGTCTGAAGATGCATCTAACATTATGGTTGAGGATTCTCCATTCATGGAAACCGAGATCGGGCTATCATCGATTCCTTAAATAGCTCGGATGATCTTCTTGATTGATTCCGTCCAACGGGTAGATTGGAGAAATTTGATCATAAAGGAGTATAAAAAGAAGACGTTCTAGTTGTTTTGAGTGTGTGATTGATAGAAAAATTCACCTTGAATTTCATACAAGCCATTATGAGTGTGGTAGATCATCTACACCTAGATTCCTTTCATCATAGTGGAATCACAAAAGCACCTTTAACTGTTTAAATATCGAATATACAACCCCCTCTAGGTACTCATACTAGTTATATCACCTTTTTAGAATTCTATATTCTGAAACATATCGATACCTAGCTGAATCTAGGGCACTCAAGGAAATTAGGTTCTTTAATTTTGGAACATGCTTCACTCCAGTAAATGTCCTCACAATACCGTCATGCATTTTGATTCCAACATTAGCAACATCGACAACATCACATTTAGCAATGTTCCTCAATTGCACTTTACTACTATCTATGCACTAATAAGTAGTAAACCAATTTTTATTTAGTGTAGCATGAAAAGAATAACTAGAATCCATAATCCATCCATCAAACATTGAATAATTAGAGACGGACAAGACAAAATCAGCATTATTCAAATTACCATTAGCTATAGCTACAACATCATCTGCTAAATCAACTGTAATTCCATTACCCTTCTCATTTTTTAACTTAAGGTAATTCCTTCTAAGATACTCCCTATTGCCACAACTCCAACAAACAGCATCATCGGTCCTAGACTAACCGCACATATTTATATTAGTACTACTCCTATTAACACGCATTATAGATCTTCCTCTATTTTCTTCTATTAAAGCAATAAATACAGGCTCGCCAAATTCTCTTCTACAGATATCCTCGCTCAAAACTAAATCTCAAACCCCATCAAACATCAAGTTTATTGACCCGGAGGAATTATTAATAGTAGTAGTAGTAATATTCCAACTATCAGGTAATGATAATAATAGAATCAAACACGTACCTCATCTTCAAAATTAATATCAACCGGTCTCAATTGACTAGCAGTCACATTGAATTCATTGATATGATCTGCAACTATGCACCTTCGCTCATCTTTAAGTTAAATAAACATCACATCAAATAGACATTGTTGATCGCAGAGGGCTTCTTGTACATATCTAACAGGGCTTTTATGAAATCAACAGTGGTTTTCTCCTTCACAATATTAAACGTGACGTTACGAGCCAACGTCAGCTAAATAACACCCATAACTCGCCTATCTAGCAAATCCCAATCAGCTTGCTTCATCGTCTCTAGCTTCTCCCCAGATAAAGGCAAGTGCAATTTCATCTGATAGAGATAATATTTAATCTACATCTTTCAGAAATCAAAATCATTCCCATCAAATCTATCGATCTTCACTTTTGCTTCTTCTATCGCCATCAATTCGCTTCAACTCAATCAAGTCTGGCTCCAATACCAATTGTTGCGGAAAGCGAGCTATTGAACAATAAAATAAACATAACAAGAAAATAAATCGGACACTAAATTTACGTGGTTCAATCATAGAAAACTACGTCCACGGGGAGAGCAGCAATGAATTTACTATAGATCAAATGATACAATGGAGATTACATACTCAAGTCACTCAAACACTCACGGTGTTTCCCAAGCCCCAATTACTCCCAGTAACACACTCAATGTTTAGCCTCGAAATTCTTCACAAAATAATCTTTCAATCTTATGAAGGAATTACATGCAAATCTTACCACAAGATTTAATTGGCTACAAACATATAAAAGCTCTTGATGTAATAGCATGAACAAAACCAATGCCAAGCACTCATGTGAAAGACGGCGCTTCAAGATCAACTTTTCTCTCTTTCAACAATGGCACCGCTAAATGCAATATATATTGCAAGTAGAAACAAGTCCCAGAGAAAGTCCCAAAATAAGATTAGTTGTCGCTACCTACCCTCGGGGGGAGGAAATAGGTTTAGAGATATTGTTTAAAGAACGGGCTTAAGGCCCATGATTAGACGTAGGCTCTCCCAAGGCCCATACCCCGCATGACATTGGGATATTCTAAAGAAATTCGCATAAAAGGAGTTGCCACTAGCCTATTGGGGTCGGCTAGAAACCAAGTGAAACCTAGGAGTGTATCTCACTTCCTATGCAACCAGAGAATCTAGGGTCAGGGACTTGATTACATTAATTGATCAATTAATGCCCTTTCGGTACATAATCTTGTTCATTTTAACAAAATGATTTTTGGCAAGCAGTTTGAATTGATTTTATACATATCCACTAACATGTGAGGTGATCATGCAGGTGCACAAACATTAAAATAGCAATCATAGCTATCAAGATCCTAATTGCAATAAAGTTAAATACATGTACATTAAACATAATTAGATATGTAAATTAAACATGCAACATAATTAATATACGAGCAAATAAATGTCTAATTACACTAAAATGGAAATACATGGCAAGTCCTAATCAAACCCCATCATTTTTTAATTTTCGAAATTTTTTTAAATTTTTTTTAAATTTAATTTTTTTTGGATTTTCAAAATTATTTTTTAAATATTTTTAAACTGGGCTTGACCCGGTTGGTGGCGACGGGCCTGAGTGGGCCTGAAATTCCCTTTTCTTAATGTTTCAATCATGGCCCAAAGAAAGTAAAAAACCCACCTATTTCCTAAGCTCTCATGAGACCAGCCCACAAGCCCAAAGGCCCAAAAGCCCACAAGCCCAAACCTAGCCCTGATTCACCTAAAACCCTACCCGTTTCCTTGACCCACACCCGACGCGGCATTCTAACCTTCTTCTCTCGCGTTTGTTTGTGGCACCGAGGGGGATGGCAGGGATGCCGCGACTCGGCGGCGGTGGTGCGATGGACAGCGAATGACGGCGACAGTAGGAAGAGCAATGGCGGCTCTAGCGGCGTCAGACAGGGGGGCGAAGTAGCGAGGCAACAACGGCAGGGACGGTGATGCGAGCTCACAAGTGAAGCGGTGGCATGAGCTCACGGGCAAGGAGGAACCATGGCGGCTAGCGAGACAGCGACCTACTGGGGTGGAGCGGCAGTGGCGCGAGGAGGCTTGGATGGCATCAGAGACCCCCTTTCTCCTCTCTGGTCCTCTCTCCTTGTCCCGTTTGCTTCAAATTTGGATTTTGGGTAGGACGTCGGTGAACGGCGTCGATTAGGTGGCTCGTCGACTCGAGGGAGCAACATGGGCAAGGGGGGCTCGGAGCGGCAATGTCCGGCGGAGGAGGGCTCTGATTGCTGGTGCGATGGTCATCGCGGCTATAGGTGCTGCAGTGGCGTCACGACTTCGAGCTACTAGTGGTCATTGCGGTGTCAGCGACAAAGCCGGTTGCAGCAAGTTGCTACGGCAGCGTTGGATTGCAAGTGGAGGCGGGCAAGTGACGACACGGGCTGTAGCGAGGTGGCTTGGCTGGCGTCAGGTTAAGGCAATGAGGAGGGCAGCAGCTCGGACGACGTTAGGCAGCACCGCCACTGCCCTCCTCCCCTCCGTTTCTTCAGATTTGGATTCCGGGGAAGACAGTGGCGAATGGCGTCGATTGGGCAGCTTGTCAACGACAATGGTGGCAGCATAGCTCCCTTTTTCGAGCTCTCTCTCTCTCTCCATCTCTTGTTCAAACTCCCCTTTGGTTTCTCTCCAACCCTCGTTGGTTTCTCCCCATTTTTCTTGTTTCAAGCTCTTTGCCTTTTCCCCCATTTTTGTTCTACTTTCCCCCCTGCTCTTTAGGGTTTCACGCGAAGAGGAAGCCGGCATGGACCGGGCCAAGGTGAGATCCGGCCCGGCCTCTTCCATGTTTTCTTTTTCTATTTTTTTGTTGTTTTTGCTTTTGTTTTTGTGTTCTTTTTTTTTTTAGTGACTAATTCCTAATCTTGTACATAATAAAATTGTAAAATTTAGGTGTCAATAGTTGCCCATTTTTGAATGGGAGCTCGAAGAGGTTCCATTCAAAGACAAAAGACACCTAAATTAATTTGGCAATAGAAAGACCTTAGGTGCATTAGCACGTATCAAATCGACGGAAAGAACTCATAAACTATGGAAACACGTATTGTCAATAGGAGAAAGAAGGACTTTGGGCTATAAAAGCCCACCGGGTCATAAGAATAAGAAGGATTCCGGGCTACAAGGCACTCCGGGTTACAAAGCTCGTCGGGTTACAAAGCTCTGTCATAGGAAGGAGGACTCAAGACTACAAAGCACTCCGGGCTACAAAAGCATGTCGGGCTACAAAGCTCTCCGTATCATAGGAAGAAGGACTTTGGGCTACAAAGCACTCCGTGTCATAGGAAGAAGGACTCTGAGTTACAAAACACTCCGGGCTACAAAAGCACGCCAAGCTACAAAACTCTCCGTGTCATAAGAAGAAGGACTCTAGGCTACAAAGCACTCCGGGCTACAAAAGCACGCAGGGCTACAAAGCTTTCCGTGTCATAAGAAGAAGCACTCCGGGCTACAAAGCACTCCAAGCTACAAAAGCACGTCGGGCTACAAAGCTCTCCATGTCATAGGAAGGACTCCAGGCTACAAAGCACTTCGGGCTACAAAAGCACGCCGGGCTACAAAGCTCTCCGTGTTATAGGAAGAAGGACTTCGGGCTACAAAGCACTCTGGGCTACAAAAGCACGCCGGGCTATAAAGCTCTCCATGTCATAAGAAGAAGGACTCCGGGCTACAAAGCTCTCCGTGTCATAAGAAGTGAGAAAGACTCCAGGATACAAGGCTCTCTGGGTCATAAGAAGTGAGGAAGACTCCAGGATACAAGGCTCTCCGGGTCATAAGAAGTGAGGAAGACTCCAGGATACAAGGCTCTCCGGGTCATAAGAAGTGAGGAAGACTCTAGGATACAAGGCTCTCCGGGTCATAAGAAGTGAGGAAGACTCCAAGATACAAGGCTCTCCGGGTCATAAGAAGTGAGGAAAACTTCAGGATACAAGGCTCTCCGGATCATAAAAGTGGGGAAGACTCCGGGATACAAGGCTCTCCAAGTCATAAGAAGGGAGGAAGACTCCGGGATACAAGGCTCTCCGGGTCATAAGAAGGGAGGAAGACTCCGGGATACAAGGCTCTCCGGGTCATAAGAAGGGAGGAAGATTCCGGGATACAAGGCTCTCCGGGTCATAAGAAGGGAGGAAGACTCCAAGATATATGGGTCTCCGGGTCATAAGAAGTGAGGAGGACTCCAGGATACAAGGCTCTCCAGATCATAAGAAGTGAGGAAGACTCTAGGATATAAGGCTCTCTGGGTCATAAGAAAGGAGGAAGACTTCAAAATACAAAACTCTCCGGGTCATAAGAAAGGAGGAAGACTCCGGGATACAAAGCTCTCCGCATCATAAGAAAGGAGGAAGACTCCAGGATACAAAGCTCTCCATGTTATAAGAAGTGGGGAAGGCTTCAGGATACAAGGCTCTCCAAGTCATAAGAAGTGAGAAAAACTCCAAGATACAAGGCTCTCCGGTCATAAGAAGAGAGGAAGACTCCAGAATACAAAGCTCTCCAAGTCATAAAAAGTGGGGAAGACTCTAGGATACAAAGCTGTCCGGGTCATAAAAAGAGGAATGACTGATGTCTCATCGTGTAAAAACGAGTTTTGAATGGGTATGATAGTCTCACCGTGTACAAATGGGTTTCGACTAGGAGGCAGACAAGCGTGGTTTACGGATGAACCCACCCATCTTGGAAATGATATGGTTTAAGGTTAACCATAAACCTTTGGAGATGACATGGTTTAAGACTAACTATGAACCTTTGGTTTTTTAAGGAAGCACTCGCTAACCCCTTAGAAAACTGCATGGCTTCACTAATGAATCCTGTCAAACTAAACTTAAGCAAATGTCATTAGAGACGTCATCAAGAGACGTATTGGCAATATTGCAGCAATAATTGAACAAAATAATCAAGCTAAGTCCGACTGCTTTAGAAAAACATTTGATGTCCATCAGCCTCATGTGGCGCAAAATTATTATCTTGCTCATGGATATATCATTAATCATCAAATTCTCTAGAAGACAAGTTCTCATCAGAGTGGCTACGACTCGAGAAAAAGGTTCATTAAGCATGCCAAACTAGAGCTTCTTAGTCAGAAAGGGTTTCTCTTGCACTCTCAATAAAATGGCTACTTGATCCCATCCATTCATGTGGGAGATAATTGGTTGATAAAGGTATCTCACATAACCTACGTCAAAGGCTTCCGGAAACATTCGCAATGAGCACAGTCTAATTGATCAAAAAGGTCTTTTAAAAAGACCGCAATATAAGCTCGGTTAGGGCTTACACAAAGGAATTATTGCTTTGAGACCAATAAAGGAACATTTGTCATTAACTTCACTGGGTTTACAAATCAAGAGCTTGGAAGATAAGACAAGATAGAATTCCTTCCACTCCTTCAAGCAGTAGCTTCTTTGTGGTATTCTCATTTTCACTCAAATTATCCCAATCAGAAGAGGCTTCGGAAAAGGGTTATAATGTTGGCTCGGGAAAGACTCGAAAGGCTTAAAACTTTCAATAGGGTCTTTAAGAGTCGATGATCATCATGGCATCATGACCCGGTCACTCAATCTTTCCAAATCATTTGGCTTTTGAAATACAACGCATCTCGAAAGTCCCTTGACTAATCATTTCTGCATGAGAGCTTTGCCCCTTTTCCTAATTTTCTTTGCACTTGCAATTTTTTTTTTCGCAGGCACTTAGACCATGATAATTTTTCACATAAGATGCAGCCTTTTGGCTCTTTTTCTTGACGAGCATTGGCCTTACTTTTACCAACACACTTCTTTTTATATGCCCCTTAATTTGTCGAATTTTTTGCTCTTTGAACTTTTGGAGCTCTTATGACTTTCGATATGCTTTTCACATTTTCTTGTGACTGTCAATTATATTTGATCAATTCTTATACCTTGCCCTAGTGAAGGGAGATGATCAACACTCGGGTTTCAGAAATGAATAATCAAGCCCAAGTTGGTTAAAGCAATGGATATCAGTGTTTAGGTAGAAAATGAAATGCTCTTCTTCACATTGGGATGAGTCAAGATCTAATGAGAATTCCTTTGAAACTTTCACCAAAAGATTGATGCAAGTGAAATTAATAGAATCTTTCTCAACCTTTTGCTCTACAACACGACCATAACCTCATATGCTGCCTCAATGTAGGGTCGTTCTCGATAGGGGTACTTTGAAGGATTATCTTCATTCGGCCCAAAAGGTTAGCAAGAGATCAATGCAATGAATGGATTGATGAAGAAAACGCCTTTATCATTTTGATCTTTGCGCTCAATACGAATGAATCCTTTGTCCTAAGGGAAGATCGCTTTTCACTCAACTCTCAAAAGTTTTTGAATGATGTGTTTGGAAATGGCTTGCCTTTCTTCATCCTAAGCACCTCTTGTTTGGCATGGTTAACGTTTCACCTTTTTGCCCAAATAAAAACAATTTTGCAAACCCCTTTTCTCGAGGGTCATCAACATGAAGCATGCATAGTGATATAGGAAACAAGTCATGCAAATGATGCCATGCAATTTTTGAATATATATATTGAAGTATTTTTGTAAAAAGTTTCAAAAACTCATCCTCATATCCTTGGATCTCCTCGTTCTTACAAAATAGTTAAACTTTAGAGCATGTGGAGGCCCAGGCCTCAATGACCATCATAGGACTAGTTTGATGTGCTTCCACATGTCCTTAAATAAAACTTGTGTATTTTATTGAATGAGGAAAGATAAGGCCATATTTTAACACACACCACCCCCGACCAACAGCTTAAGATCGGGGCTGACCATCGTTCATGTTACAAACGTCATAGACAAAAAAGAAATAACAAGAAGATCCCACGTAGAGGATTGGACATAAGACAAAAGATTAAGCTTGAATGAGAACCGCCCTACTTTGGAGGGACAGCTACGACTTCGGAGGACTTAACTTCCTCGCACGTCAGGATGGTGCATATGACGTCCTCCTCAAAAATTGAGTTCACTCCCTCCGCATGGTTTGGTAAGGGATTCTGTTGCACATTAGGCTAAGCCTCCCTAAAAGTCAAAATATTCATGTCTAGCAACTGCTGGACTCTGTATCTTAGCACGTGACAATTATCTACATCATGCCCCCTTTCTCTCATGTGGTACTCGCAGGTTTTGGTCACATCGAACTCGGCAAACCTCGCGGGATTATCTCTAGGTACCTCTTTCGCGACCATCCTCTTTTCAAGAAACATGGGCAACAGTTTGGACAGCGGGCATGGTAGTGGGGCAAAATCCTTTCGAATGGTCCTCTTGCCCTTGTCATATGCTCATGATGAGCTCCCTCAAACCATTGCAGGCTTGTGCGCGGGTTCTGCGGTGGTCGAGGGAAAAGCGGCTCTTGCACAAGTGCTACCTCAACTGCGGCTTCTTTATCTTTTCTCGCCAGGAATTTTTTCATGCCTCCGATAGATATCTTCCCCTCAATAATTGCCCATTCGACTCCTTCACCTACCTCTACCAGTTGTGCAAACATCTGGCAACCCGAGAACACTAATCCTTGGAAGTATTCAAAGGGCAATGTCTTGAGGAATAGTTGTTTCATCTCTCTTTAATTCAAGGCCGGCTTAACCCGTGAGGCTATGGTCCTCCACCTTTGTGCGAAAGCCTTAAATAACTCATTTATCTTCTTCTCAATACGGGTCAACTCTTCCCTCGTGGGGGCAAGCTCGGTGTTAAACCGGTATTGTTGCAATAACTCATTGGTTAAATTGTCTCAATTAGTGAATTCTTCAATGTCTAGTGCAATGAACCATGTCAGGGCAATGCCTTCCAAGCTATCTTGGAATGTGTGTATGAGAAATGGAACGTTGTCAGCGTAGCGAGCCATTTTTCTCATGTAATACCTAAGGTGAGTCCTTGGGCATTCCGTTTCATCATACTTCCTTGTAAATTCAGGCTCTTGGAAATTCTTAGGAAAGCTCATCTTGGTATATGGAGACAGCCTATCAACTCCTTTCAGCTCGTAACCTTGCAAGACACATAGTCGCTTCTCCATCTTTGCCAAACGTTTTTCACTCTCTTCACTTAGGTGGGGTGTTGGGTTTTCCTTTGGAGGAGGATCCAAATTGACGATGATTGGTGTGACAAAAGG
The DNA here is from genome assembly GCA_016097545.1 of Eucalyptus victrix. Classification (NCBI taxonomy): domain Eukaryota; kingdom Viridiplantae; phylum Streptophyta; class Magnoliopsida; order Myrtales; family Myrtaceae; genus Eucalyptus; species Eucalyptus victrix. The sequence goes on along the minus strand of CM027841.1, from coordinate 48,505,069 downwards.
AGCTTCTTCGGTAATTTCTTTCTCGAGGAGATCAGCAACATGCGTGCCTCCCGTCGACAAGGAAGCGTGTCATGATAACGTAGGAGTGGATGTTCCAGTGACAGCTACAGCGGGGGGCTCCTTAAGCTTTTGGCTTATTTCAAGCATCATTACGGTGAGTTGGGCCAGCTAGTCCTCCATCTTGACCATGCACACATTGGTGTCATCGTTCTCCATTTTGACTTTTACACGCGTGCGAATCGGGGATCTCCGCTTGACCGTGTCGACAATCGGCAGAGTACAATCGATCAGATGATACCTGATGCAAAGGTAGATAACCATACATAAGTATAAGTAATAATCAGACGGTCGGCCCACAACAACGATCTAATCGCCCCAATTTGTTCATTTCATTAAAAGGCAGGTTGCCACATAATACAAGAAAAAAACGCAAGAGAAAACCCCTAAACAACGAAACTATTTCAAAGATGAAAAGACACTCTCTTAACTCCTAACATTGAGACTTCAGACAAATTCTTCAACATTGTAATGCATGTGAGTATGGTCCCGCTACAAATCGCACTTGACTCAATCTAACTAATGAGGACGGTTTCCGCTCGTGGCAGCTCCACTAACTCGGGTTAACTTCAAAGCACGTCCCTCGGCCTCCTTGAGCTCCCTTTTAAGGCGCTTGATCTCGGCTCGATGGGTGATCTTTAATGGCACTTCAGGAATCTTCAGGCGAAGGCTCTTTGGGATCTTGTGCCTAAGGATATACTCCTTCGAGGCATAATAAGTCTTCTCTTGCCCCTCCAACTCTTCTTCAGGCCATATCAGCTTCCGGGGTGGCACATATCCCACATCGACTTGACCAACACGATAGAGTCTTTGTGGTCTTGGCATCTATCAGGAAAGTTTATCCTGAGTGGGTCCTCCTGGATCGCCGGCGGAAGCTATTGAATCTCTTGAAACTAACGGGTGACTCGAGTCGGGTAATATTCAATGACTCCAGTGATTCCCAACAAAGGAATAGGTCCAGTAAGCCCACACACGAACTACGCTTCTTGAACTCGAAGCCATTTGGCATTCCATTGGAAATCCTCAGGTCCGGGGTTGGTCATGAAAACTAGCCACTCAGAATAATGATAATCAGGGACAAACTTTTTCCTATCTCTAAACTTTAGGATAGGGTGGCTAGAGTCAGAAATGTCGCTCACGGTCATCAAGCTACCGAACCCCTTAATGTGAGAGAAAAACCAAATTTGCAAGAGTGCAGGAGGAGCATGGAAAACTTTGTCTTTATTTTCTTTAAAACGAGTAAAGGAAAGAAAAGTTTCAATCAAGATAATATTAACAAAACCCTTTCACATACATACTTCACGAACTACCCACGCTACGGAAGGGCTAATAGCACTTCTACAATGTGGGAATATCACAAACCCAAAGAAAGCTAGCAAGAATATCTTATTCTTTTGGAAAGATGAGGCATTTTGAAAAAGCTCATTTAGAAATGAAAATGGGCAGGTTTTGCGATTGGCTTTCAAAACTTTTCTCACATCATCTTCCTTAACTTTAAGGAACTCAGATAAGGTCGATGCATGCTCAGTTCCTACAGGTGGGCTAACCAACTCCAATGCTAAGGGCTTTCCAATGGCAATATCGTATTCCTCCAAGGTTGGAATGAGATCGTGATCACCGAATATGAACGTGCAAGTTGCGGGGCACCAAACATGTGCTAACGCTCGCACGACACCATAATGAGTCTTTATCTCCAATAAGGGGAGTAATCGTCCGACATAAGATCGCACCCAATCACAACCAATCAGATCTAGTCCATCCCACCACATGCGGAGTTCGGCCTTCGGGGTGGAAAAGATGTGAAGCTCGGGTACCCCCATCGTATACCAACCAAAGTTACGACAAACATAATTTGTCATGGACCGACCAAAAAGAAAATGGATAAATAAATTGCACAGAAAAGAATTTTGAAAAACTTACCCTATTCATTGAGTAGCAATGCCATAGACATGCGCATGGGCGGTGGTTTGATTTCTACTCTAGACGGCTCAAAATGGAGCCATGGGACCACCGAACTAAACCAGCAAGGTCGCGGCTAGGTCAGGTTACCCATGACTCCGGCTTTATCAAAGAACTGACCCGTGTCGCGTGGTTGCAGATTAGGGTGGGCACCTTTGACATGAAGAAAGAAATTTCGGTGTTAAGGTGGGCAACTCATACTACACGGTTATAGTCAGATTGGTATCCACCTCAACACCATTTTAAGTGATCCTATGCGGCCCAGGTTCGGCGGCAGATTGTGTGTACTATGGTGTAGTGCAATGCAGGGGATGCAGGCATGACAATTTATAAGCAATCAGCACTTCATACATAAAAAATAAATCATACATTCCTACATCTCCCTACATGACAAAGGTGAGCAAACACTTCCCCTTATACCTCCCATTCTACAAAAACATTTAACACCTTTAATGTTAGGGATGTAGTTGAGATTCTCGCTGCCAAACAAAAATATTTTTGAACAATATTAATTTTGGCCTAAGTTCTCTAAGGTCTAAAACCAACTCCCTAGCGGAGTCACCAAGCTGTTGCAACCTACCCTCGGGGGGGAGGAAATAGGTTTAGGGGTATTGTCTAAAAAACAGGCTTAAGAGCCCATGATTAGACGTAGGCTCTCCCAAAACTCATAGCCCGAGTGACATTGGGATATTTTAAAGAAATTCTCATAAAAGAAGTCGCCACTAGCCTATTGGGGTTGGCTATAAACCAAGTGAAGCCTGGAAATGTACCTCACTTCCTACGCAATCAGAGAATTTAGGGTTGGGGACTTAATTACATTAATTGATCAATTAATGCCCTTTCGGTACCTAATCTTGTTCATTTTAACAAAATGATTTTTGAACAAGTAGTTTGGATTGATCTTATACATATCCATTAACATGTGAGATGATCATGCAAGTGCACAAACATTAAAATAGCAATCATAGCTATCAAAATCCTAATTGCAGTAAAATTAAATACGTGCAATTTAACATAATTAGATATGCAAATTAAACATGCAACATAATTAATATACGAGCAAATAAAGGTCTAATTACACTAAAATGGAAATACATGACAAGTCCTAATCAAACCCCATCATTTTTTAATTTTCGAAACTTTTTTAATTTTTTTTATATTTAATATTTTTTTGGATTTTCGAAATTGCTTTTTTAAATATTTTTAAACCGGGCTTGACCCGGTTGGTGGTGACGGGCCTGAGTGGGCCTGAAATTCCCTTTTCTTAATGTTTCAGTCATGGCCCAAAGAAAGTAAAAGACCCACCTATTTCCTAAGCCCGCATGAGACTAGCCCACAAGCCCAAATGCCCAAAAGCCCACAAGCCCAAACCCGGCCCCGATTCGCCTAAAAACCTACCCGTTTCCTTGACCCACACCCGATGCAGCATTCTAACCTTCTTCTCTCGGGTTTGTTTGCGGCGTCGAGGGGGACAGCAAGGACACCGGCAACTCGGCGGCGGCACGGTAGATGGCGGACGACAACGGCAGCGGGAAGAGCGACGGCGCCTCTGGCGGTGTCGGACGGGGGGGACGAAACAGCGAGGCAACAACAGCAAGGACAGCAATGTGAGCTCGCAAGTGAAGCGGTGGCGCGAACTCGCGGGCAAGGAGGAACCACGGCGGCTGGCGGGACGACGGCCTACTGGGGTGGAGCGATGGTGGCGCGAGGACGCTCGGATGGCGTCGAAGACCCCCCTTCTCCTCTCTGGTCCTCTCTCCTTCTCCAATTTGCTTCAGATCTGGATTCCGGGTAGGACAATGGCCAACGGCATCGATTGGGTGGCTCGTCGACTTGAGGGAGCGACACGGGCAAGGGGGCTCAAAGCAGTGGTGTCCAGCAGAGGAGGGCTCCGATTGCTAACCCGGTGGTCGTCGCGGCTACAGGTGCTACAGCAATGTCACGGCTTCGAGCTGCTGGTGGTTGTTGCGGCGTCAGTGACAAAGCCGGTTGCAGCAGGTTGCTGCGACGACGTTGGATTGCAGGTGGAGGCGGGTGAGCGACGGCACGGGCTATAGCGAGGTGGCTCGGCTGGCGTCGGGTTGAGGTAGCAAGGAAGGCAATGGCTCGGACGGTGTTAGGCAGCGCCACCGCTGCCCTCCTCCCCTCCATTTCTTCAAATTTGGATTCCGAGGAAGATAGCGGCAAACAGCGTCGATTGGGTGGCTCATCGGCGATAGTGGTGGCAGCACAGCTCCCTTTTTCAAGCTCTCTCCCTCTCTCTCTGCCATCTCTCGTTCGAACTCCCCTTTAGTTGTCCAACCCCCGTTGGTTTCTCCCTGTTTTTCTCATTTTAGGCTCTTTGCCTTTTCCCCCGTTTTTGTTCTGCTCTCCCCCCTGCTCTTTAGGGTTTCACGCGAAGAGGAAGCCGACATGGGCCTGGCCAAGGTGAGATCCGGCCCGGCCTCTTCCATGTTTTCTTTTTCTATTTTTTTTGTTTTTGCTTTTGTTTTTGTGTTCTTTTTTTTTTTTAGTAACTAATTCCTAATTTTATACATAATAAAATTGTAAAATTTAGATGTCAACATTAGTCAAAGGAGTCAATGTCTAGTTGGAGAAGAAAAGAAATTTCCTTTTTGATTGTTTTCTTTCCTCATCTAACGCATTGACCGAGTCAAGGTCAAATTCAAAATCCCAAATTGGACTTTCCAATTCGACCGAGCAACTTCAACGCTTATTGATAATAATGAAGTTCGTATATTTCCTTTTTCTGTTTTTCTTGAAATTCTTATCAAACGTGGACTCTTTGATGCTGAAACAAAGGATCTGGATTTCCATGATATATCTTTCGGCATCCACAAAATAATAATAATTCATTTTGAGTCGGTTTTTGTTCACAAATTCAAACTCGAGACATATTATAACAATTCCAAATAGAACCGAAGCATTGGTGTAAGACCTTTTTCACTGAGGAATTCAAGTGCAATAATATCGACAACAACATCTGCAAAGCATCCAATGGGAGAATAATAAATGCTAGATACAAACCAATCATCTCGATGCTTGAAGATATATAAGTTATGGTTATGACTCGGCTGCACAAACAAAGCAACGAGGCTGCAAAGTGGACTAGGCAATGTGATCCTAGGACTGCTAAGAAATTAATGAAAACTTGACTACCATATATGCCATTGAGTTGAAGGTATCCTTGATGATTGGTACAAGAAAATGAAATATCTTACTCCATACTAATTCATGATGCAGCTAATCAGAAGTGGCAAGTTCTGAGAGCCAATAGATCGTGAAGCACCTCAACCTTTGCCATGAGGAAGAAAATGGAAAGGCCAAAATGAAAATGAAGAATACTAGAGGGGGAGGTCTCAGGTCAGCAAAGGATGAGTAGGACAAGTGCAAAGATAACGTGCTCTTATTGCCATGTAGCAAAACATAATACTGAAGGTTGTTAAGTGAAGAAGCAATAAGAGTAGCTAGGTCAAAAGCCAACCAAAGGGCCTAGTGAAGGGATAGCTCGAGGGCCAATTGAAGGCTAAATAGAAGGGCTAAGTGAGTCGACGACAAGAAACCTAGTAAGTCATGACATTTGTGTTTATGTTACTTTTTGGTTTATTACATATTTGCACATAGTCTCAATTACCTTGTATTATCTCCAAAGATAAATTACCTTCTGAATATCTTTTCAATAATTAAGCCCATTATCATCATGCGTCAACTCTTTCATTTCTCTCTTCTTAGTTGAGATTTTTCAATATTGTTGACACATAAACTTTGATGGCTCGTTTAGTCATTTATCGCATTAAAAAAATTAGGGTTTAATTTTATCCCTAAAAAAATATTAATTAAATAGCATACAGATTTAGGTGCATTGTTTTAATTTAGTTTGCATTTTATTTATTGGACCGGTGCGGATGGGTTCAAATTAATTGGACTAAGCCCACGAAGCGAGCAAGTTGGCCCAAGCCCATGTTTTTTATTGATCGAAAATTATTTCGTGGGAAAATAGAAATTTTGAAATTTTTCCAAATATGAATCTTTTGGATAGGGCATATGTGTGAAAAAATATTGCAATTTATCTTGCGAGATTTGGATTTAGAGAAAAATTTATCGTAATTTTAAATCCTTATCAATATGTGATAAGTTGGTGAAAAAATATCACAAATGTGGATTTGAAGGGGAAATCGAAAACCTATCTCCTACCCCTATAAAAGCAACAGTGTATGAGGAGAAAAGGGGGGGCTCTTTTCTCGAGGGTGAAGTGAGAAAATTGAAGAAAAAATTCTCCTCCGGTTGAGAAAAGTGGAAAGGTCTCCTACAGAAAGTACAGAGTGGGCAAAGGGAGAGTGATGTGAGAGAGGGAGAGAGAGAGAGAGAAAAAAAAAAAAAAAAAGAATCGGATCGTCTTCTTCGTAGGTGGGCTTCGACCGCGTCGTCTCCGCATCCGTACAAGCCGATGCCAGAATCGTCTCTACCAGCCATCTCCGATGCCGTCGCCTGCTCCGACCCGCAACCTAGTGCCGATGCCCAGTAGCACCACCGGAGTTTGACGTTGCCATTGCTCCGAGTGCAGACCCGCGACGCCCTCGCACCTTCACCTGCGTGCCTCAACCTCTGCAATTTGCACCCAGCAAACCGATGGTCCGCCTCCCTCAACTGACGCCAAGGCACCAGCGCCCGACGTCCGCGACGCCGCCTCCACTGTTGCTGTCCCGATCTCATCACTCGGCTGCCCCAACGCCGACAAATCTGAACTTGCCTCCGATGTGACACCTGCACTCGGAGTCTTCCGCCCATGACACCTTTTGCCGGATTCCGAACGCCGACAGCTTCGATCGCGACACCCCTGTTCCGCTGGTTATCCTTGCTACCCGGGTGCTGCCCCTTTTCTGCCGGTCTACCCTCGCCGAAGTTCCCCTTGCCGGACCGACGACTTGCTGCCCTTGGAGATCAGCCGCACGAGCAAGCTGTGTTTGAAAAAGAAAAAAAAAAAAGGTAGTTTATTATTTATCTCTTTCTTGAATTTTTATTATTTTTCCATTATAGCTTGTTTTTTTAATAGAATTGTTCCTTAAATATATGATTGATATTCTGACATGAAAAAGTCCCTCAAGTTAGGGATTGCCAGTTTGATTTTGGTACTCGAAATCCGACTCACAATCCCTTACAAAAATCGACGATCCAGTCTCATGCCCGAGATTTGATTCACGATTTAATTTTAAAATTGGTCAACCCGATCTTATGCGCGAGATATGGTTCGCCAATTTTTGGATATCAACATTATCTTGCTTGATTTGATGTTGTGGTGTTTGAGCCAGTTTTATTTTCGTAAAAGAAAAAGGAAATAAAAAAAAATCTGAATTAGGATTAGATTTGTTTTTTTATCTTGCATATTTAGAATATAGATTTTATTTTGAATCATGAAAAGAAAACAAAAAAAGTGCATTCATTTAGGATGTTAGGTTTTTATTTTTATTTTGAATTGCATGTTTAATTATGTGTTTAATTTTAATTTCGAATTTCATAAAAGAAAAAATTAGAATTAGAGCATTTTTCGCACGTCATGGCATATTAGAATAAATTGCATGTTTCATTTTAAGTTTAGATTGATTTTTGCATCTTAGGTTAGAGCTTGCTAGGTTAAGACAATATCTTAGTTTAAATTAGGATTTAGTTTGACCCGATCCTTAATATAAGCTAGATAGAATTTTAATCTGGATAGTTATGTTTTGCATTTCATAAAAAGTTAAAATTTGTCTTAGGATAAATTAGTTGCAATTTCTAGGATAGATTGCATTTTTTTTAGAATAAAAAAAAATCATGTGCACGTCATATAGAATTAGGTCCATAAAATGTATGTTATTTAGTGATTGTTGTTAAGTTCATTTAATTAGAAATTGCCCGTCATTAGATTAGGTCATTTAATAAATGTCGCGTGACATATAGCTCGCATATTAAATTGTATGTCGCATGCCATTTTAGTTAAATAATATTGTACGTCATCGCATGGCATCACATCACATGTCATTAGAATTAAGTCATTTTGGTTAATTTAGATTGGATATTTAATAATTGCATGTTCATTAAGAAATCACAAAAAAAAAATTATTCATTCATATAGTTTAGGACATATTGCCATGCCATATCATTTCATATTAGATTAAAAGCATTGCATTGCATATGGATTATAGTCTCGTTAAAAAGTGAAAGCAAAATCGAGTGATTGCTTGTTAATTAGAAACCATATCTAGGGTTGTTGATGTGGATTTTAATTTAACAAACGCAGATGCTTTCGTTGCTTTGAGGTAAGTTCTGCATTATTTAATTGTTTCTTGGGTGTTAAATTAGTGGTTTGCGCACCTGCATAATAACCTCACATGTCAGGGAAATAGATTTAAAATCAATTTAAGCTGCCTGCCAAAGCATTTTTGAAAATAAAAAAAAAATGGTACTGAAATGGCATTAGAGAAATCTAGTGTAACCAAATCCCCGTACCCATAGTCTTTGGTTCGTAGGAGTAAAGTAAAACTCCCATTACTTTACTTGGGTTTTTAATCGACCCACCAAAAATAGATTAGTGGCGACTCCTAATTGAAAATCAATTGCATGTTAAGAACTTGAACCAAAGTCGCAAATTGGTATGCGCTTGGGAGAGCCCAAGTTAAGTCTAGGTTTAACAATCCATTAGCCAAGCCCTAGGTGATTCACACCCGAAAATTTGGTCGCGACAAATACTTTCACCACCTAGACGACAAAACTATGCCTTGTAAATGACATTTGCAAGTTCTTTTTTCTTTCAAAAAAAAAAAATTCTGACGCTTTCCAGCAAAACTTAGCCGTCGGATAGCCAAATAGGCTGCTGGCAAGCTAAATGGGCGACCTAATGCGAGGGTGGCAGTTGCTTGTTAGCCGCACGCTAATGGCTTGCCTACCGCACGCTAGTGGATGAGGCCTTCATTGGCAACATTAGGGCTTTCAAGAACATTTCCAAATGTAGACTTACAATTTTGACACAACAAATGGAAACATAACTTTTGAGTAAAATAAAAAATATATATATCTTCTCTCATACCAATGGCATAGAGAAGAGTTCTAGAGTACTTGAAACCTCGGAACGTCCCTTGTGTTGCAAATGAAAGAAGAACAGCAAGAACCTCCATTGATCATAATCTCAAGTACCTTTTAGCAAAGGTTATTATGTGAGAATTCTATCCAAATAAGCAACAGCTGCCATTAGTTAATGCATTGTCAAGGTTATCCAAGTCAACACTAGCTTAGAGGGACCTTAAATATACAAAACTAGATTCTTAGGCAGAATGTTACTTTAAAGAGAGAGAGAGAGAGAGAGAGAGAGAGAGAGAGTAAATGATCATGTAGAGAAGGGAAATGAAGATAGCAAGACCAAATGTCTATAATGTCACTATTACTAACTTGATAGTAGAAAAGGAAAGTTTTAGTTAGCCTAAAACACTTGTGTATCATTGTTATTTGTGTATGTGCGCATTCAAACTATCACAAGCGTTTTCCACAATGTTTGTTTGTGATGTAGGTTGGACATAGCTCCTTGTCCTAGCCATAATCATGCGTCAACTCTTTCATTTCTCTCTTCTTAGTCGAGTATTTTTTAATGCTTTCACCACCTAGAAGACATAACTACTCTTTGTAAATGACTTTTGCAAGTTCTTTTTTTCAACAAAAATATTTTCCGAAGCTTTCTGGCAAAACTTAGCCACTGGAGAGCCAAATAGGCTATCAGCAAGCTAAATAGGCGACATCATGCGAGGGTGGCAGTCGCTCGTCTACCGCACACTAATGGCTCACCTACCACACGCTAATGGCTGCCTACCACACGTTGGTGGTTGAGGTCTTCGTTGGCAATGAGGGTTTTTGAGAATATTTCCAAATACAGATTTTTCATTTTGACACAACAATTGGAAACATAACTTTTGAGTAAGAGTATCGTCTCTCATACCAGTGGCATAAAGAAGAGTTCTAGAGTACTTGAAATCTCAAAACATGCCTTGTATTGTAGATGAAAGAAGAATAGCAAGAACCTCCATGGATCATAATCTCAAGTACCTTTTAGCAAAGGATAGTATGGGAGAATCATATCCAAACAAGCAACAACTACCATTAGTTAATGCATTTTTAATGCAATCCAAGTCATCACTAGCTTAGAGTGACCTTAAATATATCATATTAGATTCTAAGGCTGAATGTTACTTTAAAAAAAAAAAAAAGAGTAAGAGCATGTTTGGTAACGATTCTATTTCCAGGAACAATTTTTTATTAAAACTGGTATTTTCTATTTATGTTCTTGGGAACAATTTCTTAGTAAAAGAACGTGCTTTGTAACTACACAAAATTTCTATTCTCAGGATAGAAATGCGTTTGATAGAATTGTATAATTTTGTTGTTTATTTTAATTTGTTAATATTTTTATTATATTTTTCATTTTTTTTCTTTTCTCTCATTCTTCCTCCTTTGTGGCCAGTTGCCTCCCACGGCGGCGACTGGCGACTAGCTGGGTGAGGTTCATCAAGCTCGCTGGAGGCTTGCCAGGCTAGGGCGAGGGCTAGTGAGCTCGTCGAAGGCTCACCTAATTACCGCGAGGCTCAACCTCGCCTAGGTGGTGCGAGGTCAACCTCGCCAAGCCTAGCGAGGCCGAGCCTCGCTAGTGGCTAGGCGAGCTTAGCCTCACCCAGCCACGGTGAGGCTCAAGCCGGCGACACTCTAGCTTGGTGATCACCGGCCATGGCCGAGGCCGACAACCGGCCAAAAGGAAGAAGAAGGAAATGAAAGAGAATAAAAGAAAAGATTGTTCCTAGAAACAAAAAACTACTTTTTTTTTTTTCTTGTTTTTGTTACAAATCTATTCTCAAGAAAAAAAATTAGATTTTTTGTTCCCGGGAACTAAAATTTTACCAAACACCTTTCTATTCTTTTTTCATTCCCTAAAACAAAAGAACAAAAATAGTTGTTCCGGATAATAGAAATTGTTTTTAACAAACAGACCCTAAATGATCATGTAATAAGGGGAAAATAAAGATAGCGAGACCAAATGTCTATAATGCCACTACTATTAACCTAATCGTAAAAAGGGAAAATATTAGTTGGCCTAAACCACTTGTGTCTCATTGCTATTTGTCTCTGCGTGCATGCAAATTATCACAAGTGTTTTCCACGATGTTCGTTTGGGATGGCGGTTGGACATAACTCCTTAACCTGGTCATTTATCTCCAATAAATTACCTTTTGAACATTTTTCCAATAAATTACCTTCTGAAGATTTTTCCAATAAATTAAGCTTCTTATTATCATGCGTCAACTCTTTCATTTCTCTCTTCTTAGTTGAGCATTATTAATGTTTTCACCATCTAGATGACAAAACTACGCTTTGTAAATGACTTTTGCAAGTTCATTTAAAAAAAAAAAAAAACTTCCAAAGTATCTCGACGAACTCAGCCGTCGGAGAGCCATATAGACCACCGGCAAGCAAAATGGACAACCTAATGTGAGGGTAGCGGTCGCTCATTAGCCACACGCTAGCAACTTGCCAGGCGCATGCTAATGGCTTGCCTACTGCACTTTAGTGGTTGAGGCTTCGTTGGCAATGTTAGGGTTTTCGAGAACATTTCTAAATGTAAATTTACCATTTTGATACAATAATTGGAAACATAACTTTTGAGCAAAATAGGAATATCATCTCTCATACCAGTGGCATAGATAAGAGTTCTAGTGCACTTGAAATCTCGAAACATACCTTGTATTGCAGATGAAAGAAGAACAGCGGAACCTCTATGGATTGTAATCTCAAGTACCTTTTAGCAAAGGTCAGTATGGGAGAATCCTATCCAAACAAGCAATAGCTGCCTTCAGTTAATGCATTGTCAATGCAATCCAAGTCATTACTAGCTTAGAGTGACCTTAAATATACCATACTATATTATTAGGATGAATGTTACTTTAAAAGAAAGAGAGAGAGAGAGAGAGAGAGAGAGAGAGAGAGAGAGAGAGAGAGAGAATAAATGATCATGTAGCAAGGGGAAAATAAGATAGCGAGACCAAATGTCTATAATGTCACTGCTACTAATTTGATGGTAGAAAGGGAAAGGACTAGTTAGCCAAAACCACTTGTGTATCATTGTTATTTGTCTACGTGCGTATAAAAACTATCACAAGCTTTTTCCACAACGTTTGTTTGGGATGTACGTTGGACAAAGCTCCTTGTCTTGGCCATTTATCTCCAGAGTTAAATTACCTTCTGAACCTCTTTCCAATAAATTAAGCCTCACATCATCATGTGTCAACTCTTTCATTTCTCTCTTCTTAGTTGAGCATTTCTTAATGCTTTCACCACCTAGACGATAAAACTACGATTTGTAAATGACTTTTGCAAGTTCTTTTTTAAAAAGAAAATATTCCCTAAGCTTTCTAGTAAAACTTAGCCATCGGAGAGCCAAATAAGCCGCTGGCAAGCTAAATAGGCAACCTCATGAGAGGGTAATAGTCGCTCCTCAGCCGCATGTTAGTGGCTTGCCACGCGCATGCTAATGGCTCACCTACCGTACGCTAGTGGTTAAGGCCTTCGTTGGCAATGTTAGGGTTTTTGAGAACATTACATTTCCGAATGCAGATTTTCTATTTTGACACAACAATTGGAAACATAACTTTTGAGTAAAAAGTTTATTTGCATTCCGAAAATGTATCAGTCCAAAGTATTTACGAATTTTCCTTGGCTAAGATATTTGGAAATGTAATTACATTTCCTCAAAACTCTCAAAAAAAATTGTTAAATTTCATTTGCATTTGCCTAAGTGACTCTTTGAGGCCCCAAAGAGCTTTGGCAAAATCGAACCAAATGCACCCGACTAGCCTCGCTCAAGGGTGAAGCGAGCTGAAATTATCCCAAGCGAAACTAAAAGTCGAGACTGTGGAGTAAGAGCAGCAAAAAGCAAACGAAGGCAACGTTCCGGAGGCGGCTCTGGATGTGACCAGCGGCGCTCTTGTTAGCGAGAAAGGGAGAGTAAATTGAAGAAAAGAGGTCACCTTTGTTCTTTTTTTGAAAGATGCACACAGAGAGAGAGAGAGAGAGAGAGAGAGAGAGAGAGGGGGGAGGGAGAGAGGGGGATGTGGGGGTTTGAATGGAGAGAGAAGTAGGTCCTAGAACCACATATCGATCGCTGAGTGGGTTAGACCTGCAGTGATGTGGAGGGGCCGGCCCACCTAATATTCTCCACCTCTGGAGAGCATAATTAGCTAGAAAGGAGCTTCAAAAGCCAAGGATGGCAAGGTTCAAGCTTATATTGTATCTACATCAAAAACTAAACTAGCGTTTTAATGTATTAAGGTCCAGAAATGATTCCGTGAGTTGGGTCTCGATTTGCCTTGGGATAGATTTGTGCTTGCCAAGTATGAATTCATGATTAGATCATTGCCAGGATTTTATGAGATCTAGTTGGCGTATATCTCGCTATTTCCAGTACCGTAATCAGTGAAGACAATATAGCCACCAACTTGTATAGAAGTTTTATTACAGTTAAGAATTTTCTTTTTCTTTTTTTTTTAAAAGAACTTAATACAAAAAAACTTATTGAAAATTGATGTATCTAACGGCTCAGATAACATTTTGTAAAACATGAGTATTGGCAAATTAAATGAATCAAAATAGCCTATTATCAAATAAAAGTTGTTATTCAAAAACATAATAACCATGTCACTAAAGCTCCAATAAACTTTGCATTAAATTAAAACAAATTTCCCCATTAACCAAACGGTTTAGATTTATATCCTAAAATGATCCAAACTTTTTTATCTTTATGCCATTTTCGCTAATGTATATTAAGTGACATGAATAACCTATCTTAGAGCAAAATTAGCTAGAAAGGAGTTTAGAAAGCTAAGGACGGTAAGGTTCAAGCTTTTGTCATATCTACTTCAAAACTAAACTAGTGTTCCAATATGTAATTAAGAGGCGTCTAATGCAGGCTGCCAGAGAAGCAAACGCACTTAAGGAAGCTAAGGACAAGCTGGAGAAGCGTGTAGAAGAGCTAACGTGGTGGTTAGAATTTGAAAAGCACTTGAGGGTGTAGTATATTGAATTGTTTCGGATGAAGCTTTAAGACAAAATCAGATCATGAAACATATGCAAGATGGGGGCAGCCGCATTCCAATAGTTAGACAATCTTATTAGTTATTGTAGTTCATGGCATCACAAATAGAGATCTCAAAATCCAGTAATCTCTCGTCAGTTTAGGTAGTTTAGCTTTGCCAGGATATCCTTCTGGTGTAGAGTAGACGAGGGTAGGATGTCCTTTTGTTCATTTCTCTGTTGCTGGAGATGTCAAATTTCACCAAACGTGTCGCACAAAACGATGTGTAGCATAAGGGAGGAATGTTTGATTGGTTAACAGGCACACATGACCCACAAGTATGTTTTTTTTAGTACCAACGGGCATGGGTTTTGGCAAATTATTTTGTAAACATAGAGCTACTCTACAAGGGGTACAGATTCATTTTTCTGGAGCTGCAAGCATAAAGGGTATGTTGAAGGTACACACCATCGCTGAGATTATCGAAGAGCTAAGATAATATGATCATTGAAGGCGATTTTATTACACTCTTTCATTAGGGGTTGATGACACCATCCTCACAACTTAGGACTGGGACTAAAAATGTGACTATTGAATATATATTGCCTAGAAATATTTAGGAGTTTGGCTTGAGGGATATTATGTTGTTATATAATGTGAATTTATTTTATTGATTAGACGAGTCATCGAGGTACAATGTTCACCAACGGATAAGATAAATTAGAAATGATGCTTGAATAGTACTAGGACACTACTGTGTCCTGTGCCCATTCATTAGGCTACTTGAGACGAATTCCCTCAAGATTGCGATACTCAAGATTGCATAGATAGCTCTCTTCTTCCATTAGGCTTTTAGTGTTCATGGTCCGAACCCACGAGGTCCAAGTGAGACCGGTCTTTGGAAAATTTTATTTACCCTGGATTGATTCAGGTTAATTAATAATTTTTTGCAATGTAGCTAAAATTGCAATTTGGCTTGTAAAATCTTACCCACCTTGGATTGATTCAGGTTAATTTATAGTTCAATCCGATGTAGTTAAATCGTAATATGGCTTGTAAAATTGTATGATCTTGCAAGCCAAATCATGGAAATGGAGTCAACTCTGCAAAATTGCGAATTGGGTGAGCTCGAAAATGAAATTGCGAGTTGACTTGGTAAAATCGCAAGTCCGCCTAATTAGAATCGTTGGGCTGGCTTATATTGCTCCAGGGCTTGTTATGTGGAATTTACAGGCTTCTTTTAGGCCCAAAAGCAAATGAGACAAAACAGCCCATGTTAAGGTGTAATGAAACGGTTCGTTTCATTATTATCGGTGAAATTTATCCTCGAAAGACGGAAAACGCATTTTAAAGGGAAAATGACACAAATAATCTCTAAACTTTGCACCAATATGCAATTTAGTCCCTTAACTTTTAATTTGTTCGATATAGTCCCTGAATTTTAGCCCATTGTGTAATGTAATCCCTGAACTTTTAACTTGTTCAATATAGTCTCTGAACTTTGTACATGTTCAATATAGTCCATGAATTGTATGAAAATGTTCAATATATTCTCTGGTTTTGAATTAATTGAAGGACTATATTAAACATCTGCTATAATGGCCATCACCTGTCACTTGATAGAACGAGGATTATTAGGAAATGAACAATGAAAAAGGAGAATAAACACATGTGAAATTTATTAAGTTTGTCAATATGTGGCTGCACGACTATGTAACTAGTTTGATTTAGTACCAGACCTAAGTGCAATTTTTTAGATTTTCAGCACGCATGATGACATATATGTACGCTATATCATGAATAATGCAATCACAGAACTTCATGCTCATGTGAAACAAAGATTGGTTCTCATGATTCTGAGCATATTTATGGATATATGCATATCCGCCGAACCTCTAAACTAGCTTCCACAAGGAGCTTATTTTATATGGTCTAAATAATTAGAGATCATCTTTTAAAGTGGTGGCCCTCGCGGTGCGGACAAATTTCTACCCTCTTCAAACAGCTTAATTGATAGGAAATGAACGATCACGATCGCAACGAAAGCAACTAAAAAGTAATGCATGAAATAATACTCATCTTGCCACCACGTCCCCTAAAACCACCGTTCCCCTCCTTCCTTTATGTCAGTTGTAGTTGGTCAATAGACGGAAGTTTAATTGTTAATTTTGACCGTTGCGTAGATTGTATGAATTTTCATTCAAAGATCGAGTCACCAACTATCAAAACTCAAAGTGGGAATGAGGCTCTCTCTGCACTCTTTAGATTCTATTCTTGTTCCTCCCTTTCTTATTCATCAATCGACACAGACCTTTGAAAATGTCACGATTCAAAACTTAGCTATTCAGTGGTTAAGCATTTATTCGGAGACTTCTCGCTGATTAACGAGAGCTTGGAGAAATAAGTTAGAAGAAGGGGGAAAATAACCTAAGTTGGTTCGTAGATCTGCATTTGATATGAAGTTCTTGTATATTTTGTTGGAAACGTTTTAAAATAAAGGTAACAATGCAAGTTGATTTGAACAAGATGCAAGGTCATGGTTTCCTCGGTTGGCAGAAGTTTCTTCCGATTGTCTTCTGCAGCGCGATATCCATCACCCTTCAGAAATATGAGTGAACCAACTAGGGATGTAGTAAAATATAGCCTTTACTTTTACCTTCTTTTAGAAAGTACCGTCTCTCATGCACAGCTACACGTGCGTAACTGCATCCACTCTCTTTGTATACATACGTATTAAGAGAGTTACATAAACTGAGTACTATTTATCACGCTTTCGGGACAAAAATGCAGCACCTTTCTGTTATTGAATGGTTCCTCATTTGTGATTTCGAATCTTACGTGTGGATTTTGCCAAAAAGAATGAAGTTCGATTTCTTAAATTCCGCAAACAAATAAATATGTTTTTCTCCATTTTGATTTATAAGGAATTTACTCCAACTAGCTTTCTAATTGGGAAAGGTGAGCTACAAACGTAAACATCACTTTAAAGTCACTCACATGTATGTTGGTGACATTCATATTTGCAACTCATCAATTAGTGATATGGTCGGTGAATATTTCCTCCAACTATAGACGGTAGACAGCACAGGCAATAACACAATTTGTCAAAGATTGAGCGCATAATAAAAAATTGAAGGCGTGAAAGAAGAAGTAGTTGAAGGGACTTGAAAGATAAATGAAAGGTAACATGTTCATGATTTGATTAACTCGCTTGATATATTGTCTGTTTTGCCCTATTCCAACCATTCTTCATAGTTTTGTCCATTGGCGTCCTGGAAGGCACTTTTTCAAGACTCCGTTTTGCCCTATTCCAACCATTCTTTATAGTTTTGTCCATTGACGTCCTGGTACACAACGTGCGGACCCCTCAAGTGTCATAACTTTGGCCAAAGGTACACTTAAGTGCCATAACTTACGAAAGGTACACTTAAGTGCCAAAATCGGAGTAAAAGGGATCACCTGAGTGTCAATCCGGCCAAAGTCCGATCAAAATGCCGACATGGCATTTTTCCGGCGAAGCACACCCAAAACGATGCCGTTTTGCACGCTGACGTGGCGAAATAATGCAAAAAGGGGTCGCTTTGGCTTGATGTGATAAAAAAAATAAATAATTAATTAATTAACTTAAAATTAAATTTAGCTAAAATATTTTAAAATTTAAAAAAAAAAAAAAAAAAAAAACCGGGGAGGCGACGGCGAGGGATCGGCCCTCGGCCGCCACCGAGAAGCGCCAGCGACGGTGGGGATGATCGGCCGGGTTCGCCGGGCCCTAGCCAGGGGCCAACAACCCCAGCGACCCCAGCCGATTGGCGGCGAGGGTCGGCGGCCCTTGGCCGGGCCGCCGACCCCTAGCCAGGGCGCGCGACCCCGGCCGACCCTCACCCCGCCGTCACATCGGCCCTTCCCAACGGCGGTGAGGCGGCGGCGGCGACGGGCCGAGGATCCTCAACCGCCTCCCCCGTTCCCCTTTTTTTTTTTTTATTTTTTAATTTTTTTAATTTTTTTTTTAATTTTTAAATATTTTAACTAAATTTATTTTTAAAATTATTATTTTTAATAGTTTGACTAAAATTAAATTAAATTAAATTAAATTTAATTATTTAATTATATTTTTTTTACTACGTCATCCCAAAATGACGCTATTTTTGCATTATTTCGCTATGTCAGCATGCAAAACGGCGTCGTTTTGGGCGCGCTTCGCTGGAAAAATGCCATGTCAACGTTTTGGCCGGAGTGGCACTCAAGTGATCCGTTTTTCTTCGAATGTGGTACTTAAGTGTACCTTTCGTAAGTTATGGTACTTAAGTGTCCGTTTGGCCAAAGTTATGACACTTGAATCGTTCTTTTCTCCTGGTACACATTTTTCCAAGACTCATCCAACATGATAGCGCTTATATGAGCACGCTTAACATTGGATCCCAATAGTACTGAAATGTCGTACATTAAAATACGCCTCTTCTAAGTTGATCCGGTTTTACATCTGATTTTGGAACAACCTTCTCCTTTTATTGTGCAATTCAGTCCGTTCATGCCCCTTTTGTTATTCTTGAAGCTCATAAAAACTGCACCTTTGTCCAGTTCCTCTCACCTCGATGATCATTCCAGCTATTTGTACCACAATCTGATGCTCCAGCTACCCTCATGTTTACTGGAGCAAATCGGTCAGTGTATTCAACCTTTTCGATAGCTTTAACTGAGATGGAACGTCGGTGTAGCTCCATGTGGGTTCTTGTGGAGTTAGGGTTGAATATTGAGAAATCAATGTGAGGGAGAGAGAATCATGGGCTTATAAGTAGATGAGAGTAAGCACCACTTCTTGCCAAACAAAAGCCACCACCCCAAGAGCATTTTTCAAATTCTCCCACAATGCTTCTAATCCTTTCTTCTCTCCTCCTCGTCCTCGTGCTCGTGCAAATTTCGAAGAGAAGTTCAAAGCTAAAGTATCTCCCAACAGGGCTCGAAAAGTTACCCCTCATTGGAAATTTGCACCATATGATCGGCTCACTGCCCCACCATCGTTTGAGAGGCCTAGCCAAAACATATGGACCGATTTTCCATCTCCAGCTTGGTTGATGAGAAGCCAACAATGATGATTTGTTTTGGCCATTGACCACAAAAAGTAAGTGTTGTGAATTCGTATTATTGGACAGAAGTGTTATGCTACTGAAAGAACTCGTGAAAACAAATTCGAGCTTCAGCTACTTGAATATGTTCCAACTGTCCCCGAGCTCAAAATCCAGACTAACTGCACTTGAACCTGGAACGAGGCATGGGCTGCTAAAGGTAACGACAGTACTTAAGACTAAACCAACCACCAAGATACAAGACAAGTTTCCATCTCATTTTAGGCACCAGTAAGAGAGACTTGAAAGATCAGGCAAAAACTATTTAGTAGGACAGGCGGCACAATTCAGATAGCAAAAACTTCGACCTCAAGAAAGAACAAGTGGAGCTAAAGAATGAGCAGTAAGGAGAGACCAGCACCAAAAAATAAAATAAAAAATGCAGGTACGCAGAGACCAACTGAAGGAGTCTTTAAGAATGCAAGTACCGCATTTGCCAGCGGACACAAGAGGCTCTGTGGTTAAATTCCTTAATTTCATCTCTCCGAGTACATCTCTAGAAAGTCAAAGAGCATGGGGCTAGTCCGCATACTGATATTTTCCATCTCTATGGCTTTTGGGCTTCTGGGAATAGCACTTCTTCTTGCCTTTTTTGTACTCATGTTGGTTGAAGAAGAAAAGAAAAGAGCCTCTATCAAAGCTCCAAATGTGGTGCATAGAAGACTATCTTACAGAATTCTCCTTAAGGCAACCGATGGATTTTCTTCGAGTAATTGGATTGGTATCGATAGTTTTGGGTCTGTTTACAATGATATACTTGAGAATGGAACAATTATCTGAAGGGCGGCTGTGACACCCCGAACCCTTCGCAAGTCGTCACCAGCGCCGATGTTACACTTTATTACCTCTTTCTATCTTGTACTTAAAACAAGCGTCGTTAATCACAGGCATTTTTTTTTTTAAACGATCGGTCCCAACGCGACTCATAGCGGAAGCAAATTAAACATCACCATCTATCCCCCTACCAATCCATGATACAAATACACACCAACTAAACATCAGGATTTTATAAACAACTTCGACACTTTGCTTACATATATATATAGCAAGATGGGATTCCCTTCGGGTCGGTACAAAACAAGGAAAAGCTAGGACTCAGCCACGTCCAGCCTAAAACCTCAAAAAGAAACTCTCGACCATCAACATCGTACGAGTACGAACCCCCATCGAAAGTGTCGATTATCTACATCAAAAAGAAATCCAGCTCCTACTCATCGTGTGCAGGTCTCACACCCAACCCGGTGCATCAGGCGGTGGCGGCGGCAACATCCCTCGCATCGCTCCATCCCGACGAACGTGCACGAAATGAACTCCGAATAACGGACCCCCGGCCAGGCCCACGTCATACATCACTAGACAACGTACTTGGATAAAAGTCAGTCCGGAACGAGAGGACAGTCTATCTCAACACACTCGACCTCTACATCGGATGGTATCCCGTAAAATGTACCTCGCGTGACAACGGTAGCGGCATAATTGCTAATCAAATGTTATCCCCAAAAGGGTGAGTACAAACCACTCAAATGACAGATAGGAAATCCAATAACAACTCAATGCATCATGCAATTTCACATGCATTGCGTGCATTACTTACCTTGAAGCCAGGCACACACTATCACGCATCATCGTATCACATCACATACCATCATCATCATCATACATATCATCATGCATATCATATATCATATCATAGGTGATCATCATATCATGTCACATCACATCATCATCATCATCATCATCATCATCATCATCATCATCATCATCATCATCATCATCATCATCATCATCATGCATATCATCATGCATATCATATATCATATCATAGGTGATCATCATATCATGTCACTTCACATCATCATCATCATCAGCATGCATATCATCATGCATATCATGTCATAGGTGATCATCATATCACATCACATATCATCATCATCATCATCATCATCATCATCATCATCATCATCATCATCATCATCATCATGCATATCATCATGCATATCGTATATCATGGGTGATCATCATATCACATCACATATCATCATCATCAGCATCATCATCATGCATATCATATATCATGGGTGATCATCATATCATATCACATAGCATCATCATCATCATCATAATCATGCATATCATCATGCATATCACATATCATGGGTTCATTTTCCATCTTTTATCTTTAAGTTTGATCACCACATCACCCATTTCTCATATCATCAATTTCATCATCCCTTCGGGCAAAGACCTCCGACAGGGTTCCCAGCATTCCAGCCATCCCATGGCCACCGGGCTTCCGGCCCCCCACATTCCGGGCATCTCGCATCTCAACTAGCATCACGAGGCATTCCCTTCGGGCAGAAACCTCCGACAGGGCTTCCGGCCTTTACCCTTCTAACCAGGCATCCCGCACCCACATCCTGGCATCGCGAGGCATTCCCTTCGGGCAGAAACCTCCGACAGGGCTTCCGGCCCCCCCACATTCTGGGCATCCTGAATCTCCCAGGGAATCTCTGGAATTACGCCACCAGGCCACCAGACACCATCCTCCACCACAACCTCTTACTCACATATCATTTCCCACATTCACCATCCTTTTAATTTTCATTATTACATGGCATATGCTTCACGCATGCTTCACAATTCATAATCATACATACACCAATGTCATATAACAATGCATAACAAATTTAATGAAATTCATGGCCAATAAAATAATCCCTTATTATTTTATTATTATTATATTATTATATTATTATATTATTATATTATTTATTTTCATAAATAAATATTAAATTTAATATCTATGATTTTCTCAAAATCATAATATTCAAACAATCACTAAACAAATCAATAGGATCACAATTTCATACAAAATTCATGGCCAAATTGAATTTTTCACAAATTCACAATTTCCACGAAATAGCACATGATATTCGGATAATGACCAGAATTGCACAGTTCCCAAATAAATTCGATTAAAATACTCATATGGCCTTCAAAAATTACGAAATTTTACAGGGTGATAGCCAACACATTTTCGTGCACTTTTCATGAAGAACTCTAAGCCAAATTATTTTTAGATTAATTTGTAAAACCCCACGAAACTTCTGGAACCACTACCGCGTCGTCCAGAATACACATCTCCGAAATATTAAGATTTCACCCATCTATTCTCTTTCGTTTCCTCTGAAATTTGAGTATGTTATGTACCAAGGTGTCCTTTACAAGTTTCATGAAGAGATCTAGGTCAAATAACCAAAGTATGGTCACCCTTTAAGTCCATGAATCTCGGGTGTCTCGGAATACTTCACCAGAACCATCGTTTCCAAGATCTAGCCGATTCACCAAGCTATACTTGTTCTTTTTGCTTCAAATTTGAGTATGTTGTATTTTAAGGTGTTACCTACAACTTTCATGAAGACATCGAAGCCAAAATCTTCAACAGAAATCAACATGCAAACAAGAATCTAGCAAGAGGTCAGCGAAAACTTCACAGATCTAGGGTCTCCGTATAATGGAACTTTGACCCCTCATATCTCCCTCATTTTCCACGAAATTTCAGTATGTTATAGTACAAGACGTTAGCTACAACTTCCATGAAGACATCGAAGCCAAAATCGAACTCCAAACACCCATGCAAGCTCAAACAAGCTACTGACTCCAACAAACCGAACAAGAACAGTCACACGGTTTGTAAATAACCAACTCTTACCTCGGTTTTTCGCACAAATCACACCTAAAACGGAACATGCAACCACCACAACAAACATGCAAGAGAAGTTACGGACTCCACTTGCCTCTATGATGGACAAACGACGACGAACGGCGGCCGGACACGGCGATCGGACGGCGAACGAACAGCAGCACCCCTCGGCTCCGCCTCCTTCCCCTCTCGGTTTCTCCCTTTCTCTCGAACTCTCTCTCTCTCTCTCTCTCACCCTCTCTCTCGGCCGAATGAAGCAAAGAACCGGCCATCTCTCTCTCCTTATCCTTTTATACTCCCTTAATCTCATGATTAACAATCATTGCTTTGCCTAAAAACTAACCAATGCATGCTCTTGCCATTTGCCATTTGCCACTTGTCACATTGGGTTTTCTTTTTAAATTTGGTTTGGGCTTGGGCTTAGGCCCATCCGGCCACTCCCCTTGGGCTGGTCGAATCCTCTTCTTGGGTTCTAATGGGCCGACTAGCTTGGCCCACCAAGCTTTAGGCCAATGGGTCCAAGGCCCATTCGAATTTTAACCCTCTTTTCCCTTTTTTTTTTTGAAATTCCTTCTATAAATATTTCTAAATTTAGATTTTCAATCTTGGCCAAAGTCTTAGGATATTTTTGCTCATTGAAATTTAAATCATATGGCCAAGCATAGATTATTAATCTATTAAATTTAAATTTCCACAATCATAAGCACAAATCATCAAATTTAAAAGACTAATGGCTAAAACATAAGCCATGGAAATTTAACACCTAATTAGAGACTTTAACACACCTTATGGCTTGGCTTTGAATTTCTAGGATGCCACATTATCATTGTCAAAGTGCTAAATTTGAGGCGACGTGATGCAGTGAAGAGTTTCATGGCCGAATGCGAGCCTCTAAAGCATATTAGACGTCAAAATCTTTTGAATATACTATCAATATGCTCAAGCATTGATTATAGGGGCAATGAGTTAAAAGGCTTTAATCGACCTGTTCATGGTCAATGGCAGCCTTAAAAAGTGGCTGCGCTGCTACCAAGAACCAATACTCGAAGCAAATGGGCCTTTAAAAACTTTGAGCCTCCTCAGTAGGATAAAGATTGTCATTGAATTGCTGCTGCATTGGATTATCTTCACAACCACCTTCACAGCCAAATAATTCATTGGGATCTGTTGGAATTCTAGTCGGCGGAAGACGACTTACCTGATTCTGATGCGCAAACATCAAATAGCCTTGGAACAAACACTGAATTACGAATGAATCACGAATAACACTACCTCACGTTAGTCTGGATGCAATCACAAGGAAAGCACTCGATTTCCATGGCGTAAATGCCAATTATTCTTGCAAAACTGAAATGAAATGCCTTCTTCTTATTTGATGGAAAGGGAGAGAAATTTGGTGCGTATGTTTTTCCAACCGTTGTTGTGTTCGAGAGACTCTTATACGTCTCCCTTCATGCCTTTTCAAGAGATATATTTCCATCCAATGCGATCCAATCGCACCCCATCATGAACGTACTAGCTAAAGTATAACATCTCCCACTTGGACATGATGGGCTCGATAACACTCTATCAAGAATATAAGGCATTCAACATTCATCAACTTTACAAAACAATTCATATTGACAAGTAAGCTGTGCGACCAGTAAGTACACTTGCACTTGAGAGCTCAAATTATGCACCTATTAGGGATGACATAATTGCTACAACCCCGAAAAGAAATAAACAATTGATGTCTCACAGTACCCCAGACATATTTTGTTACATCAGTCCAAATATACTTATCCCTTAAAGGCTATACTTGACTATTCTCAAAACATCATATATTTACAATTATATCCGCAACCACATAAGGGCGATATAATTGGTCGATTAGTAAATACATGTGATAGATGTAAAACAACAATAGTGTCATTCGCACTTATGTCTCTCTCCATTTCAAAATAACTGCTTTCCTAAACACGTCCCATAAGGCTATATTCATTCATGACCGCCCGTAACATGTTAAAGTAGCAACATTGATCTTTCACTTCGAGAATATAGTCAAAAGTAACATAGGGCACATAATGAGGTAAATTATAAATTACCTCAAGGACTCACACGATGAATAAATATGAATAATTTTACTCACCTTCCCTTGTCGGTCATACAATGCACATATAGTATGAATTACATGTTATCGTGGATTTCTCTTTTTATAAGAGCGTATGACATTTATTAAATATATTCACTATACGGATCTTAGCCTAAACATAGTAACGGACTTC
This sequence comes from Eucalyptus victrix, assembly GCA_016097545.1. Classification (NCBI taxonomy): domain Eukaryota; kingdom Viridiplantae; phylum Streptophyta; class Magnoliopsida; order Myrtales; family Myrtaceae; genus Eucalyptus; species Eucalyptus victrix. The sequence continues at coordinate 48,479,881 of CM027841.1, read as the reverse complement.
TCTCGTACTCATGTTTAGCCCAAGTGCTATATCGGCTCGCTTTCTATAACGCCCAATTAAGTACTCGCATCCGGTATCTTACAAGCATACATGATTGTGGGACTATCATGTTCGGTCTTATTATAAACAAATCACATACCTCATCTTAACTCCAATCAAGGCGACATATTTTATTTTATGTACCAACTTGCTCTTCAGCATTTATTTATACATAACGTCTCATCTTAACGTGCTAACTATAACACTTGAGGCGATTGCTCGTGTGAGTAAACCAATCATTGCCTGTTGACATACTTTCCAATAATATATATGTGTAGTGCTAGTCTCATACTGTATTTGTACTCATTGATAAAATATCAATTCACTAATAAACAAACAAGTACAATACATATGTTCACAAATACATAAATCAATAATCCTCTACAATAACACATATCACATTCTACGTAATCCTAGTAACATCATGCGGGTCAAGAATATGTCTCTATAATAGCCTTCGTAAATGGATCAGCAACCATTCTATTGGTTGAAATGTATCGTAGAATCACTTCTTTCTGTGCTATAATATCTCTGATGAAGTTATTCTTTATATCAATGTGCTTCGTCCTTCCATGATACTTGGGATTCTTCACATAGGCAATGGCTACTTGACTATCGCAATAAACTGTCACTAGTCTTGAAACCTCAGTGATAGTGACTAAATTTTCCAAGAAACGTTTTAGCCAGACTGCTTCTTGCACTACAGCAGAACATGCAATAAATTTTGCTTCCATCGTAGACAAGACCGTGCATGTCAGTTTCTTGCTATTCCAAGAAATTGCACATCCATTGAGCAAGAACGCATATCTAGAAGTCGATTTACGCTCATCGAAGTCTCCACCCCAATCAACATCTAAAATGCCTAACAGGCGTAAATCACTCTTTTGGTAACAAGGTCGATAGTCCATAGTGTCTTTTAAGTATCTTAAAATCCTCTACACTACTTTCCAATGTGCTTGACAAGGATTTGATTGATATCGGCTCACCAATCTCACGGCGTAATATATGTCGAGTCGAGTACACATCATAGAATACATCAAACTCCCGACCGCATTAGTGTGAGGAACAATTTTCATCATTTTAATTTCTTATGGAGTCTTATGACACATCTCAATACTTAGGCCTTCACCTTGCATGACAAGGGTATCAATGGGATTACAATGCTATATATTGAAACGCTCAAGAATCTTCATTATATAAAACTCTTGTGATAAAGTAAGGAGTTTCCTTGATTGATCTCTTTCAATCTTAACTCCTAATATATAAGTATCTTCTCCCATATCCTTCATCTCAAAAATTGGAGGACAACCATTCTTTTATGGTGATAACTAAAACCTTGTCATTTCAAGCCAATAGAATATCGTTCACATAAAGTGATAAAATCACAAATTTATCTTCGGACCGCTTGACATATATACAGTGATCTTCTTCGATCATCGTGAAACAAAAAACGGTTATGGCTCGATGAAAACGAAGATACCACTGTCTAGATGATTGTGTAAGGCCATATATTAAGCGATGAAGCTTGCAAACTTTACCCTCTTGACTTTTCGCTATGAAACGTATTGGTTGTTTCATATAGATTTCCTCATCTAGTTCTCCATTGAGAAATGTCGTCTTTACATCAATTTGATGTAATTCAATATCCAAGTATACAACGATAGTTAGAATAAAGTGTATTGAAGCAAACCTTACAACTGGTGAAAATGTTTCCTCATAGTCTATACCCTCTTATTGAGTATAATATTTTGCCACAAGACGAGCCTTATAGTTTTTAATGGATCTATCCGCCCTTCGCTTAATCTTAAAGACCCATTTGTTTTCAATGGCCTTACGATTGAGTGATAGATCAATCAAGTTCCAGACATGATTTGCTCTCATAGACTCCATTTCATCTTCCAAAGCTTTTCTTCATTCTTCCTTATCAGAGAATGAGAAAGTCTCTTGAACAGTCGTAGGCTCGGCATCATCTTTCTGAGTAATCATAAATGCTTCCCCTTCAATCTCAAAACGACAACGATGAATACTTTTACAATTACTTTTACGCAATTGAATTTCTCTTGAATTCAATTTGTTAGACAATGCAACACTCCCACTAAGTCTTGCATGTTGAGGTAAATTTTCACTTCCCTCTACAACATCAGTGGGTGTGTTATCAGGATCTTCCATCTCATATAATTGGAAGTCTTTATCAATCTCATATCTGCTAGGAAAATCATTCTCCAAGAACGTGACATCTCGTGACTCCATTTCGATCACACTTCCATCAGCTTGTTCACTTATGAACACGTGAACACGTACATTTTGGAGTGTTCAGAATATCTTATAAATATACATTTCTTCACTCTATGACCTAATTTGCCATATTTATGGAAAGAATCATGAATATAAGCTGCACATCGCCATGGACGTAAACTATTTAAGTCTGGTTTCCTACCAGTCCATAATTCATAAAGGGTGAAAGTGACTCATTTTGAGGACACTCGATTAAATATATAGGCAGCAGTCAATAACGCATCTCCTCAATAAGAGATAGGTAGATTCGCTGACGCCATTATAGACCTAACCATTTCCAATAGGGTTCTATTCTCAGCTACCCCATTTTATTGTGGAGTACTAGGAATAGTCAATTGTTGTACAATTCCCTTTTTCATCACAAAGAGCCTTGAATTGCTCCGATAAATACTCGCGTCCACAATCGGTTCTGAATGTCTTTTATTGTTTTGCTCAACTGATTCTCTATCATCACTATATATCGTCTAAAGCAGTCTAATGCTTTTGACTTATGGAAGATTAGAAAGACATAACCGAAACGTGTAAAGTCATCTATGAAAGTGATGAAATATGAGGCTCCATGCCTCACCCTCACATTTAAATGACCACAAATGTCAAAATGTATGAGGTGCAATAGAAATTCGGTTATAGTCTCTTTACCAAATGGTTTTCTAGTTGCTTTTCCCAATAGACAATGTTCACATACAGATAGACTAACATTAGTGCGTGACCCTAAAAGGCCTTCTCTAGCTAATCTTTGCATTCTTTGCAATCCAATGTGACCTAATCTAGCATGCCAAGTACTTGCATCAACCTCAACATTATTAGAAGATGTAATTAAAGAAAAACAACTATCGATATTAATATTGTACTGATCAAAGTCAATGTCTAACACCACAAAATCATTCGATACATGACCTGAACCATAATAAACTGTTTCATACAAAATATTAACACAATCACCATGAAAATTCAATACATAACCTAAGTTAAGAAGATCAACTACTGAGACCAAGTTTCTTCAAATATCCGGAGCATAGAAGACATCATGTAGGAATAGGCTTCGACCACCATGTAAAATTAATTTATATGTGCCGCTACTTTTTCATTTTAACTCTTGAGTTATTCCCAACATATATCCATCTTCTTCCATATTGTATTCGACGATACTCCACAGGTCTGTTACTCCTAAGTCTACAGTCCACATAGGATGTGATTCAGCAAGCATTACAGTACTAGAAACAAAAGCATTACTTAAAATAATTGAGTAATATGGTACATCTTTCGGCTTAGTGCATTCACGAGCAAAATGACCCATCTTGCCACAATTGTAGTACTTCATCTTGGCCTTGTCCTTCTTCCCACCACACTTCTTGCGTTGGAAGGTCTTAACTCTCTTAGGTGTCTGATCAATCTTCTTCCCCTTGTTGTTGAATTAAGGATTCCTTTTGCGCTTAAAACCCGAAACTTTACGCGAACTTGATTCAGCAACATAAGCATGGGTAGAGGATCTCACTGCCTTTAGGCGCTCATCTTCTAATTCCAAATAACGAGCAATATCATCAAAAGTGACAATATTCTCATTATCATGGGTAGAGGATCTCGCTGCCTTTAGGCGCTCATCTTCTAATTCCAAATGACAAGGAATATCATCAAAAGTAACAATATTCTCATTATGCGTCATATGATCTTCATATGCTCCCAATTATCAGGAAGATACCTTATAACAACCCGAACTTGTTGTTCATCAATAAGGGAGTGACTTGCTGACTTTAACTCACGAATCATGTTTGACATCTCCCGAAGATGCTGCCTCATCATTACATTTAGGCGCTTTCAGTTTGTGTCAAACTGATGGTGAGTCTCCTCAGCTTAGTCGCAGATGTACTCCCAAACTTATCTTTCCAGACAACCCACATAGCTTGAGTTTTATCATAACTTTCAAACTCACACATGAGATCATCTTGCATACAGCTTAGTAACGTGATGCGAGTAATGCTATTTTTCTTTTTCCAAGCTTGATAAGCTTTTAGATCTCTTCTATGTTGAGCTGAAGTTCCATACTTAGGTTCATCCATGGTGTGGTTGTGTGTTTCCAAAACTTCTTGCTCCTCAAGGATGTACTGAACCTTTTGGTGCCAAATGTCATAATTGTCACCGTTCAGCTTCTTATCCTTATTGAGGTTAGCCACAATAGTTTTGGATGCCAAAGCCATAATCAATTGCCATAATACATTGACATAATAAACGCAGAATCAATACTAGCACACTTTTCAGAGTAACACACATATTTAATTTGCAACAAAGACAAACTAAATTAATGATAATTCAACAAAAGACACAAAAGCAAAAGTTCACTATGTTCCCAATCAACTTCTATGTACAATTATTTTATTATCAATAATTAGTTTAATTTGCGCAAATTTTAAGTTCTAGGTGAGAACTCTTTCAAATTCTACCAACCTATGAACTTCCACTATGAAAAATAATTACATGACCTTATATAATTTATACATTTTTTCTTAACACAAAAACATAGCATGATAATAACCAACGTATAAACAATAATCATGCTTCAACTATAATCAAAATCGCAATTCAACATGTAATGAATTTCCTACCATTATTCGAATATTCTAGCAACTAGAAAATTGCAAATATATTAAACTATATACATGATATCATCGAACCAAGCTCTATACAATATATATGACATCATTTGCACACAAGCTAGCTACTGTATTTCCTAAACCACAAGAAAATACAACCCACAAATGAATAAATTATGCATTAAATTCCAAAAAATACGCATACTTAGGGTTTCATAAGCATTTTCATACATTTATAAAATTAAAATGTAAAAAATAAATATACCACAGTGTAGAGGACATTCATACGAACCAAACGCAGCTGACTATGCTCCCATTGGAGCTCCCACGCGCCCACATGTGCTGCCTGAGTGCGCAACGCGGGTGGCGCACGCACCAGCGAGCCAAACGGCTCCTGGCCGGTCCGACCGGTTTAACCGCCTGACCGGTTGATCAATCTGACCAATCAACGGTCGGGTCGGGTCCGGTCAACCTCGGGTCGAATCTTGGGTCGGGTTGGGTCGCCGACTGGCCAACTACCGCCGGCGATGACATCATCAATGATGTCATCCAAACGGTTACCGACCGTTGGGTAACGTCATCACACGCCGATTCACCGACCGGCACATGATGCACACCTACTGATTCGCAGACCGGCGCATGTTACGCACGCGCTGGCTTGCCCAGCGCTTCAGGCTTGTGGCGCTCACACGCAGCGGCTTCTGACCGCGCGTATGGGTGCATCTGGAGTCCTCCGGTGGCACTCAATCCATTGACGGACTCGTCTCGACGAGTACTTTCACCCTGTATATTTAAAATATGATTTTGGCAGAAAAAATATTTTGAAAAATGGCCAAAACCACACAGATGCATGCGACACCGAACCCATTCTTCGCTTCGGTTCAATTTCAAGTTTTCAGATGGCAATTCCAACCATTAGACATCCAAACAGTATAGATTTCATACTCTTGATCTCGATATCAAATGGTAAACGAGAAAATTCAATGAAAAACAAGGCAGAAATCACGATCGGACTCTGATACCAATGTTGAAATTCTAGTCGGCGGAAGACGACTTACTTGATTCTAATGCGCAAACAGCAAATAGCCCCAGAACGAACATTAAATTGCGAATGAATCACAAACAACACTACCTCACGTTAGTCTAGATGCAATCACAAAGAAAGCACCCGATTTCCACAACGTAAATATCGATTGTTCTTGCAAAACTGAAATGGAATGCTTCTTCTATTTTTATGGAAAGGGAGAGAAATTTGGTGCGTATGTTTTGCTAACCGTTCCAACGCTTGTGTTCGGGAGACTCTTATACGTCTCCCTTCATACCTTTTCAACAGATATATTTCCATCTAGTGCGATCCAATCGCACCCCATCATGAACGTACTAGCTAAAGTACAATAGGATCTAACGTCGAGCAATGTCCTCTTAGATGATGAGATGGAGGGACATCTTCCATGACTTTGGATTGCCAACAATCGTTCTTGAAAACACACCTAACACCAACTCAAAGATCTGGTCTATGAGGAACAGTTGGCTATGCTACTCCAAAGAAAACCCCCCGAGTCATTCGCCCACAAAATGGAAGACTTATCTTCTCAAAAAATGCAACGCATCTTCTCAAAAGAATCTTACACTTCATAATGATAGAGTGGACACCATTTTCTTTTAGCCCAATCGTTTATGGTTCTGTTATCACTATTTTGAAACTCAACGCAATATGGCACGAGAAGTGTGGTTTCTAGAGAAGACGATGTCTATAGTTATGACATGCTCCTGTTAGAGATGTTCATCGGAATCAGTCCCACTGATGTACCTTAACAATTTAGTTACGGAAGCTTTGCCCGCACAAGTACTAGAAAGTAGAAATTACTGATCCCATTCTACTTTAGGAAAGAGATCAGTGCAGGCCATAGCAGAGACAACACAATTCAAGACTGTCTCATAATGGTCTATGGAATTGGAATTGCCTGCTCAGTTGGAGTATCCAGAGAGAGAATGAGCATCAGAGAAGCTGGAACTCAGCTTTATTTCTTTTGTCTTATAGTCCATAAATGCAAGGGTATTTTGAATATTTCACACACTTTTTTTTGAACTTTTCAATTTTGCCCTTGGATCCATTTGCTTGAATTGGGCTTGGTCGGCTTGGCTTGGTCCACTTGGGCCTCCTTGGCCTATCCACATGGACGTGAGGCCCAACAGCCCTCGCTTGGCCCGGCTTCATTTCCCAACGTCCAATATGTGGGTCTAGAAATTCTCGAAAGTTTGATTCTCGAAATTGAATTATATTTCATGGTTAAAATCAATCAAATGCGACTTTAGTACGACCTAAACTATCAGGCGGCTTTTAGGGGTTTTCATGTGATTGATTCGTGGTTAATAATTTCGATTCATGTTTGTGCCTTTTTGAATCATGGATGACCCTTGGTTGTCATGTAATCGCGAGGGTTCAATTACATATAATGAGTGCAAGATCAATAGAAAATCGATTTATCATCGTTCTACGCGAGTGTCGTAATCGTGCAGTTCCACTAGCGAATCAACTATGCAATTTTATCGAATCGATTTATATATGTTCGCTAATTAAGTTATAACAGTGTAATATTGACATTTGTCGATCCTTATGGTCGAGTGATCGATCCTTGACTAAATTCTCTAGTCTTTCGCATTTTAACCCTTTACGACCTCACCCAATAGATTAGTTAACTCATGAGTGATTAATTTAGAGTAAGTTAACCATCAGCACATTGATGAAACAACCATCTCATATATTTCGAAATGTGTCAAATTTCGGGATATCACATAAGTAAGCTAGTATGTGTCTCTTAAAGTTATCCGAACCATACATCTATCCTTTTCTATCTTTTATGCTAGTCAAATAGTTCAATCTATTAATACAAGTAGACATTATGCTTGCACAAACCGCACGATGTATGTCTAGGGAAAAAGACTACTACATCAGTTTTTCTGGATACTTTCATGTACGATGTGAACTCGAGTCCTACATTACCTAAATGCTCCACCTGAGAGAGCCAATTATGTTATTCCATCATCTCACCAAGCGGGAATGACTTTCATTGGCAGGAGTCTAGTTTTGAGTGAAACATACATCGCCAACACAAATAATTTGGAAGTAAAGGTAATAGTCATTATCAAATTTATGATGAAGACCAAATCATCATAATCAAGTTCATTGAATGGATTAAATGAACAAATTTTCTCTCATTACTAGGAATTTTAAGACATTTTAGTCCACTGCACGGACAAAATAGAAAAGTCGACTGATCGGATACTACTCCTCATCTGCCTTAGAAAAGAATAGGAAGATGGCCATTATATCCATATGATCATTGGCCACTGTTTTTCTTTCCATTTTAATTTTTTGGGAATCTTCATCTTAGAAAGCGGAGAGGTCATTAGCTATGCGTTTTGCAGAATTAAAAAAGAACTGTAGCAAGTTCGGATAGTGTAAGCTTAGACATCTGAAGTTCCGAGTTGCCATCTTCGAAAAAATTTTGTGGACAACGCAAGGTTCTGACTCATTGGCTATGCACTTCACTGGAGAATCATTGGTGCATCACCTGTAAAAAGATGGCGAATCCCTTGTGCAGGAATCATGCAACTGCATAATTACCTCTCTGTTCTTACAAAGCCTCTTCCGTGGGTATATTTATCTTATTTCTTGTTTTCTCCTATTCTGGTTTTTTCTTGCCCAAACCTTTTTCTAAAGAGGAGGGCGTGAATAATATAACTGGCGAGATCCTGAGAGCAATCGAGAATCTTGGAACTTAGAAAAGTTGTATGAGGATGGCAACAATCTTTCAGGTACAATCCCATTTGACTGAAAAATATTCAAAATCTTACATGTCTCCCAATCAACAATCTCAATGGGGAAACTGCATTTTTGTCCAAAAAATATAAGCAAATTGATTTATCTGTCTCTTGATGGGAATAACTTTCAAGGACGCATTCCTCCACATCTAGATAAGTGTTGAAAAGATTGATGTTGATTGATCTTTCTAGTGAAAATCGCTGTGATTTCATATTCCCAGCGGTCACAAGTCTCATCTATTTGAACTTATTACACATTCATCTCACTAGGGTCCTTCCCACGAAAATAGAAGAAATGAAGGACTTGAATTGTATGGGCATATGAGGGGAACATGTCAGATGGTGAGATGCCGAGCAATTTGAGCAATTGCGCTATACCAGTAAAATTAAAATTGCAGGACAACCTCTTCCAAGGGTCCATTCCTCAATCCATTGGTTCATTAAGAGGCACCAAAGTGCTTGATCTTTCACGCAATAATTGGTCTGGTGAGATTCCAATGTTCTTGGACGCATTTGATTTGGAACTTGCGGATTTATATTTGAACAAATTTGAAGGCGCTCCACCGGCTGAAGGAGTCATTAAGAATGCAAGTGCCTCGTTTGTCAATGGAAGCAAGAGGCTCCATGGAGGATTTCCTCAATTTCATCTCGATAAGAGAAGGAATTCAATTCGTTTTGAGCTTGAGTTCCCAGGCTTCTAGATTAGTGCCAGTAAAAGAGGGGTATCTAGTTGTAGTCCCCAGTAGTGTGTAAATGGATAGAGCAGTGGAAGAGATATTTTGAGTTCTCGGTGGGACTTATGTTACATCCGAGACAGCTAATGTTACTTCCTAACCATCTAGAGATCTTGTAGAAGTTAGAGTTGCTGTCGATTGACTGAAATACAGCCAATACGTGGGACAGGAACGGTGGCAGTTACAGTCTTTCTCTAAGCCCTTTTAAATTGCCCCCCAGCTAGAAACTCCAAGAGCATGGGGCTACTCCGAATATTGATATTTTCCATCTCTATCGCATTCGGGCTTCTGGGAATAGCTCTTCTTCTTGATTTTTTGTGCTCTTGTTGGTTGAAGAAGAAAAGAAATGAGCCTACTTCTAGCTCCATAGGCAGTGCATTGCACAATTCCTTACATAATTCTTCTTAAAGCAACTTGTTGACTTTCTTCAACTAATTGGATTGGTATCGGCAGTTTTGGGTCCATTTAGAAGGGCAATCGGAAAATTCAATGGATGATATTCCAATACGGGGATGCAACTATTAATTGCTGATACAATCTCACCCGCCCGAGGTTGATTGGCAGGAAATTAGCTAAAAGACAGCCATGCCATTTTCTTGCAAGAAAGAGTGGGAGCATCACTACAGACCAATCAAAAGGTCAAGCTTTCACATAGAGCTTCATCACTTGCTTTCTAATTGTTCAATATCTGCTTCTCTTCTGTTTGTGAGTGTTTGAAATCCGATATCGACTATTGGGCCCCGTCCTAAAACATGCAACTTTAACAAATGAAGCTAAGTTTGGGAGTTCTCTTAACGTTAGAGTAATTAGATCTGACATTGTGCTTCCATTATCTCTAAGATGAGTGATCGGATAGAGGACGACGAGAGAACTGGTTAGTGTTCCACTAATGGTCTTTCCAATATTCCTATGTATATTGTTGTGGGTAGAAAGATAAATCATCATGCAATAGGAAGACCATGAATGTTTTAATTTCCTGAACCACGATCTTTCCGTCATCATATCATCATAACACCAGGTGGCTGATGTCCATATTTGTAGCCGAGTAATTAAAAATGTAATTGAAAGAATTTTCCTCCAACTACGGATGAAGAAAAATGTAATCTCTCTTCCCTTAGAAGTATTTCTAGCCGGATTGTCCTTTTTCTCCATTTTTATCCTCTTTCTAATGGCCCTTTACTTTAATGATGACCAAAAAGAAGTCTAGCAAAGAGAATTTAAGAATCAATCAAACAGAAAAGAGCACTCCATTTTCCTGATTGTATGTTACAAACGCACTTCGATGATATGGAACCCACATAGATAAAAATGTGGTAGTGATTTTCATCTCTCTAATCATTTCATTGGAAGATTGGTCCAAGTGGGGGTTCAGGGGTGAACTCGAGTGTGGTGATTTTCATCCCTATTATGATTAAAAGAAAGAAAAAGAATGTTATGCCGTGTTGAAGATATGTTTGGATATTAAGTCAACAAAAAACATAATTATTGTGTATTTTAGAGTAGTGATAGGACTCTTTGTTTAATTTAAGAAAAGTTATTGATTTTTCGTTTTCAATTTTCTAAATTGATTGGCTAGGTAAGTATTCTAAAAAAATTGGTTAAATTCAATGAATTCACCAGAAAGTGCTCCCTCATTTTTAGCCTGACTTTATGAAGACTTCGGAAACAATTTCTTTCAGTTGTTTTCAAACCAACATGAGGAAGTAGTGGTGGACTTGAGTCAATTAGCCACTGATCTGTCTACTTTATGCAAACTGCAGCATGCTCCCTCCGTAAGAATTTTCATTTGCTTTGCATAGAAAATCAATTTTAGCCAACTTCTTTTTCATTAATTTTTTAATTTAAACCTGTCGTAGAGAGAAGGCTAAGAGGAATGCCACATCTTTCTTGCGTTTTAAAATTTTCAATTCAGTGCGTATTCTGCGGTGTAACCATAGAAGTAATCAATCTATCTTAGTGCTAGGCACCCAACTTGTCCACTCACTTATGCCAAGTGGATGCAGATAAATGACTTTTGAGGCCAAAACAAAAATCTCTCTTCATAATTCTCACCCTTTTAGTCTCTTGTCAACGTGGTGGCTCAACCACACCTAAATTACGCATCGAGTCATGTCTCTCATCCTTTCTTGATCTCCCTACACATCATTTCCATCCATTTTTCATTGGAATGTACATCATATGCAATGAAAGAGGATGTGACGACTAATTTTCTCCTCCTGTCCCGTTGAGGACTGGATACGTAGTTTTACTAGTTGAATATATAAGTACAAACTAAGGGCGGCCCTGCATCCCTGTAGATGGCGAAAGATGAGGAGAATCGGAGGGGTTTCTTCATTGTCCGACACCTTAAGTAGAGAAGATAAAGATAGAAAACGAAAGCAACGTATTATACCCAACGGTAAACCATTTCATGACCTGTTCACTCTCTTGTTCATGGAGCCAAAGACAAACAATTTATTACTAAAAATAATTAGCAACTATTGCTATACCAATCTAATTAAAGCGCACTCATTTTCTGACACAATTAAACTATTGATTTTCATATTAATGGCAGGACAAATCGAAGAAACCGAGTCCATTTTCTAAGGATCAACTTGATGTATTACCTGATAAAGTAAGATCCCTGCTTTACAAGAATGTTCAATATGGTGTTTCCTTCCTCTCATACAATTACGATGTCAGAGTTTGTATTTCAAATATAAGTTGTGGGACAAAGATCTCAATACTTTCGTATGACCACATTGATGTATGACAATTTGAGCCATGTCCTATATTTCTACTTTTTTTTTTTTGTGAATATTCAACCAAATCAGCCTATATGATGCAGATGGATGACTTCAGACTTCAAAAGACTCCGAAAATCCTATCTAAATAATTTCTTCTTCAATAGCTGCAGAGAAGCTCAACACTGACTAGCAGAAGTTCTGAATGTTTTTAGCATAATTGATGGCAAACTCGAGGTGGACAGTCTCTGTTTTCTTCCCTAAATTTTGTTATTTTGCTCGATCAGAAGGATTAAAAGAGTGGAGTTCAAGAGCACTTCTGGGCCGTGGTCATGAGGACAGTCATTAGTTAAAGAAGCTAGCAGTACCAGGGGCTGACTTGTGAAATTGTACGAGATACCCCAATTTCTTGGAAGAACTGTCATATCCTGAATTGAACAAATCAACATGCCTATGTTACAAGATTATACTAGGAAAAAACCATCAGCTTAATTACCTAAAATATACAGCTTAAAGTACTTTCTGGGGAGTAGAGGATCAGAGGTTAAGAAAACCAACAGGGCTGAACTTTGCAAATGATTAGCCATGCAATACCTTGAAGACAAGGAAAACGCACAATATTAGCATCCAACAAGGTGTCGATTTCATGGCACAAACTGGACTTTCACCTTATTGGAGTTTTCCACCCAACTTGGGTGCTGGTGCTCTCCATTTCAATGAGCTGAAAATTCCAATTTGGCCTTCACCCACCCAAACATCGTGACGGAGCACAACGAATGACTCGACTATCCTTTCACATGCATCAAAGTCAACGAAGAAGCGGGTGAAAATGTAAAAGAACTAACGAATTTTGGAATGAGAATTTTGTCCTTCATTGCCACAGAAACGCAACATATATACAAGAGGATATAGCTATCAAACAATCTCCTAATTAGGCTAAATTACCAAAAATACAAGGACAACACAATAAAAAAAAGATATATACACAAAACTTCCTAAGTAAACAGCCTAAATAAAAGGCCTGAATAAAAACATATCACAACTGCCATTTCAATATATTTCAATAGAAAATGACACCGACAGAAAAGAGAAGCAAAGAGAAGAAAGCAGGTCAAGTCATCTGGCCCCGCCAATGGTCCCTCAGGGGACCACTCCCACGTCGTAATTTCCGTTACAAAAGCTCTTTCCTCTCAACTCCTGCACAAAGCATAAAAAAATGCTCGTAAGTGGCTATAAACTTGAATTAATTACGACAGTTACACAATGATTGGGCCCTCCCAAGGGACCACAGCCAAGCTCCAAGTCATAATGGAAGTTTTTGCAGAGTTGACCGGTGATGTCTTCTGTCATTTCAGCTCGACAAGCTTTTGTGACCGCACAAATGGAAGATAATCTAGTGACGTCATAGCAATTTCAATTTCTTTGGAAATTTTCAAATTAACCATTCTACCTATCACGTGAAGACCAGGATGTATAAAAATTTCACACCTCAAAAATCTATTCCAGAGATTCTCAATTTCTCCATATATCTCCTCTGCACCAGATAGCTCAACAGCTGAGTTTGGACTCATCGTATCACCTTAAATACCAACTAACTTCTACTTGATGAGCATCAGCAAAGTCGTAATTCAGCTGCGTTCAACTAGGAAGAAACCCTTTGCTGCTTCTTTACTTGGATAGATGAGCTACAAACCGGTGATATTGAGTTTCTCTATTGCTATTTAGGCATACAACGCTTGCATTAGACTATTTGCTCCTGCCACTCTGATTAAAGTAAATTTTCTATCCTGCATTCCTACGTATGGGTGGGGAGATAAAAGGATAAACCGTCCTGCAATGGGAAGGCTGAGAATGTTTAATGTACTGAATCATAATCTTTTGGTCTTCATAATAGTCAAATATATTTCCAATACCATGTGGCTGACGTTTGTATTTATGAGGGACTAATTAAAAACCTAGTTGAAAGAAGTTTTCTCAAAGAGAGAGTTACTTCCAGTGATGGGTTCAGTAGAGGACATGAATGTGGTGATTTTCACCTCGTATCATTAAAATATAGAAAGAATGACATGCCGTGTACCGTGGTATTGAAGATATGTTTGAGTATTAAGTTGAATAAGATAGGCCGATGTCTCTTTTCATTAGTTTTTCATTTTAATTCTATCGGGGGAGAACGCTAAGAGGAATGTCACATCCATCCTGTTTTTTAGCATTTTCGATGCACTACCTATTTTTTAATCTCGCTTTAAAGGTAATCAATAAATGACTTTCGAGACCAAAATAAGAGGCTCTCTCCAAAATCCTCACCTCTATAAATCTCCTCTTGTTGACGGTGGCTGATTGACAGTTGAACTCTGCATCACATCTCTCATTCTTTGATAATCTCCCTGCACATCACTTCAGTCCATTCTGCTTTGAGTTATGCAACTCGTGGGCTTTAGTTTTGCAAACTTACCATTTCGTCGCTTCATTTTTGCAATTGCTGTTACATTGTGCTTTGCACGAGTCTCCTCGGTGTCAAATGAAACTGACAAATCAGCATTACTTGCATTCAAGGCGGGGATAACTGAGGACCCTCTCAAGGTGCTTAGCTCTTGGAATGGTACGGTCGATCTCTGCCAATGGTACGGTGTTACATGTAGTCGCCATCACCACAATAGAGTCACCATATTGGACCTGAATTCCTATAAGCTCTCAGGGTCTATCTCTCCTCATATCAGGAACCTTAGCTTCTCAAGGATATTGAGGCTCTACAATAATAGCTTTCACCATGAAATCCCTCCCCAGATTCGGCGGTTGCATCAATTACGCATCTTATCGCTAGCCAATAATTCTCTGGCAAGAGAAATCCCCAGGAACACATCAAGCTGTCTTAACCTCCTTGGGATCGGATTGTCCAGAAACCAATTGAGTGGAGAAGTTCCTCCAGAGATAGGTTCATTGGTGAAGCTTCAATGGCTTTATTTAGGAGGAAACAATTTAACAGGAAGTGTCCCTTCTTCCATTGGGAACTTATCATCGTTGGAGGAGCTTGCTCTTTTCCTAAATTACTTAGACGGGAGTCTTCCTTGGGCTCTGGGTCAGTTGACCAAACTGAGATCACTTGGTTTATTACAAAATCGGTTGTCTGATACGATTCCGCTTTCCCTCTACAATTTATGGTCATTGATAGTATTTGACGTAGGGCTTAACCAAATACATGGAAGTCTCCCCACTACAATAGGCTTTGATCTCCCCAACCTAGAATTTTTTAGTGTTTCCCAGAACCAATTTGTTGGATCAATTCCTTAGTCATTATCTAATAATGCCACAAATCTACAGATACTTGAACTTGCAAGCAACAAACTCTTAGGGAACATACCTTCTTTTAAAGTTTGCATAACCTTCAAAAGTTGCAGCTTGACGATAACCACCTTGGAAGTGGGGGATCCGGGAGTTGAGCTTCCTTTGCTCATTAACCAATAGCACTAGCTTAATCTGGTTGATTATTTCAAAAAATAGACTAGGTGGGTTGTTGCCGGATTGCATTGGTAATTTATCCACCGGTATCACGGTATTAGAATTAGGCGTAAATCCTATAGTTGGTGAGATTCCTAGAGCAATCGGCAATCTTGTGAACTTGGAAGTCTTGGGGATAGAAAACACCTTTCTTTCAGGTGCTATCCCATTTGATGTGGGAAATCTTCAAAATCTAACATATTTGGCACTCTCCAATAACAATCTATCGGGGGTAATTCCATCCTTTTTGTGAAACAACAAATTGATTCGATTACTTCTTGATGGGAATCACTTTCACGGCACATTCCTTCTTCTCTAGATAAGTGTTGAAGTCTGATGGACCTTGATCTTTCTGACAACAACCTTAGTGGTTCCATATTCCCGGTGGTGAAAACTCTCCTCTATTTGAACTTGTCTCACAACCATTTGAATGGGGCCCTTCCAATGCAAATAGGACAAATTGAACATTTAAATACTTTGGACATTTCAGGCAATATATTTAGCGGTGAAATTCCAAGCAGTCTAGGTGATTGTGATGGATTGATAGTATTAAAAGTGAAGGATAACCAGTTCCAAGGAACCATTCCTCAATCATTTAGCTCATTAAGAAGCATTGAGAAACTGGATCTTTCAAATAACAATCTATCAGGTGAGATTCCGAAATTCTTAGAGACATTTGACTTCCTGGAAATGCTGGATTTATTGTACAACAATCTTAAAGGCATGTTACCAACAGAAGGAGTGTTCAAGAATGCGAGTGCCACTTTTATTACCGGAAACAACAAGATTTGTGGAGGAATCCCGGAATTTCAACTCCCTAAATGCATCTCTAAACACTCTAAGAGGAAAGGAGTTGTTCATAAGTTGAAATTCACACTCCCTATTTTTTTGGGACTTCTAGGGGTGGTTCTTTCTCTAGTTTATGTGTATGTATGTTGGTTGATGAAGAAGAAAACAAAAGAACCCACTTTGAGTTCCATATCTGATAACTGGCAAAATTTATCTTATGGAACTCTCCTTAAAGCAACTAATGATTTTTCTTCAACTAATTTGATCGGTGTTGGTAGTTTTGGATCTGTTTACAAGGGATTGCTCCAGGAGAATGGGATTAACGTTGCTGTGAAGGTGCTTAATTTAATGCATCATGGGGCTCTAAAGAGCTTCAAAGCTGAGTGCGAGGCTTTAAAGCGTATAAGACACCGAAATCTTTTGAAGGTATTGACAATATGCTCAGGTACTGATTATCAGGGGAATGACTTTAAGGCTTTGGTCTATGAGTTCATGGTCAATGGTAGCCTTGAAGAATGGTTGCACCCATCTCCAATACCAGCTAATGCAAATGGGCCTTCAAAAAATCTGAGTCTCATTCAAAGGGTAAAAATTTCCATCAACATTAGTTTTGCATTGGATTATCTTCATAACCAATGCCACAACACGATAGTTCATTGTGATTTAAAGCCAAGCAATGTCCTTTTAGACACTGAGATGGTCGGACATGTCGGTGACTTTGGACTGACAAAGATCATCCTTGAATCCACATCTCAAATGAGCACAAATATAAGCTCAACTGGTTTGAGAGGAACAATCGGTTATACTGCTCCAGGTAAGTCTCTTTATGTCCATCAAATGAAGAATTTTTTCATCACAAAATTGTTTATGGCATCTTTTCACAAAACTTTTAACTTTACTATGAGATTGTGCACATATTATTTTCTCATAGCTCAAACATATGTGGTTCTTGATGTGTGTAGAATATGGAATGGGTAGTGCGGTTTCTGCTGAAGGTGATGTCTATAGTTATGGCATCCTCTTGCTAGAGATGTTCACCGGAATTAGGCCCACCGCCGAGATATTCAAAGAAAATTTGAACCTACATATTTTCGTTGAGAAAGCTTTGCCTAAACGAGTCCTAGAGATTACCGATCCCATTCTAGTTCAAGAAGTGGAAAGCTATGCAGGCGAAAGCAGAAAGAGCACACTCCAGGATTGTCTATTAATGATCTACGGAATTGGGATCGCTTGCTCTGTTGAAGTCTTAGGAGAGCGAATGAGAATAACAGATGTAGCAACTCGACTATGTTCGATTAGGGACAGACTTTACGCAGCTGGCTTACAAGGATAGGTAATATATTAAAGCAGTAAGTTTTCTCGTACCTCCTACAAATGCCAAACTGAACCACTTATGCATTGACAGGCACGTGACTGCACGCATTTTTTTCCAATCTAGATAAACTCAATTTTCTGGTTATGTGAAGATGGAGCCATGGAGGTAACAAATGTCTTCGTCCTCTTCGGGATATAGAGAGAGGCGGCAGGAGGTCTTCGTCTCTTATGCAAACGTGGGACAGATGCTTCTCCAATGTATCGTGAGGTTGGAGAATTGAATTCTGAGATAGACTCCGAATAGTTTAGACAATGAAGAAAATAGCCGTTTTTCAGTGTTCCTTCTGAAGTGAAAGTTGGCGCGTAAGACGAGAAGACGGCGTTAGGAATGATGCTGTCATCTCACATCTGTGCGGTATATTTGGAAAATTGAAAAGAAAGGCATTCATGCTTAGTGTCACGGACCGAGAGAAGGCCGATCCGTGAGGTTCTCTGAGGACGACCTCGACTCGTCCGTGGAAGACCTCTTGCTCCAACTCGGGTTCCCATCAAAGCTTCTCCCCGAAGTTTCCAAGGGAGGACGACACCGTCATTTTGCCTGACTCTAGAAGCTTCCGTTATTTATGTCGGTAGACGGTAGTTAGTATTTATGTCGGTAGTTGAGGCGGTGCGATCTCGCCCGCTAGATGAAAAGTAGATCAACGGTTGTAAGCCGAGGCCCTCAACTATAATAGGGGTGTCCTCCTTCAGTTGTAATCACCCAACCCAACATTTCAGTAATATCAAAGCTTCCGCTTCCTTTCAGAGCCCCTCTGTCTTACTTTCTCTCTCAACGATCCGGGTAAGCGAGCGGGTAAGTGTTCGATCGAGCAAGGCTTGGCTTGGGTAGTCCAAATTCGCCCGAGTCGCCGCGCGGTCACGATCCCAATCGATCGGCCCGTGACAAGTGGTATCAGAGCAAAAGAGAGATCCGTTCGAGAGACCAAGGAGCACCAACTGTTCGAAGGAATGTCGAGCCAAGAAGCTGTCATGGTTGGAGAGGCCGCACAAGTCCAAGAGAACCGCGGCCGTGCAAAGAAAAGAGACGCCTCGATGGACGTCGTAACTGCGTTCGATGAGAAGATCGGGAAGGTCCGGAGCGCCGTGCTCGAACTCATGGAAGGTCTTGACGATGTGCGAGACCGGATCATGGAGGTTGAGAGTTCGCTTCATGAAGACTTCACGTCGTGTCTCAACGAAGCTACCGCGCCATTACACGACAAGGACGAAGCCCTTGAAGCATCGATCGATGTGTTGAAGGAGAGCATCCAAATGGTCGAGGAAGAAGCTCCGCGTGGGGACGAGGTTGAAGCCATGAAGGCCGAGATCCAAGAGCTCAAGACCGAGCTCGCCCTGTGCAAACTAAGCATCACCAACGGTGCTGTGCCGAACCAAGCGGTGCCCAAAATCGAGGTGCCAAAGCCAAAAGAGTTCAAAGGCGAACGATCTGCCAAGGAGGTGGACAACTTCGTATGGAGCATGGAGCAATACTTCGGCGCCGTCAACATACACGACGAGTCGATCAAGGTACGAACCGCGTCCATGTTCCTCTCTGATACGGCAATGCTTTGGTGGCGCAATAGGTGTGACGAAGTTAGACGAGGCGCTAATCCCGTGTGCACATGGGACGACTTCGTGCGAGAGTTCCGGGATTACTTTTTCCCCGAGTTCGCTCAACAAGAGGCCCGTAGCAAGCTCCATCGCCTCGAGCAAAGAGGCACGATCCGAGAGTACGTGAAGGAGTTCACCGAGCTCAAACTCCAGATTCGCAACCTGAGCGAAGAGGAGGCTCTCGGAGCGTTCATGGATGGGTTGAAGCCGTGGGCATTGCTCGAGTTGAAGCGGCGGGACGTGAGTAGCCTGGCGCGTGCGCTAAGCGTAGCCGAGTCACTCGTCGACCTCACCAAGACCGAACCAAGGAGTCGACAAAGAGATTGGAGGTCGGATCGACCTTGCGAGGATGAAACTGCAAGAAACACTCCCCGGGTCGCGCATGAGCAAAGCGGCCGAGCCAAAGCATGGGGAGAAGGGTCTTCCAAGCTAGCCTTCCAAAAGGGTAGACCACCGATGGACTACGCGAGCAGGTTTGATCAACCCCCGCCTTCTCCTTGTTTCATTTGCCAAGGTCCGCACTGGACCCAAAAGTGCCCAAAGAAGGGGCGAATCAATGCCCTCCTTGCTCTCGAGGAAGAAAAGGAGGAGACCAAAGAAGAGAAGAGACAAATCCGACTTGGAGCCGTGAAGATGATCAACTCCGTCCAAGCTCGGTCACCAACCAAAGAACCTGTGTCGGACACAGAAATGTTCTTCGTGCAAGTCGACGTGTGCGACCGAACGCTATACGCCTTGGTTGACACGGGTGCGTCGAACATGTTCATGTCGAAGGAAGTGGCAAAGGCCTTGAACCTTCGCGTGGAGCCGACCGGGAACACCTTCAAGCCGGTCAATTCGGAAGGCGTCCGTGGCGTAGGATCGACTTTGGATGTGGACGTCAAGATCGGTGATTGGAAGGGCAAAATGGATTTCGAGGTAATCCCGCTTGACGATTACGATCTCATTCTTGGCATGCAATTCTTCAATAGCGTGAGATCCATGATCGACATGAGGACCAAATGCCTCGTGATCCTTGATCCGGATTACCCGACGACTGTCCCAATGATCAAAGGGATGGTTGACACCAAGACCATCGCGTCGATCCGACACCTCGACAAAAGCTTGAAGGCCGTCATGCGCATCAACAAGTTGTCCGAGGTGAAGCCGAAGGTCAAGTTGGATCCTACTCCAACAAATGCCATGCCGATTCAAGCGCTCTTCCCCGAGGTTGAGTGTGCGCCGCGTGCTCCGTCCAAGCCAAAGGCCGAGTCGCGTGCCAAATCCGAATGCATCAACGAAGGTTGCGGTCCATCATATGAGAGCGTCCGCACCAAGCAAAACAAGAACAAGAGAGCCCATGCCAAAGCCCGTGCTTGTGCCAAGAAGGCCAATCTCCGAGCTGTGAGCGACGAGGGCGTCGCTCGAATGAGTGGGGGAGAATGTCACGGACCGAGAGAAGGCCGATCCGTGAGGTTCCCTGAGGACGACCTCGACTCGTCCGTGGAAGACCTCTTGCTCCAACTCAGGTTCCCATCAAAGCTTCTCCCCGAAGTTTCCAAGGGAGGACGACACCGTCATTTTGCCTGACTCTAGAAGCTTCCATTATTTATGTCGGTAGACGGTAGTTAGTATTTATGTCGGTAGTTGAGGCGGTGCGATCTCGCCCGCTAGATGAAAAGTAGATCAACGGTTGTAAGCCGAGGCCCTCAACTATAAAAGGGGTGTCCTCCTTCAGTTGTAATCACCCAACCCAACATTTCAGTAATATCAAAGCTTCCGCTTCCTTTCAGAGCTCCTCTCTCTTACTTTCTCTCTCAACGATCCGGGTAAGCGAGCGGATAAGTGTTCGATCGAGCAAGGCTTGGCTTGGGTAGTCCAAATTCGCCTGAGTCGCCGCGCGGTCACGATCCCAATCGATCGGCCCGTGACACTTAGCCTGTATATGTCTCCTAAAGCCATGCAAGCAAGTCCATTTATCGTTTTGTTCTGTTTTGCTAGTTAAATAGTTCAATCTAATAATACGAGTTGAAATTATGATCACCAAGATGCATTTGCAGTGGTTGATATTCCCGTGGCAAATTTAAACGAATTGAGACAATTCAATGCATTATTTTCAGATATGTATATGCAACTATTAATTGCTGATATAGAACTAGCATCTTTTTTTCTTCCACACACAATCCCACCTGTCCAAGATCAAATATCAAGATGTTATTTAAAGGATTAATATCATAAAAAAAAACCCAAATCATTACCCACATGACAAATTTACCCTAAATCATTTTTTGAAAACTTCAAAAAATACATGTGACAAATTTACCCTCCGTTAATTTTTATTAAATTTTATCGGAGTCATGTTCTCTAGAAGTCCAAAAACTTGTTGTAATTAAAAAAGTGCAATCGTCTTAAAACTTATTAAAGTAGTACAATCAAAATATTCCATTAACGCCGTCAATTTGACTAGCGGAAAATGCTAATGTTGCATTTTTAAATTAATTTTATTTCTTGCATGGCATTTTTTATTATGTTTATTCAATTCTTATTTTAATTATATTAAACAATAAAAAAGAAAATCTGAAGTTTTTATAATAAAAAAATAATAATAAAATAATAAAAAATAATAATAATAATAATAATAATTTTTTTTAAAGGAGAATGGCAAGGCTCGCCCGTGGCACTTCAGCTATTGCTGCCCATCGTTGGAAGGGCCGAGGACATCCACGTAAGCATTTTTCAGTAGGAGGAAATTTCTGCTGACCAGACTGCAAAACCAAAGCTCCTTGCAAATTGAACACGGTCAACTAGGCTTTTGGAATTGCAGCTCATTAACGAAAAAGCTAGTTATGGGAGGTAGATGGCATCAATATATTACCTAATCACTTCGATTTGCCAGAAATCTGCCCATCGTATTTGACCCATTATACTTTATCCAATCCATCGTTCCTTGGTCATCTTTACTAGTAGAATATGAACATGAGAAAGCCATACTACTGAAACTCCAAAAGGGCAAGAAAATAAAAAAAAAATAAAAAAAAAATGAGGTGACAAACTTCCCAACACCTTTTTTTTTCTCGTAAGTCTTGAAAGTGCATCAAAATTAGATAAAGTGTAATAGCTAATTAACACGAAACTGTTATTCTTTATCTAGTTTTAGTTTCGAGAGATCAATTTCAACAAGATTAGTATGAAATTATATATATAAATTAATTGCCAAGTGCAATATTCCTAAACTTTTAGCACAAACTTATGACTATCCTCAAAAACAATCCGCAGAGTTTATTGTCTTTGTTGAAAGAGCACAAAATAAAAACTGCTTACGTGTCGCATAATGGTCCAGCGCAGGAGAGCTATCTTTGCATGATCAATGGATTTACAGTGAGCATTTCACACTATTCGCACACTTCAGAATTCTCTTATCTTTTCCACATATAATTTTCTCGTGTACTTTATGCCAACACTGGCATGCTCCTTCCGTAATAGTTTTCATTTGTTTGGTTTTGGTGTGAAAAGTCTATTTCGCTTTCTTTAATTTTTATTTCATTCTGTCTTAGAGATAACGCTTAGAGGAATGTACACATCTTTCTCGCTTTTTAGTTTTTTGAATGCACCGCCAATTTTGCAGATTAATCATAAAGGTAATCAATAAATGACTTTTGAGACCAAAACAAAGAAGCTCTCCGCAGAATCCTCACCCTCGGTAAATCTCTGGTCAATGAGGTGGCTAAACTACACCTGATTATACGTCACATCTCTCGTCCCTTCTTAATCTCTCTGCACATCACTTCAGGCCACTTTTGCATTGTGGCATGCGACACTTGGGCTTTTGATTTGCGATTTCATGCTTCATTTTCGTGATTGCCATTCCATTGTGCTTTCTAGAAGTCTCCTCGGCATCAAATTTGAAATACCGTTAGTAAGTGAACTACCAGGAACTTTCAGAACGATCAACTGTTAGTCACTGATGAATGAAATGCCTAATTTATAATCCTCAATCCCAATAGTAGATTACTAATTGTTTTTACATTTTGTAAGTGGTCCCCTTCATTAGTTAATAAGTTACCCACACAATTTCAACCCAAAAAAAAAAAAAAAAAAGTTACCAACACAATAATTTTACCACCATAAATTATGAATAGATTAATGTTTTTTTCAGTTTAATGAGTACCAACATTTATTTGTCAATAATATACCAATTGGATAACTGATTTACCAGGTTGATGTAGATTATGAATAGTCATTCCCTTTTATTTGTCAACACGAGAAGTGTGGTTTCTAGAGAAGACGATGTTTATAGTTATGGCATGCTCTTGTTAGAGACATTCACCGGAATCAGTCCCACTGATGTACCTTAACAATTTAGTTGAGGCCCGCACAAATTCTAGAAATTACTGATCCCATTCTACTTTAGGAAAGAGAGCAGTGCAGGCCATAGCAGAGACAACACAATTCAAGACTGTCTCATAATGGTCTATGGAATTGGAATTGCCCGCTAAGTTGGAGTATCCAGAGAGAGAATGAGCATCAGAGAAGCTGGAACTCAGCTATGTTTGATTAGGGACAGACTTAATGCAGCTGGTTCACAAGGATAGACAATATCCAAAAGTTACAACTTCTTTAAAAGCTAAAACCTTGGCAGATCAAAACTAACCACTTAAAGCATCGTCGAGCAAAACAAAAGTGTGCCTGCACACTCAAGCACAGGGACTGAAATAAATGCCATTTCAGTTTAGACAGGAAAGGGCAATACGAATTCCCAAAATATATGTGGAGGAAGAAATTCAATTTTCTAGTAATGTGAAGATAAAGGTAAAGGCTTCAACATTTAGAACCAAATGCACTGAAGACCGCATGAAGAAATTCTCACCATCACAAGGCATTAGAACAGCTCACTAAGAACCTCATATGTTACATTTTACACGTACCTCTGCACTTGCACTGAAACAGTCTTGCTTATAGGGCTATGTAGTTCACTAGAAAAATTAGCTTGAGACCAGATTCCCCCAATTTGTGCTTAAATTGACATTTTATCCCAGGTTTTAAGGGTTCAGGAGTACCTGGTTTTCGCATTTTCCATAGGTTCATTCCCCTCTGCTGGATGCCAGAGGAGTGAATTGACAGGAGTAATGTCGCCACGCTGCTACGTCCACAGCAAAAGCTTTTGACCTTGGGAGCTTTAACAGACCCGAAGCTTATCAGCAAACTACAGTTGAAACTCATATGGAAGGAACTCCAGCTCCCCTTCCAGCCCTTAATTAGGTAACCCTATGTTTTGTTTCTCTAATGTGAATGAATTCATGCTTGGTTATTGCCAATCACAATGATTCAGTTTCCATTCCAACTTAGTGAAACATATGCATTATGAAGATGAAAAGGCTGCTCAGGATAGACTACCTTATGTACTCTCAATACGTATAACTATCAGATAGAGGTCTTTTTAAGGACGCAAGTCATCAGCTTTCATCTCCATCAGAATAGGAGACCCAACAGCTTGAACTACTCTTTTGTAGATCTGTTTAGCACAAATCCAGAGGCATCGCATCATTACAAAAATTAGACCCCGGACAGCACTCGATAATGAAGATCAATATAAGCATGAACCACCGACTAAATCGAAAGACATTAGGCCAGATGAGAAATGAGAGTAACACACCACCTCACAAATCACTACAAACAACCATTTCCAATGTACAAGCACCGGATTAACGCAAGTACAGCGAAAATTGACCTCGCTCGCACAGAGCTCACCGCACGATCCGGCGATGGAACCGACAGTTTCGAGGCGCAAGCATCTGACTGAAACAGTAAAATTACCAAAATTAACCTCGACCGCCCCTCCTCATCGCTTGCTGTCGTAGTCGACGATCTCGGAATCGGTGACGGACCGCGAGTGCTGGACGATGGACCGCCCGATCGAGTTGATCCAGTCCTCCTTCTCCTTCTCGGAGTCAGCGATGAAGTACATGGTGTCGCTGCGGGTGGAGAGCTCGAACGCGTACTGCTTGTTGAGGATGTCCTCGGCCCCTTCACGGTGAGGCAGGAGGCCACCGGGATGACGCCGCGCGGCCGGGAGGCGCGGGTGACGCCGGAGTCCTTGAACCAGAAGAGCTTCCCCTGCTTGAGGACGAACCACCGCCGGCGCCACGTCTTGATGTGCTCGCCTTGCTTCGTCAGCCACCCCGCGCGCTCCGGGCCGGACCAGAACTCCACGCCGTCGTAGTCGGCCTCGGGCTTCGCCGCGAAGCCCATCGCGGCCCGCCACAGGCTCGCCATCGGAGCTCCGGCGGGGGACCGATCGGGTCGGATCTGGTTTGAGGGGGATGAGTCGTTTTCCTTGGTTTTTGTTCGGTACCGGTGGCGATGAGGAAGGCGCTGAATGAAATGCCGTTAGATTGACGGAGATATATATTAAATAATTAAAATTTTCGCCGTTCTTTTTATTTTTTTTATTTTTTTCCCCGGGTATCGTCCTATTAAGCGTTTGCAGTCAATTTTTGGTCGTAAAAATCAGGATCGCAGATCTCAATCACCCTCGCAGTCGATTTGAAATAGGAACAGAAGGAAGGATGTTTTTTTATTGCTCAGATGTTGAATTCAGCTACATCAAAGTCCGATCTAACTCCGTCCATGTCTGCGGCCAAACAGTTAGAGACCACCGCTCAGAATTTTCTCCGGGAAGATCATGTCATTTGTTCACGAAGGCGGATTCGGCCAAGTCGATGGCCCGGGCGAGGCCGGCAGCTTTGTTCTGACACTCCTGGTGCTCGTCATCGGGGTTGCTGTCGGCAACGATGCCCGCGCCGGCTTGGAGGTAAGCAACCCATTCCCTCCGCCTTTCGGCATCCTTGTACGAATACATGGTGTCGTGACGCATTCCAGTTGGGAACACGATCGTCCTGAGAGCAAGCGCGATGTCCATGTCTCCCAGAAAGGAGACGCCCCCGAATCCGCCGCTATATGGCCCGCGCCGCGTCACCTCCAGCTGATCGATCAGCTCCATTGCCCTCACCTACAACAGGGAAGCTTACGTTTGATCAGAACAGGGAGAGAGAGAGAGAGGAAGGGAGGGAGGGATTAACAACCTTGGGTGCTCCACTGACAGTTCCAACAGGCAATGCAGCTTTCAAGGCATCCCAACAGGTGAACTGATCATCTAATTCACCTGTCACCTGCAATATCAAAATTTTGTGCTGTCTAAAAGGGCACCTGTAGTTTTTCCATCACTATGCAGATGACATGACTGGATAAACCACCAAGGTAGTTGAGAACGGTGCAGAATGATGAATGCCCGAAGACTGTCATTATGACCTACTCGAGTAAGTCGTACTAATTCAACGTGGCAAATTTTAGAAACAGACATTCTTGGTGATTGAACACCAGATTCAAGCACTGCAGTGTCAAAAGATCCAGAACACTTCCATGAGAAATCAGATAAGATTCATGATTGACAGCTCAACTTCCGGCATTGGCATGCTGAGCAATTTATAAAGCAGAACTAGTGGACCATATACCTGCACATCTTGACTAATAGAGCTTAAGTTCTGCATAATGATAATTATTGTGGATTTGGCAAGCTGGGATTTGTGCATTCATGCTTGTTTTTTTGGATTCAAGAAATACAGAATACATAGAGCGACTGACTTAGTATGGGTAGCATGCACCGTCATTTTAGAAGGTTTTGACAAGTGCATCAAGCCAAGGGCATAGGCCATGAAGGATATACTATTCTGGTCAAGACATATATAGACACAAGCACGAGTTCAACTCAAATCTGAAGGTCTAGATTCTCCGTGATAACGAATGCATTTCCCATAACGATGCACGCCTATCTCCATTATCATCTACTTGCTTAGTCCCTTTTTCAGTGTTCTAGATAACATGCGCAAGCATAACTTTGGATTCTCACCGTGGAGCTGATATGCATTACATGAGAGTACCGTTCCACATCCATCAGCCTTTCCACGTTCACTGAACCATATTTTGAAACCTGCACCAGGGAAAAAAAGGGGCATCAGATGAACATTATCTGTATGGGCTAAAAGAAATGGAAACTGATGCTGCAAAAGTTTCTAGCCTGAAATTAGTAGGAACTGCATTGAGCCTATATTAGCCAAAAAATGCCTTTAACCTAAGGGAAGGGAGCAATCTCCTAGCAAAATTAAAATGGAACAGAAGCCATTATTCCCACAAATAAAACTCACTGTTTGCAGGGACCTATCTTTTAAAATTTACATACGCACATGAGTGTGCATGCATTTTATTTTTGTTTCTTTGGTTTTTTTTGTTGGCGGGCGGGGGTTGGGGGTGGATTTTATAAAAGAGTTCCGAAGAGGGAGAACATATGAACGGTAGTGGTATAAGGGGAAAATGTTGACAAAGGCCACGCCAACGTTGACGTATTGCCATCCACCAGTAGATCCATATGTCTGGTTTTCTCTATTAAACCTACCAGAGAATGAAAAACTGGAAGAAAATTGGCATATGCAGAACAACAGGTTGAGCAAGTAAAATGGTTCAGCCAATTCAGTAACAGTGAGAACATTAAGTCTCCTCGTAATTATAGTAATAGTAGTGCCACACCTCAGATATAAGTACAGACCTTGCCAACATCATTTCGGCCCAAATCAACCAGCATGATGTGTTCTGCCCGTTGCTTTGCATCATTTAGCAGCTGGACTTTCAAGATCTCGTCTTCTTCCAACGTCTTCCCCCTTCTCACAGTTCCAGCTAAGGGGCGATTCACAATTTTCTTCTGCACATTTCCATAAAAAATTTCCACATAACGACAAAATATACTCTTAAAACTAAGATCAAAGGAAGAGTAGATTCAATAAGCCTATGTCAAAAAAGGCAGGAATGTATTGCACGACCAGTCAAAAATCAAACCATCTCAGTTGGCGATCCCAAATGAAAGTAAAAGGACTTCACCTGTTTTACGCGAGTAAGAATTTCAGGACTTGAGGCAACCATAATACACCCTCTAGCCTGTTATTAAATTAAAAAAAAAAAAAAAAAATCGACCATAGACAACCAGGAAAGCAGAATGGAGACTAACTGTAGATGAATTGATTTACCGGAAACACGCACTTGCAAATACGTCATATATGGACTTGGATTCACAATTCTCAGTGCCCTGTACACTTCGAATGGGTCCGCAAATGTGCGGCGTTCAAAACGTTGACTTAGTACAATTTGGAAAATATCTCCAGCTTGAATATGTTCTTTTGCCTGGAGCACTGCCTTCTTATATGCGTCGCTCGTCATGTTTGAATTGTTTAAAGCAGGACCGAAATGGTTAGTGTTCAAAACCACAGAACCTGGAGATAGCTTAGGCCTGCAGTTGACAATCATATTAAAAGATGCTGATTTTCAAGAAAACCACTGGGTTCATATAAACAAGGTAAAGTTACTTACGGGGCGAAATCCTGAACTCTGCTCACCAACAACTCCAAACGTTTCATGCCATCATCGTAAGCATTCTCAACTGAAGAGTGTTGATCAAGCCGAACCCAGTGAATTGCATATGCTTTCTACGATAAACAAAATTAGAGCCCCTGTCACACTGATAGTACACTGAGAAATATTCAAGAGACTGCATTGTTTCTAGCATAATGGAACCTAATTGGCAACTGGATGTAATAATTCCTTTACCGCCCAATCAGATACAATAAGGCAACAGGAAAAAGAAACTCAATGTTTGCGACTTAGAGACTACTTGTCTTTCTTCTTTATGGCCTTTCTAATAATCATGCATCCACTATTTCACTTCCTTCCCAAATAATCACAGATCACTAAGGAATAAGCTAGTACTTGAACTCTATATTCTAAATTAGTCAGAGGAGAGAACCATTGAGTCATGAGTAGTGAAATGTTTGCGGCAATCACAAGTCTGATGAACAGGATGCACTAGTACATCAAAGCAACAATAGTAGTATGTCAAAGCATCATTTCAGCAATATGAAATTTTGTGCTTCTTAAGAACTATTTCACCATAATGAACAGCCAATTGAAGTAAGAGACAAATTTGAATGATACCTTCTCTACATGATCGAACACAATGACATCATCATAGAGGCCTAGATGAAGGTCGGCTAAGTTTCTATCATCTTGTGGCGCCAAGGAGAATCCCAGCTTTTTCTTCTCCACATAGCGAACCGTATCATACGAAAAATAACCAACCCACCCACCTAACATGGATCACCTCGATCAGCACAGATATAAGCAAATTACATAATTAGATACGGATATCATCTGAAATATGATGATCACAAATCACTCCTATATGCTTCATTACACTCAAACACAATAATATTCGCCTGTTTTAAGTAAAACTGAGCTTAAAGCAAGCAGAGCAGTATTCACCGTGCCATACTCAATGCAGTAGTGATATCATCTTACCACAAAATGCATCCGGAAGATCATCAATGAGTTGAGGTTTCCATGATTCAGAGATTCTCCTGGGAATCATCATAGGATCATCTACCAGCTCCTCAGTGAGACGCCCCTTTTCATGGTCAAGAATGGTCACCTTATTTGCTTTAGCAACAACTTCTATCGCTGGCTGCGCTCCAACAACACTGTACCGTCCCTAATTAAACAACAGATGGACAGTGGTCAAGAGTCACCGTGTCATAACGCGAACGTGTTCAAGGAAAGATGAGCGATGAACTGCTCTTACCACAGTCGAAGTCTGAAAGCCAGGCTGAACTGACTCATAGAGAAAGCTCGGAGCCTCTCGATCATCTCCCTTAACCAAACACCTGTATGCGATGACCGGAGTAAGTTGATCCGAGAAAATGCATCGATGAAGTGGAATAAGATTTCCGTTTTTCGAAGCTTCCTTAAACTTCACAGCATCATCAGCTGGAAAAATTCAACCACAAGAGAAGTTTCAAGATAGATGTCAGATTAACCTCTTCTGCATTAGGATTCATAAGATTACAAAAAATTCAAAAGGCAGGTATCAATTCTAGTCCGCTTATTCTATGTAGTTTCGAGCATTTACTCGTAACTCAATCGAGACAGCCACAACATCGAAAAAGACCGGATCAATGAAGAGCTAGCTCCAAGAAGAAATGCCGATGTCGAAGTCCATAGCAAACGAACGTTCGCCGAATGCGGAAAATCACATACTACGGGATATCGTTCCTCCATTACGGAATCAACTCACGAATCGTCCATACCGAATCCTTCCTCAAACATCGAAACGAAAAAATCGAAAAACAAACGGCGAGGAGCCATCGCAACGTCACCTAACGGAGGACTCGAGATCGACAGGCATTTGAACGTGCGGACGCCTCGCGCCGAGCACGAGCTCCAGCTCCGGCCGCGCGCCCCGCCGCCGGGCGCCCCGGCGCCGGGGGCAGCCGGTGGCTCGCCGGGACCAAGCTCCGGGAGTACGCTAGGGTTTGCATTGCCATGCGGGGATCGGAATCGTCGGTCGCCGGAGGCCGGTGAGCGGTTGGCCCTGGTCTCGCCGGTGGTTCCGAGCCCGGCTTGCTTTGGGGAGCGGGAGGAGGAAAGAGGCGCGGGCGCTCGAGCTTGCGAAGAGTGTCGGGGTGAGTGACACCAAATGGCGCGCTTATGAAGACAACTGATTGGCGGAAACGGGCGACCTTGGAAAATGAACCGCCTCGTCTTAAAACCTTTTGAGATTTCCATCTTTCACCTCTTTGGTAATAATTAAGTTGATGTCTTGGGCAAAGATACTTTAGACAATATCTGATTTTCCCATTTTAATAATCATCCCTTATACCGCATTGAGTTTGTATTGCGTCCTTATCCAAACCCTTTAATTAGGGAGGGTTAGTTCTTGATTAGCCTTGTAAGGAATCCATATCTGAAATTAAATACTTGATTAAATTATATGTAAATGTCTGAAATAGACTTACCATCACGAGATCATCATTTAACACGTTGTCCACTTATACTCGCTCGAAAAGATTGTGCTATAATTAATCATTTGAATAAAAATGAGCAATTTGCCTTCTCGTGAGAATCTTTTCTTCGATAGACATAAGATTGTAATTTTCACGATAGAGTATTCAAATAAATTAAAAAATTATATCACGATTATGGCATTAAGTTAACCCATTACTGTAACATTGTGATTCTCATGCGGCATGCCGTTTCCGTTTTCGTTTCTCGTCGCTTTCTCTTCGATGGAGATGTTTGTAGCGTCGTTAGAAGCTCAACCCCGTCAAGATTTGTGGCTTGTATCCCGAGTTTTTGAGTGATGGTCCATGTTACAAATAATTGAAGCTTCTCTCAGTCCCCAAGTCGATGCGGATCTCTTCAAAGATGCGGAGCATCCTCAGGGACAATGTGTCAGGGACGAATCGCACGATAAAGAAAGAAAACGTGAGTATCCCGACACCAATACCATGCAGAATCGTACTGTTGTTGTGCAACACGTGATTGAAAAGTTTCAAGAATCCCACTCTGAACACATTTTTTGACTCCTACCCAAAAAGCCAATGCCTGTATAATGCGTACCGCGTGTCCTCCTCCTCGTCGCCGCCGGGTCCGGCGAAGGCTCCGTCGCAAAAGGGTCGCGACAGAGCCCGGAAGCGGCGGCGGAGGATGAAGAAGGGCTTTTCCCGAGCGAGCGAGCGAGCTTCATCTCGGCGCGCCGATGGAACGAAGAGCGCGAGCCATTAATGGGGGCGGCGGCGACGGAGCTGCACGGCGGAGCTCTCGGGATTCGCTCGTGTGTTGTGCAGGTGCGGCGGAAGAAGAAGATCGAACCCGAAGCGAAAACGGATTCGTGGGCTTTGAAACTGAGCCCAATTTCTTGGTTTGTACGAGGTTCGCAGTGGCCCAATCGGGAGGAGAAAAGGCCCCCAAAAGCTATATAATATTCTCTAGATTTTATTTATGGGATAACCACCTATATGATTCATTAATTTTGGCCCAACACGCAACATGATTCTTGTAATTTTAATTTGTTCAATATAGCTCCTAAAAATTAACCTAATATGCAAAGTGGTTTCTTAATTTTTAAATTATTCAATGTAACTTTTCAACTTTTGGGACGTGTTTAATTTGATCTCTGAATTATAGGAAACTTCAAATTCATTAATAACATTGAACATTTTCACATAATTCAATGACTATAGCAAATATGTACCAAAAAATAAAAAAAAAAATTGATAATTTTATCAACCATATTTTTCGTACCAAAAAACAGAAAATATATCCCAAGTCTTTTTTAGATTTCAGTCCAACAACACTGAAAAATAAAGTCATTTTCTAAAAAATATCTTTTGAAAATGATACATTTTCCACAAAACAAATAGATTTAGATTGGGACTAGAGTGAAGAGTTTGAAATATAATCGTGACCACAAAAGGCATTTGAATTTATGCGAAATGATGCCGTAATATGTCAGTGATAATTTGATACTTTTCGTTTCGATGGGGACCTCAAGTTCCATTACTGTCGTCTCTTGCTTTTCATCAACACGGGGTTGAACAAAGTGTTCCAGCATTGCCTTGGCGATGAGCAGCTCTGATCGCAATCGTTCGTCAAGCTAACAAGAAGAGGTCCGAGAATGCGCTGCCGTTAAAGATCCGTACCAGCAAAAGAAGCTCCAACCCAAGGCAACTTGCTTTAAGTTAGTCAGCCAAAAACAAAGGAGGACGATGAAGCAGAGAACAGCGGCAAACGATGGCGTTGGACTGTGTAGGAAGGATGATGAAGAAGAGAGAACCCTTTTTGACGTCGTGCGTTGGATCAAAATCGGTGCATCATTAATGTCTATACATATTGCGTTTGAAATGGACGCCACTTTTTGTGAAAATGCTTAAGTGAGACCGCGTATGATGCTCGAGGAGCTTCTTCTGAAATGCAAGGCATAAATTGGATTTGTTGAAACGAATTTGAGCCATTCCATTACAAGATTCAGCTCTTAAATTTGTTGAAACGAATTCGAGCCATTCCATTACAAGATTCAGCTCTTAATGTTAGGATTCCAATTAGGGCTTGAATAATTTAGGGAAATTGGTTGACTTGTCCAAATTAGTGCTTATATTTAGCACAAATCATGGAGACAACGTTGTTTAGGGCTACAAATGCTGATTGGTCATGTCAGCAAACCACGTAGGTCAAGGAAATTGATAAAATATTGACTTCTAATATATTTTTACCCACCGTTCCTGGATGACCCTGTTGCTTTCCAACATCTGATATATGCAAACATTAGTAAGGAAAAAGACACTGGTTTAGTCATAGTTCCAGGCACCTACTGCAAAAGTTACTAACTCGATAACATACTATCATGAAATTCTGTATGTGCTATTGGGCATATGAATAAGAGGGATTCGATCTTCTCATTTCTTTCCGCATACACATCTAGTGAAGTATCAAGAGAATTTGACCTGTAGCAATTCGTGACCATAGCTACTCTCCAAGTAGGGATGTCTTTAATAGAGAGAGACAGAGACAGAGATAGACAAAGAGAGGAATAGGACTACAAATCCTCTGACCTCACGTCCCATCTTCTCTTGCGCTGGCCCCGCGGCCTCTGCTTCCCATCATGCTTGACGAATTTAGTAAAGAACTCAGGCAGCAAGGGCGGCAGCCTTAGTTGCATCATCTCCACCTCCTCTTCACTGCAAATAAAACCATTGTAGCATCTACGGCTCCTTAGGTGAACACCATTCGCCACAACCTGAGGTGCAAAGCCAAATGTAGGTGAGAGGCGCACAACAGATTGAAGGATACCCTCAGCATCAGAACTCTCCCCGTTGCTTGTTAAAGCAGAAGCCTGTCTCCCTCCGCCAAAGTCATGATCACGCCTGGCGTCTTTGCAGCATCTTCTGAATCCTTCAAATCCTGGTGGACAATCTAGCATCGTAGGAAAAGAATTAGAAATGTATGAGAAGTGTGAAATTCAATATCAGCAGCTAAAAGATTACGTCAAACACCATTCCTGATTTGCTTGAAGACACTATAAATAGTTACAGCAACAATAGGTGTATTAAACTAAACATGTTGAGCGCTCCACACAGGACACAAGTGAACACACTGATGCCAGCTTGTAAACCCAAGCCTGTAGCGTCTTTCGTTTTGCAAATCCTGCTAGCCTGACCTTCCTCGCAATTCCATGTTTCAACAGCTCAATGAACGTTAAAAGTATTAGGCCAGATAGCAGCAGCAACTGACCATTGAATGAGATTTGGTCCCAACCCATCTCAATCATCTCCATAGAGAGAACAATTACTCTATAAATAAGGAAGCTATCTTACTAATCAATCCTTTAGTTGAAGGACAATTGGGAACATATAGCCATGCAATAAAAAATTTCTTCTGAATACAAGCAGTCAACCAAATGAGCCTCTGACAAAAGTACTCTTTGATGACTGCCTACAAAGCACTACTGCCTTAAGAATTTAGCATTAGAAACTTTAATCCAAATGATTCTGTCAAGAGATGTTAGAATAAAATCTCACGAACAGCAGCTTGGACACCTACCATTTGATTACATCAAGCAGGAGGCCATAGCCATTCAATACCACAAATTGCATTATAAACTTTGGCTCGGCAGAGGTAACATAAAGCAGTTAATAAATTCCAGAGGCACAAATTCAACAAGAGGGCAAAGCACGTGCCACATATGAAACCGCAAATGAGTATCCAGTTCATTCCCCAGCTCATAGTCATGCCAAACACAAGCCCTGTATTTATCTCTTTGTAAATGGATTTTCACCAAGAAAATTGATGAAGGCATTTTGACAACTCATAAACTCTCCCTTCTGAGTTTGTGGCAACAAAAAAGAGAACCAGTTCCAGTAATCAGCATCTACAAGAAATTCATGATACATGCTAAACTCCAGTTCACTAAATTTTTAGCACTTAAGCGTCCTCTTCTGGGCAAGCGAAAATCTGACCATATAGCTTTGCCTTCAAGAACATTCCTATATCTGATCCACTCCAACGAAACCCACTGCATTTTCACTTCTTAGGAGAACAGAAAATATTGATCCACTAGCAAAATTTTTACCTCCATGCATACTGAATACAGAGACTATATTCAACTTCCTCTGTCACAGAGAACAACAGGATTTCATGCAGACCCTTTTACGAGGCATATACAATATTAAGTTTCACTCAGATCCAAGCAGAAGAAATCACTTAGAATCTAGCCAAGTAAGGGTACCATGCAATGGTATTCCAGAAAAATCTAAGTGTTGGGAAAAGAAAGGAAAAGAGTGCTACCAAGCTCAAGAGTTGGCAAAGCAGTAGCTAGGGGGATAGCCACATCCACTTGTGAAGAAGATCCAGGGGCCTCAATATAATTCATGGCAGCTTCAGCTTCATGTTCAGGCAACACTACTCCACTACTAGAGGGCCTGGCTATTAACATCGTGGAGGTGTCTCCATCATGTCTACTGCTTGTTGAAGCTTCAATCTTCAAAATAGAAAAGGAAGTGGAACAAGTGTTAGAAGTATGTTCGATTGAAAAGGAAACATTGTACAACATTTGCATAGACAACCATGTTTCTGTTGCTAATCAACTTGTTCAGCACAAACAACGTGTGTTTAATTAGAGACTCCAAGTAGAAGAAAAGCAGAAGAATTTGATGGAATGACCAAACTTAAGGCAAATGGAACCAGCAAGAAAATCTCATTCTTCTATAGCTGCTGAAAAGTTTGATTGAAAATGACACTTCCAACAACTTCAGGGTTGAAACACTTTCCATTTGTAAAGTTTTGTCCAATAAGGGTGATTGCATCTCAAAGGAATACTAGGAAAAATCTTTTTGTCCTCACGCACACACACGAGTGTAATTATTTATGCATGTTTTTGAGCGTATGTACAGCAATGATTACAAAATTATTGAGAAAGAAGGCGCATGATTTCACCCAAATTGATGTAATTTACAAAGAGTTCAGATTCCCATCTTACCGCATCACAGTTCCAAACAATAAACAAATTCTTTTTGTTCCCCTGGTGTGCCAAGTACCATATAAATCTGCTACACTCAATTAAAATCGGCATATCGAAGTGTGTAGGTAATATGGCCCAATGCCCTCTACAAACTTCCTAATTAATTCTCTCTCCTGTAGCAGTTCCAACACAAATCTACTACTATCTTCCAAGGAAATCAATATAAAATGAAAGACACATTTCTTTGCACTAGACCTCGACAACAGCGAAACATTTATGCAGTCCATTCAGCAATATAGTGATTTCCAGGCAAACTAGTAGATTCCCACACGAGCTCAAACAAAAGTAATATAGAAAAATGACAACACTGAGATTCACAAGGCCAAAAGGTGAACTGACCTCCTTGGTCTCACGCTGCTCCTGCTTCTCAAGAAGTGCTTCAATGAGAGCCATGTACGCATCAACCTCAATGAAGTGCCATTCCCCTGTATAAACCTGGTCAATATCACGTCAGAACAGGCGCAAGAAGCCAGAACGTTGAAAAAGAAAAAAGAAAAGAGAAAGGGAATCGACCTCGAGCAGCTCTCGAACGGTCTGGCGCACAATCCTCTCTGGGAAGCCGTACTGGCGCATGGCGTCGAGGGCCGCGCCCATTCGCGAGTTTCGTTCTCTTCTCTCCGCCTGCGAACAACCATCGTAGGGGACGAAAACCCAACAAATGGGAAAAAAAAAAAAAAAAAGAAAGAAAACCCATTAACAACAAGGAATACGCGAACGATCGAATGAGAGAGAGAGACGACGAAAGACTCGTTCGGTAACGAGACGCCAGCTCCTCCGAGCGAAAAGACGGAGTCCACGCGAAGCTCGACGAAGCTCGACGTCGTAAAAGGATCGTTTTTGAAGGAAAAGGAGGGAAAAGGAAGAACGAGGAAACGCGACGGGAGGAGTGCGAATGATCGGATCGGCGATGACCGGCGGAATGCGAGATGGCCGGGAAGAGAGAGAGAGAGAGAGAGAGAGAGAGAGAGAGAGAGAGAATGCAGGAGGAGAGAGAAGGAGAAACCTGTCTGGAGGGGGGGCGTCCGCGAGGCATCTCCGGCGGAGTCCTCCCTTCTCTGTGAAATTTCCCGGAAAACGCAGGAGGTAAAAAGCGCAGGGTGGCGCAGCCTCCGACTGGAAAAAGAGGAGAGTTCGGAACCCCCTTTCCTTTTTCATTTTCTTTTTTTTCCTCAATTTTTTTTTTTTAAACATTCGAAGAGCTTTGGATGAACATTCGCTTTTGATTTTATTTCTTGTCTTATTTAAATTCACGGCGAATATATTTTTGATTTTATTTTGGTAGTGGAAAAAATCTAAAATATCAATCATTTGCAAACATATCGCCTTTTTAAAATTATTTTTAAAGATTGGAATATGTTTTAAGATTATTTTTAAATATTGAAATATGTTTTCTGTTGTAAAGAGAAGATAATATATTTTTTTAACTAGTTAGACATGCTAATTCTAGACAATGTACAAAACATGTGTCTAATTGGCATGAAACAAGCTTCTCACATAGGCTTACAACAATAGCATAGTAATCCAATACCCACGTGGATGTGTTTATTATTTTACTATGACAATATCCACAATGCTTTTTCCTCCAACTAGAGAGAGTTTTTGTCCCCTTGCTCTTGAGAATACTCCTGAATTTTGCATCTTGAAGTTGAGATGAAGCAATTTTAGGACATACTCATGTCTCAATATGTTTTATGTTATCAAGGGAAGGAAAAATTTTACTTTTGACTAAATGATTATTTTGGTGGAGAAGTAAAGATATACATATTAGATATAACAACATCACTATATTTTACACCGATGATTTTATTTCAACGGCTGAAATTCCCGTCAAATTTGTATTTGTTAGTTTCTCCTTACTTTTTAGCGATGGGACTTGTACCTTTTCATTTAATTGCAATAAAAAAAACGAGTAGAAAGTTTACACGTAAAAAAAACTCCGAGACCGGCACCCTATTTGTTTACACTTAAAAACGAGTAGAAAGTTTTTTATTTCTTTACCATCAAAATTTAACATAACATTCAAATATTTAAAAATTAAGAAGAAATTATATATGCGCCATTGATATTTGCATGTTGCAAAAGTTCTAGAAATTTCAAATTTGAAACAAAAAATCATAATGTACAAGCTAAATTAAAGGAAAGAAAAAGGAGTATCATATGGAGATGTAAATCGAAATTCAATATTCCAAATAAGGACGGTAATTATACCGACAGTGAAATATACTTGTAAATTTCCTAATGAAAAAACATAATATTCCTAAATTGTTATAATCTTCTTGATTACATAATATTATGGTCCAATTATGAAAAATGCTACTCTATCATTTATCTAAAAATTAACTAATAAATGTCTAAACAGAATTAGATAGCACAGAACAAAGATTAAAAAAAAGGGAAAAGGAAAATTACAAATCAGAGTCACCTTCTTCACTTCAATCTGCAACTTGAAATGTCAACCACTACCTAACCACGCACAATCCAACTTGACTGACATTGCAGAACCAGTTCATTCAAAGCGCATTTCCAAGCGAAAGAAATTCCAGAAATCGCAAGATCCTTTTACAATTCATGTGCGTCCACATGGAAAAATTTCCCTATCATCCCACTATGCAAAACCATGTGATAGCAGATTCCATTTTAAGGAGATTTCCCCCATCCATCCATTTCAAATCAGACGCAGCAATTCAGAAAAGGTAAAAACCTCTGAAAAACCAGCTCAGATGACAGCAAATTCCGCATTAATAAGTCAAGTCGTCTCGCTCTTTGCTGACTCAAATATTTATTCCCATTTCCATAATCACAGCATCCCAAATTTATTATCAGCAAGAGCAAATTACAAAGTTCATCTAATGGTGTGATGGGGAAGGTGTGTTGCACTGGTAGCATTTAGCAAAGAGCCCGAACGTGTCCACTTGCTTGATGAAGTTGGTCACGCTCGCCCATCCTCCGAACCCGAACCCGACCACCAGGACCCAACCCACCACGAACACGTTCACCACGTATATGGCCGTCCAGCTCGGCAGGAAGAATGGCGGCTTCTCGGCGGCATTCTGCACGCAAGAAACCGATATATGTCAGATGATAAAAAGAAAGAACTGGACTTTCAATTAGCAATATTTGTAGTTGTACTGCCTTAAACATGGACAATTCATGTCATATCACGGACCTGCCGGGCAGAGGCCGACTGGTAAGTTAACATGTGGGCGGCGGCAGGGATGATGTAGACGGTGAAGCTGACCAAGAGGGCGCCCACGGCAGAGTTGATCGGCCCGAAGAAGGGAAAGATGATGGCCAGGAACCAGATGGGAATCACCACCGGCAACCGGGCGACCGCCTTAAATAATATGCTCTTCTTGTGGTGCACCCCTATCACCTTCTCCCACACAAAGTAGAGCGGAGTGCATGCGAACCCGAATGTTATGAACTGCGATGCCGATAAAATCACGCATCAACATCTTTGTCAATGGATTGGATGGAAAATCATCTACAATATCGAATAATGTACGTGTATGTACGCGAAAATATATCATGGAGGGAAATTTGTGGAGAGAACCTGATGGATGAGCATCAAAATGACAGCAGCATCGCGCCAACCCGACCTAGGGAGGAGAGAGAAGGCATTGGAATGGTTCAAGAGCTGGTCGCCGAAGGCCCAGTACACCGCTGTCGCTGATGGAATCGTGAGAGTGAACACGAACAGTGTGGCCAGCAGATATATGTACTTGAACTTTCTCGGCTTCCACATTGCATCCATTATTTCGCTGTCATGGTTTTACACGACGAATCGTTTAGTTTCATGAAGAGAAGGAAAGTTTGTCGATGATTATCATCGCCGTTTGGTCTCCTAAGATGACTCGACCCGAGTGATTCAAGTATTATGCCACATTCACCGTCAATCATCAATCAAGAACTGCTCCTTTCAAGTTTAATCTCATAAATTTCAGCCAAAGTGTGATTCTGTAGTTGATTAATGAGCACGAGACGGAGGAGGAACTCACACGGTGACGGCGTGTCCACCAAAAGTGTAGAGGATATTGGTGGCACCGGTGAAATACAGGACCAGCTTGGTAGGTCCACTGTGGATCACATCCTTAGCCTGCATCATTTTTTCAATTGGTATTTACATCAAAAATCAAATAGACGAAATTAATCTTAACGGGCTCGAAATGGATTACCTGGCCATGAGCAATGGCCGCGGCGGTCATGTACCAAGCAGTGTAGGTGGTCATGCCAAGGCCAAGGAAGGACCAAATCCGGTAGTTGTGGAAGGAGGGGATGAACACGCTGGTCGCGCAGCATGCTCCGAATATGTACGTCCATGTCCTCTTGTCCAGATGGTCGTTGATGTAGTATATGTTGCTGCAATGCAATGGCCCCGGAAATCAAAAATAAGAACGAGAAGGATAGCAAAGCATACAGATTGACGGACGAAGTCGTCATCTCGATTAAGCAAAAGGAATCGCCAACTGATAATGAAATGGAGAACCTTGCACAGGCTATGAGCTGGATGACCGATCCGAAGAGGAGAAAAGTGACGTTGAAAGCCAGCCCAAGGGCTTTCCAGTAGGGACCAAGCAAACCATCCAGGACCTCGAACCACTGAACCAAAACAGAAAGCACACCGATTTCGAGATTCAACCCAGTTCAGCGATTCTAATTAGATGAATGGAGTAAAACGTGCTCTTCGGTTCGGCGTGTGGCGATTCTGGAATAGAGATGCACCTGAATGACGTGGTTCTTGAAGCTGTGATTCTCCTTCTCTTTCCTGGTTCTGTACTCGATGTAGAGCACGCTGATGAGATAAGCCGTCC
This sequence comes from Eucalyptus victrix, assembly GCA_016097545.1. Taxonomy (NCBI): domain Eukaryota; kingdom Viridiplantae; phylum Streptophyta; class Magnoliopsida; order Myrtales; family Myrtaceae; genus Eucalyptus; species Eucalyptus victrix. The sequence goes on along the minus strand of CM027841.1, from coordinate 48,438,688 downwards.
AGCTCCCCATGATTCCATAGAAAACCTGTAGAATTATCCCGGAAAGCATCCCGAGCTGGGAGAACGAATAGGGCAGTGTCAGCAGCACCTGCGCCACCTGCGTAACGTCCCGAACGAGAAAGACAGAATCGAATGAGGGTCAGATTAAAACTGATCAAATTTCTTGACTCGTGAACTGAAGGCCAGATCTTTAAATTGAGGCGAAATCACTGCAGTAAGTCATTACATTTACATGTCCAGGAATATGATTGTTGGCAACAAGAATTTAAGTCTACCTGATTGGAGGCGCAACTGAACCAAGCATCATACACAGACCCGCCATGCCAGAGGAGGCTTTTGAGACCAGACCCGCAACCGCCGCCACCGCCGCTGCCGCCACCGTTGTTGTTGTCGTTGGAGCCATCCGTTTGCGCCTTTCTTTCTTCTACTATTCCGTCTCTCTCTCCAGCGTTGGTGAAGCTGGAGACCATCGCTTCTTCAGCTTGCTGCTGAGACAGCATTTTCTCCTCTTTGTCACACAGCCGAATCGAATCTCTGAGGAGGCAAAAAAAAAAAAAGAAAAAGAAACCAGTGAATGACACAGACCAACGAGGAGAAAAATACAGGCTCGTAATCAAAAGGGACACTGCATGTGGGAGAGAAACAGAGAGCGGACCCAAAACTCAAAAGCCTCCGTTGCTCTGTTCTTCGCACGTCTGTTTAAATGGGTAGCATGATGACCCATGATGACCTCTCTCTCTGATAGATGTCTCCAGCTCCAAACGTTTTAAATGCCCTTAAATCACTTGCCATTCTTATTCGAGAATACAAAGGAAGTGAATCTCCAAGATATCCAATTCAAGGAGGATAAGACTATAAACTAGGAGGCAAAAAAGTTATTTCTTGTCCAGAAAAGGAAGCCTTTGGTGTTGGAGATAATATCCAAACATAGAAAAAAACCGAGAGAAGGGTCCTGGAGACGGAGGCCCAAGATCTGACAAGAAGAGGACCTTAAACAGAGGGAAAACAGGGGATTCCTTGAAATGCAAAAGAGCATGAGCATTGCTGCATATATAGGAACGCGTTAGTCGTTGTTGGACCAGAGAAAAAGAATGACTGAAGCAAGCAAGAAATCTCTCTCTCTCTCTCTCTCTCTCTCTCTCTCTCTCTCTCTCAGCGTCCTTTCATTTTTTGGGAGGGTAACAGTTGCATGGACCTTCATAACTTCTGCAGTATGCTCTGTTCTTTTAAAATGTTTCTTGATGATTATTTCTAGCCACTTTCTCAGCACGTTACTCTCCAGTCTCTTGGTTTATTTATTGGATTTAATCATTAGATGAATCTGCAAAAAGCCCAGATCTAGATCAGAGTAAAAAATTCCACAAATTGATTTTCTTTCTCCGTTTCACTTGTTGCTGGACCGTCGTGTTCGGCTATGGTGTTTCACACAATTTATAGAAGTTTTAAAAGCACGAAAAAGAAATCTTTATTTCTATGGTAGTAATGGATTTTAGTTCAAAGGGTGTGCCATATTTAATAAAATTTTAGCTGTATTATGATTTTGAGAATTATCTTTAAAGTAACATGTTATTAAGATTCATCTTATAAGTAGCACGGTCGCTTTAGAGAATTTTCAAGGAAGCAAGAAAGAAAATTGACATTGAAAACTTTTTTTGTTCTGGGCTTATACATAGAGCAAGACATGGAAGTAGCGGCAGGAGAAGACTATCTTATGTAATTGATTTACATCGTGACTATGAATGTAATTTTTTTAGAGTTATACGATTTTAAGGATTCGAATTTGGCAAGAAACCATAATCGATCAAAAAACTAAGCAATAATGATATAAATAATCCCTAAAATTTGACTTAATGTGTAATTTGATCCTTCAAATTTTCATTTGTTTTATGTGATTCTTGAATTTTTGTTTGTTCAACATAATCCATAAACTTTAGTACATTTTAAATTTAGCCCTCAACATTAAACATTTTCATATAGTTTGGAAACTAAATATATACAAAATGTCCATGAATCATATTGAACAAAGTCAAGGATCATATTACACATTGGGCTATTAAACAAATTAAAGGATTAAAGGCAATATTGCATATTGAACCAAATTTTAAACACCATTTGTGTCATTTTCTCAAAAGCTTACAATTTCAGCAAGTTGCTCTTAGGATGATCTCTCCATCTTCATGGACATCCTTAGTAATCCATTTTTTTAACGCTTTTGATTATATTCGTTCGTATGGAATTTAAGATATTGATGCCATAAGTGGATGGAGGGGCCTCCTAAATAAGTTCCCTCTTCAGTATCATTTTTTTTGGCATAACATTCTCTCTCTCTCTCTCTCTCTCTCTCTCTCTCTCTCTCTCTCTCATGATTTTCTTCTTATTTTTTCGACACTCTTGATTATTGATAATAAGTTTGTGGTCAAATGGAACTACAGTCTGAATGACAGAGACTATCCAATATGATTGCGCGTATGATTCCCCTCTGATTGACAGAATGCGCATCTCAAGACAAATCGAAAAGACTGCAAAAGCGATTAAAACTATTGACTTTTCTTTCCAGAGTAGGATGGATTTGCATTTCTGGACAGACAAGAATCTTCTCTCTCGTGCATTGGCCAATAATGATGGGTTTGGGTAGACTGCTAATCTTCTCAGCTTTCCCAACACGAGATCCTCCGCATGGGAAACGCGGCCAGCGAATTTGCTCATTTCAATTACCTTTTCTTTCGTCGCGTTTGCCATTCGGGGGCTTTTGGAGCTTTCCACTTAATTTGTCAGGTCGCTATGGTTCCCGTCCCATAGCACAAAAAGATCCGTCCTCGAGGGGTAGGAAGAAGAGTGCATTTTTTTTTTTTTCGGTCGAAATAGGTATCGATGTATTAGCTTATGAAGTCTTAGAAAATGACGATGCGTTACATTCGGAAACTAAAATATTCCAAAGGGATAGAGGGGGTCTATTCACCCAATCTGGAGGAAGTTGTTTTTGGCGGTGTGCACGTACCAGCCAATCAGCGGCTTGATTTACCTCCCGGGGGCAATACATTATGGATACTTGGCGGCCCAGACGGAGCTCCTATTGGCATCGTTGGATTATGCTGCGCAGATTCCATGGTGTCTCGGCCCAGCCCAACACATAGCCCACCACCGCTGAACTATCGCTTTCACAGACGAAGCGAAGTACTTGACTTGGAAGCGCTTGCACGTGAGTGGACGGCCAGTTGGAGATAAAGCGAAGGCCGTGTAACAAAGCTTCTGCTTCTGCTTGTTCCGCGGAAGAAACCCTAGCCTCCGCAGCAAAACCGGCAACCACTAATCCATCTCTATTTCTGGCGATGCCGGCTACCGAACATAGAAATTCTCCTGGTACCCATGAGGCATCCACGTTCACTTTCACCTCACTGGTTTCGGGTGGTGTCCAGACCTCTGGTAAGAGCCAATTTTTGGTTCGGTTTAGGTTTTTTGTTTTCGTTCCTCTGCTGAAGGCTAGATTTTGGGTATGTGCGAGGTCGATTACATCCTCTGGGTTTGGAGTTTTGTCTCAGAAGATCCGTGCGTTGCGAGCTTTCCAGATCTTCCATAGCACCCATGCGATGACCTCTCTCTCAGGTGATTCCCTTCTTGATTCGAATGCTGACAGGAGCCATTGATCGATTCGCCGGATTTGTTTCATCAAGTTCGTTCCCTGTAGTCTGTAATCTCTCCAGATCTCTTTAGTCCATCTACATAATAGGAAGATATGCTCGGTAGTTTCAATTTCCGTATGACACAGCTAACAGAGAGGATCTGGACGAATCTTTTTTTTGTAGAGGTTTTCACTGGTGGGGACGGCATTTTGACAAATGCTCCACAGGAAGGTCCGAAGTTTCGGCAGAACGGAAAGGCTCCATATCTGTGTCCATAAAGATCGTGGGGGCTGGTAAGAACAAGATGCTTTCTGTGAATTTTGTTTGGTTTGCACTGCCTGTGTTCTGTTATAGCCACTTTTGACCGTATATTCCCCTCTGCTGTTACCTGTCCAAATTATGCTGTCCGGTTTTGAATCTGAACTCAAGGGAATAGCAAGGATCTCGTTTGCTATTTTCTCCTCAAAATACTGATGAATAAGAGCGTGTTTCCATGTTCGAGAGTCTTCGTTTATCAATCCTTCCACCTTAACTGGTTCTGCTTGATGTACTGGTTGCCCATTTAACTCCTTTGATAACCATTTATCCTCTCTGATTTTAATTGAGTTGCCATCCCCAACTAACCATTTGATATCTGGTTTAATAGAATCTCGCCCCACCAACATACTTTTCCAGCCCCAAGATGGTCGCCGGCCCTGCTGTGCATTCTAGATGTCTCCATGGGGAAAGTATATACTCTTCAGGACTTTAGTCCATAGTGCATCCTGGGATGTGTGCAGCCGCCATACTTGTTTACCCAGCATCGCTCTATTGAAGGTAATTAAGTCTTTGAATCCCATCCCTCCTTCATCCTTTCTGTTCTTCATAGCTGCCCAATTCTTCCAATGGATGCCCTGTTTTGTATCTCCTTTTTGCCACCAGAAAGAAGCTATTCGCCTTTCAATTGCTCTGCAGATGGAGACTGGCACTTTGAAGATCGACATGGCGTATGTTGGTATAGCCTGCACCACGCTCTTGATCAGGATTTCCTTACTTGCTTTGGTGAGTAATTTCTCCTTCCAGCCCTCCAACTTGGAATTTACTCTGGTTAATATCCATGCAAATAATTCTTTCTTAGATTGTCCCCACTCTGTAGGGATACCTAAGTATTTTCCTGTCTTGTCAACCACAAGCACTCTCAGCTCGTGAGCCAAGTTTCTTTTCACTGGTAAGGGACAATTCTTGCTAAACGAAACACCTGACTTATTTAGGTTTACCGCTTGCCCCATTGCGTAGCAGTACTGATTGATTGTTAATGACAGATTCTGACATTCCCCTAGAGTGCCATCCAAGAAGAATATAACATCATCTGCGAACATAAGGTGAGAGAGCTTTGGGCAATACCTGTTAAGCTGTATGCCTTGTATGCTTCCTTCCTCAACTGCTTTTGTCATTAACCACGTTAATAGATTTGTGATTAGGATGAACAAATAAGGCGATAGGGAATCTCCTTGCCTTAGGCCTCTGGATGGACTGAAAAACGAGGTAGGTTCTCCATTGAGCTTTACACTGAAAGTTACAGTAGTGATGCATTGCATTATTAGAGTAACCCATTTGTCAGAAAAACCCATTTTCAGCATGCAATCCCGAACAAAATCCCATTCAATTCGATCATATGCTTTTTGCATATCTAGTTTAAGTACTGCCTGATGTTTTTTCTGTCGTTTGGTGATACGCAGCTGGTGTAACACTTCCTGCACAATCAGGATGTTATCCTGTATCTGTCGGCCCTTGACGAAGGTACTCTGTTCAGGTGCGATTATCTCTGGCAGCCACTGCTTCAATCTATTTGCAAGTAGTTTTGAGATAATTTTATAACTGAAGTTGCAAAGACTGATGGGTCTAAACTGACTAATTGTCTCAGGATTTTTTACTTTGGGAATCAAGACAATATGGGTTTGATTTAGATGAGGATCCAAGACTCCTAAGTTGAAGAACGTCTGCACCATTTGGAACAGGTCAGTCTGAAGAATTTCCTAACTGTTTTGATAGATCAGGCCGTTGAAACCATCGGGACCTGGCGCTTTCATAGCTCCCAATTGATAAACTGCCGTTTTAATTTCCTCCATCGTTGGATTAGCCACCAGGGATGCGTTTATGTGATCATCAATAGGAGATTGGCATTGGCTTAAAACTGGCTGATAATTTCGCTCCCCTACTGTTTTATATAGCTTGCTGTAATAGTCATATATGTGATGTCTGATTTCTCCTGGATCCCGACACCATTTGCCATCTTCCACTTGCAACATTGTGATATGATTTCTACGCCTCCTTTGCACTGTTGTTGCGTGAAAGAAGCTTGTATTTTTGTCTCCCCACTGTAACCATTTAATTCTCGATCGTAGTCCCCAGTATTGTTCTTCATGTTTTCTTAGAGTGTCAATCTGATGAATAATACTTTTCACTTCCTATCTGCTTGAATTCTGTTGTGGCTGATTGGTTATTGCTGTTAGGGCCTGTGTTAACTCTTTTATCCTTCTAGGTGCATGTGCAAACTGTTTTTGACTCCATTGTGTCAGTTTTTTGGCTGTCTCCTGGAGTTTGGCTGAAAAATTGGTCTGTGTAGGGGCTGATAAAGCGGTCCATGCGTCACGAATCACTTCATGATATTCTTCATTCTCCAACCAGAAGGCCTCCATTTTAAATTCTCTTCTTCTCTTCTTTTGTGCGGGTGTAGCCTTAGAACCCGGAGGACGTGGTCCGAGCCAATTCTTTGGGAGTGCATGAAGTTACGCATCATGGTATATTACTTGCCATTCCAAGGTACATAACACTCTATCTAGTCGTTTTTTAACAAGATCCTCCCCTTCTCTGTTATTTGCCCATGTAAATGAACAGCCTTGGCTTTCCATGTCCATTAGAGATAACTCATTAAGCATATTTCTGAAAGCTGCTATTCTTTGAGTATCTGCTTCTCTTTTCCCAACCTTTTCCCATACATATAAAATTTCGTTAAAATCCCCCATGCATATCCATGGATTGGAGCTGTGAGGCTTCAATGTCTTCAATTGCTGCCATAATTGTAGCCTCTCCCCAAAATTTGTGGATGCATGAATAAAGGTAATCTACATGCTTAATTTTCTGGTAGAATCAGTGCATCTGACATCAATGTAGTGTTTAGAACTGCTTTGCACTTGCACTGCTACTTCCTCATTCCACATTAGCGCCAATCCCCCTACTATACCCGTTGGATTTTCTAGAAATAAGTGCTGAAATTGGAGTTTCTTGCATATACTTTCCACCATTGTTGCTTTGTTTTTGGTCTCCATTAGAAAGACTATACTGGGCCTTTCAAGAGCAATTAATGCTCTTAGCTCTTGGATTGTCAGGGTGTTGCCCAACCCCTAACAATTCCAGCTAATGATTTTCATGTCGTCTTTGGTGGCTTATTAGGGCTAGCCACCAAAGCCCAGTCTGTTCTATCATTTAGAAACTTCACTGGCGTCTCTGTCATGCCTGAATCGTCAATGAGGATAGGAGTTGGTTCAGGTAAGCATTTCTGCTTCTTAGCTTTCTGCACCTTCATGTTCTTCTTGCTACTCTTTCCAATTTTAAGAGGATTCTATGTGAGAGTATCTGAGCATATAATTTGTTTTCCATAATCTTTATTGACCTTCTGATTTGTGACAGAGGGTTCCATTCTCTCCGACTCGACAGAACTTTCAGGTCTTTTTTTGCTGCAGGCTTCCAGACACATTTCTGGCCCTTTCTCTCTTATGATTAGAGCATGTTCTCTATTTGGAGACTTTGCTACCGGTATGGTTTCCTCTACAATAATGTCTTCTTCGAGATTTCCATAAAAAGTCTCCCAATAAGGACTGTGATCACTGACTTCTGCTTTCAACCATGGTCCATAAGAACCGATTTTGTCGACTGCCCATGGGGATTCTACATAAGGAATTTCTGGACAATCTTGTGCATAGTGGCCTATCCTTCCACAGGAGTAGCAATAATGGGGTAATCTCTCGTATTTGAATTCTACCCACAACCATTTTTTGCCAATATCCAAAATGGTTCCTGCTTTCAGAGGATTTGTTAAGTTTATCTCCACTCTAACTCTTCCTCCTCTTTGCTGCAGGTGTCCCATGGTTTCGATCTAAATTTCCTGAACCTGGCCTAACTTTCTTCCCAGATCATGGTAAACTGTTTCCACCCTCCAACCAGGGGGAATACCTCCGATTCGAACCCAGAAAGCTGCTTTAGAAAAATCATAACAAAGTTCTGGAATTTCAGGATCACATTGTTTCAGCACAAGCAAATTGCTGGAGTAAGACCAAGGTGAAGATTTGAGAATTCTATCCTTTTCTACCTTTGACTGGAACACAAAGGTAAAGAGACCCGTTCCTTTTTGCGCACATTCTACTGCTTCTGTTTTCCAAGCTTTCTTTATAGTTGTGAAGAAGGCTTGAAAATTGACATTGGGTTTAGAGTAGAGTTTACCCAATATTGTTCTATTACATTCATCTCTTTTTTGTAACGATACGTGCGGATTTACTTCAACGACGTCTTCCTCATCCCATAGATGTCCTAATCGTTTGCATAATGCTGCTACACGTAACTCATTTTCCTCTTTACTGTCCATGTTTTCTGACTAGATTATGGAGCTTAAGGATCAAGCGATTGCTTCTGTATTTGGCTACGCATTCTCTTGGGCATTTTTTCAAACATCTTTCTGACAGAAAGCTCAACACTATGTTCAGTCAATCCTTTCGTTCAAGCTGGATCCCTATCCTAATCAGAGGTTTTTCACAGAACTTCTACCCTGATTTCCTTCCAGAAGGGCAAACCAAGATCATTTTCACCTCATCAACAGATTCGCATTCACACTATCAGATACTGCGTTGATCCCATGCACTTCATCAACATGAGGAGAAGGAGGGAGAAATCCAACCATGGATCAACACACAGAAGCCCATGCACTTCCCCTGGTCGGAGGATTGTCACCGAACATCTCCATTGATTTTCACCGAACAATCTCCATTACTCCTACCTGAGAAGGCCACCGCATTCTACCATCTCAAATCGAGGGAAACTTTTTTTAGGGTTTTTGTTTTTAGAAAAGCAATTTGTAACAGGGTTGAAAACTGGAAAGAGATGAGATTTAGCCAATGGCTAGGGTTTCTGTATTAGACATCGCTACCAGTTGGTAGGGAGAAACTCGCATACACGAGAGAGAGTGCATTCACTTGAATTCGAACTCTCCCGATGTGTAGTTTGACGTTGTATCCCCCGGGAGTCTCTTACTTGTAAGCATTTTCCTAATGTAAGTATTGTTCCATTTAAATTTGGCTGCCATTTTGATAGGATCGAACTTCCACCGAGGGGCAATATGAGAATGGGTCACGCATTGAAGTGAATTCTAAGCAGACAAATAGTGGCACCTCTTGATGTCATGTTAATAATTTCTCATCCTATCCGAAAGTGCAAAAGAAATCCAACACTTAAGTCATTTCTTAATTTTGGAATTAGTGGGAATGATAATTATCAGAGGAGAGTTAAGGTGTGCATGACAACGTTTTTATTCCGAGAAATTATTTATTCTCAGAAATAGTTCTTTTCTATTTCTACTATAAGAAACAATTTCTAAGTAAAATAAGGTATTTGATAACTATATAAAATTTCTATTCTTGAAATAAATAATAAAAAAAGGATAGAAATATGTTTGGTACAATTTATAAATTTTGTATTTATTCGTTTTTTTTTTCTTTCTCACTGAGAGCCGACAGCCACCCATCGCTATTGTCACTTGCCACCACAAGACCACCACCACAAAACCATCGCCCATAGCCCACCAGCCGCCACCGCTAACTGGCGGGCAACTGTCGACAGCGATGGCAGGCTACCAACAGTCGAGCGACGATGACGGCGGTAGGTGGTCGTCAAGCAACGACGATGGCGATCGCTGGCGGTCGTTGGCCGATGGGGTATGAATGGTAGCCGATGGGCTATGGGCGGCGACGACTATCACCAGCTAGCCAAGCGGCGGCAATGGTCAGCTGTGGACGATTAGCCGTGATTGGCGGGCGCCCGCAACAAAAAAAAAAGAACAAAAGAAAAATAGAAAAAAAAAAAAAATGACTTATTTATAGAAATTATTTACGAGAACGAGAAGTTATTTTTTTTTTTTCTGTTCCAAATCTATTTCTAACTAGATTTCTATTCTGGGAAATAAAAAAATAAATTGGTGTTACTAAACAGATTTCTATTCTTTTTTTTTTAAAGAACAAAACAATAGAAATCGGGAGAAATAGAAACGTTACCGGCCCTTACTACACCTCGGACTGCACACAAAAGTTTCAATCCTGTTTCACGTGTACGAATTCCGAGCCACACAGGCGGAGCCTCTTCCAAGATTTTCATTCTTATCAAACAAATGTATTCGGGGGCATTTACAAGCTTTAATAATGCGATCCTTCATACTTCGCTTTTCCTTTTAAAGAGCGCTCGGAAGGAATATTTTGCGATAATTATTCTGTTCTAATTACATGAGATATCTTTCATGCAATCAAGAGAAAATATGAGAAAATCTTTCGATACCGGGTCTAGATGAATTGTGGATTTCCTAACTGAGAACATCTCCCGTGCAATTCAAATTCAATCCGATGGTTAATTACATGAGATATCTTTCATGCTATCAAGAGAAAATATGAGAAAATCTTCTAATATCGGGTTTAGAAGAAATGTGGATTTCCTAAATGTAAATATCTCCGGTGCAATTCGAATTCAATCTGATGGCTGAGATGCATATAGTGACGGGATTAATAAGCCGTTTTATGTGTTAGTTTCTACCCTGATAATTAAGACTTTCGACATTCTCCAAACGCAAAGCGTGGACACCTACTCTCCTCCCCAGGCGGTAACTTCAGCATGACGAATTGCACGACGCATGGAAGTTTGCTCTTTTCGATTATAAAGATGATGAGAAATTTAATATAGCTTTTTGGATGGGACTGATGAATAGAGGGATATTTTCCTGAAACGGCAGTGCTTATAATAAGAATAGTCGAATTTTAAAACCTTTCGCGAGGATAGCGTTGAAATCTTGGAAATGCTTCTTTTGGCTCTCTTGCGAAAATAACAAATGTTAGGTTCAAGCTTTTTCTACCAATTGTTTCTCTAGACCTTTTGCTTTTCGCCCACGTCTCTTCCTTGGCATCCCTTCTTTTACCGGACCCCAGTGAAAACGTAAGTTTCTCAAAGTGAACAAGACAGACACCGTCGAGATGAATAGAGAACTGCACACGACGACACAAAAGCTAGCCACATCGGTCATCGATGATTATCAAGCAGGTGCTGTTCACTTTGAAATAGAATTTCACTCTTATATGCAATGGAAATAAAATGGAACCAACTTCCTAGAGCAACTGATCGACATGATCTTCTTCCAATCAATGCTTACGGTAATATGGGGAAAAAATCAATGTAGATGGCTGAAAGGGAGAGCATATGTGTATATACACGATTGACTAACATTTCTATATCGACATTCAAGCAATGAAGAAGATGAAAATCATCAGGAAAAATATCAAGATGGCAAATATCTTTATCATGAGCCACCTATTGGATGATATTTGATTGAGATGCCTCAACAAAGCGCTGCGAGCTCCTTCTACATTCACCAAGGACTCTTCCATATTGTCGTCGATCCTGCTTGCAACATCGAAGGCGACCATCACGAAAGAGTTCACATTGTAACTTCAACATAAGGACTTGCAAGGAGACAAGCTCCCAAATGCACTATTAATCATCCCTTATGGCTTCTACTCGTTTCATCATTTGTATTGATTTAGGGCAGCATACAGAAGATGATTGCTAAAGAAAAAGGACAAACCTAATAGCCACTTCGCCTTGCTGTGCAACCATCGAAGCCAAATGCGTAAAAATGCCGCCCAGTTCAGATATAGTGGATTCCACATTGTGAAGAGCAGTTGCACGGCTTTGAGAATAGTTTTCTTGCCGAGGAACCACCTGCTGCAACATGGACATCTCCATGGAGTCGGATGGACCATCTGCTGCTAATCTCCGTCTGAACAGCAAAAAGTTGTCAATTGACATGCAACGTCAATAAAATTAGATAGAGAACAGTTCCGCTCGACAAAACTAATAATTGCGTGATTATCTAGTCGTTGTCACCTTATTAATGGCATGCACGGTGCATATGCAGAAACTTAAGGAATTTTTGTTGCACCAAGTAACAATGCAAAGTCTAGTTCACTATGCAAAACCACCTTCTGCAGTCTTTTTGACAGTGAATATTGCATAATATACATATTACTAAGTAGATCAAGAAGTTGGGAGGGCTGCAATCCAAACCTTCCAATGTCAATCCATTCAAAGATGGAGCTCTTCCAGTAGCAACTAGTACAGCTAAAAATCAAGCCCAGCATTCTTTAAAGCAATACTTGCTACATGGCATCAAGAGAGCAATGCACTCTCGATATTTCACCATAAGGAAGAGTGGGCCAGGGTAGCCACTTGTGTTTAAATGTTGGCCTAAAGTTTCTTCATGTAGTCTTCTAATTTCACCTAACAGTAGATCTATTCCTATCATTGAATATGCTCTGAAAATGTTTGCATCTAACCACACAACCTGCCAGAGATTGGATAAGACTCTGAAAAGGTACCAACGTCAACAGAAGCGTTTTGAAAGTGTAGCTGTTCTACATTGTAGCCACGGCTTCATATAATGCCAACTACTATTTAATGAACCAATATATAAAATATTGCAGAGTGTTTTCACCGAACCATGCTAAAAGCATCGCTTTCTCTTCTTTAAAGAAAGTATTGAGGAAGCTGCAGGTTTAGCTTGTAAGATGATGTAAGACATACCTCAATTGGTTGCCAACTTGAGATCCATTGGAAGGCAATCTGAGCAGTCGCAAAGAGGCAGAGATGAGCCAAATAGATGGAGAGAGAAAATATAATGCCAATGATTAGACAGGGAAGCAATTTTTACAGATGTAAAGAATATGAGAAAGATGCACAGTATTGACGACTTATATTTAGTACCATACCAAGAAAAATATATATTACTGATGCTGAAGAGATTCTAAAAATAGGAAAAATAAAAATGCCATTGCATACTAGGATCTAGTGTTCCGTTCTTTGCAAATCTGATAAACATAACTGGTCCAACCTCTATGCCACCAATTTTTTTGACAAGTAGAAGTGTTTTATGTTGCATAATTTACAAGATATTAAAGCATCACAAATCTAGGAATATTGAAAAGAAAATTCTTAAGGGACATAACCTTTGGGCAAGACATAATAATGGATAAATCCCTTTGTAAGAGTTTAGTTTAATCTCCTTGATGTTCCACCGTCTAAGCGTGCTCTTACTTAATCTCCTTGCTAGAGATTGTTACTGTGCAATCGCATTTACACGTGGTCAAGCCAACCAGGGTTCCAAAGAATCCCAACAAAATACTTACGCTGCTTGGGGTGGCCTTCCAGAATCATTGGATGCACTTGACCAAGGAGGTGGCTCAGTAACAGGCTTTGTATGCTGCTTTAAAGGGTTTTCTCTTGATGCATTGGCAGAGAACATCTGTTTCCGGTTTTCATGAGCCTTGATATTCTGGTACAGAAGACCACGTATGAGAACATGGAGGAGAGTTGAATCACATCATGTTAAACATGAAGATCTGCTCAAATTATTAGCTAACCTGAGTTCTGGTTTTCAAAACATCCTGGAGGTGTTTTGTAGTTCCCATAAGTTTGCTTTTCAGGTCATCGCAAACAGTGGTCGAATGGATGGCTCTATCTTCTGAATAGTTGCCGCCACTCATTTCTATATTTTGAAGGGTCTGTAAATCTTGAAGGGCGATATTTAGTGCTGTGACATCATCCTTTATCAATGAAGTCAGTTGTTGTATTTCGACCGTGGGGTCATCAAACATAGATGACCTTTTTGCCACTGCAAATCATCAAACAAAACCATCACTTAGCATAAACACCACAACTCCAAATTTCATCCAGATTCATAATAATGACAAATTTGGAGTTTGTAAGAAGTAGTTTCAGCAACAAAAGGGAAAAAGCCAAACACAATTGCAGAAGATTTCCGCTCAGAATTGACCGCCAACAAAAAGAAAAATGAGGAACTCATAATAATGATATTATATATCACAAGAATATCAAATCATAAGTCTGATCTTAAATGACTTGATCTCCTTGCAAACTCCAGATGAGAGTGTATATATGCTTACAGTTTCAAGATCATCTGAATTACCATTATCAAATGCGGATGTCATACTAAATATGACCAGAAGAAGAATATAGAAAGGTCCAACATTCTCGCTTCAAAGCATGGTAAGGACATCCTAGTTGCTTGTTCAACATCAGGAATCCTGAATATCGAGCAATCTATAAACTGGATCTTGTAACCAGCTAACAAATCATTAGAGGGTAATACCCGACTGCTTGGGATATTGATAGATTTATCTTAGTGACGCGCCATCATCCATAGGGACTAAAAAAGAGGCAACAGCTATGACAGATATAATGTGGCAATTGCCATTTGGCTGTAAATCTATCTCAAGTCACCTGAATCATAATGTATATCGATCATCATCCAGGATAAATATTCAACATCCTAATTTCTCAAGTAATCATGTTGCTTTTGAACTGAGAAAGAAAAAAACAACTCTAAAGTTTTTACTTGTGTGGTGGAGCGGATCAGAACCTACCGATTCACTCTTCCATCGATCTCAATCCAGCTATAAACACCACTTTTACAGCAAAATCGATCAGGACCTCAATACCTAAACAGTAAACAGCATACAAACAATGCTAACGCCTAAACGTACGATTTGGCATATAGAGAACCTCTCGGGATCCAAATCCGTCCAAAAATCACACGCATCGCATCTTACGTTTCGACGAGGCCGATCGAACTAACATCTTCCAAAACGCGGTCGAAGCAGCGAAAGCAAGAAAAGGCGCGCGAACGACGCTAAAGCAAGCGAGACGGCCACGTACATTGGGCGAGCCTGGCGATCTTCTGCGAGGTCTCGCTGATGCCCAGCCCGATCCGAGCGGCCCGCTTGTTGAACTCGGATCCGGCGGAGGCCGGGGACGCATCCCCGGGCGCGGCGGCGGCGCGGGCCTCCGGCGGGTTGGCGGCGACGGGGGGGGATCCGCCGATCTTCCGGAGAGTCTCGGTGAGGGAGCGGAACTCCGTCGTCCGGTCCCTGTAGGAGGAAGAGGAGGAGGAGGAGGAGGAGGAGGACGCCATGGGACTCGGATCGGATCTTCGCCGGAATCAGAGCCGATCTCTACATAGTTTGGTGCGTTCGCCGGGGGGGGAAGATCACGGGGCAGCGGAGATGAGCTGTGCGCGCTCGCTCCTCAGGAGCGCGCGTATGAGGGGAGAGAGAAAACGGTTTACAGATTGGATCGGCTCGGTTCGGTCCGATCAGCGGGTCCGCATCTTGCGGCTCGGACCGGTTCGGTTCCACTGTTTTTAATGCTAAACCGAACCGGGGTTCTTATTTTCGGATCGGGCTTGGAGGAGCCTAAATCAGGCCCGGCCCAAGAAAATAATGGTTTTTAGAGCCGTCGGATGTGAAGACAGCGGGAAAATGTGAACCGTCCGATCTAGGTTAATAGATCGACTCCATCTTCTTCCTTCGTCTCCCCGTATATAAACCCTCGCAGCCGCAGCGAGGTCCCTCCTCACGGCACATCTCTAGGGTTTTACCTCCAAGCTCCACCGCAAAACCGCCGTAGCCACCGGGGTTAAAGTGACGGCAGATCGTCGCTGTCCGCCTTGACCGAGCCTCCCGCTTCGTCTTGGCCCTCAGTTTTGCTTCATTTCTTTTTTTCCTTGTATCAGTGTAGGAAGAAAGTTCATAGGATACTATGGGGAAACTATCGAAGGCCGATAAGAAGCTCGCGTACGACGCGAAGCTGTGCCGGCTCATGGACGAGTACAGCCAGATCCTGATCGTGGCCGCGGACAACGTCGGGTCGAACCAGCTCCAGAACATCAGGAAGGGTTTGAGGGGCGACTCGCTCATCCTCATGGGGAAGAACACCATGATGAAGAGGTCCATCAGGATTCACGCCGAGAACACCGGCAACAACGCCTACCTCAACCTCCTCCCGCTTCTCCAGGTACATGTTGCTGCTTTTTGTTGGAATGATCGCTTCTGATTCATGTGGCATGGTTCTTAAAGATGGTGGAATGGGAATTTCTATGAGGAAGAGATGCGAGAGTGAAGAAGTTGAGAAACATGGGTTTTGTATTGGAATGTGTATAAAGTATTGATTTTTTTATGGTTCTTTGTGATTAGGGAAATGTGGGTTTGATTTTCACCAAGGGTGACTTGAAGGAAGTCAGTGAAGAGGTTGCCAAGTACAAGGTGCGGCTCTCTGATGCTCTTGATCTCGTTAATCTACTTAAATTAGAATGTCGCTTCATGGTTATATGCTTCTGGATAATCTGTCAACAGAGTACGTACTTTCCTGCTGTGTTAGTTTTTATGCCGTTGCTATTTCATGGTGATGGAGCGTTTCTATTGGAATCAATGGATTGATTAAGATTTGCTGTAGGGAGAGCAACTGCAAAATGTTCCACTTTGTCTGTTTGGCGACTGCCCATGTCGTGTTTAATAGAAGCCAAATCGATAAGCCTCAGTTGCATTATGGGTACAGTAGATTTACGGTGGTGCGCGATTGGGAATGACTATAATTGAGGGTTTCTCTTCCCTGTCTAGTGAGAGACTGGAGCCGATGGCCTGAAAACAAAATGATAATATAGTTGATTTTGCCAGGATTGTTAGGGCGACATCTGACTGGGAATGGATAAATTCAAGTTTTCCTATTAAATATCTTGACAATCTGTTCAAGTTTACCATTTTCTCATATACTGGGTTCCTGTCAATTCGTGGACTAAACTCGAGTTTTTTCTCTTTAATATCTTACAATCAACTCTGCTTTGACAGGTTGGAGCTCCTGCTCGTGTGGGTTTGGTTGCTCCAATTGATGTCATTGTCCCACCGGGCAACACTGGGCTTGACCCTTCTCAGACTTCCTTCTTCCAGGTAACATGAGCCTCTCCTTCATGGCAATAACATTTTTCTTCATCTTCTGCAGCAGCTTATTTGTCCTCACCGTAACTTCAGGTGCTCAACATTCCTACCAAGATTAACAAGGGTACTGTGGAAATTATCACCCCTGTTGAGCTTATCAAGAAGGGTGACAAGGTTGGCTCTTCTGAGGCTGCCCTTCTTGCTAAGCTTGGGATCAGGCCCTTCTCGTATGGTCTCGTTGTGCAAAGTGTTTACGACAATGGGTCGGTCTTCAGCCCTGAGGTGCTCGACCTTACCGAGGATGACCTTATGGAGAAGTTTGCTCTTGGTGTCTCTATGGTCACTGCTCTCTCGCTTGCCATCTCATACCCGACCCTGGCTGCTGCACCTCACATGTTCATCAATGCCTACAAGAATGTTTTGGCCGTTGCTGTTGAGACCGAGTATTCGTACCCACATGCTGACGAAGTGAAGGAGTTCCTCAAGGTTTGTAATGCTAGCTCTTTTCCTAAACGGTTTTTGGTCCACAAACGTTCCTTACTATTTGTAGTCTTTTTTAATGAACTTCTCTAACAAAGAGATTACTTTTTATTGCAGGATCCTAGCAAGTTTGCTGTTGCCGTGGCTCCAGCTGGTGCTGCCGACTCTGGTGCTGCCCCTGCTGCTGCTGCCAAGGAGGAAGAGAAGAAGGACGAGCCCGCCGAGGAGTCCGATGATGACATGGGTTTCAGCTTGTTCGATTAATTTGTTTGCCAAGTATGATACACCTTTAGCTACATGTTAGGTGGTACAATGTTTTGATTATGACTTTATCACAAGGATTGCTTTGCCTTTAGTTGATTCGCCTGTTTGAATACTTAGCTTTTTATTCCCTTAAAATTGTTTTTTAGGGTTTAAACGTCAATGTCACTTTGTCTTGTTTGTTTGCCAATAGTCCTCTTTCTATTTTCTGACAAAATATATACCTAAATCAATTTCTGGCGTGGATGGTGAAAACTATTCGGAAAACTCCGAATGCGATGGGGTCTTTTGTCGCAACTTTCTTGGAAACGCAGACGTTTGCCTGTTTTGCTAATGATGCCGTGGGTTGGGAAGACTCATCTAGCACCGGTTACTGCTTGCATGACATCGAGGGGCTTTTAGGTGCAGGAATTCGGCCCTTGAATTTGATGGGCCCGAAAATTGGAGCCCCTCTATCCTATCGAGCCCAAGCGGAAAGTCAAGTTCGTCTCCCTTTCAGCTTTTCATAGTGGATTTTCGTATAAGACCTCCCCGGGAACGCTTGTCTAACATTCACGTAAAGAAATTTCATTACTATCGAAATACCATCTATCTCATGTCACGCACAATCCATGTGTTGAACGTGCAAATATTCATTTCCTATGTACGCTTATTAACTAGGCCTTTCCAAATTACTGTAACATCAAAATGATGAAGTGACAAAGAAAGTTGTAGTTAACATAGCTTCAGTTAATTTAATATAATTAGATGCATTTAAATCCATATTATGGTCTTACGTCGGGGACAAGCCTTATGATACTTCATCTAATGAAGGGTACTTTGAGAAAATAATTCGAGATTGCTTACTTAATTACTCCATCGAATGTCCGCATGCTATTCGACAAATGGTAAACGTGGAAGAAATAGAGGGTGGAACCTTATAAAGGTACTATGGGGCTAAACCGGAGGGACGTGAGAAGCACGATCTAATTCGCTTTAACAAAACCTAACTCAAATTCTTCTGTTCCCGAATGTGCCTGCATATCATGAGAAAAACACAATGCGAGCAAACTGATTTCTTAAATATTAATGAAAGTCAGCCGCATGCTTTTTATTTAGCAATATCGATTTAGGTAAGTCCTTTGATCATGGATGACCCAATCACAACATTCCATGAGATCAAGCAATGCGGGTCAACACTAAGTTTCTACTTCAAAATAATGTCACAAGTAGTCATTAAACTTTATCCCAATGTGCAATTTAGTCTCTAGACTTTTAGTTTATTCAATGTGATCCATAAATTTTAATCCGATATGCAATGTGATTTCATAAACTTTTATTTTTTCAATAAATTCCATAAACTTTTGATACATGTTCAATCCAGTCTCTAAATTTTCATATAGTTCAAGGACTTGATTGAATATTACTTAAAATTCAGGGATTATATTAAATAAATTAAAAATTATGGATCATATTACACATTAGATTAAAATTCAAAAACTAAACTAAACAATTTAAAAGTTTATGGATCAAATTAGACATCAAGTCAAAGTTTATAGATTATTTGTGTTGACATTTGTATCCAATCCGTGCTTTGGAACTCAGGGTCTTGACATTTGATCCTATCTTTTGCTTCCGAATTAAAAAAATGAGCAAATGGATACAACTCGCGTCATCCTGCCTGCCTCTATCCTTCTTCAAAAGGAGCAAATTGATAAGACTCAAGTCATCCCGCATGCCTCTCCTCTCCTTCAAACAATAATACCTCATCCCAGCGACGCTCAAAAAAAAAAAAAAAAATCCAATCATGCCGACATCAGTTATCGGGTCGGCTTCAAGATTTCGACAAAGATAAAACATATGCAAAAGAAAAAGTAAACTCCTCTTAAGGTTTCTTCAAAAGACATCCTCTTCTCCTATGTCTATATCCCTTAAATAATCCGCTTTTTCCTTATCCATTGCACTCGCGCCTGATTGGAAAAGATAGAAAAATGAGAAAAAGGCACTTTTGACCTTTGCATCGTGCCTCAAAACATGCTTCCTCGCCAGCCCACAACATCTCCCTTCAAAGTCAAATAAGCACCACCAACGAAAAAAACCACTCAACAGCAGATAACATCGACGGACAGATAGACACACGTATTGAATTATGAATATAATCATTCGGTCACCGCCTAGCACGCGAGTCGATCGACCGACGCGTGGTCATCGTACCTTAACGTGGACTCCAAAAAAAGGTCAAAAAACACAAGCCCGTTGCGATCCAACTGCTCCACCGCGTGGCGGGATCAGAGAGGCTCCCCTGGCAATCGCTGCCTACTCGGAAACCCTCTACGTTTCTCCACCGCACGATGCGACACCGTACAGCCATCGGAATACGGGGTTGGCGAGCTAAAGCGGCGACGGGGAACGCGAGGGATTGGAGCTTTCGTCATGCCGAAACCCACGATGAGAAGATGGAATCGGGCGCGCGAAAACGACGGGGACGGAGCCTTCTTATCCAAAACGCATGTTGCGGTCCGCTGGAGATGAGATTCCCTTTAGGCTTTCTCGGAAGTTCTCGAAGAAGCGGATGCGAAACATGGGGGCTAGGGCACTTTTCGACATGTCGGGGGCTAAAGCTAAAGTGGGTCATTTGCCAATCTTAGAATGCGAATCGCTTCAGCACATTCCTCACATGTTGCCATTCGCAAAAAGCTCGATAGCCAGCCGTGGAGATAATACCGAGTCGGGGGCTTGTCTTGTTGGATTAGACGACCGGCTTCGTAGATGTTGGAGGTTAGGCAAACATACGTACACGACACTTCGCGATGCGAATTGGATAAAGGAGCAATCCGTACATTGGACGCACCAATTCAAACGAGGACGAAACAAAGAAGAAAGTGGAGTAGAAAAAGAAAAATCTCCGATGGATGTGAAACGCGACTGGTAAAAAGGGTCTGAGAAATCTAGACCAATCTCCGCCACGATTGGTGCTTGGTGGGATAAGTCAGATTTGCCATCTCTGATAAAGCAGAGAGTCCAACTCATCGGACATAGAAATTCCACGTCACTGCCGCAACCACATCATCCATTAGCCTCCGCCTGCAATACTCTTATGCTTCCAAACAGAACAAGGCAAAAACGTTGCGCTACGGTCCATCAGCGTCTGTCTTAATCCGTCCTTGAAATTTAGGATTATCTTCCTTTTTCAAGGAAGAGTCGATTTTTTTCATGGCTCAATCCAAAAAAAAAAAAAAAAAAATTGATTGTCCATATGCATGTGATGATTTTCAAATTCGAATGCCAAAATGTCTTGGGCTTTGGTGATACGAAAGTTTGTCCAAAGGTGAAAAAAGATGTATTTTTTCCCTCTTTTTTATTATATTTGTTTGATTTGTAGTGTGAATCATGAGTGATCTTATTAGGTAGGATTCCAAATTTTGGAATAAGAAATCAAATCGATCGGTTTTGAATCATTGATTCCTAGATAAAATTGAAAATTGGCTCACATTTGTTTCCTACAAAATAAAATTTTTATATAGGTCAAGTGGTTACGTTGTTTGTTCATTTTGAAGATCAAATTTCTTTTCTTTCTTTTTTTCCAACTTAAAACCCAATTCAATTTGAGAACTGAACCGATTGATATAATTTGAGTTTGAATGAGATTAGTTTTTGGGTTGAACAGACTTTTTCTAGAGGCTTGTTCTAGATTCTTAAAACTAGGAATCGAACCGACTTCCTTTAAAAACTAGACTCACATCGATCCTATCCAAACCGGTTCGATCCGTTCCCGGGTAGAATCGAATCCAATGTTGCCCCCTGGCGTCAATCATGGAGGGCAGAGGCCATACGAAGGACCCCAAGAAAAGGGTCAAACCAACTTCAAAGATTCCAAAAAAGTCCAAACCCAAGAGGCACCTTCCTCCCCAAGTCCTCACCAAGGGACTTAAGGGAGGAAGGTGCGGAACAATTAACATCCAGCCGTCCCGGACACTTTGCCCACGTTAGGTCAGATTCGGATAAGCTTCACCCCCTCTCATGTGCGCCTCCGTCCACCATATTCAATTCAAACCCTTCCCCCGATCCCTCCCACCCCCTTCGTTTTATCCGCATTATTCCAATCGCGACGCGACTTTGCGAAATCCCACCCTCGTTTCTCATGCGCCCCCCCCACCGCCAGTCGTCTGTCCCCATCCCACACGCGTTTCCCCCTCTCTCTCTCCTCCCACCTTCCATCATCATCATCATCGCCGTCGTCACCATCGCCCGCCCTCCTAACCACTGACTTTCTTCTCTCCTCTTTATATACCACCGCTCCTCCCCCACAACCCATCTGAATCGAAAGTTCGAATTCAACCCAAAACTTACAGAGCAACCCAGCTGGGTCTCCCTCCTTTCCACGCCCACTGACGCGTTCTTTCCTTTGATCCATTGGGCAAAAGCGCGGAAAATGGTGGACTTCGACTGCAAGACCAAGGTGGTCTCCTCCCCCGACGGGCCCCTCGGCTCGCCCAAGATGCCCGCCGGCAACGGCGGCAGCGTGCAGCTCCCGTTCTTGCTCCCCGCCGCGCCGTTCCGGTGCCCTCCAGGCCCGGCCGCCGCCGCCGCCTCAGCCCACGCCGTCGCCGCCTACGAGCAGTACCTGCGTCTGCCGGAACTGCGGAAGCTCTGGGGCGCTCGCGAATTCCCCGGGTGGAGGGCCGAGCCGCTGCTCCGGCCCGCCCTGCAGGCCCTCGAGATCACCTTCCGGTTCGTCTCGACCGCGCTCTCCGACCCAAGGCCGTACGCCAACCGCCGCGAATGGACGCGGCGGCTCGAGTCCCTCGCCGCCGGCCAGATCCGGCTCATCGCGGCCATCGTGGAGGACGAGGAGGCGGAGGAGGGCGGCGGCGCGGCTCCCCTCGTCGGCTTGAGCTCGGCCGGCGGCGCGCTGGCGCGGGGCGGCAGCTCGGCCGAGGTGTGGAGGATCCCGGGGGCCGCCGACGCGGCGGTGAGCCGAGCTAGCGAGGCGAGCCTCCTGCCCCGGCTCGCCACGTGGCACACCTCGGAGGACGTGGCGCAGCGGATCCTCTACGCGATCGAGTGCGAGATGCGGGGGTGCCCGTACACCCTCGGGCTCGGCGAGCCGAACCTGACCGCCAAGCCGGCGCTGCGGTACGACGACGTCTGCAAGCCGAGCGAGCTCCACGCCCTGAAGCGGAACGGCGGCTCGAGCGAGCAGGTCGAGAGCAACCACGAGAACCAGTCGCTCCACGCGGCGCACCAGATTCTGGAATCGTGGATCTGCGCCTCGAGCGAGCTCCTGAAGCGGATCGAGGAGAGGATCGAGGAGGCGCGATTCGAGCAAGCCGCGAGCGGCTGCTACCTGCTGGAGAGGATCTGGAAGCTTCTCGCGGAGATCGAGGACCTCCACCTGCTGATGGACCCGGAGGACTTCTTGAGGTTGAAGAAGGACCTCGCGATCAAGGCCGAGGCGGCGTCCTTCTGCTTCCGGTCCAAGGCCCTCGTCCGGGTCACCGGCGAGTGCAAGGACCTGAAGCACAAGGTGCCGCGCGTCCTCGGCGTGGAGGCGGACCCCAACGGCGGGCCGCGGCTGCAGGAGGCGGCGATGCGGCTGTACCGCGAGAAGAAGGGGGAGGCCGCCGCCGCCGAGCGGATCCACCTCCTGCAGGCGATGCAGGCGGTGGAGGCGGCGGTGAAGCGGTTCTTCTTCGCGTACAAGCAGGTGTTGGCGGCGGTGATGGGCAGCCTGGAGGCGAGGGGGCCCAGGACGGTGCCGGCGGCGGCTGGGGCGGGTGCGGAGGCAGGCGACTCGCTGAGCCAGGTGTTCCTGGAGGGCACCTACTTCCCGAGCTTGGACGCGGCGAAGACGTTCCTGGGGCGGATGCTGAGCGGCGGCGAGAACGCGAAACGCGGCGGCCGGAGCTCGGACCGGCGCGACTCCGGGAAGGCCCGTAGTAGTTAGGGAAAAAGAAGCATGACAATTTGGAACGTGACATTTGATTCTTCGGACCTAATTTTTAGTGATTAGTCTTTTCTTTTTTCCTTTGTTCTTATGTAAATTTTCACGAAATGATTCGTACAGGGATTTTCAAGGTTCAATTCTTGTTTTGTCGTTAATTATAAATCAAGTGAACAACCTTTCGAAAGAGTCGCAAATTAATGAGAGCGAAGACAAAAATTAGTGATCACTTAGCTGATGTGGCAGGGACAATGACGGCAAAGGAACCTCGATGGACTCGATACTCGTAAAGGTTGAGGACAAATATTTTAATAAAAGCATAAAGTTAGAGCCATTTCTCTGGAGAGAACATTCGGAATGGATATTATTTCTTAAGAAACATCAACACAAACAATCTAGCTTAATATATAATTTGGTCTTTGAACTTTTAAATTGTTCAATATAATCCATAAACTTTAGCATGATATATAATGTGATTATTAAACTTTTAATTTATTTAATATAGTCCATAAACTTTTGATATATGTTCAATGTAGTCTCTAAACATATATTAAAAATTCACGAACTTCACATCCCGATTTTCAACGTACAGAAAATGACTATAAATCTAGTATGCCAATGGCAATAATAGGTCATGGAGATGTACTAATCAAGGGGATAGTCGTGGACCAATGTAATGACCATGTTAATGGACCCGAGTATGGATGACTACTCGACCATAAGGGTTGATAGAGGAATGGTCATATCCACCATTGATCACCAACAATCGTGAATTGGTCTTAAACGGTCATGTTTCGATTGCGGGTGATTCAATTTGGTGACGCACCAATCATGTACGATCACGACTTGACTTGGTATGACTGTATGTTGGGTACGGATTTGATTGATCTCAAACAGTCACATGACAATCGAGAGTGGGCCTAGATGAGGCCTAAGGCTGATCTAGGATTTGATCCGTTCGGCCAGAGCCGATCCAAGGGCCAATCATTGATCTCATGCCTTGAGCCACCGATCTAGCGAAGAAGGTAAACTTTGCTTACAACAACCACACCGAGGGTAGCTTTGCCACGAACCTCGAATGTGTCAAAATGGTCATTAGGGAATGTACACAAAAAGCCATTACTTGGTTTTGATTATATTTGCAATGGCCTATTTCCCATGATTGCCATATTGGTTAGTAATGGACAAAGAGAAATCTCTAGAACACCCTAACTTCTTCGTGAAGGAAAGTGACTCACCATTTTGGATAGATCCTTTAGATTTGGCCATGATTACCAATGATTCACCTTGGAGATTAGGTAAAGAATCTATGTCAAATGTCTCAATAGAAATGAAACACATTGGGGCAAATTATGGCTATTCAATGGCCTTGATGCTACTCTAACTTTTTAGGATGCCACCTATTTATAATGACTTGTTCTTTAATAATGAATCAAAAACTTATGTGTCCCAAGAAAACAAACAAGCCTTCAAATGATTGCACTAGGTCATTAGATCTTTACCTCATAAGCCTAAGTGGCCTAATGGAGATTATGTAATGATAGCCAAAAGATTTGCTTTAGAAAAGAAATTGGTGATTCATGCTTACGTGTCACTTAGAAGATTAGGCCATAATGACTTTAGAATATAACCTTGGTGAACAAGACAATAGCCAACCAATTAGGAGATAACATTAGGCATTAGAGGCCCTAGGCACCTTAGGCAATAATAAGTCTAAAGTGAGTCTTGGAGCATAAGCAAATAGATGTATCAATCATAATTGAACACAAATAAGTATAAGCGCCAATTAAGAAGGCTGGATAAGTCAATTTGTATCTTAGACTTAATCATGAGTTTGTACCAATAATTGAGAATTGGGAGGCTTATAAATAAGAGGAACCCTCATTTATTTCCATCATTGGAACCCCTTTGCCATTCACACACCATTCTCTCTTTTCTTTCCTTTCTCTCGAACCTTGCACTATCGCCCCTTGTCAAACCGGTCTCTCTAGGATTTTTGTGATTTATCCAGGTAAGTAAGATCCCTATTTCAGATCTAGGGCGGTAGTCTCCATTGTCAAGTCTAGTTAGATGCTCATCTATTAAGCCGTGAGTAGGATATTGGATTGTTTGTATGGTTTTGTTCATGATTGTGTTTGAACATGTGCTTGAGTCGTTCACACTCGGAATGAAGCTAAGGTTTGTTCGAGTTGAGTTCAACAGGAGGCAAGGTCACCCAAGGTCGTGAGGCAAGGTCACCCAAGGCCGTGAGGCCTTGGATCAACGTTAAAGTGTGCCAACTCCAAATCTAGTCCAATGTGGAGATCGTCCAAGGCCATGAGGTCTTAGAATAGTATTGAGGCATGCTAGTTCCAAGTCTTGATCAGCACAAGGATCGCCCAAACCCATGAGAGTTTGGCGAGGTATGGAATTATGCCGGTTCTAAGTCTCAATCGGTGCGGGGACTTTGGACTTAGCGATTGAATCAAGCCATGAACTAAAGGTCATTCACGGCATAAAGTATTTTCATGCCTAGTCAAGGCCAAGGTCCGTCGAGCTTAGGATCTTCATTAAAGCGAGGTGTACGTAAACCTCAAAGTCTTGGATCGGCATTGAGGCATGCCGTTTCAAAGTCTTGTCCGGTGTGGGGATCAATGCTAAATGATCGATTTAAGTCACAAACTAAGATTGGTTCTAGACATGTTTATCTGTGTAGTGCGAGAATTCATGGCACACACAAATGGATGAGCACAGCTTCGGGCCATATATGTGTCGACTAAGAGAAAAGATAAGAACCGCTTATATGATGCATATATGTGTGCACTTAAAGAGGAAAAAATGCTCATCGCCACATAATGTTAGTAGCGATGCCTTGTTCATTGAATAGAATACCTCAATTGAGCTAGGATACTTGGGTCTTGAATCCGGAAGTTTTGAGAAGCTACCTTTAAGAAGTCTTAGTCAAACTAAGATGGCCTGGTCAAGTCAAGAACCCCAGTAATAAACTGAAAGCCTTGATCGAGCCGGGAGGGCCTAGTCGAACTAAGATGATGGTAAATGAATTTGCATGAGTGCCAATTATGGATAAGCATGATATGTTGATGTATTCATTGTTAAGTCAAATGTATTTTACATCGACATCATGTATTTAGTCAAGGCATGGCAAGCAATTGCTATTGATTTGTCATCGACACTATTTGTAGGTGTTGTACTTGCTAGGCTTTAATAATGAGATGTTTTCCTTGTAAAAAATTAGGAATTTTACTTATTGAGTTCCCAAGACTTACTCCCTCATCTTTTAGTCTTATAGGTATGAAAGTCTCATGTCAATTTTTTTAGTTATAGTCACGCTAGAGGTTCCCCTAGCTTATGTGGAAACTTGTAATAGGACGTAAAATGGAAAAAAAAAAATGGCTTGTAAATGTATTGTTGAAAATATAAAGTTATGTGTTCTATATGATGTATGTTCCAATCTTTCAACTATTGTTTGTTCGGGAAGTTGTTTATTCACATTTCTCCATGTGCATGATAATAAGATAAAAAAAATCGGGACGGCAATGAGCCAGGGACGTTGCAAAAATAATCCCTACTACTCAAGACCCTAGAAATGGAGTTGGGGTCATTACAGAACAAATTAAAAATTCAGTGACCGCATTGTACATTTAGCTAGCGTTTAAGTATTATATTGAACAAATTAAAAGTTTATAAAATCAATTACACATTGAGCTAAAGTTCATAAATTGTTTGTGTCATTTTCCTTATGTCTTATAAGGGCTTACAAGGATCAATCACAATTATCATTCCATGCACCCATCAAGTTGTGTTCTTATTGAGGAGAACCGAAGCGAAACCATAACAAAATAGAAGTAAACAAAGCAAGTGACGACGATGAACATGAAAGTGCTGACGAACAATTTGCTATTCAATGATAGATTTTGAGTTTAAATCGAATAGCCATATTTCTTTAATGAAGGATTTGGAGGGAATTTCGTTTTAAATTAGGGCTTAAAGCGATCACTAATCTCAAATAAAGGACTGAAGTGGCTGCTTAAACTTTGCTTGTTTTGCGAAAAAAAGGGGACTTGGGGCTAGCCTCAATTGAACAGTGCGCCAAGGACTAAGGCACATATTCGGAGGTCTTGATCCCAACCTCAATGGACTCTGGCATGAGCTTAGGACCCAAGCTTTGGCACCAAAGTCTCGAGGCCCACTTTAATGGACCTAAGCGTGGGTGCTAGGTCTTGAGCCTAGCATTGATTGACCCGAGTGCGTTGGTGTCCCGCACCCAACCTCGATAAACCTGACACTTGACCTTGATGGACACAAGCCTAGGCATCTAAGACCCTTGCACTTGCACCAAGGTTACTATTCTAGCCTTGATTAGGAGTGAGTAGCGGTTTAGGGTCGACCCTGGACCGACTCTGGACTGGCCCAACCCTGCCGGTCCTGGTCCGATTCCCAAGGGGACTAGATCGGTTCTTGGTCCTGAAATTCCAGGACCAACATTGTGCAAATTAGTCCTCGATCCTAAGAGTTTTGGGTCGGTCCAACCCTAGACCAATCATGTATATTATATTATATTATATTATATTATATTATATTATATTATTTATAATTCTTTTATATATTCAAACCTAAGTAAAATATTTTTTATATTATATTATATTGACATGTTCTATCAATAACACTAATAGTAATTTCAATTTAAAACTTTTGTTGAGTATTAATTATGTATCGTTTGTTTTATTTTCAGGTGTTTAAAAGTTCAAATGAATTAACAAGATGTGAAGTTATATATTTATGGTTTATATTAAGTATTTTGAACTTTTTATGGTTTAATTATATTTTACTAATGAATTTCACCTGTACTTTGCTTTTCAATTTGTGTCAAATGGTAGAAGTTTTTGAAAAGTAGAGTAATACTACAGTTACTACGGTAATTTGCTAGTCAAGTGGTGTGAAGCTAATTTTTGGTTGAGTGGACTCTACATGATCAAATGTTAGTCAAGTGGTGTGAAACTCATTTTTTGGTTGAGTGGACTCTACATGATCAAATGCAAGAAAATGCTTTTGCATATGGTGTTATGAATATTAAAAATAGATGATTACAAAAACTTTCCATCTTAACTCATATCTCAATGAGCGGTTAGTAGGTATGAAATTTATATTATTGTGTCATCTTAAATTTGCTAAATATGTAGTGGTATTTATAGTTTAGTTGCATAATGCCGCATTGTCGATGGATGTGTAATTTGAATTTGTTGGTTTGTTTTTTTAGGGAGTATAAAAATTAAGATGAAAAAAATTATCGATCGGTCCCAGGTTGACCCTAGAACTAGACCGAATCCATTAGGTCAGTTCAGTCCTTAGTCCCAAGCTCAATAGGGTCGGTCCTCGGTTCTAAAAATTGAGGACCGACACTGTACGGGTTGGTCCTAGGGTTAGAGGGTGACCCGGACCAACCCGGACCATGCTCACCTAGCCTTGATGGACTTGGTTAGGAAGTAGGGTCTTGAGCTCAAGCACCGTGGACTTGAGCTCGACCTCAAAGGATAGTGATTGGGGTGTTAGAGATTCGAGCACAAGTGCCAAGGTCTTAGGCTTGGGCCGGGATGCCGAGGATTTGAGCAATAGTACCAGAGTCATAAGCCTGGCCATGAGCATTGAGGAGTCACGCAATGATGCCGAAGTCATATGCTTGACCATTAGCACTGGCGTTCAGAGCCTAATCTGTATGGATTTGACCTTGGCCTCGATGGACCCTAGTCCAAGGTCATTGTCAAGAACCCAGGTCAAGCATTAGGATTTCTGTACTCAAGAATAAAATGCAACACTCCAAAATGTCACGTGTGACACATGTTCTTTCCATTTATACTTATAATTATAATTATACATGTGGAAACACAATAAATTTTTCACAATATCCCTTACTAGAAAATTGCTTAAGTTCAATAAAATACACTTTTATTGTACAAACAATGGTAGTTATTATCACAAAAAAAAAATCAATAGATCTAGGAAATGTTAGGTTCACCTAACACCATTACACTCATACTAATCAAACCACCATCCAACTCAAGGATTAATGGCCTCCTTACATCAACTTGCCATCTCCATCACCATGTCCAAGGGAACCATCCTACATATCATTAAATAAAGACTTGGGCAACCCAAAACCTTAACCACCTCATAATAACTCTCAAAAGATGCTATTTTTAAGCTTTAACGAAATGGGGATGAAATCTTTGTTTTCACATAAAAGATTGAAAAGTGAAAGTGAAAGAAGATCTACTTTTCTTTGTTTACAAGAACAAGTTGGACTTTTTTTAAAAAAAAGCTTGAAGACATAAGGAGACCTATTTATAGGCCAAGGGATGTAAGAACAAGTAACACAAGTTAAAAGTAAAGATGACATAAAGTTAAAAAAGAAATGCTAGGTGGAGAGTGCAAGAGGTGTATTCAAGTTAGATAATTACAAGTAGCATGATCATATGACTCCATCCAATGATAATGCAAAGGGGAATACACCAAGTAATAATGATCTTGGGTTAAAATCATGCGGTCTAAAGATAGAAAGGATATGTATTCCAATAGAAATGGTGCAAGTAGCCTAATAAGATTAACCAGGGAGATATTTTGATTCAAATGAAATATGGCTTCTTCTTGGCTAAGTAAAGTAGGTGAGTCATCAATGCATTAAATGTGCCAAGGTTGTCATGAATGATGTACTAAATGATGCAACACATGACATCATCACTAGATTAAGCTCAATGTCACAAACTAAGAACATGTGACTTAAAATACTTGGTGGAGAAATGAAGAGAGATAATGTGAATTGAAGAGGGACAAATGGCTCACTTGCGTGGCTTCCAAAGTAAACATTTTGTGAAACTATCAAAATATTTAGTAAATCAATATGTAAATAAGAAAATCAGTGTTCATTCCAAGCATTGCTAAATCAGAAAAATATTTTGAACTCATTAAAAATACTAGTGAAAAATAACAGATGCTAGGAAAATCTTAATTTAGTAAATTTAAAACTTGAATATTGTCAAATCTGAAATTTGAGGACTACAACTTACATGACGGTAAATTAATGACCATCACTCAACACTACTAACAGACATGTTAATATCTATCTCTAAGCTTAATGCATGGAATTCCGAAGATTACATTAACAGAAAATCATTCTTCACGCCTTTTGCACCTTACAAAATTAACAACTTTCATGGCTTCAAACTAAATAACACATATTTATGTCATAAATATTATTTTGAAAATTTCAGGTGTCATATAAAGTTTTCAATTTAAGTGTCGATATCTACTTATCTCTTAAAAAATGATTTTTAATGTTTTAAAGAAAATATCTTTTTCTAAATTGAAACTCAAACTTTTCATTTACTCATTTTCTTAAATAATCCAAACACTGAAAAGTCAAAAAGAAATATTTTTTCATGGAACAAACAGAACTTTAATCGGGCAAAAATCTTTTCAACCCGACGAGCACATGCATCTCACGAGTTCATTTCGGCTACACTGGCAGGGGCATTTTCGTCCGGAGATTTTTTTTTTCCTCCTTTCTTTTGCTTTCTGTGTCTTCATTTCCCTGTTCATCTTCTTCTTCGTCCATCTCTGTACCGGTCCTCCCCAAGCGACGATTGTCCTCGTCGCTCAAACCCGACGCTCAAACTCATCGTCCTTGTCAGATTCGTCTGCGGCCCTCAAAATCTCAAAGCCTCAAGGGGGCTGAAGAGCGAGGCGCATTCAAAGCGCGCTTCTCGCCTCCCTCTTATCCATGCCAGAAAACTTTGCTCCGAGCTGAGCGAAGACGCAGCGAGACCAAACTCAATGCTCAACCACCACTCACAACCGCAGTTGCTTGTTCTTATTCTTCCGTGGTCACCTTCTGTTGCCGGATTCAGAATGGATCATCTCACTACTGTAACCCTCTATTCCCACGGCTTCAAAGGGATATTCATGGTCCAAAGAAAAGGGAGATATAGATTCATTCACTGGTGTTCAGAGCTCCCCAAAAGGCACAAGTGAGGTTTCGGCAGCTGAACAGAAAGAAACTCCGGCCTGCTCGATGAGCACTCGGCTGAAATGATCGAGCCCCTGGCGCCGCGGACGAGTCCGACGAGAAGGCCGAGTTCGAGCTTGGAGGACAGCAGTGACGAGGACAATCATGGCTCGGAGAGGGAGCGGCCATGGCCGGAAGCGAGATCAGGCACCTGTTCAGAGGCAGGACTGGGAGGAAGAAGAAGATGAACGTTGAGCATAAACGTGCGAGATGCATGCGCTCACCAGTCAGGCCAATTATGATCATTATTATTTGAGACTAAATGGCCATTCCACGCCCTCATTTGGACCCTTTTTCAAGACAACTATCTCATTTTATTTCCTTATTTAAAATTTTACTAAATTCCAAGTAAGGTCCATGAGATCCTAAGGTCCCTCGGCAATTAACATTAGTCTGGAAATAAGGCTGTCATGGTTCTTGTTTCCAGGTTCGGGGCTACCGATTCCATTCCGCTAACAAAAAGAATAAAGGCGAGCGGTTCCCAATTCCATTCTTTACAACTGGAATTTGGAACTAACACGTTGGAATAGGTTTTTTAATTTTTTTGAAATCTCTAAATTACCATGTATACCTAAAAACTCGAAACCTATCATGTTATGAGTTTCAAGATTTATTCATATTTCACATATATTATTAATTGAATGATTGCAATGAATCATCACTTTTAATTATTATTATTTATTACAATTCACTTATCACAATCCACATTCAGACACATGAAAATTATGCAATATTAATAAAATAAAAATTTTGGTCATAGATAGTCAAAGATATAAGATCAAACTAATGGTTTTAAATTACGAACCGTAGAGCAAGAAAAACACATATTTGTTCTAGTTTTCATGTTTTCAATTCCATCCGGAACTTAAAATCTACTATTCATAACAGATTTCTCAATTTTTCAAACTCGAAAACTACCCTACATATTCTAGAATATGAAATCGGAGCAATTCTCTCACCGGTCCGATTTTTAAATTTCTTATTTTATCTTGAAATCGTGGCCGCACTAGGAAAGAGCAAGGATCACGGGATTGAGTGGGGATGTGCTCAAAAATGGAAGGTAGGTTATCGACCAAAAGCATAAACAGCGACCCAAAACTGGGCTTTTTTGCTTACCTCGATTGCCGAAACAACACACGTTCTTGGGAAGCGCTCGGGCCACACGACTTTACCGCCCCACCAAAAGCCTTTCCGAATCGTGGCCAGATCGAGGGACAAGTGTGGGGCACGCAGCAGCGATGGGTTTGGCTCGTAGTACTGTGGACACCCCGTCCCACCACTTGCAGAACCGCCACGTGTTGCAGCAGTCCCTGTCCGAAAGACCTTTTCCGCTCATGCCCGGTAAAGAGAGAGCAGCAAGAAAATATTTTCCTGACGAAGTTAAAGCCGGAGGCCCTTTCGATCAACTGTAAAAGACGTTAAGCTTGATTTACGTCAATGATTTGAGCTGAGATGTGATTTTCTTCCGCGGTGAATCCGGAACTTAACCGTCGTCCCGGTAGATTTACGTGGAGCAAAAGCAGAAGCAGAAGCAGAAGCGATACTCTTGTTTGAACATGGAAAGCGATTGATTTGACCTTTTCTAAGGGGGAAAAAATTATGGGAAAAGGCCACTTTTGCCGGGTGAGCAGATGAGAAAGAGAAGGGTCTAGTCACGGCAAAACGGGTTCTTGTCCTCTTCAAAATGATCACATTATCCCCTTCGGCTGAACCGACTTTCGGTGAGGGTTCTTCATTCATATCTTCATTTTTCTCCCTTTTTGTGGATTATCGTCGAGACCCATTTCCAAGAAACTTGGTAAAGCTTTGAACTTTCCTCTTTATTTTCCGAATCCTTGACAAGAGCCTCGAAATTTCGCGTTCTTTCATCTGTTCTTCTTCCCTTCCAAATGTAGGATAGGGTGGGAATGAGAAATGTAAAGATGGTGACTTTTTGACTCGATTTAATGTGGGTTTTTTTCTCTCTGTCTTAATTATTGCAGGTTGGTTGCAGTTTGAAAACAGGGGCAACTTTGAGGCTGTGTTTTTCTTTTCTTGTTATCGTGCGGATTGTGCATTAAAAAGTAGGCTTTATTTCTAAAAAAGAATGGCAAAGTCATACTATACCACTCACCATTTCACACGGGATTCCGGGGACCTTGACTATTAGTTCTTGGTTTGGTTTGTCATCCATCCTCCCTGCCTCTGATCATCCTTTAAGGTTTCTCTCATCTGCATAAATTCCAAGTTCTTTTGGGCAATTTGGGGGCTTCATGGGGTTGAAGGTGGCTTCAAATGGCCTGAAATCATCACACCCTATAGCCCCCTGCTCATTATCTCATTCACAGAAAAGGGTCCCAGTTTCTTCCTTGTTAGGGCTTTACAATGGAAGAAAACCTAACGTGCCCTTCAGATTAGTGCACAGAACAGCTCCTTTCGGCTTCCATAAATCAGGAAATGGCTGGCTCAAACGGGTTTGCTGCGGGAGTTCCGAGATGTTTTCGGGCAGAGAAGTGTCTAATCAGACTTCGGAATCAGCCCCAGGAACCAATGTGTCCATGTGGGGATATGGTGATTGCAGTGATACGATGGACTTTGCTTTTGCAGTGGCAGATGTTTCAGGGCATTTTCCGAACAAGGAGGCGGAAGGTAATGGAAATAGGGGTCTTTCAGAGCGATCGGCATGCTCGAAGATGGATTTCCCGGAGCCGTCACTGCTCGGTATCTGGCCAAAGCCACCGGAGTGGCCTGAGAGGAACAAAATCGTTAGCATTGGGATAGAGATGAAAGCGAAAAGCATCGAAATCCCCTTGTCTCTTAGAATGATAAAGAGAAAGAAGCAACTGATTTCGAGGACCATCGAAGCAAGGCAATATGAATGCTCTTCAGTCGAAAAGGCCTTCGCTTCGATGGTGCTTATTATTAGAGAGATTCAGAGCTATGCCATGCACATGAGGGAGAGTCTCTGCAGTGAAGACTTGGGGGAGATAGTGAATATGGTGCACAGAGAGATAAATTCATCTTTTGTGTGGATTTTCCAACAGGTCTTTTCGCAAGCCCCGACTCTTATGGTGTACGTAATGATACTCTCTGCTGAGTTCGGCGCTTATTCTGTGGTTCACAACATGTCAAATATGTCATCTGAAGTATCTCCGGAGACTTTGCTCCTGATGGAAGATAAAGGGCGAGAAAACTCAAGCTTTAGTTCGACAAATGGTACTGCTCGAGGAAATGTTCATCCGGATAAATCCTCCACTGCAGAAGAAAAGCCTGGCATTGCTCCTGGTGAGAAACTGCGAGTTTCTCCATCAGGGAACGGAACTTTGAACATTGAGGAGGCGAATCTGTGGAGCTCTATAGTGGACGAAGGAGCAAAGATGGAGGCATTGTTAAGGGGCGGCGAAATTCTTGATCTTGGAGGGATGAGGAATTTCCTTTCGCCAGTGAATGTGAAAATCGAAACCGATGATTACGAGGAATATTGGAGAACAGATCTTCTGTACCAACGTCACTTGTCTCAGGATCCTTACAATCCCCTGCTGCTCTCTAATTATGCACATTTTCTCTGCCTCGTATACCAGGACTACCGCAGGTATGCTTTATATGCAATTGGGTTTGACCTTGCAATTTGTTGCAGAATGTGTTCGATGCTTGCTGGACTATCTTCTTGTTATGGCTCAAGATTCTGCTTGAATTTATTTTAAAATTTGTATTTTCTTGTCTGAATAGCATTACATGGCCATCTTTATAGTTGAATGGTTTTCCCGTGTCCTCAGAAATGGATAATGCATGATTTTGTCTTTTTCCTGGAAAACCTTGTCGGACGAATTCTGAATTCTTATCTCTTTATTGGATCCACTAGGAATAAGCTCATATAGAGAACAAATGAAGTATTTGCACATGCAAGCTTCGGTCGCGCGTGTTAACATTTGCATTTCAAAATGCTTCAAGGTTACGACTGTTTCTGAAGTAGGGCAGCGTACTTCTGTTCTCTAAACATCAGGGCAGTCTTCCTCTTTAAATCATTATCCTGGGTTGGAGAAATTGTATAGTCGATGAGAGAAGGAGTTGGACTTTCATGTCCCGGTGACTCGTGCATTTTGATTGTTTCACATGGCGCATTGAGGATCACATCACTTGCAATTGGTTTTGCAGGGCAGAGGAGTGCTATAAGCGCGCTGTGCAGGTTGAGCCCCCAGACGCCGAATCTTTGAGTCGGTACGCGGATTTCTTGTGGATGGTGAAGAAAGACGCATGGGAAGCAGAGGAGAAATATCAGCAAGCAATTGCGGCCGAACCGGAGAATCCCTACCATGCATCCAGGTACGCAAGCTTTCTCTGGAGTTCCGGAGGCGACGAGACATGTTACCCTCTTAACCACTCCTCAGGCGACAAGACTAGATTATCAGAAGCAGATGATGCGTTATAAGGTAGTCGATCTCCTATTTTGACTGCGAAAATGTAGGCCTCGGCTCGTGTTTCTTCTCCATGGGTTATTTTGGCTTCAAGAATTCGAGCAGGAAGGATGTACCGTTCAGGTTATGGTTAGGACGTAAAAATCAAGTGAAGAGAGTGGAAATGGCAGTCTTAAAAAGGAACAGGCCGTTTCATCTTCATGCACTCCTAAGCTAATTATGAGAGATCTTTTACAAGCTTGCATTCTTTCCTTCTCTGGCTATATTCTGCTTCTACTCATGCTTCTACTGATATTAGAGGTGTGATCGATTCCCGATCTGGTCCAATCCATTAAAACTAGTTACTTCTTCCTTTTTCACTAAAGAGTGTCCGTGCATAATGAAAGAGAATGACAAATCTTCAACAATGAGTGAAGAGTGATCATGCCGTAACTTATGGTACCATTGAACCAGATAATATTTAGTTTATATTTTACTAACTTTTTTGAAGAAATAATAAAATATATATGTAGTTGGTCTGGTTCCTCCTTTGGAACCAGGAACTAAGACCAGCACTCCTGAGGACTAGACCAAATTGACCAGTTTGGTCCGATCCGAGCGGTTTTCGGTTTAGGCAGTCCATCTTGCACATCCTTGACCGATATCCACTCCAATCAAAGGGCTCCTCATGCTCACATAAAGAAATTTTCAGTTCCTAATATATTTTATTTGATATGTAGTAAAAAAAGCTTCGTAGATTATTGAAAAAAATCTGGACAAATCATAATAATGAAACTTCTCTATAACATTTGTATGCGATTAAGCTCGACTAGTTCTTATAGATGAATAAAAGTCTGTCCGGTCACGTGCAATACGACGCTGAGTGGGGCAAATTCTTTTATAGATCCAAAGCATCAAAGGAAGATTTCTTAACTAAAAACCTTCCTAGAAAACAAAGCGGAATTCCCATTACGGGAATCAGCTCCAATTACAGCAAGACGTCCAGCAAGCAAAGCTTGCGAGAGCCAAGAGGGGGCATCTCTGTGTATACAGTTGAAATCACCATAAGAAAAATTAGATTCGAAGAAAATGCTGCCCATAATAACCACCTTTTTCTAGATACGGCGATATCTAAGTCCGTTTTTTGGCAGTTCCAGCTTGCAATTGGAGCAATCCGTCATCTCCCTAATTTCCAAATCAGAAACACATGACGTACGGTGGTTAATGCAAATGGGAAGCAGCAAGTATCTAGACACAGATTAACAAAATTGTCATGTTGAGCTACATGGCAAGTTCCAATACCCATTTAAACCGTCAAATTGCTCTGCAAACCGATTTATGATAACTAGCATCATTCTATTTATAGCGTCTAAAAGATAGACTCCGATAATTGCAAGTTGCCATATAATATGCAAGACACCCCAAGAATTTCCCAAGATGACTCTTCCACTTTTGTCCTTTGGCAATCAGATGCCGGGTTATCCTTTTCAGAATTCTAGTCCATACCTTTCCGAGATGCCTCCAAGATGGCTCTGTTCCTTGAAAGATCATTCGTTGTGCCAATCCACAGAGCTGAGGAGGATTTTAGTTCGTGATTGTTTTGACCAACAGTTAATAGTCATAATTAGTAGATAACAGAAGCACATAAGCAGGTGGTGGACTAATGTTTGGTGCAGTAAGTTATGCACGTTAAGACAGATGCTTCTAAACAAAAGAAAAATCTTCCAATGATGGGGAAAGGACCAGTTTCTCTTGAGCAAAAACATGTACACAAATTGACAAATCACTGGTCAGAGAGATGGAATGAAACAGCAATTCCACAACTAATGCTGGAGTGTCATTACATAAAAGAAAAGGCCATCCCAGGCTTCATCCTTTCCTAACATGATCCCATACAACAACCCATATCTGAAAAGCGTAATAGCTTCTATGACAAAAAAAAAAATCTAGCTAAGCTACATCCAATTTCAAATATAATACACCTAGTGAACAAATGATTGAATCAGAACGACGTGACTAAATAAGCAAAAACGTGGAAATACTGATCGGTGGCTTATGAGAAAGTATAGCATCACCAGAACCAGATATTCCTGCTGTCAACAGCCTTCACAGTAGTCGATACTAAGGGCATTCGCCTGAATTCTGACACAAACCTGTTGACACACTGGCTTCTCTTCTCACTGTGACCTCCCAAAGTACTAATTCCTGTGGAACCAATCTCAAATATCTTTCCTGCAGGAAGCAATGGCAAAACAAGCAAAGGGAATCTTAGCAGAAAAAGGAAAATGTGGCACACCAGCTATGTAAATCCTGAAAAAACAGCTGAAGAGAATTCTAACATAACGATACTAAAACATCCCATCAGGACATACTGACACTGGATACCAGCAAATTCCAAAGTTGCAAAAGGATGTATATGTATGGCATTAATATAAAAATAATTAAAACGAAAAAAAAAAAAAGAAGAAGAACCATGCACTGGATTGAATTTATGTTCCCAGAATACTTTTGTCCAATACCGCAGAGTTTGATTTATTGAGCAAAGTTTAGTCGACAGTAAGACTACTAACCCTTCTCCCACCAAGGAGGTAGGCTACAAGGATTTCTTTGAGCCAGTTAAATATAAAAAGTTATCATGTGTGCCATCCATAATTCCCAAATTCACCTGTGACTCATTTAAGCTTTTCCTGAATTCCCTTTTTTTCATTAAAAAAAAAAAAAAGAGCCATAAGCATTTCCTCAACTTTTTCCATCCTCAAAAGTCAATGTTTTTATTGAAAAAACCCCCAACTAAATAAAGATATAGGGGTCCCAATTTAGGCAAAAAATCATCAGCTCCTTATTTGATGCATCCCACATTTGCAACAAATCACAAAGCATTAAAATAATTCATTATGCCATCTATGTCCGTGTCATGTGACACAATCTAATACTACATAAAGATGCCATATGCAACCTAATTACCTTTAACCCATATAGGAGGAGCACCAGTAACATTTGCTACAAGGAATGACATTGCAATGTCTTCACAGTTCCTGGAGCCCATTAAGAGATCAGAGTCAGAAAGAAGGGGGATAGAAGAGAACAAAATGTCTTACCAAAGCAGAGAGCTACATACTCATGATGCATAATTACCTGTTTCTCGTAACGTATTCTTTGATTGATGCTGGCATTTGGTTTGTATATATATCCAGATATTTCTTGTGAAAAAATGCTGCCTTTGAGAGCACCATACTATATGTACCCGTCCACCATACAGACCACCATCCACCATAGACATAGCGATCAACACTACCTTTCTGCAAGAACATTTATAACAGAGAAAACATGTAACTGGTGTAAATACTCTCCACGTGAGTCAACTCTGACTCAAAAAGCAAGCACATAGCAACTAGCGATTGTAGATGGAAAAAGCAAATACAAAACCAAACTTCATTAGACAAAATATGGCTAATTAGGATCCCCAAGCTCTATGTAGCAGAGAACAGAAAAGGGAAGCATCCACAGTCATTCATCTACATAGCTAAAGAAAGAAAATCCCTTGCAGCCTTAAGCACCATGGTACCTATGTCACATACAAAGTATTCTTCAACAACCAGGAAGCTTTGAAAACTCTAATAACAAATGAAATAGCTTTCAAGTTCCCCATATCCTGAAAAATAATATGTATAACAACATAGTCCTGGACCCAGCAATATAGGTAAGTTCCATTATTTAATTAGTTCATTTGCACAACAGCTACAAGGAAAATGCTATTACCTGATCAATCCAATGAATTCGAGGCACGAATCCAACCATTGTATCTGGTGCGCTTCTCCAAACATCAAAAGCAAACTCCACTGATGAACAAGGAAATATAATGTCATCATCGATCGAGAAAACAGCATCTGTTTTCAGATCACCAATGGGCTTAAATCTGTTGTTCAAACTATCTTCCTTATTGATATCAAATTTTAGTTCGATTCTCCGATCACTTTTAGAGTTCAACTGGATGACATGATTCAAAAATTTCTTAAGAGACTCTGATGGAGGATCTGGTTCACTCCAGACAATATGAATAGAATCCAGCGATGAACATCTGGCGTAGTGGGAAATGGACTGTTTCAAAAGATCGTTTCTCTTCCA
Source organism: Eucalyptus victrix (assembly GCA_016097545.1). Lineage (NCBI taxonomy): Eukaryota > Viridiplantae > Streptophyta > Magnoliopsida > Myrtales > Myrtaceae > Eucalyptus > Eucalyptus victrix. Next base: position 48,398,774 of record CM027841.1, on the reverse strand, counting down.
TGTGTTAATCAGGAGGGCATATCCTTTCCTGTAAAAGTAGGGAACAGGATAAGATAAATGTCATCCTCAACAAGAAATTACTACAAAATTAGCAGAATCAAAAGATATATACTGTTGCTCCAATGGAACAAACGCGATAGCACAACCTGAAACTACAAAAAGCAGGAGCGCAGGTGATCTCCCTTACATTCTTATTTGAGCAGAAAAGAACCAACATGAGAGAATCATCATATTGATGATTTTTATCTATATATTTCTTGACTACCCATTTGCTAATAACTTTTAAATCCATGGAATGAATCAGCAGATCAGTCTGTTAGTTCTCACGTATATAAACATACACCTGCGGTAACAATCCCATCACTGCAATACTTCTAGAATTTCCCATTTTCTTCAAATGGATAAGACATGATGTTTCGCCTGCAAGAACTCCAGCCAACCACTGTCCCTTGTGTTTAATTTCCTCCCTAAAAGAGGTAATACAAGAGCTTCACCGCCACTTAAGGTAAAAACTGTTTCCACGGCCAGTGAGAGGCATTTTGAGACACTGACGTCATTCATTATCACCCACTCACAGACCACAAAATCTAAGTCCGGATCATATAGTTAATTCTACATTAGCAAGAATGCACAGTTGCAAGCATTGCAGATTCATTAAAATTAGAGCCAGCAGGAGGAACAATCCCTTCGAGTCGGTTAAGACCACAAATGCAAATCACCTTACGCGGCTTTCACGAGGATGACAAGCAAGAGACACCATTCTTTTGCAAAGAGAAAGAGAATGTAAATGCTCAAGTGTTCCAAGCACCAAAGCAACAAAATCAGCAGATAATCTAACTTTCCCGCAAAAAATGACGAGCAAGGGACACAATTGCAACGTAGAGAGACCCAGAAATCAGGAGATATACCGAATAAGCAAGATAAACAACTTCCTAGTTTCGGACAAATGAAATAGACTGTCCAGAAGAATACTCAACTGAAGTTTATGAACTGAAACTATCAATACTAGCCCAATCATTCAAAGATTTAGAAACGTAAAGAATGGACCGCACTGTACGGACCGAGAATCGTGGAAGTGGTTAGAGGGAGCGCGGACGGTCGCGTCCCCTCCGCTGAGGACCGGGGCACGGCCGGCGAGCAGAAGCACGACGAAAGCGATGCAGCACAGGAGGAGAAGCTTGATCTTCACGGATCCGAGGGACGCCATCGCGAGCTGCTTGAATCTCTGCGCCGTCCTCCGGTTCAGGTTGAACAGGCTCCTTCTCATCGCAAATCCGACCTCAGCAGAAGCCAAAACACGACCACCACCAAAAACAAGCTCAGCGCTCTCGCACCAAGAGAGAACCGGCCGACGCCGGCGCGATCCGCCACCCGAGTCGAATCAGCCGACGGCGACCGCGCTGAATCCCCCGCCGCTGTTATTCCCTCGCCGGCGACTGTTCCTCGAAAGGGGAGGGGCCGGCGTTCGAATCGGAGACGGGCGAGAGGGGCCGCCGCGAGAGGACGGCGGGCGGGGCGGGCCGGCGGCGGCGGCGGCGGCTGCGGCGGCGATCACACGGCGGATGTCATCGTCGCGATGATTGAATCGGCACGTCTCGCATTCATCGAAGCAACAATGTGGGGACACGCATCTTCAACAGTGACGCCCCAGCAGCATCGCAGGGAAAGGGAGAGGAGAGAGAGAACGAGGTAGGAGGAATTTCTGTTTATTGATTTTGTTTTTTTTTTTTTTTATCAGAGGAGGATCTCTCCGGTGCGCGTCGCTCACACGAACGACGCCGCGTGGCAGGTTTTTGGGGAATCGCGACCTTCCGATCCGACCTGAGTTTGAAAAACCGGGTCAAAAAATGGGGACGGGCACGTGAACGGGATCGGGAACGGGACCGGGAACCGGCCGTCTTTGTTTTCCCGTTCGGGGTTTTGATCACGCAAATGACGATTGTGCTCGGGCCGGTGGGACGGGGCCGCCGATACTGTTCATCACCGTAACAGTATTGTTTGTTATTATTGCAGACTATGGTAGTACTGTAACAGAAACAAAAATTGTGTGATGCAAATTTGTCTGGATGAGTCTATTTCTATCATTTCTCTTATTAATACTTTAGCCAGTACTTCTATTTTTGATATTAAAATACTTCCAGAAAAATACTGGATTTTATATACTTGATATTTTAACTCTGCTGCTGGATATGTCTCTAAATTATCCTCAATGAACAAAGGTTCAAAGCACAATTTACCGAATTTGTGCACGTCCAAAGGTTTTGGCCATTTAGAATACGAAATGTTGTCAAGCGTCTACCTAGGACGGAGAGGTTCAAATCTCGCAGGACACACGGAATTTTAAGTGTGACGTCGGGGCGGTGGGTTCTCCGCTAACGTCAGCCCCGGGTTTACTGGACGGCTGCGGCTTACGGGATTCCTGGGTGTCAAAAAAAAATAATGTTGTCAAGCGCCCTCACTAGTACAAGTGTCCCCCTAAACTCTCTTTCTAACATCACAATGCCATCCATATTCTTTTTCTTCTAATATTTCGTCAACTCACAATAGTTATTGTGCATGTATCGACAAATGCGAACCTCAAGGCCAGCCAAAAGGATCCGATTAATACAAATCAAAGATCATGAAAACCCATTTCGATCAAAACCAAAATTTAGAGATCAATTTGGACATTGACTAAGAGATCGAGGACCGGATTATGCCCCCATAGGTAGTCAGTCATGCAGTCCGGTGGCGGTCAACAGCCGTTTTCGTTGAAGAGTAAATGAAGGTGGGGGGTGTTATATTCAACCATGGGGGGCGACCAAAATGGACGTCATACATATCTCTTCTGCATAGTTATTTTACTGTTCCTGATTTTGGGAAGGCGGAGAGAATCCTAAGGCATTTGTTTAGTCCCCCCGCATGTAGGTTCTCTGATTTACAAAGACAAAACGGGGCGGTCCACTCGGATGACGGAAGTCTTGGTTCTTTTTTTGCTGGAGTGAACAGTTTTAAATCGTGGAAAACAACGTAAGCGGTGACGTATGCCTTCCCGTTGTGGAACCTTAATTGCGAGATCGCCGGGTCACAGGGCTTTGTCCTGTTCACAAAAGAACTGGTTTTTTAAGATGGTTAGGTGCGGTCCACTTGGCTTCGGTTCGTGTGAGAAAATTCCACCCATTTGAAAGGAGAGATGATGGTTTTAATGCCGAAAATATTGGGCTGGGTCCACTCCCGTGTAGAAAAACCTGATGAAATACTAATTTAAAGTTTTGAACTCATATCATAATTCATATGAAAAAATAATAGGAAGCTGCATTTCGTCTAAGTGAATGGGGTTTCTCTCTATATTATATGGTGGATGGAAAGAACAATTAACATGAGACATGATCGCAAGAGAGAAATGGATAACAAATAATTTGGAAAGAGGTTGCTATCCGTTTTTCACTAAGCCAACAATCGGAGGTCGATTCTGTTAAGACTACAGTAAATAGCAGCACAACCACTAATAATGCCATCAAGAACAAGAGGAGGAAAGCATGTGAAGAAGAAGCAGAATATATAAATGATGCCGAGAAGGGTATAGGAAGAAGAAGAAGTACTGTTAAAAATAGAGAAAGGAAAGAAGATAAAGATAAGGGTGATGCTACGGATTGTACTGTTGCATATAAATAATTTACGAAGCTTGTAAAGCCAAGAGCTCTCTGATTAGCACTCTATTCTTGTACTCTGTTTCTTCCTTTTTCGGTAATCAGTTAGTTTATCTTCAGTTAGGTATTTGTATCTTCTTCAACGGCTCAATAACTGTAAAACAGATTCTTAAGAGAGAGCTAATGTAGATATAAAAAGGAAATCTCTCATGATGTAGAGTTCACGAAGTTGAATAACAAAAGAAGTATTTTCATCTCAATTTTCTCTCGTTTTCCCTCCATCACTTCCTGTTCATAAACTTTCTCATGGTATCAGAGCTCGCATCTTGAAGAAGTCATCTCAATGCTGCACAAAAATGGCTGAATCTACAGCAGATTGAAGTCAGGATTCCAAGCATCATTGATATGTGAGACATCTATATCTTCCAATAGATCTATGAGTTGGTATTTCTCATCTTCATCCAAATCTTCATCATCAAAAATATATTTGTCGCAACATACTGTAAAACTAGAAGAGTTTGTGTTTGCAACTAAAGTTGTTCGAAGATCTGGAAGAGTAGAATGGCAGTAAGAAGTTTGAGATATCAATTTTCTATTCATGTCAATATCTCGAATTTTGTTACCATCAAATTAGCTGAGGATAATTTCCTTTTGTGGCAAGCCCAGTTTCATAGGTTCTTAAGAAGTCAAGACCTATTTGGGTTTGTTAATGGAGAAGTTCCACCACTTGCTAAAACATTGCAGGCCGAAGAAGGAGGTTAAACTATTGAGATTTCTAATCCTGACTATAATGATTGGATCAAGACAGATCAGCTTGTATCCTTCTGGATTAGTGGTGCCGTTTCAGAAAACATACTCAATTTGATAATTGGCTTAGACACTACATATGAAGTTTGGCAAACCTTGCTCAATCGGTTTACACAAAAATCTATGGCAAAGGAGTTTGAGTAAAGGGGAAAACTACAAGTTTGTTAGAAGCGTGATAGAACTTTAACGACATATCTCGAGAGTATATATCAATATGTGATCAATTGAATGCAATAGGGAAACCAATGAATGAAATAACAAAATTGTTTGGTGTTTTGGAAGGTCTAGGGTCTGAGTATGAGAGCTTTAAAACAACAATTTATTGTTTAAAGCCTCAACCAGAATATGACGAAGTAATCTCACATTTAGAAAGATTTGAAACAAGGCTACAAAACTATTCCTCAAATCAGTTCAATCCAAATCTAGCATACTATGGCCAGAGGAAGACTAAAGCTATACACCAAGAGGAGTTTAACAGAGATTTTATACAACAAAATAATAGCCTTGGAAGTTCAAGAGGGTATAGTCGTGGAGGAAGAAGTTATGGAAGAGGAAGGTCATTCAATAACAGATATAGAAACTTTGGATATCCTGGAAGAAGTATGAATTACGTAAATAATAGTTCGAACTATGAACAGGGAAGTCGCAGCTTAAGCGCTTCAATACCTTCTCTCGCTTTGGGTTCGGTCGGGATTCAAACCATATAATGGCTCAACACAAAGGTATACGAGATATCAAGACATATCCATCTTCAAACTTAACTCTTCATAAAAATATGCAGGTGGAGAAAACGACAGAAAACACTCGACTGGAGTGTCAAATCTGCACAAGACCTGGTCATGATGCATTGCACTATTGGTATTGATTTGATAATTCCTACCAAGCTGAGGAGATACCAACAGCTTTATCAGCACTACATATTGAGGAAGCAAATGGTAATGAATGGCATCCAGATACTGGAGCAATAGCTCACATTACTGCTAATGCTGGTATTCTTCACAACTTTTCTAAGAATGCCGGTACTGATACAGTCATGATTGGCAATGGTTCATGCTTACCTGTTAAATACATTAGTAATCCATTGCTGAATATTGCTACTGATGTCTTACCTCTAAATGATGTATTGATTGTTCCAGGAATTTAAAAAAACCTTCTTTCAGTTTCTAAACTAACAGATGATTATCTATGTTCATTTGTCTTTGACAAAATTGGGGTGTACATAAAGGACAGCATCACCAACACAACCAAGATGCTAGGAAGGAAGGTTAAAGGACTTTACAGAGCATCCTTATGCTGCAGAGGTCTTCTTCACTCAAAGACAAAGGGTTACCGGAGAGAATGTTTGGCATCAACGTCTAGCTCATACAAATCAGAATATCCTGAAGCATATGAAGAATCAAAAGTTAATTCAATGTCATATAGAACCACAATTTGTATGTAGAAGTTGTCAGCTAGCTAAGAGTACTACTCTACCTTTCCAATTGTCGAATTCTACAGCTACTAAACCCCTAGAACAAATTCATTATGATATATGGGGACCTTCTCCAGTTAACTCTTGTCAAAATTTCAAGTACTATGTGATTTTTGTTGACAGCTTCTCTCGGTTTAGTTGGATATATCCATTAAAGCTAAAATCAGACTTCTATGACATTTTTCTCATGTTTCAAAGACTAGTAGAAAACCAACTCAACTGTAAGATCAAGATTTTCCAATGTGATGGTGGAGGAGAGTTTATCGATCACAAGTTCAGAACTCACTTACAAAACTATGGCATTCAACAGCATGTCTCCTATCCATATACACCTGAACAGAATGGAATATCTGAAAGAAAACATCGTCATATAGTTGAACTTGGTCTGGCTATGCTATATCATGTAAAACTCCCATTAAAATTCTGGGTTGATGCATTTGTGACGGCCAATTATATTGTCAATATTCTTCCCACTCCAAAGTTAAAGATGCAGTCTCCCTTTAGCAAGTTATATCAGCATAAGCCAAGATATTATCAGAGTTTTTGGATGTGCTTGCTATCCCTGCCTTCGATCCTATGCACAGCACAAGATGGATCCTCGATCTCTTACCTATGTTTTTCTAGGATACAGTACTCATCATAAGGGATATCAATGCCTTGTTCCTACCACTGGCCACATGTATATCAGTCGACATGTGGTCTTTGATGAGACCTTATTTCCTTTTTCCCAGAAACTAGCAACAACTTGTTCAACTTACACACATTTGTATAAGCTATGGATAAAAGAAGAGAAATTTTTACAACCTCCTAGTACAGATTATATAAACACTTCATTATCTCATCATACAAGTTATGTACAAGACCCTACAGCTGAGCAAATTTCTACAGAACCAATAGTGCCTGTTTCTACAACTGTATTACCTATGGATCAAGCTTCTTTTACTTCTCAGAATGTTTCCCAACATGTAGAAATACCTGGCCCCACAACAGAGACAACAGCTGCACCAGATATCGACCAAGCTACTTCTAATATTCAGACAGCCTTACAAGGTACACAATCTACTCATCCTATGCAAACTAGATCTAAATCTGGTATCACTAAAATCAATCCTCGACATGCATGTCTTGCTGAATATCAAGTTCCTCCAGAACCAAAGTCAATAAAATCTGCTCTAGCAGATCCAGGATGGCATCAAGCAATGCAAGAGTAAATTGATGCTTTACATCACAATCAAACTTGGTTATTAGTTCCCCATACCAATGACATGAATGTGATCGGCTGTAAATGGGTGTTCAAGACTAAACTTACATCAGATGGCAGCCTTGATCGATTGAAGGTTCAACTAGTAGCCAAAGGTTTTCATCAGGAAGAAGGAATAAATTTCACAGAAACCTTTAGTCCTGTTATTAAACATGCTACTGTTCGGATTATACTTTTTGTGGCAATGATAAAACACTGGTCTATGCATCAACTTGATGTCAAGAATGCCTTTTTGCATGGCACCTTAAACGAAACAATTTACATATAGCAACCCCCTGGCTTTGTACATCCACAGTACTCTCAATGTGTATGTCTTCTTCAAAAATCACTTTATGGACTGCGTCAAGCATCGCGTGCTTGGTATGACAAGTTCAGTAATTTTTTGTTTGAAGCTGGTTTCTTCTGTAGCTCAACTAATCCTTCTTTATTCATACTTCATAAAGGTCAAGGAGACAGTACTTCTATTGCTATATGTTGACGATATAATCCTGACTGGTAGCTTAGATAAGTTGCTGCAGGCACTTATTCACTCTCTCAATATTCAATTCCATATGAAAAACCTTGGCCATCTCCATTATTTTCTTGAAATTGAAGCTACACGAACATCCACTGAGTTATTTTTGTGTCAAACCAAATATGCTCTTGACTTACTCTCTCGTGCACATATGTCTAACTGCAAACCTATTGCTACACCTCTTTCTCTTAAACCAGTCACATTAAAAACAGATGCCGATCTTCTTCCAAATCCCATGGACTACAGAAGCTTAGTAGGTGGCTGACAATATCTCACTATCACTTGTCCTGATCTTGCATTTGCAACAAATATCTTGTGTCAAAAACTGCAGCAACCCACTGTTGGTGACTTCCTTAAATTGAAGAGAGTACTTCGTTATGTAAAAGGAACAATTCACCTTGGCATCTCTCTTCACTCTCGAAGCTCTCTCAATTTATATGGTTTTTCTGATGCAGATTGGGTTGGTTGTGTTCAAACTAGACGATCTACCACAGGTTTCTGTACTTATCTCGGCTCTAATCTCATCTCATGGACAGCCAATAAACAAACAATTGTTTCTCATTCTTCCACTAAAGCTAAATATAGAGCACTTGCTTCAGCAATAGCAGATCTTACTTGGATCACTTTTGTTCTGAGAGATATTGGCTTTCCTCTACACTCTCCAACCTTACTATTCTATGATAATCAATCTGCAATATCCCTCACAGCAAATCCTATACTTCATGCTCGAACAAAACATATTGAGATTGATTTTCACTTCGTTCGAGAAAAAGTTGCCTCTGGATCCTTGTGTGTTAAATATATTCCTAGCAACAATCAAATCGCTGATATTTTTACAAAACCCTTATCCAAACTAACACACTATTCTCTTCGTCTCAAATTGGGCATTGGCTGTTCACCCCTACCCAATTTGCTAGGGAATGTTAAGACTACAGTAAATAGCAGCACAGCCACTAATAATGCCATCAAGAACAGGAGGAGGAAAGCATGTGAAGAAGAAGCAGAATATATAAATGATGCCGAGAAGGGTACAAGAAGAAGAAGAACTACCGTTAAAAACAGAGAAAGGAAAGAAGATAAAGATAAGGGTGATGGTACGGATTGTACTGTTGCATATAAATAATTTACGAAGCTTGTAAAGCCAAGAGCTCTCTGATTAGCACTCTATTCTTGTACTATGTTTCTTCCTTTTCCGGTAATCAGTTAGTTTCTCTTCATTTAGGTAGTTGTATCTTCTTCAATAGCTCAATAATTGTAAAACAGATTCTTAAGAGAGAGCTAGCATAGATATAAAAATGAAATCTCTCATGATGTAGAGTTCAAGAAGTTGAATAACAGAAGAAGTATTTTCATCTCAATTTTCTCTCGTTTTCTCTCCATCACTTCCTGTTCATAAACTTTCTCGATTCTACTCCTTACATCAAGTTTTTCATGGGTTAAACAAAACTTATCTTATAGTGAGATTTATGATTAATCTCCTGTGAATCTCATATGTATTGCCAAGAATAATATTTTTAATGTTGTTGCCACTTTTATACCTCTGGTATTAGTTATAGAAGAACTTTGTTTACTCAATTTTATTGCTAGCGAAAATTTTAAGTGGACTCCGGTCCCGTGATTTTTTATCCTCTCAAACCGATAAGGTTTTCCAAATAAAATTTTCCTATATTTACATGTTTGGTATCTATATAACTATATTATATTGTTTCCTACTATGCTTGCACAATAGAGGAGATTGTCGTGTTCCACTACGCAAATCCAATGTTGTTCACGTTGTCATTATTCTCCCAACAAAAAGTTCCCATAAAATAGCGGGATTGTTAGATTTAACAGAAAAATTATGTTTTTCATCAATGGATTTTCAAGCTCTTTTTCGATCAAGTTTACATAAAATTTATAATCAAGTTTCTCATACATGAAATTCAACCAAGTCTAGTGACATGGTCCTTGATCGACATTGTGTTGTCACGTTAATAAAGTTTTGGTGATGTAGACGTACATGTAGGATACATTGGCTATTACACACTGATGGTGTCTACGTCACTTAAATTTTTCCATGCGAGTCCCTGTGGACAATCGCATATCCTATTTGCACCATAATTTGGTTTCATCCAACGGTCACGTCAGCTTTGGTGCCGGAAGAGATTAATTAGAAAATAGGTGAAAGAGAATAATTTGACTGGACAAATTAAAAGTGGAGGGACGTTAATGAAGGGGAAAAAAAAGGGAAAAAGCCACGAAAAACCTTAAACTTTGCTCTGACACATTTATCTCAAATTTTTTTTTTGTGACGTGAAAAAACCCTAAACATTTCAAATCATTACACATTTACCCCATTAAAGGCATTTTTGTCTTTTTTATTCTTTTTTTCCTTTTTTTTTTTCTTTTTTTCTTCTTCTTCCCTCCACCGGCCATGGCAAAGGGAAGCCGGCGTCTGGCGAGGGTTGCCCTCGCTAGCGTTGGGGGAGGGCGTCCCTCGGGGAGGGCGTGGCGTCCTCGCCGGCGTTGGGCCCTCGCTAGGGTCGGGCGAGGGTGCCCTCGCCAAACGCAAGTGAGGGCAAGGACCCGATGCACGAGGGCGGCTCTGCCGGCGTCGGGACGAGGGACACCCTGCCCGACACCGAGGGCGGCCCTTGTTGGCGAGGGCACGGGACACCCTCACCCGATCGCGTAGGGGGCCCCTCGCCGACGGACGGGACGGCCCTTGCGAGGGCACCCCCGCCCTACGCACCGAGAGAAGAAAGAAAAGAAAAAAAAAAAAAATGAAAAGACCAAAATACCCTATAATTTTGGGGTAAATGTGTTACATAATAAAAGTTCGTGGTTTTTTGTGTCACAAAAAAAATTTGGGATAAATGTGTCACTGTTGGCAAAGTTCAACATTTTTCACGTTACAAAAAAAGTTTGGGGTAAATATGTCACTTTAGGCAAAGTTAAGAGTTTTTCGTGGCTTTTTCCCAACAAAAAAAAAAAAGCGACTCTACAATCTTTCCCTTATTAACTAAGCAAATCACCTTGACAGCATTTTCGGGCAAGTATGGTATCTTGGGTTTTGTAGAGTCCATTTCCAATGGGCTTGGACTGGGCCATGCTAGAAAAGATTTTGCGTTTGGCCATCTCATTAATGGTCGAATGATTTGCACAGACAAGACAAGACGACATGGCCAGGCCAGTAGTCTTGCCTAAATTCCAAAAAATATGAACTTGCTGCTCTGGGATTAGCTGTTCAACGATCGACACTTAATCAGGGAGGTTATAAAACGAAGGAGGCAATTATTATTGACACTCTATTTCTCAAAAAGGCCTGTTCTTTCATGCAATTAGATCGACATAAATGGTGAAAAACTCAACATGAATTGAATTGTAATGAGGATAAATGATAGAACTTTGAGCCCTGCATGAACCATGTATTATTCAATGATTCAAGTATCATTCCATCAAAAAGTTTGGCATGCTATTCCAAGCTGCATCATATCAATGACCTTCAACCAAAAAACAAGATTCCGTCTAAATCAATTAAACGGGTGGGTTGGGTTGAAAATGAGTTGACCTAAATAAATTAATATAACCCATTTTTACTCATTTCTATGCAATGCAAATTCACATTTGCAAGCTGAAGCCCTAGCACTCATGCAAGGGCTACAGTACTTGAAACAAGGATAGAGTGAGCACATGGGTGATGTACAGGAGAAGTTACCAGATATGGAGTGTGAAAGTGATAATTGGGCGATAGTGGAGAGCATGTTGGGTCGAGAAGAAGCACCTTGGGCTATGAGGAATATATTAAATAAAGGCAAAGAGATTTTAGCCAAATTTGGCCAAGTGAAATTAGCCCATTGCCTAGGGAAGGAAACCGAATCATAGATTAGGTAGCAAAAGGTCACCAAAGCTAAAAACTTCCTCCGGATGTGTTTGCCTCCCTAACCCTTTTGGGATATTTTATGTTTGGAAGCTTGCTAACCTTTCTCATATAATTGTTGTATCGATGAATAAAAGAAATCACATGTTTATATATATATATATATATATAGTTACTTGATCTAATGTATATTATTAAAACACTTTAATATTTAATTTAAAAAAAATTATATTAAATTAATATGAGAGTGCGAAATGAACAAGTGTGAGATTGAGGAGGGCCGTAAAAAATGAAAAGAGAGTTATAAAGGTATAAAAAAGTTATAAACCCAATGATAACCCATTTAGCACTTAAATTATATTTAAATCCATTTACTTAATATAATTAACTAATTTATGATCGATTTAACGTCAAAATGGATGAATTAATGACTCATTTTGATGGGCGTAATTTCGTCCGATCGTTAAATCAATGTGCTCTTTTCAATCTTGAGAACCGATGCCGAATTTGGAGTCTTGATTATCTCCCATTTTGCCACATCAATTCACCCTTGTGTTGGCAAACCTCACGAAACTCCTCGAAGACAAATCACATGGAAAAAAGAATCATGTGGTTGGAAAGTCGACCGCCCCAGTCCAAAGTGGGAAGCCGCTCAAATCCACTGCACAGACCACGAAATCCCATCATCACGATCTGCGCCATTAAATGCAACTGGGCGGTGCACTTCGACGCAGACCGTTCTCCCATAACGAGCCACGTGTGTGGCCGTGGTTCCGCCACCTAAGACCGTCCGCAATCGAAAACATGATGTTTATGCATTCGGCCTCAGTCCGCGAAAGCACGAGGCGAATGAAATTCCAAGAAAATGATTGGTCGGCTGCAATTATCCGACATGATTGCGACCCCGACGTCGGTTCTCCGTCCCCACTCCTCAGCCTCGCTGGTTCCCTTCCGCTCTATAAAATCCAAGGCGAGAATCGTGCAGTTTCATCACCATACTCGTTTTCAGCAGCGAGATCCAGCTTGTGAGGTTTAGAGAGGGAGAGAGAGAGAGAGGGGAGGGAATAAGAAGAAGATGGAGGGAAGAGAAGAGGACGTGAGAGTGGGAGCCAACAAGTTCTCGGAGAGGCAGCCGATCGGGACGGCGGCGCAGACCCAGGACGGGAAGGACTACCGGGAGCCGCCGCCCGCGCCGCTGTTCGAGCCCAGCGAGCTCACTTCCTGGTCGTTCTACAGGGCCGGGATCGCCGAGTTCGTGGCCACGTTCCTGTTCCTGTACATCACGGTGCTGACGGTGATGGGGGTGAGCCGGTCGCCGACCAAGTGCGCCTCGGTCGGGATTCAAGGGATCGCGTGGGCGTTCGGCGGCATGATCTTCGCCCTCGTCTACTGTACCGCCGGCATTTCGGGTAAACTGGCCTAGGATCCTAACGAAAACATGCTTTGCTTTAAGTGCTTCGTATGTTCTCTTGAAATGGAGTTTCGGATCTTGTTTTAGTCGCAATTGGCGATTTCCTTGTTAAAGCCAAGTGGAATTTGCTCCTACTTTCAGGCATTCCATTCAATAAACCTATATCATGTAACAGAGTTGATTTTCTTTGTGGGATCGGTGCAGGAGGCCACATAAACCCGGCGGTAACCTTCGGGCTGTTCCTAGCGAGGAAGCTGTCATTGACGAGAGCCGTCTTCTACATGGTGATGCAGTGTCTTGGAGCTATTTGCGGTGCTGGGGTGGTCAAAGCGTTCGAAAAGAGCCAGTACGAGCTGCATAAGGGCGGCGCCAACATGGTCAATGCTGGCTACTCCAAGGGCGACGGCCTTGGCGCCGAGATCGTCGGTACCTTCGTCCTCGTCTACACCGTCTTCTCTGCTACCGACGCCAAGCGAAGTGCCCGAGACTCCCACGTTCCTGTAAGTTTTGCACACGCACACATCCCTATCCTTGTTCATCATGATTGATGTCTATTTGCGCCTGCTGGGCTTACTGTTTGAAACCGCCAGTGATCGATTGCGCAATCAGTTTACCTACTTATATCAGCAATTAGCTCCACGCCAGTGATATCATACCAGAATGAACAAATGATCTAGTACTCTTTCTATGCGTATGGGTACTGTCGGTCGAATAAAATGAACTTACTGACCTCGATGCTCCTGGGAAGTAGCTAGAATACGAGGGAGATCGACCTTGCGTTAACCGCTGTATTTTAATGTCTCTAGTCTACTTACACCGACTCGAGTGAGCTCGATTACACTTTGGTCGGATCTAACATCAGTCCATGTCGTCCAGATTTTGGCACCCCTGCCTATCGGGTTCGCGGTGTTCTTAGTGCACCTGGCCACCATCCCCATAACAGGAACTGGCATCAACCCTGCTCGGAGCCTCGGGGCAGCGATCATCTACAACAAAGACCCTGCCTGGGATGACCAGGTATATGCACCTATCTAGTCATGCAGATTTACACGTGATGAAGGATTCAATTCTCTTATTAATTATCTACTTTGATTGGGGGTGGATGCAGTGGATTTTCTGGGTCGGACCATTCATCGGGGCGGCCCTAGCGGCTCTGTACCACCAGGTGGTGATAAGGGCCATCCCCTTCAAATCCAGCTGAACGAAAGAGAAACGAGACGTGACCCAACCCGGAAAAGCAAAGAACATCATGGGAAAAAGTCTGATGGTCCCGGGGTCTCGGGAGATGATTAAAGCATGGTCCGAGTTTTTGTGTTTTCGCTTCAGTGTTTTTTAGCCCCAGAGTTGGAATATCTCTCTCTCTCTCTCTCTCTCTCTGGTTTCTAGTTCGAGAGAAAATGGTGTGGTGCGGAGGGCCCATGAATATATGAAGATGATGGGCTTTCGTACGTATGGTTCTGTCGTCTTTGTCTATGCAAAAGTTAAAAATGATTCTTCGATATGGAGATGCAATCCTTGATTTTTCGCGCATGCTTGTTCTCAATTATTAGGCCCCCAGCCCCCAGCCCCCCCAAGCAATGAGCATTTCTCGCCCTTCAAGAACCGTCACACGAGCAATCAGCATATGAACTTCTCCTTCGAACAAAGAAATTTTGAGTTGTTAGAATTCAAGGAAAAGTTTCAGACCTTTGGGTCTGCCCATGAATTTATAATACATGCATCGGATTGAAAGGTTGATGGGTCTCCAGTAACTACTTGGTGCTGAGAGAAGGAAGAAGCAGATTACCTGACTTGGAATTGTCTTGCTTCAATTCCATCAAGATGCACCTGTGGATTATGTTACAAAAAGACCCATGTCAAAAAATTCTCGTGTAGAACAATTAATATATCATACTTAACTCATAATTTTTGCTAGAAAACTTAAGTTCCAACATGCATATCTATATGCTATTCAAGAGGAATTCTAGTCCAATTAGTATTCTTTGCATTTCTTTCCTAAATGGTTTGGTCTCTATTAAACCGGTCTACATCTTCTAACTAGATCGGGTTTCGTGCACTTAATAAATTTAAATATGGGCAAGTTTCGGTTTGCTGTCTGGCTCGCCATTCTCAACTGCTGTCGGTAGCACTTTTATTTCATGTGAAGCAGCCCATGAATCCAAAAGGAACATCTTTTGTAAATGCTCTTTCTCTAAGGAGGCCCAGGAGCGTCTGAGTTTAGCTGGAACTCAAAGATCAAGTGGAAATCTAAACTCTTGAGTTTGCTTGGATTATCCAAAGTTTCCAAAGGGAAGTCCTTTAGGAAGACTTTTCTTAACCTTTTCTCGAGCACTCCGCTATATTTTCTATAGATGATTCTTACTGATTCCCCAAAACAATTTAACAAATTTTTTCTCCAATGTTAGTAGATTTCTGAAAAACTAGTAAGTCTCTTTTTCGGTTTACATTTATTAACTTTTCTTATCTACTAATTTTTATTTGTTTTTCCCCTCAACACTTTAGATTTACCTCATCATATGAAAATCTAGCAATCTTTATATTAGCGACTTAAACGACTAAATTACTTTTGTGCCACAAACTCTCGGTCGAGTTAATTACAAGATTTTCTGGCGTTTGAGTCCCGGAGGATGGTAATCTAATCAATTGAAATTGGAACACCGTAAGGTGCTGTTGTCTTGAACACAGTTTGAGCTGGGGATGCTCGATAGAACTGGTTGCATGAGGAGATGATTTACCGGGACATCTTGGGATTTATTTGGTAGTCTCGTTGAGGCGATTTCTGGGGATGTTATTTGAGCTTGCAGTAGAACTAATTCATCATCACATTTTCAAGAAAAAAGAACAAGGATATTCATCAAATTGCTCATGCTCTTTCTTTCACGGTTGTCGCTTTCCCCACACCGCCACGCCAATCCTATGGCTCGCTCATGCAGCTACAGGATCAGCTCGATCATGACAACGTACGATGCGACGTTTGCTCTAACGAAAGTAGACGCGCATTGAGAACTTCCAATGGAAATCTGACCCTAAATTTAAAGATCCAGATTATTTGAGGTTCAAAATTGATGAAATTGCTCGAGCTCCCTGTAATATCGGAAATTGCTCCAACACCCTCGATCGTGTAAAGGGTATGGTCGGATTCTATTTGCTTGTCGATCCTTATTTATTGGATTTGATTACTCTTAACATTCGCCATCGCTGTTCACCCAGAATGGAGGGAAAAGGAGAAAAAGAAGAAGATAGAAGTCCGATTTTTAATTGACATTGATAGAAGGGGGCCAATAGAGTGGAGTGCCCATATCAAATTATATATTGGGACTCCAATTTCTTATTAATCAACTTTTTGACCCTTGAACTCCTTCCTTAACCCGCCTTTTCCCGACTTCCTGAGACCACCTTTTAATTTTCTTTTCTCAGTTCTAAACTTCGTGCTTCGTCCTTCCCTCTTTTTTGCACTTCCTTTCTTGTCGCCTAGGCTTGACTGTTAATGGCCTGCCTTCACCAACATGAATATAGCTTCGGATTCACATGTTCAATCGCAAGCGCTCCAAGTTCCAGTAAAGTTGATCGACTGGGACAGGTGATTAACAAGGGATTTGATGCAAAGCACGGGCATGGAAATAATAATTTATGGACCCTTTTGTTGCAAAGATCGATCTAGTTGCGCAATTTTCTTTTTTCCACTTGGATCCGAATCTCGAACTCGAACTCCCACGCTTTTTTGTTGCCTCGAGAAAAGTCCAATCCGATTGTTCTTAGGTTAATCCTTCAAGCTCGCCTTACTTATTCACATGGTCTTTTGTTTTTGATCACGCGTGCAAGAGAAAAACGAAATCGAAGTGCTGTACGTGCTTAGCCCATGCGAAGGAATTAGTATATGCCACGACAAAGCAAATTAAAAGGATACCTAATATCTCAACTGATTATTTTTCAAACCCTTAAATGGATTCGGACACATCACTCTCTAATGCCATTTTTATAAGCTTTTTCATATGTTTTTCAATAAAAGTTCTGGTCGCACTAACTAACTGGGTCTGTCATCAAAGATTAGGACATTTATCTATAAAAATCAAGCAAGCTCTACAACTTCGATCAAAAAATCAAGGGTTAATACCCTAAAAAATCCCAAACTGGTACACTTGTGACAAATTTACCCCAAACTATTTTTTTGACCACCAAAAACCCCAAACTGGTATACTTTTGACAAATTTACCCTAAATTGGTACACTTGTGATAAATTTACCCTATGTTAGTTTTTGTTAAATTTTATTCTCAAATTATTAAGTTAAATGACACATGACAGCTTAACCGGTATACCAATTTAGGATTTTACGCTCCGTCTCGTCACGCTTTACAATTTTTATGATTTTTTTGTGGTACCAATTTAGCATAGGGTATATTTGTCACAAATTTACCAGGGCCAGGGTTTTTTTGCGTTGAATAAATTAGTTTGGGATAAATTTGTCATAAATGTACCAGTTTAGGGTTTTTTATAGTCGGGGGTAAATTTGTCACAAGTTTACCGGTTTGGGATTTTTCATGGTCAAAAAAATAGTTTGGGGAAATTTGTCACAAAGTGTACCGATTTTTTTTTCAGTATTAACCCAAAAATCAATTACCCATTTTCAAACAGTGACCCTGAAATTTTGCGCCACGTAGATGACTGTTTCCTTTTGTCAATTTTCACATGATTTGTGTATCATAAAAAAATCAGATGTGGTACTAATTACAACTTAATAGAAAAGCCAAAAAGAGTTAGGCGCCAGGAAAAAAAAAATTCCTCATCTATTAAAAAAATGAATCAACTAATGCCTAATGGCTTCATTTTAGCTGACCATTATAGATCATGGAGTTCCTCTTTTTCTGGTGGCTGTGGGGTCGATGGCTAGACAGCCTTATCATATGATTGGGGGCCTAAAGATGTTTCTTATGTCCCTGATAATTAAGGTTTGGTCTGTCATTTTGCTCATTATTATTATTTGTCATGGTGCCTCCCTCCCCCCAACTCCACTTCCACTTCGCCTTTTGTGGTTGTCAAAAAATATGCTGCTCGAAACCTTTTTCGCATTTAAAGAGACACCGACAAACGTGGTCCGGACAAGAAGGAAAAAGTCGAGCCCAGGGGGCTGACCTATTTGCTCACGCGTGCCCTATTTTTCCGACTGCATTTCGTCACTTTTCTTTTCTTTTCCCACTGAAACCGCCATGTCTGTAATTGATTTCTAGGACATCTCCAACGCATATCAGGAGATTCATATTTCATCAAGATTTACAGGAAAAAAATTTACGCATTTTTCTCGGCGTGATTAGTTCATATCAAGAATATCAACATTGTATGCATAACATAATGTTGGGTTTAGTTTGAATATTGATGTTAGAATTTTGTTTGTTAAAATAAAATGAGTGCTTTTTACTTTGTCCCATATAGAAAATGTGGGAGCAGATGGATCAGTTTAAAAATGTGAGATTTTCTTTTATAGTTAAAGGAGTGATTAGGTGGGGCTAGACCCCACCATACCCACGTGCGGGTGCGCGAATAATTAGCATTAATCCCTTGCTATTTTTTTTTTTTTAGTTCAAAGGTTGCCTTTTAATTTGAAAATTCCGGAAATGAAATATAAATGAAAATTCGAAATTATATTTAAAAAAATTTTAAAAAAATTATTCCGAATATTATTTGTGTCTTTTCAAGACAACCTTTGGAGAATTACTTACTCGGTTTTTAACTTTCTCGAAGGGTTGCAATTGTTCGTTTTTCGACTTCTTCCGAAGAGTCGCATTTGTTTATCCGAACAATTTTCTAAAGACGTGTTTGTTCGCAATTTTCACGAAGAGTTGCAAGACTGTTTCATATATATACTTGTCATTTTTCAGAAAGAAATGTGTGGTCATTTTTTAGTCTTCTTTCTGAAAAACAGCAGCCAATTTTTTGATCGTTTCTTAGAGAGACCCTGGAGAAATACTAGAATTGCTATTTAGTATTCTCATCCGAGACTTTGTTGTATCCTGGAGGATTTTTGCCGGTGACCATTAGCAACGTTGTGGGACAAATAAATCCTTAAAGAAAGTGATATCACGCCTCAAAATCCGAGTTGTTTTACTCGATCCGATTTCATTATTCAACCCATTTCGAAGCAATATTTTCCCAACGACCCTAATATAACAGATAAACAAACTTTGATCGATACGTAATTCATTAGGATTTTGTTTTAGCTTTATATGTTATCAAGCTTTACAAAAGAATAGATGAAATTTATGCATTTTTACTATTGTGATTACTCCATATCAAGAATATCATACAAGAAGTACATTGTATGCACAACCTATCATATAATCTATCTCGTTCTCTAGAAAACAAACCCTAATTGATGCGTAGTTCATTAGGGTTTTGCTTTAGCTTTATGCTGAGATGGCGAGACCCGTTGAACTTGGCTACTTGTTCTAGGAGTTGAGCTGGTGATGGTTTGAATGCTACAGACAAACAATTCACTTGCTACAATGAAATATTGATACATTATAATATGAGACATTCTTGGGAATTGTTGTCCCAACTGGCCATGTCTCTTTCTTTTTCCTTTTGCTGAAATTTGAACTAATCGGCCTCGAAATCAATTTGTCTCGACTGGAGATAGAAGAATAAGAATCAAAACTCGGACGAACTGCTCAGGGGATAATGCGGACAGTGAATAGGACGAGGCTGAAACAGATGCCTAGGTTAAATTTTGCTTGTACATTTATATTATATATATAAACACTTAATTTTGGTCAAGTCCACGGCCATTTCTTCCTTTCTTGCGTCGTTGTTTAGCCCTTTGGGACTCCCCAGATCTTCACCATCTAATTTGTAGTTTTCCCATGATTGTTTTCTGGTCACAGTCTCATATCCCGTTTTGGTACGAGTAAAGTCTCACAGAGCTGAACTGTTGATTCCCAATATGCCCAGAAGTTTTCACCAGAAATTCCATGCTGTCCCAATAACTCCTCATTGATTTTATGTTCAATCTTGTTTAGGGGGAAAAAGAAAGAACTGAATTTTATCATAGGGAAATGTTATCACATGCACATCCTGCTAAATTAGGATTGCATTCTTGGAATGAACTTTGAGAGAAGAAGCTTCATATTTAAATATAAGGAGTACTACTTAAAAAAAAAAATGTATATATATATAGTAAAAATATTCACGATATTAGTTGTTTCACAAAATTTAATGAGTATGCAAAACGGTTAATGGCAAACTATAAGCTCATATTTGAATAGGAGGGTCATATTCTAACATTCAGTGATAGTTCATCACGTTGCTTGGTAAACAGTTTTGTAGGGCAATCGACATATAGTCTGTCCTCATTTGTTAACTTAATATGCAGATGGAGCACAAGATTACATGCTCCTCAAAATAATGACGATGTGGGTACCTAAAGGTCAAAATGACAAGCCGCTCTTGTTCTGATAACTCAAAATCGAGATTGTAACAAAAGGATGCAGAGATTCAGCTGAAAGACCTGGGAAGTTGAGGAGGGCGTGCAGCTGGGCTGATCATGAAGGAAAAAACCAAGGGAAAGGCCAAGTTGCTGCTTCTCTTTTGGTTGGTCACGAGGCTCGTGAGTCTTCTCTTAAATCACGATAATAATTTTTGGTGGCTTTGCTGTCCTCTTGTCTGTGTATCCACGCCCTTAAAAGATGGGTTTAGCTCAACATCATTTGACTGAACTGTACTGATGGTCAACCTAACTGGGAGTATCTGTGTCAGATGTCGAGATCGCAACCGTCCACGCAAGATCAGACAATGTGAACTTTGACTTTCATGACCCATCGATCTCTCGTTCTAGATTATTAAGGTAATAGTTTTTCGAGTGTAACCATGCCTTTTGGTCTTTAGCAGACAGCAGCAGGTTTAAAAAACTAGGTCTTGGCTTTCCCTTATGTCACTACAGGTTTGGACTGACTCGACAGGTCCAATAAAAGGCATGAAACACACCACAAATCTAGGCAATTAGCGCATATACAATAGCGGCATTTCAACTTTACTGAAAATCACAAACCCTATCTATAGATAGGCAGATCAGTTACTAGACCTAAGTTTCATAGAATAAGTTTAGATATAAAGTGAGTTCGGTTTACAAAATCGACTTTACAAAATTTTGAGACGAGTTGCTTTTGAATCCTTGAACATGACCCGTTTCTCTAAATACCCTAGTTATATAATGTCCCACTTCTTTTAAAGATAAATTTTGCAAACCAATCTTAGCATCACTCAGATTATCCAATATAATAATGTACAGATTCACATAAGGAATGAGAATAATTTATTCAAGGGTTGGAGAACTTCCATCTTGTCTGCTCGCAGACCAAAACGTTGAATGGTGGCAGCTTTTGCGCATGTCTCTCACTAGCTCTCTCTCTCTCTCTCTCTCTCTCTCTAACCAGTGCACAAAAAATCAGGGAAGAAAAAAAAAGAAAAAGCGAACCCATCAAAATCCTCATATAGTTCAAGCTCTCACGTTCCCTAAATTCAAAGCACACTGGCATAAAGTAAGGGCTTGATTCTGGTGTACTTCAATCCCCAATTCGATAAGGACAAAAGCTTAGTTACAAAGAACCAAATACGCATATAATTTAATGTTTCTGTTTGCCGCTTTATATAGTGCACACGTAGCACAAGTCTTTTTTTGAGTTCAGAGACGCAGAGTCTGAGAAACTTCATCGCTAGAGAGCATTTACTTGAGGCTGAAAACGATGGAAGAAGGAATGTCAGGGTTTTACGTCAAAGCCGCCGGGGTTCGAGGCGGCCACGGCGGTGGCAACGGCGGCAGCGGGGGTACAAAGTGCGGGCGGTGGAACCCGACCACCGAACAGGTTAAAGTTCTGACGGACCTGTTCAGGTCCGGGCTTCGGACTCCGAGCACTGACCAGATTCAGAAGATCTCCACTCAGCTGAGCTTTTATGGCAAGATCGAGAGTAAGAACGTGTTTTATTGGTTTCAGAACCACAAAGCCAGGGAAAGGCAAAAGCGTCGAAAGGTGTCGGTCGACGATCAAACGAAGGAGGCCCTCCGCAGCGAGGATAAGATTTCTTCTGCCAAACGTACTCACTTTTACCCACCTTCTAAGCCTTATCCAATATGACGAGCATCATCGACCTCTTGTGTTTCTATTCAGCATCATTTTATTGATATTAATATCATTTACTTAACAGACAAAGTAACACACCGTGGAAAAACCACTTATCGCTCGGTATTCATCATCATCATCATTCCAATCATCATCTTTAGTCATTGTTGCTGTTATTAAATTATCATTACGCGAAGATACTGCAGATTTGCAGCTCTCGTACATGGAGAATGAGGATGATCTCTCGTAACCTCTACTTATCTCTTCTTCTTTTTTTGTTTTGTTGGTATTTCAGATTTCATTCCACATCATGTAGTGGAGTCCGAGAGGGTGATGGAAACCCTTCAGCTTTTCCCTCTCAAGTCCTTCGACGAATTGGCGGAACCGGAGAAGCTTAGGCTGCGGACAACCGAATGCCGAGACTTTGCACATGGTTTCGGGACGACGATGGATCATCCAACGCTAGATCTCAGATTAAGCTTCCTCTAGATACCATGAACTAGAACCCCACAAATAGAAGACAGATTGTGATCTTTAGGGTGGTTTAGCTAGGGTTTATCATGAACCGAGAGTAGGAAAAGGGGGTGGATCCAGGAAACGCATGGCGGTGCCTAGTGCTCTAGTCGAAAAGACCAATTATGTGGTGATGATATTTCTGGGGTTTAAATATAAACGCTGGTTTTTCGACATTCTCCTCTGCATGCTCGTTTCTAACGTTGTTCTTATCTCTCTGTGTTTACGCTGTTGGATTACTGTAGTCTTTATTGTTCCCTTTTTTTGGGCCTTCGGGAGGCTTTGGAAATTGGGATTCATCTCCTCTCATCGAGAAATTGTGTCTTCTTGAAGTGCACGATGAAGACGCAACTTTACTATTATAAAAAGACAAGTCTTCCGAGTTTTGAATTTCATGCATCGACGCGTCCTTGAGCCCGGAACAGAAGACGACACGGCTTTGAACTTGGTCAGCCTTCTTTGGCAGTGTGTTCCGACCTCGATAAACAAATTTACTCCGTTGAATTTTAGACATCGGAATCGAATTTTACTGGACAAAACCAGGAGAGAGAAGTACACAGACAATGAAATATGATGAAACGGAGCTAATTAGACCGACGATGGAGAGGACACCACGCCGTGTCATTTAACGGCATCGGAGCGGGGTTTTACATGTTATTCGTCGTGTGTCCGGTGATCAAGCATGCGACGGAAAAAGGAAGGTTTCACGACCGTAGTTAGATTAGATCTCGTTCTCAAGTCCGATGCCTTGCGAGGATGTGAAAGCAAAGCAGGACACATTGGGTCAATGTCGTGTGAAAGGTCGGTAAGCAAGGAATCCGAACTGTCGGAAGAAAAAGTTGCTGCACGCACTGTCCAATCGAACTTTATGTGGAAAAATAGGTGCAGTACGTTATAAAATAATATCTATAGCTATAGTATAACTTTTGCTTTGACAGATTTTGCATATTGATGTTTCGAGAATATACAGTCGATTTTGGACAGATGTTTAGCTCTGCTTTGTCTCCGCTATGGTTGCAACCCATCACCGCGCCAATCCCTTGTGAAGGCAAGTGTTTAATCAACCAAAGAAAAAAAAAAGAAAAAGTAACTTACAAGATTTTATATGGTACTTATGGAAAACATTAAAAGTATTAAAAATTATGCATGATGCTCACTTTAAAATAAATTTTCTTTTCGAATCACTTAAGTATTACTAAAAAAATTATTTAAGTGTCAACTCCAATTTTATTTTTTAGAATCTAATGTGATTATATTTTATTAATTTCTCAGATCTACATAACTCATCAAAATACCTAGTCAACATTAATGGCCAAAAATGACATTGGTTAACATGTTTGCCCCAAATATAAACTATGATTTGGACAAATCAAGTTTCTTGATATCCTAAATATTACGTATCCATCTTCTTCAAGTCTTTGATGAGTGAACTCTCACATCGATCCGCCATGTTCTAACAAGCCACGAAGAAGTTGTTCCACCAGGTCATTTAAACCTAAGCTGTCGTGAGGGCCTTGTCTTTGCCTCGTTTCTGTTGATGTCTCCGCGGCACAGCCGGCTGATGCGGCATTTGTGGAAGCATGGAAAAAGCTTATCCCCAATATCCCATGAAAATCATTTCAGGATGTCACTTGGACGTTTGGTGATTTGCACGCAGGTGACCTCCATTCAATTTTCTCGCCAACGCTCACCATGAAAGATCATCCAATTCAGTAAATATATCCACAAACAAAACACGTGCAAGTTCAACTTTTGTTCAGTGACAACGGGATATAGCAAAAATTGCGGTCAAGTTAATGAGAAGCATTAACCATACGAGACATGCCAAAGCACGCTTCAATTAATCCAGAATCTTTGACATATTTAGGCAAATCTAGTTTTGACATTTCGTCCAATGCATGATGAGCATCTCAAGTGAGGGTCTTATCTGCAAAACTAGAGCAAGGTTTTGAATCTGTAATATCACATCAATAGAAATCTATACCAAATTGCTAATGACTACTTCAATGCTCTTTAGTTTTCACGCCAATAAAACTAGGACAGTAGTCTTTATTTTCAACCATGTATCAACCGAGAGAGTACTTTGAATCCTACCTTGCCGAGAAGGGATTCCGAGTACGATTGCTGGCTACTACAACACTAAGAGATTCTGAGTGCCTGGCCAATAATGATGAAAGCTAGCGATGGAGGCTTTACCAAGAATGCATCACTTCGAGTCCTCTCGATCGAAATACAGAGCGAAACAGAGGAGATTTGGGGCCGAAAGTAAGGGAGAAAAAAAAACATCGGATGTTGTTCAATGTACAAATCATTTCGCTTCTTACTGATCAAAACAGAACTTTTTTTTCCTGCTTTTCATCTGCTTCAAGAGAACACACCGACAGAAAAAGAAAAAAAATTTAAATCCAAGGTCAATCTGGCCCAAGCTGAAAGCTCAAATCAGCGAGGTCTATTCCCGGCAATTTAAATGGGCTGTTAGGCCCATAATGAGCCCAAGACCAATTACAATTTCTCAAAATCACCGAAGTCGAGCGAGTCAAGCCCTTTTTAAAACTTCGCCTTCGTGCCTGGTTTTCTTCCTCGTCCCTTTTCTCCTTCGCAAGCAAGAGCTCCGCGCCGAGAGACCTGCGCGAGAAGCAAAGCGCCGGGAACAATCTCGAAGCGACTCCGGCGCCGGCGAGATCGCGAATGGACGTGATAAAGACGCAGCAGATATCGGCGAGGCCGATAGAGAAGGTGATAGTCCACCCCCTGGTCCTCCTCAGCATCGTCGACAACTACAATCGTGTCGCCAAGGACACCCGCCGGCGCGTCGTCGGGGTCTTGCTCGGCTCCACCTTCAAAGGCACCGTCGACGTCACCAACAGCTACGCAGGTTCGGTTCCCCTCGCGCGCCGCGGCGCTCTCCTTGTCGATGCTCGTTCGGCTTTGCCGGATTCGGTCGGGGATTCTTTTGGTTTCTCCGGTCCGGTTCAGATCTGGATGCGTTGGGCGTTGGGCGTTGGGATTGCTAGTGAGGAATAGGTTTTCCTTCGTGGCGCGATTGAGTACAGCATTTGGTTCTGTTGAAGAATGGGTTTAGGATTTTGATCGAGCGAATTTCGAGAGGTTGCTGCTCTGCTTGTAGCTCCGTATCTTGCGACTCGGCTTTGGTTTGATCGCTAAACGCTTAGGACTGTAGTTGCTTAGCGGAAACAAGCTTCGAACTTGTTTACATTGGCTTTTGGAGGATGAATTAGTTTGCCGAGTTTGAAGTAGAGCATTCGAGCGAAACATCTGGGATCTTTAGCTATTCGGTGGCGGTTCCTTAAGCGAGGATAAAACTAAAACAAAGATGCAAGGTGTTGAGTGATGGAAATTCATTGAAGTGAGGGCCATCGGCATCTAGAGAGGCATTTCACTCAGTATTGTCTTCCTGAAATTTCTGCTGTTAAGTGGGAGGAGCCATCGATGGTTTAGTCTGGTCTCGCTGTTGGATTTTATCTATTAGCTAGTATTTCTCTGGTATAAGGAGAGTATTGGGCTTAGTTTGGTGGTGATGTACATATTATGTTGTCGTCTACTGTCTGCTCGGCATGTGATTTATGAAGATCACCGCTTATTGATTTTGTCTTTTTTTTCCTGATCTTCAGTACCTTTCGAGGAAGATGAGAAGGATCCAAGCATCTGGTTTCTTGATCACAACTACCATGAATCGATGTTTTCCATGTTTAAGAGAATAAATGGTACTTTTATGGAGTCACTTTTTTCTTTCAGTAACTATTTCAATTGGTAATTATTTAGTAACCTGCTCTGCGTATTATCTTCCAGCGAAGGAGCATGTTGTTGGATGGTATAGCACTGGTCCCAAGTTGCGAGAAAATGACCTTAATATCCATGCATTGTTTGATGAGTAAGGCTCTCTGCTGGTTTTGTGCATGAGATATAATTATTGCAGTTTCATAATCCCCCTCCCTATAGGACCTTCACTGTCTAATTTTGCTTTTATTTACGAGTTAAGTGGACAGTTCGTCATAAGGAAGATAGCGACACAAGTTCCTATTGCCTTTGTTTTCTATTAGCATCCTTATTAGGCACATCGATGATGAATTCAGTACCGTTCTATGGGTTTCGGTTGGGTTCTGTTGTGGGAGAGGCCTTGTTAATCGTATTTTAAAAACTTCACCAGTAAAGATCACTTACCTTTTGGGTAGAACATGGGCAAAAGTTTTCATTGGATAGAATAATGGAATGAGTATAACTGGTACTCTAAGGATGAAGTTTATCAAAAACTCCTTTTTCTTGCCACTTCTAGCATCTTTATATTGAGTCAAACTAATCTATTTGTACTTCTATTTCATGGGCTGCTCCCTCAAACTGATATAATACTAATCAAGTTTTACCTCTTATGTTCAGCTATGTCCCGAATCCTGTGCTGGTTATAATTGATGTTCAACCCAAGGAACTTGGAATACCAACAAAGGCATATTATGCTGTTGAAGAAGTCAAAGAGGTAAGAGTAGGTAGTTTCCCGCCGTAGCTGCCTGTTGTTGTCAAAAGTTAATCTCGGTGTGCTTTCCATATAATATAACAAAACACATATGAGGTTCATTTAAATTTTCCAGGTTTAAGCTCTTTTTCTTTTCTTTTTAGAATGCGACTCAGAAGAGTCAGAAAGTGTTCGTGCACGTTCTTTCAGAAATTGCTGCCCATGAGGTTGAGGAAATAGGTATGTTTTAGAGATGGGAAGACTACTGTCTTGAATTAGTAATATCATTGTTAATTCTAGTCCTAGATGTCATTGTAGTCACATGCTGTACTATGAACTGCATCTATTATTCACTGATTGACAGGTGTGGAGCACTTGCTACGTGATGTAAAGGATACAACCATTAGCACCCTTGCCACAGAGGTAATCTGTCCTGATTTCTTTTTCTTTTTTTTTTTCTGATACAGTGTCCCGACTCTTTTTTTGGCTAATATCTATATGAGTTTCAATTGTAGAATGAAGGTCCAGGGATTAAATCTGGTTACTGATTGTCCTTAACTCGAGAGTTATTTATTATGTACAGGTCACTGGGAAGCTCACAGCCTTGAAGGGACTGGATGCTCGACTTAAGGAGATAAGAAGTTATCTTGACCTTGTCGTTGAAAAAAAGCTCCCATTGAATCACGAGATCTTGTATCATCTGCAGGTTCATCATTGTCATCTCATCTATGAAGAATGTGTGTATATTTCTCATCTGCAAGATGCATGCTGACATATATGTAAATAGATAATTAAATAACTGTAGCTTAAGAGTAACTGCATTTGTTGGGAATGAAGTTTATTCCATTGGACGCAAGATAAAAACTGGCTCTCTGCTTCTGCTGTATCGGCAGTTAATATTACTGCCCCACAGAACTTCCAAGTTTTTGAACCATGTCTTTCTTGTTCATTTAAAGCTTATAGTTTCAGAAGGAAATAAAGGAGAGCAGTCTTATATTTATTAGCAATTGGGTTGATGGGCTAATGGCCTGTCGTGGAAAATTCTCAGTTCCATGCTTATTCATTATCAGAGTTAATAGACAACTTCTCGTTTAATCGGGATTATTTTACTAGTTCACTGGTCGCATTTATTTTGTTATTCAATCTGTATTGCTTTTGTGAGCCTGTCCTCTCCTTGCTTGGATAATATTTTTATCAGAAATTATAGACGTCAAACTGATTATGGAATATCAGTTGTTATTTAATTCGGTCCTAACACTTTTTTTCTTCTGTGGATCCTCTAGGATGTCTTTAACCTCCTTCCAAATCTGAATGTGAATGAGTTGATAAAGGCTTTTGCAGGTGATGGAAGGATATCTTGGGATTTTAATTTTGCTACTATGCTTAATATTATTCACTTTATCCTTACTGGATACTTTCCTCTTTGCAGTTAAAACGAATGATATGATGCTAGTTATATATCTGTCTTCCCTCATCCGAAGTGTGATTGCGCTCCATAATTTGATCAACAATAAGGTTCGTCAGCTGCCTTCATTCTGACATTCTAGTTTTGAACTAACGTTTTTCCTTGGGTGATTTGCACTTATTCCCTTTTCTGGTTGTTGCATGACCATGCAGTCTTCCAGTACTGATTCTACCTGTCTAATTCCTCCAGAAATTTAGTTTTAGGCTTTTAGCTCGAGAGCCCATGTTTACACTTCCATTTTATATAAGATGAGTTCCTGACAGTTTCCTTATTATCAAGTGCTGAGAGCTTGCTTTGGTTGTCCTACTTTTCTCGGCCAGTTTTTCTGTCCTAAGAATCATCAGTTAATCTAATTGTGTGCGCTCCTTATTCGTGGACCTCACTAAGCTCCTCAAGAAGTTGCATTTGGGTGTACTTGCTTCATGGGATAAACATACTTATTTATACTCTATCATGCTAGCACACTTTATTGATATTACTTATTTCTGTTTCTAGATTCTCAA
The DNA here is from genome assembly GCA_016097545.1 of Eucalyptus victrix. Taxonomy (NCBI): domain Eukaryota; kingdom Viridiplantae; phylum Streptophyta; class Magnoliopsida; order Myrtales; family Myrtaceae; genus Eucalyptus; species Eucalyptus victrix. Next base: position 48,369,765 of record CM027841.1, on the reverse strand, counting down.
CAAAGAACACGAAAAGGCAGAAGACTCAAAACCTGTTGCCGCACCTTCTGGAGCTGGAAGCTAGATGGAGGGGTAAATTAAACCTCAGACTGGCCGGGAGTTTTTGTTTGGATGAACTGCGTGCCATGGGTATTTTGTTCTCCTGGTTTTGAAATTGATAAGAATGGGGATGAAGGGGAGACAAAAGGAATTAGATGCTGCTCGGAAAAATTGTCATTTGATCATTAGTTTGTGATACCCTGTGACTTTTAGTAGACTAACGATGGCAACTGTGCAAGCGCCAAAATTCAAAACCAACTCAGGTTACCCTTAGCGTTCTTGGGTCATTTTCTTCTGCTCATTTTTTTTTTTTTTTGGGAGATGATGTAACGAGAGGCTTTGACTGAGTTGCAAGTTAGACTTTGTAGAGCGGTATTGCCTGAGACATCTCCGTGTTGAACCAGATCGAACGCGACCCAGCTACGCTCCACCTTAAAAACTATTGCTCTCACTGCCATTCTTTTCATTTATACAAAGAATTTATATCCATAACAACTTCATCTTATGAAGAATTTGAAGCTAAAAGTTTCTGCTCTCCCCGCCGTTCTTTCCAATCACGCGAAGAATGCATGGCCAATGCTCCAGATACTTGTGTCCAACTGAACGAGGCAAATTTGATGTGGGATTTCTTTAATCTAACGGTGTATGTTAGTTGAATTAACGTGCATCGGGAGCATACGAGTTTCGCTGCTTGGCCGTCGTGATATACAGGTCATTTTACCAGGTTATTGCCTTCAACTTGCGATGATTGTGACTTGGCATCGTGCTAAATTATATTTCCATCTTTAAGAGGACGACAAAGTTTGACCCAACTGTGATCAATCCCATCCCCGTCAACCGTCAAAAATTCTTCAAATACCCTATTTGATGGGGGCGGAAGGGGAATATTCCCAACAGAAAAGCGTCGTCACGCGGGGGCGAATTCGTCATTCCCGCAACTCCATCCGCTTCCTTGAACGGAACAATCACCGAAGCCCCAAAAAAGGACAAGGGGGATGGTGGGCGTGGCGCTTCTGATACCAGTCGCCATCACGCGAACAACATGTGTCATTTACTCCGCTACATCCCAAACGCCCGGATAGTCCCTCTCCCTTTCTCTCTCCAGAGGGAAAAGCCTGACTTCAATTTCCCGAGAAAACCCGTCCGGAAGAGGAGGCGCCGCGATCATTTTCCCGGGAAAAAGAAGGAAAGGAGAGAGAGAGAGAGGGAGGAAAGCCATGTCGGACGCTCTGATCAACGGCCTCGCGGGAGCCGGCGGCGGCATCATCGCTCAGCTCATCACCTACCCTCTCCAGACGGTAAACCGCTCGTGATCCCCCGTCGATTCGTTTCGAATGCTTTTTCTTTTTTCGTTTCTCGAGTCTCGCGCGCTTCGAGTTCTCTCGCGCGGCGCGTGTTGATCCGGTGCTAAAAAAACGTTCGGATCGTCCTCCAGGTGAACACGCGTCAGCAGACGGAGCGCGATCTGAAGAAGGAGAGGAGGAAGCTCGGGACCTTCGAGCAAATGTATCAGGTTGGTGCGCCGCTTGCTTTCGCTTTGCTCCGTCCGCTTTCGTTTCCTGGGGGCAACTATGAACGCGCGGGGCGTGGAATTGCGTTTTGAGCTGGTTTGGGGGGGTTGATCTCGGTCAACGTGCGCCCGAGGTAGTTGGAAGTCAACACGGCTTTCGCCGTTCGGTTTGGGAACGATTTGTGAGCGGAGGTTTGGTCTCGGTTGCGTGTCCATCTGTCGTTTGAGCTTGATTCCTGTTTGCTCGCTTGCTGTTTTAGGTGGCCAAGCAAGAGGGATGGGGGCGGCTGTATGGAGGCTTAATGCCGTCGCTCGCAGGCACGGCTGCGTCTCAGGTGAGCCATTGCGTTATTGTTCCTTAGTATCAAATAAGAGCTGCTCACGCCTTTGTTCAACTTTCCGTTCTCCTTGTATCTTTAAGTCTTTGTGAGGGACCTGGAGTTTTGTGAAATCGTTTTGACGGGAGGATTAGAATGGGTGGTTATGATTTCGAGGGGTTTTCTGTTGTTTCATGTGCATAGAAAAAAAAGGGAGGATGTGGGATCTTAGACTTAACTTGAGTGGTATAAGTGCAGTAAGATTAAATGTTCTTTCGTTGTCTCGTGATGAAAATACTGAATATTTGGCATTATGCCTGGATGTTTGGTCGCACAGCTCTCGCTGCTGCTATATTCTCATGAATTTGGCTGGGCATGTATCTAAAGTGGGCTGGGCCTGCTGAATCAGAACAGCGTCTATATGAGATTTTGATTGACAATGCTCTTGCTATGTGGTCCCATGAAAGTAAAGTTTTTGCCATTGCTTCATTCATTTTCTGTAGTCTCTTTGCCCACTTCATAGAGATCTTATGGTAAGTGTCATTGTTCTTAATAATCAATGGCAGTCTCCCGTGTTTAAGCAATAAGCCTTTGTGTTTGTGCCAAGTTGAAGTTCATTAGATCAGGACTTTGCAAACAAGCTTTCAGGTTCCTCTGTATGAGATAGGATCAACCCTGTTTAAGTGGGAAATGGAAAAGGCAAAAACTAAACAAGAAGATGAAGAAAATCCACCAAGTTGTATTTTGTTTTACCATATAATAGGATAGATGTGGATGTCTCTAATATATGCTGCTTATCTTGTTGGATTGGATTAGCAAGATGCCTTGAGCTGGGTTAACTAGGTTCTTTTTTATTTGAAAAAAAAAAAAAAAGCAATGAAAGAATATGGTAGCATATGCACAGTACCTGGGCTTCTAGACTTCATCTATTTTTTGAGTATAAGGCAACTCCTTCAAAGGATGTGATCAAGGAAATACCAGCTGTGTTGCAAAGTGTTTGCAGGCAGCAAGTAAAAAAAGAAAAAAATGGAAAGAAAAAGTACCGGTCCAAAACTGTACTCAGAAACTATTTAAAGTGGGCAAAATCTTAGACATCTTTTGAAAATCTATTTCATGTGAAACACTTTTTTTTTTTGTTAAGTTTTTTGATCTCTTATGTACCTGCAACTTTCATGCTACAGGGTGTTTACTATTATTTCTATCAAATATTCAGGAAGAAAGCAGAAATTGCTGCACTTGAACAGAGGAAGAAAGGGATGGGTGATGGAACAGTTGGGATGTTCTCATCACTCATGGTGGCTGCTTTATCTGGGTAATTTTTTTGTTCTCTACAATGCACATTCAGGGTGAACGCCATATATCTACCACATAGTCATTTTACCAAATCCTTTTTTTCCCCGCTGAAAATCATGATTGAGTTGTGAGAATACACATGTATGGTAGTGGGTGCTTGTTTGATACTTTGGCTGCTTTAATTGCTAAGATAGGTTTTTTCTGCTCCTATTTTAGTTCTCATTGCAGTATAATGTGCTAAGGAATCAGAGTTGTTATTTTCCCCATTCTTTTGGCCGTGATAATGGGGACTTTAAACGGAAATTTGAACATTTGTCATCTTCTGTTGTTCGGATCCCTAATCGGGTTTAGACCTGGCACTTCTCACTGATAATAGTCTACTTCTCGTTGATATTAGTCTACTTCTTGCTAGCTCTCTTTAATATATGCATTGAATTCGCTGTATATTCTTTATCATAATTAACTGGTTGGCTCCTCTTTGCAGGTGCATAAATGTCCTTCTAACAAACCCAATATGGGTAGTTGTAACCCGAATGCAGGTGAGTGGTTTGTCCAGATTAGCTCAAGGTTCCTTTGTGCTCAAAAGTAAAATGTTTGGGTCAAGTTTTCATATTATAATGCCTATCCAAGCTACCATCCTTTTCATCTTAATTTCCTGTGAAATCTTGTCTTACATACCTTTTAATTGGAAAATTCTTTTTCCATTTGATGGGTAATATGTTTGGCTATGAAGCCATTTGGTTTGTCAAATTGCTGTAATGATTCAGGGGACCATTGCATTGCACTGCTGGATATTTCAACAAGAGAGTGCTTTTTTTCTTCTTTTGTGCGTGTGTATGTGTTGTTGTTGTTTGTGATAAGGGGGTCGAAGGAGGGGATAGGGATTGTCTGAGGTAACTTTGAACTAATAGAAGTAAATGTTGCTTGTATTGTGCATATGAGTACAGACAAATGCTGCTTTGCAGTCCCTTTCTCAAACAACTTTTTGTGGACCTGCAGACTCACTCAAAAATCTCAAAGAAGTCTGAATTAGATACGGCTGCTCCAGATGATGCAATTCTGGCTGCTGTAGAGCCTCCTCCTTACGGAACTGGCCATGTGGTAGGTTCTTCTCCTTTTTGGCCTTAGAGGAATATTTCACTTAAAATTAGTACCCTCTCGTCTTCCCTTATTAACTTCTTTCAGTGTGGACGGTAGCACCTCATATGCTTTCTCTATCTTTAGAGCATGTATTAAATGCCAAAATTTAGCTGGTAGGAGCATCATGATCTTGTCTATCAAGCCAATCACCATGCGCCAAGGGTTGAATTTCCTTATTTCAATGCTTGGCACACAGTGATTCGGTTGGATGAAATGGAATGTCTACTCCAGAAGCAGCTAAATATCTTTTCCTGTGTGAATGTGGTCTTTGGAGTGTGTGCTTGTGCCCTTGCATGCGTATAAAATGTTCATATATTCAGTAATTTGACTTTGTATGGAGCAACCTAATGCACAGTGGCATTCTCATGATTGACTCTCTCCCCATTGGGCTCTATCTTGCCAAAAGATGATCTTATGTATAATTTAGAAGAACTAGTTGAACTCAACCTTTAATGCCACTTATGGCAGACTGAGTGATGAAGTGATTATGAGCTTCATTTTTAGTCTAGTTTATTCATCCATTGGTCCGGTTGAAAATCAGAGTAACCTTCCTTGCCCCTCTAATCCGTGTACTTAATTTAATGGTGGTATTCTGCATGAGCATGCTGTCCCATTGATGTGAATAACCCTAATATTATTGAATGCTGAGTGAGCTGAGAAGCATCTGAGCTTTTAGAGTTTTATGTTTACTATGAGGCAAATGGTTAATATAGTTTTGGTACCTGAAGAGAGCAAAATTAAGTTTTCATTGGCAATCTTTTTGAGAGACATATATTTCATGCGAGACCTAATAAGCAAGAGAATTACTGTTGAATTTGGGAATTTATTTATCTAGAAATAGAATTGGTGGTGTTTTACTGTCTGTATATGAATCTGACTTCCTTATCTGATGATTTGAGATTTATGTTATAATTTCTCTTCTGTTTACTCATCTTCTTCTGCCTATTAACATTGAACAGATTCAAGAAGTGTACGGTGAAGCTGGATTTTGGGGTTTCTGGAAAGGTGTATTCCCTACATTGATAATGGTATGAACGAGATGGCTTTTGTATTTGCAAAGGTGGTAATATTGATTTTTTCTCTCTGATATTTACAGGTAAGTAATCCTTCCATTCAGTTCATGCTGTATGAAACTATGTTAAAGAAGTTAAACAAGAGACGTGCGTTGAAGGGCAAGAGTGCACCAACTGCTCTGGAGGTGACTTTGATCTCCACTTTTTGCCAACTTAATGACTCATGAAAGAGTTGTGTTTCTTTGTATTGCCTTATTTCTGCAAGCACTCTCTCAGACCTGATTAATAAAAATTTCCTCTTGCCAGATCTTCCTCCTGGGAGCCCTGGCTAAGCTTGGTGCCACTGTCGTGACATATCCTCTTCTGGTTGTCAAGGTTAGTTACCTTGGCTTGTATAAAGACTGAATAACTGTGCATCTGAAGTTTCAAGCAGTTTATTGTTAGCTCATGAAACATTTTATGTTTCCAGACATGATTTGAGTTTGCTACTTTTTTCATTGGTTAAGCAGTTTAAGTAGCTATGTGTCCGCTTTTCTTTTTAACCACAATTAAGTATTGATGTTTCTATGATGTCTTTAAGAATCGTGGAGTCAGTCAAGGCTGAAAAGGAATAGCAATATTGAAAATGATTGGCTGGCTTTTATACACCGGAGGAAAATTTTGATTTTGGGTACAGGAAAATATGACTAGCAAACAGAAATTTAATAATTATGTAAGGAAGGCTGCTTGAAGATCAAGGGAGAAGTGAAACTTAGGAAAGCTAGTCTTCTTTTTCTGTTTTCTTTATAGCGATAAGCATGCTGATGAAGTTTATACACTGCAAAATCAATTCCAATTACCCTGTGTTAATTTCTTCAAAATATGAGGGAATAAAAGCCTGAAATTTCTGACCGTTTCATTTCCTCATAGATCTCCCTTGTCTATGCAGGCGAGGCTTCAAGCTAAACAGGCCACTACTGGAGACAAAAGGCATCATTATAAAGGTTATTACTGCGTTTTGCTGATGTTTCTCATACTATCCCATTCTTTAATGGGATTGCAAGCCAATACATATGCGTAATCCAGATATTGTAGTACATTTTATGATATATCTCAAGTATTGTAATGATACAATCTTGCCATGCCCGTCATTCTTGTTTTCTCCCCTCCCATTACATGCCATGTGTACTGATGCTGCACTTGTTCATTTCTTCAATACAGGCACATCAGATGCCATCTTGAAGATGATGCGCTATGAAGGCCTCTATGGTTTTTACAAAGGAATGAGTACTAAAATTGTTCAGAGCGTGCTTGCTGCAGCTGTGCTGTTCATGGTCAAGGAAGAACTTGTGAGGGGGGCTCGGTCCCTGCTAGCTGGAGATGGTGTTGATGCCTCGAGGTCGAAACCCCCATGACGGGAATCTCTCTCTCCCCGCCTCTCTGTGCCTTCCTTTGTTGCACCATTGCTCATTCTGCGACTCATTTAGGTAATTTATCAATTACACACGCGTAGGAGGGGGAATGCGGAAATAATCCGCGTCAAGGCAGGTCTTATTGTTTGTATTTCGCAAGATGCTAACGATTGATTCCCTATGCCGACAATCCGATTGTGGAATTTATGTGCGATTCCCCTTTTTTTCTCAGTATGGCTAGACAGACTTTACATTCACATTCTTTTTCCTGTTCTTTTTCTCGGTTTTCATTCCCATACGAACCTATTGATGTTCTGGGGTGGCGTACTGCGTGTTTTATTATACTCGAAGGGCGCTCGACACCCTCCCGAGTTCGTGTCGTGATTTGGGAAAGTGCCAATTAGAACTTTCAGGTGAATGCGATAAACCTCGGAAAAGAAAGACGAGCGAGGGGAACAAGATGGGAACATTCGATGCGCGCTGATTTCACTCCACCAACAACTACAATAGAAAAAAGGAGTAATCTCGGGGAGCGAATGGGGTCAGATACCCCGATAGTCCTACTCATAAATGATGGATGCTAGGTGCTACGCATATCGACCCATCTAGTGCTGTCGCTAACGTGTTACTATCCCGCTTGGAGAGATCTAACTAGTGTGTTGTGGAACGTGTTAAAACTACAACAGCTTAATATCGGATGAAACAGATTCTTAGCAATTATCACATATTAATGCTATTTTGAGTGGTGTTTATTAGTCAAATAGGACACTTTTTCATTGCTGTATACTATGTTAGCAAAGTTACATTACATGACAATCAATATAACTTGTCTTTAAAACGAGTTAAATATGGAAAGTCGAGGTATTAATTTAAGTTTAGGTACTCAGATTATAAAATAGACAAAAGTTCGGGTACTTAAATTATCAATACTCCTTACTTCTTGCTATCAAGACTCCCTACTTCTTCTTCTTCTTCTTTTGATATGTTATGCTTTAACTCTCAAATCACTTTTATACTTTTAGTTTGTTTCTTTGTAGAGCGTGAAAGTCAATCCTCAAGCTTTGAAACTAAATGTCCCAACCTCAGTCTTCCTTGAGAAATTGGAAAATCAAACTCTCCACCTCTTCCTTCCCATATGGAAAGGGTGGACCCTAGTGATTAGTACTCCTTATTTCAAAGAATGGAACTCATAGAATTCACAAGAGCCCACACAAGTGATGGAGTACATGATTTAATATGATGCAAAGCAAATGAACGTTACAAGGCTTGACATCCTACGAATACTCTTGAAAGGGAAATGTGCTTCTAGGAAGCAGACTTAGGTGGTGCATGGCTATTTTCGACTAATGTCGTAAATTTCGGGTTGAGTCTTGCAATGAGTTCAACCCTTGTGTTTAGTTGTAAAAAAAATTGGACTTTGGAATCTTGAATAGACTATAAAGTGAATTGTCCATTCTTTTTTGGGTAAATTATTTCTTGTCCCTCCACAAATCATAGGTAGGAAAATTACCAAATAAGTCATAAACTTATTGCACTATTACCAATTCAATCTAAACTTTTCAGTTTGACCAATTTAGTCATAAGCATATTATGTTTATGTTAATTCAGTTATAAACCTTTTAATTGTGTCAATTTAGTTCTAAACATTTTCAAGATTTATCAAATTAATATTTTTGATCAATTTTGATCAAAAACGCTCACAAAGTAGTCGTCACCCATCTTACGAGGTGTAATTAGTATTGATGTAAACAATTTTTAAATTTTTTATTCTTTTTTATTCTTTTATAATTTTTTTACTTGATCCTAGGCCATCAATCCTTGCTTGGCCTACGGGATGAGGGTCACTAACGATCGCTAGCCTAGGGTAATTAAAAAATAAAAATTAAAAAACACAAAATTAAAAAAAAAAAAATCCATATTAGTGTCAACTATCACATAAGATGCCTAGCACTGAGTAAATCACCACATCATCGATTTCAAGCTAAAATTAGTGGAAAAGACTAAATTGATAAATTATCAAAATATTTATAACTAAATGTGTACAAATATAATAAGTTTAATATTAATAAATTAAATTAAAAAGTTTAGAATTGAATCGGTTAAGACATCATAAGTTTAAGACCTTTTGTACAATTTCCCAATCGCATGCGACGGAGGTCCAAAAATAATTCCAACCAATTCATTTTCGACGAATAACAATCCCTTAAAAAGCCCAGCCTATCTTAATATATAGAGCGAAAAGACGAAAACAAAAGGGTGCCCATTTCGCATGCGTTATATAAAATCCTCATCGGACTTCAGAAACCCCACGCTGACCAGGGAAGAAGCGGTCCCGTGTACCGAGTAACCAAAACCCCTCCTCCTCCTCCCTTGCTCTCTCTGTTCGGACAAAGTAAGCGCTAGCCCTCGAAGATGCCGGAAACCACGCCGGAAGCCGCGAGCAAGAACGCGAAGAAGGCGAATCTCCTGGATCAGCACTCCATCAAGCACATTCTCGACGAGTCCGTGTCCGAGGTAACCGATCAATCGAGGCGTTCGCCAATTAATTGGGCCTTCCTCCGTCGTCCCTTTTCCCAGATCCGTTCGTTTTTAGTCGCTCGATTTCTTGGGCGCGATCGGTGATTCTCGTTGTCGTTGATGTGGTCTGATTTTGTTAAGATTGTGAAGAGCCGCGGGTACGCGGAGGACGTTCGGATGAGCAACGTGAGGCTGCTGATGGGGGCGGTCATCATCGTCATCGCCCTCTTCGCCCAGTTCTACAAGAAGAAGTTCCCCGAGAACCGGGACTTCTTGATCGCCTGCATCGGATTATATCCTTTCTTCTTCTTTTGTTCTTTCTCGCTCGTTTGACGTCCTCCGTGTGTTTGATTTCCGGGAAAGTGGACTGAATATTGCGGATTTGATGGAACTGCCGCTGTCTTTTTACGTGGAGAGGTGGAGTGTTTGCAAATTGAGTGTTTTGATTGGGGATTTTTTTGTGCTGCGCTGCAAGTTGGGATTTTTTGATGTATGATCTTTTTAGTTGCTTGTTCAGTAGATAAATGCGAAGGAGGGAAAGGCCATCGTGCTGATTTTCCTCATTTTCTGCCTTCGTTTTTGTGGGAAAAGTTGACCGTTCTGTTTTCTTTCTTTCTGAATTGGACGAGGGCTTATAGATTGCAATGCCTGAGTGGAGGGTATGAAAGGAGATGCTCTTCAAAGTCAGGAATGAAGAGGGATTTTTTTCATTGAAATTGTCACATTTTATTTCATTTAGAGTTCGTGATCCTTAATTCTGGCACGTATATAGTTTTCAATGGTATACTGCAGCTGCTCATATACACCAAGGAGAAGAATGCCATTATGTTCACCTATGCCCCTGTGGTGAGTTTACTTGTTTCATAGAATGGATGACTTCTTATACACCGATGTCGCGGACATTCTACCTTATTCTACTTCTTTTTGTTTTTCACCCTACTGTGCTGTGATGTTATTAGTTGACCATGTTTTAAGTTATGAGTTTTATATTGTGGTTCTTGCATGTGCTTGTCTATTTTCATCTATGTTAGCCATTGGCAAATTTGAAACCTTGTGTGCATATTTTGGGTTGTGTCTTGAATGTCAGATGCAGTATTTGACCTTAAGATGTTGAAAAATCTAATTTCAAATAAATATGAAGATATTTACCCTCAGCAGCAGATCTAGTACTCCTTTTTTTCTTGTGAGTGTGGATACACAGTGTATCCAGGGTTGTCTTGTTACTGTTAACTCTCTAGATTCTTGAAGAAGCTTGTTGGTAATGATGGATGAGAATTGGAACTTTTTTGGTTTGAGTATTTGAAAGGCAGGTTGTGAAGCTTTTCAAGTTCAAATTATTTGTTTGTTTGTTTTTTTTTTTTTTTGGGGGGGGGTGTGGGGGGAGGGGAGTGCTTTGGCCCTGATGTATCTTTCCTTCTTTCTTAACAGAAAGATCTCTCGAATTTTTCAATGAAGATTATTTAGGTCCATAATTTTATTAGCTAGCATTCAAACCTGTGCTATGTATGAGGGAGAAACTTAATTAATGTTATGACTCAAAATGTTTTTATGAAATCTTGTTCATATTTCAACCCTTTCATGCTTTTTAATTATTTAAATTCTAGTTTTACTGAACTTCTGAAAAATTAAATGTATGTTTTGGGATGTGCTTCTTCTTGGCATATAGCTTTTTGAATTATTGAGTTGTATTCTATATTTGCTTTTACATTTCTGTAAACTTTTGAAATTGTTGTTGATGGAAAGCTCGTTTGGAATTGTGTAAACTTCTATTCCCTCCTTACTGTGTCTGATTCTAGAATATAGATCATATAATTTACAGCATTTCTGTGTTTCCTGTTTCATGAAAATGTGGGGATTACAGACTCATAGTATGGTAATTATCATTTGAAAGGAATGTTGTAGGGGCAGATCTCTTTGAAATATGAGCTCCTCAGCCAGGCTTGGTCAAAAGAACTGAGCAAGTCAAAATATTAGTAGTAAACTCTGATTTGTATTTCTTCATAGAGCAAAAGACTCCATTTAACTTAGGTTAATCTCGGCAAGAAGCAGGCATTTCACCTGGAAATGAGTATTGATACTAGGTATCATCCTTTACCTCTCAATGAAGGATTCGAGTACCTTCTCGTGATTTGGGCTTTCTAGATACCCCCGACCAATTCTCGCATGTACCCTTTTTTACTTTTCATGATAGATTGGATGTTTCTGCACCTCTACCTCCTATATCACTAAGTGGTCATTGAGGGGCCTTAGCTGGTGACACTATTGATGGACATATGGACCTTTGTCATTTCACTCATATGTATCCCTCCTTTTCTTTACATATGCAAAGTCAGGAAAACCCATCTTCATGTCTTGGCTGATGGAAGTCTGGTTTGACCTGGTGATTACTTTAAGATTCTTGCTTTTGCTATGGCAGGCAATTTTCTGCACATATCTGATGACATAGTAAATTCGACCTCCATTTCCTTAATTCTATCTTGAAATTTTTTGCATTTGGCTATCCATTCTCAGTATTCATATATTGTGGTTGTTGATCTTGATCATTGCTACTTGCGTCTTTCTTTTTGGTGAGTTGTAGAGATGAAATATTTCTTCTATGCCTATAGTGTTCCGTGGTTATCTTTAAATTAGAGTCATGTCTTCTTTTGTATCTCAATTTGCTAATCCACTTTTCTTTTTGGGTAATCATATACGAGATAGTTTATCAGAACATCATTCATTTTTTTTGAAATTGTTTGAGTAATATGTGAAATGGGCATTGCCTCTTTAGATGGCGCTAGAGTTTGAATGGACGTAATAGAATTTGCTGCAAACTATGTCATGTATTTTCCAATCCATGGAGCGTTGGCTTGTCTGGCTTAATTTGAAGTTTCATTTTGTTGTAGACATCATTATCAGAGTTTTGGTGTCCCTGACTTATTTAAACTTAAGGTTCTCTTTTATTTGATGCATCAGCTGGAATATTCTGTCTCCTTTTATGCTTGGCCTTGTGAGTTGTGAACTTAGCCAGAATAAACTGAAAACTTTATATCCCCAGATTATCCATTCAGTACTTTGCGACAGGGGATTATCTGAGGCAAAGTATCGTTTTCTTTTATTCCATGCAGGGCTCCTTTAACAGCACTGGACTGGTGGTGTCTTCAAAATTACCAAGATTCTCCGACTTGTACACACTTACCATAGCAAGTGCAGACCCAAAGTCAATTGCAGCAAACAAGCCAGTGGAATTAACCAAGAGCGTCACTCAGTGGTCTCTCTCTCTCTCTCTCAGACATACATGCTCACGCACACCTGTATTCACAAAGCCCCTCTCACGCACTCTCTCATTTTATTGGATCCTGGAGACAGTGCTTGCTGATGGGTGTACACTAACCATCCCTTGCATATCCACACTCAATATTGCTTTTGCTTTCATGGTATTCCTGGATCAGATATATTTCGTGGCTGATTTTCTAGTTTTCTTAATGCTTCAGGTTTACCAAGGACGGGATTCTGGTGGAGGGTCTCTTCTCGAAAGATGTTGACGCACTAATAAACGAGTACAACAAAGAGCCGAAGAAGAGCAAATGATTTGTAGGCTTGTAGCTTATCACCTTATTTCAACAGGAGATCACTTAGACAGGAATTTGATTACTCGATTGTTCTGAATCGAACACAAATGTTCACTTACAGAATGATTGACTTCTGACTTTTTTTGGAGCAAAGTGAAGTGGATTTTAACTTTTCAGCTGCAGTGTTTGCATGCCAGGCATTCACCAGCTTGTGAAAACCTGTGCATCATGTGTGGGCTGGCGCTGCACCTTAGTCTGATGCATTCATTTATGTCGACTGCATTGATGGACACCATCACATACATATATCACGATCATCTAGATGCTGCCTGGATTGCGCCTTGTGCTGCATTTGCCCAAATGTCTCCAAGATCTCTTGAGATGGGCTTTTTCTGCGTTGGTTTGTGTTTCTATAATCTGTGTTACTGATTGAAAGGTCATGTTGACGGTCATTTTGATCTGATCTGGTGATGGGTTCACTGATATTCTTTATTTTGTATGTTGCCCTTTCTACGATGCTGCCATGACCAGAAAATCACTCTCCACGATTGTGGAGTCTCGATGGATTAGCTAAACAGCCCTTTCGCCACTTCCGGACTTCCCCCCGTCACGGTGCAAACCGATGGTCATCTTGACACAGAAGCAGGGCGACGAGCAATGACAAGAAATGTGCGCCGTGGTGGAAAAATATGGGTACGTATATTTCCAGACAAACCAGTTACGGTAAGACATATGGAAACACGTATGGGTTCAGGTAAAGGATCTCCTGAATATTGGGTAGTTATTGTTAAACCAGGTTGAATACTTTATGAATACTTTATGAAATGGGCATAGTAGCAGAAAATATGGCCAGAAAGGCTATTTTAATAGCGGCATCCAAAATGTCTATATGAACTCAATTTATTATTTCGGGATAGGAACGTAGAACCAAAGAAAAGAAGTCTTGGGGATAAAAAAAAATTGCAGGTTTCTTTTTGACAAACAATATTTCTTTTTTTTCTTTTTTTACTTCACCCTTTGCATTAACATTGAAAGAACAGATTAAAAAATGATATGATTCAACCTCAAAGCCATTTGAATGTAGTGGATAACAACGGGGCTTAAGAATTAATGTGTACTAGAATCATAGGAGCTAGTAATCACCGATATGCTCATATCGGTGACATTATTATTGCTGTGATCAAGGAAGCATCACCAAACACACCTTTGGAAAGATCAGAGGTGATTAGAGTTATATGTACTTGTAAAGAACTTAAATGTGACAATGGTATGATAATACGATATGATGATAATGTTGCAGTTGTGATTGATCAAGAAGGAAATCCAAAAGGAACTCAAGTTTTTGGTGCGATTGCTTGAGAATTGAGACAGTTAAATTTCACTAAAATAGTTTTATTAGCACGTGAGGTTTATAAGATGAGATCATATGTAATATAATTATATTATACGTATTTGAATGGAATAGAGTAATTAGTGGATTAGGTTGTATGGGACGCATATCCATTTATTTAATAACAAAAATATAAAAAAATATAAAATAAATAAAAAATAGAATGGTGATTATATAAAAAATGAGAGGCAACCAAAATTTTAGTTTATCATGGGTAGGGACACTATTGCTGACATAATAACCTCTATATGAAATGTTGACATGAATAGAAAATGGACGATTCAAATAGCATCCACTAACATCACGAAAAACATTATTAAAATACTTTTAAGAGAAGGTTTTATAAAAAAATGTGAGGAAGCATTAGGAAAACAACAAATATTTTTCGGTTTTAACCCTATGACATAGAAGGAATAGAAAAGGACTCTATCGAACTATTTTAAATTTAAAACGTATCAGTAGGCCTAACCTACGAATCTATTCAAACTATTAACTAATTCCTAGAATTTTAGGTGGGATGGGGATTGTAATTCTTCCTACTTCTCAAGGTATAATGACAGACCGAGAGTGTACATGATCCTTTGCGCACGATTGGCTACCAGATAGATTGGATTGATCCTTGTCATTTTGATAACCCTCGTGAGATTATCCTAGTGTTTCCATCTCGTACTCTTCTCGGGCAGCTTTGACGAAAATTGCTTAATTCCAAACTGCCGTTACCAACGACCAGGCCTGAAGAAGAAGAAGTTGGGCCCGTCCAGGCCCACCCGAATCGTGCCTCGAGCCTCGAGCCTCGTTCGGATCCGATCGAGAGATCGCCCACCCCGGTTCACGAATCTCCTCTGAACCGATCGACCGACGAAACGGTCCGGTCGGCAAGGGGCCCTGATGTCAGCATTTACTAAGGGCAACAACATCCATCACCGTCCGGGTCGGTCCCGGTGAACAGATATTTTTTGCTCAGTTCCCAAAGCTGGGCCCCGCGTCTGTCGATTTCGGGACAGCGACGTTGGGCCCCCACGTGGACCCCTCCCCTCCCCGGGACCCACACCGACTTCACCCATCCTCGTAATTTAGTCACCTCGGAATTTCCATACATCTACCCGGCCGGAAAGAGAAAACCATAAAAAAATGGATTCCTCCTTTTTCTCACCCCATTTTTCTGTACTTTTTCTTTGTCCTGTTGTTGCCGCCCTATCCACCCACGCCACAAACAGAGGCACTCCCTCTCTCCATTTTTCTTTTCTTAAATTGACGACGCTTCTCCGCTACACGTGACAAAGGTAGAAAAAATGGAGCACATTAAGTATAGGTTAGGTCTCCTACGATATGGATTTTTTTTTTTAATATTTTGTCAAGAACATCAACTTTCGATTAGTATTCAAATCTAATTCCCATTTAGAGACGCCATTAAAAATCTGTTTTATTCCACCAACTTAACGAGGGTCGAATTTCGAATCAATTAGAGTCGCTACAAGCAATTCTATGAGATGAAAAAAATGCTCAGGCTAGAATTAAGACCTAATCCGATCTTTCTCTATATTTTTTCATGAGACAAGAAAAAGTTCGAATTACTATTAAAATCTAAACTAAAGTCAATATGTTTATATGAGACAAAGTCAATGTTTTTTAAGGAGTTGGACCTTGAAATACAATATCTCGATGTTTTGCAATTTTTCAAATGTGGACTAAGAAATGATTCAGTTGACAAGTTAAAATTATATTAAATAAGTAAGCTGAACTAACGTCATGACTCACAAGAGTACTTATTTAACGTGGATTAACATGTCTCTATTAATAAAAAAGGGAGTTACTTGTTACAATCTATGAAATATATTAATAAATTCTATTAATAATGATTCGTTATCCCTTCAAGTATATATATGTATTATGTCAATTTTTCATAAGAGGTGACTAATAAAAATTTCGAAAACGAGTCAACGGTTCCCGAATAGGAATAATCGGGAACCGAACCACCCCGTGGAAACTAATCAACAGAATCCCATAATCATCCGCTAAAATCTAATTGGCGGATGGGCCCGTGCTGAGTCAGCACAACGCTCGAACGACGGTTTCACGTGGGACCCAGGCACAGACCAAAACAAAACGAAGACCGGGCCCCACCTCCCCAAGGGCGAGCTGACGTGGAGGCACGCAATCATGCCCTGGATCTCAAACCAACTCAAAACTAATCCCCCATTCCATAAACCGCCTCTCGCGTCCGTCCGATCTTTTATTTATTTTTTTCCCCCCCCCCCCCCCCCCCCCCCCGATTTCCTTTTTTGCCGTTTCTTTAAAATATAAATTCGTGCCTCTGGTTTTGGCGTGTATTTATATAAATCGATCTCCTCTGTTTCCCTCACGACCTTTCATTTTTGCTTGCGCTATCGCCAGGAAGGAAATCGAAGCCCTCGAATATTCCCTTCCCCCCTCTCCACATTATTCCCTCTCTCAATCCCTCTCTCGCCGGCGATTCTCGCCGTCGCCGACCTCGGAATCCGCGTTCCTCCGATCCGCCGCCGAGCCGCCGCCGCCGCGAGGATCTTCGGCCGGTGCCGCGTGAATCCTCGGCGGAGCACATCGTGATTCGCCGCCATGGCCAGCTCCGGGGATAGAGAAAGCGACGAGAACCGCCGAGCGCAGCCGGGCCGCGAGGGGCTCGGCGAGTCGTCGCCGATGGATGCGTCCTCCTCGGCGGAGTCCCGGCCGGGCTCGGGGGCGTCGCGGAGCGGGGCCGGCGAGGAGATTGGTGTGGCGGAGCGGCTGGCGGACGTTTTCGCCGGGGACGGCGACGGAGATCTGCTGATGCAGCGAAGCGGTCGGGAGGATAGGGTCTTGCAGTGGCTGCAGGCGCTCGATATGCAAGTGATGGGCGCCTGTCGCGCGGATGAGAGATTGAAGCCGCTGTTGAAGTCGACCGGAACGAGCAGCGCGGCTGAGGATCGGTTGTTGGCTCACCTCAGTCAGGTACTTGTTGTTTCGATCGGGATTTAGAGCCTATCTGGCTCGTAGTGTTAGGGTTTTTGCTTATTTTGATGCTGAGGATTAATTTCGAGTTAATCGTGGCCTATATAGAATGTATGGCTGTATTTTGATGGCTGTATTTCGATAATAGGAGTCTCTTTTCAATTTGGTTTAGAGATCCTTATGAGATAGTGGATGAGTGCATCGTAATTGAGATGATGTGGTTAATTTGTTCGTGTTATCGCTTGATTTTGGCTCATCGGTTTGCTTTTGTTTTTCCCTAATCATCAGCACTTTGAGCCTGCGGAAGTTGGAATCCTGGCCAGATGCTTCTGCATGCCACTTGTTTCAATTCGAGTTGGCAAGATAAACAAGCAAGGGACTCTTCTTCGCCCCACCTCGACAAGGTAAATGAGGTCCCGATCTTTATTGTTTTTCGGATTATTGTATGTGAGTTGTCTGTTGGCTTGTGAGCAGCTAACTTTGGTTTCTGCTGATGAGTTGCCAATGTTTTCCAGTAGTATAGATAGTTCAGCTGCCGACCAATTTTTCCAGCGGTGCTCATTGGTTTGCTATTGGAATTTTGTATGTCATCATGTGGTTTTTCCTTTTCATTTCTCAGTTCCTTTATGGATGCCTAGTACCTCTGGAAGTCTAACAAGATTAGAATTGGTTTTATTAGGAGTTGATGTTTATGTTCTGATGCTATTGCATATAAGTGCTGTGTTTTCCCTCTTGTATCCTAATCCCTTCATGTGGGATGTAGTTCTCATAAGCTTTTGTTTTGAAGTGAGTGCGTATTGTGTGTTTTGATTGAGCATCGGTTAGTTTTGTGTTGTGATAACCTTTCTTCTGATGATTTTTATAGAATTGTTTAACAAGGAGTGTGTTTGCTGTTTTTATGTTCCTATTGTTCCTTATCTTCATTATTTGGAATTTGGTAGTTTGTCCTGCCAGTTTATGCGGTGGAGTTCTGTCTTTTGGTTTCTATTATAGCTAGCTATGTAATGCTAATTGTGGGCAGCTTATCAGGAGATCATGTTGTCAGACTTCTTTGCAGGCAGCTGGTTTAAAATATTGTAGATGAAAGTATGTGACACGTGTTGATATACCAGTAAGTTTGTGTAAAGCAAACCTCAGATATTGGACCATAACAGTTTTTGCCTTTTCTGATGTGGTTCTCTGCTTTATACAATTTTTTTTTTTTTTTTTTGGATACATATGGATATAGATATTGGCGGCAGGAATATTGGCTGATAGACTGTAGTTTATGTGTACCCAACTATGCTTTCTCCACAACGAAAAATTTACCCTCTTGACAATTATGTCATAGCATCAGAGTCTTCGAATTGAGGAGTTCTTGAATGTTGTTTGCTAGAATATATTCCAAGAAATGATGGAGAATACTTGAATAATATCAACATTGCGTATGGTCCATGATATCACTGAAAATAATCTTAAGTTGAGGATTGATGTTGTCGCTTCTTGTTGGTAACCATGTTCATCCTCCCCAATAAATATGTCTTTTGACTTGTAGGTGATGTGGGCGTATCTTATTATGATCTCTGAATTAAAGGGGAGTCAAGGTAGTTTCATGCTCCTATATTATAGTGTCGACTGTTGCTTTTTGAATGTATATAGGATCTGAATTCCACAAATATAAAATGATAGTGACTATTTCTGTTCTTATGCTTGTCATTTAGGTAGGTCTCATGATATTGCAACTCTGATCTCACCAAGTTCTCTTCAGTCAATTTGTTGTCATTGCGTGTGTTTGACAATTAAAAGTTATATGCGCTGATTTTTTATATTACCCTTGTAATCTGTCACGATTACCTCTCCATTTCCTTGAACATTGATGGTGCTTGCTGTTTATATCTGTCTCACCGCATGGTGCTCATCCCCAGAATTGCTTGGTCTTTCCGGATATTGTTAGAATTTCTGGAGTTATTTTGGATGTTTAAAAGTTATGCAAATGAAATACCTTTTGTAAGATGTCCTGGAATCAAAATCATAGGTGCAGCCAGAATTAGCATGTACAGACTAGGTTGCAGTTAGAAAGCTACATGATGGATTCTTTTTTAGGTAACGTTACCTGAGAAATTTAGCCAAAATCTTGAGATATGCAGCAAAAGTGAAAAAATTAAAGAAGATCTTGAGCTAAATCCATGATGTATGTGACGGGCGATAAATAATCCCATTTAGTGTTTTTGAAGGAGATTTGTTTATTAGTCGTTAACACATTGCTATAGTGATCTTTGTTTCACTAGCTTAGCTAATTTCTCACCTGTCTCAGAGAAACTGACAGTTTTGTGTCTTGGTTGTATGTCCGTTAAATTTCTTTTTTTCTTTTTTTTTTTTTTAATGTTTTCACCTGGAAAAAAATGAATAGTCCGGCAAGTGCAATAAAGGTTATAATGGAAAAAAACTGACAGCTCATGTGAATGCATGTTGCATTTCATATTCAAATCAAATTGAAGAGTTATAATGGTTCGTCATAAGATGAGTTTTCCTCACTTAAAATTGTACTTTCGTAAATGGGGTGGATTCTTTTTTCATGGAAATATACCAATTTTTCCGCATCCATGCGTTTTTCCATCAATATTGTCCCCTGTAAATTTATCTAGCCGGACTGTTTCTGAGAATCCATTTCCTGTTTCGTTCTTTCATTGACACAGGGGGAACTTAAATCTGAGTCTTCTGCCAAAATCTGATTTGCGCTTGTCATTTGTTGGGGACAATGGTCAGACAGAGAGGCTGGTTACTTTCAGGAGCTCCAGTGAATCTTCTTTCGTTGTAATTGAGGAAATATCTGAAGATGCTTCGGGTAGATCATTTGTTCTCAAAGTTCTGGATGGAAATGCATTTTACTTTTGGTGCTCAGAGAAATCAAAGCTCTTGGGAACTGAATTGCTTAGAAAGGTAAGGTTTCCATTTAATTATTGTGGGTACGCTCAATTTATGTGTTGACAAAAGGCAGGAAAGTGCAAGTGAAAGATGTTTGAACTTAAAGAGTGATTAGCTGTGGGGCATTTGTAAATGCTTTATTGAGGAATAGCCGTTACCTTTTAGTATTGTTGACACTAAAATAAGTGGAAAAACCCATCCTGTCGTATGGGGGTTGTGTAGCGCCTAAATGAAAAGGTTGAATCATTTCAAGTTTCTGTGGGATGTCAATTTTCAACTGTTATAGTTTCTTTGAAAAATTGGATGCTTATCATATATGTATTTCCTTGTTTTGCAATCGCAGATGAGGGATTTACTCAATCAGAGACCTACTGTTGCTGAGTTGACTGGAATTGATGGGTCACGTCTTGAGTGCTTTGCAATTCACCTTCGAGCATATCTAATGGGATCGGTTGTACGTAAAAGCCAAGCTAGCTCTTCAGGCATCCCAATGCTATCAGATGGTATTGGGACTGATGTTCCCAATGCAAGCGAAAATACACAATCGTTTACTTCATCTAAATCCCTTCGCCCCCCCTATGCCAGCAGTCAAATAGTAAAAGCTAATTCATGCCATCAAGGCCTCAGTCCCAGAGCAAGTTCGTTCAAAGAAGGTCTTGTCAGAAACTTGACCACAAGGAGCACGAGGGAGAAGTTGAGGAAGCTTGGGGAAAATCACTTCGCAGCAGTTGACAACTTGTCAGCTGCTTTACCAATGGTTGCTGATACTTTCAATTCAAGTTCTTCCAACATCTTTCAAACTCAAGATTCACTGGAGAATAATTCCCTCACTCCTTCCGATGTCCTGGAATCACTAGGGAAATTGACATTCCCACCCTGTTTAAGCACATCGTCTCAAGTCCCTTCTTTATGTCAACCCATTTTCTCCCCATACTACTGTCTGTGCCCTCCCGGGGCATCGACCCTGGAACACCCAGATCCACCTCCTGAACGTGCTTCTGCTTCAGATGGATTTTTGGTTCCATCTTTATCTTCTTTTCTACCTCCTGTACCCTCCAGTCTATTGATGGCGACACCACCTTTAAACTTGGGAGACCTTCCTCCGCTAGATTTTCCAACTATTCTTCCAGACCCGTTGGCCTGTCTACCAAAGCCTAGTTCCCAACAAATTCCGACCTTTACACCTTTGATGTGCGATTCGATTGTTCA
This sequence comes from Eucalyptus victrix, assembly GCA_016097545.1. Taxonomy (NCBI): domain Eukaryota; kingdom Viridiplantae; phylum Streptophyta; class Magnoliopsida; order Myrtales; family Myrtaceae; genus Eucalyptus; species Eucalyptus victrix. The sequence goes on along the minus strand of CM027841.1, from coordinate 48,348,524 downwards.
TGTTCCAGTCATTGATTTCTGCTCCGCAGGACAAGGTTACCTGGTGAGCGCGGGGCCCACTGTCACGACTGCCATTGGGCCCCTGAACCCAGTGGTTGAAGAGGGTGCGAGAGAAACTCTGCGCCTTCTGATTAGTGGTTCAAGCCCCACGGTTACTCAGTCGATTAGCATGCTGCCTGTTGTACTGAGTGGCGCTGATGAGAAGCAAAGTGCAGTCGTTGCTGGAAGCAGGGGTCTGTACAGCGGGATAAGGGATGTTGACGCTTTTTCGAGCAGAGGTCTTGCTTCCATGGGATTGTTCTCCCTGTCCGGTAGATCTGCAGTGGAGAGTGCGGTGAAGAGTTGTGATATCGTCAGCGGTTTAGATGTTCAGCTGAATGGATCTAGCAGCCTCGGCGAATCAAACGCAGATGTTGATGGTTCCCTTTCTGAGGATGCCGGGAAAGCAGATTGAGGATGTTCAATGTGTCAGATGTGTCAGTCGTCGATTCGTTTCTGTTAAGTAGGGAAGTGTAGATATATGCAGCAGGTTTTTCCGTATTTTAATCGAAATAAGTTCCCCCAAATTGGGGCTTTTGCTGCCTTTGACGCTCTGTTTTCGCCTCTGTAGTTGGTATCTTAAAATGTGGACGTTAAGGGCTGCTTTTGTTGTCTTGATAGCTGTAAATGGATATCGAGTTTGTTTTGCTTTTATAGCCCCCCCCAATCTCCGTTATATCTGGTGTGCATGTTTGTCCGAACGGGTTACGTGCGAACGGTATCCCTGCGCAGTTCAACAATAATCTTCTCTAAACGTGGACTGGGGACCAATACATAAAAGCCCGTCTCACGGTTCTTGGAATTAATTCGGTATGCGGTCATCGAAATTCTTTTATCAAGGTTAATCGCGGGAAAACCACAATTATTGCGCTTCAATTTACAGTATTTGCACCACCGTGGGTCTATCCAGACGACTCCTTCAAGGCCCCCTCCCCGACTCTAGCATAACCCCAGAACAACCGCGACTCCAGCGCAGCACGAGCGGGGATCTTGACGACAACAAACCCCCGTCCTCATTTTCGTCCCTTGCCTTAAAAGGGAGGCAAGGCGGGGATTATGTTAACGAGAATCTCGAGGGACAAAGGCATTATTGTCGTTCCAGAGTTTTGCTCCTCCTTCCTAGGCCACGTTATGGCAGCTCGACGTGAGTAATGAATATTATCTAAAACAGCCTAGCGCCCCTATCATCCGTCCCATAGGCAACTGATCTAAGAGCGCGCCCCGCAACAAATCTAGATGCCGCTCTAATCTCCCCCCCTACTCACCAGATCCTACTCAATTCGGATAGGATTTTCCGCAAATGGGCCCCCGTACCCATCTCCTCAACCCCACCTTTAACAGAAAAAAATAAAATAATTAAATAAATAATGATGAAAAACTTACGTGCCCACTATTTTTTTATGCAGTCCTCTAGCTCATCCCACATTGGCAGACCGCATCGAGTAGCTAACAGAAAAAAACCTCAATCGAAGGTTGAAAGAAGGGCCAAAAAACAGCCTTGTTTTGTGCGCATTATTGCTACACATCAGGGCAACAGCTAGTGGACGTGGTGAGTGACCGCCTTATTGTCAAAAGAGAGATGAGGACGTAGCACCAGCACGCAATCGTACACGTAGATTCTTAACTTTAAATTCCTCCCCCAACCCCAACCCCGCCCCCAACTTGGCATTAGGATATTTGCCCATTTGCTGCTCTGGCCTCGAGTCACCGGATGCTCTCTCGCTCTCGCTTTTGGCCCCAACAGCGACCGCTCCCCGGCTCCTGTGGATGTGAGGCGCAATGATCTTATCTTGACCCGTGAGCGAGACGGAGTCAAATTCGCAGCTGCCGGATCCCACACGTCATCCGCCGGTTTCAGATCGGTCCGAGCTTGCAGGCAGGGCCCGCTGTTCGGGATCGCTAGCCAAGGGCCGCCCCCCCGTGCCATCACGCGGCGCAGCGCGATGGCGATGGGCGAGTTGAATATGCATTTGTGCATCCTCTTTTTTTGACTTTCTACTTGTTAGGGTTCAGATTTTTCACCTCCCATGTTGCAGTCGTATTTTAAAGTGTAAGGCGCGGTGCACGAGCCCTGAAAATTAAACTTCCCTATCGAATAAGGCACGACTAGGAGGAGATATCGATCCTGGCATGGGATGTGCACTAAATCTGCTAGATCTGCATCATATATATAATATAATATAATATATATATATATATATATATATATATATAGTACTGAGTCAGTATCATATATATATATATATATATGTATATATAAATATGTACGAATGACATTTGCGGTTGACCTTGCAAGCCCACCTGCCCCGGAAAATCTCGATCGCATAGACACCATTTCTATATTAACCGATTCCTTTCCGTTTGAGGAACCAAAGATGATACTCCACTTCTACGTCGCTTAGAAATTTACGAGATATGATTCTTCTTGTCCATCTCAATTCGCCCCCGCCACGAATCCTTGTTCCCCTTTAAAAATAAAAAAAAACTTAAGTGCTCTCGAGACATTGCATGCTATCTCCATTTGATTAGTCACGGAGTATCAAGTCATACAGACTTTGTTGCTCATTCTCAAAGCAAAAAAGAAAAACCTAAATAGAACTTTATTTAGATTTTTTTTTTTGGCTCGAGTTTCATATTTTTTCATGTATATCTTGAAAGATTTATTGAGAGATGCACCAATCAATGACCCAAAAGGAAACAATTTATTAACATTTTCGAGTTTCCAATCGACAATATTCTCTTGATGAGACCGTGAACTTCGTGTCCGTGTCATCATTTCATTTGTCAAGTGATGAGCAGTTTTCGAGAATCGGACATGGCGGCTATACTACACTTACAGGAAATCGAATCCACGGGCCAAAAAAAAAAATGAATAAAATGTTTAAGAGCACGATGATCAATCGTCCAAAAAGAAGCATTGGCATCTCCAAATAGTTTTTCAGGTGATGAGTCCTATCTAATTCCTTTTTTGACTTTCGTTTCATTTTTCTCCATGTATATCTCAAAAACAAAACTGAGAAATGCACCTATCAATTATCTAAAAGGGCACGGCTTTTAAACTTTTTTCGAGTTTCCAATCGACAATATTCTCTCGACGAGACTATGAACTCGTTATGTCGGTGTTATCATTTCACTTATCGGGTGACGAGCGGTTTTTGAGAATCCGACGTGGCGGCTATGCGGCATTCACAAGAAACCGAATCCGTGGAAAGAAAAACCGAATAAAACGTGTGAGGGTACGATTATCACAGGCCAATGAAGCATCATCATATGTTCAAATGGTTTACAGGTGATGAGTCCCATCTGATTCCTGTGGGTGGTGGTGGTGGTGGTCGTCGTCGTCGTCGATGGATCATGGAGATGCATTCGTACACAGGGCAGTTCCCTCTCTCTCTCTCTCCGGCTTCTGGCAATAGCAAAATAGCAATCGTACACAGGGCAGTTCTCTCTCTCTCTCTCCGGCTTCTGGCAATAGCAATAGCAAAGATGCAATGGAGGGAGCTTTGACTTTCAACGGACGGTGATTGGATTTTACAGCTGTCGAACATGATTTTTTTCCTAGTCGCTTTGGTCCGTGGAAAAAGCTTTCCCTGCCCACGATGATGCTGTCCACGTCCATCCGTCCATCCAATGTCCCCAGTAATTTTCCATGACGCACTGCAGAATTGGCCCTCGCCGGAATCTCATTCTCATCAGGAGAGTATCTGGCGCCACCCCCTTGGTCCTTGGCACCCCCCAAAAAAAAAAAAAATCTGTCCTTTTCCCTTTTCTTCTATTTCTCCTTTTTGTAGAGGGAGTTGTATTCAATAAGCTGGCCGTATGTTTGAAAGCTTGTAAACTCTTCCAAAAGATTTTCTTCCGAAGAATTTTGATACGCGCACGGGTTAGATGCAATGAATTCCACATTTGGACCCATGAAATATAAGAGTCGGGATACATTGGACCTATGCGTGCGCGTATGCTCGTGCACCTTAGAATGTTTCTGTCACTTCAATCTTAACGAGGCATCATAGGTCCGCAATTCCGTCTTTATTTTTTTTATTTTTTTTTCATCAAAAGCGAGCCGGCAAGCACTGTAGCTAAACTGGTACGAACCCTGTGACCTCGCGATCGAAAGATACCGAGTCATCGATCCGGACAACCCATCATGGTTTCCACGAATTCATTTCCCATGTTGAAGATGCAGCGTCGTCCTATTGACGATCAAAACTTTCTCACACGTTCAACCGTCGCCGGTATCGTGGAATGAATGAGGACGCGGTTCCGGATGGAGAATCATGTGTCAAATCATCGCGCCCACCTTTTTGTGTTTTATCCGTTTACCAGCTTTCGCGCAAACCACGACTCGAAACGCCAAGAAAGCAAAAAAGTCCCACGAATTCGATGTCCCTCGAAGCTCTAGGAAATAAAGAAGAGAAAACGGAGTCCATCTAGAAAATCGAAGCATGAGAAATCGTGGTCGGATTTCGACGCGCCGAGGAAACCGAAAACAAGAAACAACAAAAGAGATGAGAGGAAGCGAGGGAGTGACACTTTTAGGACCGTTAAAAAGCAGAGGAGATAGAGAGACACGAAAATGAACAAAATAAATCCAATCATGAGGCGACACCACCACCACCAACTACCATCCCACACCGCACAGTCCCAACATTCGTCACAACAATAATAATAATAATGATAAAATTTCCTTAATTAATCAAATAATTCTAATTAATTGATTGGTGATTTTAATAATTTGCAAAAGAGAGCTTTCCTTCACTTGCCCTTCCTCCTCCTCCCTTCCTTTCCTTCCCTTCCCTTCTCCCGAGTCCAACTAAAATGTGACGTTGATTGGGGGCTTTTGCTCCCCTCAAATCCGGTGCCTCCCTTTTGTCGTTTCCTCCTCTGCCTTTCTTACATCCCCCACCACCCATTAACATATTAATAATCATCATCAATTAACAACGTTAACCCCAAAAAAAAAAAAAAGAAAAAAAAAAACAACAAATTCCAAATTTTCCGTTTGCTTTTCTCAATAATTGTTTTCAACCCTCCACCCCACCCTTCTCTCTCTCTCTCACTTTCGTCCTTTTTTTTTTTTTTTTTTTAAGGGTGATTGAGAGCCGCATTCTCTCTCTCTCCTCTCGCCCCTTCTCTCTCCTCGCAATAAAACTGTCCCAACTGTCGCCGTGTGATGCAATTTATTCCTCAATCCCAACCGTCCGTCCCGCTCCCCCCCACCCCCTTCTCTCTCTCTCTCTCTATCTCTCTACACTCAGCAATTCGCGTACACATCAGTCGTTATTCGTCGAGCCCCTCCTCTCATCTCCTTTTCCCGATTGCCCCCTTCCTCCTCCCTTCTCCACTCCTCTCCCTTCTTCCCGATACCCTCCGTACGTTCCTCCCTCCATCTTCATCTTCATCTTCTTCATCTTCTTCCTCCCTCGTCAAGATTCCCTTTTTCTCTCTCTCTCTCTCTAGTTTCTCTCTCTACTTTCTAAAAATTGATTCGAGAGCAGTGTTAAGGGAGGGAGGGGGGATTCGTTTCCGCGCTTCTGCTCGCGCGTCCTCGCGCTCGCTCGAGGCTTTCCGCTTACTTCTTCCGAACCCCTTAAAGTTCGGGTCTTTCCCTCCCCCCCTCTCGATGGATCCGGCCGCCGGCTCCGGCTCCGTCTCCGGGCTGATCCGATTAGGGTTCTTGGCCGGCTCCGACGAGTGAGCTGTCGCTCGCCTCCTCGCGGGCGGTTTTCCGGCGGCGGGTTTAGGGTTTTGCCTTTTTTCCGTTCGTGAGAGAGAGAGAGAGATAGAGATAGAGAGAGGGGGAGGTGATGGAGGATCGGAATGTGAGGAGGCCGGACAGCCCGGGGCTTTCCGACGTCGTGTTGAGCTGCGTCATGCCGTACATCGACGACCCCAAGGATCGGGACGCGATTTCCCTGGTCTGTCGCCGCTGGTACGAGATTGACGCCCTCACGAGGAAGCACGTCACCATCGCCCTCTGCTACACCACCAGCCCCGATCGGCTGCGCAGGAGGTTCGGGCACCTCGAGTCGCTCAAGCTCAAGGGGAAGCCGAGGGCCGCCATGTTCAATCTGATACCCGAGAATTGGGGCGGGTACGTGACTCCCTGGGTGACCGAGATCGCGCAGTCTTTCGATTGCTTGAAGTCGCTTCACTTTCGGCGCATGATCGTGGAAGATTCCAACTTGGAGGTGCTTGCCAAGTCGCGGGGACGCGTTCTGCAAGTGCTCAAACTCGACAAGTGCTCTGGTTTCTCCACCGACGGGCTTTTACACGTGGGGCGTCTTTGCAAGTAATTGAACTGACTATGCCCTTGTGTTTTAACGAAAGACTTGCAACTGCGGTACCCTGTTGATTTGCTTATTGAATTTTGCGTCTTTCGGTTGTCGATGAATTTATGTGTGGTGCATTTGTGAAGTTCTTTTGTAAGTTCATGGCTTTGTTTTGCTCCATAGTATTCTTTTCTAAAGGAATTACTCAAGAGATGGTGACGATGTCTTGGTTTATGCACTTCACGTGGTTCTTATGTAATGCTTCAATTAGACTCCAGTGTACCTGAGATGTGTCAAAGTGCAGATTCTTCATCTGTTCATATTCTGTCTTGAGATTCTGGTTAACTTTTGAGATGGAATTTGATTGTTGCTCCATGCTAGAGATGATGGAATCTTAATTTCGACAGGTAGTTTGTAGAAAAATCATAAGGATCGACCATAAACCTGAGGCGGAGCGAATTATTAAAAAAGAAAAAGGAAAAAAAAGATGGATGACAAAAGCTTAACTGACAGAGAGAGGGAGAGAGAAGGACAACTAGACAGTAACGATAGAAAAGCTAAGAATTGCAGAAAGACGCAATTTGGGTGAGCTGTCTCTTGTGAAGATTCTGCCCGTTGTGTCATTTCTAAGCTTATAATGAAGAGTTTCGCCTTTGCATATTCAGTCAATTCTGTTTGCATTTACTTTTTGTTCTCTTCACAAATTTCCCCTTTTCACGTCGCGCATGATTACTGATTGCTATTCATATATTATAAAGTGGCTTCTGCTTTTATGAGCAATCGCAGGTGTGAATGAAGAACGCGTTTATGTATATAGAACAGGTGGACATGTAGGACAATAACAATTTTCATTTGGAGGAGATAAAAGAGTTTCACCTTTGCGTATTCAGTCAATTCCATTTGCCCTTCCTTTTTGTTCTCTTCACAAATTTCCCCTTTTCACGTCATGCATGATTACTGATTGCTATTCAAATATTTTAAGGTGGCTTCTGTTCTTATGAGCAATCAGAGATGTGGACATGATAAGTGTGTGAATGAAGAACACTTTTATGTATAGAGAACAGGTGGACATGTAGGACAATAACGATTTTCATTTGGAGGAGGTGAGTATTGTGAAGAGGGAAAAAAGACAACAACGGTCTTATTCTTGGAGGCTGACTCCCTGGTTCCTAGTACAACGGGAGATCAACTAGTCGAAGGAGCTTCTTACAACCAAAAGAAACCTCGATGCATGATGTAAAATCACCTGAAAGAGCTGTGAGCGCATTTGTTAGAGACGCAATGAGAGATGGCAGTCTAAATTATTAGTTTAAGGATGCTTCAAGGCCATGCTAAAGCATAGTATCCCTCTTTGGAAGCTATGGGGTTGAAGTCTGTGGAAAAATGTGATTCTTCACCACTTAACATCATATAATCTCCAGTAGAGGAATATAACAAGAGAAAAGATATATATCAGCTTGACACTTTTCCATTATGTCGAGTCCCATGGTTTCTGGGTTCACTCACATTTATTGTCTGTTTCCATTTTGTCAAGTATGAAGTGACATTATTGCTGTTATCCGTGATGCATTGTTTGAGTCCTTATTGCCTGGAACATGTTACTCAAAGAACATTTATGCTTCTGAGTTTGCACTTTAGATATGGCAATTCAAATAAAAACAAGCTTTTAACATAGTCATCTACAACCGTGTTATTCCTTTTTCTTTTGTTTCGTTTGTTTTTATTTTCGTGTCAAGATGGATGTGGTCCACATGTAAATGGAAAGATTTATTTACATCATTTTCTCACAAGCTATTCCATCTTTATTCCAGGAATTTAAGAACCTTCTTTTTGGAAGAAAGCACAATCATTGAGAGAGATGGTGCGTGGCTTCACGAGCTTGCTATGAACAACACCGTCCTTGAGACTTTAAATTTTTACATGACAGAGCTATCCAGTTTTAGTGTCCAGGACCTTCAAATTATTGCCAGAAATTGTCGATCATTAACATCTGTGAAAATTAGCGATTGCGAAATTCTGGATCTTGTGGGTTTCTTTCAAGAAGCAGCTGCTTTAGAAGAATTTGGTGGAGGCCTTTTTAATGAGGAACCAGAAAGGTATGCTGCTTTATCGTTCCCAGCAAGATTATGCCGTTTGGGTCTAACCTACATTTCAGAGAATGAGATGCCTATCGTGTTCCCTATCGCATCTCGGCTAAGGATGTTAGATCTTCTCTATGCATTTCTTAGCACAGATGACCTCTGCTTGCTGATTCAGCAATGTCCCCTCTTGGAAGTTCTTGAGGTAAGATTACAAACTCCTCTCTTTATCTTTTACTGTTGTAACAATAAAATCTTTGCATGGGCTCTCACTCTCTAGTCTCTAGTAATATGCACCTTTGCCTTTGGTAGTCTTGGAGTCTGTGACATATATTACAGGAGAGTCAAAAGATCTTCCCCAAATTCCTCCGTATCAACACTTTGCAGCCTCTAGTTTCAAACTCCTACAATCTGCACACCTATGTTCTAAAATACGTACACTTTAAATCCCATAATCTTTATGAAGTTAGAAAAGGTAAAAGCTGCAAATGGTAGGTTTTCTTTGAAATCTCTGGTTGTAATGTAGAGTCTTGATAATAGAGGATGAAGTGTGGGTCTTAAATCGAAGGGTGGAAATTTGTAGCTAAAAAAATAGTCTAGGATGGCTGTGGTATTTTTCTCACTCTATTTAGGCTGTCATAACATTTCAATGAAAGCCTTTTCTGGAGAACAAATCACGGTATACATGGTCGATCACTTTCTGCAATTGGTGTTGTAGTCACTGTTCACTGTTTTGGTCTTACAGGTTTTTAACTTATTGTCTAAGCTTCTACTGTTCTCAGGCAGAAGATTTGTAAGGAGTATATATATATAGAATGGGAAGAAGGGAGGATTGTCATACTTAATGTACTTTAGTGGAGTTTTTTTTTTTTGGTCGGATTAGTGGAGTATTAAATGAGTGTCAAATTTGGATGAAATCCTGACATGTTCTTTGTTATTTATGGGCAGACAAGGAATGTCATTGGAGACAGAGGATTAGAGGTTCTTGCTCATAGTTGTAAAAGGTTGAAGAGGCTTAGGATTGAAAGAGGTGCTGATGAGCAGGGTATGGGGGATGAAGGAGGCCTTGTTTCGCAAAGAGGATTAATGGACTTGGCTCAGGGCTGCCTAGAACTGGAATACCTGGCTGTTTATGTATCTGATATCACAAACTCATCCCTCGAATGTATAGGAACTTATTCGAAGAACCTTTGTGATTTCCGTCTTGTTCTACTTGACCGCGAGGAGAAGATAACTGATTTACCCCTGGACAATGGTGTCAGGGCTATTTTAAGGGGATGTGAAAAGCTAAGAAGGTTTGCTCTTTATCTGCGGCCTGGAGGCTTGACGGATGTGGGTCTTGGTTACATTGGGCAGTATAGCCAAAACATAAGATGGATGCTTCTTGGATATGTGGGAGAGAGTGATGAGGGCCTTAGGGAGTTCTCCCGGGGCTGCCCGAGTTTGCAAAAACTTGAAATGCGGGGTTGTTGCTTTAGTGAACAGGCACTGGCTGATGCTGTGATGCGGTTGACTTCTTTGAGGTATGTCTGGGTGCAGGGGTATAGAGGATCTGACACCGGTCGAGATATTCTGGCGATGGTCCGTCCCTTTTGGAACATCGAGTTGATTCCTGCTAGAAGAATAGCTGTTGCCAATCAGAATGGGGAAAACGTGCTAAATGAAGACCCAGCCCATATACTTGCATATTACTCTCTAGCAGGACCAAGAAATGATTGTCCTGAAAGCGTTATACCTTTGGCTCCAGCAAGGCCGGTTACCTCGTAGAGCTGTATATACACCCTTTTGCCGAAGATGTCTTTTATCTTCTTAAGTGCTCTAGACCCCCTGTCATACGGTTCTGTATTTTATCACTCCTCCCTGAGAAATTTCTCCTCCTGCTTTACTTTTCCTCTTCCGTTTGTTGGAATTCCTTCTTTTCTCTTTTATTTTGTTGCAATAAGATTGTGTACTTTGTAACCTTGTAAGAGTTCTGCATCTAATTCCATCTGTTGTACAGGGCAACTAGTTTACGGTTTTTCTGCCACACTTTTGTGACTTATTTTTGAATGGTTTTGGTAGTTGGATTTCAACTATTTTGAGGTGATTGCATTGGGTAATTTTTGAAGGCAAAGGGGCAAACAAATTGGATGGGGAAGACAGTTTGATTTCTGAGTTACGAAATGCTGCCTTTACATTTCTTGTCTGATCTTTTGTTGATGGTCCTCACAGACAAGCAATTTTCATCGGTAGGTGGGCGATGGGGGTGGCAAGTGTGCTCTTGAGCAAGCTTTACGCCGCCTTGTGAAGTTTGGAGCGTAGTGCCAGTGTTATAGACGAGGCTTCATGAAAATATATGCTATTCATAGAAAGAATCCACAAGGTTCTTCTATAGCCGCCGTCACTGGCAGGTGGTCGCCACACATGATAAATGGCATCAATAGTATGGTCCATCAGGGTCAGCAAGGATGATATCTGTAACCCTATCCTAGTATATCACTACTTGGCAGCGGGATGAAGCCGATTTCAGTCTTGAGCGTTGTATAATTAAGAAGTCTCCACACTTTCTCTGGTGATGTTGCGATACAATTGCAGTTCAGCTGATATGGATCTCTCTCGATCTTGATTCTCAATATGTAACCTGCAAATTACGGAACTTGTTTTGCCTAAGCATACAGTTTCTCGGAGCAAAGGCATGACTTTTCCTAGTTAAGGATGAAGCTTTTTAGAACCGTATAACAGAAAATTGTTCTACAGGCAAGCATAGGGACATATCATAGTCCAAGAGGTACCTGATTATCTCCGCGTCTATGACATTTACTAAAGCAATATGAACGTTGCAACCCAATAATAGTACACATGCTAATGGAGATTTCCTCTTTTCTTTGTCGTACAAAATGAGTGGGAGGAAGTAAAGTAGACTTTTTATCTTCGCTTGTGATGCTCAGGAGTAAGATCAGATCGGCATAGTTTCCTTGGGAACTTCCGAAGCGAACATTCCCGTTACACAAAGAGTGTTATTATACCTTGAACATTTGAATGCAAACCCACAAGAGGAGAGGTCGATGCAAGTTCAGATTGACTGATAATACCGCCCGAATCAACAGAAAGAAAAGGATAATGGCGGTCTGTACGGAACAGCCAAAGTGTCCGGCGTCTTGCATGTATTAGGGTCCATGCCTAGAACAAAACCAAGTACCTGAGATAAGTAAGTTCACAGATGCCACGATCGTTTCCCACTACACAGCATGATGAACATAGATTTCGCAAGCCAGGAAGTGAGCGCGGTAATTTCTGCTGGTCAGGGTCTGGGAAGGATGATGCCATTTCACGTCAGCCACGGTCCATGAGTCAGAATAATCACATATTGCTTCTTGTTCTTTGGATGATGAACTCGGTATCAGATCCTCATAATCTCAAATTCACTAATGTAGAGAAATTACAAAGCTTTGTCACTTTAGCTTACCTATTTTACGGAATCTTCAGGTCCCCTCTGAAAGGATTGATCGCACGCACACGGACTTCTATTTCCAAAGCGGCAACTCTTTCTCGGCTTAGTAATTTCTTCTTTCACGCATGCCAGAGAGTAACTGACAATGCATGTCATCGAATGTCGCTGTAAGGACTAAATTCCCTCTGATTCCCTCGTCTTATCTGTGATCCTTGAATTGGGAGATGGTCGTCCCATTGAGGGTCTTCCAAATTTCTTAGATGTGCAGCACTAAACAAAATCTTTTTGCACATTTGACTCTCTTCAGGAATCAAACTCATCATCGTGGTTTCGCCTTCCAGATGAAAGCTATGTATCTAATCTTAGCAATTATCAGTACTTATCAAATGGCCTCACGTACGGAGAAGGCACCTGTTAACTAGTATGTGGAAGGCTTTAAGAAGATCAAATCTACATAGAAGTGTCTATGCATTCTCATTCTTTACCGTCTGAATCTGACAGCAGCTCACAGTATTTAATATGACCTTGATTTGGCAATAGCATTATCTTGTCTAGTGCAAAATAGTTTTCTCATCCACCCCCGCGACCCGAGGTTAGTTGATTGCAGATAAACCGTGAATGGAAGGGGAGAGGAACACCTCCCCTATTGGTCCTATTCCAATGGAACCTTTGCTTATCAGTACAATAGCTAATGGATAAGCAAGTTGTGGATAAGTTACTATCTTGGCAAAGTTTTGTTATATTAAAGACCCGATCGTTGCCAGCTTTGAAGGATGACCATCCCTTTACAGATCGGTGAAAAATAGCTTTATCGTCCTAATGAATGAGTCCGCTAATGAAGACCCTTAAACATGTCTAGTACATGTCCATCAAGAAGATTTGAGAATCTACAATTAGAATAAGGGGGATAGCTTTCCTTTCTGATATGTTCTCAATGTAAAGTAAGGAAAAATGACCTTGCAGGCTTAAAAATAAAGAAGGGATAATGTGGTGGGAAAACATTTTATAACACAACTCACGGAAAGGCATCCCATGTTGAATTTAATAAGCTGAGGGATTTTGTCATCTCTTGAAGGGAAAGGGAAAAGAGGGGGTAGATCAGTTTGTAATGGTGGGCTGCTGATGCTCAAATTACTTGAAAACTTTAATGCCTTTTGGGCGATTTCTATAGGGACACGATGATAGAATTGGTAATGAATTTCTAATTAAAATTCCAAGTTTCATTCTCTCTTATCAAATATGGTTAGACTTTTCCCCGATTTTCCCCAATTTTCATTCCTTCGGAATTAAAGGACCACGCCTTAGGATGGCAAGTTCCTCTTTTGCCTATTTTTCGAGCTATTAATTTAGTGTACTCTCTAGAAAATCAATCGCTTAATCTCGGGCTGTTCAAGAAGGATTGCTTTCATCGAAAGAATAGTTTAACTATTGCAATATCTTTGCATCACCTTAATTTGCTTTAATAGAAATGCTTGTGATCAGTGCTCCGACTTTAAAGATGCAACTCTGAAGTCACCCCTTTCAGAAAGAGGAACCATAATGATAATCTTTCAGATAAAAGCAGAAGTCAACATGAACTTGTCCACCTCTATGAGCAGCATTTGCAATACCAAACATTGTGGAAATACTAAGAGCCTTATTCTAAACCACAGCTGGAGCTTAAAAGGCAAAGAATTAAGAATCATAGAAGAAAGCACATGATGGATCCAGAGACTGATGTGAAAAGTTGCAAACAGAGGGCACTCACTACTCATGCTGATGCAACAGTCTTTCCACCATCGATGACTTAATTGGCACAAGGAGGAATATCAATTTAAAAGGAGCAAATGCGGATTGGACAAGAAAAGGGTAACCTAAAAGAATCATTTTTGTAGTGTAATTGTTTTTTTCTTACGTGGACCGTCCTATATTCCTAGATGGATTGGAGCATGTGATGCTCAAGCAAAGTGGAATGCAGAGTCAGATCCGACTGAGCGACGCCATGGCACAGTCAAGTTGGGCCATATCGGGTGCCAATAAGATTTGACGGGCAAAAGAGGATGAAAGGAAAAGGTGGGCAGTAAGATGCTGAGGAATGAAAAAAGGAGTGACCTGTGAGTCAGCAAAGTTCGGCCAATGTGATCATCTGATACGGCTTTGCATTTGCACGGGTCCAACATCAACAAAGGCATTCACACTAGCAAAACAGTTCCAATCCTGGCCTCCATGACAATTTTAACCACTCAGGACTCTTTAACTTCTTTCAGGAATATAAATCCCTTATATTTGGGTTCTGTGTGATCTAATAATATTGAATGGACGATCTTCAGACTTTCCAAGGGTCGTCAAGACAACAGGCAAACCATGTTCTTCTGATTAAGAGAGGAAAACTTAATCTTGTACACTGAAGATGGAAATACAGTTCGAAGCTAATCAAGTTTAAACAAGAGAGATCCAAGCCATCACTTCATAATTCTAGACGCATTTCCTGCTCCTGCAATTATCACAAACGTTCACACGTGCACTTATGTGATGAACACCATCTATAAACGAGGAAATGGCAGAGCATCCCATTCAACATTCCCAACTACCGGTCATAGGACCCTTTAAGAGATTAGTCTCTAAATAGGACTTCAAATCCTTAATAGAGGGCCAAAATTAAGTCAAATCTCTCCTTTTATTCCACAGTTACAAACCCAGAGAGACATACATCAACATTTTTTGTTCTTTTCATTCTTGAGTACTTAAATATCACATAAGCAACAAGCTACTAAATGTACACAAGATCACTAGTCATAACATTCGATCCTGTCATCCCTGAATTTGGTGTCTCGAAGAGTGAATTCCAATCAATGAACTGCGGAACCCTGCACCTGGATAAACACCATCCGGATTATCCTTTTCCTGCCATCTCTTTCCATTCAGACCAAACCCATATGCATCTGGCATCAATAGATGCCCATGGCTCGAGTCAAATAACATAAATCCTCCATAGTTAGGGAGACTATGGTCAAGGGCCAGCTCTGGTGCACCGATGAGCTTCTGCTGTGAGGAAATCGCATTGAGTTGATCCAAAGAGGAAACCCTATTATTCTCGGAAGATGAAGCCGGGTCTGTGAGATTAACTGTAGTTATGTCATGTATACTTGGTCTCCTCTTGTCTTTCACACCAGAAACCTGTCTCATGAAGTACTTCTGAGCATGGCTTGCGACTTGAGTGGGTGTCTTTGACACCACAAAGTTCCGTGAGATGTTTCTCCAGTCCCCTTTGCCGTACTTGAGGAGCCCCATCAGGAACCGCCTGTTATTTCAGCGTCAAGCTTATATGTCAAATTCTAAAGACAGCACTAGTGGCTGAGAAGCACGGTGAATGTCTTCATAAAGCAATTGCAACCTCCCATGACGAGAACTCCCTGAACACACAAGCTGAGAATACCCTACATCTCTATAGGGAACTGCTTTTTGCTTGGTTTGAATGCTGATTAACATCTGAGTTACCATCAACTATAAAGTACAGATTTGGCGATAAGGTAACACAAGCATAATGAAACCCAGTAATAATCTATATCAAAAACCTTTGTTCCTTCACTGTCCTCCTTACTTTCTCTATGCCTTAAAAAGAGCAATTTTGTGAGGTTCATATCAGTCATGATGTTCAAAATGCAGCTACTTGATAAGCCAGCAGCTGTACACTTCCAATAAACTTCTGAAACTCCTTATTTGTTTTCAAAATAGGAATCATCACCACTAATTATCAAGCAGAACTCTAAGGAGAGTGCTTTCATGAGATCATAAAGATGAAACCACCAGCAGTAACAAAAATATGCAAACTTCCAGCTCACGACATATGTCAACAAAAAACAGGCGGCCAGTTCTACAAGATCACAGCATAACAGGCAAAGAAGTTCTCAAGAGACTTAGATACCGTGACAACAACTTTTCGGAACGAATTCGATGTTCTTCGGGAAAAAAAAAAAAAAAAAGGAACGAACCTGTGCTCCTCCTGCGTCCAAGGCACTCCCTTCTTTCTTTCGTGATCGGCTCCGCGGCCAGCCGAAGATTTCTTCCTACATGCATCGAAATCCCTTTCATCGAAGGACTCCAGCGCGAAACTCGAGCACAAGTACCCGTGAATCGGGTCCCGACCGGCCTCGATTTCACACACATCCTCTTCCAATTCCCTGTACTTGTTCGCCACGTCCCGAACCGACTTCCCAACGATCGCGGCGATCTTATCCCACCGATCCGGCGTGTCCTTATCGTGTATCGCGAGCGCGCTCTCGAACCTCTTGTTCTCTTCCTTAGTCCAGCTGGTGCTGAGCCAAGGGGAATTGGACATACAGGAAGGTGAATACAGAGTCTCCATTGCCACTGGTGGTAATACTCTTCGAAATTCGTCTTCAAAATAAAGACTTGGGATTCCACCGAGAGAATGCGGAGAATTTCCACGACTTAAAAAGAAACGACCACAGGGTTGCTTACTGGAAACAAGAATCTCCCCTTTATTCTCGATCTTGAGAATTCAAAATTCAAATTCTAATGGGGAAGATCAAATTTTTCTGAATCAAGCAGAATCTAGAAAGGAAGGGAGAGAGATATGATCAAGAGTGAGGCCGAGGCAGGGAAAGTTAAATAGTGAGGAGAGGTGAAGGTAGGATCTCGCCCACCCTTTCAGCAAAAGCAAACGCTCAAATTGCAACTCCTCAGAGCATAAAAAAACAAAACAAACAGGAACCCAAGAGAGAAAAAAGACAAAAACGGCCCAAAAGAAAAATCACAACCAGAAGATTAAAGGGAGATGGTGGTGGACGAGGATGGAGAGAGAGAGAGAACCCAGTTGAGAAAAAAGAATAGAGAGAGATTCCTGAAGAATCAGACACGAGGAAAAGCAAAAGGCGCGGGAAAAAAGATGGGATTTTTATTGTTCCCCTCCCCCCTCCTCTCTCGCTCCTTTGCTTTAGAGAGAAGGAAAGAGCTTAAAGCGGATCGATATAAGAAGATGGGTCATTGGCTTTGGGGGCGTTCTCCACTGTAAATTCCCGACCTTGATGACAGGCCGATCGTGGGGGTGACTGCTGCGGACGAGCTCAGCAGTGTTCGGTCGGAAAAAGGTGACCAACAGTGGAAGGCCGACGTGGCCGCTTTTCTTTTCTTTTTTAATGATTGGCGTGCGAGCGTGCGAGCCAGGATCTCCGTACGACGCGATTGTCTATTCCTTCTTTGGTTAAAAGCGGGGAGATTTTACCCTTCCAATCATCGCAGCGGATCCGCAGAGATGCTTTTCGAGATCGCACCCCCACCAAAAAAAAATTAAAAAAAAATGCTTATATTCTGATTTTCTCAAATCTTGGACTTTTGTGTATATGTATATAATTATATAATAATTATATGAAACGTTTGTATATTTTGCTACTCATGGAAACTCTAGCGAAATCTCTTATTATGACGAATCTCTAATTCACCGTCTCTGATTTTTTATTATGTGAATTTTGGCCGTAAATCTCTACCCCATGTCCAGGAAATAAATAATTATGTAATTGGTTATGGTTCTTCTCGTTAGATAAGGATAGATAGGTCTAATGACATTGAAAAAAATTACTTATCGACTCGGTGTTTAAAGATCTCATGATAAAATATACTTTTTTTTTTTGTTTTTTGGAAAAATAAAGCATAATAACTTCTATGTAACGATTAGATACGTAATCATAGATAACTTTGATGAGATTTTTTTTTTTGAGTTATACTTGAGAACTACACGTTAACAAGCACGAAAACTAAAATTAAGGGTGTGTTATTCTAAAATCTTAAATTATTAAGATGCGATTGAATATGTTATCGGGAAAGACTATTGCTTAGCGAGAATAATATTCGAATTAAGACAACAGCCAAAAAAGGGAGTCTCATTATGGTGGTTTCTTGTTTCAATGACACATAGAGGAAACTGTCAATATCTTTTACGTCTAGTTTTAATATTATTTCCTTTAATTTTTTTAGGGGCCAACGTGTATAGGTCCACTTCACTCGTTCGAATTAGATCCTTTATTACCCTGAATTTTATGCTTTGAAAATGGGGAATGAGTATCCACACGGTACAATTCCAAGATCAAAAAGGAACCACTTGGCCTGATTGGACCGACAATGTGCCACAATCCTCCCAAATGGAATAATTCTAATTTGGACTAAACTCCTCATCTTTGTCAACTGGACATTCATTCCCCGTTTGACTCCCTTTGACTTCTCTTGGTTGGTGTGATTGTGAGATCCTCTAACGGAGAGTAGTCTCCACTCCAATTCATCGGTCTTCCCTTTGATTTATAGGTGGAGACATGCCACTAAAAGGTCTAGACGACTTTTAGAAAGAGCTTCTCGTCCATTCAAAATTTCTATATTGAGAGTTGCGAAATTTCAGGAAATTAAGTGACTTTAATCCTTCAATGAAAATAATATGATATTACACGAAATTTCTCTGAGCAACAAGGACAGATATCAGATATGCTTGAGCAGATGCTATTTAAATAAAGATGGACTTTTGACTTGGTTCAAAGACAACGAATTCACCTTCAACCCACCCCACTAAAATTTAAAAACCAAGAAGAATTCTCGAATGCTCTGGTTTTTGTTTTTTGTGTTTTCATCATGAGGTCTCAATCTCTTCTTCAGACACTCCCAAGTCTCCTGGCCCGACAGTGCGGCCCTGCTGATTGGTCAAACTGTCCATTCTCAAACCACCAAATTGGAAAGCCCACCCCACAAAATTTTCCTAACATTTCGGAAGGTCAGCAGGAGGAGGCAAAAGGGACTCCTTTGGGCCATCGCCATCTTCCACAACGAACACCATCTTCAGTCCCCATGTTGTGTGCACTTCCAAATGGCAGTGCAGAAACCAAACACCTGCAATTCCATTCGAAAAAAAAGGTGGGCGTAGATTCATCGGGCTCTAAAGGAAATGGGTCACTATGGAATAGCCTATAAATTGACACTAGTCCAATCGTATTCTAAATTAAATATGTCATATTGACTTGAGATGAACGCTTCCCACTTCCTCCCATACTAAGAAACTGCATGAGTTGCAGTCTCCTTTTCATGAAAAGGACTAGTTTTCTAGTTTCATCCACAATAATAGAAAAAAAACCATATCCTTTCACTAATGTTAAGCCAAAATCAAATTCGGCGGCTGAATTGACAGTCATGTGCTCCTGTTTAGAAAATAATCAGAAACAGGATGTCTACCTGGATTATCTGCTCTGAATCTGATCGCGGTCCATCCGGCGGTAGGCACTCCGATTGTGTTCCTCTGGACCGGGTCGACCAGATTGAAGTTCTTGGGGTCCTTATTTGGGTCGAAATTCCCCAAGCCTTTCCCGATGGCAAAAAAGTTGAAACCGTGCAAATGAGTAGGGTGGTTCTCGGGTGCTATTATAGAAGTGCCCTGAAGAACAACCTGAACTGTTGAGTTGTATGCAACCTTGTAAACTCGCGTCCCGTTTGTCGTCTGCATGTTACTCGGAGGGGTCCCTGTGTAATTGAATGGCGTCGGGGGGTTTCCAGGGAAGTCATCGGTGTAAACCCCTTTTATCTTGTAGTAATGTGCTTCGAGGATGTCGGTGCTCGGCATCACGAAACTCACGTTGTTCAATGCTGCGACCAGCTTTCTCCCGTTGACACAGGTGGAACATGGGTTCATTCCGGCACTCATTGTGATGAAAAGGGAATGATCGACCGTCAACGGGACTTTTGCAGGGTATTGCTTCGAATTGAGGCTCCGAAGCGAATCAACGAAGCTGAATTCAACCGAGGTGGCATTAATGGCAGGAATGCTGGCTTGGACCGTAGGAGCAGAGGCGAGGGTGCCCGTGTATTTCACAATCCCAGTTGCGGTCAAATTGTCGACTGCAACAGTAGTGTCCATGAAAGGAGAGATGGCCATAATGTAGCTCCCGCCACTCTTGTCGGCAGCTAGGAGGGCGTTGGTGGTCTGTCCTGGAGCGATAAATATCGTGTCGATGCTGAAGGGTTTGGTGTAGGATGCATCGACTTCGACCACAGTCAAGTTGTGCCCCGCGATCTTGAAGAAAAGCTCATCGTTCACTGCAGCGTTCACGATCCGCAGGAGATAGGTCTTGCCACTTTCAACCTGGAGTGTATAGCCTGACAAGTTCAGAAAGCCAAAAATAAGACGGTAGCCCAGTATTCTATTGGTTGATTGTAGTGCAAGTTAATGAGCTTTTCTGGTGTTATTCCAATCTGAATTTCGCTAAAATAGAGGCTATTCGCATCTGTAAGTTTGATTTCGAGTTTGATACAATTGAGTTAAAACCGGATGTATAAGATAATGTATACCCCAATTTCAGTACCCTGAGAAGAGCAATTAGGCAAAGGCCCCGGATATCCATTGATGGTGTGAGAATCTGATGTATTTGGCGGCATCCCTGATTGTACTGACTGACGGAGCACGAGCTCGGTATCGGCTTTCCACCATTCACCTGAGTTTTCGCAAGACAGGAAGACATAAGTTCAGCCAAAATTAGCAGTGCGATCTTGGAGAAATTCTGGGCCAAGAGCAGCCTAAGTTAAGGCTCTTAGGACAGACCCAAAATGATTTTCTTTTCCTTGTAAGGCTTTGGGAAGGGGTAAGGGACTCCCCGCTTGGGCAAGATGACGATGGCGCCGTGAAGGGTCGACCTGAGCCAAGTGATGTGCGCATGCCAGAGCAAAGTGCCTCTCTGGCCTGTGAGGGTGAAGTTGTAGATATAGCTTTGTCCTGGCTGAATCGGGCACTGCGTGATGTATGCCGGTCCGTCTGACCAGCCCGTCCTTAGCTGCCTCACCCCATGCCTGAACAAATTACACGCATTTAACGTAAGCCAATTAGAAGGTCCGAAGGTTTCACAGAACACGAGCCGAGAATCAACAAATGAAGCCTACTGTCGTTACGTAGGTTTCACTATATTCAAAAGACCGGAATGGAAGTTTCAGAATGAAAATATCGCGGGACTGGAGTCAAGATCTGAATGAACTTTTAATCAGCTGAAGAGTTGTATTCAATGATCATGGACAGTACAGCAACTCAGAACTCATAATGCGTTGAGAAAACGTGAGTTAAGATGTCGTTGTATCATTTCGCATGCATAGGAATGCGACCGGATTATCAAAATGCGCATGATCGAGTAAGTACCAGTGAATGGTGACATTGTAGGAAACGTGGTTGACGACCCGGACGAGGACGGTGTCGTCCTCCCTGGCGTAAAGCGTAGGCCCCGGGAACTTGCCGTTGACTGTCACGATGGGTTTGCTCGCGCACAGCTTGGTCACGTTTTTCATCACCACCTGCACCCATCAATTCCCAACTCACAACATTAGTCTTCCGTTATCTTCTCCTTCGTACTTATCTCCACTCGTGGATCGGTTATCTTCTTCTTTCATTTATAATTAACAGCTGCGGAAAGTTCATCTTATCCCCCACGGAAGGAAAAGTGTACTTTATTCACTGCAACTTAGACAGTTCACTAGGATATGATGGTGTCATATTGAATGCAAATCTTGATTACCATGCTCCTGAAATATGCTACACAGTCAGTGCAACCCATCGGTCATACTGATGGATATCTCGCTCACTTTTTAATCAAATGATCTTGGAAGATCAACCATAACTATGATAATTCAATGAAACCTCGTATGTACTTTAAGATACTTTTGACATGTTTATGTTCAACTTAAAGTTCGGAAATGAATTTTTATGGTGTAAAACACCGATGTTTCCATATAACGAAAATGTACTAGCAAGAAATGCACGGTGTCGGACATTATTCGATACCAATCTTTAAGGACCTGCTAAATAAACAACTTGGATCCGCTCCAGCATTCTTTTTCCCGTTTGGCCGTAATGTCAATTAGGCACGTCGGTAACATTTGGTTCTAAATGAAAGGAAAAGCTAAAAATGGAAATGGGCGGAAGGAAAACCGGGGTGACCGAGCGCGCTTTACAGGTGTGGCCAAAGAAGGCCTCGAGCGCCCGTGCATGGCCTGACACGTACCCGGTCCGCCTTTACCTGCTCATGCATGCGTTACTTACACTGAACTTGTAGTGACGGATCAACCCCTCAGCGGCCGCCGGAAGCATCACGGCCACCACGAGCATCGCCGGGAACCACCGCTCCATCTCCGCTCCCTCTGACCTGCGCATGCGCGTTGGACTAGAGTTGAAGATAAACGCGGGCAGGGACAGAATTATGGACAGCTGATTCCCCTGCAGGTGCCTTTTATTCAAGGTGGCTCCGAATTGGAAGAAGAGTCAGAGAGAGGAGGGATGGGACGTCGTTGTTGGAAGGTGGTTAGATGACAACGGCTCTTTTAACTTTTGTTTGAGAGGTGACAAGCTTTGAGGTTTATATTTCCCCCCTCCTGCAGATGGAATGAGATGAAGAGGATGATTCCGTGCCAGCCATGGACTTGCTGGAGCTTCCTTGCATTTTACTTAAAGCTCTCGGCATTCTTCTCCTCTCTCTGAAGACATGCATTTGCAAGTAAGCCACAACGCTTATCACCTCTCATCACAAAAGTTGAAAGAGCCGTTTTCATCTTAGATGTGAACCCGCATATCGGTTCCTCTCCCCTTCTTGACAGATACTTGCCATCTCTCTCTCTCTCTCTCTCTCTCTCTCTCTCTCTCTCTCTCTCTCTCTCTCTCTCTCTGTTGAAAGGGTTTTGGCATGCCGAAAATAAGCAGAAAATCGGGGGAGTTACCATTATGATGGAGGACTATGAGACTCTCCTACGGAACATAGAGCGTGTTTGTTGGGACTGATAGCGGGCGGAACAGAAGGAAAAATTACTCCTAGAATCTTTTCTTAACAAGAAAAACAAGACCAATCTATAAGATGAAGTCTATTCAATATTTCTCCATTCATAAATATTTGAGCCAGGAGTATGAGTTTAGACAATGCAGAGTGTCGCAGAAGGAGGGGGAAAAGAAGAGTCATGTCAAAGAAAAAGAGCTATGGAGCAGGAATTCTAGAAGTATGGGAAACCCAAAATGTGATATTTGGAAAAAACAAGGTATTTAGTGAAAGATGACGGGTCGAATGCATTTGCTGTCCGCAGAGCGAGATGAAATATAGTTGGGACGAGGTTTTCATGGACCGGAAAAGCTGAAGAGGTAAGATCTGGACTTATGCTAACAGCTCAACTCGCCCACGCCCCTCGAGGATTCCACTTTCTTACCTTTTTCTGATCGTTCACCGTGATTGTCGGCCCAGGCGTTCTTGTCAAATCTTAATTCAATGATTAACATGCCGTGCTTATATGATTTTCACCTCATGTAATCTGATATTAGCCCATAATTTTGTCGTGTCACCATTTTTTTCCCTTTTCTTTTCTTTTTGGTCCTTTTACCTTGGGAAAGAGGCTTTCCTTCCTTGACCAAGACTCTTTTTGCAGAAATTAACACTCGTTAAGGAATCGTCAGTTCTCACGCTTCCTCTGTTTCTTTTTGTTTGAACTCTAGGTCCATCTTCAACTAAATGAGACTGGAGATTTGTCAAGACCAAAAATCTTTCTTGTAAGGAGCAAGACGAAAAAATTATCTGCTCAGGTAAAATTCATCTTTATTAGACAGATTATCAGATTCTCGTCATAGTTCAATCCTGGGATGTTATGACATAATCGACAAAATATGTCCTGACATGAAATTAAAAGGGTCATCTACTGCAGAATAGACATGGAGTTGCTTTAAACTGATCTTTTAGATGCAGCGTCTATTGCACCCCCAATCTTATTTATGCAAGATTTATACAGGAATCCTAGGTAATCTATGATGTTTTCCTCGCATGTTCCTTCAACCGGGTTTATTTCGAAGGACCACTGAACAAGCGTCGAATCGTTGCCATAATCAATAAGCCTTAGTTTGTTCACAGATACATCTAATCCCACATTGCTTGCTTCCATTCTGTACACGTAAGCGTGTGAGAAGGGGTCCATAGAAACCAGCATTTCCTTGATCCATGACCTCTCTCCATCCGGTTGTGGAAACATGAAGCCTGAGACCAGCCGAACGTACCCCGCAATGCCCTCTTCTCCAGCTAGGTTGGTGCACCGTTCGACCATCGGCATCCACTCTGATAACCTCTTTGTTTGGGAGACCACAGGCCACACTTTGTCTAGGGGTGCGTTGACAACGCCACTCACCGATCCGCGCCATTTTTGGTTCGTTGCCTCAAGTGCCTGAAGCATGTAATCTAATGATTAACTAGCGAAAATGAAATGATATGCCATCATTGGAGGTATCGCGGTATGATTGTGATATGCTTTCCAGATAATTGATAGCTTTTCAAGAGTCTACAGGGCATAGTATCACGGTATGATTGTGATATGATTTCCAGATAATCGATAGCTTTTCAAGAGTCTACAGGGCATACATATTCATAAATATGCAAAACCTGTGTTCATCCACCTAAAGTTTATAAAAGGATCTATATTTCTACATTTAACCTAGTCAATACTTGGGACATATGAACATTGAACTGGTCTAGACTCTAGTGCTATCTCGATATTGAAGGCAATTTGAGAAATATTTACTCGGGGAAAGCTGAATAAAGAAGGGTAGGACCAAGAAAGAGGACAACAAATTGAAATCTCGATCTGACCATGAATATCTGCTTCTTCTCTTATGGATAGCTGTATCTGTACGGAGCAAATGTATCGGAACTTTCAGCTGATGCGAGTTTTTGGAATAACCTTCAGATTCAGATCATCTGCACTATGCTAGTATGCTGTTGATGAGATCTCTCACATCTATGTGAGATGTGAGAGCAAAACGAGGTTGCTTAAAATGCAAATGCAATTGGGATGGAATCCCAAGAAGCGTAGGGATGCTTGTCTCCGTTTCTCAAAATGACAAAAGCTGTGATAAGTCCAAAGCTTTACCTTCTTAGTGATTTACAAATTTTGGATCTTGTTGCTGCTCTGATAATACCTATGGGTTGTCATCATCGGTATTAGGATTCGAATTGTTGCTACCAATACAAGTATGAGAAACGCATCGTGGTTAGTATTGAGATATGTTTAAAGCATGAAAGTGCTCGCGTGAATGTGCATGCTTCAGAAGCAGAAGTGCCAAATTTAAGCGACTTCTCAATGCGGTCGCTCGAAGATGCACTTTCTTAATAGACCAAAATCAATATTCCCCATTGCGTCCGACCTTTTCTCTGTTTCTAGGAGCACGGCGGAGAATGTCTTTTTGTCTGTCAATGTAGATTACCTATCACTTTGTTCTAGCAGACGGGTTGCTTCACTGCTCATAACCCTCCACCTATCTCAGTCAAAAGCACTGGAGAAGCTACATCAGATGGTTGCCACCGTTCCTTCTGCGTTCTTGGTGCATATCTGTCCTCTCTTACATATAGTCTACAAGCCGTTGATCAAAAAGGGCGTTCCTATCGAACATAACAATCTGACACATGTGTATGCAAACCTGCATAGCCAAGCCACCAATTGATTGACAGAAAAGAAACATCGCAGTCATGGAGTGTGAGATTAAACATTTGCTTCAACATCATGGTCAGGTTGGCTGCTCGTGGCTCTCAAGCTTCCTGGACAGAACATCTTGCCTTCACCAGTTCACGTCACCACTTTCCGGAGCAACCGCCAATAGATGATCAGAAAAACGATGTGCACACGCTCGATCCATTCTGAAAACGGGATTCCGATTAAAATAGTTATTTGTCATTCCCGAACAGCGTCCATAGACAATGAAGGTTTGTGAAATCCCAAGTATTTGCAGGAGCATCAGTTCACATCGTGCAAAGAGATGGTCTCTTCTGTTACACCAGTTGACTTAATTTGCTGCAATGTAATGTGCGTCGACGATGCTGGAGCTCGACGAAAAGCGACTCTGAGTCCACCCGTTCAGGTTCTTTGTTCAAAGGGCTCCGAACTACTGTTCTTTAACCATTCCTATATACAATACCTAAGACTTGAGTGAACAATAATGATGTGAAGACCTTTTTACTGGCCTTGTCCATGTCTTAGAGCTCTAGGACCTAGGAATTGCTGACACTCTTTAAAAGTCTTTGTGTTGTGTTTGTGTTGTGTTGGAGTATCCGACATGCGATTATAACATACACAGGCCAATTTTAAAAATTTTCAATAAATGAAAAGTCAAAATGTAAATATATAAAAAAAATAAAACACAATAAAAATGATAAAGAGGGAAAGATTTCTTGTTTTATTTGACGGTGAAATGTGAATGGTTTTTTTTTTTTTAACTTATTGCTAAATGTTAATTTAATAGCGATATCTAGATTGCTTTTTTTTTTTTCCCTATCTCAAAGTTTTATGAATTATTATGATGAAATGTAGTTGAATTTATCAAATTAAAATAATGAATGGTATTTATATATGGTGAATTAATATTTTTAGTGTAAAGTCATTATAGGTTATTTTTTTTATTGAATTTGAATCAAATTATAATAATATACGTTTAATAGATAACAGATTTTAATGTATCAAAATTCTTTATTTTTTGAAAAATGATATGTTGAAGTGTCATAACATATCATATCACGTATAGTATGTTGGTATCGAAATTACTTAGTCTAGGACTATGTCCAGCCCTTTGCCAACTTCCTGATAAGTAATCTCATTTGATGTTTGGAGTCATTTCATTTTCATCGAAAATCTTATCCGTGCGAAAAGCCGTAATTTTATTGCCCGAAAGCATTCAGCCGCCATGTCTTTGTCCGCCACGTGGCGCAGTCTTTCACGCAGCATCTGAACCTCGTAATTCACGACGTGCTACGTTGGTTCGAGGTCCATCAAGTGATGCGCCGTACATAAATTGGGAGGTTTTTTTTTTTTTTTTTGTAGACAAGACATAAATTGGGAGGTTGTTTGGTTACTTTCACATGAACCATTTTTATGCGTTTGAAAAGCCAAAAAGATAGTTTTTCACATGGAAAATGCTGTTTCACTGACTACAGACAAAATCAATTATTTCAAAAGGTACGATCAATCTAATTTGTCATTTTAAAAGTGAACACTCATTATTCATTATGATCGAAAATGATCGCGGTTATCTCTAACTTAGGCGGAATCCAAGTTTTACCAAGTCCATTTCACCATGGGCCGGCGGAGCCCGTCCGGCCCATTAACCTCGGCCCAAAACGACCGGCCTCGTCCGCGCTCAACGTCGCTCCACTTACCGAATTGGATTAGGGTTCTATCTTTCCAACAGTAACCGACGAAAAAGTCGAAAAAGACCGCGAACTCGAGCCAGCTCCGTCGTCGTTGTCGAGCTCGACTGGTAGTGTACTCCCGCTGCTGCAAGCTCCGCGCTTCGAGGTCGAGTCTCGCTCCCCTAGTCCGCCGATGGAGTTCGGGGCGTCTTGCTCTCAGGCGTTGAAGGGTGGTCGGCCTTGCGGGCGCGCGGTGGGGACGCGAATTCGGAGAGCGGTCGTCGAGTCGCGGTCCCCCATCGGCGCCTCGTCCTTCCGAGTGTCGCTGACCCCGGCGGCCCCGCGGAAGAATCGCGCCGTCAAGGCTGTACTGAAGGGCCATACTGTTTCGGTCGACAAGGTATTCGATTCGCGTGGTGTGTCGGATTATCCGAGGTGAAAAGTTTCGGTTGAGGCGAGTTTGGTTCGGTCGGGTTAGCGAGACGAAGGATGCGAAGGAAAATGATGATAATTTAGGAGAAAAATCTGTTCTTCTTTCTTGGGATTGCGTTTATTTTTGCTGTTATGGACAGTAGTAGTAGAAATGCGGTGGCTGCGGTGTAGAACTTGGACCTTTGATGTGGTGCTTTATCTGCGTGTTCTAGAGAAAAAGAGAATCTTGGCTTGGATTTATCTCTTGGTTTGTCGCCCATTGAGACTATTGACTTGAGAATTCGAGATATATAATATATTTATTTGTTTATTTATTTTCAGGTAGGCAAGATGTCTAGCCAGAGTACGCATGATTTTGAGCTTTCGAGTTTGACAGCCTTGTCACCTTTGGATGGTCGTTACTGGAGTAAAGTGAAGGACCTTGCTCCTTACATGAGTGAATACGGCCTAATCTATTTTCGTGTCCTTGTCGAGGTACTGTCCCATTCCACTTGTGACTCTGCAAACGTGAATGTGCTCAGCAGTTTTATGTTGAATCTGCTTGATGATGTAATTGGTTAATTGCATCAGATGAATACTGCTTCAATATCTGTGCAATAGTTCTACCAAACTGTACCATTGAGCTTAAATTGCCTTTGCAAACATATCTGAAAATCTGAAAACCATGATTCTGTGTGCAGTAAATGCATACTGGGAATCTGTCTGATATTTCTCCAGAGTGATACATGTTTGAAAATGATTTTTAGATGTCACATGGCAAAAGTGTAGGACAGGCAACTGGTGAATTCAAGTTCATTTGGTTTAGAGCAAATCTACTACTCGTATAAAATATCTAATTCTGTGAAAAAAATGAGTCTGTACTTGTTATTTTTGAGTTGTATTTGTATTCTTTTGCTAATGGTTGCCTTCTGGTGTCACCAGTTATTTCTCTGTTCTTTCATGATTAATAGCATTTTGAGGAAAATATTCAAATTAGTGCTCCCTTTCAGATTAAATGGTTGCTGAAGCTCTCCCAAATCCCTGAACTAACAGAGGTTCCAAGCTTCAGTGAAGAAGCTGAGTCTTTTTTGCAAGGGCTAATTGATGGTTTTAACTTGGAAGATGCATTGGAAATCAAAAACATAGAGAGAGTGACAAACCATGATGTTAAAGCGGTGGAATATTTCTTGAAACAAAAGTGTCAATCACATCCAGAGATAGCGCAGGTTTGGAGCCACTCTTTACTTCTGTATTGTTCAGATAACCTGCTACGTCTTTTTCCTCGTTCACTTGTCTGGGATTATCCTTGTGCAAAGTGGAGAGTTGATGCAAATTTTCTCTCCCTGTGTGCAGGTGCTTGAGTTTTTCCATTTTGCTTGCACATCTGAGGACATCAATAATCTCGCTCATGCACTGATGCTGAAAGAATCGATGAAGAACGTCATGTTTCCTGTCATGGACAAATTGATCAGGGCTATATGCACCGTGGCTAAGGATAATGCTTACATTTCTATGCTTTCTCGTACACATGGTCAGGTAATTTGTCAGCTTTGGCTGGGTAGATTTGACAATAATCTTTTTGGCACTGTTGTTTTTTGCGTGCTGTGGCAGAGTTATGTGATCTTCAAAAATGAAGAGAAAAGTGCACTGCGTGGACCCTTAGAATACTTGATGTCATGATTAGCACGGTGGGATGTTCCTATGGTTCTCTGACCCGGAAATTATCAAAGTCACTTGTCTGTTGTCTTTCTTTCTCGATAATGGTGCATTATTTGATTATCTTATCCCAATAATTTAAATTATAGCCTGAGTTCCGTTTTAACCATCACAGCGGATTGCTAAATCTGTACTTGTTATCTTGTAGCCAGCTTCACCAACGACTTTGGGGAAGGAAATGGCAGTTTTTGCTGTCAGGTTGAGTAGAGAAAGGAAGGAAATGCATCAGGTTGAGATTATGGGGAAGTTTGCTGGTGCAGTGGGAAACTATAATGCTCATCTAGCTGCATATCCTCATATTGACTGGCCCCATATAGCTGAAGAATTTGTGAAGTCTCTCGGGTTGAGTTTTAATCCATATGTTACCCAGGTGTGTTTGGGGAGGTTTTATTCTCCACTTCTGTAAATTAGTAATATTATTGCCAGAGTACCTGAAAATATGATCATTTGTTGCTATGATACTTATGAAACAAAAGAATAATCAGAACTAAACAAGAATCCATGGGTTGCTGTTACTGTTAGCATTTTATTCCTTATAAAAAGGCTCATACAGAACTGTAGGTGATAAGTTAAATGATAATGACATGGCAAAGGTTCAATGCAGAGTTTCAGTACTCATATTTGCAGAGAATTCATGACAATGCTTGGTCAATTCTGAATGTTCACGTATAAATTTCTTTTCAAATTTACAGATAGTTATATTCCGAATATGTAGATTTTTTAGTAATAGTTTTGTGTTTGACATGTGAAACAATGCAATGCATATTGGGGAAGGATTCTATCAATAATTTATATAAGCCCTTTAGCATTCATGGAAATATATCTTGGCAGTGCTCTTTTTGGCATATAAATATGGTTTTATCTTGCATATGCCACTAGTGGGAAAAAAATTTCTCCACAATTGGCCTTATTCATCTTTGATTTGATGGTCAGTGAGAGAGTGAGAAGTTACTACTATCAAATCAATGGTGGAGAAAGCTGCCTTGGGAAAGTTTTCGTCTACTTACAATGTATCGTATAATACTTGATTAACATACACGAGCCTGACGTCAAAATTGTTGTGCACACTAGGTTGGTGTTGCAAAAGTTTTGTCTTGCCAATATTTATCACCTAGGGTCTTCTGATTACAGTAAGAAAACCCATTATTGGACTTGTTAATCCTTAAACTTATAGATGTTGTGTCTACTTATTGCAGATAGAAAATAGTGATCATATGGAAAATCTTTTTTGTTAAATTCTTAAACTTATCAATGTTGCCGCTACTTATTGCAGATTGAAACTCATGATTACATGGCGAAACTTTTTCATACACTTATCCAGTTCAATAATATACTGATTGATTTTGATAGAGATGTCTGGGGCTACATTTCATTAGGCTATTTCAAGCAGGTGAGAACTGCGATGCATCTGCCTTTCTTATAATTATTTTGACGCAGAAAACATTTAACTTCTTAAAATACATTTTAACAGATAACTAGGGAAGGTGAGATTGGTTCTTCAACCATGCCTCATAAAGTAAATCCCATTGATTTTGAAAATAGTGAAGGCAATCTTGGTAAAGCCAATGGAGGTCTATCTCATTTAAGCATGAAGCTACCAATATCACGTTGGCAGGTGAGACCAATTTTCTATTCCCTTTCAAGCAATAGATGCTATTAAAAGAAAGTATCTACTTGCTTGTCACCAACAATCTTTCTTCTCCACTTACCCAAGAAAAGACATTTTTGCTGATCATTATAAACTTTCTGGCTTGTCTTTCATTGCAGCGTGACTTGACTGACTCGACTGTACTGAGGAACATGGGTGAAGGATTGGGCCATTCTCTTCTTGCCTATAAAAGTGCACTGCAGGGCATAGGGAAACTTCAGGTATCCCATGAGTATGATGTTAGGCTGCTGCTTTCCCTTTTCCTTTCCCTTTCCCTTTCCCTTCTTTCTTTCCTTTTTTCCTAGGGTGAATGTAGATGAGCAGCTGTTGACCAAAGCAATATAAGTGTGTCTAGAAGCAGTCTCTTAATTACTCTCTAAGTTGAATTTTGACTATCTTATTCTTTTCCTCAGACTTTACAGGCAACCTTCTTTTGCGTGCAAGAATGGCTTGTTTAGTTTTTGTCACAAAACATATGCTCTTTAGCTTTCAAAAAGAATACATGAATGCTGTAGTTGCTTGTACAAGGATGATTTATTCTATTCAATATCTCTTGTTTCTAGGTTAATGAGGCCCGCTTGAGCGAGGACTTGAATCATTCATGGGAGGTTCTTGCTGAACCAATACAAACTGTATGTATCTTACTTCTTTTTTTTCTTCTCTCTCTTTTTTTTTTTTTTTTTTTTTGGGGGGGGTCTAAGTCGGTGAAAGCTATCTACTTTTTCTGATCCATGTTTTTATCTTCTTGCCTGAGATGGCAGTGTCACGGGGATTGTCATGATTTTATTCTTGAAGAGAATGACATGGCTTATCATGAAAATTTTCTTACCTGAACCATGGAAAAAGAAAAATGCATCGAGAAAGGAGAAGGCTCTTAACTTTTATTTATTTATTTATTTTTGGTGTGGAATAAAATACCGCCTTTTTCGATAATGTAGGAGTGCCCATATTTCTCTTATCTTTCAATGTGGTCTAATGCATAATATTTGATATCAGTCTGCACTGTCCATTCTTGCATAATTATGTCACATCTTTCTATTTTCATCCAATTTTGTACCAAACTACGGTCTTTTCTGGTTTTGCAATATGATTTGCCTTCTCTTTCCACATCAACTAGTAAATTCGTGCCTTGCATCTATGTACTTAATATGCACAGGTCATGAGACGATTCGGGGTCCCAGAGCCTTATGAGAAGCTAAAGGAATTGACCAGGGGAAGAGCAGTTTCACAAGAAAGTATCACAGAATTCATTGAAGGTCTAGAATTACCTGAGGAAGCTAAAATTAATCTCTTGAAGTTGACTCCGCATACCTACATTGGTGCTGCCGCTGAGTTGGCCATGAATGTAGATGTAGCTGTAAATTTGCTGAGCGGTCTGGAAATTTTTTAGAGGGGGACACTCGGGATGTTGGCATAATATGCAGTATAACAGCATTAGTGCCATGCGTTTGAGATGTCCTATGTTTATTGGTCGGCAACTTATTCAACTTGATCTGTATGTGGTACTTCATTGGATGAGAATTTTGTTTCCTGCATTATAGAATGCAGAGTTGTATTTGGTGCTAAGATATGTCATGTATTGTATCGAACGAAATTTTGAGGGTGATGCAGTCCAGGCTTGTTTGACTCAGATGAGATTGTCTTCTCTCAGCCAAAACAATGTCGGCTGGGATGTTTATTGGCACCATTACATATAACATAAACATGTTGTTAGCTTAATAATTTGGTTTGGAAATATAGAATCTGTTTTTGACAGGAAGTAAAAAGATACTTTTTATTTAAGAGGATGCAAAGTGTAAGACAGTTAAAAAAAAGTCGAGCAGTAGGGACTGACGAGGCTCGCGTGCGTATGAAAAGCTTATTCTTGGCTGGGCGTTTTTGTTTATATTATGGTTTTCTCGAATTTTAAGGTCTAGTCTTGGGTTTAATACATTGTCGTATGGGGGTAGTATTGGCTAGGGATGAGTATGGTTCCGGGGTAGAACTTGGGATCTGAAAACCGGACCGATGAGATTCTAGTTTTAAAGTATACAAGATGGGTTTTAGGTTCCAAAATAATGAGAAATTTGTTTCGATGGGTAGGTTCTAGATTCTTAGTTGGATGAATTTGGAACTTGAAAATCTATAGGTTCCTGGTTTCAAAATATGCATTGTAAGTTTTATGTTCCAAAAAATGAGAAATTTGTTTCAACGAATATGTTTCAGGTTTTTAGTTAGATGAATCTGGAACTTGGAACTTGTAACCTAGGGTTTAAAATAAGTTTTAATGCTTTTCTTGGTTCATGTCTTTGTGCGATCTTGCGATATTCCATATTGTTTAATGATGAGTGTATAATTTGGAAGTACTAGTTTGAGTTTTCATTTTATAATCGGGACTTTTACTTTATTAATATTCATATTTTTTTCTTTGTCTTTATGGTTAGTAAATTATAGTAGCAAGTGATAATCATTAAGGGTTTTAATTTACTACAATTGTTCAATTAATAATATAGGTAGAATCTGAATAGACTCGTAACATGGTAGGTTCTAATATCTAGGGCATGCATGGCAAATTCTAAGTTTCAAAAATTAAAGAAATTTTTTTAACGAGTAAGTTCTAGATTTTATATGAACCTTGTACAAAACTTGGAACCGCTTGCCTCTAGTGTCTTTCTAAATCTAAATACTATCATTTCAAAAGAAAGTATTTTTTTTTAGTCACTACTTGAATTTACATAAAAAGTAAGAACATTTCTCTCGGCAATTATTTGTGCAAAGGGGCTAAACTATTGTAAAACTATCAATAGCAAGAATTGCCAACTATCTATCTACATCTATGTTATATAAGACAAACTCAAAAGAAACTTTTAAATTCAAATTTTTATTAACTAATGAGAAAGCACACGTTCATGTGACTAACTCTCACACATGCGATGGCACATTTGAGATCTGTATTTGTTAAATTTTGTTTATTGATAGCATTTTTAAGATAGAATGAGAAAAAAGATATAACTGAATAAATTTAAAGTGAGATAAAATGACATTTTTGGCTTGAATATCGACGTATATATATATTTTCACTTAAATTTTAATATGAATTGTAATTGTGCAACATCAATGGAGGATAAAATCATATGACGACAAGGCGATTCCTTAAATTCATCAAAGTTACTCAGTTTTAAATTGTAATTGTTACACGCGATGCGTGATGATTGCTTGTCTAGTCTCGTCGACTACCACGCTACAATAATTGACTGGTCCAGTTGTCCGTGTCGTCGTCGTCGTCATCATGCAAACAGAGGAAAAAGATGGACCTTATCACGAGAAAGAATGGAGATCAAGTCGAGTCACACACGAGGGGATCGATCACGGCGAATCTCTCTCGCCTTCAGCAGGAAGGTAATTCATTCCCGCCTCTCCTCTGGCTCTTTCCCTCTCAGGTTCCTCACAACTAGCCATCTGTTTCTTTTTCATTCTTGCGTCATCTTCTCCAAATTATTGCACAAGTTTCGTGATCCTTCTATCAATCCATTTGAGATTCTGCCACCCCTGGTTTCATATTGTCGCTGCATCATATTTGGACATTTTCTCTGTGATGAGGGTAATTCATATTTAAAACTACATGATTTTCTTGGTATGTGAAGCAAAGGGTGACTGGTATGTGTTCAGTGTGGGCACTAAGCAATAGTTTGATGTCCTTCTGTTATTTGGCGATCTGGGCTTCTTCTGCTGTAATTTCTCTAGTACAATTTGCCAGCGGTTAGACGACTATGTTGACATTGTTCGCCTATGCATCGCAGATTGTGGTGGGGCTGTGTGAAGATTTTATTCAAGATTGTTTTTACTCGATTCTGTTTTTTAGGAGTAGTCCTATCATTTGACCAAGAGGGCTCTGCAAGATTTGTCTTGATCTTCACTTCAGTACATTCTTGAGTTGGAATAAGCAAAGCAAGATATTCTTGAGCAAAAGACTTAGTAGCTGTCTACTCTAAGAATAAACGTGACCAATTTCTCAAAGAGCAATCAGACTTTATTCTAGTGGTTATGTATCTAGCAGTTATGTAACTCAGGATGTCACTTAAAAAGAGTACTTGTTCTGGAGAATTGGGTTTAGTGAAGAATTGGTTTCCTACCGCTGAAAATTTGCCAGGAAAATTGAATCAGCACCATCTGAGGTAATGTTGTGATAGTCCTTATTGCTTCTTAGCAGATAATGCATATGGAAGATGTCCAAGCTAATTTTTAAAGCATAGAGGAAGAGGATGTCTCCATTCATTCCCTCAGCTGCCAATTTCACAAGCTATCCACTGCTTGTCCAAATCCCTGGTGACCTTTGTTTGCTCTTATTTTTGGGAGAAATTGAAACGTCCCTGGGAGGGAGTAGTTGAGGTATGAACTACTAAGGAGGTAAAAATCATGTCTGATAACGCCCATCAAATGGAAAGAAGTTATTCAATCCGGAGCCTTTCAAACAGAGGTGGTTCTGGTATGCAGCAACTTAATCACATCTAAAGCAATTCGATATATAAAAGTCCTATCTGTTAAATCTTCTGCATATTTCAATGTGTGAATGGCCAATGGTGTCTTAGCTACTATCATTTGATCTTTTATGGATTCAAAAGTTGCATCCCCAGAGCAAATGATAGACTTATCCTTCTTTTCCTTATTTACCTGTTAAAGTTTTTTTCGTCTTCCAATCTTATTTCCTGACATCAGAATTTTGAAACTTGGTAGAAATCACCGATGTGACTGATCGACACATCATATTCATATCAGAAGAATTGGGATGGGATAGGAGTCCTCTTATTGTTCAGCAATTAGTGTACTGTTCAGTTATACTTTGGACTAGAACATTTTTTTTTTTTTGGGAAAAGTTGTGGCAGACAGTTTAATTAGTAATTTTCCTGTATGGTTTCTTTGATGTAGAGATGACTAGCAGTTATATGGTGGAATCAGGATTCTTTGTGTCATCCTTCGCTGCTACTATGTTCATAGGTGCATTGGCAACGGTTGGGATCTTGTTAATCAGCTTGCTGGTGGTGTTAGCAGTGATGTTGCAATCTTGCGAAAGTAAAAATTCAGGGGTTGTTCAAAGTCAGAAGTTAATTTATTATCACAGAATTTGCAACATATATGCTCAGCATGCGGAGCTCAGTGGCTTGAAAGAACATGACTGTCCTCCCTTCTGTGGGGTTCTTGCTAAGCAATACATCAAAGGAGGTCTCTATGCTAGAGAATTAAACGTCACAAATGCAGTGATTCAGAATTACCTTGGTGCTGTTACAGCAGTAGATCGTGGTTTAGATGTTGTTTTGATGGATGCAGATGACATTTTATCTCTACATCCTCTTAACGTTGATCTGGTCACAAACAAGTAAGTTCTTGTCTTTTTATGTTCTGTGCTGTTTCTTACTATTAATCCTTGTGAAGTGCCAACATACTAATTCTGTTCACACATTAAGGGGCCAAGTACTCTGATAGTTCATCTTTTTCTCTTTTGGTTCTCTCTAGTGTCTCCTTAGGGAGTTCATTTTCCTAGTTATCGCTGTACAGTGGCTACTTTCACATCCCACCAGCAGCAGCTGCATCCTTCACTCTACCTTGGAAGTTTTAGATTACTAATTTTTGTTCAATCTAGGCAAGGGAAGTTAATGATGCACCGAAGTTTACACTCCTCCATCGAGTCCCTTGATTCTCATGTTCTTTTTTGTGGAACAGATTTGAAAATTTTGACAGTGAGAGTTTTGAAGAGGCAAATCATTTAAAGCAAAGTTATCTCCTTCAATTGTACATGGAGTTGCAAGCACGTGGGTGGACTTTGGTTTTCTTTTCTAGAAAATCCCAAAGAGAACAGAATGTCGCCAGGGAGATCATATATTCCACAGGATTCAGAAGCTGGTATTCTTTGATTATGAGGTAGTTCGGCTAATTGACAGACAACTCTTTTGATAATGGACACCGTTTAGTGTTGGCCTGCCATCTTTCAATATAAAGTTGGAGTGTCTTGGAATTTCTCCTTTATCATCCTTCCTCCACCCCCCCCAAAAAAAAAGAAAAAGAAAAAGAAAATAAAGAAGAAGAAGAATACATTAGAAGTGTCATACGGCTACTTTAGAATCTTGTTCATACTTGCACTAGTGATTGTATTAGGCTTAATATATCTGCTTTGAACCATGTTCATTCTTTGTTGCTGTCGTCTCATGATAAATCTGTTTCACTCTCAAAGATTCTTGCTTACAAGGTTGCATCTAAATTCTTCCATATGTTTGCTTCTGGGTGAGAAGCTATTATAGAGAAAGAATGGACCTAATGGGCATATTAAGTGATTAAATTCAGCAGATCTGCCAAGCTCTTGAACTATGCGGTTGAAAAATGGCCATTTTCTCTCGCAGTTTGATGAAAGACCAATTCTTCATAGCCTTTAGCCTTTATTTTATATAGGTTGAATTGGGCATGAGATTTTTCTTGTCTGAATTAGTTTACCCTCTGACAGATCCGACGATGAACTGCAAATTGATAGCAGAACGTACTTTTCCAGTCGAAGGGAAGCATTGGAAAAGGATGGTTTCCGGATTGCAGGTGTAATTAGTAGCCACATGGATGCTTTAACAGGTCCATTCTCAGGGAAGTTGATATTAAAGATTCCAAACCCAATCTGTTACAAATATTCGTCAGCACATTGACATCCAAAAGAAGCAGTATTGGTATCGCTCCACGGTGGATGACTGTTTCAAGTAACTGATGCTTTGAGCGTCAATCCACTTGACTTAACCATGCCTAAATTATGATTATCTCCAGAGCCATTATATGGTGGATGGCTGCTGAAGTGATCAAATTTAGTCTTCGCTCCGTATGAGGAGAGTGAAGTACCTATCTTCAATTTTTCATTTCTATCTCTGGTTAGAATCCACTACTATTTGCGTCCCTTCTCTGGCAGTTCAAAGGGAAGGAAGGTAAATGATGTTGTTCATGATGATTTCTTTTATACCGGTTGCTGTAGGTTTTATGTCAAGGAACTCATATACGAATTTAAAATGTGTATTACCAAAAATATACAGCACGACTACATTTCAGCTACTGTTATACTAAACGGGTTTTTTGCTTGCTTTTGAAACTAGTGGATGAAGTATAAGCTCTACCTTCAGTGTCTGCTTCCTACAGGATTCCAGCAACTTGAATTGCACCGAGTGTGAATAATTTTGCACGACAGCCATTCCTTGAACATGTAGATTCATCCTTTCTTGAAGAAGATAATTAAGTAGGATTCCAGGGCCAAGTCTTGTAAACAACGGTCTCTGTTGCAATTTCTATATTATATGCTGAGTTTGCTTCGGTTCACCTTTGGAAAGTATATAGAGCTATTGCCCTTAACTGGACGTTTGGCGAATCCCAACCAAATGCAATTTGAATGCTAGATCGTTGGGTTCCTTTGAACTGGGACTGGGATGAATCGGGTACTAATTTCAATACCGGCATGTAAATAGTTGAAACTAAACACCATAATTGCCATAAATTGAAACGAATGCACTGGAGCTGCGATGGTACATGCGATCCGCATATCTGAAAATTTCTTAAGATGAATGAGATTCAATAGAAATGGCTCAAGCAATCAGGAAATAGAGAATTTAGCTGAGGCACAAGCCATGCAAGGGGGTGATTCTAATCCCATCGGTTCGTACAGTCGATGACTCGCATCTATCCACAGGATTTACGCGCAAAACTAACACAAGATCCACACCGGAATGGACAGGCACACTACACCAGGACTACAGAGAGAATATCTCCAAAGTAGAATTCAAGTCATAAGGGTAGAATATATATAAAGGCTTTCGAAACTACGGGTTAGTGTAAAAGCTCTATCTATGCCCCTACTAGTCTTATTCTTATGATGCCGTAGGAAAGTAGTAGTTTCGGAAGCTACAGAGCAACTCATTCACACATAAAGTCAGAACTCGATCTCTATCTCCTCTCTTAAACAATCCTATTCCCTCAGCAAATTCGACTTCTTTGTTTATCAGGAAGTGCAGAAAAGAAAGCACTTTCCAAAGATTGGACTCTCATGACCCCATCCCTCGCTCGTGAGGGTACTCTTCTCTACTCATTCCGCTCTTGCCTTTGTTCTTTAGCGAGAAAAATCAATGAGTTCTTATACCCAAGTCAACTTTAAACTTCAGTCTACATTGCACCAATACGAGTAATTTACATCACGAGGCTCGCTACAATTGCCACGTATCGAACTTCTAACAGCTGATTCTGTTGTTGCCCACAAAACAAAGGCATGTAAGAGTTCGGTTACACCTAGTCAATAGATGGATCAACTGACTGTAGGCGCCGCAACCATGCTATCCGCACGCTAGGCTTCTTCAGCTGCAGGAAGATTTCCCTATATTCCCTCTTCAGGAAGACCTCCAATGCGAACAAATATAGGTCACTTCCCTGCTCCACATCCTCCATCTCATCAAGACACTCGATGCATTCACCAATACTATAATTTAGTTTGTTTTTGGGTGTTGCAAGACTCGCAGCATTCCTCTGCATGGTTGCAGTGCTCCTCGATTCAACTGCATTGGGCAAGTGCTCCTTTCTCGGTTCCGATTTGGCAATTTCTGGCTCTGCGGTATGCACAGTCGAGGTGGTTGAACTATCATTTAGCCTCCTATGTTTCCTTGGCGGTTCTGGCTCTCCAGAGTCTTTTCTTCCACCAAAAAGGACTTCCAGCTGGTCAGTCAGATAAAGTTCTTTATACCGAAATTGTGCAGATTCTGGGTTTTCCTGCATTGTATACCTAGCACTATCAGAAACTCATATAGTTGTTCCAATTTCACATAAGTAGGACACCTATAGCGAGCTCATTAGAATACCTGTATGTAGTTGTTCCAATCATCTTCAGTCGCACCAAATCTCTTGGTATTTGGATCCCATTTCATCCTACTATCACCAACCAGCTCACACCAGATTCTCCATTGCTGCTTGGTCAGGTCCCAATGATCCTCCAATTGCTTCTTGTCAAGTGAAAGACCAGTCTTGCGGTTAAATGATCTGATAACATGTCTCCAGCTTTCCTTGGTAATACATTTATTACCCTTCAACGTCTGTTCTGTGCAGAGATCAACAAATATCTTGTGACAATCAGGTGTCCACTTAGTTTTTGGTTTAAGAGCCGGTAAGCACGAGTTTTGTCTACCAGGACTTGTTTCGCTGTATGTATCCAGGTCGCCATCTGACCCACTGCTTATATCAAGTTCATGTACAGCCTCAATTTTGGGCGCCTTCATTGTTATGGCTTGACCTTCTGTTTGCAAGGGGGAGGTCACTGAACCACCTTTGTGCATACATTGAGTGAGAAGTCCTGCATCTTTCTTACTTATTGCTCCATCAAATATGATTTCCAATTTGTCTACAAACTGGAGTTCCTTAAACTGGAATTGCGCAGCTGCTGGGTTTGCCTGGGATAAATAAAGTAATGTATGTCTTTATCTCTCCATTTTCCGAACTGAACAGTAAGGACAAAAGAGTGAGTTAATTTCCGTACCTTAACATACAAAGCCCACTCTTTTTCAGTAGCTCCAAACTTGTTGGAACTCCGGTCCCATTTCATATAACCAGTACCAGTTAGCTTGCACCATACTTTCCACTGTTCCCTCATCACATCCCAATGGCTCTTCATCTGCTTCCTATCATAACTTATTCCTGTTCTTTCATGAAATAGTTTAACAATATTCATCCATCCCTCCCTTGTAAAATATGTCCCTGGCCTGTTCCCTCCGTTAACCTGCTCCAGACAAAGATCGACAAATACTTTGTGGAGGTCTGGTGTCCAGTATGCCTTTGACTTTGGCATTGGATGTGATGAGCTCAACCACATATCTTCACTACAGTTGGGATGGTTAGTGTAAAGTCTAAAGTTGTTGACTTGCAGCTGGGGCAACGGCACGGAGTAAATTTAACATTTCAAATGCATCATTGATGCTACCGTTAACTCCATAACACCACCCATTTAGAAGAAGAAGGAAAGAAGATTCTGCAAACAGAAGAAACATATAAGAAATTAAGACTTTAGCGAGACATGTATAAGAGCAGCATAATCAATGCAAACAATGACAAGTTACGAAGGAACATGAAAGTGTGTCAACTGATAAAGACAATCTTCAGAGCACTGAATAACTAGAGTTTCTACTACATGATAAAAGATAAACGAAAAGGTACATGCCCATTCCCATGTGCGTGGAAATCATGCTATGGACATGCCAAATGCATGTGCATGGAAGGAGGAACTGTGGTTCATGATAATGCATGAGTAATTCAATTTGAGCCCAAGGAAACAATAGGAAAGGTTAAATTTGAAAATCAAAACTGTTCCTTGCAACTTGTAATTGTCCACATTGTTAAGCCGCATGTTCGACTAGAGATTCCAGTGTTTCCATGAAGAAGGCACATATGGTTTGCAAACAATGCTCTTCCGGGCACAGCTCGGTTACTGGAATCCTATACAGCAAATTGAATGTACCGCATTTCCTAACTTGGCACAGAATGTCTAGTGATTCATACAGTGAGCAGAACTAATAAAACCCCAGATCACAGAGAACAGCTGATTTGCCCATTGGATTGCATCATTTTTGTGTCCTAAAAGACACGGTCCAGACACGTAGTTCCTGAAGTAATATGGAAAATGAACACCTCCTCATCGTGTTGGCCATTTCAACTTATATCGGTCTATGCACACCAACAAACAACCAATATTAAAATATGAGGGGCTTAAATTAAATAGGCAAAGCAACAAAACTTGCCGCAAAGTCAGAAATCTGAAAATCAACGGAAAGCACCCAAAAAACATCTGTAAAATGAAGACATACAGATTTTAACATGACAAAATGGTCCAGGCCTGCTCCAGACGCACACATTATCTGACCAGGCAACTATAACACGCGCTCTCTCTCTCTCTCTCTCTCTCTCTCTGGCGAAATGGAATTTTACAAAATACACACAGACTAATGCACTTAGCAATGAAAACACAAAAACGTTGAGATTTTTCTTACAATCATCGCATGCGAAGCAACCGCAAACTGTCACGAGGGGAAGTGGGTCTCGATCGAACTAGGCACGGACACGAAAAGCTGCACACTGCGAGCAACCTCATCGAACATCATCACGCTTTGAAGCTACTAACCAACGTCGTCAAAGGCCAGAAAACGAGAAGGAAGAAGAGAAAAAGACATACCCAAGTGAGCGGATTCGAAGGACCTCAATTTGGCCTGCTCGTCGTCTCTTCTTCCCATTGAGACTTTCAGAGAGAGAGAGAGAGAGAGAGAGAGAGGGGACAAAGGAGAAACTGAATCCGGGTTGTGAATGGGGCTGAGTCGGATCTTCACGGGCAGTGGCGGGCCTGGCCCAAATTCTTCAGCCAATCTCGTTACGAACCCCCCATCCGACAGCACATGCTCAGGTCACTGTCCTCAGAATGTCCACGGCTCGTCAGCTTTCGTGAAGAGCACACTGCTTTCGATGGGCGTGTAAAGTTG
The DNA here is from genome assembly GCA_016097545.1 of Eucalyptus victrix. Classification (NCBI taxonomy): domain Eukaryota; kingdom Viridiplantae; phylum Streptophyta; class Magnoliopsida; order Myrtales; family Myrtaceae; genus Eucalyptus; species Eucalyptus victrix. Next base: position 48,306,283 of record CM027841.1, on the reverse strand, counting down.
GTGGGCTGCATGCACTCATGTTTCGCCTTTAATGCAGTGAATTCACGCACGACAGTCGAGAGTTAAACCCGAACTTTACAGCTCACGTAGGCTCCATCGCAGCAGCAGCAGCAGACGGTAATGCGCAAGATAATTAAGTCCCTGTAGCATCGTTGTGAATGCGACTAAACTTCAGCGATCACAAATGAAATTACCTCGTAATTTCGGGCTCGATATGGGAAAAGAAGGGCAGGAAAGCAAATCAAATGGGCAACGTGCTCTCAGGCAGGGAAGGAGAGGCGATGATGGACGGACGGGGGCATCATCACGGACGGGAATGCGCGTGAAAAACAACGTTTGGCCGCATCATCATCGTGGACCGGCTCCTCGAAATGGAATGTCCGTCCTTTCGAGGGAATGTCATGCGAGCATGTTCCTTTGGTCAAAGGAAGACCAGGTAAGCGAGCCGAACCTTGGCTCGGCTTTGGCTGGAGACTGGAGACTGGAGACTGGAGCCGAGCCACGAGATGCTGAGGGAAGACGTGATCTTGGAGAAGTCTTAAGGTATATTCATTGCGAATTTGAAGTGATTACCAAAGACGAAGATTGGAAAATTTTGTTGGTCTCCAACCATCCCGTTCGTCCGTCCGTGCAGAGACCAGTCAGTGACGCGGCTTCTTCTAAATTAGAGGATTTGCTGTCTAAAGCGATCTGTATAATTCATGAGGTAGGATCGACTGCGTATCATCCTAACTTAGGATAATACAGGAGTTGATTTGGGGGACCCCACGGGACAGAGGAAGAAGACAGAGATCCAACGAGAAAACAGGGAAGCCGCGTCAGGAAAGAGAGTTGGTTGAATCAGATCGAGTGTGGGAGCCATTTTTTGCTTCCGCCCAACTTCACATATATTTTCCTCTTTCCTTTTCTTTTAATTTCTCTCTCTCTCTCCTCCTCTCTCTCTCTCTCTCTCTCTCTCTCTCTCTCAAAAGAAGAGAAGGCCAAAAAGGAAAAAAAAAAGAAAGGAAAATTATTACCACCATCATCAGCATCATCATCCACTTCGCTGCATCCGCTCCCCGCAAAAAAGAGCGACCATTCTCTTTCTCTCTCTCTGTGAAGATCCTCTCTGGCGATAAATCACTGTTGCCCATTTCTTTCTTGGCTCCGTTCTGGTGCTTCCTCTCTCTGTCTCCGACACTTCAGCTCGTGCGAGCCGAAAAATCGATCCTTTTCTGCTTCCTTTTGCCTCTGTTCCAGGTACCCGTCTTTATTTCTTTAAAGTTGTTGATGTTTATCTGAACTTTTCGAGTCAGATCTCCATCCTTATGGTTCTAGTTCAAACCCATTTCACATGCATTCCTATGCCCTGCATATTGTTACTTGTTAGTCACATGATTTGGTCATTTGGTCAAAGAACCATTTCCCCTGTGGGTTTTACAAACTTCGGATCCTTTTTAGAGAACCCAATCCTTGACAAATCCCCGTGACTTGACTTTATGTCAAATGGGTTCTTGCAGCTGATTCGGATTGTTTACATGTCAAAGTTTCTTCATTTCTTTGTTCATGACTAGAGTGGTAATTTCTTTCGTCAAGGTTGATTTGAGGGACTTTTTCCATTAGATGGTGTGGTGTTCTTTGATTCTCATTGCTTCCTCGCATTCTGAATTTTAAACTTGTTTTATCTAAAAGTACAGCTGTAGTCGAGTAAGCAGGAGTCAATTGATACTGGGTCGATCTGGTCGGCAACTTTTGTTGGAAGTTTGAGGAATCTGATTGAGAGAAGAGGTAGATCTAAAGGATCAGAAGGATGTCATTTACCGGCACCCAAGTTAAATGCAAGGCTTGCGACAAGACAGTTTATCCTGTAGAACAGTTATCTGCGGATGGGGTTGCATACCACAAGTCTTGCTTCAAGTGCAGCCACTGCAAAGGCACATTAAAGGTGTGCCATTTTTCCATTGGCTTACAATCTGCAGTTTTTTGTTAGATGATGCTATTATATGTGGATGCAATGTCTTTGTCTTGTATATTTGGTGGACTTGAGTCTAGAAGAAGAAACTTGGATATTGCATTTGTTGCAAGTAATTACTCAATTGTTCTGTGCACATGGAGTGAGTATATAAGCATCGTGTTCTGATGGATTAAAGCTGAGTTTAAAATGAATTCCTTTGATCTCTGCTATGCCCCTATTTATGACTAAGTTCACTCAACAATTCTTGTCGGGAAATGAAGTCGACATTATGTAGTCATTGTCTGCCACAGATTAGAGGTGCATTTTAAGGATAATGAAGCAAATGCATTTGCCTTATAAGGATCCGTGTCATGATTTCAGCTGAGCAGCTACTCCTCAATGGAAGGAGTTCTATACTGCAAGCCTCACTTTGAGCAGCTTTTCAAGGAGACTGGTAATTTCAACAAGAACTTTCAGTCACGTAAGTCTTGTGCTTTATTAAAATCATGCTCTTTTGCGATTGACCGGCTGTTGTTTAACACCGCTTAATTTGTCATGATTCATGTTCAACAGCTGCAAAGTCAGCTGAGAAGTTAACTCCAGAGCTGGTAAACTTTCGTTAGATCACTTGAGCCAATTATGAGTGCGTAAATTTAACATAGAATGTTATTAGATATCATCGAGTGTCATTGCTAGTGCATTTGATTTTGCAGACAAGATCACCTAGCAAGGCTGCTGGCATGTTTTCTGGTACACAAGATAAATGTGCAACTTGTGGCAAAACTGCCTATCCGCTGGAGAAGGTACATTTTGCTTGTCTCAAAGAGTCTTGATATTGGATATCAATTATGAGGCCGTTGGTTTGATAGTAATGCTTTCTGTAAGAGTCATTTCATGCAGAATCCTAGTTTTCACATTGTTGGTAGTGGCATGCATTATTTCACAGTTTTTATCTATCTTGTTCTCGAATGGACAGGTCTCTACCTTTGTCTCAAGGTTTTTAACATTATGGGCTTCACGTCTTCTTTTGCTTTATGCAGTGTTAGAAAGTTAAATGTAGCAGTCCTTTCCTTACTGTGTTGCATTCTTGATATATCCGTATGAGAAAATATTTGCTAGTCAGGCATTACAAGTAAAGGCGTGATGTGTTGGTGAGTAATCTTTGAATGTGGGAACTGTGGTGACATGAGTTATCTATGATATTCTGTCTGTTTGATGAGGGAATACAGAAAGCATGGTTGTTCTTCTATAGAGTTATGTTCTCCACCTGGAATTCCAATTTTCTGTTTTTCTTCTTGTAAAGCTCTAAAGCACCCAAGGAGAAACTTCTGTTCCAGTTGTTGGACACCCCGGGCAGAAACTGCTCATTCACTAATGTTAAACTTCTGCTTAGCATGAGCCTTTCTTGCAATCGATTTCACATCATTGTGACATTGCTTCTTGTGAAATGCTTGTAGGTGCTTAAAGTTGCATTATAACAGCTTTCTGGTTGATTTATTTATTCCCCAGCTTCAATAATTTTTTTTTTCGGTTCTAATGGCTTGACTTATATTTCCTGAAGAAACTGCGTGGCCAACTCTGTTTATTAAAAAAAATTGCAGGTAACAGTGGAGAGCCAGAGCTATCACAAATCATGTTTCAAGTGCTCTCACGGAGGTTGCCCCATAACCCCATCAAACTACGCAGCTCTGGAGGGCATCTTGTACTGCAAACACCACTTCTCCCAGCTTTTTAAGGAGAAAGGAAGCTATAACCATCTCATCAAGTCTGCATCAATGAAACGGGCTGCAGCATCAATTCCAGAAGCTTAAAATGACCTTTCTTATGATGTTTCTTGTGCGGTTATTTGGTCGGTCTTGATGTGTGCCTTTTGTTTGTCTAGCTTGTTCATCTTGGGGGAGCTAATGAACTTGGTTCCTCCGTTTCTGCTTTCCGCAAATCCTGTGACAAGCCCTTTCTTGTGTTGTGATGGATAATAGTCCGAGGTTGTGAATTGACATTTTTATTGAACCGCAGATGAGTTTCGGACAATCTTGTTGCAGTTTGCTTTTCCGTTTGCAAACTTGTGCTACTGAAATTACGCGTCTTATTTCCCTTTTTCTTAACAAACTATAGTTTCCCAGATGAGCAGCAAAGTCAGGGAGCTGCCTTTTCCATGGCTACTTTACGATTGGCCTATCAAATGAATGGATCAGATTAAGTCATAAATAGTCCAATCTAAACTGACTTATTAATATGATTATGATCCATTTTGACTTATTAATCTATTTATGATCCATTTATTTGTAATGCAAATTTATTGACTCATATCCAATCCAATTCATATATAATTCATACTTCATCTAACTCATGTTATTAAGACACTTTCATATTTAATCTAATGTAGAAGCATTTGTATCGAGAGTGAGTGAGCATGAGAGCGGTTGCAAATGTGAGTGGGTCTAAATAAGTTGTAAACACATTTATTATCCATTTACGATCCACGTAACATTCATATTATATTTAAATCCATTTACTCATTTACGATCCACTTAACATTCATATTATATTTAAATCCATTTACTCAATATGATTGATCTATATGGTGACTTAAGCCACCATTTATGGATTAATAAATGAGTTTATGACTCATTATCCATCATATATGGGTTAATAAATGAGTTCATGACTCATTTTGACAGATTTATTTAACAGTGAAGAAGGACGCTATGATGTCAAGTTCCTTTAGATTTAAGACCCTTTATTTAGTGAGAATCCTACTAGGTGGAGCATCAGGCTACAGCTGATTGTTATGAAAACCGACGGCAAATTCAATAAGAACGACATTTGTGTTACAATACAGATAGAAACAGGCTGTATCATTGAAGCAGACATCACTCTGAATCTCACTCATTATGATCGAAAAATAAATGTCAGAAGGTTATGCATCAAAAGTTCCGGGACAAGAATTGGCCACTCCTAGCAGTGTACCTTATGAAGAATCCAACTCGACCCGATCACGAGCATTTTGTGAAATTCTCAAGATTCTATCTGGGGAGCATGTTCAGACTTCTAAACGTTTTGACTTGTGCTCCGAACATAATCAACCGTGCTGCAAAATTTGCACTAGACCATAATCGGTCTGAAAAAAATGAGGAATTCAAAACATAAATGAGCAGGCGAATTAAAATCATGAGCTCCTTTCATTAATTAATCACTGTAAGAAACATCAATAACAGATTGGTTGTGTTGATACTCAATTCTACAGCCACTATAAAAGAATATAAAAGAAAATGATGTATCTCCACAACCCCAAAAACTGGAAATATAAGAGACAAATCATTCACTTATTGAATTTTCTACTTTGGACTAATCTTGTCTAATTGTTGCTAACACAGTGGAAACCATCTCCAGGCTTCCGGGGGAAAAAATAGAATGATAGGCGAAATCTTCACCAGCTGCTAGCACAAGCCCAACTTGCCTCCACTAAATATCCCGTGCTGGAAAACAAATATAGGGCTAATTCTTCCTTGAATAATTATGATTTGCTCCTCTTTTTGGCTTCACTGTAGAGTATAACTCCTAAGACGGTTAAGGAGTAGCCTAGCATTCCTGTGACGGACACAGGATTCCTGAAAATCAAGATTGACACCACCACTGCTACAGCACCTTTTGCATTTCCCAGCACCTGAAAGACCAACCAATTCTTAGAAACTCTTCCACTCAAATCATTTCGGTCATTCCAAGTCTAATCAACATCACTCAAAGAATAATTAAACATCAGTAATGATGGTTATCCCAGGCCTAGTCAACATCATTAAAGGATGTTCATTATATAAAGAAATAGCTTCTTCAGAGCAAAAATATACTGATAAGTCGAAACAACTCCCCTGGCCTTCCTTCCTCTGCTTATAAAAATAGAAGTGAAATGGAAGACACAAAATTACAGAATGTGAATAGAGAAGGAAAAAAATCCCCTCCACCAAATAGCTCACAACAGCATATAGCCTCATCCATTGGACATGATTTAATACACAGTACATTTGAACAGACATCTATATACTCTTAAAAGAAAAGGATAAAACTGGAAATACTATTTGGCCCTACATAACCTACTTCACTGAACAACAATACCTATATATAGCCCAAGAAGATAATAAAAATCAATACTTCTGATTGACCATAGCACTGAGAAAATGCTGTTCCTGGAACAAAACCATTTAGAGGTTAAAGACTCCGCAAGATTCGGGACGTTACTTTTATCAGATCCAATAAAATTCAGGCCGAATTATAAGACCACAAACTGCCTAATTCATCGATATCCTAAAAGAATGTCTGGCCATGGGGAACAGAATTAGCTACACAAAGATAGGACCTTACACAACAACTCGTCCCTAGTTATGAGACATGTAGTGACCAATAGGACAAGTTTCTCCCTGTCAAGCTGATGTTTAGCCAACAACTCCATTCCCTATAATACATACTTGTCAAGGACCTCAACAATCTAAAATTTAGCCAACAACTCCATTCCCTATCGATACATACTTGTCATGCACCTCCGCAATTTAAAATTTAGCCAGCAACTCCATTCCCTATTAATACATACTTGTCAAGGACCCCCGCTATTTAAAATTCTCCTAGGTTCAGTGGAAAAGCACTCTCCATGAACTTTTTTTTCATTATTCACATCAGTAATCAGCCGATAATATGAACAAATCACCTCTTTACCCCCTTCAGATAGGGTCATCAAGTCCACTTAATTGATTGCATAAAAATGATACAATCACTTCTTTGTGCCCGTTCGTACAGTATTTATATATGATCGGTCTATACCAACAAGGATACAAGTGAGATAATCTGATGGCGCAAGTGCTCTCACCAATTTCTCACCAATGAATAGTATCCACAGAAAATAAAATTCGAATGCATACTAGGCTTCTTATCTGGATTCCAATTGATCCTTTACAATCCAACACAATGTTTTGCACCAATGATCTCCTTCTCCTTTTCAAATAGAACAGCATTAAACAAGAGACGAAGGTAGCCAATAACTAAACACAAAACTAAAAGAATGCGTAATAAGAAGAAATTGGTACCTGGAGAGTCAGAGCGCTGGTATGTTTTGTAACCAAAAAGTTGGTCAAGTTGACAAAATATGCGAGTGATGAATTGAAAAGCAGATACCAAATGATCCTAAAATCTTCTCTTGCCAAAGCTAGGGTAATGCCAACCACATTTTCTTCCATTAAAAGTGTTGCAGGGAGCAGAAACACCACGGCTATGGGAGCCATGTACAATAACAGATTCATAGAATTCAGCTTCTCCCTGTAGAAAAGTCAAGCTTCAGTTATATTTCACCTACTCAAACAAGAAGGGAGGGAGCAGTGGGGGAGGGGGGAGGGAGAGCCTACCCTTCAGAAGAAAGGAGGATTCCTTGCAGAACAGATTTCAATGCCCGCGCTGCAGTAGCTGCCACACACATGATGAAGCCAAATAGATGGAAACTCGGTTCACCCTGAAGCCATAAGGAACTAAAAGTTATGAGTATTAAGATGATTCCACTGAAAAAACAATGTTCATGACAGATAAAGAAGCTCTACAAATTTATAGGTTTTCAAAGTAAAGATTGCAAGAGTAATAAAGGCCATAGGCATTTTAATGTTAGTTATCATTGGAACCATGGGTTCCTGCGAACTAGGTAAAGCCAATCTGAGAACGTCATCAGGAAATGGAACACAAATCTTTCACATTAGCAAAAAGCTCCTCATAAACATATGCCATCGCTTGTGGAAAAGAGGCCTTTGTCAATAGCATCAGACAACATCATGCGACTTTATGCAAGTGGGGACCATACTTTGTAACTATCTCTGTTTATTCAACTGAACGAAAATTTTAGTGGCTGGGAGACATTAAAAGAGACAAATAGTGAGCGCATTTTGCATCCATCAGATCTCCCTCTCGAACAGCATCTTAGCACTCTAATGGTAGCATAAACTTAGCCCACGTTTCCTCATATGACAATTTGCATTTTGGCATACTGGCAAAGACAATCGTATAAACATGAATCGCCCATGAATCTATTTATCTCTTCCCTTCTCTTCTACTTGCCAAGTAAACTCAAAAGAAGGAACAATAGAAAGACATTTCTTAAAATAGGCGAATGCCTTCGCATCTAGGACTATAATTAAGAGGAAAACCATGCATGTGATTAAAAACCATAATCTATCTGTTTTTCCAGCTTTAAGCAAGGTTTGCAGCGCAAAATCAATCCACTCGGCGCAATGACCGATCTTTTCCTGAAACCCCTACCAAAGTCGAAAGAATGACTACTGTTGTAAAGTACCCCTGACGACCGACAAGAAAGACCATAAATCTACAGCACAAGCAAGAATGACTTTTGATCCAACGCAACCTTCCTTATACTGGAAGCTTCCATGGTGCCGTATATCCCACCTCTCACAATCATAAATTAAAATTCCCCAATCTCATCATCTGAAGTATTGCTGCATAGGCTGCCTGGCCCCATCCTAATCGTTTCGGTATCTACTAACTACCGACCCTTTCCCACTACGTAGCAGATATATCCAGATGAAAATGCAGTTTCGGGAACTCGAGCTAGATGAATCACCAGACCCACGTCATCGATCACAATTTCTTGCACACACCACGAAGAAGGCAAGCACAAAACAAAAGCCGGGTCAACATACCCCGCTGGCGATGATGACCCCGGCGACCACGGGGACGAGAGCGAGGTAGGTAAGCCAAGCCTCCCGCTTGAGCGTCATGAGGTAGGCGAAGACGGCGGTGAAGAAGGGGGTGGTGGCGCCGATGGCCTGGTTGAAGGAGACGGGGAGGAAGCGGAGGGAGACGTTGCCGAAGACGACGGAGACGCAGAAGACGAGGCTGAGGGCGGTGATCTTGAGGAGCTGGACGCGGGATCGGATGGTCTGCATCGGGACCATCTTCATCCAGGCGATGGCGATGTAGCTGAGGAGGGAGCAGGCGGTCATGTGGCACATGGTGAGGAAGATCGGGTACTTGAACCCGTAGTTGCTCAGCAGGTACTTGTTGAGCAGGAGGACCCCGATGTTGGAGGAGTACCACGAGGTGACCAGCCCGATCGTGAAGAATCTGCTCGTGGGTTTCATCGCGGAAGACGGAGGAGTGAATCGGGCTTCGATTGGTCGGCGGGGGAGGACGCTAGATCGGCGTCGGCGGGAGGGCGGGGGCTTGTCGGTGGGGGCGGGGAGATCTGGGTAATGCGGGAACGGATGGCGCGAGGAGGAGGAGGAGGAGGAGGGGCGAGTTAGGAGGAGGCTCCATGGATCTCCGGACGGAGTTTCATGTGCGAGAGAGAAGAGGAGAGAGAGAGAGAGCGAGAGAGAGAGAGAGAGAGGTTTCGCCGGAGAGAGGGAAGCCGGCCGAGGGATGGATGGAGAGATTGGTGTCGGAAAATCGAAGGATTGACGATGAAATGTGCGTTTCCCCTGCAGACGGAGAGAGAGAGAGAGAGAGAGAGAGAGGTGGAGCAGGGGAGGGACGCGTTTTAGGAAATGGATCGTCTTCTTCGTCGTCGAGTTTAATAAATTTGGTCATTAAATTAAAAAAAAAACCATTTTTGTGTTGTTATTTTTTTTTTTTTTTTTTTGTGGAAGGTTTGATGTGGGCTCTCTCTCTTTGTTTATGTTTTCGAGGGTTTTTTTTTTTTTTAATCTCAATAATTTAACATTGCATATATTCGGGATCCAGCAAGAATAAGAAACTGTGAGTACGTTGTGGGGAGGGTATTGGAGGAGGCGTGGTGTGCGACTCGAGGAAAGTCGGACGAATTCGATCGGTTTGATTAGTATTCAAGAAAATTCCGCGTGCCTTTGGGGGGCCTTTATACTTCGATCGCCATGACCGAATTGAGAAAAGGACATCGCGAAGGTTTTGAATTGACATAACAATACAGAGGTCGTTTTGAGAAATACCCAAATTCGACCTGCCCCTGACATTAGACCGCTATTTCGTCATGCGAAAAGGACGTCGTACGACTCCTTCGTCGACCGAGTCGACGCGATGGGGGTGATTAACGGCGTTGATTATGCAGCAAGAGAGCAAGTCCGTCACATGGCCAACGGTAGGTACAGCCTAATTAGTCTAGTCTTCGTAAAAGGGGAGAGAATCGTTGACCTTTCTATGTGCAAAGATGCCGAATAATGGCTGAAGGTGCGTCCGCACTTCCTCAATGGTTGGCGCTTTGCCGCTTTAAGTCCACCCGGACCATCTAAAGAATAAACGAAGCTCGAAGCTTCGTCCTCCCATAATTGCTATCAGATTGACTTCACGTTTGTTTGGAGTCCCTCCAAGACATGTGAATCAATCAAAATATATGGAATTCACATGGTGCCCCCTTGTGTTTGCACCAATTGCCACTTGGTCCCTCATTTTCCGATGTGAAAATTTGGGTTCGAGTCCTTCGATTTCTCGCTAATTCAAAAATAGGAATTGCCCTGATTAATAAAACGAAAGAATTTTCATAGAGAGCACGTTCTCAAAGGTTCATCACGTTCATTGCCATCTACGTTGGACAGGCCTTTATAACGGTAGATCTACGGCAAGCCATGTTGGCTTTGTGAGTCGCGTTTGACCTTTAACTCATTGAAGATCCGCGATGTTCGTGCTTTATTATCAGCTTTGCTTGCGTGAGTGCCTTCCTCACGCTCTGGAACTCCCCCTACAAGGCATCGATCTATTGACTTCTTCACATGCTTTTATGATGGAACATGTTGAGCGCAGATCTCAATTACCTTTTGGCCGAGTCCCCAGTTAATCAAGCAAACGACTTGATTTCCCCCCGCTTTCCTAGCTTCGCACCTAAATTGCCCTTAAGAATCACGACTCGCCAAATTTACTGACATTATCGTGCCCAAGAAGTAACAAGAGTTCAACGAAGAAAAAAATGCCGAAGATTGCTCACACAGAAGGGCCATGGGGTAATTGGGATTCTTTCAACTATGCCATGGACGGTTTGAGGATCATCCATCCACAGTAGCCCTCCATCTTTTTGATGATTTATAGGCTGAGAAAGCTTTTCCTTTCGGAACGGAATAAATAGAAGGTTATATAGTGATAAAATCTCTAGTGTTTTAGCTATACCAGTCGAGGAAGAGGATCGAGAAAGTGAGTACAAAAAGGAAAAGCACAAGAAAGGTTCTGCTGCTGCTATTTCGCTGAATGGCCTGGGCCAGTTCTTTGTTCCCTAGCTGCACATTATGGGTAGCTTCCACTGCCTATTAAAGAACCAAGGAAGTAGAAAACAGAGTAAGTAATGACCAGTTGCATGCATAAACTATGGATTACATCAGATATGGGATTATATGAGAATGTAATTGGAGATGAGTCCTGATGTCTTCTGAAATATTCACTTAATGCTTATACAGAACTCATCTTGAGATCCTTCTCTGAGAAACAACAAAGCAGAAACGCAAATTGCAACTCAAACGTTGTGCAAAGGCGAGACGCCTACAATATAGAACTCGTGCTCAGTCACATCAACTCCTAATATAAGTGATTCGCTGACAGCTAATTGAGACACAGGATAGAACAAAGCTACAGTGGCATCAAGTGAAAGCTCAAATGGAGATTTTCAGTGTTTGGACATTAAGAAACGGTTCCATATATGTGTTTTGAGGATGAAGACAAAAATAAGAAGTTGAGGCCATTCTTTGAAGTGTAAACATGAGAAGCAAGCTAATGCAGAACATCTCAACTATTTACTTGATCTAACAAGTCTCTTTTGTAAAAACTACTTCCCATGTTTTTTGTGACTACTCAAGAGAAAAAAAGGAAGAAGAATGCATCATTTGGTTGGTCTCGGAAAGTACTGTCACGGAACAATTCCAGAAGCAGTCCTCAGATTGAATAACGAATATGAAAAATTATTTTACAAGAAGTTTCATCAATGGGCTCTTAGTCTTCGTGAATTTCTTTATGAATGGAAGTGCACGTTGAAAGTCATAATGGTCAATGAGACAAGAAGTCCCATGCAAGAAATGTGTTCTGTCTATTTTTCACTCATATTAGTCTGCTAATGCTATAAATCAACAGGAAGATTGAGTATAGACACATAGCCTTCCAATTTAGATTGCTGTCTAGTATTCAGGAATTATAACCCCAACAACCCCCCCCCCCCCAAAAAAAAAAAAGCAACAAAGGAGACATTATTGTATGCATCTAAATACATCTGTATAATTCAATCTAGTGGGTCCCCCAGCTTTCCACATCAAAACAACTAATTCAGTGTTCAGATGGATACATCCACCTAATAATTTTTTCCCTCAAATAGAGAAAGGGAGGCAATCTTCTAGAGGGAAATTTGAACAACCAACTTGGTTTATAAGTCAACTTCTCCAATTTGAACACGAGTTTTACCACTTTTGACATTCACCTACTCAAAATTTTTGATTAATAGTCATATAATTGCAATAAATCTAAAGGATAGCATACGCCATCAGTAAAGATATTACTATAACATTACCTAGTAGCTGTCCAGGTTAAGCTGAAAAACCCAAATCAAAGGGCAAAATATAATGCGGCACAACATACAGTAGACACTAGGGTATATAAACCATGCAAAGACAAATGTGTGAACCAGGAGAAACAGAGAAGATGGGGCAGAAAATGATGCATTCTTAAATCCAACTAAACCCCACAAGAAACAAGGAATGAAAGAAAAGTCCTCACCTGATCATATAGATGCTCTATCTGCTGAGCTTGCTGCAGCACATGTGTGGAAATGAGGTGATTCAATGCAGACATTTCCACCATCTTCGTTTCCGTTTGTTGGACTGAATCTAGAAGGCTCGTCAACTCTACCTGAACAATACATACACCGAAACAGAAGTCTGAGTGACATGAACGCTAGAATAAATTAACCAATCAGCGTCTTTGTTAGACTCTTTGAACAGAAGTCTGAGTGATTACCTGAAGGGCACGGGTCTCATCATCCAAGTGTTGTTGCTGGACTCTCAGAAGCTCACCTGGAACTTCGTTAGACTCTTTGAATTCCACATTACCATTTGAGTTATCTACAGGAATTGAACTGGCAGATTGTTTAGGTTTTCTTCTAGGTGTCACCCTATTGATGGCATCCTGGAAGCGTATGGCTCTAAGCTGATCAAACTGTGCAGTGACAGAATGAAGCTTCTCACTTAAGATCAATACCTACAGTAGTACAAGAGAGTAATTAACACCAAATTAATCCACCAGAAAATGCATGTCCCATGCCACAGAAACCACAGTGTAAACCTGAGTATCCTAATCAAATCTGACAAGAAAACCGGAAGCCAGAAGTCCCTCTCTCTCTCTCTCTCTCTCTCTCTCTCTCTCTCTCACGTGTGCGCGCATGCCCAGAAAAAAACCTGAAAAAGCAAATCCCTCTCACCAGGCACAGGAAATTCATACCAAAATAGAGAAAAGTAAATCTCCAGCAACCTTATGGCATTAGACATGTTAAAACATGAAAGAACAGAACTCCTTTCTGCGCAGAATGATTCATCAAAATCAGCACCATACATGCAGATCTCAATTTTGTTCAAGTGCAATCCAAAAGTCCCCCCACTTGCTTCTTTAAAACATGAAAAGAAAAATGGTGAAATATATCTTTGCTAGGAGAAAATTCTTCTTAACTGTAATATCTTATTCAAACAGCAGTCTCCAAGGCCCATACAGAGGCTTAATCATGAAACATCTCAAATAACTCATAAAGCATCACAACAAACTTATGTCCTTTCTATGGAATCTAAAGTCCTAAAGCGTCTCCAGCCTCACCAAATTAATGTTATAAGTTTCAATTTAAATAAAGAGTAACTGAACAATTAGTTTCCTTAAAAATCATGCAGAGTCATAAGATTACACTGCCAAAAGATGCATGAAATACAGAATCGCCTCACCACTCCCTGTTTGTGTGCTATGGTATCAGCATTAGAGCCATCAGCACTAAGGGCAAGCCATCCCTTCAACTTTTTTTCCTCCTCAGTTATGCTAACTTGCAGGATATCAATCTGTTCTTTGCAAGTTTTGATGAAAGCAGTAACCTGCAAAACATCACCCAGTTTTTTTTCCTTTTTAGCAAAACGTAAAATAACTAACTTGCTGGAAGGTAAACTCTGAGGATACATTGAATGTGCAAATGAAGGAATAGGCAATCAAAGCACCATTCATGGGAACGAAAGTACAATCAACCTCATCAAGGATAGACTGCGTACATTCAAATTAGCAACTTCATATATAAACCCATAAGAAGTCAGTAAGGGAGATGGCGGATTTATCAGAGTTTTCAATCACACACATGGCACAAAGATCATCAGAGTCATGAGACTGCTAGTGTTCCAGAATTAGTCAGAAAGAAAATACATAGACAATTAAAATCCGAAATCCATGCCTTTAAGCAAAACCCAAATAAGCAGACCCTATAGACCTTCATAAGATTTATCACGTATCTAATTCTTAACAATACATACAGAAAATCCAGGAGGTTTTATTAAGAAAATCTTGAAGCATTTCAATGACATACTTCCTGTTCAATGCTATCTCTCTCCTGTTCTGTGGTGCGGAGTGGGTCCACGTAGTCCTTCCGATGCTTCCTCATAAATTGTTCCAAAGTTTGGATGCTTTCAAGCTGAATAGAGAATAAGTCGGGACAAAAATATACTTAGCAAGACGTACAATTTGTTCCCACCTCCGCTCAAAGGAGAACAAAACAGTCAATTACTAAACCAAATTGCCTCAGAGCTACATTATGTAAAACAAATCAGCAATAGCGATCATATTTATTTCAATGATGAGAGTACCGTTTTTAGTGCTGCCTTGGTGAAAGCTGATCTTTCCCGCTGCTTGTGTATTATGAAAGATGCCATGGTAGCGGCCAGCTTGGACTGTTGAGGGCATCCACAGCACCAAGGCAATAATAAGAATTATAGCAACTAAATAGAGGATTGACATATGCAAGTCCTGCCAAATACTTCTTTTTTGCACCCAACAGAGGCTTAGACATATACATAAAATCAAAATACATAGTGGTAACCATACCTCGTTATATCCCATAGAAATAGCACTCTGTCGCACTGCATCTTTGAAGTCCTCAGTGCGATCCCTGATCTTGGCCATTGTGCTTGCCAACTGCTTACTAGGTCTGCAGACCCAGACTCACCCAAGAGCTCTCAGAAACTCGTGCATAAAACAGAAAACCTCAGCACCCTAGAGCAAAAGAGGTTAATCAGAATTTTGCACTGGTCCACCGGGTAACAAAACATAAGGTTCCAATATTCATACAGCGTGCGAAAAAAGCAATTGAGGTACCAAAAGCATGGAACAATCAGTATTTCCCTTGCAATTACAACCAATAAACCCTCTGTCTGCAAAACGTCTCAGAGACTTTCCATGTACTCAATTACACTGCATTTCTGTAGAGGCTTGCAGATCCTAGAGCCAGTTCAAAGCCAAGATATCAGCCCTGGTAAGTTTCTCAGTCGAGCAATACAAAGAATCTCCAGAATCAATAAAAATCTAACAATCATGAATATGATGCTCAGAGGGAGAGAGTGCTGGTGCGTGGGTTTTGATTCCCAGTCGAAGAAGGAAGCCAGATCAAGGTGGTTTCGTTTCGTTCAGCTTAGCCATCAAAACCCAACCTGACCGGAGAATTTCCATCAGACCTAACGAACGGAGGTCGATTGGGATCGCGCAAATTCGGATTGGATCGATCAGGTCTGGTGAGGGATCGACGGTGGAAAATCACGAGAGGAACCAACATATCAGAAAACAGAAGCGTGGCTCGAGAGGAACTAACAGCGTAATGGTGGCGACGGAGCTCTTATCGATCTGAGATGGAATTTTGAGTCGACGGCCGCCGGCGGCGAATGGAGCGGCGGGCGGTGGCGGAGGAGGAGCCGAGGGAAGAGGAGTGCTGCCAGAATCGGCGTGGTCGATCTTTGACCGGTGGGAGACCACGTTAGGCTGATATATTTACTTTTTCAAAATTTTATTTTAACTCAACCAAAGTAGTTACTATTTTCTTCTAAAATACAAAAAAAAAAAAAAAAAGATCAAAAAAAATGAAGATTGCTAAGAGGGGCCCAAGTACGAGCCTGTCAACAAATTCAATTAGGCCCACCTTCACTTAATGAGTTGTGGTGCGATTATGATATATTAATCGCTCCACATCACAATAATTCTTTGATGTAGAATTTTTTTTTTTTTGTCAGTCTTTGATGTAGAATTTTCTAACACAATTTACATGTTGAATCTCTCACTCATGTGTGAGCTCGGTTTCTCTCTCAATATTGATGGGCCTATTGGGTTAATTTAAGTATTCTTCCGCATCAACTTATCTTAACTTAAGCCTCATTCAACAATAAACTTCATCCCTATTCCTTTTCTTTAGACTAAGCCACGAAGTCGACCATCGGGCCTGTATTGCTATACCACAATGGCCATGTGCTCGGAAATATGTTAGTCGCTGGATTTATTCCTTAAAATATTTATAAAACACCGACACATATTAGGAGTGGGCCACTAATCATTAGCTCTGATACTATTTGTTGGGAGATAGACATTATCCAATTTGAATTGGATTTGGGTTGAGAAACATTTGAGCACATGAGCTGTTGTAACTCTGATTATCCAATTATAATAAATTATTTGCCATTGCTTCTCCTCGTGAATGTAGGTATTGAAATTCGGATCAAACCACATAAATATCCTTTATTGCTCATCGTTTATTTCTCCTGTGATTTCATATTAACTTAAATTGCAAGATCTTGTTAATTCTGCGTTAATTTTATAACAACGATGACCAAGATGCATCAAAGCTAGTGGATTTCCTTGAATAATGAATGTAAAGGGAAAAGTTTTCTCATGTTTAGCCCAACATTCTAAAAAGGGATAAGTGCTCCAGAAGTCCTAAAACTTGTCACGAAAATGCATTTCAATCCTAAAACTTGCAAAAAGTGCAAATAAGTCCTCAAACTTGTCAAAATAGTTCAATTGAGTCCTAAAATTGACGCCGTCAGTTTTATTGACGGAAAATGCTGACGTGGCGCTAACATAGTATTTTAAATAATTTTTTATTCAAAATTTTTAAAAAATTATATTTAAAAACTAAAATTTAATTTTTAAAAACTGTTAAAAAATAAAAAAAATAAAAATAAAAGGAAGAAGAGGCAGCCGCCCATCGCCGGAGGGGGCCGGACGGTCGTCGCCGCCGCCCGACCCGGGCGAGGCCTCGCGCCCTAGGCGAGGGCCGGCGACCCTCGCTGGCGCGGGTGAGGGCTCGTCGGCCCCCCCCGAGGCGAGGGCCGATGACCCTCTCCTGACGCGGGCGAGGGCGCCCAAATTTGGGCACGCCGGCCCTCGCCTGGGGGTCAGCGACCGTCGCCAGCCCTGGGCGAGGCCTCGGCGGCCCTCGCCTGGGGCCGGCGAGGCTCGCCCGTGGCCGGCGACGGCCGGCGGCCCCCAGGCGAGGGCTGGCGTGCCCAGATTTGGGCGCCCTTGCCCGCGTCAGGAGAGGGTCATTGGCCCTCGCCTGGGGCCGACGAGCCCTCGCCCGCGCTCGACGAGGGTCGCCGGCCCTCGCCTGGGGCTGGCGAGCCCTCGCCCGACCGGTGAGCCTCGCCGCGTCGGGCGAGGGTCGTCGGCCCTCGCCCGTCGGGCCCGGCGAGGCCTCGCCCGGTTGGGCGGCGGCCGGCGACCGTCGCCCGGCCCCTTCGGCGATGGACGGCCGCCTCCTCTGCCCTTTTTTTTTTTTTTTTTTTTTAATAGTTTTTAAAAAATGAATTTTAGTTTTTAAATATACATTTTTTAAAAAATTGAATAAAAAATAATTTAAAGCCAGCTGGAAAATAAAAAATAATTTAAAAAGCCAGCTGGAAAATAAAAATTAATTTAAAAAGCCAGCTGGAAAATAAAAATTAATTTAAAATGCCACGTCGCATTTTTTTAACGGAAAATACCGACGGTGTTAGCTTTAGGACTCAATTGAACTATTTTGACAAGTTTGAGGACTTATTTGCACTTTTTGCAAGTTTTAGGACTGAAATGCATTTTCGTGACAAGTTTTAGGACTTCTGGAATACTTATCCCTTCTAAAAAACAACTTATTAGTTGGTTTCAAACCAAAATCCTGTGCACCAAAGCTAGTGGATTTCCTTGAATAATGAATGTAGAGGGAAAAGTTTTCTCATGTTTAGCCCAACTTTCTAAAAAACAACTTATTAGTTGGTTTCAAACCAAAATTCTATGCACCAAAGCTAGTAGATTTCCTTGAATAATGAATGTAAAGGGGAAAGTTTTCTCATGTTTAGCCCAATTTTCTGAAAAACAACTTATTAGTTGGTTTTAAACCAAAATCCTATGCACCAAAGCTAGTAGATTTCCTTGAATAATGAATGTAGAGGGAAAAGTTTTTTCATGTTTAGCCCAACTTTGTGAAAAAGAACTTATTAGTTGGTTTCAAACCAAATTTGGGCATATCGGTGGACTCAAGTCAATCTGTCACTAACCAAAACACGAGGAATGGTTGACTCAAGTCAATTTGCCACTAGTTTGTCTACTTTATGCAAACAATCGCATGCTCCTTCCATAATCATTCTTATTTGCTTGCCGTGGAAAATCAATTTCCTTAATGTTTTTATTTGTCCGCGTGGGAATCTAATTCTAGCGTAGGGAGAGCGCTTGGATGCTTTCAAGCTGCATAGAGAATAAGTCCAGACAAAGATATACTTAGCAAGATGTACAATTTGTTCCCAGCTCCTCTTAGTGGAGAAGAACGAAACAGTCATCCACAGCACCAAGATAGTAATAAGAATTATAGCAAGGAAGTAGAGCACCGACATTTGCATGTCCTACCAAATATTTCTTTTTTGCGCACGACAGAGTTTTAGACATATACATAAAATCAAAAAATATAGTGGTGACCATACCTCATTAAATCCCAAAGACATAGCACTCTGTCGCACTGCATCTTTGAAGTCCTCAGTGCGATCCCTGACCTTGGCCATTGTGCTCGCCAACTGCTTTCTAGGTCTGCAGACCCAGACTCACCCAAGAGCTCTGAGAAAGTCATGCACGAAACGGAAAACCTCGAAACGGAAAACCTCAACACCCTAGAGCGAAAGAGGTTCATCAGAATTTTGCACTAGTCCACCGGGTAACAAAACGTAAGGTTTTTCTGGACCAAAAAAAAAAAAAAAAAAAAAACGTAAGGTTCTTATATTCATACAGGGTGCCAAAAAAGCAATTAGCGGGAGCTTCCAATCCAATCGCTCCACAATCAACTGGTTTAAAGTCCACGAAATAATTCTGAAGTAGCGACAGAAAATCGAAATGTCTGCAATCTTTTGTCTGAAATCGGGTCCACAAAATATATTAAAAGCTTTGAAATTATTCTCAAATATTTGCAGAGGCTCTCCTCTATCAGGGAGATTGCCAAGAGAGCGGTGAGCGATTGTAACTCTAATTCTCTGATTATAATAAATTATTTGCTATGAGTTTTATTTATGAATGTATGTATCGATATTCGGATCAAACCATTTAAATTTTAGTATCCTTAATAGCTCTTCATTTAATTGTCTGGTGACTTTACATTGACTTCTTTTTTCTTTTTCTTTTTGAGAAAGGACTTTACATTGACTTAGATTGTAAGATTTTCTTAGTTTCCATCCTAATTTTATAATGATGAACAAGATGCATCAAATAGAAAACCTCGGCAGCCTAGAGCGGAAAAATCATTATTTCCCTCGCAACCGATACGCCTCCCGTCTGCAAAACGTCTCGGGGACTTTCTGTGTACTCAATTACACTGCACTTCTGTAGAACCTTGCAGATCCTAGAGCCAATTCAAAGCCAAGATATTAGCCCCGGTAAGTTTCTCCGTCGAAAGATATACAGAATCTCCGTGGACTGCAGAATTAACTCTAATCTAGCAATCATGCGTATCATGCTCTGAGGGAGAGAGTGCTGGTGCGTGGGTTTCGGTTCCTAGTCGAAGAAGAAAGTCAGATCAAGTTGGTTTTGTTTGGTTCAGCTTAGCCATCAAAACCCAACCTGACTGGAGAATTTCTGTCAGACCTAACGAACGGAGGTCAATTGGGGCCGCGCAAATTCGTATTGGATCGATCGGGTTTGGCGAGCGATCGACGGTGGAAATTTCACGAGTTCTCTCTCACATATCAGAAAACTGAATCATAGCTCGAGAGGAACTAACAGCGTGATAGTGGGCGACAAAGCTCTCGCCGATCTGAGATGGAATTTTGAGTCGACGGCCGGCGGTGATGTCTGGAGCGGCGAGCGGTGGCGGAGGAGGAGCTGAGGCAAGAGGAGCGTCGCCGGAATCGGCGCGGTCGATCTTTGACCTGTGGGAGACCACGTTAGGCTAGAATATTTACTTTTTCAGAATTTTATTTTAACTTTACCAAAGTTGTCCTTAATTTCTTCTAAAATACAAAAAAAAAAAAAGTAAAAAGATCTTTGAAAAATTAATAATGGTATTAAAAAATTATAGAAAAATTTATACTTTAATGTTTGAATATTTTAAAAAATTTAAACGTTTGACATTAAATAAAAGTTAATTTCAAACTTTACATAAAATAAAATAAAATAGGATAGCGTTATTTTCACCTCCTAATTGGCTATTGAATCCCTTTTCACATTGAATTGACTATATTGACTCTCACAGGTCCCACTCTTGACTTAAGAATATTTTTTGCCTTTTTTAATCCTTCTTTTTATACCCATACTTCTCTCAAACAACATTTATTATAGTTAAATACGTGACCTACTCTTGATTTAAGATTATTGCTTTCTTTGTTTCTTCTCTTTTGGTTTTTTTTCCTTTCCCTTCTCCATTTGAAACAAGATTTGTATACCTCTTTTAAAAAAATAATTATTTAATAGATAGCTAACTAATTATTTGACCTAAAAAAGCTAATTATTGTGTTAAAGTTGTATATTTCTTTTTTTTAGTAGCATTTAGTACACATTTCATTTAATTATAACTTTAGTATGTGTCATTAGTTGTAATGCGTGTATTTTTAACAACTTAATTTTTATTTTATTAAGTGAATCTAATAGTAAAAAATCTAATTATTTATCATGGATGCATTAAATATTTTGAGCGACCCTCAACATATTTCAAAAGGACAGTCAATCAAATGAGATCCGGTCTTTCTTCTTTAACGTTCAATAGAAATATTATGTCGATCACGATAATTACCTCTCCAACCGCAATCAAGAAGAACATATTTGTCTCTCTTTGAACTTTATATAGAGATAATATAACCTTGAGTAAAAAGATGCGTCCGCACACTACTCAAAGGATCCTCTCATGTTAGAAAAAAACCTAGTAAAATTTCAAATGAACTTGTTGACATAATTAATTATTGTTCGCCATTCATAGTTTCATCATCAACGAATACAATATTGTT
Source organism: Eucalyptus victrix (assembly GCA_016097545.1). NCBI lineage: Eukaryota > Viridiplantae > Streptophyta > Magnoliopsida > Myrtales > Myrtaceae > Eucalyptus > Eucalyptus victrix. Next base: position 48,284,905 of record CM027841.1, on the reverse strand, counting down.
TTCCATAATGACTGCACTACAAAAATAGTATAATGAAAAAATTAGTAAATTGTGTATAGTGCATGCATTAACCATAATATCGAAGTTGAAAAATTCACAATTGTGAGGATAATCTAGGAAAATAAAGTAAATAATTTGTAGATGGAACTAACATTTCTTTAATCTAATATATGATTATTGCTTGCGCATATAACAATAATGAAGTATAAGTTCAGAAAAAAGACAAAATTAAAGGAAATGTTGAATGTAATGGGTGTGGAAAAAGCGATTAGGATGAAAAAAAAAAGGTATTTAAAAGGGATGTGGGTAGTTTTTTGTCTTTTAGTAAAATTGAAATAAAAGATAAATAATAAAAGAAAAGGCAAGAAATAATCTTAATTCAAGAGTGGGACTCACAAGGGATAAGATGGTCAATTCAATGTGAAAGGGAGTGCCAAGAGCCAAAAAGGGGTGGCAATAGAGCAAGCCAAAAAAATATTAAAATTATACAAACTAGTCTTAAAACTTATCCAAGCATTTTTGTGAAATTACTCAACTTTATTTTTAGATTTATATTTTGAAAGGTTCTAGAGTGCAAAAAATTCATCGGGTAAACAAATTATATTAGTACGATATTATGCTGGGCATCTATAAATCAATTAATTTCTTCGTAAAAATATCCAATATATATGATGACTTGAAGCAGAAAATGAGTTAAAAAAAAAAGAATAATCTGTTCAGTTTGTTGGTCCTTCAAAATAGCCCCCCTTTTGGTTTTGTCAGATTTTCCAGCCATTTGTGCACTTACATTAAGCACCTCAAGTTGTATTGTTCAAATAGACAGCCAAAGATCCCTTGTAAAGAGACGCAAGCTTGCGACAAGCAGAAGTGCGAGCTCTGAAGTGATGTGAACCAACAACGTTCTGTGCGTGGAGTGAAACGGACCGGATGATGATATAACCGGCGAGAGGGATGGTCACTCGCTGCCTATGCATGGCAGGCGATTATAAGTGGATGCAACGATGAAATTGGATTCATTCATCGTCTTGAAAATGGAAATCGTGGGATCAGTGAAGAGAAACGTTGCTAAAAAGGACTGGCAAGGGCTTTACGTTGACAATAAAAATGGTATGAGTTGATTTGAGTTGATTGGGAAGGCTGGCTGTTGAAGACCTCCTACAGAGGTCCGTGTATTAGTTGATGCCAACGAGTTTAGCTGAACTCTTCTTATTTTCAGGAATGCGATGAGTTATGGTGGACAAGCTTTAAAAGGTAGAGGGAGAGATGAGAAGGTATTTTGTTTTTGCTTTCAATTTCATTATAAAAGGTAGTTTTTGAGCTCTACGTCCGATGGTGAACTTAAAGCGGTTAACAAGGGTGGTGAAGTTAAAAATCAATTGTGTTTAGTTGTATTGATTTGCTCCATTTGATTAAAGCCAGAAATAATGGCTATGCAAAAGTTTACTATCTAAGTTCGTGGATGAAAGATACACACAAAAGAAGTCCAATATTTTTTGCCTAGGGAGATCGTTAGGAGGAAGCCCAAGTCTGAACCCATCAACAAATCCAATTGGACTCACATTCACGCAAAAGCTTAAGTCAATAAGTTATGAACTAACTAGAATATATTAATTGCTCACTCCGCACCAATTCTTCAACGTGTGACTTTATAACATAACTCACACGTGTAACTCAACAATCTCCGCCTCACATGTGAGCTTGGTATTAGGTTTGCTCCCCTTTAATTCAAATATACTTTTGCATCAATTTATCTCGACTTAAATCTCCTTCAATGCTTAACTTCATCCCTAGTCATTTTCTTCAGACCGAACCATGAAGTCTGTCATCGAGTTGGTATTGTTACATCACAACGTCCACTTGCCCGGGAGCGGCGTTGGTCACTAGATTCCTTCCCTAAGGTATTCACCAAGCATTGATACACATTGGGAGTGGGCCACCAATCAACCATTGCCTCTAATACCATTTATTGGGAGATATACACCTTCCAATTTGAATCGGATTTGGACTTAATCTATGCATAGGAAACCCTCGAGCGTGTAAGCAATTATAACTTTGATTCTTCAATGATAGTGAATTATTTTCTGTCGGCTCTCCTCATGAATATAGGTATCGACATTCAAACTGGATCGCATACATTTTTTGTGTCCTTCATAGTTCCTCATTTATTTCTCTAGTTATTTTACTAAACCCTGAAGTTCGTCATCACATCTGCATTGCTACACCACAACGTCCACATGCCCGAAAACCGCGTTGGTCAATAGATTCCTTCATTGAAATATTCACCAAAAATTGATACACATTAGAGTGGGCCTCCAATCAACCATTGGCTCTAATACCATTTGTTGGGAGATATTCACCATTCAATTTGAATCAGGTTTGGACTTAATCTATGGGTGGAAAACCCTCGAGTGTGTGAGTGATTATAACTCTGATTTTTCGATTATAGTAAATTATTGTCTATTGGTTCCTCCTGTGGATATAGGTATCGACATTAGAACTGAATCATATAAATTTTTAGTGTTCTTTATAGTTTCTCGTTCATTTCGTTGGTGATTTCGCACTGACTTAAATTGTAAGATTTTATTAGTTTCCGTGTTAATTTTACAACAATGATGATCAAGATGTATCGGCACTAGCAGATTTCCTTCACGAACTTCCTATTCCTACATGGAAAAACTGAAATGAATTCGAGAGTATTCAATGCATGATTTTCCAAAACATGTATGCAATCAGTAATTGCCGATACAATCCCACCCGTCCAAGATCGATTATTGGGATGTTAGTCAAAAGATGGCATGTCGTTCTCTTACAAGGAAGAGCGGGAGCATCACTGTTACGGCATTGATCACGTCCTATGCAGCTCAAGTCGAATCGGCATGAATAGTATGATAACCTTGTCCAATCCAAGAAGATGGTCAAGTTTTCAGACTAAACCTTCATCACTTCCTTTCAATTTTTTTTCTTCAGTAGATGCTTCCCTTCTGCTTGCCTAGTGTTTGAACAATCAGATATCGACTACTTGGCCCAATCTGATATACATGGGACTTCCTTAACAGTTAACACTAACAAACGAAGCTGAGTTCCACAGTTCTGTTAGTGTAAGACTAATTAATTCTTGCACTGTTCTCCCATTATTTCTAAGACGAGTGGTCGTGCATCGAACGGCAAGACAACTGGTCAGTGTTCCGTTAATGATCTTTCCTATATATCTAGAATGGTTTGGGGTAAAAAGATAAATCATCGTGCACTAGGAAGACTAAGAATGTTTAATCTGCTGAACCATCATCTTTTTCTCTTTTTGATGGCCCCTTACTCTAACGATGAACAAAAATAAGTCTGGAAAAGGGAATAAAAAAATCAATAAAACCGCACTTTGAGGATACATAATCCACATAGAAAAGGATGCCGTGGTGATTTTCATCTCTTTAATCATTCGAAAGAAAATTGGTTCAAGTGATGGTTTAGTAGTCAACTTGAGTTAGGTGATCTTATCTCTCGTGTCATAAGAACATAAAAAAGAATGTCTTGATGTATTATGTGGCGGTAAAGATTGTGTTTGAATATTAAGTCGACCAAAAAGATAATTGTTGTGTACTTTAGAGTAGCGATAGAACTCTCTATTTAATTTGGATTATCTAGAAGCAAAATTTTCTTAAAGATGTCACGAATTAAAGGCCGGAAGAGATTTACTAGAACTAGGGGTGAGCATGGTTTCAAGGTAGAACCTCGAACCAAAGAACCGGATCAGTGGGTGGTTCCAGGTTCTAAAGTAGGTAGGATAGATTTTAGGTTCCCAAAATTGAGGAATTTGTTTTGACAGGTAGGTTCCAATATCTAGGTAGGTGGAACTTAGAACTTGAAACAAGTTATTGTGTTTTTCTTGCTCTATGTCTTCACGTGATCTTACGTTATTCCATGACGTTCGATAATGAATATATAATTTGGAACTACTAGTTTGAGTTTGAGTTTTATCATCGATACTTTTACTTTGGTAATATTTCATATTTTTTGTGTGTCTAAATATAAGTTCACATCAGTGCATTGTAGTAACAAATGATGGTCATTAAAGATGATTCATTACAATCGTTCAATTAATATTACAGGTGGAACCGAGGTTGAACTTGGAACCAATTCTAGAACCTAACTTAGGTTCTAGGTTCCAAAATACGCAGAGTAGTTCAAAAATAAAGAACCTATTCCAACGAGTAGATTTCAAGTTCTAGGTGGAACCTGTACTAAATTTGGAACTGCTCACCCCTAACTAGGACTACGTGGAATCAAAATTTAGGCCTTGTTTAAATTAGGAAAAGGTTATCGATTTTTCATTTTCGATTCCAAAATAGATGTTTTAGGTAAAATTTCTCAAATTCTTTTCTTTGAATTCGGTGGTGAAAAAGTTTTCTCATGTTTAGCCCGACTTTCGAAAATTTTGGGAACAACTTATTAGTTGGTTTCAAACCAAAATCCGGAGGAGTAGCGGTGGGCTCAAATCATTCTATCACTAATTTGGTTCCAAACCAAAACCCAATCTGCCACTAATTTGTTTACTTTATGCAAACCATGGAATGCTCCTTCTGTTATCATTCTGATTTGCTTGGGGTGGACAATTGATTTCATTAATTTTTTATTTGCCGGTGTGGAAAGTTAATTACGTCGTAGAGTGAACGCTAATAGGAATAAATGACTACCTATTTTGCAGATTAATCATGAAAGGATACATAATCGACGTAGAAAAGGATGCCGTGGTGATTTTCATCTCTCGTATCATTAAAATATAAAAAAGAAAGTCTTGCAGTATTATACGGCGGTGAAGATATGTTTGAATATTAAGTCGACCTAAAAGATTGTTGTTGCGTACTTTAGAGTTGTGGTGGGACTCACTGTTTAAGTTGGATTAGCTAGACGCAAAATTTTCTTAAAGATGTCACGAATTAAAGGCCAACAGAGATTTTTGTACATAATGTCTACTAGGACTATGTGGAATCAAATTCTTGGGCCCTGTTTAAATAAGAAAAAAATTATCAATTTCCAAAATAGATGTGTTAGGTAAAATTTCTCATAAATTGTTTTCATTGAATCCAAGGGGAAAAGTTTTCTCATGTTTAGCCCAACTTTCCGAAAATTTTGAAAAACTTATTAGTTGGTTTCAAACCAAAACTGGGGGAGGGGGTTGTCGGTGGACTCAAATCAATCTATTACTAATTTAGTTTCAAACCAAAACACAGGGGAGGCATGGTTGACTCAAGTCGATTTGCCGCTAATTTGTCTATTTTATGCAAACCGGCATGCTCCTTCCATAATCATTCTTATTTGCTTGCCGTGGAAAATCAGTTTCCTTAATTTTCTTTATTTGTTGGCATGGGAACCTAATTCTGCCGTGGAAAATCAGTTGGACCCCGTTTTGATTAAAGAGAAGTTTTCGGTTTTTTCAATTTCCAAAATTGATACGTTTGGTAAGAATTCTCGGAAATTGGATTCACTGGGAAAGTGTTTTTCTCATTTTTAACCTGACATTCTGAATATTTCGGGAGACTTTTTAGTTGTTTCAAAAACGAGAGCAAGAACTGGTAGTGATGGAATCAAGTCAATCTGCTCACTTTATGCAAATGATGGCACGCTCCTTCCATAATAATTTCATTTGCTTGATAATGAAATTTAATTCTCATTAATGCTGCACTTGAATTCTGCCGTAAAGAGAACGTTGAGAGCAATGTCACATCTGTCCTTTTTTCAGTTTTTTTTAATGCACCACCTATTTTGCAAATTGACCATGGAGGTAATAAAATGACACTTCAGACCAAAACAACAGTTTTTCTCCAAAATCCTCATCCTCTATAAATCTCTTGTCAGTGAGGTGGCTTTAACCACACCTCAATTGCTCCTCACGTCTCTCGTCCCTTCTTAAATCTCTCTGCACATCAGTTCAGTCCTCCTCTGCTTTGAGTCATGCAATTCGCGGGTTTTACTTTTGCAAAGTTGCCCTTTCGTCGCCTCATTGTTGCAATTGCTTTTGCATCGTGCTTTGTACAAGTCTCCTTGGCATCAAATGAAACCGATAGATCCGCATTACTTACATTCAAGGCAGGGATAACTGAGGACCCTCTCGGGGTGCTTAGCTCATGGAACAATATAGTCAATCTCTGCCAATGGTTTGGTATCACATGCAGTCGCCGGCATCACAATAGAGTCACCGTATTGGACCTAAGGAGACAAAAGCTCTCAGGGTCCATCTCCCCTCACGTTGGGAATCTTAGTTTCTTAAGGGAATTGTGGCTCTCTGGACACAACTTTCGCCATGGAATCCCTCCCCAAATCGGGCAATTGCACCGGTTACACATTTTAGCACTGGCGAATAATTTTCTTGAGGGGGAAATCCCCAAGAACACATCGGGTTGCATTAACCTCCGTGCCATGGGCTTGTCTCACAACCAACTGAGTGGAGAAGTTCCTCTAGAGATAGGTTCACTAGTGAAGCTTTGGGGTCTTGATTTCGGAGCAAACAATCTAATAGGAAGCATCCCTTCTTTCATTGGGAACTTATCATCGTTGGAGGAGCTTCTTCTTCAGTCTAATTACTTAGGCGGGAGTCTTCCTCCAGCTTTGAGCCAATTGACCAACCTAACAATATGTGCTTTGGAGGGAAATTTGTTGTCCGGTATAGTTCCACATTCCCTCTACAATTTATCTTCATTAGTAAAATTTGACGTAGGAGATAACCAAATACATGGAAGTCTTCCCACTACAATGGGCTTTGGTCTCCCCAACTTAGAATATTTCAGCATCGACAATAATCAGTTTGTTGGATCAATCCCTCTGTGGCTAGCGAATAATGCCACAACTCTACAGATACTTCAACTTGGAGTCAACAAACTATCAGGAAACGTATCTTCTTTTGAAAGTTTGCGTAACCTTCAAAGGTTGAACATAGACTATAATGACCTTGGAAGTGGGGGGTCTAGTGAATTAAGCTTCCTTTGCTCATTGACTAATATCACTGGCTTAACCGAGTTGTATATTCAGAATAACATATTTGGTGGGCTATTCCCAAGATGCATTGGTAGTTTCTCCATAACTATCAGAAATTTGGCATTAGGCTTTAATCCTATTATTGGTGAGATTCCTAAAGCAATCGGCAATCTTGTGAACTTAGAAGTCTTGTGGATAGCTCATGCCAGTATTTCAGGTTCTATCCCGTTTGAGATGGGAAATCTTCCAAATCTAACGATTCTGAATCTTTACGGCAATAATCTATCAGGGGTGATTCCATCCTCTTTGCAGAATATGAAGAAATTGCTTTATTTATTTCTTGATGGGAATAACTTTCAAGAGTGCATTCCTTCACATCTAAATAAGTGTCAAAATCTAATTTATCTTGCTCTTTCTAACAACAATCTCAGTGGTTCCATATTCTCAGTAATTAAAACTCTAGTCAAGTTGGACTTGTCTCACAACCATTTGAATGGGGCTCTTCCGGCGGAAGTAGGAAAAATGGAACATCCAGTTACTTTGGACATTTCAAGCAACATGTTCGGAGGTGAGATTCCAAGCACTCTAGGCAATTGTGTTGGACTATTTGCATTAAGAATGAGGGATAACCTCTTCCAAGGATCCATTCCTCAATCATTTAGATCATTAAGAAGCATTGAGGAATTTGATCTTTCCAATAACAATCTATCGATGAGATTCCAAAGTTCTTAGAGGCATTTCACTTCCTGGAAATTCTGAATTTATCCTATAACAATTTTGAAGGCAAATTACCAACTGAAGGAGTCTTCAAGAACGCAAGTGCCACTTTTATTTATGGAAACACCAAGATCTGTGGAGGAATCCTGGAATTTCTGCTCCCTAAATGCGTCTCTAGACATTCCAAGAGCCAAAAAGAAGTTCATAGATTGAAACTCACGCTCTTTGTTATCTTTGGACTTCTAGGGATGGTTCTAGTTCTGATTTTTGTGTCAGTATTTTGGTTGAGCAAAAAGAAAGCACAAGAACCAACTTCAAGTTCCATAGTCGATAGTTGGCAAAACTTATCTTATGGAACTCTCCTTAGAGCAACTGACGGGTTCTCTTCAACTAATTTGATTGGTGTTGGCAATTTCGGATCTGTTTATAGGGGAATACTCTAGGAGGATGGGACTAATGTTGCTGTGAAGGTGCTTAATTTAACGGTTCATGGTGCTCTGAAGAGCTTCAAAGCGGAGTGCGAGGCTCTAAAGTGTATCAAACATCGAAATCTTTTAAAAGTACTAGCAGTATGCTCAGGTGCTGATTATGATGGAAATGACTTTAAGGCTTTGGTCTATGAGTTCATGGTCAATGGTAGTCTCAAAGAATGGTTGCACCCATCTCCAATACCATCTGACATAGATGGGCTTTTAAAAAAATGGACTATCATCCAAAGGATAAAGATTTCCATTGACATTGCTTTTGCATTGGATTATCTTCATAACCAATGCCACAGCGTCATAGTTCATTGTGATCTAAAGCCAAGCAATGTCCTTTTAGACGTTGAGATGGTTAGACATGTCGGTGACTTTGGATTGGCCAAGATTGTCCTTGAATCCACATCTTACACGAACACAAATATGAGCTCTGCTAATTTGAGAGGAACGATTGGTTATGCTGCTCCAGGTATGTCCCCCTTGTGTCCCGAGCTCCTTGAAATGAAGAATTGGTTCATCATAAAATTGTTGATGTGTCGTTTCACAAAACTTTGAACTTCATAATGAGATTGTGCACATGCTATTTTCTCATGGCTCAACCATTTGTGGTTCTTGGTAAGTGCACAATATGGAATGGGAAGTGGGGTTTCAATTAAAGGGGATGTCTATAGTTATGGCATCCTCTTGCTAGAGATGTTCACAGGGTTCGGTCCCACGGCTGACATATTCAAAGAAAATTCGAACCTTCATAATTTTGTTGAGGAAGCTTTACCTGAACGAGTTCTGGAGATTACCGATCCCTTTCTAGTTCAAGAAGTACAAAGCGGTGCAGGCCAAAGGAGAAAGAGTACAGTCCAGGATTGTCTGCTAATGGTATACAGAATTGGGATTGCCTGCTCAGTTGGAGTCCCAAGAGAGAGAATGAGCATCGCAGACGTAGTAGCTCAACTACGTTCAATTAGAGACAAACTGTACGCAGCTGGTATACGAGGATAGGTGATATACTAAAGCAATAAGTTTTCTAATGCCTTCTACAATTATGCCAAACTGAACCACTATTGCACGGACAAGCACCTGACTTCACGCAATTTTTTTTCTTAAATCTAGATTAGCTAGTTGTTCTGGTAATGTGAAGATGGAGCCATGGAGGTAACGAACTCATGATGCAGAACCAAAGTGGGGCTGGAAAAATAGTGAAGTCATCCAATGAACCGTGGCATATGGGAACCTTTCATAGACTCAAAGTCAACGACATCTCTTCGGGAGGTTGAGAGACGTAGCAGGAGGGCTTCATCACTTATGCAAGCGTGGGACAAATGCTTCTGTAACGTATCATGAGGTTGGTAGATCGAGTTCTAATATAGACTATGAATAGTTTAGACCGTGAAGAGCAATGTTGTGTTTCAATGTTCCTCTGAAACGAAAGCTGGCGTGTAAGAAAAGAAGGAAGTATTCGGGATGATGCTGTCATCTATATAGCTATACTGTATAAAAGAAAAGTCATACATGCAAGCCTGTATATGTCTCTTAAAGCTATGTGGGCAAGTACATTTACCCTTTTCCTCTTTTATGCTAGTTAAATTGTTCCATCTGTAATACGAGTAGAAATTATGCTTGCACGTCCCATACAATGTCGATGTCTATCGAGAAAGACCGTTGTTTTTTTTCCTTAATACAACTCTAAATAATTCTACTCTCACGATTATAGAAATCATAAGCTAAAATATACTGAAACCGAAATTATCGTGATATTTATATAGACCAAAAAGGTAATAAATTGATGCCATAGTTTTTATTGATTTGGAAATTATGATTGAAATGAAAAAAGATAATCTTAAAATCCGAGCAATAGTATAATTATAAAATCTTGTGAATAGTAACAGAGGATTGATTTGACTTCATCATGGAAGTTGATAGACTAGATTGAACAATCTTGCATATGATGCTAAGAGGCAGAGAGTGCTTGTGTGTGGTTTTAGTTCCTACTCGAAGGTGAAAGTCAGATCAAGGTTTCATTTGGTTCAGTTTAAGCCATCAAAACCCAACCTGACCTGAAAATTTCCATCAGACCCAACGAACAGGTCGATCAGGTAAGGTCTGGTGATTGGGTCGCACAAATTCGGATTGGATTAATCCGGTCGATCAGGCTTGGTAAGCGATCGAGGGTAGAAAAGCAGAAGTTCTCGCTCACATGTCAGAAAACAGAAGCATAGCTCGAGAGGAACTAACAGTGTAATGGTGGAGACACAGCTCTTATTGATCTGAGATGGGATTTTGAGTTGATGGCCGGCTTCGGGGAATGGAGCGGCGAATGGTGGCCGAGGAGGAGCCGAGAGAAGAGGAGTGTTGCCCGAATCGGCGCGGTCAATCTTTGAACCGTGGGAGACCACGTTAGGCTAATTTATTTACTTTTTCAAAATTTTATTTTAACTTAAGCAAAGTAGTTATTATTTTCTTCCGGAATGCAAAAGAAAACGTAAAAAGATCTTTGAAAAATTAGTAATGTTATAAAAAATTAGAGAAAGCTTTGCGCTTTAATGTTTGAATTTTTTTCAAAAATTTAAGAGTTCGACATTAAACAAAAGTCAATTTCAAACTTTACAAAAAGGAAAATATTAAGAAACATACCAACTAGATTGTAAAACTTATCCATGCATTTTTCTGAGATTACTCAACTTTATTTTTAATTATTTATACTTCAAAAGGTTCGAGAGTGCAAAATTTCACCGGTAAACAAATTAGAATAGTACTAATATACTCGTACTGGTATATAATAAAAAATTATACTAGTACTAAATTATGGCAGGCGTCTTTTCCAATATATGTGCTGACATGGAGCAGAAAATGAGTATAAAAAAGAATAATTTGTTCATTTTATTGTTCCTTCAAATCAATCCTCCCTTTCGCTTTCGTCAGAATTCCAAACCATTTGTGCACTTATATTAAGCACTTCTGGTTGTATTGTTCAAATAGATAGCTAAAGATCTCTTGTAATGAGACGCGGGCCTACGACAAGCAGCAATGCGAGCTCCGAAGTGAGCATGAACCAATAACAATTTGTGCATGGAGTGGAACGGACCGGATGATGATATTACTGGCGAGAGGGATGGTCATTCGCTGCCTTTTTGTGGCAGGTGATTATAAGTGAATGCAATGATGAAATTGGATTCATTCATCGTCTTGAATCGGAAATTACAAGATCAATGAAGAGGAACGTTGCTGAAAGCGACTGGCAGGGGCTTTACGTTGACGATAAAAATGGTACGAGTTGATTAGCTGCTGAAGACCTTTTATAGAGGTCCGTGTATTAGTTGATGCCGGCGAGTTTAGCTGTAACTCTTCTTATTTTTAGGAAGGAGATGAGTTATGGTGAACGAGCTTTAGAAGGTAGAGGGAGAGAAGAGAAGGTACTTTGCTTTCTGCTTTCAATTTCATTGCAAAAGGTTGTTTTTGAGCCCTACGTCCGAAGGTGCACTTAAAGCGACTAAACAAGGGTGGTGTAAGTTATTTAGTCGCATTGACTTGCTCCATTTGATCCATTTGATAAAAGCCGTAAATCATGGCTCTACAAAAGTTAACAATGTAAGTTTATGGATGAAAATTACTCTTAATTCCTTTAATATAGTTAGAGATGTGCGTAGCAAAAACTGGGAGATCACTAGAAGGGAGCCTAAGTCTAAGCTTATTAACAAAATCAATGGACCCACCTTCATTCAAAAACTTAAGCCAATGATTTATGGAACGCTAAGAATATATTAACTATTCTACACAATACCAATTCTTCGATATGGGATCTTCTAACAACTCAACAATCTCCCCCTTATATATAAGCTTAGTATTAGGTTTGCTCCCCTTTAATTCAAATATCGTTATGCATTAATTTATCTCACCTTAGACCTCCTTCAACGCTCAACTTCATCCCTATTCTTTTTCTTTAGACCGAGGATCTTGTGTTACTACACCACAATGCCTACTTGCCCAAAAACGCCTTGGTCACTAGATTCCTTTTTTGAAATATTCACCAAACACCGATACACATTGGGAAATGACCATCAATCAACCATAAGCTTTGATACAATTTGTTGGGAGATATACATCATCAAATTTGAATTGGATTTGGGCTTAATTTAAGAGTGAGAAACACTCGAGTGCGTAAGCGATTGTAATTCTGATTATTCGATGACAGTGAATTATTTGTTGTCGGTTCTGACCGTGAATGTAGGTACCGATATTAGGACCGAACCCCGTGAATTTTAGTATCATTTATATTTTTTTATTTATTTCTCCGATGACTTCGCATTGGCTTAAATTGCAAGATCTTATTAGTTTCCGTGTTAATTTTACAACAATAATGACCAAGATGCACTGAAGCTAGCAGATTTCCTTCAATCATGAATTCGGGGGGAAAATTTTTTTCATGTTTAGCCCAACTTTATGAAAATTTTGGAAACAACTTATCAATTAGTTTCAAACCAAAACCCGAGGGAGTATCCGTGGACTCAAGTCAATTTATCACTAATTTAGTTTCAAACCAAAACACAGGGGAGGAATGATGACTCAAGTCAATTTGCTGCTAATTTGTCTACTTTATGCAAACAATGGCATGCTCCTTCCATAATCATTCTTATTTGCTTGCTGTGGAAAATCAATTTCCCTGATTTTTTTTATTTGTTGGTGTGGGAATCTAATTCTGCCGCAAGGAGAACGCTTGGATGCTTCAAGCTGCATAGAGAATAAGTCTCAGACAAAGAAATACTTAGCAAGACGTGGGATTTGTTCCCAACTCCTTTCAGAGGAGAATAACAAAACAGTCAATTACTTAACCAAATTGCCTCAGAGCTACATTATGTAAAACGAATCAGCAATAGTGATCATATTCATTTCAATGATGAGGGTACCATTTTTAGTGCTGCCTTGGTGAAAGCTGATCTTTCCAGCTGCTTGGGTATTATGAAAGATGTCATGGTAGCAGCCACCTTGGACTGTTGAAGGCATCCACAGCACCAAGGCAGTAATAAGACTTATAGCAAGTAAATAGAGGATTGACATATGCATGTCCTGCCAAATACTTCTTTTTTGCGCCCGACAGAGGTTTAGACATGTACATGAAATCAAAATATCTAGTGGTAACCATACCTCGTTATATCCCATAGAAATAGCGCTTTGTCGCATGGCATCAATCATCAGTGCGATCCCTGATCTTGGCCATTGTGCACACTAACTGCTGGCCAATTCTGCAGATCCGGACTCACCCAAGAGCTCTCAGAAAGTCATGCACGAAACAGAAAACCTCGGCACCCTAGAGCAAAAGAGGTTCATAATTTTGCAGTAGTCCACTGGGTAACAAAACATAAGGTTCTTATATTCGTACAGGGCTTGATAAAAGCAATTAGCGGAGCTTCCAATCCAGTGGCTCCACAATCAACTGGTTTAAGGTCCACGAAATAATACAGAAGTAGCAACAGAAAATTGAAACGTCTGCAGTCTTTTGTCTGAAATGAGGTCTACAATTTACATAAAAATCTTCAAAATTATTTTCAAAAATTTGCAGAGGCTCTCCTCTACCAAACTGAAGCATTGTGGTACCAAAAGCAAGGAAAAATCAGTATTTCCCTCACAACCAATACACCCTCTGTCCGCAAAACGTCTCGTGGGACTTTTTATGTACTCAATTACACTGCATTTCTGTAGAACCTTGCAGATCCTAGAGCCAATTCAAAGCCAAGATATCAGCCCCGGTAAGTTTCTCCGTCGAGTGATATACAGAATCTCCGCGGACTCCAGACTTAACTCTAATCTAACAATCATGCGTATCATGCTCAGAGGGAGAGAGTGCTGGTGCGTGGGTTTAGATTCCTAGTCGAAGTAGAAAGTCAGATCAAGGTGGTTTCGTTTGGTTCAGCTTAGCCATCAAAACCCAACCTGATCGGAGAATTTCTATCAGACCTAACGAACAGAGGTCGATTGGGGCCGCGCAAATTCGGATTGGATCGAACGGGTTTGGCGAGCGATCGACGGTGGAAATTTCACGAGTTCTCTCTCACATATCAGAAAACAGAAGCTGAGAAGCGTAACTAGAGAGGAACTAACAGCGTAATGGTGGAGACAGAGCTCTCATCGACCTGAGATGGGATTTTGAGTCGACGGCCGCCGCCGGCAAATGGAGTGGCGAACGGTGGCGGAGGAGGAGAGGAGCGCTGCCAGAATCGGCGCAGTCGATCTTTGACCGGTGGTAGACCACGTTAGGCTTCTATATTTACGTTTTCAAAATTTTATTTTAACTTAACCAAAGTAGTTACTATTTTGATAAAAAAATACAAAAAAAAAGTGAGAAGATCTTTGAAAAATCAGTAATGGTATAAAAATTATAGAAAACTTTACACTTTAATGTTTGAATATTTTCAAAATTTTAAGCGTCGACTTTAAATAAAAGTCAATTTCAAACTTTACAAAGAAAAAATATTAAGAATCATATCAATTTTGTCGTAAAACTTATCCATGCATTTTTCTAATATTACTCTACTTTTTTTAATTATTAAATTTTAAAAGGTTCGACAGTGCATCGGGTAACAAATTATATAAGTACGAAATTATGCTGGGCATTTATAATTCAATTAATTTTATTGTTAAAATATTCAATATATATGCTGATGTGGAGCAGAAAATGAGCAAAGAAAATAGAATAATTTGCTCGTTATTTTGGTCCTTCAAATCAATCCTCCCTTTTGGTCTTGTCAGAATTCAAAACCATTTCTGCACGTACATTTAACACTTCAAGTTGTACTCAAAACTCCGAAAGCGAGCTCGAGCGCAAACCAGTTACAGACTCTGGGTGGAGTGAAATGAACTGGATGATGACATTACCGATGAGAGGGATGGTCATACACCGCCTACGCGTGATGGGCTAGTGTAAGTGGATGCAACGATGAAATTGGATTCAATCATTGTCTTGAATCGGAAATTGCAGGATTGATGAAGAGAAACTTTGCTAGAAAGGAATCACTGGGGCTTTTTTTTTTTTTGACGAGAAGCAAAGCTGATAATATTAGATAATAGGCGAAGCTAATACAACATGAGCATCAGTACAGAGTAAATCCAAAAGAGCAGAAGGGGGACTAGTCACCCAGTTGTTAGGAAGAAATCAAAACGCCGGGCTTTTGCAACCCAGTCAGCAACCCGATTAGAATTCCTACTGCAGTGAGCTAAAGAAAGACTCGAAATAGTCTCCAATTTGTGCTTGGCCCGGTCCACGAGGGGTTGCACTGACCAATTTAGAGTAGAAGATGACAATAGACTCTCCACCAGCAACCGACAATCAGATAAAAGAAGTATTTCTTTTTCTAGGGAATTCGGGATTAGGTTTGAAGAGATAAAATCTAGGGTTTCAACCAAAGCGACAGCCTCCGCTTGCTCAGCCGAACTTACCTCAATATGCTTTGCAAACCCATCTTGAATTCTACCAAAAGAATCTCTGCAGACACAAGCAATAGCAGCCCGAGGTCTTGATCTTGTATGATGAGGACCGAAAGAAGAAGATCCTGTCTGCCAAGAGTCGAAGCCAACTTCCGTCGTCTCTCTGGATGGGGCGTGGCCCAATGCCGAAGATAGAGGTCTTCTAGCAGCTCGTTGGGTAAGATCAGGTCCGGGATAAGGGGCTTCTCTTTCTTCAACAGCACAAGTGCGTGGGATGTTCATTTCTTCTTCCCTCTCTTCCGAATCGCAATGCTGTCCATGGTGAGCGTCGGTGATGATGCTGTGATGCTGCTGCTGTGCTGGGTAGTCAGATCTGGTAGATCTGAGGTTTCTTTCTTCAGTTGCAGAGGTAGTAAGCGTAGCTGCGATGCTGCCGGTGCCGAGACTCAGAGGAAGGTCTTCTGTCTCTTTCGAACCGCAAGGCTCGCCATGGTGGGCATCATTCCTAGGTCTTCCGAGCTGCAGTGGTGGTGGATGTGCAGATCCGGTAAATCTGAGAGCTCGTTCCTTAGTTACAAGGGTATAATCCTCGGTGGCGATGGTTCCGCAGGTCAAAGGAATGCGACCAGCTGTAGTTGCCTCAATATGCTTTGCAAACCCGTCACGAATTCTACCCAAAGGGGATCTTGCCTGCTAAGAGTGGAAGCCCTCTTCCGTCACTTCTCTGGAAGGGGCGTGGTCCGCTGTCAAATGTAGGAGTCTTCGAGGCGCTCGATCGGTGAGATCTGGTTTGGGACGCGGGCCTTCTTCCACAGCACAGGTACGTTTGATCATCGTTTCTTCTTCCCTTTCTTCCGGGTCACAATGCCTGCTGCGTTGAGCATCGATAGTGACTTTGTGCTGCTGCTGTGGTACTGGGTAATCAGATCCAGTAGATCTGAGGGTTCTTTCCTCGGTTGCAGAGGTAGAAGACCTTCGTTCTCTATGATCCGAAGCGCGAGGCATGCCATGGTGGGCATCTTTCGCTGGTCGTTTGTGCTGCAATGGTGCTGGGTATACAGATCCGGTGAATCTGAAATCTTGATCTTCGGTTGCAGATATAGAAAGCTCGAGATGTTGATCTTCGGTTGCAGAGGCAGAGGGTTCGGCGGCGATGATTCCTCGGGTTGGGCGAAGGCGACCATCTTCCACAGCCCCTAAATTGTGTAGCGCAGGCGGGAACTTACTGTTGCAGGGATGGGAATCAATCGGTGTTTGCAATAATCCAAATCCATTCACCATTGTAAGGGGGGTGTTGTGCAGGGGGATATTTCGACCTTGCTCTTCAGCTCTATGGCTGTATACCTGAGTGGGCTATGATCTTCATCTGGCTATGCAGATGGTAAGGGGGCCACTTCATTTGAGCTTCGATGTAGGGATTGACTACTGTTTTCCATCACTTTGTGTCTGTTCTGCATCCTGGGTGCGCCTTTATGGGTATTACTTCGACGAGGGATGGGCTGATCTGTACTTGTAGCTCTATTCTGAACAGGTACACAATGGGTCCAGGCTGGACTTCTTGACTCTCTACTTGGTGATATAGGTCTATTTTCTTCCTGTGGATAGCGTTCCGGCGAAATGCTGGTATCACAAATAATTTCAAATGAGGCATCTATATTAACTATAAGAGTTCCAGGGGCTGGAGGATGCAATTTTTAATATTCCCCTCGGCGTTGATTCTTTTTTGGGGCTTTTCTATTCCAAGCAGAGAAACAGTCCTTTGATGTGGTGGCTTTGAACAGGGTTCGTTGCGGGTTTAAGGTATGATGACTAAATATGAATTGGTTCCGATCCTTCCATATACACCAAAGAACTGTGGCAACCAGTTCAAACTTATGTGAGTCACCTTGCCTCACAAAATATTTAGACATCCAATCATCAAATCTTGTTAAGCCAACACGATCTGTGCATGTTTTCAGGGTTGGGTCGTCCAGGGGCAAAGCAGTAAAGTGTGCTCAATCGTCTCAGGTTCCAACTTGCATATTGGGCATATCGGTTCAGGTACCATCTTTCTCCTATAAAGATTATCCAAGGTAGGAAGCGCATTCTGGCATGCATTCCATAGAAAGAATTTTATTTTTGGTTGTACCACAGAGTTCCAAATAAGCTTCCAAATGAGTGGGTCGAATTGGTGTGATGTTGTTGGTGTAGATTCTCTATGAATGTCTGGTTTCCTATTTGAAAAGTAGCCACTCTTTACCGTATAGGTTCCGGATTTATTATTTGCCCAAACCAACTTGTCTTCGGTAGTTGGGAGTCTGAAAGGTGTTTCCTTAATTGCTGTTGCTAGGGATTCATCAAATAGGGACAGCGAGGTCTTCCTTCCAAATTCCAGCTTCAAAATCAACCAATTCAGCAACTTTGGTCGGTTCATTTGGGCTCGCCCTTCCTCCAATCATTCCTAATTTCAGCCACTTATCCTCTCTAATGGAAATTTTCTGTCCATTACCCACAGCCCATATAATTTGGGGAGCAATTGCATTTCTTCCAGCCAATAAACTCTGCCATCCCCACGATGGACGAGAGCCTTTCCCTGCTTGCCAAAAGTTACAATTTGGGAAATAAAGGCCTTTCATGAATTGGTTTAAGAGTGCATTCGGACCCTGAGAAATCCTCCAGGCTTGTTTCCCTAACATAGCCATGTTAAAAGCTTGTAGATCCTTAAAGCCAAGCCTGCCTTCATCCTTACGTAGTTTTAAAGTATCCCATTTACGCCAGTGTATAGCATAATTCTTGTTAGAGCTTCGCCACTAGAAGTTAGCGATTTTCCTCTCAATTGCTTTGATAATGGAAATTGGGATTCTGAAGATTGACATAACATATTGTGGAATCGCCTGAACTACTGCTTTGAGAAGAATCTCCTTTCCAGCTCTTGAAAGTAAATTATCCTTCCAACTTTCCAACTTCGAGTTTACCCTGCCCAATATCCATGCGAACATATCTTTTTTTGAGGACCCCCAGTCTGAAGGGATTCCTAAACATTTCCTAGTTTTCGCAATTTCGGGAATCCGCAGCACCGATAACATGTTTCTTCTAAGGCTATTTGGACACCCTTTGCTGAAAAACAGTCCTGATTTGTTGAGATTTATGGCTTGACCAGATGCGTAGCAGTAGTGATGGAGTATAGTTGACAAGTTTTGACATTCCCGTACTGTGCCATCTAGGAAGAAAATAGAGTCATCAACAAATAGTAGGTGGGAAAGGGTTGGGTAGGTCCGGTTTAGCTTGATTCCGTGAATTGTATCCTCTGCTGTTGCTTTCTTCATCATATAAGATAAGACGTTAGCTACAATAATGAACAAATATGGTGATAATGGATCCCCCTGACGAATACCTCGAGATGGCTTGAAATAGGGTAAAGATTTACCGTTGAGATTGATGCTATATGATACTGTGGTAACGCATTGCATAACCCACTTCACCCAATCAGCACTAAATCCCATTTTACATAAACATTCCTACAGGAAGTCCCATTCGATTCTATCATAAGCTTGCTGCATGTCGAGTTTAAGAATAGCCTGAAATTTTTTCCTCCTGTCTCGAGTTCGTAATCGACGGATAACTTCTTGAACAATTAGAATGTTGTCCTGAATTTGCCGACTCCCGATGAAAGCACTCTGCTCCTCAGCAATGATGTCTGATAAGAAAGGTTTGAGTCTATTTGCGAGGATTTTAGAAATGATTTTGTAAATAAAGTTACACAGACTTATGGGCCGAAATTGTTCTAACCGTTCCGAGTTTGTATTTTTAGGGATAAGAGTAATTCGGGTTCTATTCATGGCTGGGTTTATGGTTCCAGACTCAAAGAAAAGTTGCACTTCCCTGAAAATATCCCCACCTATGTCTTGCCAGTGTTGTTGGAAAAATAGGCCATTCAGACCATCCGGTCTAGGGGCTTTGGAAGCACCCATTTGGTGAGTAGCTACATAGACTTCTTCCATAGTCACCGCTTCTGTTAGTTTTGTGTTCATATCTGCATTAACTGATGATGGGATATGGTCTAGAATAGGTTGGAAATTTCGTGGTCCTACCGAAGTATATAAGTTGTTGAAGTAATCCACCGTCATATTTTTGAGGTTGTCAGTATTTCTCACCCAATCGCCTTCAGCATTCAGTAGCATCGAGATACGGTTCCTGTTTCTTCATTGTATAGTGGCCGCATGAAAAAATTTGGTATTCCTATCCCCCCATTTCAGCCACTTGACTCGGGATCTGATACCCCAAAACATTTCTTCCCAACGCCATAGCGAGTCGATTTCTTTATGTATATTCTGAATTCTGCTCTGATCATACTTCAAGATAGGGTTATTCATGTGAAACATAAGTTCATTTTCCAGTCCCTCAATTTGTTTGGAAGCATTAGGAAATCGTTTTTTGCTCCAGGCCGTTAATTGAATAGCTACATTAGATAATTTGTCCACCATGTTCTTCCTGTGGGAAACCTCCCATGTCCGCTTGACAATTTTCTTACATTCATCGTCCTCCGCCCAAAATGGTTCGTATCTAAATTGTCGCCTCTTGCGTGTTAGAGCAGGTAAAGTTGACAAGATAAAAGGACTATGATCTGAACCAATAGCTGGTAAGGCTGTAACTTCAGCATTCGGGTAAGCTATTCTCCATTCCATGGTACATAATGCTCTGTCCAGCCTTTCTTTGACATTTTCCTCACCCTCTCTTTTGTTCGTCCAAGTAAAAACGCACCCTTTGGCTTCCAGATCCATCAATGAACAAACATATAAGAAGTCCCTGAATGCAGTAAGGCGACAATGTTCAGCCATTCTCTTTCCTACCTTTTCCCAATGGTATAATATTTCATTAAAGTTCTCGATGCATATCCAAGGGTTGTGATTGGAGAGACTAATTCGTTGTAGTTCATCCCAGAGGATAAGGCGTTCATGAAATACATTAGGAGCATTGAGGAAAGTAATTTGCATTTTCTGTCTATTTTCATGCAGAAAGCATTGCACATTTATAAAGAAATCAGAATGAGATTCAATTGAAATAGAAACCTGATCATCCCAAAAGAGAGCCAAACCCCCCGATAAACCTTCTGGATTCACAATAAAATTGTGAGTAGCCTTAAGCCTTCTTCTCAAACGCTGAACTTTCTGCTCTTGATTCTTTGTTTCCATAAAAAATATAATGTTGGGTCTTTCCTGAGTCGCAAAGACTCTAAGAGCTTGAATTGTCAGGGGAGACCCCAATCCCTAACAATTCCAATTCAGGACTTTCATGGATGCACTGGTGACTTATTAGGGCCAGCCACCAAAGCCCATTAAGTAGATTTCTCTTCCTCCGTGAACGGGATTTCTATGAGTTGTAAGTTTTCAGCATCAATTGATTTTATGGACTGAGCTCCATACGGGCAGAATCTTTTTCCTTTCTTGGATGTAGAAAGTTTGGTAGACTTGTCTTTACCTTTAGCTGAACTTCTTACTGATGCTAAACAGGGCTGCTTCTCTCTTACAACTTCTTTGAGGTGTTCATTATGTAGGGTGAGCATAGATTCAGCATCCAAGCAGCTGCTGTTACGCTTCTGTGGAGATTTGCCTTCCATGATAGTCAAGGCTCGGGAAGATACAAGTTGGCCAGCTTGCTGTTCTTCCTCATAAGAGGGCTGTGATCTGGGAGGCAGAATGGCCTGCTTTCCTGCATTTTATGGTTGTTGAGTTTCATGGATTTCCGCTTGAAGGGGAGTCTCTGGCACCATTTCTTCTTCTTCAATGAGCTGGGATTGTTTGCCATAGAAGATTTTGCCATACGGGCTAAGTGTCCGTGCTTCAGCTCGCAACCAATTCCCAAAATTACCCGGTAGGTCTTCATCCAATCTTGTAGATTCATAAGGAATTTCCTTGCAAGCAGTGGCCGATTCTACCACAAGAGTAGCAATAGTGTGGTAGCCTCTCATACTTGAACTCGATCCACAGCTTTTTGCATCCTAAATTAACACCTATTCCTATTTTGAGAGGTGTAGCTAGGTTGAGCTTAATCCTTGCCTTCCCAATCTTATAGATGCCGTTTCCTTTTGCTTCCAGCTTCACCTCAAGAACTTCACCGATCCTTGAAGCAATTTCTCTAACTATCTCCATCGTAACTCTGCCAAAGGGAAGGCCAAATAGATGCACCCAAAATGGGCAGCGAGAGAAATCATAGCAAATATCAGGAATATCTGGGTCACACTGCTGAAGCACAAGAAGGTTGTTGGAAAAAGACCAAGGAACAGCATCGAGGACTCTCTGTTTCTCAGCTTTAGAGTTAAATGTGAACGAGAAAAATCCTGGTTCTAACGCTGTACACGAAACATTTTCTGTCTTCCAAGCCCATTTCATAGTCTTAAGAAATGCCGGAAAATTAACATTTGGACGGGAATAGAGCTTGCCAAATAAGGTACGTCTGCATTACGCAAGTTTTTCAGCCGAAATTCCTTGAGTAACATTTATAACATCGTCCTCAGACCATAAGTTACCAAGACTTTTACAGAGTGCCTCTAATCGGCTCGATTCTGTACTAGGATCGACCATAGTTCGACTATAATAGCACTAGGAGAGATGTAATACGACAACCTGAGGGGATAAATGGTGTTCAGACTCTGATTCGACACCAGGGGGAAGCTTTGAGAATCGTCGGGGTCCTACGAGAGAACCTGGGCATGCTTAACTGTTCTGGTCAGGGTGCGAGCAGATGTCTTCCAGCACTTGACCGGCTACTAAGCAGCAGCGGAAGCCAAAATCACAGCAAGGCATGGCAACCACCAGTCGCAAGGGAATAGAGGTGGGATGAGGCTTGGTGTAATGGTTGATTGTGCTGGGTCGAAAGAAAGGGATGGGAAGGGGAATTTTAAAGCGAAGGAAAAGAAGTGAGAGGAGAACCGAGGAGGCCCAGAAGAGTGAGTGGACGAAGAGCCAAAAATTAGGGTTACCAGATGAAGGATTGGAATTCAGTGGAAAGATTTGTTGGTCCGTGGATGGCGATCTTGGGAACGGAAGATGGGGGATTTCACCGCGATGAAGCTGGGTGAATAAAACGGAAGAAACACAGACGAAGGCCTCCAGTCAGAGAGAGCGAAGCTACCAGAAGGTAGAGGAAAACCCAGAGAGGTTGGGAGTTGACGAGTAATTTGGGTGAATCACTGGGGCTTTACATTAACAATAAAAATGGTGCGAATTGATTAGGAAGACCGGCTGTTGAAGACCTCTCATTTTAGTTGATGTCGGCGACTTTAGCTGAACTCTTCTTATTTTTAGGAACGCGATGAGTCATGGTGAACAAGCTTTAGAAGGGATAATAAGAGAAGAGAAGGTACTTTGTGTGACGGCCTGAATTTTCAGATTTCGTTTTCGATTAAATAAATCGGGCATTTCGTCGACACGCTGATAGTGCTATTCTTTGAGTTGATCACTCACGAGATAACTGGACTATCTGGGGAAACAATTAAGGAATCTAAATGCAATGGACTTGAGAATTCGACTAGGAATGGACTGCTCGACCATGCTAATTTGCAAGGGTCATTACGGCACAATTAAAAATCGATCAGAGATCAATGATAGGTCGATTCAATTGAGATGAGTGATCAAAATGTGGGTGATTCCACCTGATTGCAAAATTTTCATCGATCGACACTAAATTGATTTTTTATCGTTTTGAGTACCCTGTGTCCGTATTTGAAACCTTGAGATTTTCACGACAATCGAGAGTTGTCAATGTGTCGAAGATGTACATTGTGACTCGAGATAAATCGATCACGGGTCAATCACACCAAAAATTCCTAAAAGTTACCTGGTAGACTAGGTCACGCTAAAAGCGCGCCGGATTGAAAATAACCATGAATTTAAACGCGATTTTAGAAATTGAAAGTTCTGTGGTGTCACGAGCTATTTGAGGAACATCGACTCATTCTCCGAAGAATTTTCAGAGATTCCGAGGTTTTTACGAAATATCAATTCGGACGTCGCGGAAAAAGAACAGAAATTCGGATTGGCCAAATTGAACAGATTTTTGACTTGCAAACCGAGCTATATGACGAAGGAGACTTGTAGAAATTATGTGGGCTTTTTTTACATCAAAATTGGATATTGAATTTGGGAAAATTGTTAAAGAAATTGGAGACCAAAGAGTAAAATTCGGATCAAAGAGAGAAGGCTGCATTTTGGCATCTTTTGGGTTTAATTAGTGAAAATTGAGCTAGAAAGTATTAGGAGACTATGAAGATAATGTTGAAGGCCTAGTGGGACCAAACAATGATGAATGTGAGATATTTAATTGGATATTTTGGCTTCCTCTCCCTCAAGCTTCTCCCATACGCTCCTTTCCCCTTCGGTCTTCATCATCTTCTTCCTGCTCGACCATTTCTCTCTCCCTCTCCGTTGGCTCCTACCTTGCTTTCATTTTCCCTTTATTTTTCATCAATCACCAAGCCCCCGTTGCCTCTCTTGCTGTCCCCACCGACCGAACCGCAATCACTCGCCCCACATCTCCACTCACCGAGCGTCCCTCTCTCCCTCACGAAGACCAACGCCCACCGCTCCATCCCTCTTGCTCCACCGCTTCTCTTCTCTGCAGCCTACGCCCATCCTCCACTAAGTTTTGTTTCCTGCCAAGTCAACTAAAGGAGCTAGAAGTTGACTCACCAGCTCCATCTTCACGAACTAACCCACTTCATTTGTGCGCCCACGATTCCACCGAAGTTGGTCGCAAGCTTGCTGCCATCGAAGCCTTGTCCGTGTTAGCTCGCCCATCTTCACGAAGCCGAGCTTCGTTGCCACGTCCAAGCAGTTCCTTCTTCGGTCAAAGCTCCCCCAACTTGCTTCGATTGTTGACCCACCAGCAGCCCGACGAAGATCGAAGACCGAAGTTGCTGCACGCGTATGTTTTCGGCCCAGCTCCCGCCAGTTCGTGCACCCCTTCTCCACCAGCTCTTGTCGTCCACCCACAGCCCACACGCCCGCCATCATCTTCAACGATTTCATTTTTTTCGGCCAGCTCGACGCCAACGAATCTCTCAGCTCCGTTTCTGTTTCGGTTGTTCCCGCATCCAGCTGCCAGCGAAGCCCGCTCGTGGATCAGCAGCAACGCACGAAGCCTAGCTTCATTTCTTTTCAGCCCAGTCTTGAGGCCCAAGAAGAAAGTCCAATCCAGCCCAACTCAGCCAAGTTTTGGGCCCATAAGAATCAGCCCATTTCAGCAGCTCCACTGAAGTCCAGCAAGCCCAGTGTTTAAGGCCCAATCCCAGCTCACTTGAAGCCCAGCCCAAGTTGGAAACAAATCTCAGATTTGGGCTGAGATTTGTTGGGCCTGTTTTAGGCCCGGCCCAAGTCCGTTGACTCCGCCGAAAATTTCGATTTCGGCCGCTGTCGAGTCGTCGTCACGGTGAACTGGTTTCCGCAATTAACCGGTGAGTTTATACTCTAAACTCTGCTTAGTAGATTAATGACGTTTAATGGGTGTTTATATTTATTTTATTAGGAATTAGGTGATTAGATAGATTAAATTAGAAATGTGATTATTTAATTGAGCATGTTAAGTGGTTAGCATGATTTAGGTAAGGCCTAAATAAATTGTACTATTTATCTAGAAGGGTTAGGGAATTTTTCCGGTCCGTATTGGTTATTAATCTAATGATTCTGGCCTAGGTTAGTATTTTTAGAATTTAAATTGATTTATTTAATTAATTTCAGTAGTTATTTAATTATTAATTATTTTTGCGGAAATTAGGCTAAGGTAGCCGGTGACCGGCATTTCATGCCGATTGTAATGGTGTGGTTAAATTCTGCAATTGAGTGTTAAGTTATGCAAATTGAGTCTTGATTAGATTTTTGGTATTTAATTCCAAAAATTGTGAATTTTCAATATTTATTCAGAAAATCCCAGGTGTCGGGTTTTGACACCGAAAATAGTTTTTCATACTATATGAAATAGTGTGATTTCAAAAAGGAAGAATATCAAGCTTTCGGGGTCAAGTTGACCGTATACCCACACACGGGTAATTTCATGTGAATTTCTAATACGAAGAAAAAGGCCAAGCTCACCATTTTAATTGAAGCATTTGAGTGCAATGCACGGTGGCCTAGGCCATATTTGAGTGATCGTGTGATGGTTAAAGTGAACCCGTCCTAGCGTTTACGTCGGACGTTACTAAATCTCACTTTCGGGTTACTCATGCATTAGGGTAGCGGGTCGCAGTAGATTCTGGACCTAAGCTCCTTCGGGATAGCCATCAATGTGACGTAGCCGTGCTCTTTGGGGAAGAGACGATGCCTGGCTATGCCAGTAGACTGCCGAACATGGATGTCGACAGTGCCTCGAGTGGCTTAATTAACAATTGGAACGCATGATTAATTGAGTATGGCGTTTCAATTATTGGAGCTTATTTGTTGTTCGTGCTCTCATGTTGTATGTGATATAAATTGTACTGATCTGTAGGGTGGATCTGAGACGAGGTAAGTCTCCTTGATTGTGTGGTTGTGTGATTATGACACTTTTGGGCGTATTTCCCTCCTAATTGGGGTTTAGAGCTTAGACTCGCTGAGATGATATCTCACCCCGTTGTGGGACAATATTTTCAGGGTCGTTGAGTGGAGGACCTGGAGCTGAAAGGAGGTGATCGGAAGCGTAGGTCAGTTAGGACCGCTTCTTTCTGGAAGGCCAATCTTTTGTAGTCTTTTGGCCATAGACTTTTGTACATGACTCAGTATGAATATAAAAGTATGTTTGTTTATGAATTCGTATCGTGCTTTTCTATCCTGAGATGATTACTGTCGGGGGATTTTTTTTCGCTTCCGCATGTGCAATAAAATGGAAATGGTCAGCGATTCGTCTTGAGAAGTCGCAAATTATTATCGACCGGATAGGGATGGGCATGTGCTCGGGGTTCGGGGTGTGACACTTTGTTTTCTACTTTCAATTTCATTATAAAAGGTAATTTTTGAGCTCGATGTCCGAAGGCGGACTTAAAGCGATTAACAAGGGCAATGCAAAAAAAATCAATTGTGTTTAGTCATATTGATTAAGCCGTAAATCATGGTTGTGCAAAAGTTTACGATGTAAGTTCATGGATAAAAGTTTACTTTTAATTCCTTTAATATAGCTAAAGGTGCACACAGCAAAAATCCGATACCTTTCGCCTTAATTCATATATCATTCTTCATCAACTTTTCTCAACTTAAATCTCCTTCAACACTTAACTTCATCCGTGGTCTTTTTCTTCATATTGAATCATGAAGTTTGTCACTGGACACGCGTTGCTACACCACAATGCCCACCTACCTGGAAACGTGTTGGTCATTGGATTTCTTCCTTGAGATATTCATCAGACACCAATATACATTGGAAGTGGGCTACCAATCATTCATCAACTCTGATACCATTTGTTGGGAGATATACAACATCCAATTTGAATTAGATTCGAGCTTAATTTAGGTGCTAAAAACACTCAAGCACATGAATGATTGTAACTCTGATTATCAGATTATAACGAATCATTTGCTATCGATTCTCCCAGTGAATATAAGTACCAATATTCAAACTGAACTACGTAGATCTTTACTATCCCTTTATAATTCCTCATTTATTTCTCTGGTGACTTTGCATTGACTTAAATTGCAAGATCTTGTTAGTTTCCGTGTTAAATTTTCAATAATAATGACCAAGATTCATCAAAACTAGAAGATTTTCTTCCATCATGAATTCAAGGGAAAAGTTTTCTCATGTTTAGCCCAACTTTCTAAAAATTTTGGAAACAACTTATTAGTTGGTTTCAAACCAAAACCCAAGGGAGTATCGGTGAACGTGTTGGTCACTAAATTCCTTCCTTGAAATATTCACCAAACACCGATACACATTGAGAGTGGACCACCAATCAATCATAAGCTCTAATATCTTTTGTCGGGAGATATACACCATCCAATTTTAATTGGATTTGGGCTTTATTTAAGTGTGAGAAATATTCCAATGCGTGAACGATTGTAATTTTGATTATCCAATTACAGCGAATTATTTGCCGTCAATTTTCTCCGTGAATGTAGGTATAGATATTGGACCAAACTACATAAGTCTTTAATATTTTTTATAGTTCCTTGTTTATTTCTCCAGTGACTTTGCATTGATTTTTTTTTTTTCGGCCGAAGACTTTGCATTGACTTAAATTGCAAGATTTTGTTACCGAAGTTAGCAGATTTCCTTCAATCATGAATTCATGGGGAGAAGTTTCTCATGTTTAGCTAAACTTTCGAAAAATTCTAAAAACAACTTATTAGCTGGCAACAAACCAAAACCCAGGGGAGTATTGGTGAACCCGTTGGTCACTAAATTCCTTTCTTGAAATATTCACCAAACATTGATACAAATTGAGAGTGGGCCACCAATCAACCATTAACTCTGATATTATTTGTTGACAAATATACACCATCCAATTTGAACCCGTTGTGGGCTTAATTTAGGTGTGAGAATCACTCAAGTGCGAGATTGAGTGTAACTTTGACTATATAATTATAGTGAATTATTTGCTGCTGGTTCTCTTTGTGAATATAAATACTGATATTCGGACTAAATCATGGAAATCTTTAATACCTTTTATAGTTCCTCATTTATTTCTCCGGTGACTTCGCATTGACTAAAATTGCAGGATCTTGTTAGTTTACGTGTTAATTTTACAACATTAATGACCAAGATGCACCGAAGCTAGCGGAATTTTTTCAATCATGAATTCAAGGGGAAAAGTTTTCTCATGTTTAGCCCAACTTTCAAAATAAATTGGAAACAACTTATTAGTTAGTTTCAAACCAAAACCCGGGGGAGTATTAGTGGACTCAAGTCAATCCGTCACTAATTTGGTTTCTAACCAAAACACAAGGGAGTAATGGTTGACTCAGGTCGATCTGCCGCTAATTTGTCTTCTTTATGCAAACCGTGGCATGTTCCTTCCATAATCATTCTTATTTGCTTGCCGTGGAAAATCAGTTTCCTTAATTTTTTATTTGTTGGTGTGGGAATCTAATTCTACCGTAGGGAGAACGCTTGGATGCTTTCAAGCTGCATAGAGAATAAGTCGAGCCAAAAATATATTTTAGCAAGACGTACAATTTATTCCCACCTCCTCTCAGAGGAGAAGAACAAAACAGTCAATTACTGAACCAAATTGTCTCGGAGCTACATTATGTAAAATGAACCAGCAATAGTGTTCTCATTTTTTCAACGATGAGATTACCGCTTTTAGTGCTGCCTTGGTAAAAGCTGATCTTTCCCGCTGCTTTGTGTGCAATGATAGAAGCTATGGTAGCGGCCAGTTTGGACTGTTGAAGGCATATACAACACCAAGGCAGTAAAAAGACTCATAGCAAGTAATTAGAGGATTGACATATGCATGTCCTGCCAAATACTTTCTTTTGCGCACGACAGAGCTTTAGAAATATACATAAAATCGAAATATAGAGTGGTAACCAGAGCTCATTATATTCCATAGAAACAGCACTCTGTCGCACTGCATCTCTCAAGTCCTCAGTGCGATCCCTGACCTTGGCCATTGTGCTTGCTAACTGCTGGCCAATTCTGCAGAGCCGGACTCACCCAGGAGCTCTCAGAAAGTCATGCACGAAACAGAAAGCCTCGGCACCCTAGAGCGAAAGGAAAGATGTTCATCAGAATTTTGCACTAGCCGGTAACAAAAGGTTCTCATATTCATGCAGTGTGCGATAAAAGCAATTACCGAAGCTTTCGATCCAGTGGCACCACAATCAACTGGTTTAAAGTCCACGAAATAATGCAGAAGTAGTGACAGAAAATCAAAATGTCTGAAATTGGGTCCACAAAATATACCAAAAGCTTCGAAATTATTTTCACGTATTTGCCGAGGTTCTCCTCTACTAAATTGAAGCATTGAGGTACCAAAAACATGGAAAAATCAGTATTTCCTTTACAACTACAACCATTAAACCCTCTGCTTGCAAAACGTCTCAGGGACTTCCTATGTACTAAATTGCCCTGCATTTCTATTGAACCTTGCAGATCCTAGAGCCAATAAAAAGCCAAGATATAAGCCCCGGTAAGTTTCCCCATCGAGCGATATAAAGAATCTCCATGGACTCCAGAACTAATACTAATTTAACAATCATGCGTATTATGCTCAGAGGGAGAGAGTGCTGGTGCGTGGTTTTCGATTCCTAGTCGAAGAAGAAAGTCAGATCAAGGTGGTTTCGTTTGGTTCAGTTTAACCATAAAAACCCAACCCGA
This sequence comes from Eucalyptus victrix, assembly GCA_016097545.1. Classification (NCBI taxonomy): domain Eukaryota; kingdom Viridiplantae; phylum Streptophyta; class Magnoliopsida; order Myrtales; family Myrtaceae; genus Eucalyptus; species Eucalyptus victrix. The sequence continues at coordinate 48,255,068 of CM027841.1, read as the reverse complement.
CCAGAAAATTTCCATCGGACCTAACGAACAGGGGTCGTGCAAATTCAGATTGGACTGATCGGGTGTGGGAAATCACGAGTTCTGGCTCACATATCAGAAAACAGAAGCGTAGGTCCGGAGGAGATTTTTACGCATTATGTCTGCTAGTGTTTAATTTAGGACAAAATCGATTTTTCATTTTCAATTTCTGAAATAGTTGTGTTAGGTAAAATTTTTCAGAAATTGTTTTCGTTAGATTCAGGGGGAAAAGTTTTCTCATGATTAGCCTAACTTTCTGAAAATTTGGGAAACAACTTAATAGTTGGTTTCAAACCAAAACACGGGGAGTATCTATGGACTCAAGTCAATCTGTCATTAATTTGGTTTCAAACCAAAACACGGGGGGAGAATGGTTGACCCTGGTCAATCTGTCACTAATTTGTCTACTTTATGCAAACCATGGAATGCTGCTCCCATAATAATGTTGATTTGCTTGGGATGGATGATCGATTTCATTAATTTTTTATTTGTCGGTATGGGAAGTTAACTCTGCCGTAGAGTGAACGCTAAGAGGAATAAATGACCACCTATTTTGCAGATTAATCATGAAAGGTAATCAATCAGTCTGAGTGCTGAACACCCAATTTGTCCAATCACTTATGCCAAGTGGATGCAGATAAATGACTTTTGTATCCAAAACAAGACTCTTTCCAAAATCATCACCCTCTATAAATTTCTTCTCAATGAGGTGGCTATACCAAATCTGAATGACACATCACACTTCTCATCCCTTCTTAATCTCCCTACACGTCCCTTCAATATACTTCTGCTTTGAGTCATGCAACTCAAGAGCTTTAGTTTTGCAAGGTTACCATTTCGTCACTTCATTTTTGCGATTGCTGTTGCATTGTGCTCTGTACAAGCCTCCTCAACATCAAATGAAACTGACAAATCCGCATTACTTGCATTCAAGGTGGGGATAACTGAGGACCCTCTCGGGGTGCTTAGCTCATGGAACAATACGGTCAATCTCTGCCAATGGTTCGGTATTACATGCAGTCACCGGCACCACAATAGAGTCACTCTATTGGACCTGAATACCCAGAAGCTCTCAGGGTCCATCTCCCCTCACATTGGGAACCTTAGCTTCTTAAGGGCATTGTGGCTCCCTAATAACAGCTTTCACCATGAAATTCCTCCCCAAATCGGGCGGTTGCACCGCTTACGCATCTTAGCGCTGTATAATAATTCTCTTGGGGGGGAGATCCCCAAGAACACATCGGGTTGCATTAAACTCCTTGCCATGGACTTGTCTCAAAATCAACTGAGTGGAGAAGTTCCTCGAGAGATAGGTTCACTAGTGAAGCTTCGGATTCTTCAGTTATCAGAAAACAATCTAACAGGAAGCATCCCTTTTTCATTGGGAACTTATCATCGTTGGAGGTGCTGTATCTTTCCTATAATTACTTCGGTGGGAGTCTTCCTCAAGCTCTAGGTGAATTGACCAACCTAACAATATTTGCTTTGGATGGAAATTTGTTGTCCGGTAAGGTTCCGCATTCCCTCTACAATTTAACTTCATTGGTAACATTTGAAGTAGGAAGTAACCAAATACATGGAAGTCTTCCCACTACAATGGGCTTTGGTCTCCCCAACTTAAGAATATTTCAGCATCCAAAATAATCAAGTTTGTTGGATCAATCCCTCTATGGATAGCGAATAACGCCACAACTCTAGAGATACTTCAACTTGGATACAACAAATTCTCGGAAATGTACCTTCTTTTGAAAATTTGCATAACCTTCAATACTTGCTCATTGGCACTAACCACCTTGGAAGTGGGAGATCTAGTGACTTAAGCTTCCTTTGCTCATTAACCAACATCACCGCCTTAACCTCATTGAGTATTATAGATAATAAACTCGGTGGGCTATTCCCAGGATGCATTGGTAATTTGTCCATAAATATCAAAAGATTGTTATTAGGCAATAATCCTATTACTGGTAATATTCCTAAAGCAATCGGCAATCTTGTGAACTTGGAAGTCTTGGGGATACCTCACACTAGTATTTCAGGTGTTATCCCGTTTGAGATGGGAAATCTTCCAAATCTAACAGTTCTGTATCTCTCTCGAAACAATCTATTAGGGGTGATTCCATCCTCTTTGCAGAAGATGAAGAAATTGATTATTTTATTTCTTGATGGGAATAACTTTCATGGGTACATTCCTTCATATCTAGATAAGTTTCAAAATTTGGTGGAACTTGATCTTTCTAACAACAATCTCAGTGGTTCCATATTCCCAGTAGTTAAAACTCTACTCAATTTGGACTTATCTCACAACCATTTAAATGGGGCCCTTCCGGTGGAAATAGGAAAAATGGACCATTTAATTACTTTGGACATTTCGGGCAACATGTTTGGTGGTAAGATTCCAAGCACTCTAGGTGATTGTGTTGGACTGTTCGTATTAAGAATGAGGGGCAACCATTTCCAAGGATCCATTCCTCAATCATTTAGATCATTAAGAAGCATTGAGGAATTTGATCTTTCCAATAACAATATGTCAGGCGAGATTCCAAAGTTCTTTGAGGTATTTCACTTCCTAGAAATTTTGAATTTATCCTATAACAATTTTGAAGGCATATTACCAACTGAAGGAGTCTTCAAGAATGTGAGTGCCACTTTTATTGCTGGAAACGACAAGATATGCGGAGGAATCCCCAAATTTCGGCTCCCTAAATGCATCTCTAGACACTCCAAGAGCAAAGGAGAAGTTCGTAAATTGAAACTCATGTTCTTTATTATCTTTGGGCTTCTAGGGGTGGTTCTTGTTCTGATTTTTGTGTATGTATGTTGGTCGAAGAAAAATAAAGTACAAGAACCAACTTCAAGTTCCATAGCCAATAGTTGGCAAAACTTAAGTTATGGAACTCTCCTTAGAGCAACCAATGGGTTCTCTTCAACTAATTTGATTGGTGTTGGGAGTTTTGGATCTGTTTATAGGGGAATACTCCACGAGAATGGGACTAATGTCGCTGTGAAGGTGTTTAATTTAACACGTCATGGTGCTCTGAAGAGCTTCAAAGCTGAGTGCGAGGCTCTAAAGCGTATCAAACACCGAAATATTTTGAAAGTACTAACAGTATGCTCAGGTACTAATTATGATGGAAATGACTTTAAGGCTTTGGTCTATGAATTCATGGTCAATGGTAGCCTCGAAGAGTGGTTGCACCCATCTCCAATACCAGCCGATGTCAATGGGCCTTCAAAAAATTTGAGTCTCATCCAAAGGATAAAGATTTCCATTGACATTGCTTTTGCATTGGATTATCTTCATAACCAATGCCACAGCGTCGTAGTTCATTGTGATCTAAAGCCAAGCAATGTCCTTTTAGACACTGAGATGGTTGGACATGTCGGTGACTTTGGATTGGCCAAGATCGTCCTCGAATCCACATCTTACATGAACACAAATATGAGCTCCGCTAATTTGAGAGGAACAATTGGTTATGCTGCTCCAGGTAATGTCCCCTTGTGGCCCTAGCTCCCTCAAATGAAGAATTTGCTCATCATAAAATTGTTGATGCATCTTTTCACAAAACTTTCAACTTCATAATGAGATTGTGCATGTGCTATTTTCTCATGGCTCAACCATTTGTGGTTCTTGGTAAGTGCAGAATATGGAATGGGAAGTGGGGTTTCTATCGAAGGGGATGTCTATAGTTATGGCATCCTCTTGCTAGAGATGCTCACGGGAATCAGTCCCACGGCTGAGACATTCAAAGAACATTTGAACCTTCATAATTTTGTTAAGGATGCTTTACCTGAACGAGTTCTAGAGATTACCGATCCCATTATAATTCAAGAAGTAGAAAGCGATGTAGGCCAAAGGAGAAAGATTGCAGTCCAAGATTGTCTGTTGATGGTATACAGAATTGGGATCGCCTGCTCAGTTAGAGTCCCAAGAGAGAGAATGAGCATCGCAGATGTGGCAGCTCAACTACGTTCGATTAGAGACAAACTGTATGCAGCTGGTTTATGAGGATTGGTGATACACTAAAGCAGTAAGTTTTCTAATACCTCCTACAAATTATGCCAAATTGAACCACTATTGCATAGATAAGTGCCCGACTTCACGCATTTTTATAAATCTAGATTAACTTCTTGTTCTGGTAATGTGAAGATGGAGCCATGGAGATAACAGAGTCATCATGCAGAACCAAAGTGGGGTTGGAAAAATAGTGAAGTCATCCAATGAACTGTGGCATATGGGAACCTTAAGGAGACTCAAAGTCAACGACAATGTCTTCGTCTTCTTCGGGAGGGAGGGAGACGTGGCCGGAGGGCTTCATCACCTATGCAAACGTGGGGCAAATGCTTCTCTAATGTCTCGTGAGGTTGGTAGATCGAGTTCTGATGTAGACTATGAATAGTTTAGACCATGAAGAATAAAGGTGTGTTTCAATGTTCCTTTGAAACGAAAGCTGGCGTGTAAGAAAAGACGGAAGTATTAGGGATGATGCTGTCATCTATACAGCTATACTGTATAAAAAAAAAAAGTCATACATGCAAGCCTGTATATGTCTCTTGAAGCTATGTGAGCAAGTACATTTATCCTTTTCCTCTTTTATGCTAGTTAAATAGTTCCATCTATAATTCAAGTAGACATCATACTTGCACGTCCCACACAATGTTAATGTCTATTGAGAAAGATCGTTGTTTTTCTCCCTAATACAACTCTAAATGATTCTACTCTTACGATTATAGAAATCATAATCTAAAATATACTTAAACTGAAATTATCGTAATGGTAACAAATTGATACCATAGTTTTTGTTGATTTAGAAATTATGATTGAAATGAAAAAAGATAATCTTGAAATTCGAGCAATGGTATAATTATAAAATCTTGTGAATGGTAACAAAGGACTGATTTGACTTTATCACGGAAGTTGATAGATTAGATTCAACGATCTTGCATATCATGCTAAGAGGCAGAGAGTGCTCATGCGTGGGTTTTGAATCCTGGTCGAAGGAGAAAGTCAGATCAAGCTTTCGTTTGGTTCAGTTTAAGCCATGAAAACCCAACCTGACCTGAAAATTTCCATCGGACTCACGAACAAGTCGATCTGGTGATTGGGTCGCACAAATTCAGATTGGATCAATCGGGTCGATCAGGTTTAATGAGCGATCAACGGTAGAAGATCACAAGTTCTCGCCCACATATCAGAAAACAGAAGCGTAGCTCTAGAGGAACTAACAGCTTAATGGTGGAGAGAGAGCTCTCATCGGTCAGAGATGGGATTTTGAGTCGATGGCTGCCAACGGTGAATGGAGCGGTGAACGGTGGCGAAGAAGCCGAGGGAAGAGGAGTGTTCCCAAAATCGGCATGGTCGATCTTTGACTAGTGGGAGACTACGTTAGGCTAATTTTTTTTACATTTTCAAAATTTAAATTTAACTTAACCAAAGTAGTAATTATTTTCTTCTAGAAAACAAAAAAAAAAACGTAAAAAGATCTTTGAAAAATTAGTAATGGCATAAAAAATTATAGAAAGCTTTACACTTTAATGTTAGAATATATTCAAAATTTTAAGAGTTCAACATTAAACAAAAGTCAATTTCAAACTTTACGAAAAAGAAAATATTAAGAAGCGCACCAACTACGTCGTAAAACTTATCCATGCATTTTTCTGAAATTACTCAGCTTTATTTTAATTATTATACTTTAAAAGGTTCGAGAGTGCATCGGGTAAACAAATTATACTAGTATAGTGAACAAATTAATACTAGTACTTTTCATTGTTGAAATATCTAATATATATGCTGACATGGAGCAGAAAATGAGTAAAAAAAAAAAAGAATAATTTGTTCATTCTATCGTTTTTTCAAATCAATCCTCCCTTTTGGTTTTGTCAGAATTCCAAACCATTCGCGCACTTACATTAAGCTCTCCAAGTTGTAAGACTTACAACAAGTAAATAGAGGATTGGCATATGCATGTCCTGCCAAATACTTCTTTTTTTAGCACGACAGAGGTTTAGACATGCACATGAAATCAAAATATATAGTGGAAACCACTACATCTTATCCAAAAGTCAAAAATCAACTAAATGGGTGACTTTTGGTCAAACATTTGACCAAAAACAAAATAATTGACTTTTTAGTCAAAAATCAACAAAATACTTCTTATCCTCATGAGTTGGTGGGGCTCGCCCTCGCCAGCCATAGACGAGGCTCAACCCTCGCCAGATCCGGCCGGCGTCAGCTCCGATCAGGCCACATCAACCGACTAGTGTCCAGTCAACAAAATCCGAACAAAATTAGCTGGAAAGAACTGAATTGGCACAACGTAAAAAAGTTTAGGACTTAATTGGCACCAAAAAATGTTTATGACTAAATTGGCACAAATGCAAAAGGTTTAGGACTTTTTTAGCACTTTTTCCCTTTTTTCACCTAATACTACTCTAAATGATTATACTCTTATGATTATAGAAATCATAAACCAAAATATACTTAAAATAAAATTATCATAATATTTATAAAGACCAAAAAGGTAATAAAAGGATACTATACTTTTTGTTGATTTATAAAAAAAAAAAATGAATTGAAATGCAAAGATAATCTTAAAATCCGAGCAATAGCAGATTTCCTTCACGAACTTCCTATTCTTATATGGAAAACTTAAACGAATTTGAGAGAATTTAGTGCATGATTTTCCGATACGTGTATGCTACTATTAACTGTCGAAACGATCTGGCCTGTCCGTATTCGATTATCAGGATGTTAGTCGACAGACGGCATGTCAATTTATTGCAAGGAAGAGTGGGAGCATCCCTATCAGGGAATTGACTGCGTCCGACGAAGTGCACGTCGAATCCGCCTAAGTTGGATAATAACCCTGTCAAAGCGAAGAAAAAAGTTCCAGCTTTCGCACTAAACCTTCATCACTTCCATTCTATTTTTTTTTCACTTCGTGCTTCGCTTCCGTCTATGCGCGTTCGAGACATCTGATATCGACCATTTGTCCCGGTCCGGAAACACGCTACTTCCTTGACGGGAACAAGACAATCGAAGCTAGAGTTCCAGAGTTCTTTCAATGTTCGACTAATCGATTCATGTGCCGTGCTCTCATTATTTCCGAGATGAGCCATCGAGCAGAGGACGGTAAGACTACTGGTCGGTGTTCTGTTTATGATCTTTCCAATATTCCAACTTATGGCTGGGGATAGAAAAGATAAACCATCGCACGATAGGAAGTCTTAAGAATGTTTAATCTACCGAACCATCTTCTTTTTCTCTTTTCCTTAATAGCCCTTCATTTTTATGATGACCAAAAAGAAGTCTTGCTAAGGGAATAAAAAAAAAAAAAATCGATCAAATAGAAAAGAACACACCATTTTCCTCTTTGTACGTTAAAGCCTCAATTCGAGGACACGGATTCCACATAGAAAGCATAAAATAGAGAGGAATGTAGTGGTGATTTTCGCCTCTCATACTATTAAAATACCTGGTGTTGAAAGTATGTTTGAATACTAAGTCGATCAAAAAGATAGTCGCTTTGTATTTTAGACTAGTGGCAGGAATCCTTTAAGTTGGATTATCTAGATGCAAAGTTTTTTCAAAGATGTCACAAGTTGAAGTTTGGTAGGAGGAAATTTTTGCCGATCAGACTGTTGAAACTAAGCTCCTTGAAAACTGAATGTGATCTACTAGGCCTATGCAGAATCAAAATCTTGGGCCCTATTTTGGTTAAAGAGAAGTTTTCGGTTTTTTCAATTTCCAAAATCGATATGTTTGGTAAGAATTCTCAGAAATGGAATTCACTGAATCCATGGGAAAGTGTTTTTCTCATTTTTAGCCTGACATTCTGAAAATTTCGGGAGACTTTTAGTCGTTTTCCAACGAGGGCAAGAGCTGGCAGTGATGCTCCTTCCATTATAATTTCATTTGCTCGGTGATGAAAATTAATTCTCATTAATTCTTTACTTGAATTCTGCCGTAAGAGAACGTTGAGGGCAATGTCACATCTGTCCTTTTTTTCAGTTTTTCCAATGCGCCACCTGTTTTGCAAATTGACCATGGAGGTAATAAAATGACATTTGAGACCAAAACAAGAGTTTTTCTCCAAAATCCCCACCCTCTATAAATCGCTTGTCAGTGAGGTGGCTTTAACCACACCTCAATCGCTCCTCACATCTCTCATCCCTTATTAAATCTCTCTGCACGTCAGTTCGGTCCTCCTCTGCTTTGAGTCATGCAACTCTTGGGTTTTACTTTTGCAAAGTTACCCTTTCATCACCTCATTATCGCGATTGCTTTTGCATTGTGCTTTGTACAAGTCTCCTCAGCATCAAGTGAAACTGATGGCTCCGCATCACTTGCATTCAAGGCAAGGATAACTGAGGACCCTCTCCGGGTGCTTAGCTCATGAAACAATACGGTCAATCTCTGCCAATAGTTCAGTATCACACGCAATCACCGGCGCCACAATAGAGTCACTATATTGAACCTGTATACCCAGAAGCTCTCAGGGTCCATCTCCCTTCACATCGGGATTAGCTTCTTAAGGCAATTGTGGCTCTTTGATAATAGCTTTCGCCATGAACTCCCTCCCCAAATCGGACAGTTGCACCAGTTATGCACCTTAGTGCTGTCCAATAATTCTATCAGGAGGGAAATCCCCAAGAACACATCGGGTTGCATTAACCTCCATGGCATGGGCTTGTCTCAAAACAGAGTGGAGAAATTCCTCCAGAGATAGGCTCACTAATAAAGCTTCGGGGACAAAACAATCCAGCAGGAAGCGTCCCTTTTTTAATTGAGAACTTATCATCATTGAAGGAGCTTGGTCTTTACTATTATTACTTAGGAGGGAGTCTTCCTCGAGATCTAGGTCAACTGATCAACCTAACAACATTTGCTTTGGCGGGAAATTTGTTGTCCAATACGGTTACGCATTCCCTCTACAATTTATCTTCATTAGTAATATTTGACGTAGGATTTAATCAAATATATGACATCCTCGATTCAAACCCCTATTTAGACCGCAAGGGATGGACTAAGAATCGAATGTCAGTAATGAAGACAAATCGTGACTCAATCCTTGGGATTGTTTACAAGTTGACTAACTAATTAAGGGCAAGTTGCAATTCAGGATCAAGGTTGCGATAGACCAGAGTATTCAACCATGTGAGGACCGTTTGACCACAAGGATTGCTGTGGACAATCATGTGTTGTCACGAGTCATTCAATGAACGGATATAGATCGATTTAACTTAGGTATATACCAGTCACGGGTGATGCCACACAGTTAATGTACTGTTCATGAACGACCCTAATTTGATCCCGGAACAATCGTGAGTCAAGACAGGCTTATCGATCCTATTTGATTAAATGACAACTGATGGTCATTCATGAATCAACCAAGCTCAATTTAAAGTCATGCATAAAACCCTAGGCAAGCATCGAACTCCATTCAAATCTAGTTGCGTGAATTCTGCCAATGCCATCTAAATTCACATAGGTTGCGTTAAAGCTATATCTAATCAAAACTTAGCCACAAGCTTTAGTCCATTTGCGGATATCGATTGTAGATGTTTTCAAGGTGTTTCTTTCTAATTGAAATAATTTTTGAGAACCCGTTAGTGCATTAATTTATGAAATACACTAATTTGAGTATACAAGACTTTAGTGAACCTAGAGATGAGGCCAATTTAGCAACTTAAATTGAGGTCAAATAAACTTTGTTAGGCCATGGACAATGGATTAGGCGCCACTTTTGGATGGATGAGAGGAATGGACCAAATTGCCCTTTAAGTCTAGCCAATAATTGAAGTTTCAAGAAGCCATCCTAGCTCTTGATCTTGGATAAGGTACATGGCTTGATGAAGGGCTAAGATTTGCTCTTGCTCCCCAAGCTTTGGGTCAGGATGAAGGGGAGAACAATAATTCAAGGGCAATTAATGCTTGAAAGACAAGCTTTCTCTTCAAGTTTCTTCTCCCGTCCGCGCACCACTTGGACGCCATCCCCATGCCGCGCCGTGCTGTCGCCACAACTCATTCACCATTCATGAGCTACCGCTGCTCGCTTGCCATCCTTAAACCACCACTGAACACCCCTAATCCCATCCGGTTGTTAGTAAGCAGATTTCCTAAACATCGGCTAGGCTATTGTGTTAGGCAATTCAAATTTAGGACCGCCTTTAGTGCCATAGGAATATTCTAGGTTGAGGAGCTCATGTGTGATATCCTGAAATTCGAGCCCTTTGAGGGATGAACAAATGTAAATTTTGTCAATGCATTGTTAGTTGATCTCACTTGGAATTAATTACTCCTGAGATACTGACCTTGAAGGGAAAGGCTAATGAGGACAGAACTCTTACAACTAAAGGACTCGACCTGGGAAATCGACTTGACCATGAGACTTGCATGAGGACAATCTTATAGATAGGCGGGCCGATTTCAAGGACGGCGGGAGTCAATTCGCAGACAGAACATAATAGAACGACAGGTGATTCCGTTTACCGTTATCAAAATCGCAAACGACTCTATGTCAATCCTCAGTAATCGTGTACTTTGAAATAAGAATCCATCATCCGTAATTTCATGTAGTCAAGGACGTCCATGCGTCGAGATGTCTTGAACGTGATTTGACACAAGCCGATTATGCGGGAATTCTCGAAGCCGCCTGTCAGTCTGAGTTATACCCGAAATGGCATTGGACGAAATTTACATGGCATGAGAATTAAAGAATGGGCTTCAAATTATTGGGAAAGTCCGGGACAGACTTTGGATGAAGCTGCAGCGACAGTCAACAGCGCTAGTTAAGCCGAGCAATTGGAAAAAGGGATTTTCAGACCGAGGAAGCAAGCCCGAGAGGACATGGGCCCGGCCAAGCCAGCGTGGGCCCTAGGCCCAAGGTGGGACAGCCACCATGGTGGGCCTAAGGCAATCAAATGAGCCCATTGGGCCAAACCAACTATTCATCTTTCAAGCCCATGGTCCAACCTTAAGCCCATTTGAGCCCAACCAATTCCCAAGCCCAATTCTTAGGCCCATCCACCAATTTCAGCCCAAGGATAGAATGGTAATTGTGCAAGGTGAAATGACCAAAATACCCCTAGTTGTAGGGAGAAAATGCTAGAGAAGAGAGAGAATGTGATGTCATCTTGCATGGGGAATTGAAGTAGCCATTTAATGGCCTTAATGAGATGTGCTCTCAGCCCTCACATCACTCTCTCTCTCCCTCGTTCTCCCTCTCTTCCCGTTTCTGTTCCAGCAGACCTTCCTCCAAAGATCTGAGTTAATTGTTGGCTTCCCGGATGAATCAGCCTCCGTGCCACCCACCGTTGTCTTCAGGACATCCATAACGTCAGCCTGGACCTCACCGTTTGCCAATTGGAGCCGTCGTTTGACCTGCCAGCTGGCTAAAAGCCAACGGCAATCCGACCGCCTGTTACTGTTCTGCTCTAGACTGACCTTTCGTCAAAGATCTAAGTTAAAAATTGCCTTCCTGGATGAATTAGCTTACACTCCACCCACCATCACGAAGAAAACATTTAGACCATTCCAACGAGCCCCACCGCTCGTCGGAACGATGCTCCGATCGTCCCGTATGGCGGCGCGAAGGCACCAGTCTCCGGACCGCCTGGTTCCGCCCTACTTCGCCTGTTTCGACTTTGCAGCCCGTTTTCTTCCATTCCAACCGTTCCTTTGCTCATCCCAACCTCCAACAAGACTCCCAAGACCCCCAAGTGTCGCCGGTTGCCAGCCACCCTCCTCGCCGAAGCTCCGACCAAGCTGTTCAACTTGTTTTCTCCTTCGGCAGGGCTGTTTTTCAGTGTTTTCAGAGGTAGTCCGAGCTGTGGTTGCTTTGTTGAGCTTGAGACCTCCTTGGATCTTCGTGGTAGAGGTCCCGGAGAGTCGCCTCTGTCATCGCTGCAGCGTCGGTGTCTCCGGCCCGCTTAACGGGTGAGTTTAGCTCCTAATCCTTTGATTAGTGCCTAAAATTGCTTAGGGTTGGTTTAGTTAAATTTAATTCTAGTTTAGATGATTTAATTAAGTTGTATTAGCCCTAAGATAAGTGGTTAGATGGATGGATTAGATTAATTTAGCTTAATCTCGCTTTATTTGCTTAATGATGCTTATGTGCTTAATTAAGCTTATATTTGCTTAATTAATTGTTTGTTTGTTTTAATTAATGTTTTGTTTAATTTCTGAGTTTAATTTATTATTTATTTATTTCTGGAAATTTACCGTTCACACGACACTATTTACAAAATACTGTTCATGTGCACTATTCACGTGGTACTGTTCACAGAGTACTATTTTGTGAGCACTGTTCACGTGTACTGTTCATCCAGAATGCGAAAAGTGGTCTAATTTTACGTGTGTTGATTTTATGAAGTGAATGAATGTGTAAATGCATGGGCATCCGCATGAATTGAGTGATGAATTGATTTAATTCTGATTTTAGGATTTTATTCCTAAATTAATCAATTTTGATAATTGATTGGAAATTAACTGAGCGTTGGTTTACAACGCCAAAAATATTTTGGTGGACTACATAAAATGGTGGGAATTGTAAAAGTGAAATTATGATATTTTAGTTAAGGCCGACCGTGTACCCACACACGGCTATTTTTATCAGATATGATAAAAATGATAAGTTGACTGTATAGATAGAGTGGTATAGTATATCGACCTACAAGCGATATGTCAGCTTTGAGCGAGCAGTATACCAGTATACTATATCAGCCTACGAGCGATATGTCAGTTTTGGGTAAGCAGTATACCTTATTATCAGCTTTAGGCGAGCATATATATATATAGTATACTATGATGGCTTGGAGGCCCTAATCATTCAGTTTTGGGCGAGCATATATACAGTATATTATATTATCAGCTTTGGGCGAGTTATACTATCTATTTATCAGTTTTGGGTGAGCAGTCCTAATTTGATAGGACTTTATAGATGGTATTAAATGTATCGACTAGGAAGAGGTTGTGGTGACATGGAATCGACTAAATGGATTGATCGATGACTCGATCTGAATTGATATATTGATGTGTGAAATTGTTATATGCATTAGTGAATCACATCGTTTATGGTACACACGCATGAATCGATAATGTGCAGAGTGTGGCAATGGCCATGTGAGATCGTTTATGATGCAACTCGTGTGTGATTGATGAACTGCATCATCTAATGGCCATGTGCTTTGTGTGTATCATGCTGAGTGATATCGTGCAAGGTATGGCATACCAGGTAAGGTTGTATGTGAACCGACTATTGTTTTGTTGGTCATGGACTTGTTTGTGGGGTGGTTATGAAGAGATACCCGAGTGGAGTTGGTGTACTAATCGAGGCTTAGGGGTGGAACTCGCTGAGATTTATATCTCACTGGTTATTGAATAACCATTTTCAAGTCCCTAGTGTGAAGAGCCAGGAGCTTGAAGCGAAAGGGTCAGGAGCATAGGTGGCTCAGTAGTTCTTTATAACATAGACCTTCTGTATAAGCTTGAAGTGTTTATAAAAGTGTATTTGTTTTGAATTTGGTTGTCCTGTTTTTCTATCCCATGTATGTTGTTGTTAAGGGATTAGTTAATTCGCTTCCGCATGTGCAATAAAATAAAAAGGGTCGACAACGAGTCCTGGTAACATTGTGAAATTCTATCGACCACCGAAGGTTGTGCGCGAGCTCGAGGTTCGGGGCGTGACATCATGGGATTAATTTTGTATGATTTGCTCATGATATGCTTGATCTATGTGGTCCGGGATTGATTAGGAGCAAGTTTGTGAGAGTTGAGATTACTCAGGTTTGACGTGAGTAGTGGAAATGATTCACTTAGGCTAGGTTTGCCATGATCGCTGTTTTGGATTGTTTGCTATTGCTACTTATGCTAGATCTTTATATATGAATGCTATGGATGGATATACGAGTGCTATATCGTATGATCTTTGCATATAAATGTCCATAGGTCATGGTCAAAGTTTGAGTTCACTTGGGCTAGGTTTGCATATAAATGATTCACTTAGGCTAGTCGCCATGATCTTTATATATGAATGCTATGGACCGATATATGAGTGCTATCTAGTATGGCATATAAATGTCCACAGATCATGGTCGAAGTTTGAGTTCACATTGGGCTGTTGAATCTAGAATGGCATTGGTTCTTGGACATGCGTGGAAATGCATCAAGTCGGGTCACTCTCTTGATTCGGTGATATTCATGCATATTGTTTGATCCGAGTTTGACCTCGGCTAGTACTCAAGCATCAAAGGTCAACCCACAATTCTAGTTTCATGCTCGACATACTTTATTGTCATATACACAATAGGGCATTAGTTACACATCACTTGGCACACCTTTAGAGCATTTATACTTAGACTAATGAGAATGATAAAATTGATTACTTGAATGCTTGATTCATGTGGTCATACGAGGAATACTATCACCGATGAATTTCAAGACAATGCCCCCAAATCAACGGAATGCTTCATTATTAAGAACAATATGATGCGCCCACATCAACAAGATGCCATTCGTGGGATGTGTTATATTAAAAACGATGCCTGGTGGATTTCGAATGTCCTGCTCGAGAGAGCGAGACGATGTCCCGAAGGTTTCTAGAAAAGCTGTAGGGTTTTGACTATAAGTGATTAATAACTGACTCGAGATAGTACATTAGTATGGGATGCTATGTGATTCTTGAGGCGTTAAACATGTGCAAAGTGTTTGAGTGCTATATGCATGCTTTGAAAGTGGTTTTATGGCTCACACATATATGGCATAGTCTTATAAGAGGTGCATGGAACATGTGCATGATGTAAATGTCATTTTAGTGATTTAGAATGTAGATGTCCTAAAGGTTGTTGTTCGAGTCTCGAAGGCTTTGATAATATTGTGGATGCTCATATCCATCACGTGTGAATATTCTGGCTGTTATTTGCATTAATTATGACATGTGTGGATAATATGCCTTTGTTTAGGATTCAAGGGACTTAGGTTGAGGATAAGTTCCATCACGTACATAGTTGAGGCAAAGCTTAAACTTTGCTATTGATCTGTCATCAACATATTTGGGTTGAGTAATCAAAAGGGTCCAATGCGAGGCATCCGCCTATATGAGGTTTGAGATTTTTACTTATTGAGTTTTCAACTCACTGTTGTTGTTTAACCTTTTAAAGTCAATAGGTATGGATCCCTTATCTCATTGCTTCATGCGTTCTAGGGTGCCCATTAGCATGGAGACTACTGTGATAGATGTGTTTAGGGAGGACGCAATTTTCCAACGAGTCACCACCACAGTTTGGGTAGACAAGGGGTACCACGACCTTGTCCCCCACTACTCTCGGGTGTGATATGTGTGGTTTGATGGAGACCTCTTCGGACCCCTTTATGGGTTCCATGGTTCACCAGGACCAGCGAGGATTTAGGCCTACCAAACAGCCCTATGGATGATGCCTAGGGAGCAGTATCTAGTAGGGAAGCCGCTTTTTAGTTAGATCTCAGTAGAGAAGATAAGCTCCCCCTTGCAGATTTTAGTTCCCCCCAGGCCCCCTTCGATAACTTTTTAAGTGTGTGGAGATGATCAAATCAGAACGGCCCTAGAAGTGAGGGCTTGTAAATTGTAATCATTCTAATTAGATAAATAAAGCTGGAAAGTTATGCAGTACATATAAGTGTTTTCTCCTTGACTATCCATTGTTTGTTTGTGGATTGATTAGGTAATTGGAGATTGCACACTTTTATATGTGCTTAACATCAAAGATAAAATCAATGGGACAGCGACACCTCTTGGAACATCGCAAATTAATTCCAAGGAGGAGAATGTCACGTTCCCGAGCTGACGGAAGGGACTCGAGACATGACAAAATACATGGAAGTCTTCCCACTACAATGGGCTTTGGTCTTCCCAACATAGAATTTTTCAGCATACACCATAATCAGTTTGTTGGATTAATCCCTCTGTGGATAGCGAATAATGCCACAACTCTGCAGATACTTCAACTTGGATCCAACAAACTCTCAAGAAACGTACCTTCTTTCGAAAGTTTGCGTAACCTTCAAAAGTTGATCATAAGCTCTAACAACCTTGGAAATGGGGATCTTGTGAATTAAGCTTCCTTTGTTCATTAACTAATATCACTGACTTACCCGTGTTGAATATTCTGAGTAACAAACTTGGTGGACTGTTCCCGGGATGCATTAGTAATTGCTCCATAACTATCACAAAATTGGCATTAGGCTTAAATCCTATTATTGGCGAGATTCCTAAAGCAATTGGCAATCTTGTGAACTTGGAAGTCTTGTGGATAGCTTACACCAGTATTTCAGGTGCTATCCTGTTTGAGATGGGAAATCTTCAACATCTAACAGATCTTGAACTCCCCACAAACAATCTATCGGGGGTGATTCCATCCTCTTTGCAGAAGATGAAGAAATTGATTCTTTTATATCTTGATGGGAATAACTTTCACAAATACATTCCTTCACATCTACATAAATTTCAAAATCGGATGGATCTTGATCTTTCTAACAACAATCTCAGCAGTTCCATATTCCCAGTAGTTAAAACTATACTCTTTTTGAACTTGTCTCACAACCTTTTGAATGGGGCCCTTCCGGCAGAAGTAAGAAAAATGGACCATTTAGTTACTTTGGACATTTCAAGCAACATGTTCAGTGGTCAAATTCCGAGCACTTTAAGCGAACCTTTAGTAGACTCAAAGTCAATGACAATTTTTTCGTCCTCTTCGGGAGGTTGGGAGATGTAGCAGGAGGACTTCATCACTTATGCAAACGCGAGACAAATGCTTCTCTAACGTATCGTGAGGTTGGTAGATCGAGTACTTATATAGGCTATGAATAGTTTAGACCGTGAAGAATGAAGGTGTGTTTCAATGTTCCCTTGAAACGAAAGCTGGCGTATAAGAAATGAAATATTAGGGATGATGCTGTCATCTATACAGCTATACTGTATAAAAGAAATTCTACAGGCATACATGTCCTGAATGCACTTTTTTTGGATTTTTGTTATTTTTTACAAAAACGAAAAAAAAACTAAATACGCTAACCCTAGCCCTAATCTAACTCGCATTTTTTTTTGAAATTTTTTTATGCAAAAACAAAAGTTAATTCAAAGAACCCGATATTCAATCCAATCAAGATAAGATTAATACCCAAAATTGACGAACCATATCTCGCGCATGAGATCGAGTTGGTCAATTTTAAATTAAATCGCAAATCGAATCTCGGGTATGAGATTGGATTGTCGATTTTTGCAAAAGATCGTGAGTCGCATTTCGGGCGCGAAAATCGGACTCATAATCCCTAATTTGAGGGTTATTTCACATTGGAATTTCAATCATGCATTAATGAATAATCACACTAAGAAACTAATAAAAACAAACTATAAACTATATAAAAAAGGGATAAAATAATAATAATAATAATATTAATAATATTAATAATAATAAACTACCTAATGCTCCCCTTTTGTTTTTTCTTTTTTGTTTTCTTCTTTTTCTTTTCCTACGCACGGCTTGCGCTCGAGCCTCAGCGCGGGCTATATGTCTCTTAAAGCTATGTGAGCAAGTACATTTATCTCTTTTCTCGGAGACCGGCTGAGGGTGCTGTGAACGGCGGAGCGACTGAATCTCGGGCGGAGGGAGCGGTGGCCGGCTCGGAACTGGCGCGGTGGTGTGGGCTGCAGTGGCGAGAGAGTTCGGCGAGCTGCTGTGGCACCGGTGCTCGGGCGAGGCGCAGCTGCGCGGATGCGGGAGGAGTAGCACAAACCGGTGGAAATTTTGCAGCGAAGAACTCCTGGAGAAGATGAACAGTAGGGGTCTTGTCTTTGCTTTTTTTTTCTTTTTTAATCTCCTCTCTCTCACGTCTCACTCTCTGCAGTCTCTCTCTCTGCTTTTTCCCTTCTTTTTTTAATCTCCTCTCCCTTTCCTTACGGACTCTCTCTTTTAAATCTCTCGCAAAACCTCTCAACCTCTCTAGTGAAAATGCCCCCCCCCCCCCCCCCCCCCCATTTTTTAAGCCAACGATCCTTGCTTATTTATGGGCAACAAATGACATTAATGTGAACAGGTGAAAAAAAGGCAGCCGTAACTTTTCCTTGTTGTTCACGTTCGGCTCTTTTTTTCCAAATATGATGGCCACCGATCGTTAGTCCATCTTCTTGCAGGAGAATTTAATTAATGCGTGCATGTGGTTGCATTAATGAGGGAGAAAAAATGACGTTAATATCTTTCTTCTATTTTTTGACTTTCATTGTGTGTTTTCATACCAGCAAGAGAGAGAAACCACCTCGCTCGAGGGCCCCTACCACGTCCGCACGTCCGCCGAATTAATGCATGCATAATGAAAGAGACAATGGACGTGTAGGAATTTCTTCGAACTTTCTTCAATGCGCGTTCAAATCAGTGGAGAGAGAGAGACCATCCTTTTGTGAATATTAGCTACCACGAGCCGCTGCGTCTTGTTGCCCTTTTAGTACCGATTGCGATCTTCTATTTTTTGACTTTCATTTTTATATATTTTTTTATTTTTTATGCAATCTTTTACGCTACCTAATTAGTTCGATCTATAAATAAAAGTAGACATCATGCTTGCACGTCCTGCACAATACCAATGTCTATTGAGAAAGATCTTTTTTCTTTCCCTAAAACAACTCTAAATGATTCTACTCTTACTGTTATAGAAATCATGAGCTAAAATATACTTAAAATGAAATTGTCGTAATTTATATACATTATACTTAAAATGATACCATAGCATATGTTGATTTAGAAAAAAAAATGATTGAAATGAAAAGGTGCAATAGTAAAATTACAAAGAGAACTTATGGAGAGGAATTGTGGGTGGCCGACCACAACGAGCTAATTGTAGTGGTTAGCTCGATGGTGGTGGAGGTGATCGCATGCCCACAACAACCATTGTGGTGGTAATTGCATCTTTTCGGATGATCACTTTGAGCTGAACTGTTAGTAAAATCTTACATCATTTATGTACATGTATATAAGATACATTATTATAATGCCTTTAAGTGATATGAGATTGTACTAATACTCTCTTGCATTTAAGCCCCTCGTGCACAAGTGTTTAACTCGGCTTGACTATTGCGAAACACACATGAATTCCAATTTGGTGTGAGCCAATTAAAGTGCTAAAGTCTAAACTATTCACCTATGCTTTGGTACTATGTGATAGTAATTAGTGCAAAAGCTTACGCTAGCAATGGAAAAACCACATATAAATACAACACATTATAACCACGCATTTTATCGATGTGAAATTACATCAACAACCATGATATAAACATGGAAAACCATATCCATAGCTAGATCTCAATATTGATCCCGACCTACGTTAGTGACCATCGTCACAGTGGCTACTGGTTATCAATGATTACCATTTGTGGTGGTCATCTATCAACAAGACAACCACCATGGCGATGGACACCTATCAAGGACGACCATCATGACAATGGTCTTCATCCAAGGCAACCAATTGGACTTGTGGGGAAATTTAAATATAAATTTTCTAATATACACGTACCTTTAGTTACTTTTACAATGGAAGCTACAAAAAGAAGAGGACTATAACACCCAATTTTTTTAAAATAATATTGATGTGGTTGACTAGTCACTGTTAAATGGTGAAGTGGTGCCGACATGGAGTCTTCCATCACTTTTTTGAAAAATATAATATAGCACAAATGTAGAAGCAAGCAACCCCCGGTCACTTGGAGGCACTCAACAAAATTTCAATGATTTTCACTCACCTGGAAATAGAATTAGATGGGTCACCACAGGTTTTCTCAAAATATAATTTGTAATTGAGGAAGAAATCATTATTGTATTTATTATTGTTTACTTTCGAAGAAAAATACTTTATTACAAAATTAACTTCTAATCCATAAGAAACAATATCAAGTATCACTTGATTATGTGTTACCGATAGCAATAGTCTTAATTCTAGATACTAAAGAATCCTTCTAGAGTAACTTGATATAAGCAAAAAGTACAAGGAGCCATTCGAAATCGCAATGATTTCATTATTAGTCTCAAAGACAATATTTATTGTTTTTTTTTTTTCATGTTTCAACTTGAATTGATCTTTCTTATGACATTAACTATTTTTTTTTTGTAGTGATTATATTATTTCACTTGCGATTATCTATATTTTGGGATGTGGTTTATTCTAAAATTATCTTTTTTCTTATGTTATTTTTTTTCTTTTCTAAAATGAAGGAATCTCATGGGATTTGAGGAAATCCCCCAAAATGAGATTTTCCAGTTTTAACAGGTTTCCTTCAAATAATTTAATGTGGAGAACCCATTGTTTGAATTGTGGAATATAACAGCACCGTCAGCTACTCTTTTCGCTTTTACTATAATGTTGGTAAGTCACTAATAAGTTCAAAAATAAAAATAAAAAAATAAAAACACTGATCAAAAAATTTAAAAAAAAAAAAAAAACATTGATCATTTTCCTGATCAACAATTTTTTTTGCACTTATCAACACTTATTAAAATTTACAAATCAACATGATCAAATCGTATTGGCCCATCAAGCACTCTCATCTTATTGCTTTACTTCAACTTCATGGCATAAGAGTGACGGGGAAGTCATCAATCAAGATCAAATCTCCAAATAATGCAAAATTCATTCAGAACAAGACAACAAACTAGAAGTAAAGGAGTGGACTGAGTTAAATTTTATGTAGGAAGCTCTGATTTAGCAATTCCAAAAATCAACCAGTCCACAATTCTAGAATACACTTTATTTTTTTCCCCTCTTCCACATGTGTTACATTATCATAAATCTGCAAAAAGGTTGTATGTCTTGGAATCTACAGCAATAAGCCTCAAGGCCGCAATTGCTGCTGCAACTGACATACACCCGAAGAAACAGACATTAAGCCAATGCCATGACTTCTGTAAGGAAGACATTTTGTTCTGCTTCGCCATCAAATACATGTGGTTGGCGAGGATGAACGTGAGAGGGAACGTGCTTATTGCCCCAGTGAGGCTCTCGAAGTCGCCAAGGAAAGGGAGGAGGGCAGCAACCAGCGTGTTTATGGTGAGATATCCGCCTCTCACAAGAATCCTAAACGACAAGTTCTTGAATTTCAAAGCGCTCCCGGTAATGCCGAAGCGGGTGTCCATGTACTCGTACATTGGACTAGCAAATATCTGCAGAAGACAAAGGACGATAAAAAGGGTCATAGGTAGACTAAAGATGAAGAAAATTGTAGTGTCTCAATGTAACTTTGCTAAAACACAAGGATAGGTGCAATGTAAATATGGAGATAGTGAAAAAAAATTGAACAGGGCAAGAGGAAATACATGCAAAGAAATGACCGTTTGCAGGAAGGCGGAAATGTTGGCTAATGCCTTCACCCAAACTGGACCGCTGACACTATTGAGCAAATAGGACGAGGTTGAGGACCCATATGCCCAATATCCGACAAATGTGACTGCATACATCGGTAAACATCCAACAGTGAACTGAAAGTAGAGAGCTTTCAGCATGTTCTTCACAGCAGGCTCTCTCACCGTTGCCTGTCAGATACACAAAACAATGAACACTGAGGCACGTGTGTACATTGTAGATTTGATGGCAGAAGAAAATTTAAGTAGCATCTCTCCATCTAGCAGATGTTGGACAAAAATTTCAGCAATGTTCATGGGAATGGAGAATCGCCATTGAATGGCTAGACGAAGAAAAATATTTCAATCAAAGCTGACTATAATAGAATCAGACTGTGCTCCGTCTAAAATGATCAGAAGAGACATAAGGTCATTCCCAAGTATGGTAATCAATTCTATTGACTACTTGATCTAAACTCAAGCAAGCAAAGATTTTTTCCATGCTTGTCCTGTAAACTTCTCTTTTCTCTTTAGAGGTCAAGGATTCAACTTTAAAGAGTACCTGAATTTCTGGAAGCATTCCTGTATTATAGGCAAAGACAAGATTTGCTGCAGCACCGATGGTGGAAAAGATTTTGCTTGTTTTATCCCCTGGTACGCTATAATCTCTGGCTGGAGAATTAAGGCCTATAAAACCAAGAACAACTTTTAGAATTTCCATGTCATCAAGAGAGCTTTTTCTTCAGAAAATACCATAAACTTGCGTCATATTTCCACCACATAACACAGTCCGCAAAATATTATAGTTAAGATGTTACAGTAGACGTGGCTTGATGGCAGTTGGAGGCATTCAACCAAAAGAAGATAACCTATTCATGGCAAACTATAGAGCTAGATGTGATAGCCTTTAAATAGGCATTTCCTTCAACCATTCATTGGTCAATTGCGACAAGTTCAAGGAGAGAGAATTGCGGCAATTTTCATTCGACAATATGTATAATCAACTAATGGGTAATTAGGAAACTAAAGGTAAGAAACCAGGCATATACAGCAGCTATTTCTGAGAAACTTCAACAAATATACATGGAAGATCAGATTACTTAGACACAAAAAGGACAGATGGTGCTATGCTCGGCACTGAAAACAGTTTTCCATTTTCAGTTTTTCTTTCCAAATCCTTTCCTTTGATTAAAAGATGTGGCGATTTCATATTAGCCCATTCTAGTACATACTAGGCAAACTACATAGCTAAAACTTCCAGATTCAATGCACATGCAAGCACAATTTCAGGCCAAGGACAGAGGCAAAAAAAAAGCCCGGGGGGCCTAATAGGCTAATTATGGAATACAGTGCATCAATAGGATACTGTAACGATATAAGTAAAAAATGTTAATTTACCATCTTGTAGAGCCAGTACAAATGCAGTAATGATGTACACCAGACTGAGGACTGTGGAAACTCCCAGCCAGACCCTCAAAGCTGATAAATAAGGTATCCCGATGGCAAACAAGGCACAGACAAAACCCGTTATGGCAATGAAGTAAGGAAGCTTCATCACATGGTCATCCCGGAAGAGAACATAAACCGCCTGCATAATGAAGATGAGGACATAAATACAAGTATTACACCAAGTGATCAGAATACCAAGAGCAAAAAGTCTTGATGGAAGGAAAAATCCACATATTTGAATTAAAGAAAAGTAACAGATTTATCATGTGGAGAGAAGAACAATTCAAAACAGCAGGGACCATGGGACTTTTGTCCTGTTTCATGCAAAATTGAATGATTCTTTGATTTACTTGTGACGGAGTTCAACAGTAAGAAAAACTTTTAGCAAGTAGATTTTCCTTCCACTTGATTTTACCTTCAGAGCCTCACCAGCCAAAATGATAAATCCAGTGTTAATCATGAAGAGATTAACATACTGTAATCCCCATGTAAGAGAATAAGCTTTCCTACCTGCAGCAGGCCAGAAAAGAATAAGGTTCATTTCCACATCAGGAGTAATGAGAGATAATAAAGATTCATCCTGTTTGCTTTCATACCATATATATGTCCAGCAAGGTCTCTATATCTAATGTGCCTCTTTCCACCAAATTCATGAAGCTTGGCAATGAGAACATTCGCATTCAGCGAAATAGCTGCTGCAGCAATTAATCCAAGTACTCCAGGGACCCAGCCAAGAGGAACCATGATGGTTCCTGAATATCCAAGAACAAACACACTGTTGACGCTAGTTGTTAGGACGAATGCTGCCTGGGACCATGAATCTGCAACATGCCAGGGAAAGCTAATCGGAAACGCGAAACATTAATCAAAATAAGCTAGAATTATCAACATGACCAAACATGGAAGAAAAGATAAATGTTGAGCTTTCATATAGTAATCAATATACTAGGCAGAAGGCCAAGCATGCCCTCGCTTCTTCCAATACCGTTGATTGGTTAAAATTCAGGAAGTGGCCAATTCATGATTCCTTCCTCCTCAGCTCTTCCCTCAAATCCAAACAGAATACCACGCGGGTGCAGCCATGTACAAAAAAATAACGAAAGAATAGCATTTCTCCTGCAGAACAACAGAACGCCCAGAGACAACTTACATCTACTCCACAGATTGAAACGTCACCCTTTTTACCTCCAATCCTCCTCTTCTAACTCATGAAAGCAGCCCAACATTCCACAAGAAATTAAGAACAGCGCAACATTCGACAAGATATTAAGTTCAATGTTTTCGGAAGGTGCCCTTTTTCCATCAAGTGCTGACTAGAAAGTACAACGTGCGGATCCCTCGAAAAGACCTTTGTTTACCTTCCAAAGGAGAAACATGCACAAACACAGCTAAAAAATCAAAGGAACCCAACTGCAAACATTGGCAAAGGTCCTCTTCAAAGAGCAAGCCAAAGGAAAAACGCCAGAAAAATCCCCACTTTTTCCCCCCTACAGAAATTACATGCTAGCCAACCCAATCCAAACCTGTAGATAAAGACGGAGGAAAAAAAACAAAACAAAACAAAACGGGAACGAGAACGATCACGTTCCTACCGTACCTCTGCTAATGAGATGCGCAGTTTCCGGGATCTCGACGCCCTCGAAATGCTCATCGCCATCGGCCTTCCTCGAACCCACCTCGCCTCCTGCCTCCATCGTCATTTGCTCTTCCCCTCCTTCCTCGCCAACTTCACCACCGCTTTCCAGAAGCAGTTCCTCCGCCTCCTCCAAAATGCCGGTTCTCGTCGACAGAGCCAGCGTATCCAGCCCCGGCTCCCCCCACTCCCGTATTTAAAGCGAGAATTAATCGCAGCCAGCGAAAAGAAAAATCCCACCCCTCCAAAAAAGAGAAACCCAGCCCAAAATAAAAAAGTTGCCCAATGAGAATCCGAGAAAATTAAAATATCATCCTCAGATTCAAAAAGCGACCCCCTCTCGAGTCTTTCGCTCTCCGTCGCACCCTGCATCATGCATGGTATCCCATCACAGAGAGAAAGAGAGAGAGAGACGGAGAGAGAGAGGGAAAGAATCGTGCCCACTACCGAAAAACTAAAGCGGTGTCGGGAGATTGGTTCACAGAGAGCTCCTGAATTTTCCGTGTCGGTAACAAGGATCGCTACGTGGGGACCACTGACCGTTTCGGTGGTGCTCGCACGTTCACGGTGGGGGTTGGCTTTTCGGGTTTTCCGAGGCCGATGCGGGGCGCAGGTCCGGTCAATCCTCGCGATCTGACGGACGATCGGGCGCCACGTCGTGCGGAGCGTCCGGATGCTCTGCGCGCACCTTGCAGGAGAATGTCTCAGGTCTGCCAACGGGAATCGAGCATGGTGGCTAAAGCCGAGAACGATGTAACTGAAGTGCAATTTCTCACGCGTAGCCCCCCACACGTTTATCATTCTTACTTACTGCTCCTTAGTTTTACTTCTTTTGTTTGATTTGCAGTAGTGCTGTTTTTGACGCAGACGGTACGCTAATAGAAAGCCGACACGTGCGGAAGAGACAAAGAGTGAGCAAGCAGATATTTCATTTGATTTTGGATTTCTTGACATTCAAACTTATCAAAAAGGATTTACGGATGCGTACGAAGGAATATTAGCATTTTGGTGAACCGAGGTGGTTGGTTGATTGATGACTTATGGAGGAAAGATTCCTCATTTGATTTTTGGAGAGAGATGAAATACTGATTCCCTCTTTTTTCCTCTTATTTTATTTCATATGTTCTCCATCTGTTATATCGATAATTACTAAGTCATGTGTTGAGTTGTAATTGAATGTCATATAAAACACACCATATAAGTAACTCTTTATGATTCGTGAAATTGTGCAAACTTTGCTATGTAATTAGGAAAAAAAAAAATCTACATCAAAACTCGAAAGATGGTATGGACATCATGATTGTGCTTGACTATCTTTTACTTCTTTTGTTTGTTATGCAGTACTGCTCTTCTGAGACAAATGTCACATCGATAGAAAATCAACATGTGCAGAAGAGACAGAGAGCGGGGAAGTAGATATTTCATTTGAAATTGGATTTTCTATATTTCAACTTATCAAAAAGATTCATGGACATGTACGACGGAATATTAGTATTTTGGTAGGCCAACTTGGTTAGTTGATTGATGACTTACAAAGGAAAGACTCCTCCTTTGATTTTCGGGGGAGAGATGAAATACGAGAAGAAATATTTCCCTCTTTTTTCTTCTTATTTTATTTTATATATTCTCCTTCTTTTGTATAGATTATTACTAAATCATGCGTCAAGTAATGATTCAATGTCAAATAAGGATGTACTATATCAGTTGCTTTCCATAATTCATGGGATTGCACAATCTTCGCTATGCAATTAAGAAGTGCGTTCATTTCTCTTTAGTATACTTTTGTCAAGAGAAATAAATCTCCATCAAAATTCGAAGAGATGGTAGGGACATCATGGTCGTGCTTGAGTATCTTTTACTCCTTGGGCTTGCGTTTGGAACCTGTTTATCCGCGAAAAAGAAAAAATCACATTTGCACAGCGGCCATCTGATCAATCAAGCTCGTTTTTAAGAAGGAGAGACCCGGGGGGAAAGAACTAATGGAGATGCCAGATTCGTCAACGAGAGACAGGTGGTGGGCTGTGGAAGTCGTTATTCATAAATGGAGAAGAAAAAGTTGCAGGTGAACTCTGAAGCTAGAGAAGGAGCATGCTTGATGCAAAGGGACAAGATGAAGTGATCCCTGAATTGAGCTTCTCTTGCGTCAAATGTTGGTGCAGTTGAGAAGGACATGAACCCGCCATTGAGAGAGAGAGAGAGAGAGAGAGGTGGAGGGCTGGGGCTGTTTCATTGATCTATATCATCATTGCCGTGCCCCCATGAGAACGGTGCTTTTTACGTGGCAACTGGCAATCATCGTATCATGGGACGATGATGCATTGAAAAAAGTCGCCCATTACCTAACGAAGGTTACCAAGTTGGATTAAAATGCAAAAAGTTACTCAGATGTATATCACGCAAATAATGTGATTGATCAATAACACGACATCAATGTAACAAGCATGGTGTTCTTTTTCAGTTCAAGGCACATATAATAATCATTCTATTTCTCTGTTTTTCCATTTTTTGTTTTGAAAATAAGTTTATTATATAAATCCGTTTAGTAACACAATTTCATTTTTCTATATCTGAAACATATTTTTAATCTAAAGATAGATTTGAAAAAGAAATGAGAAATAAAAAAAATTTAATTTTTTATTTTTGAAATAGAAATAGAAATAAAAACTCTCCTCATCACTTGCCGCTTGTCTACAATTTCAATGTTGATGTTTTCAATTCGATTGGTTAGAGTGGAGCATAATGAATGAAAAAAGTATGTGAGAGAGATATTTAAGAAGGCCTATCATATGAAAATTTGTTCCAAATCGAAAAAATTGTGTCATTATCAAACATATATCTCTACTTAGAAACTTGTCTAGATAATAGATCAGAAATTGTTCCTAATAATAAAATGGTTATTATTTGCATCCTCAGCGATCCCAATCCAAACATAAATTGGTAGAAGAAAAATTTATTCTAATAAAACTTTCATAACGCGTACGAATATCGCTCGCAAGAAGACAAAATATCTAACACTTATTGGAGTGTCAATTCGAGTGGTCCTTTTCTTCCACATCATGGAGGGAATCATTGATGTGGTTGATCGATATTCAAAATCCATCATTACCTCTGATTTCTTTAGTCTCAAATGAGTACACTTTGGAGATAATTGATGTCATATCATGCATTACCAATCTCAAATTATTGCGCTTCCTATGTTTGGACCGTTGTTTTAAAATAATGAAGCAATGCAAGTGGCACAAATCCACCAACGGTCACAAACGGACAACGCCCTCCACTTCCAAAAAGGAAGAGCACCATTGTTGATGTTCGCGGTGACGCTATACACACTTTCTGCAAAGAAGAAAAAGAGAGTATTACATTATTGTTGCGGTACTATTCTGAAGAGCTCGACGAGTCGAAAGAAGATGCTCGAGTTTTTCGCTGGATATATCTTTCTTCGAATGCTGGAGGAGAAGCTTTTCTAAGGCAAAGTGCCGTCTTTTCGAGGTCGCACGGGTCCGCAGCTTGATATTATATTATGCAGCAGGGAATAATTGTTCCACTTCTAAATCTGCTTTAATTTGGTACAGAGCAGCAAGAATATGAGCATTAATCTTTTGTTACCCTTTAAACTTAAATTAAAGAACAGTGTGGAGTTTCAACAGCCATCTCGAAAGGAGGAAAGATGGTCACAGAAAAGCACCATCCCTGGTTTAAGGCATTGGCATATTCTGCTGCAGGTGCTTGATGGAGTAAGAAGCGATGTACGCGTATATCAGGTTCCCCTTTCTGGTGAAATAAGTCGGATCAGTTCGCCTTAGCGGTGAAATAAGTCTGATCAATTCTCGTCGGTCAGGGCAGACGTTCCAAATCTACAGAGAACGGTGAAAATTACTGTTTTCTTCGGATATCATATCATTTAGGCACCTAACTTGTATGCCTCTAGTGATTCCTTTTCCGTGAAGCCCCCAAACCTGGATGAGACAATGAACCCTTAACCAATAACAGAGCGAAATCGCCACACAGGACCATCCACAGAGAAGAGATTTTTTGCTTTCTTGAGGGATCGAATTCTTAACTCCGAGCTACGTGTCCCAAGCCTCTTCCCGCTCGCGACTACTAATAGGCCGACTGGCTAGGGTCTTGGAGAATGATCTTTAACAAAATGCTCGGACAGGAACAGGGCAACAACCGCATGATAGCGACTCAGATATTCACAACCAATTATTGAGATTGTCCGGTTGTCTTTACCCTCGGACAGAGAGCAACGAAACAGGACAAGTTGGTAGTTGCGAATGTGCTCTTCTTGCACCCACGAGAGTGGCGGATGGCAACCGGCCCAAGAATATCTGCAAATAGAGACGTCCCTTCAAGGACCTGCAAGGAGGAATTTACATCTTGGTTGGTATAGGGCCATAGAAGCGGCACAGATACCGTGACCTCTCTTATTTTTCTTGTTCTTTCGCCACAGACGACGGTACTCCTTTCATCTCTTGTTCTTTTTTTCTTCTTTTCTATAACGTTTCTTGGTTCAGCAAGAAGGGCTTCTAGGGGCCCTCAAGCCACCAATACCCCCTCGTAGCGCATCGTACTCAAGCGTATCTCGTTTTAACTCCTATACGAAGAATCCAAATACGGTAGACATCTATTTATCAACGACTATCAATCCTGTAAAGAACAGTTTCTCGATCTGCCCCCTCAACAAGGCTCGAGGTATTTATTTCTCTAGTGGGTCTTGTGAGCCCACTCTCCCCACGGGCAAATTTCAAACTCAACATTCTTCTCCCTAAGGCCTGCAAATGGACACAGGCCCATACACCCACCACAGCTCATCACTGATGAGTCATCAGCCGTTAGGATATTTCAAAGAGCTTGACATAGCAAACTCCACTAATTATATATATATATATATATATATCATATGATTACTCATAAGTAATTGGTGCAACAAAAGATCCGTGGATCGAAATTTACATTTTATTTTTTATTTTTTCCCTCGGGCTGACTGAAAATCATGAGAAGTGGAAAAGAGAATAAGAAGTTGACCGAATCAAATTCGCATCCAGATGAAAACTTACTCATCTCACCCAAAAAGCAGAAAAGGAACTTGATTAGCCTCGTATTATTCGCCAAAAGGTAAGAACAAGGCAATGGCTGCAAGCAACATTCATCATAGCGTCAAAGCTGAGGCGATCCTAAGTAAATTCTCGATGTTTATTCCAATCTCAACCCACAAACTGTCCTGACGATCATTGATAAATAAGAAAGGGAAAAACTACGGCTTCAGTGAATAACATCCTTCTTTCAAATCCTAAAATGACTACACTTGCGTAGAAGGTTTGTACCTCCACTAAAATTGCCATGTTCACCAGAAGCCACCACACTAGCTGGCGCTAACGACCTACATTGCGAAGCCTGTTTCAACTTGTCCATATAGAGAACAACAAATTCTCATGGAGTAGCCATGTTTTCCTACAAGATGTTGGAAGTTTCCTCAGGGGCTGCAGAAGCAGAGATTGGATGTCGAAGTGCACCAGAGAAGTGTTACGAACAAAGCCAGGCTCAGTAAAAAGGGAAGGCGAAAGAATAAGCGAAATGCTTAGAGCAAGACGGGGGAGAGAAAGAAGTCGAAGACAAAAAGGTGATGCATCTAAAGCAGATGGAAAACAAGAACATGAAATTTCTGCAGCTACAGAAAATGCATTGATTTCTCTTGGCATAGTCCCAAGGAAAGGATAACTCGGTTCACACGACCACAAACCCGCCACAAGCAGCTACACACCGCTGTTTCTATTCATACGTGGACACCTAGACATATTCGCGTATTTCCTTTCGCAGAAGGAGCTACGAGTTCACTAGATCCATAAAGCACAAAATGAACAATACCCAAGACTAGCATGTACAAAATTAAGCAATCAGCTCATAACTCAATGCTTACCACCTTCGACGTCCTTCCCCGCGACCACATTGATCTTTTCATACTTGAAGTCCGCAGGACGCACAGGACATTCCGCCGGAAATACAGTGTGCCTATTAGCAACAATTGCCCACAGAAAGAGCCCCAAGAATGCCAACAATGCTCCACACCCCGTGGCGAAAATTACCCTGCCAAGAATCGCCAAGGGACAATTGCCTCTCTTGCGCAGCTTGCCGTGCTCGCTAGAATAGCCATGTGGTCTAGCAGGCAAAGAATGCATCGACATCGGAATTTTCCTAGGCTTAAACCTCCATGAGTATACACTAATAGTCTGCGATGAATTCCCATTTGCCGAGCTTATACCAACATAAACATCCTCGCCCTTCCACATTCGCAACAAGTCAATCGAGTATGCGATGATTGGATCATATGGTCTTGGATCCCTAAACTTACTCAGCCTAACCTCGAGTCTCTTCGAGCTCCCGTCGTAATCCACCCACGACTTCAATTTCTCCCCACTGCTCAGCACTAAGCCTACAGACGACGCATTGCAGACGCTAACGGACCTGAAATTGCCCAAATCTACACCTACATGGTTCGCATTCACATCGCCCACTTCCTCATTCATCCAAGCGTCGTACTCAACCCCGACGAACCTGCGATCCCCGGAAAGACCGAACGCTTCCGCTCCGAGCCTAAAATCCCTCGGGAACAGTACGAGAGCGAGGCCGTCGGCGTTGCCGGGCGAGATCGAGAAGGCGAACTCGGACGAGAACGACGTCGGAGCGGCCGACCTCGGGTCGGCGAACCGGAAGGGCTTCGGCCACTGGAGGAAGCCGGAGCTGGAGGCCGAGGGGCGCGTGACCCGCACGTGGGACCCCCTCCGCCGGCGCCGGCGGCCACCAGAGCGGCGTCGCCGTGGATGGAGATGCCGTCGTCGAAACCGGGGAGGCCGACTAGGGTTTCGGGCACGAGGACGAGAGGGACGGAGGCCCCGGCCAGAGCGAGCAGAGGGACGACAATGTGGATGATCAGGAGGCGAGAGAAGGCGAGAGCGGAAGGTCTAGACGACATGGTCGCTTGAAGCGATCGGTTGTGGGGTTTCAGTAGCAGAGTGCAGAGAGCAGAGGAAATGCAGGAGAAAAGAAAGAAGCACGAAAGGAACAAGACGAGCGTGGACGATTCGCGCGTGGGGTTTCGACTCTCCTTTTTTGCGCGTGGGGATGGGAGTACGGATTGAGGAATTTGTTCTGGGCCGTGGGAGGCCCGAGAGGCAAAAGCTATGCCTGGTCCGTTGGTACGTGGGCCTTTGGACTTGGCCTGACCTCGCCATCGACTTTAGCAATGAGGCCGCTCTCCTTGACCCAGTCGATGGGGCGGGCCGCACCTCGCACAGGTCCAACATCCTTGGGTATCATCATACCTCGTGATTATGAGAAATTGGGCCTCCCTTCCCCTCCGCCTTTGCCCCTCCCTACCCCTTCTTTGCCTTCCTGAGCCGACTTCATTGGCTCAGTTTCTAATGACGCATTTGGTAACTTTTCTGTTTAAAAATTGTTTCAAGGAATAAAAATAGAAAAAAGTGTTTTTGTTCGGGAAATAATTTTTTATTAGAAAGATGTGTTTGGTAAACTTGTTCCTAAATAAAACATAAATAAAAACATGTTTGTTAAATTTATATTCTTTTTTTTTTTTTTTAATTCTTTAATATTTTTTATTTTTTTCTTCTTTTTCTTTCTTTTTTATTTTTCTTCTTTGCGGGTGGGCGAGGCTCGGCCTCGCCTTGGTTGGGCGAGCTCGCCTCACCTTGGCCGGGTGAGCTCGGGCTCGCCCAAATCCGGGGGCCGAGCCTCACCCAGATCTAGCGACACTCCGGTGAGGTTGCCGACCCTCGACGGCGTCACCGGCCCTCGATGACCGGTCAACAGCCATGGCCGAGGCCGGCGGCCAGTTAAAAAAAAAAGAAGAAGAAAAGAGAAAGAGAGAAGAAGAAGTGTTTCTTCAAAAATGTTTCTGGAACAAGAAACAATTTTTTTTTTGTTTCTCATTTTTGTTCTTTTTGTGTTCCGGGAACAAAAAATCCGATTTTGAACAAAAACACAAACAAACGGGTTTCTGTTCTTTTTTTGTTCCGGGAACAAAAAAACAAAATTTCTATTGTTAAACAGAAAAAAGAAATGAAAACATGCAGCCTCTAAGTGTGTCCATGTACTAATGGGCAGCTCCT
Source organism: Eucalyptus victrix (assembly GCA_016097545.1). Classification (NCBI taxonomy): domain Eukaryota; kingdom Viridiplantae; phylum Streptophyta; class Magnoliopsida; order Myrtales; family Myrtaceae; genus Eucalyptus; species Eucalyptus victrix. Next base: position 48,222,488 of record CM027841.1, on the reverse strand, counting down.
ACTTCCCATTTTGAGAAATTGGGCCTTAGTAAATGATTTCTGATTTTAGGATGGGAACTACCCACCCTAAACTCAATCACCCCCATTTAATTCTAAGGGGTCCTGCAATTTCCAAAAAAAAAAATCCAAAATCCATTATGAGAAAATCTTAGATTTTTCATTGGAAATTGATTAACTTGAAATTGATAATTCCACTTGCAATTAAGAAATCTAAAATCTTCCACATGAAATTGGTTAGATTCGGGTGGATTGAACCATAGAGAGAACAGTTCGATCATGTCAAAAATTAAAGTCCATAAATCATAAGCTTAGTGTAGTCGATCTCTCTAACATAGCTTCAAATCTTCACTCCCTTTGTAGCTAAATCAATTGTAAGATAAGTATCTATTTCATGGAAGACCAATCGCTCAAATTAAAGTTAGAATGCGACTTTCGATTCTCTATTTAACTTATGCATTTCAAATAAAAAAGGGAGCTTTGCATATTCACATTCAATGTCACCAAAAAAGTGTGATCCGATTATAAAGGATTGAGTCAAGGAATGGAATTGAGCAATCGAGACTTTGTAATAGCGAGTGCAATATCTACAATTTTTTTTTTTCACGGGGGCTCTATTAGATTTGACACTCCAAATCCTAGTGTTGGAGATTTTGTAATGGCAATGGCAATTTCTACAAATTTTTTATTGTTTTTTTTTTCACATGTGCTCTATCAGATTTGATGGTTTAAATCTCACATGATACGATATACACCCAGCGTGCGCACTAGAGAGTTTCCCCTTTAGGTGGGACAACTTTGACCACTTTTGGTTTTCTCATTAGAAACTAATTGCTCCACTTGCGATTAATAAATCTAAAATCTTTCACGTGATTTTGGTTAGATCTGGGTGGATTGGACCATAAAAAGAATGGTACAATCATGCTGGAAATTGAAGTCCATAAATTACAAGCTTAGTTTAATTGATCTCTCCTATTTATGCAGATTCAAATCTTCCCTCCCTTCGAAACTAGATCATAAAGACGAGTATCGATTTCATAGAAAAACCAATCACTCAACTCAAAGTTAGAAGGTGACTTTCAGTTCTCCAACGTTTGACTTCGACACCTCAAATTGCACATTCGTATTCAGTATTTCCAGACACGTTGATCTAGTTATAAAGGATCTAGTCAAGAAATGAAATTGGCAGCGAAGACTTTGTAACGGTGATCACCACATTTACAATTTTTTCACATGAGCACTAATAGATTCGACGGTCCAAATCTTAGCGCTAGAGACTTTATAACGGCAATCGTGATATCTACAATTTTTTCACGTGGGCTCTAACAAATTTTTTTTTTTTTTTTTTTTGGGGTCAAAGGCCCTATCAGATTCCACGGTCCAAATCTTATACGATTCATATACCCAGAGCTAGGACAAAAAAAGAAAAAAGAAAAAAAAAAGAATGCCCAGAGCGCGCGCGTGCATGAGAGTTTTCCCTCTAGGCGGGATTGAGTTCGACCGCTCCCGGCCTTCTGAAGGGAGCGGAAATGTCCGATTTACCCCTCTCCCTCTCTCTCCAAAGCTCTTCATCTCCGAGCGAGCGATATGCTATCAGCCTACCATACCAGGCGAGGCGAAGAAGAGAAACGGTCGTCTTCCTTCTCTGGCCCCCTCCCTCCCTCCCTCCCGTCTCTCGCCACGTTGAGGCCCTCCCCCCATATGGCAATCCAGCTCAGGAGCGGCTCGCTCCTCCTCTCCTCCTCCTCCTCCTCCTCCTCCTCGTCGCCGTCCTCATCATCATTGCCACCCTCCTCCCTCATCCCTTTTGGCAGTTCTCTCTTTAATGACCTTCCTCACTTTGCAAGTCCGAAACCGGCAACCATGTCAGCACCCACCCACCACCCTTCCTCCTCCTCCGCTTCGTCTCGCTTCCCTTTCCCTTCTCTCCGCCCCCCGCATTCGCAATCGCTCCGTCCGCCACCCCAGAGCGAAGGAAGGGACACAGAAAAAAAAAAAAAAAACCAGGAACCGCCGTGCCCCGAACCCTAAGAGCCCGAGAGTCCCGCGATGCGCAGGGCCATGGATTTCGACCTGAACGTCGTCGACCAGGACGAAGGCCGCGACGATGAGCCGGAGCTGAAGGAAGAAGACGAAGAGGAGGAGGACGAGGAGGAGGAGGGGGAGGAGGTGGCGGAAGCGGAGGCGCAGGAAGGAGGAGCAGGAGGAGCAGGAGGTGCGGCAGGCGGCGGAGGCGCCGGCGCCGGTGCCGGCGCCAGCGGTAGTCGGAGGGGACGCGGCTGGTCGGCGGAGGAGGACTCGATGCTGACTCGGCTCGTGGCTGCTTTCGGGCCGGGGAATTGGAATGCCATGTCGAAGATGATTCCCGGTCGGACCGGGAAGTCCTGCAGGTTCCGTTGGGTCAACCACCTCGATCCTAGCGTCAAGCATGGGCCATTCAGCGGTAATCTTATAAGCCTCCCCGAATTCTCGTTTCGTTCTTTTTCCTTTTTTCCTTTTGTTTTGGTTCAGCAAGAAAGAAGAGCGTACCATAAAGATGATTCCGAGAACCGGGTTCCGTCTTTTGATCGTGCTACATTAGACTGTTGTCAGCCTGTTGACCACGATCATGGCACTCGTGTGTGTGCGCGCGTGTGTCCGTGCGTGTAATTTTGCAGTGCACATCGAAACTGTAGAGCTTGATTCTATTGTGTGCCCCGCGGCGAGTCCTGATCACCTCCGTGTCCATTTCGAATTTTACATCTTCAGGAGTTGTGTTTTACGTGCCCGGTATGCGTTTTTAAGTTAGGGATGGTTATTGCATTACCTCTCTAGTGGCTGTGTCGTCCTGTGTTTCTCCATGCAACTGCTCGTGTCCATTAGCCGAATTAATCGCTATGGAATAAGAGCGTCGAGATATGCTGAGAGCCCGAGACGTTGCTTCTTTCCATGATGTGCATGTCCTGGATTATGAGTTAGAGGTGGTAAGTGACAAGGGGGAGTTTACCAGAGCTGCACTTTCCTAATATATGCACCGGGTGGTTGCAAACGATCTGGTTTATATCGGTCTTAATTATTGTTTAGCACTTCTGGCTTCAGATTCTGCCGTTCCTAGTTAGTTAATGGATTGTTACAGTTAGATTTTGAGATTGAGCTAATGAGAATCGTCACGTGTTCTTCGTAATGTTTCAGTTGAAAAGTCGAATAGTTGGATATCTTAAAGCTTTGGCTGAGCTGTATGTGTGTATTTTGCAGTATGTCTCTTTCAATTTTTCTCCTGAATATAGGTAGCCCTACAAGGCAAGTTAGAAAGTAAGCTTTCCTCAGTGGAAATTGAAATCTGATATCTCGGTAAACTTTTGGAAGGACCAATATGCTGTTTGACAGTTTATAACATGGATTTTAACTGCGACCGTGATGGATTGCATATAGATCTGGTGAGAATAAGGAGCCATTTTTGCGATACTCTTCTTTTTATACACTAATTTTGAGTGCCATTCCATGATCCTCATCTAATAAGGTATGCTGCAGGAAAATGAAGTTCATAAGCTCCCAAACTTGAAGGATGACTATTTATTGATAGACGCTTGGTTTTTCTTCTTTGTTACGAGAAACTGGAGTTTACGCTAATTTATCTTTTCATTTTCCTTGAAGAGTGCTGGTTTCATGAGGGTTGCTTCCAATGTGTCTATCTTTCCATTTTCTCGAAGAGTGCCGATTTTTACTGGAGGTGCTTCCAGTGCGTGTCACATTCTTTAAAGAACTTTTTTTGTAGCTTCCCATGCTGGCTCTAGCTTTCCAACATGCTAGGCTAGGTGGAATATGTTTTTCCTTACATCTTAGTTTTCCTTCCTATGCACGAGCAAAGAGATTGTATTGTTCCCTATATATGTTTAGGACCTTAATACCATCTAGTTGCTCTCTCAATTTGTAAGTCCACTCTAATGGGTTTCCTCTATCACTACGATTGGCATATAAAAGAATCAATTTCATGGATTAATGTTGAAGTTAACTCATCGTAAAACTCTAACAAACTTAACTCCAAGTAAAATCAGAGGATTTGTATGGCTTAGCAAGTCATTAACACCAAACTAAGCAAGTAAACGATTCGATCTAAAACTCTAGCTTGAGAAGTTAAGCATAACTCATCTCTATTTGCTCTTGCCAAAGTCCTCTAATATTCTTCAATCTCAATCTTAAAATTACTAATCCCCTTTAAGCCAATGACCCTTAGTTACCAAAAACCCCAGCCCCTAGGTATATAAGAATCGCATGGTCATGTTTGATATATCAATGGCATGGCATCGTTGGGTTTAACATACAACTATTTTGTAGACCTATGCTTCATATATGCAAGAGACACGTTAATAATGGTTTTGATTAGTAATTATAACGGCAGTGTGCATGTCATAAATATCTTAGCATATTGGTTGTTGAAATGAAGTTATTAGAGCCTATTGATGTTGTATCTCCTCTCTTTATGGAATATGAGCAAGCCTCCCTTGTCGTGTAATATATATCAACATAATGGCATTGTTGTGTTTAACGTACAAATATTTTGTAGACCTATGCTTCACATATGCAAGAGAAACGTTGATAATGTTTTTGATTAGTAATTATCACAGTAGTGTGCATGTCATAAATATCTTAGCATATTGGTTGTTGAAATGAAGTTATTGGAGCCTATTGATGTTGTATCTCCTCTCTTTATGAAATATGAAACAGCCTCCATTGTCATGCCAAATTTTATCCAAGCAATGCTGTTCATTCCTGTTCTCATTCTAGGTACCAAATTGATGCATGTTTCAAAGCAATGAGCAAACTAGTTCTCTCATTGGAAAACTTTTTTCAGGCGGAGATGGGAAATTTAGGTGCTTGTATTGCAATTGTCATATCATAGGATGTAACAAGATAAAGAATACATATCGTTGAGAATATATGCCAACTCGAGGTACCAAATGATAACTGGTAAACAAATTAAAAAGCATGATGAGTCATCGTAACTACTTTGGCGATGACCTATCTGATCTTGACTTTTGGATTTACTATCCATTACTCTAAGATCACGAGACGGTGAAGGAAAAGCAAGGGAGGCTGGTTTGAAGAATTTTGCTACACATAGTTTCCGTAAAGACCCCATAGGACTCATGAGTGGCTTGTGCATAAGGATGATTGAAGAATGTAAACCGAAGAAACAAAAAGGTTATATTCATGAAAAGCATCTACATGTTGGCTGATGTAATGCATTCCAAGCTACAGACGCTTTCCCTAAACATCTTCCGTGCCTTAGAACGGGCATGATTTTGTTTTTAGCCAATGGAGTGCATTAGCCAAGCAAATCAAAGATCTAGAATGGGAGTGTTTACTCTAAAAAGAAATGTTCATGTTCTCATCTTTGAAGGCACGATTTTGGTTTCAGCCAATGGAGCACATCGGACATAATTCAATGACATGCTTTATAATGTAGCATGTGCTTTTTTCTACGATTCATTTATATTTCTGTGGTCTTATATGGAAATTAGCTCATGACTCAAGATTCGAAATTCTTGAAAAATTGCCAATTTACGAGTTTCTAGCAATAAATCGCATAATTTCTATTTTCATCTTAAACATCTTCTTAAAGACTCCGCGGATGAATTTTTATGTATATCCTCTTGATATAAATAGATATGTGATTCACTAGGAGTGAGGAGTTATTTTGGTAGAATTAATTGGTTCCTTAATGTGGTTCTAGTCATTAGGTGTGCTTCTAGATGAGAAGAGTTCTTAGCATTTCCCAAGATGTGAAGATCTTGTAATTTGGAATCTTCATCTGCATTCCTTTCTGGCACAAGGAACTTTTGGCTTTGTTGACTGATGCCTCCCAAAGCCTCTTATTGGAGGCTTATCATACTCTAAATTTAAACAGTATGTTGGCTCAAGCGTTCTATATAGGCCTTCCTATAATGCTTTTACTTCTTCAACGACTTATATTTGTTAGTTGAAAAGCCGCAGATTTAGGTCAGTTGATGAGGTCACATTGTCTATTGTGCTTATAAAGGAAAGTGGTTTTGAGTGTTTTTGTGTTAATTGTGCCGTTCTGCCTCTGATTCTGCTTGCTTTTGACTACGATGAGCTGTTTAATGACCTGACTATTTAGGAGGGTCAGGGGGACATTGGACCCTCAGCTCATGCGTTGGTTTACCGAAATCATGTCCCCTATCGCACTTTATTAAAAAATGTGACAAACTAGTAAGCTTTGTTTCCTTGGTTGGAATAGCTATTCCTAAACTCTAGTAACTTGAATTTCATATTTGGATGAGGCATCAAGATGGTTTTGTGGTTATGGAGACTATTGCCATTGCGGAGTAGTCAGTAGATACTCTTTCGCAATAAAATAATAGATGGAACTGCCAAAACAAAGTGGCGTACGGGTGTTTAAGGCGTGGGATGGTTTTCAGGAGGTAGCCTTATTCAAATGTCATAATGTATCACTCACTTCCTACAATCTGACCTGAGGGTGTAGATGTTATCGCAAATAAGCAAGTAGTAGTAGTGCGTCGAGGTGGGAGCCAGCTAGTCTTGATATGCGTATCCATATCAAGTTATGGCGCATTGTGTGTTGTCTTCTTGTGTGTAACCATTGAAGGATAGTTCACCATGTAAATGCCCATGCTCATATTGGCATGTTTATGGGCATGTTTACAGAGAATTGCTTGCCGTATGCTGCAAATGCCCAGTTTATTCTCGTATGATTTGAACATCTATTTTGTCTGGGAAGAGTTGTTTTGTGCTTTCCACATAGGAATGTCAAAACATGCCCTTTCCTTGATTCAGCCCTTGACTTGAAGGCGGCTGGAGACAATTTTTAGTACCAATGGTTCTTTAGATAGCCTGCTTGTGTTATTTGCATCTAGAGCTATCGGTACATTAATACAATTCGCTTTGAGAGCATTCATTGGCAATTCTGGTTGCTCTTTCGCACTTTAAATGAAATTTGGCTTTGTGGATACGATTGTGTTTAGGCTTAGCCAAACATGGATACATGCATGAGCATGTATATATAGGCCAGTATCAGAAACATTATGGATTGTGCTGAGTCCATTGACTTGTTCTATAGATTGAACAAAATACTTAATAACGTGGTTTGATAATATTCGGTCAAATAGAATGTTTGTGATTGTAGATGCCGGCATACTCTTCGAGAAATTTACGTCATAGCTTTTTCAGCAGTGCCTCCTTTATCTGCTCTAGGATTAACTATAGGGGAAACCCTCTTTCCTTGTTTGGAAATACAATGTTATTTCGGTGCCACTTTATAATTGGCAAGTAAGGTTGGTTGAAGATTCGTAGACATCTTCATTGTTCCTTTAAGTGCCTCCCTTCAGATGTTCTTATCCTCAATTACCACATGATGAGTTATTAATGCTTTCACTAGTGTACTTGTTATATTCATGTTTACTACATTTGTATCGATCTTGCTTTGACGTCTTTTATGCTCGCGATGTTCACTGGTGTTTTGCTTGTTACAGATGAGGAGGACCGAGTCATTCTGATGGCTCATCAGATCCATGGGAACAAATGGAAATCAATTTCAAAGATGCTACCAGGCAGAACAGGTTATGCAATCAAGAATCACTGGAATGTGAGTTTGAAAAACAAGCAGGCAGATCAAAGGAGTCCCGAGTTATCTGCTAGCGACATGACAGCAGCCCAAATTTTAAGTGAAATGAAAGCATTCACTCAAAAGGCACTTTCCTTTGGAGATGTGGTGATGAGCGGAAACCAAGAGGAAGGAGAATATGGAAATTATCATGGACATCAGAACTATGAAGATCAAGCATTTCAAGCCAAAGGAGGTTGTGTTGCTGCTGGGACAAGGGAAAACCCTCCTGTTCTTCGTCCAAAGGCAAGCTATGGTGCATTTAGTGTTTATTACCCTCCAAGTGGTGGTCCCGGAAATAATTCTGGCGCTTCGACCGTGGTGCCCCTCCAGGGACCTCTAGCACAGGCTCTTGGGTCAGAGTTTGGCATCCACCATTTTCTTGAAGATGCCCATGGGGAGCCTTTGATTCCTCACCAATGTGGCTACGGTTGCTGTTCGGGTCAAAATGGACCAAATGGTGGAAGCTCCTTGTTGGGGCCTGAGTTCATTGATTACATTGAGTCTCCCTCCTCGAGCCAAGAGCTGATGTCTTTAGCAGCAGAGTTGAACGAGATTGCATGGGCTCAATGTGATCTTCCAAGTGATCCTGGACCAAGTGATCTTCCAGCTGATGTCAGTACTGGGATGCTGAACATGGAGATGCGGCAGCCAACCCATCCAAGCGAGAATAAGAATGATCCATGTGGCAAGTTGAAGGGTGCGAAGCAGTAATATATTGGTTGTGGAGCCGGATTTCGTGGTGCCAGCTCAAGGTGAATTTTTGTTAAATGCATCACTTATATCTTTCTTTCCTTTTAACATTCTGAGCGGGACATCGCCTGACAAAGAAGTCGATGACTCCATGTGTTTTCCCCGCCTGAGAATTGACAGCAATAATTTGACGTTCCATTGGATCATTGTTGATTATGTTGTACTGGATTCTTTTTTAACTGTCCATCTATTGTCCTTGATTCGCTATTTATGTCTACATAATGTTTAAATTGCAGCATGCAATCTTTTTTGCTTCGATTTGTGGGGGCAAATTGGCAAATTTTCAAATTGCAAGTTTTCTTGACTGATGAAGTTCATAATCTGTTGTATAGTAATGCTGTTCCATTGGTGACAGCTTGAACATCTGATGTACAAAGATCCTACGACTGGTTAGCGTTGAAAAAAGAAGAGAAGAAGAAAGAAATCTCATGATGTGATTTTGCTACACTTTTTGAGAATATCTTCTACGTGGTATGTGGAGATAATCTCCTCCTTTTGGCCAACTTCAGTACTTAATGCCTCACCATATGCGTGAAATAACCTATCTGTCGGATTAGTCCGACTGTATCAATCTCTATCCTCCACTTCCGCTCCTTCTGCATTTTTGTTTGTTTTAGCTTTTTGTCATGTGATTTAATAGGGGGCTACAAATAGAGTACAAGCAAATCCAAATCAAAACATAGTTTAGAAGAAAGACAATAGTTCATCAATCGTCAGGCAATGCGGGATGTGAGATGGTGCACTATGTAATGCCGATCTTTTTCCTTATTATATGACCGTTTGATTAGTTCTAGGGAAGCATGGGTGCAATTCATGAATATGAAGACCGTGCTTCTTACACACATTTTCCAGACCTTATCGTACATTCAGGAACTTGTTTGGTTGCCAGTCAGGGACTGATGAACCGGTCCCATGAGCCCTAAGGCAAAGGAAAAGTCAGCAAACCATGCCAGTGGGAACTTAAATTGGTTGATTAATAAGCATCCGGCTCATGTTTTGGATGCCGCTAACTGGGAAGTACTCGTGAAACAGAATAATTCATTTATGGGGACTGAATGTGCACATATGTCGAAAACAAAACCAAAGGCTTAAACCAGACTAGTGAGAATCACTAGAGCTGATAAAAAAGTCGGAATGTCCATCGTGGAAATTCAGGCGGCATTACCCAACCCGTGCTCGTGCTTAGACAAGAATAAGAATGTCTTCAAAGAAAAGGGCATCAACTAAGATCGCAGCTGTAGTTTATGCTGATGATTCGTTAGAACCGAAGACGAACGATTCGGAGGATAATATATGATTGGCCAATCCATCTAGGGATTGGAACGACGACCCTCCTTGCATCAGACAACTATTTGCCTTCTCCTTGAATTGTGCTGCCCTCTCTCTTACCTCTTCTCCTTCTTTCTCCACCAACAGCTTCCGAATAGCCTCTGCAATCTTCATTCTCTCCAGCCCGTTGTTCAAGTGCACTCCCACTCTCCAAACATCACTCACAAATCTTGCATTGACATTTTGGTCCGAGAAACAGGGCATGCATATCATCGGAACCCCTTCCGAAATGCTCTCAAGAGTGGAGTTCCACCCATTGTGAGTCCAAAACGCTCCGACAGCCCGATGAGCCAGCACTTCATGTTGAGGCGCCCATTTCACAATCTTTCCCCTCTCCTCTAATGCCTCCAGAAAGCAACCGGGCAAATTCTCTAGGAGTTCCGAGCCGCTAACTGACCCGGGTCGAATCACCCACAAGAATGGCTGCTGGCTATCGGCTAAACCTAAAGCTATTTCGGAAAATTCCGACTCGTTCACAGAGGCGATACTCCCAAAGCTCACGTAGACCACTGAGTTAGGGGCTTGCTTGTCCAGCCAGGAAATGCAACTCCGGTCTTCCGCCAAGAGACTTCCCGATGAAGATGGACCGCATTTGTGAAATGGGCCAATTGGGAAAACTGCGATTGGATCTTCTTGGCGGAGTAAAGAAAGAGCGGGCTGCTCGAGATCTTCAAATGTGTTCAGGATGAGTCCTGAAGAGTCCTTGATTCCCTCAATCATGTCGTTTAAAATCCGGTCGAGCTGTTCAGGCTCCCCAGTGATGCGTGGAAGGTCCTTCACTCGTAAGGGCGGAAACTCCGGCACGGGATCTTCGAGCCGAGATTCTGATATGCAGAGAGCCAGAAAGACAGAGCCAGAAAGAAACTGTCATTGTCAGTTAAATGGCATAGTGCTGCTAATAAGAGAACGCGATCTTCATAACTCATCACATTACAATCAGCCAGAGAGCTACTCTGTTAAGAAACGGCGTACTCTGATGCATCTTTATCACTTAACCTTCGTGCTTTGCAAACCAGCCACTAAAGCAGACACACGGAGTCACCCTATCATCTAGATATGGCATCTACGGAATGCCCAGAACGTGTCTGGAAATAGAAGCTTAAAGCATCAACTCTAGAGATAAGAAAACTGTCATACCTTCTATTGGGAGGTACCCTCTTTCCCTGAGCAACCGAAATCCGGCGAAAACGCGGAGTGATGTCGCGCCGCCGGTCCGCAACACCATCCTCCGCACTCCTGCTCTCTCTGCCACGTCCCGGGGGAAACTGAACAGCGCGTCTGCTATCAAGCACGTGACTGGCGCATCCGGGGACGACACCTCTTCTCTCAAGCGTTCCTCGAAGGGAGCAGCGCACCTGGCATTGAGGAGCGTCATAAAGCGGACGAGGTCCGACGTTGAGGCCTCTGATTGGCCGAGGCCCTCGCCGATGGAGTGAAAGGCGAAGTGGGGGTGCGAGGATGGATCAGGAGAGTTCAGGTCAGTGTGCAGGACGGTGATGGAGAAGCCTCGGTCGTGGAGGATCTGAGCCAGTTGGAGCATTGGGTTGATGTGGCCCTGAAATGGCAAAGGGAAGAGGACGAGACGGTGGTTGTTTCTTTGGTTCATTTCGGATTGTGCTTGTGTCGGGTCACACAGTCACAGAGTGAAACACTTGAAAGCTGGTAGCTTTTGATTGAATTCGACTCGAGGTTGGTGATGCAAAGAAACAGGGATTGACACAGACGCTGGGGTTTTTGGCAGGTCTGTGAACTCTTGACTGCGACAATGTGCTTTGGAGTGAGGAAGTTTGAATATTTTATCAGGTCAAATGGAGACTGCTGACTACAATGTAGACAAATTTGAGGGACATGTGGCGATCTGATTCGTGCCTCAAGGTTCGTCAAGGCATGGCCCTAAGCACTAGACGACATCAACGGCAGTGTTAAACTGGGGGTCGGTGAATGCCCTGTTTCTTCGAAGTTGCTCATTGCCCCACATCCATCCATTCAGGAAAGACGAGTCCTACTTGCCTTCTTTGTTTTATGCCTGTTTCTTCGAAGTTGCTCTTTGCCCCACATCCACTCAAGAAAGACGAGTCCTACTTGCCTTCTTTGTTTTTTGTTTTTTGTTTTGTTTTTGTTTTGTTTTTGTTTTTTTGTTTTTGTTTTTGTTTTTGTTTTTGCTTTTTTTTTTAAGGGTCCATAAGTATTCAACGCATTAAAAAATGGTCAAAATAGATTGAGAATGCAATTTGTGCAGCAAAATTATAAGCAGATCGTCTACATTATGGCGAAAGACGAGGATACGAAGTGATCCTTGATCGTGCATGGAGCATCTTTCCAAGAATGGGACCAAAAGGAGAGCATCGACTGAATCTATGCTAGCTACAGGGGGTTAACACTTCCTTCAAGAACTGACGACCTGTTTTCAGAATGGAATCTCAAAATGTGATTGACTAGTCCATCTAAACCTCGGTATGAAGACCCACCTGGTCTCAAGCACGCACTGGCCTTCTCCTTCAAAACCGATGCCCTCTCTCTTAATTCTTCTCCTTCTCTCCCCAGCAACAGCCTCTTGATGGCCCTTGCAATATTCTCTCTCTTAACCCCACCATTCAAGTGCACTCCAACCCTCCAAACATCGCTCACATACCTCGCATTCACTCCTTGATCAGAAAAACGAGGCGTGCACAACATTGGCACTCCTTCACTTATGCTTTCCAAAGTGGAGTTCCAACCGCTATGGGTCCAAAATGCTCCCACAGCAGGATGAGCCAACACTTCCATTTGAGGTGCCCATTTCACTGTCTTCCCTCTCCTTTCCAGCGCCTCAAGGAAGTGGCTTGGCGACTTCTGTAGCCACTCGGGATCGCAGACCAACCTCAGCCGGACCACCCACAAAAAGGGCTGCTCAGAGTCGGCTAGGCCTAGTGCGATCTCCAGGATTTCTGACTCGCTCAAGACCACGACACTCCCGAAGCTCACGTAGATCACGGACTTGAGTGGCTGCTCATCTAGCCAGGAGATGCAGCTTCTGTCCTCTGCTAACAAGCTGCTCGAAGAAGATGTCATGCAGCATTTGTGGAATGGACCGATCACAAAATCCGGGACCAACAAAACTTCCCGGACTGACGTGAGGGCAGGGTGCTCTAGGTCTTCGAACGTGTTGAAGATGACACCGGCAGAGCTCTTGATTACCCTAATCATGTTATCAAATAATTGCAACGCCATCTCAGGTTTCTGCAACTTGATCTTGGGGATGTCTCGAACTAGTAACGGTGGAAACTCCATCACTGCCTCTTCAGATTGTGAACCTGATGCATGTGCAAGAAACTATAGTTTATGTTAGCTGGGTTCACTCCTATGTGGAGGAAGCCGATGAATTATGCAAGCCCAAAAAGCTTGAGCCCATATAATAAGTTATATGAGGAAATAGGGTTTCTCACTATTTATATAAAAGAGGTAGCGACGAGAAAAGGAAATAGTAACAAGAGAAAAAAGAGAAAGTAGAAAATGCGGGGTTTGGGGCAATATCTGATTTACATCAAGCTGGCGTTGGAGGTCGATTCGTGGTCCGATTGAGCTGAAATTTTGTCAGCATGTCCGTGGCGGAATTTTCTCGAATCTGAACGGTTTGATTTTCGTTTGAAGCTCCATACATCAGGTTTTTCGTGGATTGATCAAAACCTGCGTTTTTGGTCGATTTATCCTTGATCTCTTGTGAAGTTCATGTGTATTGCCAAGAATTACATTCTTGAGGTGTTTGCTGCTATGTACCTCTAGTATTTACTAGAGAAGAACAATTTTATTGATAGTGAAGATTTTCAGGTGGACTCCGGTCCGTGGTTTTTTATCTCCTCACATTGAGGAGGTTTTCCACGTAAAAAAATTGTCTTGTGTTCGCGTGCTTGGTTATTTTACTCTACTATATCGATTCCTATTAGGTTTACACAAGAGGGGAGATTATTTTATTCCGCTGCGTTGATTCGATATTGTTCGAATTATTACCGTTCTCCCATCAGAGTGGTATCAGAGCATCAGGTTATTGCTTGATTTTTCTGCCTTGTGTTAAACAATGGAAACGAATATGAGTAGGATGGTTACACTGAATGGTTCGAATTATCATATCTGGAAAGGGAAGATGGAAGATCTTTTATATGTGAAAGATTTTTATTTGCTTGTATTTGCTGAGGAGAAACCGGAGAATAAAACGACGTTGAATGGTCTATATTTCATCGTCAAGTGTGTGGTTATATCGGGCGGTGGGTAGATGATAATGTTTTAAACCATATTATTGAGGAAACACATGCACGCAATTTATGGGATAGGCTCGAACAGTTATATGCTCGAAAGACTGGAAATAATAAATTGTTTTTGATAAAACAGATGATGGCTCTGAGATATCATGATGGTACTCGTTTGACTGATCATTTAAATTCTTTTCAAGGAATTATAAATCAGTTGGCTGCGATGGGAATCAAGTTTGATGATGAGATACAAGCACTATGGATGCTTGGTACTTTGCCGGACTCATGGGAGACGTTCCGAACATCTTTGTCTAACTCTGCCCCGGATGGTACGATTACCATGGATTTAGCCAAGAGTAGTATTTTGAATGAAGAGATGAGAAGGAAGACACATGGATCGTCCTCTTCACATTCTGATGCCTTGGTTGTTGAGAAAAGGGGAGAAGTGAGTCTCGAGGTCCGAGAAATAGAGATAAAAGTCGAGACAAAAGCAAAGGTAAGTATAATAAATTTGCTAATGTTGAGTGCCATTATTGCCATCAGAAAGGACATATTCAGAGGTTTTGTCGCCAGTTAAAAAGGGAGAAACAAAAGGAGAAAGGTAAAGAGAAGATAAGTGATAATGACAGTGATGACAATCGTGTTGCTACACTTAAAGAAGACTTTCTCACTATTTTTGATGGTGATGTGGTGAATTTTGTTTCTCATGAGACCAGTTGGGTAATTGATAGTGGTGCATCCGTTCATGCTACGTCTCGTAGAGATTTCTTTACATCATACGAGGTCGGGTGACTTCGGATCTGTGAAGATGGGAAACAATGGACTAGCTCAAGCCGTAGGCATCGGTGATGTGTTCCTAGAAACCAGCAATGGCACGAGGTTAGTATTGAATAATGTTAAACATATACCCGATATCCGCTTGAATTTGATTTCTACGGGTAAGTTGGATGATGAGGGGTATTGCAAAGCACCTTCGATAATGGTCAATGGAAACTTACCAAAGGTTCTCTTGTTGTGGCTAGAGGTGAAAAATATTCTTCGTTATACATTATGCGGCAAAGTTGTCTACGAGACAAAATTAATGCGGTAGATAGCGAAGATGCAGGGCGAGTTATGGCATAAGAGGCTCGATCACATCGGTGAGAAGGGTTTGTCAATATTGGCCAAGAAGAAGCTCCTTTCGGGATTGAAAAGTTCAATGCTAAAGAAGTGTGCTCACTTTGTTTAGCAGGAAAACAAAACAGAGTTGCATTTAAAAGCTCCCCTCCTTCAAGAAAGTCAGGTATACTGGATTTAGTGCATTCGATGTTTGCGGTCCTATGAAAACAAAATCACTTGGTGGCTCTCTTTATTTTGTTACTTTTATAGATGATTTTTCAAGGAAAATTTGGATTTATACCTTGAAAACTAAAAATCAAGTGTTAGATGCTTTTAAGCAATTTCGGGCTTCGGTTGAGAGACAATTTGGAAAGAAATTGAAATGTATCGAACCGATAACGGGGAGAGTATATTGGACCTTTTGATGAATATTGCAGACAACAAGGTATTCGACATCAAAAGACACCTCCCAAGACGCCTCGGTTAAATGGCTTAGCCGAGAGAATGAACAACATTGGTTGAAAGGGTAAGATGCTTACTTTCACAGTCAAAGCTACCTGGATCCTTTTGGGGTGAGGCTTTAAGTACAGTTGTGCATATATTAAATCTTACTCCATGCGTTCCTTTAGAGTTTGATGTTCCTAATAGAGTTTGGACAAGCAAAGAAGTTTCTTATGATTATTTGCGTGTATTTGGGTGCAAAGCATTTATGCATATTCCCAAAGATGAGAGGTCTAAACTTGATGTGAAAACACGACAGTGCATATTTATTGGTTATGGACAGGATATGCTTGGCTACAAATTTTATGATCCACTTGGAAAGAAAATTGTAAGAAGCAGAGACGTTGTGTTTATGGAAGATCAAACAATAGAGGATATTGAGAAAGCGGAGATGATTTCAGCACCACAGGTTAGTGATAATCTGGTTGATTTAGATCCAGTTCCTCTTACAAATATCCCTACACAGGTTGATGAAGAGCAGCAGGAAGTCAATGTTCCAAATAACGAACATGTTCCCGAACATGTTGAGATAGATAATACTATTCCTGAACCGGAGGCTCAATTAGATGTTCCACTGGATGTTCCACCGAGATCCATTAGAGACCGACGACCTTCCACCAGGTATTCGAGAAGATGAGTATGTATTATTGATCGATGCGGGTGAACCCGAGTGCTATGCAGAAGCAATAGAAGATGAGTACAAAAACAATTGGTTCGATGCTATGCAAGATGAGATGCAGTCACTTTATGATAATCATACTTTTGAGTTGGTGAAGTTACCTAAAGGTAAAAGAGTTTTGAAGAACAAGTGGGTATATAGGTTGAAGCAAGATGAACATACTGTACAACCACGGTTCAAAGCTAGATTGGTTGTTAAGGGATTCGGTCAGAAAAAGGGTATTGATTTTGATGATATATTTTCTCCGGTAGTAAAAATGTCTTCTATCCGTGTGGTACTAGGCTTGGCAGCTAGCCTAGATTTAGAAATTGAGCAAATGGATGTTAAAACAGCCTTCCTACATGGTGACTTGGAGGAAGAGATATACATGGAATAACCTGAGGGTTTCAAAGCGAAAGGGAAAGAGGATTATGTGTGCAAATTGAAGAAAAGTCTCTATGGCCTAAAACAAGCACCGAGGCGGTGGTACAAAAAGTTTGCGTCGGTTATGACAACAAGGCTATAAGAAGACTTCCTCGGATAACTGTGTGTTTGTCCAAAAATTTTCTGATGATGACTTTATTATTCTCTTGCTTTATGTTGATGATATGTTGATTGTTGGTAGGAATGCTTCAAGAATTGAGTTATTGAAGAAACAATTGAGTAAGTCTTTTGCCATGAAAGACTTGGGCTCGGCGAAGCAAATTCTTGGCATTAGAATTACTCGAGACAGAGATGCTAAGAAGTTATTTTTGTCGCAAGAGAAATATATCGAGAAGATCCTTCAGAAATTTTACATGGACAAGGCTAAAGTGGTTAGTACTCCTCTTGCTGCCCACTTTAAGTTAAATATAATGCAAAGTCCTACGACTAATAAAGAAAAGAAAGATATGGAAAGTGTTCCATATGCTTCAGCTGTAGGAAGCTTAATGTATGCGATGGTATGTACACGCCCGGACTTGGCGCATGCGATTGGCGTTGTTAGTCGCTATTTGTCAAATCCAGCGAGAGAGCACTTTGGAATGCAAGTGAAGTGGATTATGAGGTATCTTCGGGGAACTTCAAATTTGAAACTCGGTTTCGGGACCGGAAATTTGAGTTAGTTGGATACACTGATTCCGACTTGGCGGGAGATATTGATACTCGTAAATCTACTTCGGTTATTTGATTTCTTTTGCGGGTGGAGCTGTGTCATGGAAGTCAAGATTGCGAAAGTGTGTTGCACTTTCTACAACCGAAGCCGAATTTATTGCGGCGGCGAAGCTAGTAAAGAGATGCTATGGATGAAGAAGTTCTTAAAAGAACTTGGGTTCAAGCAAAAGAGGTATGTGCTATTTTGTGATAATCAAAGCGCAATTCATCTTGGTAAGAATTCATCTTTTCATTCTAGATCGAAACATATTGATGTTAGATATCATTGGATAAGGGATGTTCTAGATGAAAAGTTGTTGGAACTCGAGAAAATTCATACGGATCATAATGGCTCCGATATGATGACGAAGACTCTACCAAGAGAGAAGCTTGAACATTGCCGTTTGATAGCAGGGATGGTGAATCCCTCCACATTGTCGTGAGGGGAGATTTGTTAGGCTTGGTTCACTCCTATGTGGAGGAAGCCCAATGAATTGCAAGCCCAAAAGGGCTTGAGCCCATATAATAAGTTATATGAGGAAATAGGGTTTCTCACTATTTATATAAAAGAGGTAGCAGCAGAAAAGGAAATAGTAACAAGAGAAAAAGAGAAAGTAGAAAATCTGGGGTTTGGGGCAATATCTGATTTACATCAAGCTGGCGTTGGAGGTCGATTCGTGGTCCGATTGAGCTGAAATTTTGTCAGCATGTCCGTGGCGGAATTTTCTCGAATCTGAACGGTTTGATTTTCGTTTGAAGCTCCATACATCAGGTTTTTCGTGGATTGATCAAAACCTGCGTTTTTGGTCAGATTTATCCTTGATCTCTTGTGAAGTTCATGTGTATTGCCAAGAATTACATTCTTGAGGTGTTTGCTGCTATGTACCTCTAGTATTTACTAGAGAAGAACAATTTTATTGATAGTGAAGATTTTCAGGTGGACTCCGGTCCCGTGGTTTTTTATCTCCTCACATTGAGGAGGTTTTCCACGTAAAAAAATTGTCTTGTGTTCGCGTGCGTGGTTATTTTACTCTACTATATCGATTCCTATTAGGTTTACACAAGAGGGGAGATTATTTTATTCCGCTGCGTTGATTCGATATTGTTCGAATTATTACCGTTCTCCCATCAGTTTATGAGTTGAAGGATGCAAACAATATACAAATCTTGACATTCAGAGCCGCCCAGGTGATTTTATACAGAAAATTACTGGCATTCACATGTATTGCACGGATTTGTTTCTTAAGCAATTTACTAAACTGTTGCATTAGGTATAAGACGCATTAAGCATTTAGGCCAAAAGAACGAAGACAGCATCAACATTAAGTACCTCACATCTCAACGGGTCAATTAATAGTTATTGCAAAACCTAAAATAGCAATCTATTGTGGAATATAGCTAATTTTTATACTCATGAACATCAACTCACTTGTGTTATGGTTATGCGATGAACAATGCGAAAATGATTTGCTAAGGTGATAGCTAATCAGTATGGTTTAACACATCGTTTGATAAATTGGGTTACGGAAGTCAGTCTTAGTACTCTAAAATTTATGACAACATGATTAAAGAATTCGTATTTGACCCCTCAAATCCTTTTGCAAAAGCCGTTCATTTCAGAACTAAGGCAATGAAGAGAAAACTGTACTTTTCTGTTCATTCATCACAAAGCACGCATGATCAGATCTTTTGAACCGAGTAAGAGAAGCATATACTAACACCATCTAACACCAAAAAAGCTTACCATCTATTGTAAATTATACTTTTTCCTTGAGAACTGGGAGTATAGTATAAACATAAAACGACGTTGCACCGCCGACCAGCAACACCAAAGCACGGACCTTCAACCTCTGAGCTACATCACACGCAAGACTGAACAGCGAATCTGATATCAAGCACGTGACAGCCACCAAATCACCGCCCGGCGATGACATCATTTCCTGCAGGCGTTCCTCAAAGGGGCTTGCGCACCGGGTGTTGAGGAGCAAGAGGAGGCCAGGGATGTCCGATGGGGGGGCCTCCGATCGGTCGAAGCTGTCACCGATGGATCGGAAGGTGAAGTGAGGGTGGGAGGACGGATCTGGAGCATTGAAGTTGGTGCGGAGGATGGTGATGGAGAAGCCTCGGGCGTAGAGGATCCGACCCAGTTGGAGCATCGGGTTTATGTGGCCTTGGAATGGTAAAGGGAAAAGGATCAGACGGTGGTTATTTCTTTGGTTCATTGTGGACTGCGTTTCTTGGGTAGCTCGTCCGTGAATGGAGGGAGGTTTCCTTGAGATGTATAGAGAAGCTTTAATATCGTTGCATCGTATGGTCTTTCCAAGTTGGGTTTATAAAACACGTCTAGTTGTTCATGCGAGTTATAATATAGGGCTCGAGTCAGATCTGTCGTAGAGAATGGTGTAATATATACTA
The DNA here is from genome assembly GCA_016097545.1 of Eucalyptus victrix. Classification (NCBI taxonomy): domain Eukaryota; kingdom Viridiplantae; phylum Streptophyta; class Magnoliopsida; order Myrtales; family Myrtaceae; genus Eucalyptus; species Eucalyptus victrix. Next base: position 48,202,759 of record CM027841.1, on the reverse strand, counting down.
GGTTTAGGTGAGCATCACATGCGTCGAGAGAAGTCATGGACATATTTACTCTAGGTCCGGCGAAGTTGGGTTTGAGGCAATTTAGCTCTTATACAAGATATGGTTACATACGTAAACGTGACATTTCCTAGTATCATTTAGCAACTGGCATCTGATGATCATCAACTAAATGGCACTTGTAAATGTGGTAAAATCCATGTCAAAATGGATAAGGGTAAATGACACAAATGGTCTTGAACTTTAGTTTAATGTGCAATGTAGTTCTTGAACTTTAAATTGTTCAACATAATCCATGAACTCTAGTCCAATGTGCAGTGTTAGTCCATGAACTTTTAATTTATTTGATATAGTCTCTGGACTTCCGGTACTCAAGAGATAAAAAAATAATTCAGGTGGTTATTCCTAGTGGCATTTTTGTGAATTCCATCCAGTCTCCCTCAACCATAAATCCCTATAATCCAAGCGTAAATTATTCTAATTTGGATGCAAAATGTTGTGACATGCAAAAACAAAAGAATTTCTCAATTAATAGTTAAGATTTATCATTTAATGATTCAACTACTTCTGAATAACGATTTCTCAAGAAATTGTAGAATCAATCCTATATTAAGTGTACAAATTGTTATCAGCAGTCCCGCTTTTGTAGTCGCATGATTTGTTACAAAATCCTAAACGATTTTTCACTAGTGCGTAGAACCAAATTTAGAACTTCTAGCCTATAAACTTGTAAATGATGGATGGAGAATTCAAGTATTGTTTTTTATTATTAATTTTTTTTTTTCCATTTGTAAGTTATAGGGTCGAGTTGATATAATTGTAGATTCTAACACTTTAGCACATTGAAGAAGAAAAATGGTTTTTTCTTTTTCTTTTTTCCGTAAAAAAATGTGTCGAATTTAAGCATGTGAATAAGACGAGAGCGATTGTCTGTTGCACAAGTGAAGCAACAAATACCGACTTGAAGCACGCAAATTAAATGTTTTGGTATCAGCACGCGGAATTATAAATGAAAAGAAAGGACGTTTTCGTTTGTTCTTTCTTTTCGGCATGTAATGCAGTTACACTCCCTGCGCAAAGCCTGGCCATGTGAACGTAAAAAAAGAAAAACGTGCAAAAAGAAAGAAGAAAATGACTTGTTTTGCTTCAGCCGCGCAAAGCAATTAACGAAAGGACTCTTTGCACACTTGAAGTACATACATTTAATGCATTTGTTCCTAGTTACTTAATGGATTGTAATGGTTAGATTTTGAGATTGAGCTAACAAGAATTGTCACGCGTTCTCCGTCCAGTTTCAGTTGAAAAGTCGAATAGTTGGATATCTTAAAGCTTTGGCTCAGCTGTATGTGTGCATTTTGCAGTATGTCTCTTTCAATTTTTCTCCTGATTATAGGTAGTCCTAGAAGGCACGTCAGAAAGTAAGCTTTCCTCAGTGGACATTGAGATATGATACCTTGGTAAACTTTTGGAAGGACCAGCATGCTGTTTGACAATTTATAACATGTATTTTAACTGCGACTGTGATGGATTGCATATAAATCTGGTGAAAATAAGCAGCCATTTTTGCGATCCTCTTGTTTTTATACACTAATTTTGAATGCCATTTCATGATCCTCATCTAATAAGGTATGTTGCAGGAAAATGAAGTTTATAAGCTCCCAAACTTGAAGGACGACTATTTTGTGATAGTCTCTTGCTTTTTCGTCTTTGTTACGAGAAACTGGAGCTTACGCTAATGTATCTTTTCATTTTCCTTGAAGAGTGCTGGTTTCATGGGAGTTGCTTCCAATGTGTCTATCTTTCCATTTTCTCGAAGAGTGCAGGTTTTATTGGAGTTGCTTCCAGTGCGTGTCGCATTCTTCGAAGAACTTTTTGTAGCTTACTGTACCGGCTCTAGCTTTCCAACATGCTAGGCTAGGTGGAGTATATTTTTTCTTACATCTTCGTTTTCCTTCCTATGCAGAAGCAAAGAAATTATATTGTCCCCTTCATATGTTTGGGACCTTAATGCCATCCAGTTGCTCCCTCAATCTCTAAGTCCACTCTAATGGGTCTCCTCTATCACTACAAATGGCATATAAAATAATCAATTTCATGGATTTATGTCACAGTTAACTCATAGTAAAACTCTAACAAACTTAACTTCAAGTAAAATCAGAGGATTCTTCTGGGTTGGCAAGTCATTAGTACCAAACTAAGCAAGTGAACGATTCAATCTAAAACTCTAGCTTGAGAAGTTAAGCATAACTCATCTCTATTTGCTCTAGCGAAAGTCCTCTAATATTCTTTAATCTCAATCTTAAAATTAATAATCCCCTTGAAGCCCTAGTGAAATGATCAATTCGTCTTAGTGACCCTTAGTTACCAAAAACCCCACCCACTAAGTATGTAAGAATCGAATGGTCGTGTGAGATATATCAGTGGCACGGCATCGTTGTGTTTAATGTATAACTACCTATGTACCTATGCTTCATATATGCAAGAGAAACGTTAATAATGGTTTTGATTAGCAATTATAACGGCAGTGTGCATGTCATAAATATCTTAGTGTATTGGTTGTTGAAATGAAGTTATTAGAGCCTATTGATGCTGTATCTCATCTCTTTATGAAATATGAAGAAGCCTCCCTTGTCCTCTGATACATATCAATGGCACCGCATTATTGTGTTTAGCGTACAAATATTTTGTAGACCTATGCTTCATATGTGGAAGAGAAACGTTAATAATGGTTTTGATTGGTAATAACACAGTAGTGTGCATGTCATAAATATCTTAGCATAGTGGCTGTTGAAATGAATTAATTAAAGCCTATTGATGTTGTAGCTCCTCTCTTTATGAAATATGAAGAAGCCTCCCTTATCGTGCCAAATTTTATACAAGTAATGTTCTCATTATAGGTACCAAATTGATGCATGTTTCAAAGAAATGAGCAAACTAAATCTATCACTGGAAAACTTTCTTTTCAGGTGAAGATGGGAAATTTAGGTGCTTGTATTGCAATTGTCATATCATAGGATGTAACAAGATAAAGAATACATATCATCGAGAATATATGCCAACTCGAGGTACCAAGCGATAACCGGTAAGCAAATTAAAAAGCAAGATGAGTCATCGTAACTACTTTGGCGACGACCTATCTGATCTTGACTTTTGGATTTACCATACATTACTCTAAGATCACGAGACGGTGAAGGAAAAGCAAGGGAGGCTGGTTGGAAGAATTTTGCTATACATAGTTTCAGTAAAGACCCCATAGGACTCATGAGTGGCTTGTGCATAAGGATGAGTGAAGAATGTAAACCGAAGAAACAAAAAGGGTATATTTATGAAAAGCATCTACATGTTGGCTGATGTAATGCATTCCAAGCTCTAGACGCTTTCTCTAAACATCTTCCGTGCCTTAGAACGGGCATGATTTTGTTTTTAGTCAATGGAGTGCATTAGCCAAGGAAATCAAAGATCTAGAATGGAAGCGTCCACTCTAAGAGGAGATGTTCATGTTCTCATCTTTAAAGGCACGATTTTGGTTTCAGCCAGTGGGGGGCATTGGACATAAAATTTCAATGACATGCTTTATAATGCAGCATATTCTTTTTTCTACGATTCATTTATATTTCTGTGGTCTTATATGGAAATCAACTCTTGACTCGAGATTCGAAGTTCCTGAAAAATTGCCAATCCACAAGTTTCTAGCAATAAATCGCATAATTTCTATTTTCATCTTAAATATCTTCTTAAAGACTCTGAGGATGAATTTTTATGTATATCCTTTTGATATAAAAAGATATGTGATTTACTAGGAGTAATTTTGGTAGAATTATCTAGTTCGTTAATGTGGTTCTAGTCATTTGGCGTGCTTCTAGATGATAAGAGTTATTAGCATTTCCCAAGATGTGAAGATCTTGTAACTTGGAATCTTCATCTTCAATCCTTTCCGGCACAAGGAACTTTTGGCTTTGTTGACCGACGCCTCACAAAGTCTCTTATTGGAGGCTCATCATACTCTATATTTAAACAGTACCTTGGCTCAAACGTTCTATATAGGCCTTCCTATAATGCTTTGCTTCTTCAACAACTTATATTTGTTAGTTGAAAGTTCGGCATATATCAAGGCGCAGATTTAGGCCATTTGATGAGGTCACATTGTCTGTTGTGCTTATAAAGGAAAGTGGGTTTGAGTGTATTTGTGTTAATTGTGCTGTTCTGCCTCTGATTCTGCTTGCTTTTGACTACGATGAGCCGTTTAATGACCTGACTATTTAGGAGAGTCAGGGGGACATTGGAGCCTCAGCTCATGCATTGGTTTACCGAAATCATGTCCCCTATCCCACTTTATTAAAAAAAAATGTGACAAACTAGTAAGCTTGGTTTCCTTAGTTGGAATAGCTAGTACTAAACTCTAGTAACTTGACTTTTATATTTGGATGAGGCATCAAGATGGTTTTGTGGTTATAGAGACTATCGCCATTGCGGAGTAGTCATCATATACTCTTTCACAATAAAATAATAGATGGAACTGCCAAAACAAAGTGGCGAACGGGTGTTTAAGGTGTGGGTTGGTCACACATCATAATGTATTACTCACTTCCTACAATCCAACCTAAGGGTGTAGATGTTATCGCAAATAAGTAGTAGTAGCGTGTTGAGGTGGGAGCCAGCTAGCCTTGATATGAGTATCCATGTCAAGATAAGGCACACTATGTGTTGTCTTCTTGTGTGTAACCATTGAAGGATAGTTCACCGTGTAAATGCCCATGCTCATATTGGCATGTTTACAGAGAATTGCTTGCCGTATGCTGCAAATGCCCAGTTTATTCTCGTATTGATTTGAACATCTATTTTGTTTGAGAAGACTTGTTTTGTGCTTTCCGCAAAGGAATGTCAAAACATGCCCTTTCCTTGATTCAACCCTTGACTTGAAGGCAGCTAAAGACAATTTTTAGTACTGATGGTTCTTTAGATAGCCTGCTTGTGTTATTTGCATCTATAGCTATCTGTAAATTAATACAATTCGCTTTGAAAGCATCCATTGGAAATTCTGGTGGCTCTTTCCCACTTTAAATGAAATTTGGGGGTTTCCTTCTTCTTCTTCTTTCTTCCTTTTTCCTTTTGCATTTATAATACTATGTTTAGGCTTTGTAAATAAAATTGTGTTTAGGCTTAGCCAAACATGGATACATGCATGATGCATGTATATTTAGGCCAGTATCAGAAACATTATGGATCGTGCTGAGTCCATTGACTTGTTCTATAGATCGAACAAAATACTTAATAATGTGGTTTGATAATATTCGGTCAAATAGAATGTTTGTGATTGTAGATGCCAGCATACTCTTCGAGAAATTTACGTCATAGCTGTCTTAGCAGTGCCTCCTTTATCTGCTCTAGGATTAACTATAGGGGAAACCCTCTTTCCTTGTTTGGAAATACAATGTTATTTCGGTGCCACTTTATAATTGGCAAGTAAGGTTGGTTGAAGATTCGTAGACATCTTCATTGTTCCTTTAAGTGCCTCCCTTCAGACGTTCTTATTCTCAATTACCACATGATGAGTGATTAATGCTTTCGCTAGTGTACTTGTTATATTCATGTTTACTATATTTGTATCGATCTTGCTTTGATGTCTCTTATACGCGTGATGTTCACTGATGTTTTGCTTGTTACAGACGAGGAGGACCAAGTCATCCGAATGGTTCATCAGATCCATGGGAACAAATGGAAATTGATTACAAAGATGCTACCGGGCAGAACAAGTTATGCAATCAAGAATCACTGGAATGTGAGTTTGAAAAACAAGCAGGTAGAGCAAAGCAAGCCTTGAGCTCGTTGGCGTTAGTGAGCCGAGCGAGCTCGAGGCTCACTTATGGCCGGTCGCTGGCTATTGTCGTGGCAGGCGGCCGGCCAAAGAAGAAGAAGAAAAAAGAAAATTAAAAATTATATTCTTAAAAAAAATTATTTAAAAATTATTTTAAAAAATAAAAATAATTAAATTCGATTTTTTAAAAATATTTATTTTAAAAATTTTAAAAATTATCCATTAAATTTGTGTTGTATAAAACCATGTTAGCAATATCATTTTTAATATATATATATATATATATATATATATATATATATATATATATATAAAAGCTTTTTTAGGTTTCGTTAAATGGATCGGGTATGGGTCGAGTATAGGTCGGGTCGGATATGAGTCAAAATTTTTGCATTGCAATAAATAGGTCATAAACGGGTTAAATGAGTCGATTTAAGTTGAACCATTTATGACTCAACCTAAACCCAACCCGACCCACCCGTTTAACAAATTTATTTATTACTCTGCAAGTGGTGGTCCTGGAAATAATTCTGGCGCTTCGACTGTGGTGCCCCTCCGGGGACCTCTAGCACAAGCTCTTGGGGCAGAGTTTGGCATCCAACATTTTCTCGAAGATGCCCATGGGGAGCCTTTGATTCCTCACCAATGTGGCTATGGTTGCTGTTCGGGTCAAAATGGACCAAATGGTGGAAGCTCCTTGTTGGGGCCTGAGTTCATTGATTACATTGAGCCTCCCTTCTCGAGCAAAGAGCTGATGTCTATAGCAGCAGAGTTGAACGAGATTGCATGGGCGCGATGTGATCTTCCAAGTGATCCTGGACCAAGTGATCTTCCGGCTGATGTCAGTACTGGGATGCCGAGCATGGAGATGCGGCAGCCGATCCGTCCAAGCGAGAATAAGAATGATCCGTGTGGCGAATTGAAGGGTGTGAAGCAGTACTATATCGGTTGCGGAGCCGGATTTTGCGGTGCTAGCTCAAGTTGAATTTTTGTTAAATGCATCACTTCTTTCTTTCTTTCCTTTTAACATTCTGAACGGGACATCGCCTGACTATGGAGTTGATGACTCCATGTGTTTTGCCCGCCTGAGAATTGACAGCAATAATTTGACGTTCCATTGGATCATTATTGATTATGTTGTATTGGATTCTTTTTTTACCGTCCATCTATTGTCCCTGATTCACTATTTATGTCTACATAATGTTTAAATTGCAGCATGCAATCTTTTTCGCTTCAATTTGTGGGGGCAAATTGGCAACTTTTCAAATTGCAAGTTTTCTTGACTGATGAAGTTCATACTCTATTGTATAGTAATGCTGTTTCATTGGTGACAGCTTGAACATCTAACATACAAAGATCCCACGGTTGATTAGCGTTAAAAAAAGAAGAGAAGAAGAAAGAAATCTTACGATGCAATTTTGCTACACATTTTGAGAATATCCTCTACCTGGTATGTGGAGATAATCTCCTCCTTTTGGCCAACTTCAGTACTTAATGCCTCACCATATGCGTGAAATAATCTGTCAGATTGGTCTGACTGTATTGATCTCTATCCTCCACTTCTGCTCCTTCTGCATTTTTGTTTATTTCAGCTTTTTGTCATGTGAATTAATAGGGGGCTATAAATAGAGTACAAGCAAATCCAAATCAATACATAGTTAAGAAGAAGGACAACAGTTTCATCAGTCGTCAGGCAATGCGGGATGTGAGATGGTGCACGATGTAATGCCGATCTTTTTCCTTATTATATGACCGTTTGATTAGTTCTAGGGAAGCATGGATGCAATTCATGAATATGAAGACCGTGCTCCTTACACACATTTTCCAGACCTTTTCGTACATTTAGGAACTTGTTTGGTTGCCAGTCAGGGACTGATGAACCAGTCCCATGAGCCCTAAGGAAAAGGAAAAGTCAGCAAACCATGCCAGTGGTTACTTAAATTGCTTGATTAATAAGCATCCGGCTCATGTTTTGGATGCCGGTAACTGGGAAGTACTTGTGAAACAGAATAATTCATTTCTGGGGACTGGATGTGCACATATGTCGAAAACAAAACCAAAAGCTTAAACCAGAGTGGTGAGAACCACTAGAGCTGATAAACAAGTCGGAATGTCCATCGTGGAAATTCAGGCGGCATTACCCAGCCCGTGCTCGTGCCTAGACAAGAATAAGACTGTCCTCAAAGAAAAGGGCATCAACTAAGATCGCAGCTGTGGTTTATGCTGATGATTCGTTAGAACCGAAGACGAACGATTCAGAGGATAAGATATGATTGGCCAAAGCATCTAGGGATTGGAACGACGACCCTCCTTGCATCAGACAACTATTTGCCTTCTCCTTGAATTGTGCTGCCCTCTCTCTTACCTCTTCTCCTTCTTTCTCCACCGACAGCTTCCGAATAGCCTCTGCAATCTTCCTTCTCTCCAGCCCGTTGTTCAAGTGCACTCCCACTCTCCAAACATCACTCACAAATCTTGCATTGACATTTTGGTCCGAGAAACAGGGCATGCATATCATCGGAACCCCTTCCGAAATGCTCTCAAGAGTGGAGTTCCACCCATTGTGAGTCCAAAACGCTCCGACAGCCCGATGAGCCAGCACTTCATGTTGAGGCGCCCATTTCACAATCTTCCCCCTCTCCTCTAATGCCTCCAGAAAGCAACCGGGCAAATTCTCTAGGAGTTCCGAGCCGCTCACTGACCCGGGTCGAATCACCCACAAGAATGGCTGCTGGCTATCGGCTAAACCTAAAGCTATTTCGGAAAATTCCGACTCGTTCACAGAGGCGATGCTCCCAAAGCTCACATAGACCACTGAGTTAGGGGCTTGGTTGTCCAGCCAGGAAATGCAACTTTGGTCTTCCGCCAAGAGACTTCCCGATGAAGGTGGACCGCATTTGTGAAATGGGCCAATTGGGAAAACTGCGATTGGATATTCTTGGCGGAGTAAAGAAAGAGCGGGCTGCTCGAGATCTTCAAATGTGTTCAGGATGAGTCCTGAAGAGTCCTTGATTCCCTCCATCATGCCGTTTAGAATCCGGTCGAGCTGTTCAGGCTCCCCAGTGATGCGTGGAAGGTCCTTCACTCGTAAGGGCGGAAACTCCGGCACGGGATCTTCGAGCCGAGATTCTGATATGCAGAGAGCCAGAAAGAAACTGTCATTGTCAGTTCAATGGCATAGTGCCGCTAATAAGAGAACGCGATCTTCATAACTCATCACATTACAATCAGCCAGAGAGCTACTCTGTTAAGAAACGGCGTACTCTGATGCATCTTTATCACTTAACCTTCGTGCTTTGCAAACCAGCCACTAAAGCAGACACACGGAGTCACACTATCATCTAGATATGGCATCTACGGAATGCCCAGAACGTGCATCAACCCAGAGATAAGAAAACTGTCATACCTTCTATTGGGAGGTACCCTCTTTCCCTGAGCAACCGAAATCCGGCGAAAACGCGGAGTGATGTCGCACCGCCGGTCCGCAACACCATCCTCCGCACTCCTGCCCTCTCTGCCACGTCCCGGGCGAAACTGAACAGCGCGTCTGCTATCAAGCACGTGACTGGCGCATCCTGAGACGACACCTCTTCTCTCAAGCGTTCCTCGAAGGGAGCAGCGCACCTGGCATTGAGGAGCGTGATCAAGCGGACGAGGTCCGACGTTGAGGCCTCTGATTGGCCGAGGCCATCGCCGATGGAGCGAAAGGTGAAGTGGGGGTGCGAGGATGGATCAGGAGAGTTCAGGTCAGTGTGCAGGACGGTGATGGAGAAGCCTCGGTCGTGGAGGATCTGAGCCAGTTGGAGCATTGGGTTGATGTGGCCCTGAAATGGCAAAGGGAAGAGGACGAGACGGTGGTTGTTTCTTTGGTTCATTTCGGATTGTGCTTGTGTCGGGTCACACAGTCACAGAGGGAAACACTTGAAAGCTTGTAGCTTTTGATTGAATTCGACTAGAGGTTGGTGATGCAAAGAAACAGGGATTGACACAGACGCTGGGGTTTTTTGCAGATCTGTGAACTCTTGACTGCAACAGTGTGCTTTGGAGTGAGGAAGTTCGAATACTTTATCAGGTCAAATGGAGACTGCTGACTAGAATGTAGACAAATTTGAGGGACGTGTGGCGATCTGATTCGTGCCTCAAGGTTCGTCAAGGCATGGCCCTAAGCACTAGACGACATCAATGACAGTGTTAAACTAGGGGTCGGTGAATGCCCTGTTTCTTCGAAGTTGCTCATTGCCCCACATCCATTCAAGAAAGACGAGTCCTACTTGCCTTCTTTGTTTTTGTTTTTATTATATATATATATTTTAGGGGTCCATAAGTATTCAATGCATTAAAAAATGGTCAAAATAGATTGAGAATGCAATATATACAGCAAAATTATAAGCAGATCGTCTACATTATGGCGAAAGACGAGGATACGAAGTGATCCTTGATCGTGCATGGAGCATCTTTCCAAGAATGGGACCAAAAGGAGAGCATCGACTGAATCTATGCTAGCTACAGGGGGTTAACACTTCCTTCAAGAGCTGATGACCTGTTTTCAGAATGGAATCTCAAAATGTGATCGACTAGTCCATCTAAACCTCGGTATGAAGACCCACCTGGTCTCAAGCACGCACTGGCCTTCTCCTTCAAAACCGATGTCCTCTCTCTTGATTCTTCTCCTTCTCTCCCCAGCAACAGCCTCTTGATGGCCCTTGCAATATTCTCTCTCTTAACCCCACCATTCAAGTGCACTCCAACCCTCCAAACATCGCTCACATACCTCGCATTCACTCCTTGATCAGAAAAACGAGGCATGCACAACATGGGCACTCCTTCACTTATGCTTTCCAAAGTCGAGTTCCAACGACTGTGGGTCCAAAATGCTCCCACAGCAGGATGAGCCAACACTTCCATTTGAGGTGCCCATTTCACTGTCTTCCCTCTCCTTTCCAGCGCCTCAAGGAAGTGGCTCGGCGACTCCTGTAGCCACTCCGGATCGCAGACTACCCTCGGCCGGACCACCCACAAAAAGGGCTGCTCAGAGTCGGCTAGGTCTAGTGCGATCTCCGAGATTTTTGACTCGCTCAAGACCACGACGCTCCCGAAGTTCACGTAGATCACGGACTTGAGTGGCTGCTCGTCTAGTCAGGAGATGCAGCTTGTGTCCTCTGCTAACAAGCTGCTCGAAGAAGATGTCATGCAGCATTTGTGGAACGGACCGATCACAAAATCGGGGACCGACAAAACTTCCCAGACCAACATGAGGGCAGGGTGCTCTAGCTCTTCGAAAGTGTTGAAGATGACACCGGGAGAGCTCTTGATTACCTTAATCATGTTATCAAATAATTGCAACACTATCTCAGGTTTCAAATACGGACACAGGGTACCCAAAGCGATAGAAAATCAATTTAGTGCCGATCAATGAGAATTTTGCAATCATGTGGATTTACCCACATTTCGATCACTCATCTCAATCGAATCGACCTATCGTTGATTTCTGATTGATTTTTAATTGTGCCGTAATGACCCTTGCAAATTAGTACGGTCGAGCAGTCGATTCCTAGTCGAATTCTCAAGCCTTTTGCGTTAAAATCCCTTAATAATTTTCCCATATAGTCTAGTTATCTTTTGAGTGATCGGCTCAGAGAATAGCACTATAGACGCATCGACGAAAGGCCCAATTTATTCAATTGAAATCATATTTAAAAAATCAGGATGTCATAGTTTAAGGCGTGGGATGGTCAAACGTCATAATGTATCACTCACTTCCTACAATCCGACCTGAGGGTGTAGATGTTATCGCAAATAAGTAGTAATAGTGCCTTAAGGTAGGAGCCAACTAGCCTTGATATGAGTATCCATATCAAGTTAAGGCACATTATGTGTTGTCTTCTTGTGCGTAACCATTGAAGGATAGTTCACCATGTAAATGCCCATGATCATATTGGCATGTTTACAGAGAATTGCTTGCCGTATGCTGCAAATGCCCAGTTTATACACGTCTTGATTTGAACATCTATTTTGTTTGAGAAGAGTTGTTTTGTGCTTTCCACAAAGGAATGTCCAAACTTGCCCTTTTCTTGATTCAACCCTTGATTTGAAGGCAGCTAGAGACAATTTTTAGTACTAATGGTTCTTTAGATAACCTACTTGTGTTATTTGCATCTAGAGCTATCTGTAAATTAATACAACTCGCTTTGAGAGCAGCCATTGGCAATTCTGGTGGCTCTTTCCCAATTTAAATGAAATTTGGAGGTTTCCTTTTTCTTCTTCTTCTTCTTCTTTTCTTCCTTTTTTCTTTTGCATGGATAACACTATGTTTAGGCTTTGTGGATATAATTGTGTTTAGGCTTAGCCAAACACGGATACATACATGACGCATGTATGTTTAGGCCAGTGTCAGAAACATTATGGATCGTGCTGAGTCCATTGACTTGTTCTATAGATTGAAAAAAATACTTAATAATGTGGTTTGATAATATTCGGTCAAATAGAATGTTTGTGATTGTAGATGCCAGCATACTCTTCGAGAAATTTACATCATAGCTATTTCAGCGGTGCCTCCTTTATCTGCTATAGGATTAACTATAGGGGAAACCCTCTTTCCCTGTTTGGAAATACAATGTTATTTCGGTGCCACTTTATAATTGGCAAGTAAGGTTGGTTGAAGATTCAGACATCTTCATTGTTCCTTTAAGTGCCTCCCTTCAGACGTTCTTATCCTCAATTACCACCTGATGAGTGAATTCACTAGTGTACTTGTTATATTCATGTTTACTATATTTGTGTAGATCTTGCTTTGATGTCTTTTATACTCGCGATGTTCACTCGTGTTTTGCTTGTTACAGACGAGGAGGACCAAGTCATCCTGATGGCTCATCATATCCATGGGAACAAATGGAAATTGATTTCAAAGATGCTACCAGGCAGAACAGGTTATGCAATCAAGAATCACTGGAATGTGAGTTTGAAAAACAAGCAGGCAGAGCAAAGGAGTCCTGAGTTTTCTGCTAGCGACATGACGGCAGCTCAAATTTTGAGTGAAATGAAGGCATTCACTCCAAAGGCATTTCCTTTGGAGATGTGGTGATGAGCGGAAACCAAGAGGAAGGAGGTAGTGGAAATTATCCTGGACGTCAGAACTATGAAGATCAAGCATTTCAAGCCAAAGGAGGTTGTCTTGCTGCTGGGACAAGGGAAAACCCTCCAGCTCTTCGTCCAACGGCAAGCTATAGTGCATTTAGTGTTTATTACCCTCCAAGTGGTGGTCCTGAAAATAATTCTGGCGCATCGACTGTGGTGCCCCTCCAGGGACCTCTAGCACAGGCTCTTGGGTCAGAGTTTGGCATCCAACATTTTCTCGAAGATGCCCATAGGGAGCCTTTGATTCCTCACCAATGTGGCTATGGTTGCTGTTCGGGTCAAAATGGACCACATGGTGGAAGCTCCTTGTTGGGGCCTGAGTTCATTAATTACATTGAGCCTCCCTCCTCGAGCCAAGAGGTGATGTCTATAGCAGCAGAGTTGAACGAGATTGCATGGGCGCAACGTGATCTTCCAAGTGATCCTGGAACAAGTGATCTTCCGGCTGATGTCAGTACTGGGATGCCGAGCATGGAGATGCGGCAGCCGACCCGTCCAAGCAAGAATAAGAATGATCCGTGTGGCAAATTGAAGGGTGTGAAGCAAGTCGTGGAGCCGGATTTTGCGGTGCCAGCTCAAGTTGAATTTTTTGTTAAATGCATCACTTCTTTCTTTCTTTCCTTTTAACATTCTGAACGGGACATCGCCTGACTATGGAGTTGATGACTCCATGTGTTTTGCCCGCCTGAGAATTGACAGCAATAACTTGACGTTCCATTGGATCATTATTGATTATGTTGTATTAAATTCTTTTTTTACCGTCCATCTATTGTCCCTGATTCTTTATTTATGTCTACATAATGTTTAAATTGCAGCATGCAATCTTTTTCACTTCGATTTGTGGGGGCAAATTCGCAACTTTTCAAATTGCAAGTTTTCTTGACTGATGAAGTTCATACTCTATTGTATAGTAACGCTGTTTCATTGGTGACAGCTTGAAAATCTGACGTCCAAAGATCCCACGGCTGATTAGCGTTAAATAAAGAAGAGAAGAAGAAAGAAATCTCATGATGCAATTTTGCTACACTTTTTGAGAATATCCTCTATCTGGTATGTGGAGATAATCTCCTCCTTTCGCCAACTTCAGTACTTAATGCCTCACCATATGCGTGAAATAATCTGTCAGATTGGTCCGACTGTATCGATCTCTATCCTCCACTTCTGCTCCTTTTGCATTTTTGTTTGTTTCAGCTTTTTGTCATGTGATTTAATAGGGAAGAAAATATTGGGTGGGTTTAACCCAACACGTAGGCGGTGGGTTAAACCACTCAACGATCGACGCGTGGCTCCACGTAGACGAGGATGTCAAGCGTTTAAAATTTGCGCGCGCCGCTCGTGGGCCCACCACTCTGACGCTCTCTCTCCTCTGCTCTCCTCTGCGACATGTCCACTCGTCCTCTCTCTCTTCTCTCTTTCTCTCTTTCCCCGTTCTCCCCGTTCTCCGTTCCGTTTTGCGAGAGAACAAAATCGCAGGGCTTCTCTCCGAATGCTCTTCCCCTCCTCTGCTCTCTCTCCTCCGCTGGTTGCCTGCGACGCCGACGCCCTTTCCACCTCCGCCGATGCCGACGCCTCTGCTCTCCTCTGCTGGTTGCCCGCGACGCTGACGCCCTTTCCCCCTCCGCCGGTGCCGACGCCTCTGCTCTCCTCTGCTGGTTGCCCGCGACGCCGACGCCGACGCTCTCTCCTCCGCTGGTTGCCCGCGACGCCGACGCCGACGCCTCTGCTCTCTCTCCTCCGCTGGTTGCCTGTGACGCCGACGCCGACGCCGACGCCCTTTCCACCTCTGCTGACGCGTCTGCTCTCCTCCGCTGGTTGCCCACGATGTCGACGCCCCTCCGTCGGTTGCCTCCGTCGCCCCCAACTCCGATGCGGACGCCGACACCGACGCCTCCGCCCCTCCACCTCCGCCTCCGCCCCGACGCCGTCGCCGACGCCCCTTCGCCTCCCTCTCGCGACCTCTCGCTCCGCTCTCTCCCTCTTTCCTCTCGCGGAGCGCCCTTGCTGGCTAACCCCGACGCCGACGAACCCCGATCGCGTTTTGGCCTCCCTCTCCGCGAACGAAGGTTGCTCTCTCTCTCTTTCCTCCGCGACCGCCCCGCTCCCGAACGTGGACGCTGTCGACGCCGACGCCGTCGCCTCCCACCGTCGCCTTCCCAAGCCCCACCGTAGGCACCCCATTGGCGACTCCGTACGTCCGGAGGTTCGTTTTTCTTTTTCTTTTGGATTCCACTCGGTAGAATTCATGTTAAGGTTTATAGTCGGATAAGGATGGAGCACATTTGCATTAGGATTCCACTCGGTAGAATTCGAGAGGAAGATTCGGAAGGAAGCGTAGACCTTGTTTTTATTCAATAAGCAAATTTGTTGGTTTTCTGGACAAAGAACTTGCTACTAGTGGGTTTACTAGAAAAGAGCAAGATGATATGGACAAGGTATAGTGATTCACGATGATTTGCAAATCGTTAACATTGTGTTGTCCAACTGCTTAATTTGGTGTTAGACCTAGTGGTTGACCATAATTGATTATTCTCGTTCATGCTTGGACCACTTAGGAGTGTGCCTATTTAGTCTTATTCCTTCCATGGATTTTACTCTTTGTCATTCTTGGCTTCGTCAGCTCCTTTTCTCACGATCATCTTCATTCTCTTGCATCTCGAAAGCCAAAATAATATCTGGCCAATTGCCTGCATTGTGGTTCCTGGCTTTGCATGTTTGGTCCTTGATTGGAAGTGGAAGTGGAAGTACTTTGGTAGTATTTTAATTTTTGTTTTCTGTTTTCTTGGAAACGTGTGAATGAAAATGAAAATTCTCTAACGGGATGAAAAATGGGAGTATATGCTTGTATTCCATCAAAGCTGTAAAATAGAATTTTTCTTTTTCCTTCCAAAGATATGTGCTTTTGTTAGAATGAATAAATACTGGATACACCAAAATGTCATTTTCAGCTTTGAACTCTTTTTTTCATTCATAACATGCTTTCCATTGTCGAAGTTGTAAAATAATTTCCAGTGTCTTTCCAAACGTGTTTTTGAAGCTGCCGCATTCTGAAATGTAAATGAAAACAGCATATACAAATTTTCTGGAACCAATTACATGTTGCCCTGGAGAATTTTGTGCAACTAGTTGACACATTAATCGAAAGTTCATCCCTAGCGTGTCATTGATTGAGTATTGTAAGTGTGCATTGTCCATGATGCGATATTAACCTTCTCTTATTGGATTCCTTTGATATAGTTCGTCGAAGAAGAAAAGGACCAGGATATATGTTATGATGATGAAGAAGATAGTGCTGGAAGGGATGAAACAATCATGAGTGATGTTGACTCTTTGCGAGAAGACCCGCGAAGTGCTATTTCGCCTATTTGAGAAGTACATGGCCTCTGATTGAGTTGAAAAAAATATACATACTCTGATCATTTTCTAAATGGTCCAAAGTACAATGGGCGTTTTGAAATTTCACTTTCTTAGCGATGCCTGGACTGCCAACCCTGATGGGAATAAAACTTTACTCCTAGTTTTGTTGATTTTCCGCTTGATATTAGCAGACTTTAATGAGACCTGTTATTGTTGAATGATTGATTGAATTCATGTGCCCTGTCAAACTTCGCTTCTCTCTCCTCGGTAGTTATTGTCAACTACATCATATTGAATGTGCTAGATGAGTCCTAGGTACACTAGGTGACAATGAGAATCTGCTGTTTGAGCATCTACATGTGATCTCATCTCAAGTTCTTGAGAAAGAAAGGAAATTCATAAAGCATTTATGATTGTTCTACATCAATGTGAATATTGCAGAGGCGGATGAATTAAATTAGAAATGCTGAGCATGATCTACATCGAGTTGAAAAAGGCTATTACTTGAAGAGCATGTATGTCATTGTATCATAGTCATTAAACTAATGTCCAAAAAGAGTACGTAATAAGTAAGCACTGGTATAAATAGAAAAATATTTCAAGCTACCCATTAAGTTCACATTAAATATTAAAATTAGATGAAGTACAAAAGAAAATAGAAAGACCTAATCGAACTAGAAGACAGTCCTGTCAATAGCATGATTTAGAACAAGTCTCTTCATGTTCTCACATGAAATTCAAAGCATTCAAAAAGTGTCCTCTTCATATTTTTGGGTTAAAAAAGAAAAAAGAGCACACTCTTTGCCCTTACAGCATATGTCAACATCTCACAGTCATACTTGTATTCTTATCATTGGCCTTATACATCTCAGTGTCCATAACTAACTCTCATTGACTAGGAAAATCGTCTAGATACCCGTTCTGCTTCAAGCATTTTGTTAAGTCATTACCTGTATTTTAGTTTCAGCAATCCAAGTCCTTGGACTTCTGTTATCCATGGAATAATCTACTGTCCAATTGCTGTGAGAACCTGTAATGTATCTATTTCTGTGTGGTAGCCTAGGAATTCAAAGGGATGTTTTATGATTGTCTATTTTCACAAACGCATTCAGTATGGGGACATATCATTGTTACAAAAGATGTGGCGCTTATTTTGGAAGTAATGTGGATTGCAAGGAGATTATGGACATTTTTATTTTTCTTACACACAAGAAAAAATCAATGATGTATTTAAAATATCTTTTCAGTTTACTGAGAACTTCTTAATAATTTCAACATCTATCTATACTAACAATATCAAAATACTCATGTAATTCTTTTCTCATGTGTATATAGAAGAAACCATACTACAACATTTGATAATTTACATATCGAGACTTTCAGCCTCATAGATTTCTTTTATTGCTTACATATATCATCTTTAATCTCCATTGAGCTCTTAAAGAGCTGGGACATTGGTTTGTCTTTTCTCAATCAGTAGGCGTTAATTACTCCTTTTTGAGCTTTACCTTCTATGCTATGCAGATTTATTTCGAGTCTCGGGGGCACAATTTTACATTAAATGCCGCATTCGCTGAAATCGAATTCAGTGACTATGATGGCCTAGTCATGCCAGGAGGACGAGCTTCGGAGTATCTTGCGATGGATCAATCTGTTGTAGACTTCGTCAGCAAATTTTCTCATGCTGGAAAGCCGATTACCACTATTTGTCATAGCCAATTGATTTTGGCTGCTGCAAATATTGTTAAAGGTCGCAAGTGCACAGCATATCCTACTTGTGGGACTGTGCGATTCTTTGCGGGTGCTCACCGGGTTGAACCCGAGAGCCCGTCACACTGTATTACGATGGCAATCTTGTGATTGGGGTTGCATACCCTGGACATCCCGAGTTCATCCAGTCTTTTGTGAAGGCTTTGGGCAGCGGCATTACTTGGGTCGGAAAAACGGATCTTATTTTTATGTGGGGTGTGTGTTGAGAATTTACTGAACATTTGGGCGGTAATGGCGTATATGACTTGTGTTCCTGCTTCTATTTCTTTTCAACTGACTAGTAATCCATCTTTCTCTATTTGCTTGAGCTTTTTGGAGCTAGTTCTCTGCTATGGATCGCTGGATACTTCCGAACCTCTCTATATCGGTATTGGAATGTGCTCCAAGAGTATTGTCTGAAAATGTTTTCAAATAAATTACTCAAATTTTTTTTTCATTTTCCGGTGCATTTTGTTTGGCTGTCAATTAAAGCTTCTAGTTTCTCAAGAGAGTGAGTTATGGACGGCAAAAGTGCAGAGTGATGTCGTTTTGGATTGTAACACATTTTATTGAGCTTATACAGGTTAATTACATAATTGGGATGATTAGTTGAATTTACTTGTGTCCTTGTCTGAA
This sequence comes from Eucalyptus victrix, assembly GCA_016097545.1. Lineage (NCBI taxonomy): Eukaryota > Viridiplantae > Streptophyta > Magnoliopsida > Myrtales > Myrtaceae > Eucalyptus > Eucalyptus victrix. Next base: position 48,184,074 of record CM027841.1, on the reverse strand, counting down.
CTGGTGGTACAGATGAGTCAGCGGTATTTGAGTTATGGAAGTGAAGTATGGTAATTATGATATGTGAAAATATTATTCAAGAGAAATATTTCCTGAAAAGAATTGGTGCTAGCTTGCATTGGATTAGCTCTTTATATTAAAATAGCAGTTGAGCCACTCAGTTAAGAAATGTTCTGATGTTACTTCAGTGGATTGTGCAAATAGATGCATGTCAACATATTAAAAAAGTAACAGTAATATAAAAGTCCTATTTTGACAAAAAATATAGGATACATAGGTATTTGCCCTAGTTTGTCGATGCCTCTGAATAATTACAAAGCATGAGCAACTGATGCATGTAACAGACACTACACCGGCTATGGGTCCAACGATAGGTGATGTAGAACAACTAGTCTAGATGCAGATTAGTTTCAGAGCACAATTACAATGACCAGCAACCCCATGAAGAGTAAATTTCTTTAGGCTTGACAGATAGTAATTCATAGAACCAAACCATTTAAAAATCAAAAACTTGCTAAATTACACAAATGTGATCTCTTAACTACCAAAAGGAAGAATTGCCAACACATGTAGACCTTAACCTCTTCTGTTCAAGGTTTTGTGTGTTTAAACCAAAAAATATAAATATAAAAAATGTTCTTTTAGATTTAAGGTCTTTCCTATTGAAGAAAAGTCAAATTATGCGACCGATCGCCTTAAAGGGAAAAAAGAAGAAGCAGAAAGACACTCCAACAGACACTAAAATCGAATGCAATACAACATATTTACCTGTCTGATGATCCAGAAGTAGAGGCAATAGCAGCGCCTTTTCCATGTAGACCAACATTGTTTCTGAAGAAGATGAATGAACATGAGCAACATTATGTTGAATGTTCTACTGAAAAATCTTTACAAACAAATTTAAATAAAATCCACAAAGAAAACTACAAAATTAAAAGAGTTGCAACACATTAAAAAAAAAAAAAAAACCTGGAAATCAGTAATACCACATACAGTGGCCAAAAATCTGAATGTTTTCTTTTTTGATGAGCAATTTAAAAAGCATAATTTGTGTGAGATATCTCAGTGAAGGTATGGAGGTAACTTGATTCTCTTGACCAAGGGATGGTCGTTTGAAAGAGAAGAAGGGTACTAACCATCCTTGAAGTCGTAATGATGGACCAACAGATAAAGTATTTGAGACTTTTCCATTGGTGGAATTTTAGAACCTTCTGGACCTGCAAAAGAGAAAGGAGTTTATATCCTTGGGATGAACGACATCCTTTAAAAGTACACCAAGAGAAGAGCCGCCATCTGCATACTCCACCTCGTAGTCACATTGCTCTGGGTGGTCAAATCTGTAGTCGCCTGAATGCAGGGACGCGCAAATTGGGTCCCTGCAGATTACTTGGTCCTTGTTGGGTCGATAAAGCAGATGTGGCGTCTGCAATAAGAAAATGACGAGAAGTTATTAGCACTTATCACCCTGCATAACATCATGAGACCATTTGAAACAAACACCTGAGCAAAGTTTTAGGATATCAACAAAAATTCATAGATTTGCGAAACAAATCATATGACATCTGAAAACTAATAAAATCTACCTGGGTGCATCGTACACAAGGAGCATCACATTGGAGCGATGTGAGGTCACTACCAATGTCAGGATCAAGAAAGTAAGGCTTTGGTGGCTGCCCAATGAAGACAGTTGTGATATATGACCTGAAATAGGCAGTTCACTTGATCATCAGTCTTAGCAAATACACAAGCTTTTATAATATTCAGATCTGATTATCGCACGAAGAGAGGAGCATTATGCTTCAAAAGATTGAACAATCAATTAGCGAAGTGTGACAGAAAAAGGGACACAAAATGAATGACAAGCAAAGTGAGAATGAAGTTAACAATTGAGAAACACCCAGTGATCAAGAAAGAGAAGAAAAGCACTGCATCGTTATGACATATAGAATAAAAATGTATGGAAACTGATAAAACACAACTTCCCCTCAAGAAAGAGACGCTTTAATGTGATGAAAACCATATAGAATCTTCCAAGCAATTTTCCCTTGGCGTGAAAGATTTAATCTGATGATCAACATACTGAAACTTCAGGAATTCCTAAGTGGGGTGATAATAGTATCTATGGTCACCACTTAGGGAGACATAAGTCACTATGATATTGGATTGGATGAATCTTTAGGTCATCAAACAGCAATCCAACGTAGTAACAAGCCAAACTGTAAGAACTTTTTGAACTTTTGGAGGAAAAAAGACCGTTTCATATCACCAAAGACAGTTAAATGTGAGAGATGACCCATACTTTCTAAACGTGAACGGCACAACAGAGATGACCTTTTCATATCCCTCCCTCCCTCCCTCCCTCCCTCCCTCTCAAGAAGGGTACCCAGTTGGGAAAACATTGCCATGGAGTGGAAAGACAACGGATGACCCGACCCGATTGAGAACCAGTGACGACGATGCTGACCCAAATGTCAAAGGCGCCTTTTGCCTATGCTCAGATCACCTCTGAAAGAAGAAGAAGAGGAGTAGGAGGACGACGATACACACCAGCTCGACACAATTATCAGCAACGCGACCAAACCCGCTTTCTCTTTCCCCATTCTTCCCGCCTCTCTCTCCCTTTGTCTGTATTACAACTGACGAATAAGCAAGAACGAAATGTTCTTGGAGAAACTCAAACCCGTCCCTATTCTTGTCCAATTATTTAGACACAGCAGCAGAAAGACCAGGTCGAGGGCAATTATAGGGCCGGTTTCTTGCATGATGGAGCAAATGATTGGCGAGGATTTATGCTGATGTCTGTAGTAATTGAGGAACCATTTTCTCCAGGAAATCCAGGCTCCTACCTTAACTCGATAATCAATGGTAAACAGCTTTCGTTAGTTGTCAAACTTGGACTCGCAAATGAACAATCAGCCACCAAGCGACATGCCTCTACAACTTTATAAACTCCCAGCACTGAGTTGCATTTTCTGTTCACTGACCAATATCATAACAATGCACATAAAGTCTCCAAATCGCACTTTCACAATGCATAATTGACCAAAAATTCTATACTGTTCTGATCAAAATTATTGGTCAATGTAGCTTTACTGGTCCTGTTGAGCCAATGATTTCATTTTGTGATAAGCACTTAGCAAATAGGGAAAAACAATAGTCAATTGCATTTATCACTTTGTTTCACTGGATAGACAAAATTGAATGCAAAGTGACAGCACGAGTTCACAGCAAGCGCCCGTTCAGAAATAGAAAAGACAAAACATCCGCACCATTTGAACATATAGCGATTAACTAGTCCAACATTCTCGAAAAAAACCAAAAACTCTCCCATTCAAATATTTAGAAGTGTCTATAACCGCAGTCTTCGACTTGAATGTATTGACAAAATGGAAAGGAACTCATCAGCGCAAAGATCCATATATAAACATCAAACGCGAGACGTTACTTTGTAGCGCATCAAACGAACAATGATTAGATAATAAGTAAAATACAACTATCAAAAGCAGCATGAGACCAATAATGCACTCCAAGTGTAAACAGATCAGTCTATAGACACAAACTATCACATCTCATGGTAAGAATACATGTCGAAGAGATAAAATGCAGATCTCGGATTCGCAATCCACTCTATGAGGTTAACCTTTGTGCCGAAAGGACCGACAGGATAGTTGGCCGCGTTCTTCGGCAGGTCGTCGATGTCCCTCGCCGAAGCGGAAGCGGAGGGGCGTCGGCGTCAGGGGCGACGGCGGAGGCGGAGGCGGCGTCGTCGGCGTCGGAGGCAACCGCTTTGAGGAGCGTCGGAGTCGAGGGCATTGGAGTCGCGAGAGGGCGTCGGGGGCGGAGGCGGCGTCGTCGGCGTCGGAGGCAACCGCTTTGAGGAGCGTCGGAGTCGCGAGAGGGCGTCGGGGGCGGAGGCGGAGGCGGCGTCGTCGGCGTCGAGGCAACCGCCTTAAGGAGCGTCGGAGTCGCAAGAGGGCGTCGGAGGCGGAGGCGCGGCGGACGCGGAGGCGGCGTTGGAGGCGTCGGAGGCAACCACCTTGAGGAGCGTCGGAGTCTCGAGAGGGCGTCGGGGGCGGAGGCGGCGTCGTCGACGTCGGAGTCGGGAGCGACGGAGGCAACCGGCTTGAGGGGCGTCGGAGTCGAGAATGGAGAGAGAGAGCTCATCGGCGAGAATGGAGAGAGAGAGCAAAGGAGGGGAAGAGAAGCAGCTGTGCGCGAGAATGGAGAGAGAGAGCAGAGGAGGGGGAAGAGAAGCAGCTGTGCGACTTTTTTGTTCTCCTCCGCAACGGAACGGAACGGAGAAGGGAGAGAGAGAGAGAGGAGAGAGAGGACGATTCGACAGGGGGCTCAGGCGTTGCAGAGGAGAGCAGAGCAGGGAGCGTCAGAATGGTGGGCCCCACACGCAGCCGTGCGAATTTTGAACGCCTGACGCCCTCGCCTACGTGGCGCCACGTGTCGATCGCTGAGTGGTTTAACCCACTGCCTACGTGTTGGGTTAAACCCACCCAATATTTTCTCTTAATAGGGGGCTATAAATAGAGTACAAGCAAATCCAAATCAAAACGTAGTTAAGAACAAGGACAACAGTTCATCAATCGTCAGGCAATGCGGGATGTGAGATGGTGCACGATGTAATGCCGATCTTTTCCTTATTATATGACCATTTGATTAGTTCTAGGGAAGCATGGATGCAATTCATGAATATGAAGACCGTGCTTCTTATACACATTTTCCAGACCTTTTCGTACATTCAGGAACTTGTTTGGTTGCCAGTCAGGGACTGATGAACCAGTCCCATGAGCCCTAAGGCAAAGGAAAAGTCAGCAAACCATGCCAGTGGGAACTTAAATTGCTTGATTAATAAGCATCCGGCTCAGGTTTTGGATGCCGGTAACTGGGAAGTACTTGTGAAACAGAATAATTCATTTCTGGGGACTGAATGTGCACATATGTCGAAAACAAAACCAAAAGCTTAAACCAGAGTAGTGAGAACCACTAGAGCTGATAAACAAGTCGGCATGTCCATCGTGGAAATTCAGGCGGCATTATCCAACCCGTGCTCGTGCCTAGACAAGAACAAGAATGTCTTCAAAGAAAAGGGCATCAACTAAGATCGCAGCTGTGGTTTATGATGATGATTCGTTAGTTTGAACGATAAGATATGATTGGCCAGTGCATCTAGGGATTGGAACGACGACCCTCCTTGCATCAGACAACTATTTGCCTTCTCCTTGAATTGTGCTGCCCTCTCTCTTACCTCTTCTCCTTCTTTCTCCACCGACAGCTTCCGAATAGCCTCTGCAATCTTCCTTCTCTCCAGCCCGTTGTTCAAGTGAACTCCCACTCTCCAAACATCACTCACAAATCTTGCATTGGCATTTTGGTCCGCAAAACAGGGCATGCATATCATCGGAACCCCTTCGGAAATGCTCTCAAGAATGGAGTTCCATCCATTGTGAGTCCAAAACGCTCCGACAGCCCGATGAGCCAGCACTTCATGTTGAGGCGCCCATTTCACAATCTTCCCCTCTCCTGTAATGCCCCCAGAAAGCAACCGGGCAAATTCTCTGAGAGTTCCGAGCCGCTCACTGACCCGGGTCGAACCACCCACAAGAATGGCTGCTGGCTATCGGCTAAACCTAAAGCTATTTCGGAAAATTCCGACTCGTTCACGGAGGCGATGCTCCCAAAGCTCACATAGACCACTGAGTTAGGGGCTTGGTTGTCCAGCCAGGAAATGCAACTCCGGTCTTCCGCCAAGAGACTTCCCGATGAAGATGGACCGCATTTGTGTAATGGGCCAATTGGGAAAACTGCGATTGGATCTTCTTGGCGGAGTAAAGAAAGAGCGGGCTGCTCGAGATCTTCAAATGTGTTCAGGATGAGTCCTGAAGAGTCCCTGATTCCCTCAATCATGTCGTTTAGAATCCGGTCGAGCTGTTCAGGCTCCCGGGTTTTGATGCGTGGAAGGTCCTTCACTCGTAAGGGCGGAAACTCCGGCACGGGATCTTCGAGCCGAGATTCTGATATGCAGAGAGCGAGAAAGAAACTGTCATTGTCAGTTCAGTGGCATAGTGCTGCTAATGAGAGAACGCGATTTTCATAACTCGCACACTACAATCAGCCAGAGAGCTACTCTGTTAAGAAACGGGGTACTCTGATGCATCTTTATCACTTAACCTTTGTGCGTTGCGAACCAGACGCTAAAGCTAACGCACGGAGTCACGCTACCATCCAGATATGGCATCTACCCAATGCCCAGAATGTGTCAGGAAATAGAAGCTCAAAGCATCAATCCTAGAGATGAGAAAAATGTCATACCTTCTATTGGGAGGTACCCTCTTTCCCTGAACAACCGCAATCCGGCGATAACACGGAGCGCTGTCGCGCCAACGGTCCGCAACACCATCCTCCGCACTCCTGCCGTCTCTGCCACGTCCCGGGCGAAACCGAACAGCGCGTCTGCTATCAAGCACGTGACTGGCGCATCCCGGGACTACATTTCTTCTCTCAAGCGTTCCTCGAAGGGAGCAGCGCACCTGGCATCGAGGAGCGTGATCAAGCGGAGGATGTCCGACGTCGAGGCCTCCGATTGGCCGAGGCCATCGCCGATGGAGCGAAAGGCGAACTGGGGGTGCGAGGATGGATCAGGAGAGTTCAGGTCAGTGTGCAGGATGGTGATAGAGAAGCCTCGGTCATGGAGGATCTGAGCCAGTTGGAGCATTGGGTTGATGTGGCCCTGAAGTGGCAAAGGGAAGAGGACGAGACGGCGGTTGTTTCTTTGGTTCATTTCGGATTGAGCTTGTGTTGGGTCACACAGTCACAGACTGAATAGTTGAAATCTTGTAGCTTTTGATTTAATTCGATTCAAGGTTGGTGATGCAAAGAAGCAGGGATTGATACGGACGCTGGGCTTTTAGCAGGTTCGTGAACTCTTGACTGCAACAGTGTGCTTTGGCGCGAGGGAGTTCGAATATTCTATCGGAATATGCTTAGCTAACCGTACCGTTAGCTTGGAAAATGGACGGTCAATCCACAGCCACACATCTTGGATGAGAGAGAGAAGACTCGTGTCTTGCTTGGAAACTTCCAAATGCTTGTGTTTGAGAAGAGAAATCGTGGCATCTTGAAATTTTGCCCCTATTTCGAAATATATAAAATAATTATTTTGTCGATATGCTTACAATTACTTTATTCTAAACTGATCACTCACGAGTTAACTAATTTATTGGGTGAAGCCGTAAATAATTAAAACACGAAAGACTGGAAAATTTGATAAAAAATCGACCGCTCAACTCTTAAGATCGACAATGATCAATACTACATTGTTATAAGTGAATTAGCGAACGGATATAATTCAATAGAAGTATGTAGTCGATTTGCTGGTGATTCCGCATAATTATGATATTCGCGTCAAACAACGTTAAACTGATCTTCTATTAATCTCATATTCAGAGTACATAATTAAACCCTTACGATTACATGATAATTGAGGGTCGTCCGCGATTCGAAGATGTGCAAATGTGGATCGAAAGTTATCGACTACGGATCAATCACGTAAAAACCCCTAAAAGTCACATGATAGATTAGGTTATATTAAAATCACATTTGATCGATTTTTATCACGAAATTTAATTCAATTTCAGGTATTGAATTTGAGGGTTTTGAAATTTAACTTTTGGATGTCACTTTATCGTCTGTTGAATTATCGGCATATTCGAAATTTTCAAAAAATGAATTATTGGACGAAAATTTGTAGATCAAGAAAAGGAAATTTGGATCTCGTTGCAAAATGGTGAATTATGGGCCAAGAATTTTATTAAAAAGAAAAAAAATTAGAAGATGTTTTGGAGACAAAATACTTGGCATAGGGGAAATTGAGGAAGAGTTGGCGCGAGATTGATGGGATTTTGGATAAAAATCCTTCTTTCCCTTTTCTTTTTCCCCTTCTCTTATTTTTTTTTCTCTCTCCCTCTTCCTCTCCCTCTCATGCGTCCCCTCCCCCCCCCTTCCGATTCCTCCTCCATTTTCCTTTCCTCTCCATTTCTTCCCTTCTCCCCCAACTTCTTCTTCTTCCTTTCTCTTGCTTGCCGCCACTTCACCACCACCACACCACCGCCCATTTCCTCTCATCCCATCATCACCCTCTCACGCCAGCACCCTCATCATCCCACCGCTACCCTCATCATCTTCTTCTTCATTTTTATTTTTTTTTTCCCTTTCGTGGCTGCCACCTTCATCCCCATCCACCACCGCTACTTCCGTCACCAAGACCTCGGCACCGTTGGGCCGTCCATTTGGCCGCCGCACGTCCACTTGAGCCACCACCGCCGTCCTCGTCACCTCAAGCCATCCCTCACCACTGAGCACCCCATCTCCAAGGAGGCCGTGAACTTCAAGTGCCAAGCCGCCGCCTTCCCCATGTCATTTGTGCCGCCGTTGGTGCCGTGAAACTCGAGTTCTCGACGTCGTCGTGCCGTTGTTGCCGCGAGCTTGCCATCACCGGAAATCCGTGAGTTAACCTCCTAATCATGGATTAGGGCGTTAATTATGTTTAGGGCTAGATTAGTTTAATATTAATAACGGTTAGTATTAGTTAATTTTAGTTTAGCCTTAATTGCCATTAAGGATGGTTTAGATTAAATTTAGGTGCGATTAGTTTAAGTAATTACGATTAGATTAATTAATCCTTATTTATTTAATTAATTGTAATTATTTTAGTTAACGTCAATTTATTTTTAATTAATTATAGTTAGGCTAATTAATTAGTTTTAGTTTAATTATCTGTATTTACCATAATTAATCATAATTAGCATAATTAATCACGATTAACTTAATAAATCGTGATTAGCTTAATTAATGACGGATTAGTCGTTTAGTAGAATTTTATGCCCTTTTTCCGGATGAGATTGTGCTTAATTCCAATTGTTTGCATGTGTAATGCCATGTTATTGATTGCTTTATGATAAGTTTCTTTTATTATTCCAAAAGAAGGTTTTATAGGTAATTAAATGACAAAGTTTGAGATGTCAGGTTTGGACGCCAAATTTTACGTGCTAAATAAAACAATGGGGTTTTAAAATAAAAGTGTGCAAAGTTTGATGAGTTAATTTTAAATACACGACCACGTATGAATATTTTATTGGGATTTTTAAATGTGGAAAATTGCCAAAGTGATTATTTGAAAACGAAATATTTTGTTCTTGGTTAATTAATGGCAACAAGAATTGGCTGATTGATGGTGTGCTTGAGTGGTTATTTAACTGAACCCGTTATCCAATGGAGTTTAGGGGCAATGCCCGATTTTTATCGAATGCCCGGTGGGGGTTTGGATGTCAAGTTGCGATTGAGGCTGGACCGATACTAATTTATGAAATGTCATCTAGGCGGGGGATTTAGACAATGCCATGTCCGATGGGGCAGGACGATGCCTAGTCATGCCGGAAGACCGCCGACTTTTGTGTTAGCTATGGCCCAATAGGGAACACGTATGTTTGACGATGCTCTTGGCTATTATGGATTGTGTTATGATTATTATTTATGTGTGTTGCACTAATATTGCCATGTGAGATGTGCTAATATGTAGAGGTGTGCTAGGACGAGGTAAGTTTTGTATGTGGTGCGTGTTTAGGTTGTCCTTGAGGCAAATTAGCTTCCTAATTGAGATTTAGGAAGTTGAATCACTGAGATTTTTCTCACCCCGTTGTTGTTAAATATTTTTAAGACCATAGCATCGAGAATTGCTAAGTACAATTATGGTGGGCATGAGATGTGACACTTTTTGGCTGGCCTTCCCATTACTGAATTTAAGTTAATCCTGACCTTTCTGACCCTTTTTACTCATAAGTCCTACCTTTTTACTCATGGGTTGTGTAGGAGTTACCTTTTGTTGTAAGCCTGTACATGTTAAACTCCTAAGGTTAGCAAGTTGATAAATAAATCTTCACTTTTGGAAATCGTCTATTGTCTTTTACTATTCATTCGTGTTGGTTATTTGAGTTGTTTCTGCGTGCATTTAATTGAAAGATAAAAAGAATGGATCGACGACGCGTCTTGAAACGTCGCAATTTAATTGACCGCCAAGGGATGTTCACGCACTTGGGGTTCGGGGGGTGCAACAAAAACATTCTTTGATCGTCACACCGTGAGACGGTGGTGCTAGCACCACTCTTATTCGTGCCTTAAGGTTCGTCAAGATTCGGGCATGGCCTCCGCATGCATGCAAGAAAGACGAGTCCTAATTGCCTTCTTTCTTTGTTTTTTAGGGGGCCATAAGTATTCAATGCATTAAAAAATGGTCAAAATAGGTTGAGAGTGCAATATGCACAGCAAAATTATACATTATGGCGAAAGACGAGGATACGAAGTGATTTTTGATCGTGCATGGAGCATCTTTCCAAGAATGGGACCAAAAGGAGAGCATCGACTGAATCTATGCTAGCTACAGGGGGTTAACACTTCCTTCAAGAACTGACGACCTGTTTTCAGAATGGAATCTCAAAATGTGATTGACTAGTCCATCTAAACCTCGGTATGAAGACCCACCTGGTCTCAAGCACGCACTGGCCTTCTCCTTCAAAACCGATGCCCTCTCTCTTAATTCTTCTCCTTCTCTCCCCAGCACCAGCCTCGTGACGGCCCTTGCAATATTCTCTCTCTTAAGCCCACCATTCAAGTGCACTCCAGCCCTCCGAACATCGCTCACATGCCTCGCATTCACTCCTTGATCAGAAAAACGAGGCGTGCACAACATTGGCACTCCTTCACTTGTGCTTTCCGAAGTCGAGTTCCAACCGCTGTGGGTCCAAAATACTCCCACAGCAGGATGACCCAACACTTCCATTTGAGGTGCTCATTTCACTGTCTTCCCTCTCCTTTCCAGCGCCTCAAGGAAGTGGCTTGGCGACTTCTGTATCCACTCGGGATCGCAGACCAACCTCGGCCGGACCACCCACAAAAAGGGCTGCTCAGAGTCGGCTAGGCCTAGTGCGATCTCCAGGATTTCTGACTCGCTCAAGACCACGACGCTCCCGAAGCTCACGTAGATCACGGACTTGAGCAGCTGCTCGTCTAGCCAGGAGATGCAGCTTCTGTCCTCTGCTAACAAGCTGCTCGAAGAAGATGTCATGCAGCATTTGTGGAATGGACCGATCACAAAATCCGGGACCGACAAAACTTCCCAGACCGACGTGAGGGCAGGGTGCTCTAGCTCTTCGAACGTGTTGAAGATGACACCGGCAGAGCTCTTGATTACCCTAATGATGCTATCAAATAATTGCTAAGCCATCTCAGGTTTCTGCAACTTGATCCCGGGGATGTCTCGAACTAGTAAGGGTGGAAACTCCGTCACTGCCTCTTCAGATTGTGAACCTGATGCATGTGCAAGAAACTATAGTTTATGAGTTGAAGGATGCAAACAATAGACAAATCTTGACATTCAGAGCCGCCCAGGTGATTTTATACAGAAAATTACTGGCATTCACATATATTGCACGGATTTGTTTCTTAAGCAATTTACTAAACTGTTGCATTAGGTATAAGACGCATTAAGCATTTAGGCCAAAAGAACAAAGACAGCATCAACATTAAGTACCTCATGTCTCAACGGGTCAATTAATAGTTATTGCGAAACTTAAAATAGTGATCTATTGTGGAATATAGCTCATTTTTATACTCATGAACATCAACTCACTTGTGTTATGGTTATGCGATGAACAATGCGAAAATGATTTGCTAAGATGATAGCTAATCAATACGGTTTAACACATCGTTTGATAAATTGGGTTACGGAAGTCGGTCTTAGTACTCTAAAATTTATGACAACATGATTAAAGAATTCGTATTTGACCCCTCAAATCCTTTTGCAAAAGCCGTTCATTTCAGAACTAAGGCAATGAAGAGAAAACTGTATTTTTCTGTTCATTCATCACAAAGCACGCATGATCAGATCTTTTGAACCGAGAAAGAGAAGCATATACTAACTCACACCATCTAACACCAAAAAAGCTTACCGTCTATTGTAAAATATCCTTTTTCCTTGAGAATTGGGAGTATAGTATAAACATAAAACGAAGTTGCGCCGCCGACCGGCAACATGAAAGCGCGGACCCTCAACCTCTCAGCTACATCACACGCAAAACTGAACAGCGAATCTGATATCAAGCATGCGACAGGCACCGAATCACCGCCCAGCGATGACATCATTTCCTGCAGGCGTTCCTCGAAGGGGCTTGCGCACCGGGTTTTGAGGAGCAAGAGGAGGCCAGGGATGTCCAATGGGGGGGGGGGGCCTCCGATCGGTCGAAGCTGTCACCGATGGATCGGAAGGTGAAGTGAGGGTGGGAGGACGGATCTGGCGCATTGAAGTTGGTGTGGAGGATGGTGATGGAGAAGCCTCGGGCGTAGAGGATCCGACCCAGTTGGAGCATCGGGTTTATGTGGCCTTGGAATGGTAAAGGGAAAAGGATCAGACGGTGGTTGTTTATTTGGTTCATTGTGGACTGCGTTTCTTGGGTAGCTCGTCCGTGAATGGAGGGAGGTTTCCTTGAGATGTATAGAGAAGCTTTAATATCGTCGCTTCGTATGGTCTTTCCAAGTTGGGTTTATAAAACACGTCTAGTCGTTCATGCTAGTTATAATATAGGGCTCAAAAGTCGGATCCGTCGTAGAGAATCGTGTAATATATACTAGGTTTAGGTGAACATCACATGCGTCGAGAGAAGTCAAGGACATATTTTAGGCACTCTAGGTCCAGCGAAGTCGGGTTCGAGGCAATTTAGCTCTTATACAAGATATGGTCACATACGTAAGCGATGACATTTCCTAGTATCATTTAGCAAATGGCGTTTGATGATCATCAACTAAATGACAGTTGTAAATGTGGTAAAATCCATGTCAAAATGGATAAGGGTAAATGACACAAATGGTCTTGAACTTTGGTTCAATGTGCAATGTAGTTCCTAAACTTTAAATTGTTCAATGTAATCCATGAACTCTAATCCAATGTGCAATGTTGGTCCACGAACTTTCAATTTATTCGATATAGTCTTTGGACTTCTGGTACTCAAGAGATAAAAATATAATTCGAGTGATTATTCCTAGTGGCATTTTTGTGAATTCCATCCGGTCTCCCTCAACCATAAATCCCTATAATCCAAGTGTAAATTATTCTAATTTGGATGCAAAATGTTGTGACATGCAAAAACAAAAGAATTTCTCAATTAATAGTTAAGATTTATCATCTAATGATTCAACTACTTATGAAGAACGGTTTCTCAAGAGATTGTAGAATCAATCCTATATTAAGTGTACAAATTGTTATCAGGGTCCCGCTTTTGTAGTCGCATGATTTGTTACAAAACCCTGAACGATTTTTCACTAGTGCTTAGAACCAAATTTAGAACTTCTAGCCTATAAACTTGTAAATGATGGATGGAGAATTCAAGTATTGTTTTTGATTTTTTTTTTTTTCCATTTGTAAGTTATAGGGTCGAGTTGATATAATTGTAGATTCTAACACTTTAGCGCATTGAAGAAGAAAAATGGTTTTTTCTTTTTTTTTTTCCGTAAAAAATGTGTCGAATTTAAGCATGTGAATAACACGAGAGCCATTGTCTGTTGCACAAGTGAAGCAACAAATACCGACTTGAAGCACTCAAATTAAATGCTTTGGTATCAGCACGCGGAATTATAAATGAAAAGAAAGGACGTTTTCGTTTGTTCTTTCTTTTCGGCATGTAATGCAGTTACACTCCCTGCACAAAGCCTGGCCATGTGAACGTAAAAAAAAAAAAACGTGCATAAACAAAGAAGAGAATGACTTGTTTTGCCTCAGCCGCGCAAAGCAATTAACGAAAGGACTCTTTGCACACTTGAAGTACATACATTTAATGCATTTGTTCCTAGTTACTTAATGGATTGTAACGGTTAGATTTTGAGATTGAGCTAACGAGAATCGTCACGTGTTCTCCGTCCAGTTTCGGTTGAAAAGTCGAATAGTTGGATATCTTAAAGCTTTGGCTCAGCTGTATGTGTGCATTTTGCAGTATGTCTCTTTCAATTTTTCTCCTGATTCTAGTCTACAGGTAGTCCTAGAAGGCACGTCAGAGCTTTCCTCAGTGGACATTGAAATCTGATACCTTGGTAAACTTTTGGAAGGACCAGCATGCTGTTTGACCATTTATAACATGTATTTTAACTGCGACTGTGATGGATTGCATATAGATCTGGTGAAAATAAGCAGCCATTTTTGCGATCCTCTTCTTTTTATAGACTAATTTTGAATGCCATTTCATGATCCTCATCTAATAAGGTATGTTGCAGGAGAATGAAGTTCATAAGCTCCCAAACTTGAAGGACGACTATTTTGTGATAGTCTCTTGGTTTTTCGTCTTTGTTACGACTGGAGCTTACGCTAATGTATCTTTTCATTTTCCTTGAAGAGTTCTGGTTTCATGGGAGTTGCTTCCAATGTGTCTATCTTTCCATTTTCTCGAAGAGTGCAGGTTTTACTGGAGTTGCTTCCAGTGCGTGTCGCATTCTTCGAAGAACTTTTTGAAGCTTACTGTACCGGCTCTAGCTTTCCAACATGCTAGGCTAGGTGGAGTATATTTTTTCTTACATCTTCGTTTCCCTTCCTATGCGGAAGCAAAGAAATTATATTGTCCTCTTCATATGTTTAGGACCTTAATGCCATCCTGTTGCTCCCTCAATTTGTAAGTCCACTCTCATGGGTTTCCTCTATCACTACAAATGGTATATAAAAGAATCAATTTCATGGATTTATGTCGCAGCTAACTCATAGTAAAACTCTAACAAACTTAACTTCAAGTAAAATCAGAGGATTCTTATGGGTTAGCAACTCATTAGCACCAAACTAAGCAAGTGGACGATTCAATCTAAAACTCTAGCTTGAGAAGTTAAGCATAACTCATCTCTATTTGCTCTTGCCAAAGTCCTCTAATATTCTTTAATCTCAATCTTAAAACTAATAATCCCCTTGAAGCCCTAGTGAACTGATCAATTCGTCTTAGTGTCCCTTAGTTACCAAAAACCCCACCCACTAAGTATATAAGAATCGCATGGTCATGTGAGATATATCAATGGCACGGCATTGTTGTGTTTAGCGGACAAATATTTTGTAGACCTATGCTTCATATATGGAAGAGAAACGTTGATAATGTTTTTGATTAGTAATTATCTCAGTAGTGTGCATGTCATAAATATCTTAGCATATTGGCTGTTGAAATGAAGTTATTAGAGCCTATTGATGCTGTATCTCCTCTCTTTATGAAATATGAAGAAGCCTCCCTTGTCCTCTGATATATATCAATGGCATGGCATTGTTGTGTTTAGCAGACAAATATTTTGTAGACCTATTCTTCATATATGGAAGAGAAACGTTGATAATGGTTTTGATTAGTAATTATCACAGTAGTGTGCATGTCATAAATATCTTAGCATATTGGCTGTTGAAATGAAGTTATTAGAGCCTATTGATGTTGTAGCTCCTCTCTTTATGAAATATGAAGAAGCCTCCCTTATCGTGCCAAATTTTATACAAGTAATGTTCTCATTATAGGTACCAAATTGATGCATGTTTCAAAGCAATGAGCAAACTAGTTCTATCATTTGGAAAACTTTCTTTTCAGGTAAAGATAGGAAATTTAGGTGCTTGTATTGCAATTGTCATATCATAGGATGTAACAAGATAAAGAATACATATCATCGAGAATATATGCCAACTCAAGATGCCAAGCGATTACCGGTAAACAAATTAAAAAGCATGATGAGTCACCGTAACTACTTTGGCAATGACCTATCTGATCTTGACTTTTGGATTTACCATACATTACTCTAAGATCACGAGACGGTAAAGGAAAAGCAAGGGAGGCTGGTTGGAAGAATTTCGCTATACATAGTTTCAGTAAAGACCCCATAGGACTCATGAGTGGCTTGTTCATAAGGATGATTGTAGAATGTAAACCGAAGAAACAAAAAGGGTATATTCATGAAAAGCATCTACATGTTGGCTGATGTAATGCATTCCAAGCTCTAGACGCTTTCTCTAAACATCTTCCGTGCCTTACGAACGGGCATGATTTTGTTTTTAGTCAATGGAGTGCATTAGCCGAGGAAATCAAAGATCGAGAATGGGAGCGTCCACTCTAAAAAGAAATGTTCATGTTCTCATCTTTGAAGGCACGATTTTGGTTTCAGCCAGTGGGGGGCATTGGACATAAAATTTCAATGACATGCTTTATAATGCAGCATATTCTTTTTTCTACGATTCATTTATATTTCTGTGGTCTCATATGGAAATTAGCTCATGACTCGAGATTCGAAGTTCCTGAAAAATTGCCAATCCACAAGTTTCTAGCAATAAATCTCATAATTTCTATTTTCATCTTAAACATCTTCGTATTGGAGGCTCATCATTCTCTATATTTAAACAGTACATTGGCTCAAATGTTCTATATAGGCCTTCCTATAATGCTTTTACTTCTTCAACAACTTATATTTGTTAGTCGAAAGTTCGGCATATATCAAGCCGCAGATTTAGGCCATTTGATGAGGTCACATTGTCTATTGTGCTTATAAAGGAAAGTGGGTTTGAGTGTATTTGTGTTAATTGTGCTGTTCTGCCTCTGATTCTGCTTGCTTTTGACTACGATGAGCCGTTTAATGACCTGAGTATTTAGGAGGGTCAGGGGGACATTGGACCCTCAGCCCATGCATTGGTTTACCGAAATCATGTCCCCTATCCCACTTCATTAAAAAATGTGACAAACTAGTAAGATTGGTTTCCTTATTTGGAATAGCTAGTACTAAACTCTAGTAACTTGACTTTTATATTTGGATGAGGCATCAAGATGGTTTTGTGGTTATTGTCACGCCCTGATCCTCAGGCACGCGCACATCCCTTAACTTTTGGTCGATTTTAAATTGCGATATCCCAGGACTATGTATCGCCGACCCTTTCATTTATATATGCACATGCGGAAGCGGTTATAAAAATCCCCAGACAATAAAGCAATGGGATATACAAGTAGGACTAGAAACCTGAACCTGAAAACCACACCCTTATGATCATATACAAGCCATACTAAAACAACTGGTTTCTACTCAAATTGATTCTATAACAATCATCATCAGGATCCTACTCCGGATCATCCTTGGGGTTCTCCTCCTGATACTCCTCTTCGGGTTCCTCATCAGGGTTTTCCTCATCAAGTTCCTTGCTCCTTAAGCTCCTCATTCAGGCCCTGAAATGGTTATTCAATAACCATTGAGACAACGTCTCAGCAAGTTCTACCCTCTAAGACCCGATTAGTAAACTAATACACCTTAGGGCTGCCTATACACAACATGAGTCAGAGGACTTACCTTAGCCTCAGATTCCACCTGCATATTAGCACAAATCAAATAGGCACCCAAGCAATAACATCACAGATCGAAGCATCGATCTAATCGACTTAATCGATTTCACGCCAACAAGACCACTCACGGTCATTTCCATTCATTCAATCAATTCGCAACGTCGAATCAAGGCAGTGAATCACATCAAGTCACACTCAGATCAAATCATCGATAAATCAACCTAGTTGATTACAAGTCAGTTAGACCATTTTTAGGTCATTCATCCAATGCTCAGCAATTCCTTAGATTTAGTGGCTTTACGATCCCACCCGACCCTCTCAAGATCTAGTGGCTTTACGGTCCCACCCGACCTTTCCAAGATTTAGTGGCTTTACGGTCCCACCCGACCCTCTCGAGGTTTAGTGGCTTTATGGTCTCACCCGACCTTATCAATATCTAGTGGCTTTACGGTCCCACCCGACCTTATCAATATCTAGTGGCTTTACGGTCCCACCCGACCTTATCAATATCTAGTGGCTTTACGGTCCCACCCGACCTTTCCAAGATTTAGTGGCTTTATGGTCCCACCCGACCCTTTTAAGATTTAGTGGCTTTATGGTCCCACCCGACCCTTTTTACGATGTCATGCTCTATCACCGAGCCACGTGCATTCTCCAGGAAGACATACCGAGTCTCCGAGCCACGTGCATTCTCTAAGGCTACCTTTTCGCCAAGATGACATATTCAACCACCCAGCCACGTGACATTCCAATTCACTGGGCCACGTGAATCCTCCAGGTGATTTACCACTTCACTTTCGATACTAACAACCGATTCTCGACCGATTCTCAATCACAAGGCCAAAATTGCCTTATTTAATAACATACTTAAAAATGCATCATTAAATCAATTCGACACAAATTAAAGCTCAAATAAATAAATGGACCGCTCCACGACAATCAGCATGAAATTCCGGTCACTGGCCATTCCAGTTGAATTTCCGGAAAATAAATAATTAAATAATTAATTTCGAAAATTAAATAAATAAATACAATAAATTCAATTTAGCACAATACAAAGCTCAATTAAATAAACGGTCTGCGCCACCATCATCAGCATAAAATCCCGGTCACTGCCCATCCCAGTTGAATTTTCGGGAAATAAATCATTAAATAATTAATTTCCAAAATTAATATCTAATTCCTAAAAATTCCACCTAGGCCCGATTTGCTTAATTAACACCCGATAAGGGACGGGAAAAATCCCAAGAAGCATCTAATAAATACTACAAGCAATTCTCTATCTAATTACACTAACCACACAACTAACATGCAAAGCAATTAACTAATAATCACTAATCAATTCTAATCTAACAACCTAATTACACTTAATTAACACTAATCAACCTTTAAGTGTAATTAGCACACTAAGGAGGCATTAGTGAGTAAAACTCACACCAAAACGACGGGCTCGACGCGAGGATCAACTTTCCCCAAAGCGGGCCGAGCATCCGAGCTCGGGAAGGCGGCCAAAACGGGCCAAAACCCTCTGCGATACCCATTTTCTGCACTCACTGATCGCTGCTGGAAGAGGCGGTTCCGGGGCTGATTGAGGCGGCCAAGGGTGGCTGAGGGCGAGGCGGAGCTCCGGCGGGGTTGACGGTGGCCGGAGGTGGTCGGCCGGCGGCCGTAGGTGGCCGAACGAGGTCGAGCAGAGGCAAAACAGGGGCTGGACAGAGGCGGTAACTCGGCTGGGTGAGGCGAACGGCGATCGAGCGAGCTAGAGGGAGACGAACGGCGGCGAGGCGGTGTGCGGCGGCTCCCGGCGACGTCGGCTGCTGCTCCGGCGTCCGTCCCAGATCTGCTGGGATTCGAAGTCTTCAACGCACACCGAAGAAGAAAAGAGACGGCCGAACAGCAGGGTAAGGGGCGGAGGGCGCACGGTGAGGTGCGGTAAATCGCGGAGCAGCGGCGGTTCCGGCTTCGGTGGGCGACGACGGCGGTGAGAGGCGGCGACAGCAGCTCCTTCTCTGCTGGTCTTCGGCTCCCATGGAGGTTTGAAGAAAAGGAAGAAGAAGATGGGGGAGATCCGTCGACGGAGGAGAGAGGAGAGGAAGAGAAAACCAATTTCTCTTTTCTCTCTCACACACTCTCTCTCTCTCTCTCTCTCTCTCTCTCTCTCTCTCTCTTTGGCCCCACAAACCCAGCTGTCTTCCACTCCATTTTCCTTGCCAAAAATGGCCCTTCTAGAAGCCCTAAGGTAATTTAAATTTTTGGTTCTATGGGCATACGAATTTTGAATCAATTGGCTTCCATTAATCACTTGATTTACTTTAAATCCATCTCAATTGGCCTCAATGCTTCCATTAAATATTCTCCTCATCCAATAGCTCATCTCGCATCTCAATTTTGTATTCCATTTTAATCCCCGGCTCCAATTGCATAGAAATGACCTAATTAATTCAATTGAAATTAACACCGAAAATTCTGGATGTCACAGTTATGGAGACTATCGTCATTGTGGAGTAGTCATCAGATTCTCTTTCACAATAAAATAATAGATGGAACTGCCAAAACAAAGTGGCGAACGAGTATTTAAGGCGCGGGATGGTCAAACGTCATAATGTATTACTCACTTCCTACAATCCGACCTAAGGGTGTAGATGTTATCACAAATAAGTAAGTAGTAGTGGCACGTTGAGGTGGGAGCCAGCTAGCCTTGCTATGAGTATCCATGTCAAGTTATGGCACATTGTGTGTTGTCTTCTTGTGTGTAACCATTGAAGGATAGTTCACCATGTAAATGCCCATGCTCATATTGGCATGTTTACAGAGAATTGCTTGCCGTATGCTGCAAATGCCCAGTTTATTCTCGTATTGATTTGAACGTCTATTTTGTCTGAGAAGAGTTGTTCTGTGCTTTCCACATAGGAATGTCAAAACATGCCCTTTCCTTGATTCAACCCTTGAGTTGAAGGCAGCTGGAGACAATTTTTAGTACTAATGGTTCTTTAGATAGCCTGCTTGTGTTATTTGCATCTAGAGCTATCTATAAGTTAATACAATTTGCTTTGAGAGCATCCATTGGCAATTCTGGTGGTTCTTTCCCACTTTAAATGAAATTTGGGGGTTTCCTTCTTCTTTTTTCTTCCTTTTTTCTTTCGCGTTGATAACACTATGTTTAGGCTTTGTGGATACGATTGTGTTTAGGCTTAGCCAAACATGGATACATGCAGGACGTGTGTATATTTTGGCCAGTATCAGAAACATTATGGAACTTGCTGAGTGCATTGACTTGTTCTATAGATTGAAAAAAATACTTAATAATGTGGTTTGATAATATTTGGTCAAATAGAATGTTTGTGATTGTAGATGCCAGCATACTCTTCGAGAAATTTACGTCATAGCTTTCTCAGCGGTGCCTCATTTATCTGCTCTAGGATTAACTATAGGGGAAACCCTCTTTCCTTGTTTGGAAATACAATGTTATTTCAGTGCCACTTTATAATTGGCAAATAAGGTTGGTTGAAGATTCGTAGACATCTTCATTGTTCCTTTAAGTGCCTCCCTTCATACGTTCTTATCCTCAATTACCACAAGATGAGTGATTAATGCTTTCGCTAGTGGACTTGTTATATTTATGTTTACTATATTTGTATAGATCTTGTTTTGACGTCTTTTATACTCGTGATGTTCATTGATGTTTTGCTTGTTATAGACGAGGAGGACCAAGTCATCTTGACGGTTCATCAGATCCATGAGAAAAAATTGAAATTGATTTCAAAGATGCTATCAGGCAGAACAGGTTATGCAATCAAGAATCACTGGAATGTGAGTTTGAAAAACAAGTAGGTAGAGCAAAGCGAGCCTTGAGCTCGCCGAAGTCGGTGACCCGGGTGAGGTCGAGGCACGAGCTTGCCTGTGGCCGGTTGCTTGGCTATTGTCGTGGGCGGCCAGCCAAAGAAGAAGAAGAAGAAAAAGAAAAAAGAAAAAAAGAAAAAAGAAACGAGAAAAAAGAAAATTAAAAATTATATTCTTAAAAAAATAATTAAAAAATTAATTTTTAAAAAATATTAAAAAAATTTAACTTCAATTTTTTAAAAATAATTATTTTAAAAATTATAAAAAATTGTCCATTGAATTTGTGTTGTATAAAACCATTTTAGCAATATCATTTTTAAAATTTGTATATATATAAGCTTTTTTAGGTTTTGTTTAATGGATCGGGTATGGATCGAGTATAGATCGGGTCGGGTATGGGTAAAATTTTTTTGCACTGTAATAAATGGATCATAAACGGGTTAAATGGGTCGATTTAAATCAGATAATTTATGACTCAATCTAAACCTAACCCGACCTACCCATTTAACGGGTCTATTTATTACCTTGCAAGTGGTGGTCCTGGAAATAATTCTGGTGCTTCGACTGTGGTACCCCTCTGGGGACCTCTAGCACGGAATCTTGGGGCAGAGTTTGGCATCCAACATTTTCTCGAAGATGCCCATAGGGAGCCTTTGATTCCTCACCAATGTGGCTACGGTTGCTGTTCGGGTCAAAATGGACCAAATGGTGGAAGCTCCTTGTTGGGGCCTGAGTTCATTGATTACATTGAGCCTCCCTCCTCGAGCCAAGAGCTGATGTCTATAGCAGCAGAGTTGAACAAGATTGCATGGGCGCGATGTGATCTTCCAAGTGATCCTGGACCAAGTGATCTTCCGGCTGATGTCAGTACTGGGATGCCAAGCATGGAGATGCGGCAGGCGACCTGTCGAAGCGAGAATAAGAATGATCCGTGTAGCGAATTGAAGGGTGTGAAGCAGTAATATACCGGTTGCGGAGCCGGATTTTGCGGTGCCAGCTCAAGCTGAATTTTTGTTAAATGCATCACTTCTTTCTTTCTTTCCTTTTAACATTCTGAACGGGACATCGCCTGACAATGGAGTCGATGACTCCATGTGTTTTGCCCGCCTGAGAATTGACAGCAATAATTTGACGTTCCATTGGATCATTATTGATTATGTTGTATTGGATTCTTCTTTTACCGTCCATCTATTGTCCCTAATTCGCTATTTATGTCTACATAATGTTTAAATTGCAGCATGCAATCTTTTTCGCTTCGATTTGTGGGGGCAAATTGGCAACTTTTCAAATTGCAAGTTTTCTTGACTGAAGAAGTTCATACTCTGTTGTATAGAAATGCTGTTTCATTGGTGACAGCTTGAAAATCTGACGTACAAAGATCCCACGGCTGAGTAGCGTTAAATAAAGAAGAGAAGAAGAAAGAAATCTCATGATGCAATTTTGCTACACTCATTTGAGAATATCCTCTACCTGGTATGTGGAGATAATCTCCTCCTTTGGCCAACTTCAGTACTTAATGCCTCACCATATGCGTGAAATAATGTGTCAGATTGGTCCGACTGTATCGATCTCTATCCTCCACTTCTGCTCCTTCTGCATTTTTGCTCGTTTCAGCTTTTTGTCATGTGATTTAATAGGGGGCTATAAATAGAGTACAAGCAAATCCAAATCAAAACGTAGTTAAGAAGAAGGACAACAGTTCAATTGTCAGGCAATGCGGGATGTGAGATGGTGCACGATGTAATGCCGATCTTTTCCTTATTATATGACCGTTTGATTAGTTCTAGGGAAGCATGGGTGCAATTCATGAATATGAAAACCGTGCTTCTTACACACATTTTCCAGACCTTTTCGTACATTCAGGAACTTGTTTGGTTGCCAGTCAGGGACTGATGAACCAGTCCCATGAGCCCTAAGGCAAAGGAAAAGTCAGCAAACCATGCCAGTGGGAACTTAAATTGCTTGATTAATAAGCATCCCGCTAATGTTTTGGATGCCGGTAACTGGGAAGTACTTGTGAAACAGAATAATTCATTTCTGGGGACTGAATGCGCACATATGTCGAAAACAAAACCAAAAGTTTAAACCAGACTAGTAAGAACAACTAGAGCTGATAAACAAGTCAGAATGTCCATCGTGGAAATTCAGGCGGCATTACCCAAACCGTGCTCGTGCCTAGACAAGAATCAGAATGTCTTCAAAGAAAAAGGCATCAACTAAGATCGCAGCTGTGGTTTATGCTGATGATTCGTTAGTTCGAACGATAAGATATGATTGGCCAATGCATCTAAGGATTGGAACGACGACCCTCCTTGCATCAGACAACTATTAGCCTTCTCCTTGAATTGTGCTGCCCTCTCTCTTACCTCTTCTCCTTCTTTCTCCACCAACAGCTTCCGAATAGCCTCTGCAATCTTCCTTCTCTCCAGCCCGTTGTTCAAGTGCACTCCCACTCTCCAAACATCACTCACAAATCTTGCATTGACATTTTGGTCCGAGAAACAGGGCATGCATATCATC
Source organism: Eucalyptus victrix (assembly GCA_016097545.1). Classification (NCBI taxonomy): domain Eukaryota; kingdom Viridiplantae; phylum Streptophyta; class Magnoliopsida; order Myrtales; family Myrtaceae; genus Eucalyptus; species Eucalyptus victrix. The sequence continues at coordinate 48,160,336 of CM027841.1, read as the reverse complement.
GGAACCCCTTCCGAAATGCTCTCAAGAGTGGAGTTCCATCCATTGTGAGTCCAAAACGCGCCGACAGCCCGATGAGCCAGCACTTCATGTTGAGGCGCCCATTTCACAATCTTCCCCCTCTCCTCTAATGCCTCCAGAAAGCAACCGGGCAAATTCTCTAAGAGTTCCGAGCCGCTCACTGACCCGGGTCGAATCACCCACAAGAATGGCTGCTGGCTATCGGCTAAACCTAAAGCTATTTCGGAAAATTCCGACTCGTTCACAGAGGCGATGCTCCCAAAGCTCACATAGACCACTGAGTTAGGGGCTTGCTTGTCCAGCCAGGAAATGCAACTCCGGTCTTCCGCCAAGAGACTTCCCGATGAAAATGGACCGCATTTGTGAAATGGGCCAATTGGGAAAACTGCAATTGGATCTTCTTGGCGGAGTAAAGAAAGAGCGGGCTGCTCGAGATCTTCAAATGTGTTCAGGATGAGTCCTGAAGAGTCCTTGATTCCCTCAATCATGTCGTTGAGAATCCGGTCGAGCAGTTCAGGCTCCCGGGTGTTGACGCGTGGAAGGTCCTTCACTCGTAAGGGCGGAAACTCCGGCACGGGATCTTCGAGCCGAGATTCTGATATGCAGAGAGCCAGAAAGAAACTGTCATGGTCAGTTCAATGGCATAGTGCTGCTAATAAGAGAACGCGATCTTCATAACTCAGCACATTACAATCAGCCAGAGAGCTACTCTGTTAAGAAACGGGGTACTCTGATGCATCTTTATCACTTAACCTTTGTGCTTTGCGAGCCAGACGCTAAAGCTAACGCACGGAGTCACGCTACCATCCAGATATGGCATCTACCCAATGCCCAGAATGTTTCAGGAAATAGAAGCTCAAAGCATTAATCCTAGAGATGAGAAAAATGTCATACCTTCTATTGGGAGGTACCCTCTTTCCCTGAGCAACCGCAATCCGGCGATAACACGGAGCGCTGTCGCGCCAACGGTCCGCAACACCATCCGCCGCACTCCTGCCCTCTCTGCCACGTCCCGGGGGAAATTGAACTGCGCGTCTGCTATCAAGCACATGACTGGCGCATCCTGGGACGACACCTCTTCTCTCAAGCGTTCCTCGAAGGGAGCAGCGCACCTCTCATTGAGGAGCGTGATGAAGCGGAGGATGTCCAAGGTCGAGGCCTCCGATTGGCCGAGGCCATCGCCGATGGAGCGAAAGGCGAAGTGGGGGTGCGAGGATGGATCAGGAGAGTTCAGGTCAGTGTGCAGGATGGTGATAGAGAAGCCTCGGTCATGGAGGATCTGAGCCAGTTGGAGCATTGGGTTGATGTGGCCCTGAAGTGGCAAAGGGAAGAGGACGAGACGGCGGTTGTTTCTTTGGTTCATTTCGGATTGAGCTTGTGTTGGGTCACAGTCACAGACTGAATAGTTGAAATCTTGTAGTTTTTTATTCAATTCGATTCGAGGTTGGTGATGCAAAGAAACAGGGATTGATACGGACGCTGGGTTTTTAGCAGGTTCGTGAACTCGACTGCAACAATGTGCTTTGGAGTGAGGGAGTTCGAATATTCTATCGGAATATGCTTAGCTAACCGTACCGTTAGCTTGGAAAATGGACGGTCAATCATCAGCCACACATCTTGGATGAGAGAGAGGAAGACTCCTGTCTTGCTTGGAAACTTCTCAATGCTTGTGTTTGAGAGGGGAATATGTGGCGTCCCAAAATTTTGCCCCTATTTCTAAATATATGAAATGATAATTTTATCGATGCATTTACAGTTACTTTTTTTTGAACTGATCATCTATGAGGTAACTAATCTATTAAGTGAGGCCGTAAATGGTTAAAACGCGAAATACTGAAAAATTCAATTAAAAATTGACCGCTTGATTATAATGATCGACAATGATCAATACTACACTGTTATAAGTGAATTAGTGAACGGATATAAATCGATTCGACAGAAGTATGTAGTCGATTCGTTGGTGATTCCGCACAATTACGATATTCGCGTCAAACAACGGTAAACTGATCTTCTATTAATCTTATATTCAGAGTATATAATTGAACCCTTATGATTACATGATAATTGAGGGTCGTCCGCGATTTGAAGAGATACAATGTGGATAAAAAATTATCGACTACGGGTCAATCGCGCAAAAACCCCTAAAAGCTGCATGATAGATTATGTCATATTAAAATCATATTCGATCGATTTTTCATAACGAAATTTAATTCGACTTCGGGTATTGAATTTTCGAGGGTTTCAAGATTTAATTTTTGGATGTCGCCTTATCGTCCATTGAATTATTGACATATTCGAAATTTTCGAAAAATGAATTATTGGACGAAAATTTAGGGATCGAGAAAAGGAAATCCGGATCTTGTGGCAAAATGGTGAATCATGGGCCAAGAATTTTGTTAAAAAGAAAAAAGAATTAGAAGATATTTTGGAGACAAAATACTTGGCATAGGAGAAATTGAGGAAGAGTTGGTGTTAGATTCATGGGATTTTGGACAAAAATCCTTCTTTCCCTTTTCTTTTTCCCTTTCTCCTATTTTTTTTTTTCTCTCTCTCCGTCTCTCTTTCCCTCTCATGCGCTATGAAGCACGGTTTGCCGGAGCTTTCGTGTCGTGTTTGACATGTGTTGACGTGTCCGACATGCTCACACGTGTCGGATTTTTCGACATGTGGTTAACCTTTCTTGATATGTTCCGACGCGTGTCCGAGAGAGAGGATAGGGTGGAGGTGAGGCCAAGGGAGCAGAGGTAAGGCCGAGACAGCGAGGGAGGGCTAGTGGAAGAGCAGGCAATCTAGAGAGCTGCGTTTGTGACGCTGTGATGGAGGGCCGGCGGCGAGGCTGCAGCTATAAAAGAGGGCCCTTTCGGCGAGCGATTGCGATGAGGCGACCGGGAGAGAGCTGTGTGACGAGGAGGAAGAAGAGGCCGTGGTTAGGATTTTAGTGAGGGGGAGGGTGGTGGGGGATGATGGAAAGAAACCGGGATCGAAGAGGGGGTGGCGTGACAATAAAAAGAAATCGGAGCTGGAGAGGGGAGGTGGCGTGGGGGTGGGGGAAGAGATAAACCGAGGGGGAAGGGGTGGGGGAAGAAACCGAAGGGGGCGGAGGGGGGATGGGGTGATTGATGGGGGCGGGAGCAGGGGGAGCAAGTTCTGTCGAGGGGGCAAGGGGAGAGAGAGAGAGTAGGGAAGAAATCAAGGGGAAGATCTTGAGTATGGATGAGCATGGTTTGGGTTGGGCCAGTCCACCCCAACCCTAGGACTAACTCGCACAGTATTGATTCTCAATTTTTGGGACTGAGAACCGATCCTATTGAGCTTGGGACCGAGAACCGTACCGACCCAATGGGTTTAGTCTAATTCCAAGGTCAACTCGGGATTAACCAATAATTTTTATTTCACTTTTTGTATTATTTAAAAAAGTGATTGAGGACCAGATTGATCCAATGAGTTCGGTCTGATATTAAGGTCAACTTAGAACTAACCAAGAATTTTTTATTTCATTTTTTGTACTTCTTGAAAGGGCAACTGAGGACCGTACCAACTCAATGGATTCGATGATGAGCAAAGTTAGCTAAGAAAGGCAAACGGTGAGGGTCAAGTGGGGTGAGCGTCGAATAGAATCAATATCGAAAGTCGAGCGGGAGCAACAAGCCTAGCAAGCATCGAGCGACAAGTGGCACGAGTGACCCAAAGCAAGCGAGGTGAGTGTTGAGTGGCGAGCGGAGAAGTTGTTTCTTTTGAATTTGGCAAATTAAAAACTAAAATGACAAATAAGACAAAAGAGAACAAATACTAGAAGATGATGTTATAAGGAGTTGTTTATACATTTTTGGACGCTGTGAGGACTCCTTATAAAAATATTTTCCTCATTTGTAAATTATGACTATTGACATTGTAAAAAACATTAAAAATTTAAGTTATTAAATAACAATGTAAAATTACTTGAACTCCTCACTAAAGAGCTGTTTAATATTATTGACACCGTTTATTTTAAGGTTTTCTTTATATAAAAAAATTATAAATATATATTCAAAGTTGGTCTAGATTGGACTGACACGGAACTCTCAGAACCAAGGACCGACTCGCACAATGCTGTTTAATGAATTTTACGACCAAGGACCGACCCAGTCTTCCTGGGAACCAGATCAGGATCGGCAAAGTTGGGCTGGTCCGGGGTCAGTCTAGGGTTGACCTTGGACCGATGCTCACCCCTAATTGTGAGGGGGGAGGGGGAGAGAGAGAGAGAGGAAAGAAAAGAAATCTGGGGAAGATCTTGGGGTGGTGTGAGGAGTAGGGGTTGTCGTTGGGGAGGAAGAGAGAGAGAGGAGGGAAGAAATTGAGTGAAGATTTTGGGGGTGGCGTGGGGGATAGGGGAGAGAGAAATGGGGGAGGGAAACTATTTTTTTGGGACGAGAGTTTAGAGAGAAAAGAGGGGGAAATAATTTTGAGTGGTAAAGTTATTTTTGTTATAAAAATAAATAAATGAGTTAAAAAGTTATTTTGAAAAATAAATATATTGAATGTTAAATAATAATAAAATTTGATGATTATAGAATATCATAGATTTATTTAAATAAAATTGATTCTATTTTTTTGTTTTTTTTTTGTGTAAAGGATTCTATTTTTTTGTTAGTCATTAGTCTTATCCATAATTTTTATTAAAGTTAAAAACGTGTTCCCAAATATGGTAAAAACGTGTTCCCAAATATGGTTACGCATTAACTATGAATATGTTTTTCAAATTTTCCATGAATATATTGTAAACTCTATATTTATTTATTTATTTGTGAATTTGAATAAAATTAATTAAAAATAAAAATATTTATTTAATATATAACGTGTTCCAACGTATCGAAATTCTCTATTTTTTGGAAATGACGTGTCGACGTGTTGTGTCCGTGTCGCGTATCCATGCTACTTAGCTTATGCGTCCCCCTCTACCGATTCCTCCTCCATTCTCCTTTCCTCCCTCTCCATTTCTTCCCTTCTCCCCCAACTTCTTCTTCTTCCTTTCTCTTGCTTGCCGCCACTTCACCACCACCACACCACCACCCATTTCCTCTCATCCAATCATCACCCTCTTGCGCCAGCACCCTCATCATCCTGCCGCCACCCTCATCATCTTCTTCTTCATTTTTTTTTTTTTTGGCCTTTCGTGGCTGCCACCTTCATCCCCATCCACCACCGCTACTTCCGTCACCAGAACCTTGTTACCGTTGGGCTGTCCATTTGGCCGCCGCACGTATACTCGAGCCACCACCACTGTCCTTGTCACCTCAAGCCATCCCTCACCATTGAGCACCCCATCTCCAAGGAGGCCGTGAACTTCGAGTGCCAAGCCGCCGCCTTCGCCACGTCGTTTGTGCCGCCGTTGGTGCCGTGAGACTCGAGTTCTCGACTTCGTCATGCCATCGTCGCCGCGAGCTTGCCGTCACTGGAAATCCGTGAGTTAACCTCCTAATTGTGGATTAGGGCGTTAATTATGTTTAGGGGCTAGATTAGTTTAATATTAATGATGGTTAGTATTAGTTAATTTTAGTTTAGCCTTAATTGCCATTAAGGATGGTTTAGATTAAATTTAGGTGTGATTAGTTTAAGTAATTATGATTAGATTAATTAATCCTTATTTATTTAATTAATCATAATTATTTTAGTTAACATCGATTTATTTTAATTAATTATAGTTAGGCTAATTAATCAAGTTTGGCTTAATTAATTGTAATTACCCTAATTAATCATAATTAGCATAATTAATCACGATTAGCTTAATCAATTGTGATTAGCTTAATTAATGACGGATTAGTCGTTTAGTAGAATTTTATGTCCGTTTTTCCGGATGAGATTGTGCTTAATTCCAATTGTTTGCATGTGTAATGCCATGTTAGTGATTGCTTTATGATAAGTTACATTTATTATTCCAAAAGAAGGTTTTTATAGGTAATTAAATGACAAAGTTTGAGGTGTTAGGTTTGGACGTCAAATTTTACATGTTAAATAAGACAATGGGGTTTTAAAATAGAAGTGTGCAAAGTTTGACGAGTTGATTTTAAATATGCGACCATGTACGAATATTTTACTAGGATTTTTAAATGTGGAAAATTGCCAAAATGATTATTTGAAAATGAAATATTTTGTTTAGGGTTAACTAATGGCAACAAGAATTAGCTGATTGATGGTGTGCTTGAGTGGTTATTTAACTGAACCCATTACCCAATGGGAGTTTGGGGGCGATGCCCAATTTTTATTGAATGCCCGATGGGGGTCCAAATGTCAAGTCGTGGTTGAGGCCGGACCAATACTCCTTTATGGAATGTCATCTAGGCGGGGTTTTAGACGATGCCATGCTCGATGGGGTGAGACAATGCCTAGTCATGCGGGAAGACCGCCGACTTTTGTGTTGGCCTGATGGGGGAACACGTATGTTTGACAATGCGCTTGGCTATTATGGATTGTGTTACAATTATTATTTATGTGTTGCACCAATATTGCCATGTGAGATGTGCTAATATATGGGGGTGTGCCAGGATGAGGTAAGTTTTGTACGTGGTGCCTGTTTAGGTTGTCCTCGAGGCGAATTAGTTCCTAATTGAGATTTAGGAAGTTGAATCGCTGAGATTTTTCTCACCCCGTTGTTGTTAAATATTTTTAGGGCCGTAGCGTGGAGAATTGCTAAGTACGGTTGTGGTGGGCGCGAGATGTGACACTTTTTGGCTGGCCTTGCCATTACTGAATTTAAGTTAATCGTGACCTTTCTAACCCTTTTTACTCATAAGTCCTACTTTTTTACTCATGGGTCATGTAAGAGTTACCTTTTGTTGTAAACCTGTACATGTTAAACTCCTAAGGTTAGCAAGTTGATAAATAAATCTTCACTTTTGGAAATCGTCCATTGTGTTTTACTATTCATTGGGTGTTGGTTATTTGAGTTGTTTCTGCGTGCATTTGATCGAAAGATAAACAGAATGGTTCGACGACGCGTCCTGAAACATCTCAATTTAATTGACCGCCAAGGGATGTTCACGCGCTCAGGGTTCGGGGTGCAACAGAAACATTCTTTGACCGTCACACCGTGAGAGGGTGGTGCTAGCACCACTCTTATTCGTGCCTTAAGGTTCGTCAAGATTCGGGCATGGCCTCCGCATCCATGCAAGAAGGATGAGTCCTAATTGCCTTCTTTCTTTGTTTTTTAGGGGGCCATAAGTATTCAATGCATTAAAAAATGGTCAAAATAGGTTGAGAATGCAATATGCACAGCAAAATTATAAGCAGATCGTCTAATTATGGCAAAAGACGAGGATACGAAGTGATCCTTGATCGGGCATGGAGCATCTTTCCAAGAATGGGACCAAAAGGTGAGCACCGACTGAATCTATGCTAGCTACAGGGGGTTAGCACTTCCTTCAAGAACCGACGACCTGTTTTCAGAATCGAATCTCAAAATGTGATTGACTAGTCCATCTAAACCTCGGTATGAAGACCCACCTGGTCTCAAGCACGCACTGGCCTTCTCCGTCAAAACCGATGCCCTCTCTCTTAATTCTTCTCCTTCTCTCCCCAGCAACAGCCTCTTGATGGCCCTTGCAATATTCTCTCTCTTAAGCCCACCATTCAAGTGCACTCCAACCCTCCAAACATCGCTCACATACCTCGCATTCACTCCTTGATCAGAAAAACGAGGCGTGCACAACATTGGCACTCCTTCACTTATGCTTTCCAAAGTCGAGTTCCAACCGCTATGGGTCCAAAATGCTCCCACAGCAGGATGAGCCAACACTTCCATTTGAGGTGCCCATTTCACTGTCTTCCCTCTGCTTTCCAGCGCCTCAAGGAAGTGACTTGGCAACTTCTGTAGCCACTTGGGATCGCAGACCAACCTCGGCCGGACCACCCACAAAAAGGGCTGCTCAGAGTCGGCTAGGCCTAGTGCGATCTCCAGGATTTCTGACTCGCTCAGGACCATGACGCTCCCGAAGTTCACGTAGATCATGGACTTGAGCGGCTGCTCATCTAGCCAGGAGATGCAGCTTCTGTCCTCTGCTAACAAGCTGCTCGAAGAAGATGTCATGCAGCATTTGTGGAACGGACTGATCACAAAATCTGGGACCGACAAAACTTCCCGGACCGACGTGAGGGCAGGGTGCTCTAGCTCTTCGAACGTGTTTAAGATGACACCAGCAGAGCTCTTGATTACCCTAATAATGTTATCAAATAATTGCAAAGCAATCTCAGGTTTCTGCAACTTGATCGCAGGGATGTCTCGAACTAGTAACGGTGGAAACTCCGTCACTGCCTCTTCAGATTGTGAACCTGATGCATGTGCAAGGAACTATAGTTTATGAGTTGAAGGATGTAAACAATATACAAATCTTGACATTCAGAGCCGCCCAGGTGATTTTATACAGAAAATTACTGGCATTCACATATATTGCACGGATTTGTTTCTTAAGCAATTTACTAAACTGTTGCATTAGGTATAAGACGCATTAAACATTTAGGCCAAAAGAACAAAGACAGCATCAACATTCAGTACCTCACATCTCAACGGGTCAATTAATAGTTATTGTGAAACTTAAAATAGTGATCTATTGTGGAATATAGCTAATTTTTATACTCATGAACATCAACTCACTTGTGTTATGGTTATGCAATGAACAATGCGAAAATGATTTGCTAAGATGATTGCTAATCAGTACGGTTTAACACATCGTTTGATAAATTGGGTTACGGAAGTTGGTCTTAGTACTCTAAAATTTATGACAACATGAGTAAAGAATTCGTATTTGACCCCTCAAATCCTTTCGCAAAAGCCGTTCATTTCAGAACTAAGGCAGTGAAGAGAAAACTGTACTTTTCTGTTCATTCATCACAAAACACGCACGATCAGATCTTTTGAACCGAGAAAGAGAAGCATATACTAGCTCACGCCATCTAACACCAAAAACTTACCATCTATTGTAAAATATCCTTTTTCCTTGAGAACTGGAAGTATAGTATAAACATAAAACGACGTTGTGCCGCCGACCGGCAACACCAAAGCACGGACCTTCAACCTCTCAGCTACATCACACGCAAGACTGAACAGCGAATCCGATATCAAGCACGCGACAGGCACCGAATCACCGCCCGGCAATGACATCATTTCCTGCAGGCGTTCCTCGAAGGGGCTCGCGCACCGGGTGTTGAGGAGAAAGAGGAGGCCAGGGATGTCCGATGGGGGGGCCTCCAATCAGTCGAAGCTGTCACCGATGGATCGGAAGGTGAAGTGAGGGTGGGAGGACGGATCTGGAGCATTGAAGTTGGTGTGGAGGATGGTGATGGAGAAGCCTCGGGCGTAGAGGATCCGACCCAGTTGGAGCATCGGGTTTATGTGGCCTTGGAATGGTAAAGGGAAAAGGATCAGACGGTGGTTGTTTCTTTGGTTCATTGTGCACTGTGTTTCTTGGGTAGCTCGTCCGTGAATGGAGGGAGGTTTCCTGGAGATGTATAGAGAAGCTTTAATATCGTTGCTTCGTATGGTCTTTCCAAGTTGGGTTTATAAAACACGTCTAGCTGTTCATGCGAGTTATAATATAGGGCTCGAGTCAGATCCGTCGTAGAGAATCGTGTAATATATACTAGGTTTAGGTGAGCATCACATGCGTCGAAAGAAGTCATGGACATATTTTAGGCACTCTAGGTCCAGCGAAGTTGGGTTTGAGGCAGTTTAGCTCTTATACAAGATATGGTTACATATATAAGCAATGACGTTTCCTAGTATCATTTAGCAAACGGCGTTTGATGATCATTGACTAAATGACACTTGTAAATGTGGTAAAATCCATGTCAAAATGGATAAGGGTAAATGACACAAATGGTCTTGAACTTTGGTTCAATGTGCAATGTAGTTCCTAAACTTTAAATTGTTCAATGTAATCCATGAACTCTAGTCCAATGTGCAATGTTGGTCCATGAACTTTCAATTTATTCGATATAGTCTCTGGACTTCTGGTACTCAAGAGATAAAAATATAATTCAGGTGATTATTCCTAGTGGCATTTTTGTGAATTCCATCCCGTCTCCCTCAACCATAAATCCCTATAATCCAAGTGTAAATTATTCTAATTTGGATGCAAAATGTCTTGACATGCAAAAACAAAAGAATTTCTCAATTAACAGTAAAGATTTATCATCTAATGATTCAACTACTTCTGAAGAACGGTTTCTCAAGAGATTGTAGAATCAATCCTATATTAAGTGTACAAATTGTTATCAGGGTCCCGCTTTTGTAGTCGCATGATTTGTTACAAAACCCTGAACGATTTTTCACTAGTGCGTAGAACCAAATTTAGAACTTCTAGCCTATAAACTTGTACATGATGGATGGAGAATTCAAGTATTGTTTTTGATTTTTTTTTTTCATTTGTAAGTTATAGGGTCGAGTTGATATAATTGTAGATTCTAACACTTTAGCGCATTGAAGAAGAAAAATGGTTTTTTCTTTTTTTCCGTAAAAAATATGTCGAATAAGACGAGAGCCATTGTCTGTGGCACAAGTGAAGCAACAAATACCGACTTGAAGCACGCAAATTAAATGCTTTGGTATCAGCACGCGGAATTATACATGAAAAGAAAGGACGTTTTCGTTTGTTCTTTCTTTTCGGCATGTAATGTAGTTACACTCCCTGCACGAAGCCTGGCCATGTGAACGTAAAAAAAGAAAAACGTGCATAAAGAAAGAAGAAAATGACTTGTTTTGCTTCAGCCGCGGAAAGCAATTAACGAAAGGACTCTTTGCACACTTGAAGTACATACATTTAATGCATTTGTTCCTAGTTACTTAATGGATTGTAACGGTTAGATCTTGAGATTGAGCTAACGAGAATCGTCACGTGTTCTCCGTCCAGTTTCAGTTGAAAAGTTGAATAGTTGGATATCTTAAAGCTTTGGCCGAGATGTATGTGTGCCTTTTGCAGTATGTCTCTTTCAATTTTTCTCCTGATTATAGGTAGTCCTAGAAGGCACGTCAGAAAGTAAGCTTTCCTTAGTGGACATTGAAATATGATACCTTGGTAAACTTTTGGAAGGACCAGCATGCTGTTTGACCATTTATAACATGTATTTTAACTGCTACCGTGATGGATTGCATATAGATCTGGTGAAAATAAGCAGCCATTTTTGCGATCCTCGTCTTTTTATAGGCTAATTTTGAATGCCATTTCATGATCCTCATCTAATAAGGTATGTTGCAGGAGAATGTGTTAGACGCAAATTGCGCAACCCCAAGATCTCCATAACCAGAACAAGAACATGCATAATTGAGTAGAAAGATTAACGCACTTGGATTCATCGATCATAGAGCGGAAGCATAAAAAGGGATTACCCACATATAAAGGGGATCCACGCATCAAGTCATTCTCCTCTATTGCCCTCCGTATCACTGGCTCAATGAGGTGGCCCCTCTCACGTTTAGCGTTAGGTAAATGCCCCTTACGTGAGGATACATGTGAGAATTAGGGTTAGAGGAGAGACTTGAGCACTATTTATAGAGTTTCCAGCCAGTCCCCCTCATTACAGGCCAGGCTCAACTCGGCCCACACTAGCTAGCCCATATTAGACTAATTAAGAAATCTTCTATCTCACCTTAGACCAACCCTGTTTTATGGTAACCGTAAAAACAGTAAATTACAATATCAATTAATTTAGTCCACATTAGGAAAACTCTTATATTCTCCCACTTAGACTATATTAATTGAAATCGTACTGTATGTGCGCACATTTGGTCTAGAGATAATTCTTAATAGTCAATCCTATCCCATAAAGTCTTAAACACCGAATCATGGCGGTAACTGCATGTATACACACAGAGCTTTCCATGGTCACGAATGTTCTCAACTTTATTGATATGGATTCAATATGGTAGTGTGTCAAATGGATAACGTCTCTCATAGAGAGATCCCATTTGTCAGTTACCATTCTCTTACCTTAGGTGTCACAAAAACTTGTGTCACAAGAGAATGCTTTATGGTTCCAATGAACCCACATATGTCTTGTCCTTATGGTTAACATTTCTTTATGTATCACAAGACATATGCACAAGGCTAATAACCGGATGCCCGGATGCCCCTAGCCTTCACTCAAGGTCTACACAATCCCTTGAGACTTTATCAATATGTATTCAACATAATAACAACATATTCAAAATATTTTATTGAATACAAAAGTTGATACATATCAAACCGTTACTAAGTGTAACGAATCACAAATGTGAACTTTATCAGAGTAAAACCAAAATAGCTCCCACTAAACAACAGTATCTGAAGATACTCCTAGGCCCATGTCAACAATATGTTACTAAAATATACATGGGCGTAGGCCTTTAGTTTGTGGATCTGCAACCACATTATCTGTGAAAATATGTTATATCATAAGTCACATTTTTGTACCGTTTCTTTATGGTCAAAAATATCTGACCACCATATATTTAGACCCCTTGAGACATCTGTAGTAAATAAATAATACTACAAATTTGTTATCTCAATACAACCGCATGGGTCTATCCATCAAGTTAAAATGATCAATTCCGTCATGAGGTTTTGGAGTCTAATAGCCCAAGTAACAACCTAAAAGAATGTTACTAACACTGCATACATAGTAGAAGATAACAAAGAACTTTATTTCCTGCACTTCCTACTAACATAAATATGTATTCCGTTATTGATTTCATGTCATCAGAACAACTAGCAAAGTTTACATCTAAATACTCTACTAACTACAAGAATTGAACATGTCTATAAATTAACATATAATCTCTTGTCTTCTTTAAGTACCTTAAAACCTTCTTGATAGCAACCCAGTGATCATGTCTTGGATTTTACCGATATCTGCCTAGAAGTCCCGTCACAAAGACAACATTTAGTCTAGTGCAAATTCGAGCATACATTATACTTTTAAGTGCACTGACACAAGGTACACCATTTAATTAGATTTTCTCAATATCTAAATAAGGACAATGTGATAGATTTAGTCCATCACCCTTAACAACAGGAGTAATTCCTGGCTTGCAATGATGTATATTGAATATTTTCAATATACAATAAGCAAATGTCCTCCGAGAAAATCTAATATAATATGGTAAAAACAATCATTACAGATCTCAGTATTATCTCAAGGTCACAACTTGTAAGCAAAATATCATGTACATAAAGTATGAGAAAAAATAAATTTCCTCCCACTGACCTTGCAGTATATTGAATTACTTTGTTCCCAATTGAACAAAATAACAGCACTATGAAACTTTAATAATATTGTCTGGAAACTTGCTTAAGACCATGAATTAGAACTTTTCAGTTTACACGCAAATTTACTTGAATCTGCTGCAAAATCATCCAATTGCACAATATAGATTTTGTATCTATTTGGCGTAACTTTATATCAAAATAAATTATTAATGCCACATTTACTCTGAAAGAATCTTTTAAAGAAATAGTTATTTCTTCAATATAAACAATCCACCCCTCTTTTAGAATGAAAACTTTAGTTACCAATTTGGCTTTAAATTCCACAATCTTTATTTGAAATTCTTTTAGTTTTGTATGCCAATTTGCAACTAATAAACTTGTGATTTTTAGACAAGTCAGTAAGTTTCCAAACATGTTTCATAGATTGTATATCGCCTTGTATGGCATCTAATCACATACTTAATTGAGAATAAGAAATGGCATTTATAAATATGTCATTACATCAATCATATAGTGGATATTGTAATCATGCTCTCACAAATAGACTATATAGTCTGATGGTATAACTGATCGTCTTTCCTTAACAAATCTCCTTAATAAAGCTGCAACCACTTCATTCTGCACTTGAGAGGTTTAAGAAAGTTCATTATAAACTATATCAAGAATAGTACCTTAAACCTCAACAAGTTTAGTCTATGGTACAGGAGATTCCATAATTATCTGTATAGGTAAAAATAAAAACATAGTAACCTCCATCATACTATTATCTTTAATAATGAGAGCAGCTATCCTTTACAATTACGTCAATATTTAGAAACTTTAGAGTATGTGATTCCATAATTCTTATACATTCTTTAGGGTCATAAAATCAATACCCCTTTTGTATATGAAAAAATTGCTTTCATAATATCAGCCCACAAAAGGCCAGATAAATTAGTTTTATTAATCATACTCATCACCATGTTAAACCTGACAACCTTTTTAATCATATACGAGATGTATATGTTATTAGGATTTAAACACAATTTTTGCAGATGTGTCTTAATTTCAATATCAGACAAGACATAATTTCAAGCAACTAAGGCTTCCTTCATCTTATAGCAGTGCAGTTCGCAGACAAACCTCTTTTCAAGTGTTCCAGAATGGAACGCTTCATGGACAATAAGCAAATTCAATTGCTCTTTTTTCAAGCAACAAATCATATGTCCACAACTTAAAATTTGAAGCAGTAAAAGACCTCAATGATGACAGAATTACCATTTACAGAAAAGGTGACTGAAAAACAAGAAGTATATAATTAGCATCATGTGAGCATTGTGTAACTTGACGTACAAGTACACATCCAGAGAGTTACATGCAAAATCACATAATCACCTTTGAGCAGAATACATGACATGCAATTGTACACTCCCCACATGATAAGGGTTATGAGAATATGTTCTAATTCTTCGTGAATTCATCACCTTTGGGCATATGAATCACTAGAATCAGTCACTCCTCCACCACACTATCATGTATCCTTCCATGAACTAATACACAATCACCTCATTTGGGAGTACGATTACGCATTAGACCAGGAGACATCCCAATCATCATACGAGACCGAAATTTCTCAAACCCAATCAAGCGTGCTACTTTGGCGGTCACTACTCAATTGAATAATTGAAATTCTCTCATACTAGGGATATAAGCTTTACTCCTCACATTCACAATATATATGTGATTTTAACTTTAGTGATAGGGGCATCATATCACCAAAATCACATATCATGCTAATTACATTATTTTATGCATTAATAAAAAATTAATCATATATATATATATATTGATCACAGTAACACAAGAAACTTCTCATAACAAAGAATAAAACATCTCTTATGCACCCCAATTACATATTACCAGAACAACATAAAAAGAATGCTGATCTATAATATCTTTCACAAATTAATATCAATAGTAATATAGGGTACACAATCAACAAGCTTGACAGCTAATCTATTATTACTCATGAATTCATAAGGAAAAAATAACTCCAAGGCCAACAACTGATTTATTAATCAATTTTAGGTAACAAATATCATTACTTCACCCAGTCGCCTATTAATTGAGTCAAACCAGAGAATCAAATATCTAAAATTTAACATTAGATACTATTGCTCTGCATAAATGTTGTCATACTCCTTAACCATAAAAAATATTCAACTTGATAGACATTAACAAGTGACCGGATGAATTCATGTACAATATGCAGTAACTTAATTGACATGCATTACCCACATTCAACAGAGATGTGTTAATCGACATCGTTTGGTCACGAGTCCTTAAGTCGTTTATCATTTAAAAATTACCAGTGTGTAAAGGAGTACACTTGAGTAACAAAAGTTTCATAATCTTTATTGTTTCTCATCAGCTCAATACATAGCTCAAATACAATCTCATATGAATTGTATCTCATTAAGCCAGTTTCAGTTCACAATAAATTTTGATTTTTATTTATGAATCACATCTTTATAATATTTATGTGATAACATACCTATAACCCAACACTTATATTTCCAAAATCACAGAAAATATAAGAAAAATACGCAAAAGTACACTAAAAATACACGTATTTAGGGTTCCGTATGTATTTTCATATCCATAAAACTATCAAAGATATAAAATAAATATACCACAAGATAGGAAATCACCATACGAGTCCAACGCCGCCAGCCACGTGCTGATCCGACACTCCACGCGCCCTCACGAGCCTCCTGAGTGCGCGGCGCGTGGAGCTCACGTGCAGCGCGCGTTCGATGCCCAGGCGGCACGTGGCCGCGCGTGGGGGTGCGTGCAGCCTCCCCTGGCGACACGCCACCGACCGTCTTGCTCGTCTCGTTGAGCCCAGTCCGAATTTGTGATTTAATTTAATTTTTATTGAATAAAAAGTCTTGAAAATCACAAATTAGGGCGAGATCCGTACTAATTAGGGCTAATCCATACAAATTAGGGCAGATCCGTACAAATTATGGTAAATCCGTACAAATTAGGGCAAAACCAATTGCGTTCGAGTTCTAGGGTTATGGTTGCTCTGATATCACATGTTAGACGCAAATTGCGCAATTCCAAGATCTCCATAACCAGAACAAGAACATGCATAATTGAGTGGAAAGATTAATGCACCTGGATCCATCGAACATAGAGCGGAAGCATAAAAAGGGATTACCCACATATAAAGGGGATCCACACATCAAGTCATTCTCCTCTATTGCCCTCCGTATCACTGGCTCAATGAGGCGGCCCCCCTCACGTTTAGCGTTAGGTAAATGCCCCTTACATGAGGATACATGTGAGAATTAGGGTTAGAGGAGAGACTTGAGCACTATTTATAGAGTTTCCAGCCAGTCTCCCTCATTACGGGCCAGGCTCAACTCGGCCCACACTAGCCAGCCCATATTAGACTAATTAAGAAACCTTCTATCTCACCTTAGACCAACCCTGTTTTACGGTAACCATAAAAACAGTAAATTACAATACCAATTAATTTAGTCCACATTAGGAAAACTCTTACAGAATGAAGTTCATAAACTCCCAAACTTGAAGGACGACTACTTTGTGATAGTTTCTTGGTTTTTCGTCTTTGTTACGAGAAACTGGAGCTTACGCTAATGTATTTTTTCATTTTCCTTGAAGAGTGCTGGTTTCATGGGAGTTGCTTCCAATGTGTCTATCTTTCCATTTTCTCGAAGAGTGCAGGTTTTACTGGAGTTGCTTCCAGTGTGTGTCGCATTCTTCGAAGAACTTTTTGTAGCTTACTGTACCGGCTCTAGCTTTCCAACATGCTAGGCTAGGTGGAGTATATTTTTTCTTACATCTTCGTTTCCCTTCCTATGCAGAAGCAAAGTAATTACATTGTCCTCTTCATATGTTTAGGACCTTAATGCCATCCAGTTGCTCCCTCAATTTGTAAGTCCACTCTAATGGGTTTTCTCTATCACTACAAATGGCATATAAAAGAATCAATTTCATGGATTTATGTCGCAGTTAACTCATAGTAAAACTCTAACAAACTTAACTTCAAGTAAAATCAGAGGATTCTTATGGGTTAGCAACTCATTAGCACCAAACTAAGCAAGTGAATGATTCAATCTAAAACTCTAGCTCGAGAAGTTAAGCATAACTCATCTCTATTTGCTCTTGCCAAAGTCCTCTAATATTCTTTAATCTCAATCTTAAAATTAATAATCCCCTTGAAGCCCTAGTGAACTGATCAATTCGTCTTAGTGACCCTTAGTTACCAAAAACCCCACCCACTAAGCATATAAGAATCGCATGGTCGTGTGAGATATATCAATGGCATGGCATCGTTGTGTTTAACGTACAACTACCTACGTACCTATGCTTCATATATGCAAGAGAAACGTTAATAATAGTTTTGATTAGCAATTATAACGGCGGTGTGCATGTCATAAATATCTTAGCGCATTGGTTGTTGAAATGAAGTTATTAGAGCCTATTGATGCTGTATCTCCTCTCTTTATGAAATATGAAGAAGCCTCCCTTGTCCTCTGATATATATCAATGGCACGGCATTGTTGTGTTTAGCGGACAAATATTTTGTAGACCTATGCTTCATATATGGAAGAGAAACGTTGATAATGTTTTTGATTAGTAGTTATCTCAGTAGTGTGCAAATCATAAATATCTTAGCATGTTGGCTGTTGAAATGAAGTTATTAGAGCCTATTGATGTTGTAGCTCCTCTCTTTATGAAATATGAAGAAGCCTCCCTTGTCGTGCCAAATTTTATACAAGTAATGTTCTCATTATAGGTACCAAATTGATGCATGTTTCAAAGCAATGAGCAAACTAGTTCTATCATTGGAAAACTTTCTTTTCAGGTGAAGATGGGAAATTTAGGTGCTTGTATTGCAATTGTCATATCATAGGATGTAACAAGATAAAGAATACATATCATCGAGAATATATGCCAACTCAAGGTGCCAAGCGATTACTGGTAAACAAATTAAAAAGCACGATGAGTCACCGTAACTACTTTGGCAATGACCTATCTGATCTTGACTTTTGGATTTACCGTACATTACTCTAAGATCACGAGACGGTGAAGGAAAAGCAAGGGGGGCTGGTTGGAAGAATTTCGCTATACATAGGTTCAGTAAAGACCCTATAGGACTCATGAGTGGCTTGTGCATAAGGATGATTGTAGAATGTAAACCGAAGAAACAAAAAGGGTATATTCATGAAAAGCAACTACATGTTGGCTCAAGCTCTAGACGCTTTCTCTAAACATCTTCCATGCCTTAGAACGGGCATGATTTTGTGTTTAGTCAATGGAGTGCATTAGCCGAGGAAATCAAAGATCTAGAATGGGAGCGTCCACTCTAAAAAGAAATGTTCATGTTCTCATCTTTGAAGGCACGATTTTGGTTTCAGCCAGTGGGGGGCATTGGACATAAAATTTCAATGACATGCTTTATAATGCAGCATATTCTTTTTTCTACGATTCATTTATATTTCTGTGGTCTTATATGGAAATTAGCTCATGACTCGAGATTCGAAGTTCCTGAAAATTGCCAATCCACAAGTTTCTAGCAATAAATCACATAATTTCTATTGTCATCTTAAACATCTTCTTAAAGACTCTGAGGATGAACTTTTATATATATATATATATCCTTTTGATATAAATAGATATGTGATTCACTAGGAGTAATTTTGGTAGAATTATCTGGTTCGTTAATGTGGTTCTAGTCATTTGGTGTGCTTCTAGATGATAAGAGTTATTAGCATTTCCCAAGATGTGAAGATCTTGTAATTTGGAATCTTCATCTTCAATCCTTTCCGGCACAAGGAACTTTTGGCTTTGTTGATTGACGCCTCACAAAGCCCCTTATTGGAGGCTCATCATACTCTATATTTAAACAGTACCTTGGCTTAAACGTTCTATATAGGCCTTCCTATAATGCTTTTGCTTCTTCAACAACTTATATTTGTTAGTCGAAAGTTCGGCATATATCAAGCCGCAGATTTAGGCCATTTGATGAGGTCACATTGTCTATTATGCTTATAAACGAAAGTGGGTTTGAGTGTATTTGTGTTAATTGTGCTGTTCTGCCTCTGATTCTGCTTGCTTTTGACTACGATGAGCCGTTTAATGACCTTACTATTTAGGAGGGTCAGGGGGACATTGGAGCCTCAGCTCATGCATTAGTTTACCGAAATCATGTCCCCTATCCCACTTTTTTAAAGAATGTGACAAACTAGTAAGATTGGTTTCCTTAGTTGGAATAGCTAGTACTAAACTCTAGTAACTTGACTTTTATATTTGGATGAGGCATCAAGATGGTTTTGTGGTTATGGAGACTCACGTCATTGCGGAGTAGTCATCAGATACTCTTTCACAATAAAATAATAGATGGAACTGCCAAAACAAAGTGGCGAACGGGTGTTTAAGGCGTGGGATGGTCAAACATCATAATGTATTACTCACTTCCTACAATCTAACCTAAGGGTGTAGATGTTATCGCAAATAAGTAAGTAGTAGTGGCGTGTTGAGGTGGGATCCAGCTAGCCTTGACATGAGTATCCATGTCAAGTTATGGCACATTATGTGTTGTCTTCTTGTGTGTAACTGTGACAACCTGAATTTTCAGAATTTGTTTTCGATTAAATAAATCAGGCATTTCATCGATGCGCTGATAGTGCCATTCTCTGAGCTGATCACTCACGGCATAACTGAATTATTTTTACGGAAGTAATTAAGGAATTTAAATGCAAGTGATTTGAGAATTTGACCAAAAATCGATTGCTCGATCATATTGGTCTGCAAGGGTCATTACGACACTATCAGAATCGATCACAGATCAGACCACCTGATTGCAAAATTCTCATTGATTGGCACTAACTTGATTTTCTGACGTTTTTGGTATCCTGTGTATGTAATTGAAATCTTGACATTTTCACGACAATCGAGAGTTGCCAATGTGTTAAAGATGTATATTGTGACTCGAGATAAATTGATCACGGGTCAATTGCATCAAAAATTTCTAAAAGTTACCCGATAGATTAGGTCACGCTAAAAGCGTGCCAGAATGAAAATAACCGTAAATTTGAACCCGATTTCGAAATTGAAAGTTACTGTGGTGTCACAAGCTATTTTAGGAACGTTGACTCATCCTTCGAGAAATTTTCAAAGATTCCGAGATTTTTATGGAAAATCGATTCGAACGTTGTGGAAAATTAGTAAAAATTCATACGGGCCAAATTAAAGAAAATTTGGACTTTTAAGCCGAGCTTGGATGTTGGGGAGTTACAGAAAATTGTTCGGGATTTTTCTTAAGCGAAATCGAACCTCAATTTGGGGAATTGAATGAAGAGATTGAAGACCAAAAATGGAAATTCGGAGCTTTGCAAGAAACTTCAATTTTGACTTCAATTTGGACTATTTTGATGGAAAATTGGGCGGAAAGTAATAGGGAAGACATGTAATCAATGGAAGGGATAAATGTTTGACCTTGGGCCCCTCCACCTTGGCTTTCCTTGCACGACTCCTCGCCGACCTCTCCCCTTCGCAGCTCCTTTTCATTTTTCTCCCTGTTATTCGGTCATCTTCTTCCACCCATCTCAGTTCGCAATTCCTCACCTGCAGCTCATGCTTCCCCCACTCACACACGCCCACCTCCACCATCGATTCTCCTCTGCAGGCCACTTCTCCAAGCTTGGTCAACTAAAGAAATTTCCCCAACTAGATTGTTGACCGAAGCAGAAGCCAACCGTCCGAAGCAACTGCACCGAAGATCAGCATCCCCTTCTCGTGTCTTCTGCTCTGTCGAAGCCAGCCAGCAAGGGTCGATCGACCCCAATTTCCCCACGCGTCCGTGAACTTCATTTCCACCGAACCGCCTGCTGCCATATCCACTTCTTCGTGTTCCCCTTGCTGCGCGTCCCTTCATCCACCGAGACTGCAGCCACTTCACGGTCAACAAACCAGCGTTGAAGACCACCGAAGCCGACCGCCCTCAGCTCCACGCGGCCAGCTCGCCTTCAGCTCCTTGGACGCCAGCGACGCTTGCTCATCCATGCGTCTTCAGCTTCGATCGAACGGCCCCAATTCCACTGGTTTTCCCTCAGCCGAGAAGCCCAGCCCACAGAGTGTCCATCCTCTCGCTGCCAGCACGCCTCCGCCGGTGAAGTCCAGCAATTCTTCAGCCCAGTCCGCGAGTGCCTTCAGCAGCCCATTTGAAGTCTACAGCCCATTGGATTTCGGCACAGTCCCGTGAAGCCCATCAAGATCAGAAGCCCGCAATTTTGAGGCCCAAGCCTGCGAAGTCAGCCCACTTCAGGCCCGGTCCAAATCAAAAGCAAATCTCAGATTGGACTGAGATTTGTTGGGCCCGTTTTAGGCCCGGCCCGAGAGTTTGCCAACGCGGCCGAAAATTAGGATTTCAGCCACCGTCGTGCCGTTGTTGCGGTGAACTGGTTTCCGCAATTAACCGGTGATTTTATACTCTAAACTCTTATTAGTAGGCTAATGACGTTTAAGGGGTGTTTAGATTTATTTAAGTATAA
The DNA here is from genome assembly GCA_016097545.1 of Eucalyptus victrix. Taxonomy (NCBI): domain Eukaryota; kingdom Viridiplantae; phylum Streptophyta; class Magnoliopsida; order Myrtales; family Myrtaceae; genus Eucalyptus; species Eucalyptus victrix. The sequence goes on along the minus strand of CM027841.1, from coordinate 48,138,537 downwards.
TTAGTTTAATAATTAGTTTAATTAGTAAATTAGGTTAGTTAGATTATTCAATTTAAGTGGTTGACTTTAGTAAATTAGGTTAGTATATGTTGTTATTTAGTTAGAATGGTTAGAATAATTTATTTAGTTCAATAGCTGGTTAGATTAGAATTATTTAGCCTAAGTTAGCATTTTTAGTATTTAATTAATTTAATTAATTAATTTTAGTAATTATTTAATTATTAAATATTTTTCATAAATTAGGCCAGGGTAGTGGTGACCGGAATTTTGTGCCGATTGCAATAGTGTGGTTAATTTATGCAATTGAGTGTTAAATTGTGAAAAATTATGTGCTGATTGGAAATTTGATCAATTATTCTAAAATTTGTGAATTTTCAATATTTATCCAAAAAATCCCAGGTGTCGAGTTTTAAACAAAGAAAATGGTTTTATATACTATACAAACCAGTGAGATTTTGAAAAGAATGTTATGAATTTTCTAGTTCCAATTTGACTGTGTACTCATGCATGATTATTTTTACTGAGTATTTTTAATATGAAGAAAATAGGCTAGGATCATTATTTTAATTGAGGCATTTGAGTATAATGCACGGTGTACTGGGCCAAGATTGAATGGTCGTGTGTTGATTAGGAGAACCCGTCTCCGAATTGTATCGGATGGACCTATACTTCTTTGGGAAAGTCGTCTCTGAGAGAGACGTAATCGTGCTCAATGGGGTGAGATGATGCTTGGCTACGCTAGTAGACCATTGAACTTTGAGTAGGCCATGCCCTAGAGTGGGAGTAATTGCCAATTAGAACGCTTGTTGAGTGGAATTGATGTGTTGAATTATGGGACAAAATTGAGTGTGACGCTCCAGTTATTAGAGCTTAATTATTAGCTATATGTGTATGGCTGTCTGTGATATGAATTGTACTAACCTGCAGGGTGGAATTGCGAGGTAAGTTCTCTATGCTCAATGCATGATTGTGTGGATAGGACGTTTGGGCGTATTTCCCTCCTAATTAGGGTTTAGCGTGCAAACTCGCTGAGATTTATATCTCACCCCGTCGTGAGCTTAAATTTTCAAGCTCGTTGAGTGGAGGGCTAGGAGCTGAGAGGAGGTGATTTGAAGTATATGTTAGTTAGGACCGTTTCTTTTTGGAAAAATAGTTTGTGTAGTCTTTTGATCATAGATTTTGTACATGACTCAGTGTATATATGAACGTGTGGTTTGTTTGTGAAGTTGTTGTCCTGCTTTTCTATCCTGAGATGATTACTATCATGAGATTTCTTTTTGCTTCCGCATGTGCAATAATATGAAAATGGTCGGTGACTCGTCCTGGGAAGTTGCAAATTATCATCGACCAGGTAGGGATGGGCACACGCTCAGGACTTGAGGCGTGACAGTAACCATTGAAGGATAGTTCACCATGTAAATGCCTATGCTCATATTGGCATGTTTACAGAGAATTGCTTGATGTATGTTGCAAATGCCTAGTTTATTCTCGTATTGATTTGAACATCTATTTTGTTTGAGAATAGTTGTTTTGTGCTTTCCACATAGAAATGTCAAAACATGCCCTTTCCTTGATTCAACCCTTGACTTGAAGGCAGCTGGAGACAATTTTTAGTACTAATGGTTCTTTAGATAGCTTGCTTGTGTTATTTGCATCTAGAGCTATCTATAAATTAATACAATTCACTTTGAGAGCATCCATTGGCAATTCTGATGGCTCTTTCCCACTTTAAACGAAATTTGGGGGTTTCCTTCTTCTTCTTTCTTCTTCCTTTTTTCTTTTGCATTGATAACACTATGTTTAGGCTTTGTGGATACGATTGTGTTTAGGCTTAGCCAAACATGGATACATGCATGACGCATGTATATTTAGGCCAGTATTAGAAACATTATGGATCGTGCTGAGTCCATTGACTTGTTCTATAGATTGAACAAAATACTTAATAATGTGGTTTGATAATATTTGGTCAAATAGAATGTTTGTGATTGTATATGCCAGCATACTCTTTGAGAAGTTTACGTCATAACTTTCTCAGCAGTGCCTCCTTTATCTGCTCTAGGATTAACTATAGGGGAAACCCTCTTTCCTTGTTTGGAAATACAATGTTATTTCGGTGCCACTTTATAATTGGCAAGTAAGGTTGGTTGAAGATTCGTAGACATTTTCATTGTTCCTTTAAGTGCCTCCCTTTAGACGTTCTTATCCTCAATTACCACATGATGAGTGATTAATGCTTTCGATAGTGTACTTGTTATATTCATGTTTACTATATTTTATAGATCTTGCTTTGACGTCTTTTATACTCGTGATGTTCATTGATGTTTTGCTTGTTACAGATGAGGAGGACCAAGTCATCTTGATGGTTCATCAGATCCATGGGAACGAATGGAAATTGATTTTAAAGATGCTACCGGGTAGAACAGGTTATGCAATCAAGAATCACTCGAATGTGAGTATGAAAAACAAGCAGGCAAAGCAAAGCGAGCCTTGAGCTCGCTACCATTGGCGAGTCGGGCGAGCTCGAGGCTCGCCTATGGTTGGTCAATTGGCGTCGTCGTGGTTGGCGGTCGGCCAAAGAAGAAGAATAAGAAAAAAGAAAAGAGAAAAATAAAATTAAAAATTATATTCTTAAAAAAAATAAATTATTTTTTAAATAAATTATTTTTTTTAAAATAAAAAAAAATGAAATTCGATTTTTTAAAAATAATTACTTTAAAAATTATAAAAATTGTCCATTAAATTTATGTTGTATAAAATCATGTTAGCAATATCATTATATATATATATATATATATATATATATATATAAGCTTTTTTAGGTTTCGTTAAATGGATCGAATATGAATCAAGTATAGGTTAGGTTGGTTATGAGTAAAAAATTTTGCACTATAATAAATGGGTCATAAACGGGTTAAATGGGTCGATTTAAGTTGGACCATTTATGACCCAACCAAAACTTGATCCGACCTATCGGTTTAACGGGTCTATTTATTACCCTGCAAGTGATGGTCTTGGAAATAATTCTAGCGCTTCAACTGTGATGCCACTCCGAGGACCTCTAGCACAGGCTCTTGGGGGTAGAGTTTGGCATCCAACATTTTCTCGAAGATGCCCATGGGGAGCCTTTGATTCCTCACCAATGTGGCGATGGTTGCTGTTCGGGTCAAAATGGACCAAATGGTGGAAGCTCCTTGTTGGGGCCTGAGTTCATTGATTACATTGAGCCTCCCTCCTCGAGCCAAGAGCTGATGTCTATAGCAGCAGAGTTGAACGAGATTGCATGGGCGCGATGTGATCTTCCAGGTGATCCTAGACCGAGGAGAAAATATTGGCTGGTCCCGGACCGCCAAGTCAGCGTGGTCTTCGACCACTCAGGAAGCGACACGTGGAGGTGTGGGGGGTGGGGGTGGGCTCGCAATCAAATGAATTTATGCACAAAAATAATTTCATTTCTCTCTCAATAGCCTGTAGACACTAGCCCCCTACTCTCTCTCTCTCTCTCTCTCTCTCTCTCTCTCTCTCTCTCTCTCTCTCTCTCTCTCTCTCTCTCTCGTGCTCTGCACACGATCATTTCTATCGTATTCTCTTTCCTTCATTCCCTCTATGAGGAAGAGGTAAAAGAAAACCTCTTTCCTCTCCAGCAAACACTTTCAAAATTTGAATCTCTTTCTTCCTCTCAGATTTGGCTACTTCGCGCTCGTTGCTTCTCTTGTTAGAGGAATTAAATAGGTATTGAAAGATCAGAAGCGCATAGAAGTCAGTGACAGTAGAAAAGCCAAACTTGAAGAAGCAACTGGAATAGAGGAAGCTGGAACAGAGGAAGCTGAAACAGAGGAAGGTCGTGAGCTGGCGATCCAATTGAACTGATGAGCTGGCGATCCGTGACAGCAAAACCTGAAACACAAAAGCTGATCAAGCAAATTAAAGGAGCTGCACAGCCAGAAGAAATGCACGTGTGTTTTTCATATTATTCTGTTGTAACAATTCTATAACAGAAAACAGTTGAGCTAGTGATTTAGTATAAAAGGAAAAGAGAGAATAGAGAAGGGTAAGCGAAGTTCATTGTTGTTTTTCACTCACTGATTTTTCTTGATTCGTCCGGAGCTTTCTCTCCTTCTTCTGTATCTGGAAATGGTGAAAATCGTGTAAAGGATGAACTTGAAGTTCTGAAGAAGAAATATATCAAAAGCTGAGGTATTCTCATTGATTGTTCAAGATCTAAACCTCTTTCATATATAGATCTTGTTCTGTCTTCGATTTCTTCTCATGGTATCAGAGTAGATTACCTGGGAATGATAGATCTGATATGTTCTTACTGCATGATATTATAAAGATCCTGGTATCTCTTAGGTAGCTTACCTTCAAAGTTTACTGGATTACCTTCGAAACTTCAAAGTCTCTAGAATGGCAACTAGAGTACAGAAGTATCCTTTCCCTATTCATGTGAATATAGCTAACTTCGTTACCATCAAGTTGAATGAAGAAAACTTTCTGTTGTGGCAAGCTCAATTCAACAGATTTCTGAAAAGCCAAGATCTAATTGGTTTTATTAATGGTGAAACATTACCTCCAAATCGAATGATACAAACTGAGACAGGAGAAATGATGAACCCTGATCACTTGGATTGGATAAAAACCGATCAGCTTATATCATCTTGGATAAGTGGCGCAGTATCAGAAAATATTCTAAGTCTGATAATTGGCTTAGAAACCTCACTCGAAGTATGGCCGGCCCTCATAAATAGGTTTACACAGAAATCTGTTGCAAAGGAGTTTGAGTTAAGAGGAAAACTTCAAGCCTGCAAGAAAAGAAACAGATCACTAAGCGAATATCTTTGAGAGTTCAAAACTATTTGTGATCAATTGAATGCAATTGGAAAGCCTGTTGATGATATAACAAGAATGTTTGGCATACTGGAAGGGCTAGGTCCTGAATATAAAACTTTCAGGACAACCATGTATTGTCTTAAGCCTCAGCCAGAGTATGATGAGGTTATCTCACAACTTGAGAGGTTTGAAACCCGATTACAAACATATTCTGTGAATGAGTATAATCCTAACTTGGCCTATTATGGGCAAAGAAAAGCTGGAACAAGTCAGCAAAGAGTCAATCCCAGAAATCAAAGAGAAAATTTTCGAGGAGAAGTTAGTTGTGGCAGAGGTCAGTCTTTCATTAGAAGGGAGTATGGAAATAATTTTGCAGAAGTTGGAAGGAATCAACAAAATAAAATGAATAACCTGTATTCAACTCAGCAAGGTCAGGTTAATAAGGATAATTGGTCTAGCTATGGACAAGGATTTCGACCATATTCAAATCCTGTACAGAGGTATCAAAGTGTTAGGTTTTATCCACCACAAAGCTCAAATGGTGATAGACAAACACAGATCACAAAGCCTACAAATAATGGCCCTCTGCAATGCCAGATCTGTAAGAAATCAGGTCACACAGCACTCAGATGTTGGTATAGGTTTGACAACTTGTACCAGGCAGATGAAATACCAACTGCATTAGCAGCAGTACACATTGAAGAACCCTATGGTTCAGAATGGTATCCAGATACAGGGGCTACATCACACATTACCTCAGAACCTGGTATGATTCGAAACTACAATACATATAGTGGTAATGACACTGTCATGATAGGAGATGGATCTCATTTGTCAATCTCATGCATTGGTAATGGATTATTAAATCCAGAAAATAGCAAATTGCCTCTGAATGATGTATTAATAGTCCCTGAAATAAAAAAGAATCTTCTATCTGTATCAAAACTGACAGATGATTATCCCTACTCTTTTATTTTTGATAAACATGGGGTATATATAAAGGACAATCACAATCATACAACAGTGAAGCTAGGAAGGAAAGTCAAGGGGCTATACCAGGTGGAACCTAAAGCTGCAGAAGTCTTCTTCACACAGACTCAACAGGAAGTAGCAGAAGATATCTGGCATCAAAGGCTTGCTCACACCAATTTTAAAACAGTGAAGATTCTGCAGAAACAAAATCTCATTCAGTACAGTTCCAAGACTCAGAATATATGTAGCAGCTGTCAAGTTGCTAAAAGCTCAGCTTTATCTTTTCACTTCTTAGACCATATCTCTAATGTTCCATTAGCAAGAATACATTGTGATGTATGGGGACCTTCACCAATTCAATCTGTTCAGAAATTCTCCTAATATGTCATTTTTGTGGATGATTTTTCTCGGTATAGCTGGATATATCCCATGAGACAGAAGTCAGAAGTTTATGAGATATTCGTTATGTTTCAAAGACTTGTGGAAAATCAGCTTAATCACAAGATCAAAATCTTTCAGAGTGATAGAGGAGGTGAGTTCACTAGTAATAAACTCCAACTTCATCTACAAAAGTGTGGAATTAAGCAGTATATCTCTTGTCCTCACACACCAGAGCAAAATGGTGTCTCGGAGAGAAAACATCGACATGTGATTGAATTAGGTCTAGCAATGATGTATCATGCTAAAGTACCACTGAAATATTGGGTAGATGCATTCAAAACAGCAGTTTATGTTATCAATCTTCTTCCCACAACAAAACTACATATGCATTCACCTCATTATAAGCTCTACAATAAGACACCAGACTATTCTTATCTTCGAGTTTTTGGATCAGCTTGTTATCCATGTCTCAGGCACTACACAAAGCATAAATTTGATCCAAGATCTCTCACGTGTATCTTTCTTGGATATAGTGAGAAGCATAAAGGATACAGGTGTTTCTTGCCTACAAATGGAAGAATCTACATCAGCAGACATGTAATATTTGATGAGAAAGTCTTTCCCTTTATTCATACACTAAATACTGATTATCAGCAGGGATCTGACCTATACAAACAGTGGATAAAAGGAGTACTATCTTCTAGTTCCAACTCTACTAAGAAGGCTCAATCACAAGACAATAGATCGAAGGGATATTTGCAGCATACCGGATTCAATCAAATAGCTCCAGAAATACAGGACAATGAGCTCAATTAAGGTAATCCTGAAGGTCGATCACACATACAGCTATTACCTGATACTGAGATACAGAGTGATGTTAATAATGTCTCAAATAATATTGAATCACATCAGTCATCTCCAACCATAGAGGAACAAATATCTACAAACCAAGAGCCTGTCTGAACATCAAATGCTAATACAGGACAAATACAAATCAATACTGAAATTGAAAACATACAAGGTACATCTTCAACTCATCCTATGCAAACCAGACTCCGATCTGGAATTATTAAAGCAAATCCTAAATATGCATGTCTAGTTGAGTATCAGATTCCTGTTGAACCAAAATCAATAAAGTCTTCCTTAGCAGACCGAGGATGGTATCAAGCAATGCAAGAAGAAACGGATGCCTTATATCAGAATCAAACCTGGGAATTAGTTCCTCGATATGATCACATGAATGTAATCGGGTGCAAATGGGTGTTCAAGACAAAACTTGCACCTAATGGAAGCTTGGATAGACTCAAAGCTAGGCTTGTAGCCAAAGGCTTCCATCAAGAAGAAGGTCTTGATTTCACAGAAACCTTCAGCTCTGTAGTGAAACATGCAACAATTCGAATAACCCTATCAGTAGCTATGATGAAACAATGGAAAATCCATCAATTAGATGTCAAAAATGCTTTCTTACATGGAAACTTAAGTGAAACCGTGTATATGGAGCAGCCTCCAGGGTTTAAAGATTCACAAAGGCCTCACTATGTTTGTCTCCTTCGAAGATCTCTTTATGGACTTCGACAAGCTCCTCGAGCCTGGTTTGATAGGTTCAGCAGCTTCCTGCTCGAATATGGCTTTTTCTGTAGCTCTATTGATCCTTCTCTATTCATCCTGCATACTGAAACAGCCACTATTCTCTTATTACTGTATGTAGATGATATCATTCTCACTGGAAGTTCACCTCAAATGCTTTCTAGTCTTATTACTTCACTGAGTATTCATTTTCATATGAAGGATCTAGGTTCACTCCACTATTTTCTTGGCATTGAAGCTACACGAACCTCAGATTACCTATTCCTTTGTCAAACCAAATATGCTTTAGACCTTCTCACCCGAGCTCATATGCTAAACTCCAAACCACTTTCAACTCCTCTTTCACTAAAACCATCTATTTTAATCAATGATTCTCTACCTTTGCATAATCCTACTGAGTACAGAAGCCTAGTTGGAGGTCTGCAATACCTCACCTTAACCAGACCAGCATTGCTTATGCCACAAATATACTCTGCCAAAGAATGCAGCAACCTACAATTGCAGACTTCAACAAATTAAAAAGAGTCTTGCGGTATATAAAGGGTACTATAAAGCTTGGCTTATTTCTTCACTCTCACAGTACCATGCATCTCTATGGTTACTCAGATTCAGATTGGGCTGGATGTGTAGAAACCAGAAGATCAACAACTGGTTTTTGTATCTACATTGGATCCAATCTTATATCCTGGGCAGCAAAGAAACAACCTACAATGAGCAGATCCTCCACTGAAGCTGAATACCGTGCTCTTGCATCAGCCACTGCCGATCTTACATGGGTCAGTTTTGTATTACGTGATATAGGTTGTTTTCTTAAGCCTCCTATTCATTTGTACTGTGATAATAAGTCAGCAATCTCTCTTACTCTGAATCCTATCTTACACGCTCGAACCAAACATATTGAAGTAGATTTTCACTTCATTCGAGAAAAAGTCTCCTCAGGATCATTGCATGTCAGATACATTCCACGTTCCTATCAATTAGCTGATTTTTTACAAAACCACTGACAAGCAGAGCACATTCTTATATGCGAACCAAATTGGGAATCTGTACTCTCTTCATTCCCAATTTGAGGGGGGATGTTAGAGGAATTAAACAGGTATTGAAAGATCAGAAGCGCATAGAAATCAGTGACAGTAGAAAAGCCAAACTTGAAGAAGCAAGCGGAATAGAGGAAGTTGGAACAGAGGAAGCTGAAACGAGAGGAAGGTCGTGAGCTGGCGATCCAATTGAACGATGAGTGGCGATCCATGACAGCAAAAACTGAAACACGAAGCTGATCAAGCAAATTAAAGGAGCTGCACGGCCCGGAAGAAATGCACGTGTGTTTTTCATATTATTCTGTTGTAACAATTCTATAGCAGAAAACAGTTGAGCTAGTGATTTAGTATAAAAGGAAAAGAGAGAATGAGAGAAGGGTAAGCGAAGTTCATTGTTAGTTTTCAGTCGCTAGTTTTTTCTTGATTCATTCGGAGCTTCCTCTCCGTCTTCTGTATCTGGAAATGGTGAAAATTGTGTAAAGGATGAACTTGAAGTTCTGAAGAAGAAATATATCAAAATCTGAGGTATTCTCATTGATTGTTCAAGATCTAAACCTCTTTCATATATAGATCTTGTTCTGTCTTCGATTTCTTCTCATCTCCGACGTTCGTCAAGCGGTCATTCTCTTGTCGTAGCCAGCGAACGCTGTTGCTGCCACCAAGCCCAAAGCAACTAAGAAGCCGAAAGCTGCGGTGGGTGTGAAGTCGAGAAGCTGAAGTTGAAGCCCGCAGCAAAAGCAGTGAAGACTTCTACAAAGGCGACACCCCAGAAGAAAGCTGTGAAGAAGGTTGCCGCCGCGAAGGTGAAGAAGAAACTGGTGAAGAAGCCGAAGAGCGTGAAGCTGCTGGTGAAGAAGGCCAAGAAGGGGGTCGGTCTTTGTGTAGGGACGGGATTTTAGACGATGATTTGGTTGTGTATAGAAAATGGTTTGGCAATATTTGACATATCCGTTTTATTATTTTCTTTTTCTCTTGGTTTTTAAATTGTGCTAACTCCATTCTTGTTAGCGCATGTTTCTATGTAAGCTTCTAGGGAAGATTTTATTAGATGGTTGTGTTTGATAATGGGGAATCGAAAAGCTCTGCTCCAATGGCGGTTTCTTCTTTTGGGTCTGGCCTTTTTTCCCTTTCCCGCCACACGCTAACTATACTTTTATTCTTGGCGATGTCAAATGAACAGTCATTAGTTAATCTCACGTAAGATATTCCGAGTGAGATGGTGTATTGGTATCTTGTGGACCAGACGAAACTAGATCCACAGATTGTTCGTCTATATCGATACTCTATCTCTTTTTTGCAATAGTTTCTCCAACCATAGAAAAAAAAAATTATGCTTTCGCATCTATTTTGATAGTAGAAGAGAAGTGGGGAGGGGTAGAGTGAGAAACTTTTCGCAGCGCATTCGTTTTGAACTTATCTGGAGACATAATGCTTTTTGAAAGTTCCATCTCCTTTGAAGCTCCCGGGGATTTCATTTTAAAATATCTGAAACCTCCATAAACTCTAAATGGGTCGGAGAAACTACTGACTTATGGTGATTTTGCATTGTTTTCATTCGGGTTCTCTTTGTTAGGAATGATATCAAGCTCATACTTTCTTCGAAGAACTTTCAGAACCCGAAGCTCAGTTGAGGGCGGTCAGCGGCCCCTCTGCCTCTACCTCACTCCCATTCGAGCACGTGAGGGGCAGCTTTAATGTGCTATGTCGGCGACGGCAGGGGAATGGCCGTTTGATGAATGCCAGAGCAATAATGAGCGTGAAATAGTCAAATCTAAGAGCGAAGAAAGAGATTCAATTTTTGAGAGCATACGCTAGAAAGGAAAGAGGTTTGCTCTTCGTTCTTCTTCTTCATACAAGGAAAGCATGAAGAGGAAAGAGAATACAAGACAAAGAAATAAATGTGTGCAGAGCAGGAGAGAGAGAGCATAGGGGGCTAGTGTGTGAAGGCTAGTGAGAGAAAAATAAAATTATTTTTGTACATAAATTCGTTTGCTGGTGAGCTGGTCCTACACCTCCACATGTCGCTTCCTAAGTGGTCGGAGACCACACTGACCTGGTGGTCCAAGACCACCCAATATTTTCTCTAGACCAAGTGATCTCTGGTTGATGTTAGTACTGGGATGCCAAGCATGGAGATGCGGTAGCCGACCTGTCTAAGCGATAATAAAGCTGTACATGGTAAAAATTTTGTTTCTCAATTTCTTTGTTTCTTTGTTTCCCGGAACAGGTTTGGAACAGAAATTCGTTTGGTAACGCAAATTGATTTCTCTATTTCTGAAACAGATTTCTATTTCAGAAATTGTTTTGGAGGAGAAATCAAAAGCTAAAAATTTTAGCTTCTCTGTTTCTAAAATATAAATAGAAATTGTTTCTTATCCATCCTTCTTCCTTCAAGACGTCGACTCCTTCTCTCCTCACTACCCTTTGCTTTTCCATTCCTTCTCCTCACCTCAACCAAAAAACCTAGCGACTCCGAAGCTGTTCATCTTCGCCATCGCTGCTCATCTCGCCATCGCCATCCTCAGACTGGCCAATTTGCTCCGGTTGTCCCGTCGGACCCGCCTCCTTCGTTTGCGTCCCCAGTCGCCGTTGCCCAACTCCATTCGCCCATCTCCATCGCTGTTGCCCATCTCCAGTCGCCATCGCCTAACTCCAGTCACTGTCGTCGTCACCCATCTCTATTGCCCATATTTGTCCGCATCCCCTTCCACTCTCGATTCCGTAACTCCAGTCACCGTCGCCCCTTTCTGCTCTAGATTCCTCATGAGGTTCGGTCAATCCTTCCCTTTTTGCCTCTTTCTTGGTTGGTCTATGCTTGTGCTTTGCAAACGAACGGTTGGTGTTTGTGCTGCGAGTCTGTAATGCTCTATTTCTCAGTGGGGTGGGGAATGTGAGAGCGATTGCGAATGGTTGGTGTTTGTGTTGTGAGTTCTTAGGTAGATTTCGCTTGGGCGAGAGCAAGAAGTGAGAAGCCCGCGTTCTTGGGGCAGCTTTCAGCTGCGATGGGTTTCGCCGCCGAGGCCACTAGGGTAAGAAGCTCGCGTTTTGAATGAGAAACATGGGATGGATTGAAGGGGTTTGCATTTCCATTTGTTATGAGGAAAGTGAAGAATGGCTATTTGGATTGCATTTTGTTGCTCTGCAAATTGCAACTATGGCTTGTGGAACTTCCCATGGGCATTCATGTACTGTTACTGGTGCAAGGCACTTGGGATTTTATGAACGGCATAATAAATGATGATTGACTAGGTTTTCTTATCGGAACTATTCTAAACAGCATAGAAAACTTTCTCCATGTTCTGGTTGTGGATTTTTGTGTGTATGTTGTGCGGGTAGGGCAGGTGTTGGTTGATTTTCACGTGGACTATGAGATATTTAAGGACACCTCAGTGACATTTGTTATGTTTATTTCGTTGTCTATGTTTGTGTTATTGCAGATATGGGATGGATTGAAGGGGTTTGCATTTCCATTTGTTTGTTCCTCTTGAATCCCCGGTTGACATTGCTTAGTAGAAGTCTTATGTATTGTATCAATTTCTTGTTGGTGCAAACCCTAAAGCCAAGAGTGACTTGCTTTTGGATTCCATTTGCATCTCTCCCGTGTTCATAATGCTAAGAAATGTTTCTCATCTCATCCTTAATGCTACCGGACCAAGACTACTAGAATGTAGTCATTGTAATCCTCTTTATATTTGAGTGTGAATCAATTTGCTGAAGCAGTCTCGTCATGCAACACTCATTTTTTCAAGAGATTGGTACTTGCCACCATGCATTTTGTGCAATAAAGCATTCACTGTTGTATCATAAATTTCACCTTTTAGCTTCTAATAATCTTATGTAATTGTTTTTCTTGTTATTTGTTATTCTTTAACTTCTAATTTCAGCTTATCCTTCATGATGTGCTTGTTAATCACAAGCTTTTGTTCTTGAATTGGTGCATCATCTGATATATTTCATTGAATACTGATTCAGTTAAGGTAAAATGGCACCTCACAAAGAAGCATTTATAGCAAAGTGGACTGAGCCTTTGACCAATGTGCTTATAAGTTTGTTGGTGAATGAGGTGAAAAAGGGAATCTCCCCACCTGTACCTACAACAAAGTAGGGTGGAATAACATACATGCTGAGTTCAATAAACAAATAGAACTCCAGTATAATGTAATTCAATTGAAAAAGAGGGTAAACAAACTAAAGAAGCAATATAGTAGTTTTAAGAAGCTTCTTTCACAATCTGGATTTGGATGAGATAATGTTAACAAAACAGTTATTGTGGAGGATTCAAGTGTATGCAATTCTCACATCAAGGTATCACTTTACTTGGGTCCATTTTTTTCTTATTGTAGGTGTAAGCTTCAATTATATTGTTCATGTATGTCATTTCTATGAAATTTGCATGATAATATTGAATGGGCTAAATTCAAGAATAATGGGTTTCCTTAGTATCCAGATCTTTGTATTGTGTTTGGTGATCCATATGCTACTGGGGAGTATGCAACAGGAAATGCAGAAAAAAATGCAGAAGAGTATGTGGTGTCGGATGGAGAAGACAATGGTGTTAGTGGTGATAATGGTGGTGGTGCTACGATAGGTGATGCGAAGGAATCTAATGAAAACTATGTTGATACGAGAGTCCTTGCATCTGACGCGACTCCCACCCCAGTTTGTGAGAAACACAAGTTGAATAGGACTCCAAATTCCAAGAGGAAAAAAAAGAGTAACAACTATGATCTCATTGTCACCATAAAAGCCATTCAAGAAATGATCAAATTAAGGACTGCTCAATCAACAAGTGACTCCATAACCTCAAAGGCCCCACCTCCTGTAGACCCTTACTCCATAATAGTTGTGGTCGCTGTTCTAAATGGCATGCCTGACTTGGAGCAAAATCTTCACAATAAGGCCGTGAACTAGGCATGCCTTAATGCCACTTGGAGAGAGGCTTTCATGATTGCTTACCAGAAAGGAGACGTGGACTTATTGAATCTCTGAGAGTAGTTGTTAAGAAACATGCTATAGATTTCTATTTGGCTTAATTTCATTCCATGACTTATGCATTTGAGACTTTGTTTATGTTTTTACGTTGCAATTATGATAACATTATTTCTATTGTTGATTACTATTGGAGTCCTTATCTAATGGGTTTATATTCTTATTTTGTGTGATGATATAGGTAATATGGATGAGGATGAAAGTAGCATGTCTAATGGTCAAGCAGCATCAGTTGAATCAATTGGACAGGATTTTGATGATTTTGATCTTGATATACTGATAGCATGGTTGACCACTGTTGCAGTGGATATGTCCATGCACATGAGAGAACCTATTAGGGATAACTCATTATTAGGACCGTAATGGATAAGGGAGGTTCTTCATGGGCATTCCGATATAATACATGAAGCTTTTAGAATGGAGAGACATATCTTTCTCAACCTTTGTGATCTAATGAAGGAAAAAGGTTGGTTGGAAGATAGCCGATATATTGAGATAGATGAACAAATTGATATTTTCTTATCTATGATTTGTCACAAGAACTCAAATAGAGATTTATGTGAGAGATTCCAATGTTCGGGACAAACTATAAACAAATACTTCACTAAAGTATTGCAAGCAGTTCTCAAAGTGGCAAAAAAGGTTATCATACCACCATCCTTTGATGTTGTACCACAAGAGATTCTTATGAATCCTAATCATAAACATTACTTTAAGGTAGAATTCTTGAATATTCCTTCACACCATTAATTTTATTTTGTTGATAATCTTGTATAATATTAGTTTTTGATAAAATGACGGGGTTGTATAAGCATCATTGATGGCACCCGTATTCATGCTTCTGTACCTGTGGTTAAGCAAATCCCATTTAGAGGTAGGAAAGGCATCACCACTCAAAATGTGTTGTGCGTTTGTCCATTTGATATGAAATTTACTTTTGTATATGTTAGTTGGGAAGGCTTTGCCAACGATTGTTGAGTGCATGCAGCGGTACTCGAGAATCCTCGTTTGGAATTTCCTCTACCGCCACCATGTATTTGCTTGTCCTTTAAGGAGTAATTTTCTTTATGATCATATTTATAGTTACAAATTATGACCAATGTATGAATACATTGTTGTAGGCAAATACTATGTTGTGGATTCTGGTTATGCAGCAACTCCGGGATTTTTAACTCCTTTTAAAGGTGAACGGTATCATTTAAATGATTATAGGGATATAACGAAATGACCAACAATTGCAAGGGAATTGTTCAACTATAGGCATTCTTCTCTAAGGAATGTCATTGAAAGATCATTTGGGGCAATGAAGAATCGCTTTTGCATTTTGAGGCACATGCCCCCATTTGCAATTCAAAAGCAAGCACATATTGTAATTGCATGTTGTGTCATCCATAATTACATCTGTGATCAGGACAAGATGGATAGGAACTTTTCCCTATATGGAGATCCACAGTATTTGTCTGAACCTACGCAAGATGAGCTTGCAAACGATACATTGATCGATGAGGGAAACCAAATGAACACGCTTAAGAAATCCATTGCCAACAAAATGGCAAGAGATAATAATATGCCTAAAATTCCATGAAATTCTATCTTCAGCTTTTGTAATGAATTAGTATTATTTCGACTATTATTTTGTATTTGAGGGTTTCCTATATTATTATCTAATCAATTTCTATTTCTAGCACAACTTCCATTTTATTAATTTCGAATCTCTTGCAAATTGCGCCTCCCTCCATGTCAGCTAGTATCTACCATAAAATCACTTCGTTCGGCAATTGGCCTGATGTTCTGGTTGAAGATTTCCTTCTATGGTTTTGTGTATATTAATGGGTCGTTCGTGACCTTTTGAACACCCAATCCTCCTGTACCTCACACATAGGAAAGTAATCGAAGATCACACATGTCTGTCCTCTTGAAGTGGTCTCAAAAGAATGCAAAAAAGTGTAGTGACTTGAACCCGAATCTTGAATGAGGAGAATAAATACATTCACTATTTGCATATTAGCATTTGAAAATACCAAATCTTTTATAGTTTGCATATTAGCATTTTTTTATACTAATTACTAGCTTTTATTTACATAAATTGCTAATGTTTTGAAGTTCCTAACTACTCTATCAAATTACCAATATAAATTAAAGTGATTTGCCAACTTTTATCAAATTAAATTACCATCACAAGCACCAAGAAGAGTGAGGTAAAAGGATGGGGACAACATGATTCATAGAAATAGAATTTTTTTTTTCTGTTATCAAACCGATTTCTATTTTAGAAATAGAAATTTTGAATCGTTATCAAACGGATTTCTTTGCTTAGAAACTTGTTCGGGGAATAGAAATTGAGAAATTGATTTCTGGCCAAAAATCAATTTCTACTTTAGAAATTTTGTAATATGCAGCCTAAACATCCGGCTTGTGTTTTGGATGCCAGTAACTGGGAAGTACTTATGAAACAGAACAATTTATTTCCGGGGATTGGATGTGCACGTATGTCCAAAACAAAAGCAAAAGCTTAAACCAGAGTAGTGAGAACCACTAGAGCTGATAAACAAGTCGGAATGTCCATCGCGGAAATTCAGGCGGCATTACCCAGCCCGTGCTCGTGCCTAGACAAGAATAAGAATGTCTTCAAAGAAAAGGGCACCAACTAAGATCGCAGCTGTGGTTTATGCTGATGATTCGTTAGAACCGAAGAACGATTCGGAGGATAAAATATGATTGGCCAATCCATCCAGGGATTGGAACGACGACCCTCCTTGCATCAGACAACTATTTGCCTTCTCCTTGAATCGTGCTGCCCTCTCTCTTACCTCTTCTCCCTCTTTCTCCACCAACAGCTTTCGAATAGCCTCTGCAATCTTCCTTCTCTCCAGCCCATTGTTCAAGTGCACTCCCACTCTCCAAACATCACTAACAAATCTTGCATTGACATTTTGGTCCGAGAAACAGGGCATGCATATCATCGGAACCCCTTCCGAAATGCTCTCAAGAGTGGAGTTCCATCCATTGTGAGTCCAAAATGCTCCGACAGCCCGATGAGCCAGCACTTCATGTTGAGGCGCCCATTTCACAATCTTCCCCCTCTCCTCTAATGCCTCCAGAAAGCAACCGGGCAAATTCTCTAAGAGTTCGGAGCCGCTCATTGACCCGGGTCGAACCACCCATAAGAATGGCTGCTGGCTATCGGCTAAACCCAAAGCTATTTCAGAAAATTCCGACTCGTTCACAGAGTGTTGGAGAAATCTTTCCAGAATATTTTGAAGCTGACAAAACATTTCTATCAGTCTAAGTCTGGATGTTTGGAGACCGACAGTTTAAAGTCTGAAGACTCAAGACTCGAGACTCAAGACTCAAGACTCAAGACTCGAGACTCAAGACTTAAGTCTATTCTCACTGACAGTCTTTCTAATCCAGTGACGAAGGAAATTCAAAGCCGAAGTATATGGTTGAGGATTCGATCCTATCCTCTGGAGAAGATTCTTTGGTTGGATAATCATTTCGGATTCTTTAATTCTTATCTAAGATCGATTGAAGATCCGATGGTCGACGAAGTATTTTTGGAATGTTCTATTCTTGGAAACCAAGATCCTTATTGTATGGGCGAACGGGATTGATGGGCTATCATCGATTCCTTAAATAGCTCGGATGATCTTCTTGATTGATTCCGTCCAACGGGTAGATTGGAGGAATTCCTTTGGTAAGTGCCAACGGCTATGATGGCATAAAGGAGTATAAAAGGAAGACGTTCTAGCTGTTTTAGTAGTGTGATCGATAGAAAAATTCCGTAGTCGAAGAACCTTGATTGTTAGTCGATCTTTGTTCGAGCGAAATTGTATACACGAGAGAGTGTTTATACTTGGTGACACCTTGAGCGAGTGTGGTAGATCGTCTACACCTAGAAATCAAGGAAGATCAACACTGTAACATCTCTTTGATCATAGTGGAATCCAGCCAATTGGCTGTCAGTGCAAAAGAGTGGACGTAGGCTTGAATCAAGCCGAACCACTATAAACCGCGTGTTCAATTCTCTCTTTCCCTTACTCAGTCTCACGATTGATTTTTAATTATCCAACTGTCTAAGTATTGTGCAATCTTTAAGAAAATTTTTATATACCTATTCACCCCCTCTAGGTACTCGTACTAGCTATATCAATTGGTATCGAGCTCGTGTTCTTACTTTATTTGAAGTGTTTTACTTGAGTAAAAGATCCATGGCGAGTATGCTAGCACCGGGGCTGGTGGAAGGGCAAAGCAATACCAGACCACCCTACTTTGATGGAAAGGATTACAACATCTGGAAAAACAAGATGAAAGCTTTTCTACGGTCAAAGGATCATCGGAATGGGATGTGGTGGAAAAAGGAATCACTCCTCTTTTTGCATCGATATCGAAAGAGGAAAGAAAGCTGTTGAAGCCGGCGGAATGTCTCAAGAAGAGATAAATAAGAGACAAGCACTCGATGCTAAAGCAATTTATTCTTTATATTGTGCTTTGTCACCAACGAATATAACGAGAATATCTTCTTGTGTTACAGCAAAAGAAGTCTCGGGACGATTACATATCACTTATGAAGGGACGGACCGAGTGAAGGAGACCGAAATCAACATTCTCCTTGGTCAATATGAAGCCTTCAAAATGAAACCGGGAGAATCTATAAGCGACATGTTTAGCCGTTTTTACGAGATATTGTCAATGGTCTTGAGAATCAAGGACAGAAAATTTCTGATCCTATGAAGGTGAACAAGCTCTGCGTGGACTCTCCAAGGATTGGAATCATATAAAGACTTCAATAAGAGAGACGCAAAGAATCATGCCATTATCTCGTAGACGAGCTGATTGGAACTCTTCGGTCTTACGAAGTGGAACGAATTAATGAAGATCCAAGAGGTAAGAAATCCATTGCATTAAAATCTAACGATGATTCTGATGATACAGATTCTGAAGAAGATCTGGACGATGAGGAGCTTGCTCTTATGATCAAAAGGTTCAGAAAGCTAAATAGAAAAGGAAGAAGGTTCAACTCAAAGAAACAAAGTTTTCAGAAACAGCAAACCAAGTTTGTTGATAATGAGGAACCAAACAAAGATGTAGTTTGCTTCGAGTGTAAGAAAAAGGGACACATCGGACCCAACTGTCCTCTTGAAGAAGAAAAGAGGAAAGCCGAGAAGTCTCGAAAAGCTCTTAAAGCCGAAACTTGGAGCGTCGAGTGTGAAGAAAGTGATGAGGAATATGCCAACCCGTGTCGATGGCGCAATCGGACTCGGACTTCTGGATCGAGACTCGGACGGTGAATTTGAGGTAAGTGATTATAAAATCCTGTCAAAGTCTCTAAATACATTGACGAACTATGTTTTAGTCTTAAGACTTCTCTCAAAAAGATTTCCGAACTTAAAAAGGAAAACTCAGTTTTAAAACAAAAGGAAAATATTTTAGAAGAAAAAGTGAAAAGTTTAGACTTAAATGTTTATACTCTTAAAGAGAATGAAGATAAACTTTCAAAAGAAAATGCTTTCTTAAAAACTGACTTATCAAATATTTCAAAGAAATTTTCAATAGGGTCCGAAAAACTTGAAAAAGTTCTTTCAATCCAAAGACCTTACTTCAATAAGTCTGGTCTAGGTATGACAGCGAAACAATCCCCTTGATTGATTTTCCGAAAGTAAAAGAAAGAATTAAGAAAAGACCGTCAAGAGAGGCTTACAAAAATCATTTCAAGAAAGTTTTTGTAAAGTCTCGTAGGTCGAAATGCTTTAAGGTGTTCAAAGTGTAACATCAGGATCATTTTGAAAAAGAGTGTCCTATGGTTTGGAAGCCTGTTAAGAAAGTATGGCCTAATAATGCTCATTCTACTAACGCCAAAGGACCCAAGAAAATTTGGGTACCAAAGAAAGCTTGAGACTCTCTTTTGAATGCAGGTCTCTGTCAAAAAGAAGGTAAAATGGTATCTTGACAGCGGATGCTCAAGACACATGACAGGAGACTCAAATTGCTTCATAAAGCTTATTCAAGTAAATGGTGGAAAAGTTTCATTCGGAGGAAACATCAAAGGAAGCATTGTGGGATTTGGAACTGTGAAAATTGGAAATCTCACAATAAACAATGTCTCTCTAGTGGAAGGACTCAACTACAATCTACTCGGCATTAGCCAACCGTGTGTCTCGGTTACAAGATCTCCTTTCAAGAAGGCATATGTTACGGAATTAGCAAAGACTCAACTCGGTCTTTCATGGGACAAAGGCATGGAAATATCTATCTCCTTGATGTAAAGCCAAATGAAGATCAATGTCTAATTTCAATTCAAGATGAAGCAGTCCTATGGCACAGAAAGCTTGGCCATGTCAACATGAAGCAATTAGCCAAAATCTCATCAAAGAAGCTTGTTCGAGGTCTACCTAAATTGCCATACCAAAAATCTGATTTATGCACTCCATGCATTGCGGAAGCGAGGTAAGAAATTCATTTAAGCCAATGAATCATGTCTCTACTAATCATGTACTACGGTTGCTTCATATGGATCTCTTCGGACCAACAAGAACCCGAGCATTGGAGGTAAGAAATATTGTCTAGTAATCGTGGATGACTATTCTCGCTTTACACAGGTATATTTTCTTGCAAGTAAGTCGAAAACCTTTTCGTACTTTGAGAAGTTTGCTAAAAAGGTTCAAAATGAAAAAGGATGTGCTATTTCAAGTATAAGAACGAGATCATGGAAGTGAATTTGAAAATCAAGATTTTACAAAATTCTGTGATAAATCTGGTTTTAATCATATGTTTTCCTCTCCGTATACTCCGAGCAAAATGGAGTTGTGGAAAGAAAGAATAGATCTCTTCAAGAAATGGCTAGAACACTTTTAATTGAAAGTAAAATTTCTTCACGATTTTGGGCTGAAGTTGTTTCAACTGCTTGCTATATTATAAATAGAGTCTTTCTAAGACCTATTCTAGAGAAAACCCCCTATGAATTATTCAAAGGTAAGAAGCCTATTGTTTCATACTTTTATGTGTTTGGTTGCAAATGCTTTATTTTGAAAAATGCAAATGATCGAGTTGGTAAGTTTGAAGAAAGATCGGATGAAGGCATCTTCCTTGGATATTCTACATCAAGCAAAGCCTACGAGTCTATAACAAGAAAAGCCGATCTGTGGAAGAATCAATGAATGTCAAATTCCAAGACTCAGCGCAAGATGAATCCAGCCAGACTCAGTACGAAGAGACTGAACCCGCTCTAGACCTTCAAATGTCTACATCTCAAGAAGCATCTCAGACTCTGGAAGTCCATCATCAAGATGCTCATGAAGATTCAAGTAAAGAAAGAGATCATCAACTAGGCAAATCAACTAGTAACTGGAAGCACAAATCCAGTCATCCCAAAGATCTCATTATTGGCAAACTTAATGAAGGAATCCGCACCAGATCAAAAAGGCGTGAAGAATCTAGTCTTTGTGGCTCTCATTTCTGAAATTGAACCAAAAAGCATAGAAGAAGCTTTATCGATGAAAGTTGGATCGAAGCTATGCAAGAAGAACTCGGACAGTTCAACATCAATGATGTCTGGGAATTGCCATCTAAACCAAAAGGTAAAAGCTGTTATTGGAGCCAAATGGGTATTCGGGAACAAGATGAATGAAGAAGGAAAAGTCGTACGAAACAAAGCAAGCACCTCGAGCACAAATGGATTTATCCATGACGACAAGAGACTAAGTAAGTTTTTATTACGGAATGGTTTTGTCAAAGGTAAAGTAGATACTACTTTGTTTATCAAAAAGGAAAACAAAAGCTTTTTACTTGTTCAAATATATGTGGACGATATTATTTTTGGATCACCTAACGAAAGTCTATGCAAGAAATTTTCTAAGTCTATGCGGGATGAGTTTGAAATGAGTATGATGGGAGAATTAACATTCTTTCTTGGACTCCAAGTGAAACAAATGAAGGAAGGAACTTTTATTCATTAAGAAAAATATGCAAATGATCTTGTCAAAAGATTTGGATTGGAAAAGTGCAAAAAGACCGACATACCAATGTCATGTTCACAGAAGATAGACAAGGATGAAGAAGGGAAGAAAGTAGATCAAAAGGCTGTACGGGGAGCATGATCGGTTCACTTCTTTATCTTCGCTTCTAGACGATATTTTGTTTAGTGTTTGCATACGTGCTAGGTTTCAATCGAGATCCTAGAGAATCACATCTCGGTGCTGCAAAACGTGTTATCAAATATGTTGCCTCATCTTCAAGCATCGGTCTTTGGTATCCAAAGAGGAGACTTTAATCTTCTAGGATACTCGGATGCGAGATCTGGCCGGTTGCGAGTCGATAGGAAGAGCACTTCGGAACTTGTCAACTGCTTGGAAACGGGACGGTGTCTTGGTTTTCAAGGAAGCAAAGCACCGTAGCTCTCTCAACGACAAAAGCGAGTATGTAGCTCTTGGAAGCTGCTGTTCGCAAATTCTATGGATAAAACAACAGCTACAAGACTTTGGGATTGAAGACTCATGCACGAAATCGAGATGTGACAACACCGGTGCGATCAATCTCACCAAAAATCCAATCCTTCATTCAAGAGCAAAGCATATTGAGATTCGACATCACTTCATTAGAGATCATATTCAAAATGGAGAAATCTCGATTCAATTTGTTGATTCAAAAGTCAACTAGCGGGTATATTCACAAAGCCTTTGGAGAAAAATCAATTCGACTTTATCCGTTCAAGACTCAACATTTTGAAGCTTGAAGAAGTTAAAGTCTAGAGACTCACCAACTCTAAGACTCTAATCTCTCAGACTTTAAACCCTCAGACTCAGACGTGCATGGCTATAGACTGTAAGTTGCTATTTTATCTAAAAGGTACGAATTCTCGTTTAGTTATCTAAACTCGAAAAGGTACGATCTTTCGTTCGGTTATTCAATAATTTGTGTGAAATTCGAAAACTTGTCTTTTTAAAAAAGGATTAATTTTGGCAGTTATTGATTTTGAAAAGAAGTGTTCGTACACTTTCCTTGTACCGGTTGAACTTCCCTTTTCAAAACTGAGTTATATATACAGTTTTTCTTCGCTCAAATTTTCAAAACCCTAAAAAGAACTCTCCTCCCGATCCTGTTTCTATTTCTGTTCATCTTCGAGAAAGTGGTCATTTTTCTTGGGAAAGCAAGTGAAGGAATCTTCCAATCGTCAAAGAAGGATGTCTTCTTTAAGGAAATCATCAAGAATCGCAAGCAGGGGACCACAAAGAATGGAGAAGGGACCGACTCACTTCGATCTTGCGAGGAAGAAGACTTATCAAGTCGGCGACAAAGTCCGATTCGCTCTCCTCCACGTCATTCAACACCTCCCGCCCCACAAGGTGCGAGTCAACATGCGGAAGAAGAGATAATCGAGGATGCCGACCGACCCGAGTAAGAGTCCAAAGACCCTCCTTTATCTATAAGCTTTATCGTGCGTTGAAAAGCACCGGTACTTCATTAAAATATATAGATGAATTCCTTAAGGACAAAAATTATGGAAATGAGTATCTTTTTCTGCGGAAAATGGAGGAATTGGGAATTGCTCCAAAAGGAAGGGCAGAGGAGGCACTTGCGAACATTCCAAGTGACCCTCGTATGCCGGACAAAATCGATTGAAGGGAACGATGATGACGAGAATGTTCCTTGAATTTCAACCTAAAATGGGTGTGGCAGCAAAAGTGAAAGGAAATCGGATGGATTTGTTTAAGTCCAAAGATCGGGAAAAAGTGTATTTCGAGGCTGTTGAAAAGAGGGGTGATAAACCCTAGAAGTGTTGATTTTGACTTCCTGGACGCCATTGATTTTGACTTCCTGGACGCCATCAATATGAACTTAAGAGAGAAGTTGAATTTGCTTCAACTTGAGACTTTTTGCTCTGACTCTACGGACGGGTATGCTCAACTGACCGCTTATTTCTATTCAAATCTAACCTTTTTGGATGCGAATAGAATTTCATTCAGTGTACGAGATCAAGTCTATGTGGTAGATGTGAATATGTTGGCGGACATAGTTGGAGTTGAACGAGGACGTTATCTACCAATCAAAGTCTCACTGCTCGTACTACTCGGAACTTGTCAAAGATAGGGACGTAGAGAAGAAAATTACCTATTCCAGGATGAATGCCATCAACATTGTGCTTCATAAGATTGTGATCAACTGTCTCAGACCGAAGTCTACGTCAAAGACTTCTGTGTCTCTTTCTGAAGCAAAGTTGATGTACGCGATCAACTTAGGATAGAAGTTCTCTCTCCCGCACACTATTCTCTTCCATATGTACAGAGCAATGTCGAAAGACAAAGGACAATTGCCTTATCCTGGTTTGGTGACCAAGATCTTCAGACATATGAACATTGAACCGCCACAAACATTTTGTGTTCGACCGTGTGATAAGATGATGATAGGTTTGAAGATGTTAACGAAGATGCGTCTGCAAGAACTGTCCAAGGCAATGGAGATATTCAGAGTGAAATCTCCAGTCCAGTCTGCTTCAAAAAGGAAAGGAAAGGAAGCCATTGGTGCTCCATCGAAGAAGAAGAAAAGAACTCTCATCCAGGAGGATGAAGATGAAGATGAAGAGGATGAAGATCCTACTATCCAAGCACGACAAGAACCCCGGACGCTCGTGCCTCAACCGACGAGACTTCGGAAGAACGAGAGAAGAAGAAGAGCGAGAGAGAGAAGGAGAAAGAAGCTGAAGAAGAAAGAGAAGGAGAGAAAGAAAAGTCTGCTGAATCTGGAGAGAAGGGAAATCAAGAGCATGATCATCACTCTTCCCCTTTCGATGTCCTAGAGACAGGGGGAGTTGGCGAGCAAGAAAGGTCCTCACCTCATGCTGCTGTTAGTGAAGGTCCAAGACAATCTCCTGCAGACCCAGAAGAATTTCAGGCTTCTCAATTGCCTGAAGAAGGTGATACGTCGATTCCAAATCTGCCAGACTATACAGAAGTGCCATCGTCTACATTTACTCCATCAGAGAAAGTTCATGCCAGTACACAGATAGATGATTCTGTAGATTTTCGTAGCATCATGAATATTCTTCTAGAAATGCGTAGCCAGATATATGTTCTGGACTGTGAAATCCAAGCCATGAAGCATGCTGGACAAGCATCTTCGGTCTCTCTGGAGGATAAATTCAAAGACCTCTCTCTGCAACTTCAAGCCAATGCTAAGGGAGAAGAGGTAGCTCAACGAGGAAGACTGAAGAAGCTCGAAGGAGTAGTCCGATCCATTGGGGATTTCCGGATCGTGCGCATTCCTAAGCGGACATGACTCCTTTCTCACCATTTTTAATGATGACAAAAAGGGGAGAATCAATTTGAACCAACAACTTTCAACTTTTTAAAACTTTTGTGGTTATGTTTATTTTTGAGTATGACTTGAGAACTTGAACTTGGGTGTGAATTTAAATTTGACTGAATTGGTTGTAGATTTTGATGCTTAAGCTGGTTGCATTTTTATCAAGTGTTGTTATATGGTATTACTCATGAAAGACTAACCAATTTTCTGTGGATGCGAGTCTGGTTGCTTTATTAATCTTTTTGAGTTAGCCATATTGCTTGAGAAATGTTTTTGCAGGTCAAAGTTGTTCAAATCTACAAGAAAGTTTTGTCACCATCAAAAAGGGGGAGATTGTTGGAGAAATCTTTCCAGAATATTTTGAAGCTGACAAAACATTTCTATCAGTCTAAGTCTGGATGTTTGGAGACTGACAGTTTAAAGTCTGAAGACTCAAGACTCAAGACTCAAGACTCGAGACTCAAGACTTAAGTCTATTCTCAGACTTAAGTCTATTCTTTCTAATCCAAGTGACGAAGGAAATTCAAAGCCGAAGTATATGGTTGAGGATTCGATCCTATCCTCGGAGAAGATTCTTTGGTTGGATAATCATTTCGGATTCTTTAATTCTTATCTAAGATCGATTGAAGATCCGATGGTCGACGAAATATTCTTGGAATGTTCTATTCTTGGAAACCAAGATCCACGATTGTATGGGCGAACAGGGATTGATGGGCTATCATCGAGATTCCTTAAATAGCTCGGATGATCTTCTTGATTGATTCCGTCCAACGGGTAGATTGGAGGAATTCCTTTGGTAAGTGCCAACGGCTATGATGGCATAAAGGAGTATAAAAGGAAGACGTTCTAGCTGTTTTAGTAGTGTGATCGATAGAAAAATTCAGTCGAAGAACCTTGATTGTTAGTCGATACTTTTCGAGCGAAATTGTATACACGAGAGAGTGTTTATACTTGGTGACACCTTGAGCGAGTGTGGTAGATCGTCTACACCTAGAAATCAAGGAAGATTAACAACTGTAACATCTCTTTGATCATAGTGGAATCCAGCCAATTGGGTCGGTGCGAAAGAGTGGACGTAGGCTTGAATCAAGCCGAACCACTATAAACCGCGTGTTCAATTCTCTCTTTCCCTTACTCAGTCTCACGATTGATTTTTAATTATCCAACTGTTTAAGTATTGTGCAATCTTTAAGAAAATTTTTATATACCTATTCATCCCCCTCTAGGTACTCGTACTAGCTATATCACAGAGGCGATGCTCCCAAAGCTCACATAGACCACTGAGTTAGGGGCTTGCTTGTCCAGCCAGGAAATGCAACTCCGGTCTTCCGCCAAGAGACTTCCCGATGAAGATGGACCGCATTTGTGAAATGGGCCAATTGGGAAAACTGCGATTGGATCTTCTTGGCGAAGTAAAGAAAGAGCGGGCTGCTCAAGATCTTCAAATGTGTTCATGATGAGTCCTGAAGAGTCCTTGATTCCCTCAATCATGTCGTTTAGAATTCGGTCGAGCAGTTCAGGCTCCTGGGTGATGATGCGTGGAAGGTCCTTCACTCGTAAGGGCGGAAACTCTGGCACGGGATCTTCGAGCCGAGATTCTGATATGCAGAGAGCCAGAAAGAAACTGTCATTGTCAGTTCAGTGGCATAGTGCTGCTTATGAGAGAACGCGATTTTCATAACTCGCACATTACAATTGGCCAGAGAGGTACTCTGTTAAGAAACGGGGTACTCTGATGCATCTTTATCACTTAACCTTTGTGCTTTGCCAACCAGACGCTAAAGCTAACGCACGGAGTCATGCTACCATCCAGATATGGCATCTACCCAATGCCCATAATGTTTCAGGAAATAGAAGCTCAAAGCATCAATCCTTAGAGATGAGAAAAATGTCATACCTTCTATTGGGAGGTACCCTCTTTCCCTGAGCAACCGCAATCCGGGGATAACATGGAGCGCTGTCGCGCCAACGGTCCGCAACACCATCCTCCGCACTCCTGCCCACTCTGCCGCATCCCGGGTGAAACCGAACAGCGCATCTGCTATCAAGCATGTGACTGGCACATCCCGGGATGACACCTCTTCTCTCAAGCGTTCCTCGAAGGGAGCAGCGCACCTGGCATTGAGGAGCGTCATCAAGCGGACACCATCCAACTTCGAGGCCTCTGATTGGCCGAGGCCATCGCCGATGGAGCGAAAGGCGAAGTGGGGGTGCGAGGATGGATCAGGAGAGTTCAGGTCAGTGTGCAAGATTGTGATGGAGAAGCCTTGGTCGTGGAGGATCTGAGCCAGGTGGAGCATTGGGTTGATGTAGCCCTGAAATGGCACAGGGAAGAGGACGAGACGGCGGTTGTTTCTTTGGTTCATTTCGGATTGAGCTTGTGTCAAATCACATAGTCACAGACTGAAACACTTGAAAGCTTGCAGCTTTTGATTGAATTCGACTCGAGGTTGGTAATGCAAAGAAACAGGGATTGACACGGACGCTGGGTCTTTTTTGCAGATTTGTGAACTCTTAACTGCAACAATATGCTTTGGAGTGAGGAAGTTCGAATATTTTATCAGGTCAAATGGGGACTGCTGACTAGAATGGAGTGAATGTAGACAAATTTGAGGGATATGATGCGATCTGATCCGTGCCTCAAGGTTCGTCAAGATTCAGGCATGGCCCGAAGCACTAGACGACATCAATGGCAGTGTTGACCTGGGGGTATTTTATCAGGTCAAATGGGATTGCTGATTAGAATGGAGTGAATGTAGACAAATTTGAGGGATATGATGCGATCGGATCCATGCCTCAAGGTTCATCAAGATTCAGGCATGGCCCTAAGCACTAGACGACATCAATGGTAGTGTTGACTTGGCAGTATATTATCAGGTCAAATGGGGACTGCTGACTAGAATGGAGTGAATGTAGACAAATTTGAGGGATATGATGCAATCTGAGCCGTGCCTCAAGGTTCGTCAAGATTCAGGCATGGCCCTAAGCACTATACGACATCAATGGCAGTGTTGACCTGGGGGTCGATGAATGCCCTATTTCTTCGAAGTTGCTCATTGCCCCGCATCCATTCAAGAAAGACGAGTCCTACTTGCCTTCTTTCTTTCTTTGTTTTTTGTTTTAAAGGGTCCATAAGTATTCAATGCATTACAAAAGGGTCAAAATAGGTTTTTTTTTTTTTTTTTTTTTGGGTCAAAAACCAAAGGTGCCATCATAAGCCAGAATGTCAGTACAGAGAAGGTCCAACAGAGGAGGGGGAGGGGAAATAGCTCAGTTCGAGGGTAGACTTCGGTGCCCATGGGCCTTTGTGCCCAGCCAGTAGTGTGGTTGGCTTCTCTCCTACAATGCACGATCTGTAAGCTAGGGAAGTAGGGAAGCAGTGCCGCAGCCTCAGAGATGAGTGCACGGATCTCCCATGGCGTCGAACACGGAGTATGCACAGTGTTTACAAGAGCTAAGCAGTCAAATTCCAAGGTGAGTGTTGCGACCTAGCCTCGGGGGGAGGGAATAGGTTTAGGGGAAATGTCTAAAAGACAAACTTATGGCCTTGATTAGGCGTGGGCTCTTCCAAGCCATACCCTGAGTGACATTGGGATAATTTTTAGGAATTTTGCACATAAGGAGTTGCCACTAGCCTATTGGGGTCGGCTAAACACCAAGTGAGGCATGGGAGTGTGCCTCACTTCCTATGCAACCAGAGAATCTAGAGTCGGGGACTTGATTACACTAATTGACTAATTAGTACCCTTTCAGTACCTAATCTTGTTCATTTTAAAATAAATAATTTTTGTCAGGCAATTTGGTTTGGTTTTATACTTATCCACTAACATATGAGATAATCATGAGGGTACGCAATCATTAAAGTAACAATCACGGCTACCAATATCCTAATTGTAGTAAAATTGAACAAGAGCAATTAAATATAATTAAATATGTAAATTAAACACAAGATATAATCGATATTCAAGAAAATAAAGGCCTAATTATACTAAAAAGGCAAAACATAGCAATTCCTACCCAAATCCTACATTTTTTAATTTTCAAAATTTTTAAATTTTTTAAATTTTAATTTAAAAAATGGGCGGGCCGGGTCCGGTGCAGTCGGACCCAACCCGGGTTCAACCTGGTCGGTGCGGTTCCGGTCTGGTTGTGGGTCGGGCCAATCGGACCACTCGAAATAAAAGGCCTGACCAAGGTTGGTCGGGCCTTTCCTTGGTTCAGATAGGGCCCAACCAGCGGGCCTAATCTGGTCTAAGCCTTTTCATTTTAAAAATGAAGCCCACAAGTCTAATGTACTAAAACAGCCCAAGCCCAACTCAAGTATGCTCAGCTCAATTCGCCCAAAACCCTATTCGATTGACTGGACCTGGCTTGTACTTCCTCTCTCTTGCTTTTTTGCGGTGGTGGCGAATGACGGCATGGTGGTGGTGTTGCGAGCAGATGGCGTCGTTGGTGGCGGGCACAGAGACAACATTAGGGGGAACAACGGAACGGCTTGAGGCGACTGGTTGAATATCGGCGACGGCCAGCCTAGGGCCGCGGCGGAGATTTGATGCTGCGACGGTGTCGGGGGATGATCGGAATGGTATGGCTCAGCATAAGGACAGCGTAGGGCCGGGTTGACGACGCCTCCTCCTTCCTGGTTTCTCTTTCTTCGTTTGCTCCTGCTGGATTTGACCTCTTTCACATGGCGCCTCTGCTTTGGATTTGGGTTTTGAGGAGATAGCGGTGGTCGGCGTAGGTCGTGTGGCAGGAATGGCAACGGTGAGCTTTCTCCAGCTCCCTTTTCCCTCCTTTCTCTCCTCCTGCTCGTGTGCTCTTCTCCCTTCTCCTTCCCCGTGCTTTTGTTCTCTGCTTCTGGGTTCTCTTCGGCTGGTTTGGCATTTGGAGCAGCGGCGGTGGGTGCTATAAGTCAGCGTTCGGAGGGCAACGACGGCATTGCAAGGGGGGCTGTGGTGGTGGTAGACACGGGTGGAGACTTTGAGCAATGGGCTAAGCATAGGGCAAGTCCTAGCAAGAGCGGTAGCTACAAGCGTCCGCGATGGGGTTGGGTTATAGCTACTGGCTTGTGAGTTGATACAGGCTGCAGTGATGGCATTGCAATGGTGTTGCGCGAAAGAGATCGGTTGAGGCGCGGGTGGAGCGGCGAGGTAGCAGTTGTTGACACCTCAATTTTAATTAGGTTAATTTTCTTTTATTAAGTTTTTATTTTATTTTGTCATTTTGGATAAATAATATAATTAATAAACAAATAACAAAAAAGCAAATAAAAACAAACAAAACAAAAGAAAAGCAAAAAAAAGCAGCCCCTTCCCTTTTTTTCTCTCTCGCGAACCCCCTCTCTTCTTCCTCCTGTCTTCTTCTTCCTCAGACGCCTCTGCATCTCACGTGCGGTGGCCAGCGACGCGCTCAAGGGCAGCCTACGGTAGAGAGGCACGGAGGTAAGCCGCCGAAGGAGAGGACGACACGCATACGCCTTCAATGCACGCATTTAATGCTGAGATGGGACATCGGTTCGGCCGTGGGAGTCCGGTCGGTAAGCTAAAGACTGACGGCCGAGTTCCTCCATCGACCGGACCTCTTCGCCTATAAATAGGAGGGCACAACTTCCGTCGAGGGGCATCGCACGAGCTCGAGAGGGATCGGGTCGCGAGCTCGGCCGACCTCCCACTAAGAGGCTTCAGGGGAGGCCGCCGGTGAGCAAGTCTGAGGAGGTCAAATCTGGCCGGTGGAGGCTCGGATTTGACCGAAGTGAGAGAGAAGCGAGGCCGGAGAAGGCGAAGGAGTTCTGGATCCGTGAAGAGGGGCGGAAGAAGAGGTCCCCCCCCAACGCCGCTGCTGTGCCGAATCCCACCGTGCTGCCGCCTCGTTGTTGACACTGCTAACCGAGCCCAGACGCCGCAAACAGGTAGCAGATGCCTTCTAATGCATTGTCCTCGTCAATCCGTCGTTGATGCCCTGTTGGAAACCCTAGCCGTCGTTCGTCGTGTCACTACCTTGAGCCATCGCAAGATCAATCCCGGATCCGACCGGGTTAGTTTTTATAATATTTTTAAATAAATAATAAATAATAAATAATATATTTAAAAAAATCAAAAATAATTTATTTTCGAAAATTATTAAAAATGTTTTAATTTCTAGAAAATCCAGAAAATATTTAAAAAAATGTTGAAAAATGTTTTATTTTCTAAAAAAAATCGAGAAAAATCAAAAATAATTTATTCTCCAAAATTATTTTGAAAATTTTTTAAAAAATATTTTATTTTCCGAAAAATAAAAAAATCAAAAATATTTCATATTTTCCAAGAAATGCCAAAAATCCAAAAAAAGCCAAAAATTCATGAAAAAGCCAAAAAATTCAGAAAAAGCCAAAAAGACTTGTATTTTTGCAAAAATACCCAAAAAGGTCCAAAAAAAATCTCTTTCATGTCAAAAAATTGAAAAAGACCCAAAAAATGTTTTTCTCCAAAAATGCATGGAAAACCCCTCGAACATCCAAAATGCGTGGAAAATCCCTTGAACATCCAAAAAGCCTCAAGGTTTAAACAAGATTAGGTATCGAAATGGCATTAGTGATTAACTAGTGTAATCAAAGTCCCCGATTCTAATTTCTTTGGTTTCGCAGGAGCGAGTTTTTCTCTCGATATTTCGCTTGGGGTTCTAATCAACCTACCCCAAATTGATTAGTGGCGACTCCATTTTAAAAATGAACTTGTAGGTTAAAAACTTAGACTATTAAAGTCATGAATTGGTGGACTTGGGAGAGTTCGGGCATAATTAAATTTAGCCGAGCCATTAGCCTCCTTAGGCACTCGTACCCTATTACGGGCACCGGAAGAAAAAAAGAGGTCGCGACAGCAGTAGCAGGCAGAGCAAGAGCAGCGTCGGGTCACCGTGGTTTTTGGTGTCAAGTGACAGCGGTGGTGGTGCTTGAAGGTGTGAGTGCGGCGGGGGTTAGTGGCTTTGCGGCTCTTGGGTAAACTAGCAACGCGAGTTCGCAGGCAAGGGAGAAGGAACTCCAGTGGTTGGAAAAACGACAGTGGCGAAGTAGCTAGAGCATCGGCGCTTGGAGCTTGCAGACGAGCGGCAATGCCGTGTGGCGGCCGGTGCCGCGGAGACCTCGAGCGGCTGTGAGGTGGAGAGCCACAATAGGGAAGATGAACATCAACTTTTTTTGTTTTTTGTTTCTTTTCTCCTTTTTTCTCTCCCTCACGAACTCTCCCTCTCTCCCTCTCTGTTCTCTCTCTATTCTCTTCTCCTTCTCTTGTGTTGTTGTTCTTTTTCCTCCTTCCCTCTCCGCGTGCTTCCTGTTCTGCTTTTTCCCTGCCCGATGCCCCTTTGTTCACTGTCTTCCTGCAGCTCTTCTGCTACCCCTATTTCTATTCTATTTTGCAAGTCCGCGTGCGAAGGAGGAAGACAGCCAAGCATGGGCTGGAAGGGAAAGGAGGCTGGGTCGATCCTAGGCCAAATCAAGCCTAACCCGACCCCCTTAAGCATTTTTTTTTGTTTCGTTGTTTTTTTTTATGAAAATTTTTTGGATTCCTTTTTTTTTTGGCAACTAATTCATAGTTTTGTATGCAATTAAGTTTTAAGTAAAATGGCGAAATTTAGGTGTCAACAGCTGCCCCTCTTTGAATGGGAGCTCGAAGAGATTCCATTCAAAGATAGAAGACACCTAAATTATTTCGGCGGTAGTGAGACCCTGGGTGCATAAGCACATGTCAGGTCAAGCTATGGAAGCGCGTTGTATCAATAAAAGGAAAGAAGACTTCGGGCTATAGAAGCACACCATGTCATAGGAAGAAAAAGAGACCCCTGGCTACAGAAACACGCTGTGTCATAATAAAAAGAAGACCCTTCGGGCTATAGAAGCACACCATGTCATAGGAAGAAAAAGAGACCCCCGGCTACAGAAACACGCTGTGTCATAATAAAAAGAAGACCCTTCGGGCTATAGAAGCACACCATGTCATAGGAAGAAAAAGAGACCCCCGGCTACAGAAACACGCCGTGTCATAATAAAAAGAAGACCCCGAGCTATAGAAGCACGCCATGTCATAAGAAAAAGATCTCGAGCTACAGAAGCACGTCGTGTCATAGGAAGAAGTAAAGAAATGAGGTCTCACTGTGCAGTAACGGGTTTCGACCAGGTTGAAAATGCATGATTTGAGGAAAACCAATGATCCTTTGTAAATGACATGGTTTAAGGTTGACCATGAACCTTTTGAAAAGTTACAATTTAAAGATAGACTCATGAACATTTTAAAAGTGGGGTTTAAGGATGATCCACGAACTGTGTGGTTTAAGGATAACCCACAAACCCCGTGGTTTTAAGGATAACCCACTAACCGTGTGGTTTAGACTAGAAAAATGGTCTTACGTGTATGAATAGGTTTCGATCGGATAATAGTATCACTGTGTACGAATGGGTTTCAATTGGAAGAGAGGTCTCATCGCGTACGAACGGGTTTCGACCGGATGATAGTCTCACTGTGTTTGAATGGGTTTCGACTAGAAGAGTGGTCTCATCATGTACGAATGGGTTTTGACCGGATGGTAGTCTCATTGTGTACGAACGGGTTTCGACTGGAAGAGAGGTCTCACCGTGTACGAACGGGTTTCGACCGGATGATAGTCTCACCATGTATGAACGAGTTTCGACTAGAAGAGAGGTCTTCCCGTGTACGAACGGGTTTTGACTGGAAAATAGATCTCATCGTGTACGAACAAGTTTCGACCAGATGATAGTCTCACCGTGTATGAATGGGTTTCGACTGGAAGAGAGGTCTCACCGTGTACGAACGGGTTTTGACAGGATATGATAGTCTCACTGTGTACGAATAGGTTTCGATTGGAAGAAAGGTCTCACCGTGTACGAACGGGTTTTGATTGGATCATAGTCTCACCATGTACGAACAGGTTTCAATTGGATGAGTATGAATGGGTTTTGATTGGAAGAGAGGTCTCATCGTGTATGAATGGGTTTCGACCAGATGATAGTCTCACCATGTACGAATGGGTTTTGACTAGAAGAGAGGTCTCACCATGTACGAACGGGTTTCGACCGGATGATAGTCTCATCGTGTATGAATGGGTTTCGATTGGAAGAGAGGTCTCATTGTGTACGAACGGGTTTTGATCAGATGATAGTCTCACCATGTACGAACGGGTTTCGACTAGAAGAGAGGTCTCACTGTGTACGAACGGGTTTCGACCGGATATGATAGTCTCACCGTATACAAACGAGTTTCAACTGGAAGAGAGTTCTCACCATGTATGAACGGGTTTTGACTGGATGATAGTCTCACCATGTACGAATAGGTTTCGACTAGAAGAAAGGTCTTACCATGTACGAACGGGTTTCGATCGGGTATGATAGTCTCACCGTGTACGAACAAATTTTGACTGGGAGAAAGGTCTTACCGTGTACGAACAAGTTTCGACCAGGTATGATAGTCTCATTGTGTACGAACGGGTTTCAACTAGAAGAGAGGCCTCATCGTGTACGAACGGATTTCAACCAGATATGATAAACATGGTTACGGATGAACCCATAAGCCATGTGGTTTAGGAAAAGCCACCAACCTTTGAAATGGCATGGTTTAAGGCTAACCATGAACCTTTGGTTTTTAGGGAAGCACCCATTAACCCCTTGAAAACTGCATGGCTTCACTGAGAGATCTTGTCAAACTCAACTTGAGCAAATATCATTAGAGACGTCATTAAGAGACGTATTGGCAATATTATAGCATTAATTGAACAAGCTAATCAAGCTAAGTCCGACTACTTTTTTTTTTTTAAATATCGATGTCAATCAACATCATGTGGCGCAAAACCGTCATCTTGTTCGGGGATGTATTATTAATCATCCAATTCTTTGGGAGTCAAGTTCTCACACACTCTCGATAAAATGGCTGCTTGATCTCATCCATTCATGTGGGAGATAATTGGTTGCTGATGGTATCTCACATAACCTATGTCAAAGGCTTCTAGAAACATTTGCAATGAGCACAATTTGATCGATCAAAAAGGTCTTTTGAAAGGAATGCAATATAGGCTCGGTTAGGGCTTACACAAAGGAATGATTGCTTTGAGGCCAATAAAGGAACATTTGTTGCTATCTTCATCGGGTTTACGAGTCGAGAACTTGGAAGATAAGATAAGATAAAATTACTTCTACTCCTTCAAGCAATAGCTTCTTTGTGGTATTCTCATTTTCACTTAAACCATCCTAATCAGAAGAGACTTCGGAAGAGGGTGGTAATGTTGGCTCGGGAGAGGCTTGAAATGCTTAAAATTTTCAAGAGGGTTTTTAAGTGTCGGTGATCATCATGGCATCGTGATTAGCTCACTTGACCTTTCGGAAGTATTTGGCTTTTGAAACACAACACATCTTGAAAGTCCCTTGACTAATCATTTATGCATGGGAGCTTTGCTCCTTTCTCTAATGTCCTTTGCTCTTACGATGAATTTTTTTGCGTAGGCACTTGGATTTTGATAATTTTTTCACATAAAATGCAGCCTTTTGGCTATTTTTCTTGACGGACATTGGCCTTGCTTTTACCAGGCATACTGCTTTTTCATGCCTCATAATTTGTCAAACTTTTTTGCTTTTTGAACTTTTGGAGCTCTTATGACTTTCGAGATACTTTTCACATTTTCTTGTAAATATCAATTGCATGTGGTCAATCTTTATGCCTTGCCCCAGTGAAAGGAGATGATCACCGCTTGGGGTTCAAAATGAATAATCAGGCCCAAATTGGTTGAAGCAATGGATATTAGTGTTTGGGTAAAGAAGGAAATGCTCTTCTTCACCTTGGGATGAGTCAAAATCTAATGAGAATTCCTCTGAAGTTATCACTAGAAGATTGATGCAAGTGAAAGTAATAGAATCTTTCTCAATCCTTTGCTTTACAACATGATCGTAACCTCCTATGCTACCTCAATGTAGGGTTGTTCTCGACAAGAGTACTTTGAATGATCATCCTTTTTCAGCCCAAAGGGATAGCAAGAAATTAGTACACCACTTGGGATTGATGAAGGAAACACCTTTATCATTTCGATCTTTGCACTCAATGCAAATGAATCATTTGTCCTAAAGAATGTCACATTTCACTCAACTCTCAAAAGTGTTTGAAGGATGTGTTTGGAAATGGCTTACCTTTCTTCATCCTAAGCACTTTTGTTTGGCATGGTTAACATCTCCATCTCACTCTGTCAAGATCATCTGAGTAGATCAATCCCCATAAGAAAATTTGATTCAAAATGAATAATCCACAAAACAAGAAAACAATTTTGAGATAAAAAGGATGCTTAAAAAGTTTGTAGAAATTTTTTCTTTTCTCAATTATTCATTCACTTTTTTTGCTTTTTTGCTTGTCTCTAGGAAAGCACCAAAGGTTCTCTTTTGTAATGGAAAATTTTTTTTCTTTTTTTTTTTACTTGAAAAAAATTGAGAAGAAGGGTACTACTTGTGGCATGGTGACTTGGTAACCATGTAAAGAATGTAAAAGAATATGTTAGTGCAAAAATCCTTAGAGATTAAAATGTTGGAAACGATACATTATTACCCTTCACTCACTTTTATCCTTTGAGGGCTAACATCTCTTGGATTCACCATCGTGGATATTTGGTAACTTGACATTACCCTTCATTCACATTTGCCTTTAAGTGTTTGATGTCTTCCTATCAAAGGAAATAAAGAATCATGTTAGAGACACTATCAAAATGAGCAAATGGAATCGACACCATTTACCCTTCACGTGTTTCCATTCTTTAGGTATGAACTTTGCTGAAGTCGCTAGCATTGATTGAAAAAGGACTATGTGACCATGATTTTATCCATGAAAAGCACTTCTTTATTGTATACAACAATTTACAAAGTTCAATTCCTGCTTTTTCAAATGCTCTTTTTGAAAAGACGTTTAATTGAGAAGGAGTTTGAAAATTTTATATATAGATCATGAGATGTGTTTTTCAAGATCTTGCTTTGAAAGGAGAGTGGATGCTCCTGTTTCCACACTTGGGGACATTGTTCTTTAGAAGCTTTGCCCCATTTATGGCCTATAAAGAAAAGATTGGACATGTTATTTCCACACTTGATTAGAAATCATTTAGGAATTATATACATCCTTTTACACCAAATGGATGGTCAAGTCTTGTCTTATTGGAGAGAGATATTGTCCTTATAAGAATAATCATTTGCTTTTTGTTGGAATGATATATAACTTAGTGCCCACGATGTATCATTGATAATGGAAAAAGAAATCATGTCAGAAATGGTATCAGAAATTGATAATTGGAATCGATACATTTTACTCTTACTTCGATTTCACATTTTTGGATGCTTGACAACTCCTTTCATTTGTCTCATCATGCAGAGTAAACGAGATTGATGGGCTATTTTGGCTCCTAAGGCATTTGCGCATTTGAAGGTAGACGTAAATATATGTTTGAAACAATTCAGAGTTTTTTTTTAATGATTTTCATGAAATTGAATTTCATTATTAAAAATTGTGAGTCGCATGATTTACAAAAGCAACAATTGGATTCGCAACCAAAACTCAAAATGGAAAACATGGTTCTTGACAAAAATAAAGACAATGATAAAATACAAGAAACTCTTGCACAAATGAAATTAAAAATCAACTCTTGTCCTAGCTCTTGAATTCACTTCTCTATGTGGTCAAACACGAGAATGCCATAGAGCATTACACATAACCTGCAAAAAGATGATAATGTCAGTACGTGAATGAAAGAAAATGATATCTCAATGAGGCGCTTCTTATAATAAAATCGAGGCGATGGTACATGCCCCACGGTCCTTATTATGAGGATTTAGTATTTCACCAAGATTTTATCATAAGAGAAGACATCATTAAAATAATCAATCCATGGCCATCAATTGAATGTTCCACTTTTATTCCAAAAGTTTCATATGCAAAAGTGTCATTGATTTCTTAAAGATTGATATGTGGTTTTACTCATAGAAAAATGAAGTGACTTCCATTTTGAGAAATTTGTACACAAAATGATTTGCATTTTAGTCCCAAATATGTGAGAATGAGAGAATTTGATAAAAAAAAACACAATTTCAATTTTTGTGCCCCAATATAAAATCACAACTTGAAAGTTTTTTTTTTCAAAACGATTTTGAGACCATAATTAAAAATTTAAACAAAGTCATGTTTAGCAGGACCAAAGCAAAGTGTTTAGAACTTGCATTCAATGTTCACTTTTCTCAAGAGTGATTGCCAATTTTTCAATCATCAACCTACATCATCGAGGGCATTCGATTGATTTCCGTGAATTTCAAGATGAAAATGCAATACAAAATGAGCAAATAAAAAGAAAAATGATACTTACAATGGGTGACAATCTTTTTCTCTTTTTTTTTTCTTTTACATAGACATGCACATGAGCTGTGGTTCGATTTCTACTATATACGGCCCAAAATGGAGCCATGGGATCACAGGATTGAACCAACAAGCTCGCGGCTAGGCCGTGTTACCCATGACTCCGACTTTGTCAAAGAACCGACTCATGTCGCATGTTCACAAACCAGGGTGGAAACTTTTGACATCAAGAACAGGTTGAGATGGGCGACTCGTACTACATGCTTGTAGTTGAGTGGTATCCACCTCAATACTATTCTAAGTGATCCTATGCGGCCTAGGTCCAGTAGCAGGTTGTGCGTGCTAAAATGTAGTGCAATGCAGAGGATACATGCACAACAACAATTTATAGGCAAGCAACACTTCGTATATAAAAATAAACCATACATTCCTACACCTTCCTACAAGACAAGTAAGCAAACACTTCCCCTTAAACACTTCCCCTTATACTTTCCATTCTGCAAAAACATTTAATACATTTAATGTTAGGGGCATACTTAAGATCCTCGTTGCCAAACAAAAATATTTTTGAACAAGATTAATTTTGGCCTAAGTCCTCTAAGGTCTAAAAGCAAGTCCCCAGTGGAGTCGCCAAGCTGTCACGACCTACCCTTGGGGGAGGGAACATGTTTAGGGGTATTGCCTAAAAGACAAGCTTATGGCCCTTGATTAGGTGTGGGCTCTCCCAAGCCCATACCCCGCATGACATTGAGATATTTTTTTAGGAATTTTGCATAAAAGGAGTCGCCACTAGCCTATTGGGGTCGGCTAGAAACCAAGTGAGGCATGGGAGTGTGTTTCACTTCCTACGCAACCAGAGAATCTAGGGTTGAAGACTTGATTACAATAATTGATTAATTAGTACCATTTCGGTACCTAATCTTGTTCATTTAAAAAAAATAATTTTTGTTAGGCAGTTTGGATTGGTTTTTATACTTATTCATTAACATATGAGGTGATCATGTAGGTAAGCAATCATTAAAGTAACAATCACAGCTACTAAGATCCTAATTATAGTAAAATTGAACAAGAGCAATTAAATATAATTAAAATATTTAAATTAAACACAAGATATAATCAATATGCAAGAAAATAAAGGCCTAATTATACTAAAAAGGCAAAACATAGCAATTCTTACCAAAATCCTACATTTTTTAATTTTCGAAAATTTTTAATTTTGTTAAAAAATGGGCGAACCTGGTCGGGTCAACCCAACCCAGGTTCAACCTGGTGGGTGTAGGTTGGGTCCAGTCTAGTCGAAGATCGAACCCAGGTTCGGTCCGGTTGGGGGCCTGGCTGATTGGCCCACTCGAAATACAAGGCTCGACCAAGGTTGGTCGGGTCTTTCCTTGGTTCGGATTGGGCCCAACCAGCGGGCCTAATTTGGTCTAAGCCTTTTCATTTTAAAAATGAAGCCCAAAGTCTAATGTACTAAAATAGCCCAAGCCCAACTCAAGTATGCCCGACCCAATTTGTCCAAAACCTACCCAATTGACTAGACCTAGCTCGTACTTCCTCTCTCTCTTGCTCTTCTACGGTGGCGGTAGATGATGGCATGGCAACGGTGTTGCGAGTAGATGGCGTTGTTGGCGGCGGGCACAGCGACGACGTCAGGGGGAACGGCGGAATAGCTTAAGGCGATTGGTCGAATAGTGGTGACGTCTAGCTCGGGGCCGTGGCAGAGATCTGATGCAATGACAGCGTCGGGGGATGACCGAAACGGTATGGCTCGGTGCAAGGACGACGTTGGGCCACGTCAACGACGCCTCCTCCTTCCTTGGTTTCTTTTTCTTCGTTTGCTCCTGCTAGATCTGACCTCCTTCACACGACGCCTCTACTTTAGATTTGGGTTTTGGGGAGACATCGGTGATTGGCGTCATTCGGGTGGGGAATGGTGATGGCGAGCTTTCTCCATCTCCTTCTTCCTTCCTTTCTCTCCTCCTGCTTGCATGCTCTTCTCCCCTCTCTTTCCCCATGCTTCTGTTCTCTTGCTTGTGGGTTCTCTTTGACTAGTTCGATGTCGAGAGTAGTGGCGGCGGGTGTTATAAGTCGGCACTTGGAGAGCAGTAGTGGCATTGCAAAGGGGGCTATGGTGGTGCCAGAAGTGGGCGGAGACGTTGAGCGCTAGGTTGAGTAGAGGGTGAGTCCCAACAGGAGTGGCAACTATAGGTGTCCGTGATGGGGCTAGGTTGCAGCCATTGGCTA
The DNA here is from genome assembly GCA_016097545.1 of Eucalyptus victrix. Lineage (NCBI taxonomy): Eukaryota > Viridiplantae > Streptophyta > Magnoliopsida > Myrtales > Myrtaceae > Eucalyptus > Eucalyptus victrix. Next base: position 48,097,847 of record CM027841.1, on the reverse strand, counting down.
GTGAGTTGTTGCAGGCTGCAATGACGGCGTTGCAGTGGTGTCACACGAAGGAGATTGGTTGAGGTGCGGGTGGAAAGCGGCGAGGCAACAAGAACGGGCGGAGTAGGAGTAGCGTCGGGTCGTTGCAATTTTTGGCGTCAAGCGGCAGTGGTAGTGGTGCTCGAAGGTGCGAGCGTAGCGGGGGTTAGCGGCTTTGCCGCTCTTAGGCAAACCATCGACACGAGTTCGTGGGCAAGGGAGATGGAATTTCGACGGCTGGCAAATGGTAGTGGTGGAGTGGCTCGGGCATCGGCGCTCATAGTTTGCGAATGAGTGGCAATGTCACATGGCGGCCGGTGCCGCGAAGACCTCAAGTGGCTATGAGGTGGAGAGCCACGACGGGGAAGATGAACAAAACTTTTTTTGTTTTTTTTTTTTTTTCTCCTTTTTTCTCTCCCTCACGAACTCTCCCTCCTTCCCCTTCGTTCTTTCTCTGTTCTCTTCTCCTTCTCTTGTGTTGCTATTCTTTTTCCTCCTTCTCTCTTCAAGTGCTTCCCGTTATGCTTTTTCCCTGCCCAATGCCCCTCTATTCACTGTCTTCCCGCAGCTCCTCTACTACCCTTGTTTCTTTTTCTGTTTTGTAGGTTTGTGTGTGAAGGAGGAAGATAGTTAGGCATGGGCTGGAGGGAAATGAGGATAGGCCGGGCCTAGGCCAAATCAGGCCCAACCCAACCCCCTTAAGCATTTTGTTTTGTTTTGTTTTGTTGTTTTTTTTTTTTTTATGACAATTTTTTTGGATTTCTTTTTTTTTTAGCAACTAATTCATAGTTTTGTATGTGATTAAGTTTGAAGTAAAATGGTGAAATTTAGGTGTCAACATTGAGTTGTTTCTTTTCCATCTCTTTCTATAGTAGGTTCTGTAAGGTGAGTGTGAGGCCTTGTGCATTTGTCTACAATGCCAAGGTAGCTGTAACGGTGCGGCTAAATCCATTAACAAGTCGGCCAAATGATCTCGATAGATAGATGCCACAAATCCTTCGTTTGGTGTAGTGGGAAAAGCTCCATCAATATTGATTTTTAGCATTTCAGGTTTCGATGGCTTCCATGCCCGATTTGAATCTGAGGGACGAATCCAAGATCGCGTCATCACTCCATGACAACGCGAGCTGTTTGGGCATTCACAAAAGCCTTTGCAACTACCTATGCTGGATCAGGGAGAAGCCTATGGAAAACAAAGTTATTCCTGGACTTCTAGATCTACCACATGATGTGTGCGAGGGTCTCTAGATCAAGTAAGAGATCTCATTTGCATAACAAATTTGCTAACCAAGCATCTATGCATTGTATGTTATAAGCTGTTGGTGTGATTTGAATTGCTAAATGAGACCAAACATTGTACGTCCATGGACATAGTAGAAATATGTGTTTCGTTGTTTATGGGTTGTGCATTTGACAAAGTTGACACTTTGGATCTGGAATGATGCGTCTGTGATAGAGATTGTCCCTTGTAGATAGAGCATATCTTCGGGGGAGGGGGTTTCATTTTCCATATCTTGCACTAAAGTTGTCAAGGTGTTTGATATGAGGAGGAGGTGCAATTTTGTTCATTGGTGATTGCTAAAGATCTAATAGAATTGTATTCATTCTTAACCGTATATAAGCTATTTTGAGTTCCCTTCCAAATTAGTTGATCCTTTGTACAATGAGTATGGAGCTAGATAGTAAGTATTTCCTCAACAACTTGATCATCAAAACTGCTGCGTAGAAAGGGTTCGTTCTAGTTATTCTAACCTAAAAGAATGAAATTTGCAACCTATGCTGGTTCTCCTTTTGGCGCAGGTATGCCAATGAGACCACGAGACATCCATTTATCTTCTTGGATTGAGATCCATTTCCCATCTCCTAATGACCATTGTAGGTGATTCAAAATTGAGTCTCTGCTAGTCAGTATAATCTACCAGCCCCAAGATGGTCTAGACCCTTTGTCAACATGCTAGAACTCCATTGAATGATAGTAAAGACCCTTAAAAAGTTGACTCCATAGAGAGGATGGGTTTTGTAGGAGATGCCACGCCTATTTTCCTAGTAAGGCTTTGTTAAAGGTAATGAGGTCGCGAAAGCCAAGTCCTCCAATGTCTTTTCTATTCTTAACTACATCCCATCATTTCCAATAGATACCAGACTTATTGCTATTATTCTGCCACCATAATTTGGAAACTTTTTGTTTAATAGCTTTACATAGAGACACGTGAATCTTGAAAATAGGCATGCCATACTGAGGGATTATCCGGATTACTGTTTTAATTAAAGTTTCCTTACCACCCTTGGAAATGAACTATTTTTCCAGCCTTCCAGTTTTGAGTTTACTCGACCCAATATCCAAGCGAGCATCTCCTTTTTTGATCTCCGCTAATCCGATGGTATTCCTAGGTATTTACTAGTCTTTGTAAGCACGGGTATTCGAAGTTCTTGGGCTAGGTTTTCCTGTAGACGAATGGGATAGGTCTTACTAAAGAAAATACTAGATTTGTTCCTGTTTACTGCTTGACCCGTTGCTAAGCAATATTGGTTAAGGATATTGGCTAAGTTTTGACATTTCCTGCATTTTCCCATTAAGGAAAAATATAGCATCATTTGCGAAAAATAGATGAGAGAGAGAAGGACACCACCTGTTTAATTGAATGCGTTTTAGATTGCCTATGGCCACAGCTCAATGTATAAGTATAAACAACACATTCACCACCATAATGAAAAGGTATAGATAGATTGGGTCCCCCTGTCTGAGTCCCCTTGTCAAGTGGAAATAAGGTAGATTTTCTCCATTAAGTTTAACACCGAGTGATGCGGTTGTGATACATTGCATTACCCATTGAACCCATTGGGTATGGAAACCCAAATGGAGTAGATAATCTTGAAGGAAATTCCATTCAACCCGGTCATATGCCTTTTGCATGTCTAACTTCATAACTGAATGAAAAGTTTTCTTTTTGTTTTTGATCCGAAGTTGATGGAGGACTTCTTGAATGACTAAAATGTTATCTTGGATTTGATGACCACTAACAAAAGCAAATTGCTCTATAGAAATCAGCTCAGGTAACCAAGGTTTAAGGTGGTTTGCGAGGACCTTAGAGATGATTTTGTATATAAAGTTACAAAGGCTGATCGGGCGGTCTTGGTCTAGGCATTCTGGGTTTGGGATCTTGGGAATAAAGGATATAGTGGTCTGATTAAGTTTAGGTTGCATAACACTAGAGATGAAAAATTCTTCCATCGATAGGAAAAGGTCTTCCTAGAGAATATCCCAATGATGTTGGTAGAACATCCCATTCAATCCATCCGGTCCTGGCGCTTTCGTGGCTCCCAATTGAAAAGCTGCTTGTCCAACTTCTTCTCGGGTAACAACAGTTGTCGAGGGCAATATTTATATCCTTCGTTACCACTTGTGGACATTGTATCAAGATTGGTCCATAGTCTCGATGGCTTGTCGAGGTGTACAACCATTGAAAGAAATGCCTTGTCATATCCTTTAGTCTCTGTTGATCTCGAACCCAAGTTAGATCTTCATCCTATAGCATAGTGATATGATTACGTTGCCTATGTTGGATAGTGGTGGCTTGGAAAAATTTTGTGTTCTTATCCCCCATTTTAGCCAATTAACTCATGATCTCATTGCCCAATATTGCTCTTCCTACTGCCACAGATTCTGGATTTCTGTTTTAAGGCAATTAACCTTTGTTGTATTATAATGGCTATTGGGTTGATTAGTGAGTTAATGGAGTTTCTATTTCAAAAGGCTAATCTAATGGTGTCCTTTGTCAAACTTTCGATAACTCCAAGTATCAAGAGCCGCTGAAATAGTATTAAGTTTGGATGAAAGAGATTTGCCTAACCTTGTAAGGAAAGCTAGGATTCAGTAATGACCAATTGGCACTCTTGATCTTGTATCCAAAAAGCCTCAAAGATAAAACTCCTCTTTCGCTTAATAGCTTTAGCGTCCGTATGCAATAAAAGCGGGTTGTGATCAGAACCCAAGATAGGTAAGGCAAAAACTTCAGCTTTTGGAAAGGTCAGACGCCAATCAATTGTACATATAACTCAATCCAATCGTTCTTTTACTAACTCCTCTCCATCCCAATTATTGATCCAAGTAAAAGCACAGCCCTTGCTTTCAACATCCATAAGGGAGCAGGCATTTAAAAATTCACAAAAGGAGTGTATTTGATAGTGGTCCGATGATCGCTTACCAGTCTTCTCCCAATGGTAAAGGATTTTGTTAAAATCTCCGACGCATACCCATGGTAAAGTGTTATAGAGCCTAATTTGACGCAATTCATCCCATAATCTCTTTTGTGAGAATACACCACTTGGCATGTGAAGACAAGTGAGGTGCATAGGTAGCCCATTGTCCACATTTGTGTATATCATGTCCATATAGTCCGAAGTTTGATTTTCTATAGCTAGAGAAACCCATTCATTCCAAAATACCGCCAAGCCGCCTACTAGGCCAATGGGATGTTGACTAAGACAGCTTGGGAAATTCGGTCTCTTTTGGAATCTTTTGAATAATGCATTCAGGTTTTTTGTTTCCATCAAAAACACCAAATGGGGCTTTTCTTGGGCCACAAGGGCTCGTAAGGCTTGAATTGTCAGGGGATTGCCCAACCCTTGACAATTCCAGCTAACTATCTTCATTTGTCACTTGGTGGCTTTTTATGGCTAGCCACCATATCCCATTTACCTGGTTCATTAACCGCAATTATCGGTGTGTCCATCAAGTGCATTTCCTCCAAGTCCTCTTGTGCCTGAAACTTTAACTCATAAGGGTTATACCTTTTGACTTTCTTAGTGGGACTTGCTTTGGAAGTCAAGCGAGTGCTTTTCATTTTCTTCAGCTTGGATGATCGAGCAGTTGTATTTCTACCATCTTCTTGTTGTATTGATGTAGGGGTCTTCGCTGCGGCAGCTGTTTCACCTTCGGAGCTACCAGCTTGATGGCGCCATTAAAGCGGTGCAGCAAAGGTAACCAGAAAGTGGTCAACCGGAATCTCAACAGGTTCTTTGTTTTTGTCCTTCCTTGGTTGTTCTACAGGTGTTATTTGGTTAGATGGTTGAAGAGTTTCCAAATAACGTCTTTAGTCTCGTCATTATTGCTGTGTGTCGCATAAAAGGTAACCCAAAAAGGGTTGTGTTTGCACACCTCCGCTCAAAGCCATTGGCCATAATACATGTTATCCTTTCTGTCCATTTGATCTACATCCAAGGGAAAATATTTGCAATGCATTGCATAATGACTGAGTTTGCCACATGAATAGAAATAATGCGATAGTTGTTCATAACAGAAATCGAGCCATATGTTCTTTCCTTCTAACCGAAGTAGATGCCCAGGTTTTAGCAGGTCTTGTAGGTTAATCTCCACTCTGGCTCGCCTAGCTCTAAAAGTGGTGCCGTCTTTGTTTTCTACTCTGACATCTAGCAACTTTCCCACGTGTTGCTCTGGCTCTTTGTTTTCTACTCAGCTTTTGTATCATACTTTCAGTACACCTTTTTAAAGGAAGACCAAATATTTGAATCCAAAAAGCACAAGAGGTAAAATCATAACAGTGAAGTGGTGTGTTTACAGTCAATATGGGAAAGAAGAGAAAGGTATCATGGGAAAGAAACGATGAAAGGTAAAAACTCGAGAAGCAAAGCTAGAACTAAAAGTGATGCCGTCTTTGTTTTCTACTCTGACATCTAGCACCTTTCTCACATGCCGCACTACAGTTTGTATCATACTTTCAGTACACCTTTTTAAAGGAAGACCAAATATTTGAACCAAAAAGCACAAGAGGTAAAATCATAACAGTGAAGTTGGGTTTGACAGTCAACTATCATGGGAAAGAAGAGAAAGGTAAAAACGAAGCAAAGCTAGAACGGGCAACTATCTAAACAGGAATTGCCATTGAAGGGGAAACACGGTGGTATCAACGGTGAAAAGTAGGGTTTGACAGTCAACTACCATGGCGGTAGAGAAAAAACTCTGCATATCGAGAGAAGTCAAAATAGGTTGAGAATGCAATATGTACAGCAAAATTATAAGCAGATCGTCTACATTATGGCGAAAGACGAGGATACGAAATGATCCTTAATCGTGCATGGAGCATCTTTCCAAGAATGGGACCAAAAGGAGAGCATCGACTGAATCTATGCTAGCTACAGGGGGTTAACACTTCCTTCAAGAACTGACGACCTGTTTTCAGAATGGAATCTCAAAACGTGATTGACTAGTCCATCTAAACCTCGGTATGAAGACCCGCCTGGTCTCAAGCACGCACTGGCCTTCTCCTTCAAAACCGATGCCCTCTCTCTTAATTCTTCTCCTTCTCTCCCCTGCACCAGCCTCTTGACGGCCCTTGCAATACTCTCTCTCTTAAGCCCACCATTCAAGTGCACTCCAACCCTCCAAACATTGCTCACATACCTCGCATTCACTCCTTGATCAGAAAAACGAGGCATGCACAACATTGGCACTCCTTCACTTATGCTTTCCAAAGTCGAGTTCAAATCGCTGTGGGTCCAAAATGCTCCCACAGCAGGATGAGCCAACACTTCCATTTGAGGTGCCCATTTCACTGTCTTCCCTCTCCTTTCCAGCGCCTCAAGGAAGTGGCTCGGCGACTTCTGTAACCACTCTGGATCGCAGACCAACCTTGGCCGGACCACCCACAAAAAGGGCTGCTCAGAGTCGGCTAGGCCTAGTGCGATCTCCAAGATTTCTGACTCGCTCAAGACTACGACGCTCCCAAAGCTCACGTAGATCACGGACTTGAGTGGCTGTTCGTCTAGTCAGGAGATGCAGCTTGTGTCCTCTGCTAACAAGCTGCTCGAAGAAGATGTCACGCAGCATTTGTGGAATGGACCGATCAAAAAATCCAGGACCGACAAAACTTCCCAGACCGACATGAGGGCAGGGTGCTCTAGCTCTTCGAACGTGTTGAAGATGACACCGGCAGAGCTCTTGGTTACCTTAATCATGTTATCAAATAATTGCAATGCCATCTCAGGTTTCCGCAACTTGATCCCGGGATGTCTCGAACTAGTAACGGTGGAAACTCCGTCACTGCCTCTTCGGATTGTGAACCTGATGCATGTGCAAGAAACTATGCTTTATGAGTTGAAGGATGCAAACAATATACAAATCTTGACATTCAGAGCCGCCCAGATGATTTTATACAGAAAATTACTAGCATTCACATATATTGCACGGATTTGTTTCTTAATCAATTTACTGAACCGTTACATTAGGTATAAGACGTATTACACATTTAGCCCAAAAAAACAAAGACAGCATCAACATTAAGTACCTCACATCTCAACGGGTCAATTAATAATTATTGCGGAACTTAAAATAGCGATCTATTGTGGAATATAACTAGTTTTTATACTCATGAACATCAACTCACTTGTGTTATGGTTATTCCATGAACATGGGAGAAGTACACTATCAGTGCTATAAGTTGTGTGTGGCGCTCACTTTGGTGCAAAAAGTTTCTGTCGGATCACTTAAGTGCCAAATCGGAGGAAAAACGATCACTTTGGTGCCACCGGCGAGAAATTCCAGCCAAAATGATTACGTGGCTTTTATATTTAAAAAAAAAATCAATAAACCCTTTAAATGATGTTGTTTTCCGTCCTACTTAAGAAAACGATGTCGTTTTGCCATCCTATGTGGATGGCTTAGGAAAAATGACGCCGCATAGCTCATTTGGGATTGAAATTAGGGTTTTTTTTTGTTCATCCTCGCCGACCTAGCTTGCTCGGCCACTGTCGCTTGGCCATCGTCGCTCGGCCACTGTGCTCGGCCACCATCGCTCGGCCAAGAAGTGATGGGAAAATAGGAGGCGAGGGCAGAGGAGGAGGAGGAAGAAGGGAGGTTGAAGGTGTAGAGAAAGAGATAGAGAACATGAGGAGTGCGAGGGAAACAAGGAGGGCGCAGATGGAGATAGTGGATTGGGCTCTGCTTAGAGAGTAGCTAGTGCTAGTGTTGTTCTTTGGGGAAGAAGACGATGCCACCATGGCTTCTCTCTCTCTCTCTGCTAGTGTTGTTCTTCGGGGAAGAAGACGATGCTTCCATGGCTTCTCTCTCTCTCTCTCTCTGCTAGTGTTGTTCTTTGGGGAATAAGACAATGCCACCATGGCTTCTCTCTCTCTCTCTCTGCTGGTGTTGTTCTTCGAGGAAGAAGACAACGTTGCCATGGCTTCTCTCTCTCTCTCTCTCTCTGCTGGTGTTGTTCTTCGGGGAAGAAGACAACGCCGCCATGGCTTCCTCTCTCTCTCTCTCTCTCTCTCTCTCTCTCTCTCGATTTGGGGATTTAGGGTTTCAACCTGGGGTTTAAGACGCCAAACAACGTCGTTTGGTGGTTTACACGCTGACTGGACTCTTCGACGAGCCACATCAGCATAAGAAATTAATAAAAAAAGGCCATGTCGGATTTCCGACGATCAAATCGGCGTTGGCACCAAAGTGAGCGTTTTTCAAATTTTTTGGCACTTAAATGATCCGACCGAAATTTTTGGCACCAAAGTGAGTACCATACACAACTTATGATAATGATAGTGTACTTCTCCCCCATGAACAATGCGAAAATGATTTACTAAAATGATAGCTAATCAATACAGTTTAACACATCGTTTGATAAATTGGGTTACGGAAGTCGGTCTTAGTACTCTAAAATTTATGACAGCATGATTAAAGAAAATCGTATTTGACCCCTCAAATCCTTTTGCAAAAGCCGTTCATTTCAGAACTAAGGCAATGAAGAGAAAACTGTACTTTTCTGTTCATTCATCACAAAACACGCATGATCAGATCTTTTGAACCGAGAAAGAGAATTCACACCATCTAACACCAAAAAAGCTTACCATCTATTGTAAAATATCCTTTTTCCTTGAGAAGTGGAAGTATAGTATAAACATAAAACGACGTTGCGCCACCGACCGGCATCACCAAAGCACGGACCTTCAACCTCTCAGCTACATCACACGCAAAACTGAACAGCGAATCCGATATCAAGCACGCGACATGCAGCATATTCTTTTTTCTACGATTCATTTATGTTTCTGTGGTCTTATATGGAAATTAGCTCATGAATCGAGAATTGAAGTTCCTGAAAAATTGCCAATCCACAAGTTTCTAGCAATAAATCGCATAATTTCTATTTTCATCTTAAACATCTTCTTAAAGACTCTGAGGATGAATTTTTATGTATATCCTTTTGATATAACTAGATATGTGATTCACTAGGAGTAATTTTGGTAGAATTATCTGGTTCACTAATGTGGTTCTAGTCATTTGGTGTGCTTCTAGATGATAAGAGTTATTAGCATTTTCCAAGATGTGAAGATCTTGTAATTTGGAATCTTCATCTTCAATCCTTTCCGATACAAGGAACTTTTGGCTTTGTTGACTGACGCCTCACAAAGCCTCTTATTGGAGGCTCATCATACTCTATATTTAAACAGTACCTTGGCTCAAAGGTTCTATATAGGCCTTCCTATAATGCTTTTACTTCTTCAACGACTTACATTTGTTAGGCGATAGTTCGGCATATATCAAGCCGCAGATTTAGGCCATTTGATGAGGTCACATTGTCTGTTGTGCTTATAAAGGAAAGTGGGTTTGAGTGTATTTGTGTTAATTGTGCTGTTCTGCCTTTGATTCTGCTTGCTTTTGACTACGATGAGCCGTTTAATGACCTGACTATTTAGGCGGGTCAGGGGGACGTTGGACCCTCAGCTCATGCATTGGTTTACCGAAATCATGTCCCCTTTCCCACTTTATTAAAAAAATGTGACAAATTAGTAAGCTTGGTTTCCTTGGTTGGAATAGTAGTACTAAACTCTAGTAACTTGACTTTTATATCTAGATGAGGTGTCAAGATGGTTTTGTGGTTATGGAGACTATCGCCATTGTGGAGTAGTCAGCAGATACTCTTTCACAATAAATAATAGATGGAATTGCCAAAACAAAGTAGCGAACGGGTGTTTAAGGCGTGGGATGGTCAAATGTCATAATGTATTACTCACTTCCTACAATCCGACCTAAGGGTGTAGATGTTATCGCAAATAAGTAGTAGTAGCGCCTTAAGGTAGGAGCCAACTAGCCTTGATATGAGTATCCATATCAAGTTAAGGCACATTGTGTGTTGTCTTCTTGTGTGTAACCATTGAAGGATAGTTCACCATGTAAGTGCCCATGATCATATTGGCATGTTTACAGAGAATTGCTTGCCGTAGGCTGCAAATGCCCAGTTTATTCTCATATTGATTTGAACATCTATTTTGTCTGAGAAGAGTTGTTTTGTGCTTTCCACATAGGAATGTCAAAACATGCCCTTTCCTTGATTCAACCCTTGACTTGAAGGCAGCTGGAGACAATTTTTAGTACTAATGGTTCTTTAGATAGCCTGCTTGTGTTATTTGCATCTAGAGCTATTTGTAAATTAATACAATTCGCTTTGAGAGCAGCCATTGGCAATTCTGGTGGCTCTTACCCAATTTAAATGAAATTTGGAGGTTTCCTTCTTTTTCTTCTTATTCTTCTTCTTTTCTTTCTTTTCTCTTTTGCATGGATAACATAGTGTTTAGGCTTCGTGGATACGATTGTGTTTAGGCTTAGCCAAACACGGATACATACATGATGCATGTATGTTTAGGCCAGTGTCAAAAACATTATGGATCGTGCTGAGTCCATTTGTTAGGGAAATCCTTTATGATGTTTTGAAGATGACAAAATAAATTAAAAGCTACTAACGTGTTTAATGGTTAAGTAATAGGCCATGCAGATGATAGAACATATAAAGTATATTGTCAAAGTCTGAAGACTGCCAGAAGACTGAACATAACACATGTCCAAAGTATATTCTGAAGATTTCCAGACTTCTGTGTCAAAATCTGAATACTGCCAAACTTTAATGTCAAAGTCTGTTCTACATAAGAAGTTTGCTCACTTTGATAAATTCCAGACTGAATGTGAATAAAGAACTAGAAGACATACTCTATGCTGAAGTTGAACCAGAAGATAGACTCTATGATGAAGTTGAACTTATTTAGACTATGTTTAGACCTTAAAGCTAAATTTATTCAGAAGCAGAATATGTTCAGATCCAGATTGTAAAGTCTATTATACTCAGACTTTACATCCAGATTCGACAGAACGTAAGACAAGTCCCAATCATATAACGGCTAGTGATCTAGTTTGGATTCTACATCAAGATTGATTTGATTGACTCAATCTAATTGATTGACAATTGGATATTGAAGACAAGAACTTTCTAAACGAAGAAGCTCTACTTATGGAAACCAAGATTCTGTTTGTATGGGCGATCGGAATCAATTTGGGATTATGCTTTTGTCATTCAACAGCTACCAAATCTTCTAGATACAGATCTGTCCAATGAGTAGATTAGAAGACGATCTTCGAGATACTGTCCAATGGCTAATTTGGAAGTTGATGAGTATTTAAGGAGATCAAGGATTGATGAGCAAGTAAGATATGGAGCGTAGAATTTATAATTCCAAAGTCTGAGCAATTTTCGATCATACACTTGTCTTTAGTGAGCTTAAACATTTGTAATCGTGAAAGAAATACTAAAAGAGTGACTTAGTGAAATAGTGCGATCTATTACTAAGTGTTTACACTTAAAGTTGTAATCTCTTGTTGATTGCATAATAGAATCCAGCCAATAAGGCTGTTAGTGTGGGAGAGTGGATGTAGGCTTGGATTAAGCCGAACCACTATAAACCTTGTGTTCTTATTCTCTTTCCTGAACTCCTTTATTTTGTTCGTAGTTCTATTTAACTGCCAAACTCTGATCTCGCTTAAAGTCTGCTGCTCTTCATACTTTGTTTCAAAAATCTATTATTATTTAGACTCAGGTTAAAAGTAAAGGTTATCACTGTATTTTGCAGAATCTATTTTTACACCTATTCAGCCCCCTCTAGGTGTTCATACTAGCACTTTCACCATTGACTCGTTCTATAGATTGAACAAAATACTTAATAATGTGGTTTGATAATATTCGATCAAATAGAATGTTTGTGATTGTAGATGCCAGCATACTCTTCTAGAAATTTACGTCATAGCTTTTTCAGCAGTGCCTCCTTTATCTGCTCTAGGATTAACTATAAGGGAAACCCTTTTTCCTTGTTTGGAAATACAATGTTATATCAGTGCCACTTTACAATTGGCAAGTAAGGTTGGTTGAAGATTCAGACATCTTCATTGTTCCTTTAAGTGCCTCCTTTAAGACGCTCTTATCCTCAATTACCACATGATGAGTGATTAATGCTTTCACTAGTGTACTTGTTATATTCATGTTTACTATATTTGTATAGATCTTGCTTTGACATCTTTTGTGACATGCTGATTTTCGAGTTTGATTTCGATAAGATGAAATGGGCTTTTCATCGACGTGTCTATAGCATTTTTCTCTGAGTTGGCCACTTATGAGTTAACTAGCCTATTAGGTAAAGCTGTTAAGGAATCTAAATACAATAGACATGAGAATTCGACCAGGAATCGGTTGCTCGACCGTGCTAATCTGCAAGGGTCATTACAGCACCGTCAAAATGGGTCAGAGATCGGAGATAGGTCGATTCGATAGAGATATGTGATTAGTGTGTGGGTGATTCCACCTAATTACAAAATTTCTGTCGAACGGTACTAGACCGATTTTTCTGTCATTTTTGTACCTTGTGTCCGTATTTGAAACCTCGAGATTTTCACGATAATCAAGAGTCGCCAATGTGTTGAACATGTCCTAAAAGCTACCTGATAGATTGGGATGCGCTAAAATCACGTCGAATTTGAAATTAACCGCGAAATTGAGCTCAATTTCAGAAATTAAAAGTTCTACCGTGTCACGATTCATTTCAGGAACGTCGACTCACTTTCTGAAAAATTTTCGGAGATTCCGAGATTTTTACAGAAAATCGATTCGGAAATTGAACGGAAATTCGGACGGGCTCGTTTGAAGGAAACTTTGATGTGCAAGACGAGCTACTGGGTGATGGGAATTTATGGACATGTGTGGGATTTTTCTTCGATAAAATTGGACTTTGAAATTGAGAATTTGAGGATGAAATTGAATTCTAAAATCAGTGAAATTCGGAGCTATGATTTGGGGACTGATTTTAGCATCAATTGGGTTAATTTTTGGATTATATTTGTTAGAAAGAATAAGGGGACATGGTGATATGCATGAAGACCAAAGGGGGGACCAAGCATTAAAGGATCAAGATATTTTCTTTGACTTTTTCTTCCTTAGCTGCAGCTTCCTTCGCACGTCTATCTCCCTCATCCGATTCTCTCTTCTCCTTTGGCCTCCTGCGCACGCCAGCTCCTTCGTCTCTCTCTTTCTTCACGATTTCAGCTCATTGAGGTTTACTTTTTTTCCTTGGACAAACCTGCAGCCCCACCGCTTCTCTTCTCTGCATCCATCTTCGGTCTTCTCTTGAAGCTGTCACGGGGACAGCTTGCTGCCATCACACCGAAGGCCAAAGTCCACTTCCTCTCTCTCGTTGACCCCTCTCCTCTCACGCCAACACACCACCATTCCCCTCCATCGTTTCTTCTCCATCTTCATCCACTCACACGCCCACAACTCCATTGGACTCTCCTCTTCACGCCCACGCGTCCGAAGCCATCTCAAATTCAGTCAACCAAAGGAGTTTTTCCTCCAGTGAAGTTGACCGTGAAACCCCCACATCTCGCCGTTCCCTTCCACCAAAGCATCACTGGGTCTTCTCTTCACGCGGGCACGAAGACAACTTGCTTTGTTTGTTGACCGCATCTCTCCAGCTCGCCGTCTCCACGATGCCAAGCTTCGTTGCCGCGTCCACCGCAAGTTCAACCGAGGAAAATCCAGCTCCTTCGGTCTTGAACCGTAGGCTTTGTTGGCTGATTTCAGCCGGTCCAAGCTCCCATCGGCCTCGCCATGAGCTTAAGTCTTGGCCGCCGTTGTGCCGCCATCACCGTGAGCCGATTTTCAGGCTTAACCGGTGAGTTGCGTTCTAATCCTTTATTAGTGGGCTAATGACACTTAGAGGTGTGTTAGTTAGCTAATTTGTGGATTAATTATGTTGATTAGGCTTAGGATGGCTTAGTTAGATTAAGTATATAGTTAGTATTTAGTCAGTGTAATTAGTTTAGTTAGGTGGATTAGTTAGGAATTAGTTAGTTTATTTAGTTAGTGCACTTAGATTAAATTAAATAGGATGGTTAGATTTAATTGTTAGTTAGATTATTTAGTTTAGTTAATTTAGGTTAATTCAATTAAATGCTTTAAATTTATTTATTTTTTAATTTATTTAATTTTCGATAATTTATTTAATTATTAATTATTTTCCGGAAATTAGGCGGGATAGCCGGTGACCGGAATTTCATACTGATTGCAATGGTGTGTTCAATTTATGCAATTGGATGTTAATTTGTGCAAATTGAGTGCTGATTGGAATTTTGAGTATTTAATTCCAAAATTTGTGAAATTCATTATTTATTCAGAAAATCCTGGGTGTCGGGTTTTAACACCGAAAATGGTTTTATGTACTATATAAACCAGTGGGATTTTAAATTTGAGGATATCAGTTTTTCTAGTGTGAATTGACCGTGTACCCACACACGACTATTTTATCGTGTATTTCTAATACGAAGAAAATATGCCAGGTTCACCATTTTAATTGAGACATTTGCGTGCAATGTACGGTGTCCTAGGCCGAGATTGATTGGTCGTGTGTTGGTTAAGAGAAATCGTTTTGGGCTGTTAAGCCAGATGTTACCCATTCATTGGGACTCGGGTCGCAGTAGATTCTGGACCTATGCCCCTTCGGGGAAGCCGTCTAATTGAGAGACGTAGTCGTGCTCAAAGGAGGTGAGACGACACCTGGCAATGCCAGAAGACCGCCAATAGAGTTGGCCGTCCCCTTGAGGGGTGTAATTAACAATTGGAACGCATGATTGTTGAGTTTGATGCATCCGATTATGAGACCAAAATTGTGTGACATGGAATGGGATGTGTCATAATGGTTTAGCCTTATAATCAGGACCCCGGTGATTAATTGACTTGATGAGGTGTTCCAGTTGTTATGTGCATTAATTATATGCATTGTGATATGAACTATACTGACATGCAGGAAAGGAAACTGAGGCAAGGTAAGTCATATGTGCCAATTGAGTGGTTGTGTGGTTAGGACACTTCCATGTGTATTTCCCTCCTAATTGGGGCTTAGACTGTGAACTCGCTGAGATTTATATCTCACCCCGTCGTGGGCTTAAAATTTTCAGGACCGTAGAGGGAGGACTTGGAGCTGAGCTGAGGTGACCTGAAGAGTAGGTCAAATAGAACAGCCTCTTTTTGAGAACTAGTCTTTTGATTATAGACTTGTGTAAAAGACTCAGTATGTTTATAAAAGTGTGGTTTGTTTGTGAATGTGATATCCTGCTTTTCTATCCTGAGATAGTTACTGTCAAGGGATTTGTTATTTGCTTCCGCATGTGCAATAAAATAAAAGGGTCGGTGACATCACCTGGGAAGTCGCAAAATATTTATCGACCAGAGAGGGATGGGCAAAATTTGAGGATCGAGGCATGACATCTTTTATGCTCGTGATGTTCATTGGTGTTTTGCTTGTTACAGATGAGGAGGACCAAGTCATCCTGACGGTTCATCAGATCCATGGGAACAAATGGAAATTGATTTCAAAGATGCTACCAGGCAGAACAGGTTATGCAATCAAGAATCACTGGAATGTGAGTTTGAAAAACAAGCAGGCAGAGCAAAGGAGTCCCGAGTTATCTGATAGCAACATGGCGGCAACTCAAATTTTGAGTGAAATGAAGGCGTACTCAAAAGGAATTTCCTTTGGAGAGGTGGTGATTGAGAGTGCTAGTATGAACACTTAGAGGAGGTGAATAGGTGTTTAAAATAAACCTTGGCAAATATATGCGGAATAAAATAAATTTCAAACAAAACAAAGGAGTTAGGGAAGAGAATAAGAACACAAGATTTATAATGATTCGGCTTAATCCAAGCCTACGTCCACTCTCCCACGCTAACAACCTTCTTGGCTGGATTCCATTATGCAATTAACAAGAGATTACAACTTCGAGTATAAACACTTAGTAGATTACACTATCACACACTAAGTCACTCTTTTGGTATTTCTCTCACGATCACAAACGTTTAAGCTCTCCAAAGACAAGTGTATGATCGAAGGTCGCTCAGACTTTGAAATTATAAATTCTACGGGGCTTAAGTTATGATCTGTCTCGTTCTAGATGTAAAATTTGAGAGCAATAGACTTTACAATTTGAGTCTGAGTGCAACAGACTTTACAATCTGAGTCTGAACATATTCTGCTTTAGCATAGAGTTTGTCTTGTGGTTCAGCTTCAATGTCTGTCTTCTTGTTTTTCCAAGAATAGACTTTGATAAAATCTTTTACACATTCTATCATCTGCATAGTCTATTACTCAACCATCAAACATGTTAGTTGCTTTTGATTTATTTTGTCATATTCAAAACATCATATGGGATTTCCCTAACAGTGATGAGCGGAAACTAAGAGGAAGGAAATGGTGGAAATTATCATGGACGTCAGAACTATGAAGATCAAGCATTTCAAGCCAAAGGAGGTTGTCTTGCTGCTGGGACAAGGGAAAACCATCCTATTTTTCGTCCAAAGGCAAGGTATGGTGCATTTAGTGTTTATTATCCTCCAAGTGGTGGTCCTAGAAAATAATTCTGTCGCTTCGACTGTGGTGCCCCTCCAAGGACCTCTAGCACAGGCTCTTGGGTCAGAGTTAGGCATCCACAATTTTCTCGAAGATGCCCATGGGGAGCCTTTGATTTCTCACCAATGTGGCTATGGTTGTTGTTCAGGTCAAAATGGACCAAATGGTGGAAGCTCCTTGTTGGAGCCTCCGTTCATTGATTACATTAAGCCTCCCTCCTCGAGCCAAGAGCTGATGTCTCTAGCAACAGAGTTGAACGAGATTGCATGGGCGCGATGTGATCTTCCAAGAGATCCTGGACCAAGTGATCTTCCAGCTGATGTCAGTACTGGGATGCCAAGCATGGAGATGCGGCAGCCAACCCGTCCAAGGGAGAATAAGAATGATCCATGTGGTAAATTGAAGGGTGTGAAGCAGTAATATATCGGTTGCGGAGCTGGATTTTGCGGTGCCAGCTCAAGTTGAATTTTTGTTAAATGCATAACTTCTTTCTTTCTTTCCTCTTCACATTCTGAGCGGGACATCGCCTGACAATGGAGTTGATGACTGCATGTGTTTTGCCTGCCCGAGAATTGACAGCAATAATTTGACGTTCCATTGGATCATTATCGATTATGTTGTATTGGATTCTTTTTTTTTTTTTTTGTGACTTCCTGATTTTTTAGATTCTGATGTCGATTGGATAAGATGGGCCTTTAGTCAACGTGACTATAGTGTTTTTCTCTGAGTTGGCCACTCCCGAGATAACTGGCCTATCTGGTAAAGCCATTAAGGGATTTTAAATGTAAGAGACTTGAGAATTCGACCAGGAATCAACTGCTTGACTGTGCTAGTCTGCAAGGGTCATTACAGCATTGTCAAAATCGATCAAAGACCGGAGACAGGTTATTCGACTAAGATGTGTGATCAAGTGTGGATGATGCCACCTGATTGTAAAATTCTCGTTGATCGGCACTAAACCGATTTTTTGTCGTTTTGGGTACCCCGTGCCCGTATTTGAAACCTTGAGATTTTCACGACTACCGAGAGTTGCCAACATGTCGAAAGGGTTCATTGTGGTTTGAAGAAAATCAACCACGGGTCAATTGCACCAAAAACTCATAAAAGCTACCTAGTAGGTAAGGTCATGCTAAAAGCGCGTTTGATCGGAAATAATCGCGAATTTGAATTCGATTTCAGAAACTGGAAGTTCTGTCGTGTCATGAGTCATTCTAAGAATGGTGACTCACCTTTTGAGGAAATTCCGGCGAGCTCGGGAATTTTATGGAAAATCGTTCGGATGTTGCTGAAAAATTAACGGAAATTCGTACGGGTCAAATTTAAGGGAATTTGGACTTCCAAGCTAAGCCTTTAAATATTAGGGACTTGTAGAAAATTGTTTGGGATTTTTCTTCAGCGAAATCGGACCTCAATTTGGGAAATTGAGTAAGGACATTGAGTTTAATATAGTGAAATTCGAAATTGGACATAAGGCTGAAAAATTGGGACTTTAATTGAGGTTATTTGTGGGAAATTTGGTTGGAAAGTATTGGGGGACTAGCCATTAATGGAGTGGCAAAGGGTTGTTGACTATTTCCTTCTTTTTGCACAAATCTTCTCGGGCAAGCTGGCGTTGCCGACTCCACCTCCATCTTCGTGCACTTCTCTCTCTCTCAACCTCTCATGCTCAAGTTTTCTTTTACTTTGCCTTTCATTTCCCTTTTTGGTTTTCCTTCGAAGCCGCCCCTGCGTCCATCTCCACTCACAAAAATTTCTTCCTCTTCCCTTCACCCATGGACACTTGTCCATGAGCCAACTCCCTTCGGTCAACAAAAGAACTTCCCCTTCTCCTTAGTTGACCACCGAAGAGACCTAGCCGCTTACTACCAGTGATCGTGCTCCATCTCAAGCTGCCAACTCACCAAAGACAACCCCTGCCACCGCCCATTTCATTTCCCTCAGTCTCTGCCGCTTCCACCGAACTCCATCCACGCGGCCTCTTGTTCAACGGCACCGAGTCAAGCCCAACAAGGAGCCACGAACGTTGACTACTTCCTTGTCCAGCATCTTCGTCTGTGTCTCGCCATCTCCTTCGTTGCAACTTCGATTTGTAGCAGCTCGGCCCAACGTTTGGCCCACCTCCAGTAGCTTCAATCTTCTCCGGCTGCCAGCGAAGCAACAGCATCAACCGAAGAAGCTCCTACCAGTAGCGTCGTCCACATGCCAACGAAGCCGGAGTCCAGCATCTTCGTCCTTCGTGCGCAACTCCACGCTCGAGGCAAAACCAGCGTCTTCGCCCTCAGTTAGCCCATGATCAGCCAGCAAGTCTAGCGCATTGCAGCCCAACGTTTGGCCCAACCTTCAGCAGCAATTCAGGCTCAGCAGTTCTTTCCTTGTTTAGCCCATCAGCAGTCCAGTTCAACCCAGACTTGAAGCCCATTTGAAATCCAATTTCAGCCCATGTGAGATTCAGCCCAACCCAAGTTGGAAACAAATCTCAGATATGGGCTGAGATTTATTGGGCCAATTCCAGGCCCGTTCCAACCGAGTTTCTTCGACGCCACCGCAATTTAAGTTTCGGCCGTCGTCGTGCCGCCATCGCGGTGATCCGGTCTTCATTTTGCGCCGGTGAGTTTATTTACTAAACTCTTCTTAATAGGCTAATGAAGTTTAAGGGGTGTTTAGATTTATTTAATTAGGAATTATTTGGTTAGTTAGATTAATTCAATGATTTAATTATGCAATTATGCATGTTAGGTGGTTAGATTAGATTAAGTAAGGCCTAGATAAATTGTGTTATTTATCTAGAAGGGTTCGAGAATTTTCTGGGTCCATATTGGTATTTAATTCAGTGATTTTGGCCTAGGTTGGCATTTTAGTATTTAAATTGGTTTATTTAATTAATTTTAGAAATCATTTTATTATTAATTATTTTCTGAAAATTAGTCCGGATAGCCGGTGACTGGAATTACGTGCTGATTGCAATAGTATGTTCAATTTCTGTAACTGAATGTTAATTTGTGCAAATTGAGTGATGATTGGAAATTTGAGTATTCAATTCCAAAAATTATGAATTTCGATATTTATTCAGAAAATCCCGGGTGTCAGATTTTAACACCAAAAATAGTTTTATACTTTATATAAACCAATGGGATTTTAAATTGGAGAATATCAATTTTTCTAGTGTGAATTGACCGTGTATCCACACATGACTATTTTAACATGTATTTCTAATACGAAGAAAATAGGCTGGGTTCACTATTTTAATTGAGACATTTGAGTACAATGCACAGTGTCCTGGGCCGAGATTGATTGGTCGTGTGTTGGTTAAGAGAAACCATCCTAGGCTGTTAAGCCGAACGTTACTCATTCATTGGGACTCAGGTCGCAGTAGATTCTGGACCTACGCCCCTTTAGGGAAGCCGTCTAATTAAGAGACGTCGCCGTGCTCATGGTGGGAGACGAAGCTTGGCTATGCCAGAAGATACCGAACTTATGAGTAGGTTGTACTCGAGTCGCAGTAGATTCTGGACCTACGCCCCTTCGGGGAAGTTGTCTAATCGAGAAACGTCACCGTGCTCAACGGAGGTGAGACGACACCTAGCAATGCCAAAAGACCACCATATTTATAGTTGGACATACCCTTAAGGGGTGTAATTAACAATTGGAACACATGATGGTTGTGTTTGATGCACCTGATTATGAGACCAAAACTGTGTGGCATGGAACAGGTTCCTGGTGATTACTTGAATTGATAAGGTGTTCTAGTTGTTATGTGCATTAATTATATGTATTGCAATATGAACTGTAATGACCTACAGGAAGGAACTGAGGCGAGGTAAGTTCCCCGTTCTAATTGTGTGGCTGTGTGACTAGAGTGCCCTAAAGCGTATTTCCCTCCTAATATGGGTTTAGTAGGTGGACTTGTTAAGACATTGTCTCACTGGTTATTGAATAATTATTTTCAGGTCCTTAGAAGGTGGTTGGGGAAGACCAAGGTCTCGAAGTCTGAGGAGGAGGAGTATGGAGGGTCGGTGGATATGTCCTATTAGTATGTTGTAGGACAACCTCTTGTGAGAGTCGACCTTTTTGTAGGCTTTCGACTAAACTCGTTTTGTGTCTGAATCTCGTTGTTTGTAAAAGTGTGCTTTTATGAATTGATATCCAGTTTTTCTATCCTGAGATAATTATTGTTAGGAGATTTATTTTTGCTTCCGCATGTGCTTAAAAATCAATGGGTTGGCGACTTGTCTCGGGAAGTCACAAAATTTTATTAACCAGAGAGGGATGGGTATGTGCTCAGGGTTCGGAGCGTGACACTTTTTACCGTCCATCTATTGTCCCTAATTCGCTATTTATGTCTACATAATGTTTAAGTTGCAGCATGCAATCTTTTTCGCTTCGATTTGTGAGGGCAAATTGGCAACTTTTCAAATTGCAAGTTTTCTTGATTGATGAAGTTCATACTCTATTGTATAGTAATGCTATTTCATTGGTGACAGCTTGAACATCTGACGTACAAAGATCCCACGGTTGATTAGCATTAAAAAAAGAAGAGAAGAAGAAGAAATCTTATGATGCAATTTTGCTATACTTTTTGAGAATATCCTCTACCTGGTATGTGGAGATAATCTCCTCCTTTTGGCCAACTTCAGTACTTAATGCCTCACCATATGCGCGAAATAATCTGTCAAATTGGTCTGACTGTATTGATCTCTATCCTCCACTTCTGCTCCTTCTGCATTTTTGTTTGTTTCAGCTTTTTGTCATGTGATTTAATAGGGGGCTATAAATAGAGTACAAGCAAATCCAAATCAATACGTACTTAAGAAGAAGGACAACAGTTTCATCAGTCGTCAGGCAATGCGGGATATGAGATGGTGCACGATGTAATGCCGATCTTTTTCCTTATTATATGACCGTTTGATTAGTTCTAGGGAAGCATGGATGCAATTCATGAATATGAAGACCGTGCTTCTTACACACATTTTCCAGACCTTTTCGTACATTCAGGAACTTGTTCGGTTGCCAGTCAGAGACAGATGAACCAGTACCATGAGCCCTAAGGAAAAGGAAAAGTCAGCAAACCATGCCAGTGGGAACTTAAATTGCTTGATTAATAAGCATCCGGCTCATGTTTTGGATGCCGGTAACTGGGAAGTACTTGTGAAACAGAATAATTCATTTCTGGGGACTGAATGTGCACATATGTCGAAAACAAAACCAAAAGCTTAAACCAGACTAGTGAGAACCACTAGAGCTGATAAACAAGTCGGAATGTCCATCGTGGAAATTCAGGCGGCATTACCCAAACCCGTGCTCGTGCCTAGACGAGAATAAGAATGTCTTCAAAGAAAAGGGCATCGACTAAGATCACAGCTGTGGTTTATGCTGATGATTCGTTAGTTCGAACGATAAGATATGATTGGCCAATCCATCTAGGGATTGGAACGACGACCCTCCTTGCATCAAACAACTATTTGCCTTCTCCTTGAATTGTGCTGCCCTCTCTCTTACCTCTTCTCCTTCTTTCTCCACCAACAGCTTCCGAATAGCCTCTGCAATCTTCCTTCTCTCCAGCCCGTTGTTCAAGTGCACTCCCACCCTCCAAACATCACTCACAAATCTTGCATTGACATTTTGGTCCGAGAAACAGGGCATACATATCATCGGAACCCCTTCAGAAATGCTCTCAAGAGTGGAGTTCCATCCATTGAGTCCAAAACGCTCCGACAGCCCGATGAGCCAGCACTTCATGTTGAGGCGCCCATTTCACAATCTTCCCCCTCTCCTCTAATGCCTCCAGAAAGCAACCGGGCAAATTCTCTACGAGTTCCGAGCCTCTCACTGACCCGGGCCGAACCACCCACAAGAATGGGTGCTGGCTATCGGCTAAACCTAAAGCTATTTCGGAAAATTCCGACTCGTTCACAGAGGCGATGCTCCCAAAGCTCACATAGACCACTGAGTTAGGGGCTTGCTTGTCCAGCCAGGAAATGCAACTCCGGTCTTCCGCCAAGAGACTTCCCGATGAAGATGGACCGCATTTGTGAAATGGGCCAATTGGATAAACTGCGATTGGATATTCTTGGCGGAGTAAAGAAAGAGCGGGCTGCTCGAGATCTTCACATGTGTTCAGGATGAGTCCTGAAGAGTCCTTGATTCCCTCAATCCTGTCGTTTAGAATCCGGTC
Organism: Eucalyptus victrix; assembly: GCA_016097545.1. Taxonomy (NCBI): domain Eukaryota; kingdom Viridiplantae; phylum Streptophyta; class Magnoliopsida; order Myrtales; family Myrtaceae; genus Eucalyptus; species Eucalyptus victrix. The sequence goes on along the minus strand of CM027841.1, from coordinate 48,074,926 downwards.
GAACAGTTCAGGCTCCCCGGTGTTGACGCGTGGAAGGTCCTTCACTCGTAAGGGCGGAAACTCCGGCACTGGATCTTCGAGCCGTGATTCTGATATGCAGAGAGTCAGAAAGAAACTGTCATTGTCGGTTCAATGGCATAGTGCTGCTAATAAGAGAACGCGATCTTCATAACTCAGCACATTACAATCAGCCAAAGAGCTACGCTGTTAAGAAACGGTGTACTCTGATGCATATTTATCACTTAACCTTCGTGCTTTGCAAACCAGCCACTAAAGCAGACGCACGTAGTCACCCTATCATCTAGATATGGCATCTACGGAATGCCCAGAACGTGTCTGGAAATAGAAGCTCAAAGCATCCAACCCTAGAGATAAGAAAACTGTCATACCTTCTATTGGGAGGTACCCTCTTTCCCTGAGCAACCGAAATCTTGCGAAAACGCGGAGTGCTGTCGTGCCGCCGGTCCGCAACACCATCCTCCGCACTCCTGCCCTCTCTGCCACGTCCCGGGTGAAACTGAACAGTGCGTCTGCTATCAAGCACGTGACTAGCGCGTCCTGGGACGACACCTCTTCTCTCAAGCGTTCCTCGAAGGGAGCAGCGCACCTGGCATTGAGGAGCGTGATCAAGCGGACGATGTCCGACGTGGAGGCCTCTGATTGGCCGAGGCCATCGCCGATGGAGCGAAAGGCGAAGTTGGGGTGCGAGGATGGATCAGGAGAGTTCAGGTCAGTGTGCAGGACGGTGATGGAGAAGCCTCGGTCGTGGAGGATCTGAGCCAGTTGAAGCATTGGGTTGATGTGGCCCTGAATTGGGCCAGGGAAGAGGACGAGACGGCGGTTGTTTCTTTGGTTCATTTCGGATCGAGCTTGTGTCGGGTCACACAGTCACAGACTGAAACACTCGAAAGCTTGCAGCTTTTGATTGAATTCGACTCGAGGTTGGTGATGCAAAGAAACAGGGATTGACACAGACGCTGGGTTTTTTTGCAGATTTGTGAACTCTTGACTGCAACAATGTGCTTTGGAGTGAGGAAGTTCGAATATTTTATCAGGTCAAATGGAGACTGCTGACTAGAATGTAGACGAATTTGAGGGAAATGTTGCGATCTGATTCGTGCCTCAAGGTTCGCCAAGATTCGGGCATGGCCCTAGGCATGGCCCTAAGCACTAGACGACATCAATGGCAGTGTTGACCTGGGGTCCAGCGAGAAAATATTAGGTGTGTTTAATATACCAAAGATAGAATGATATATTAAACCATACAATGATTAGATTTTTTTTTTTTTTTTTGTCGGATGGGACCTGTTAGTTGAACCAGCAAAGTTTCTACCCACCTTTTCCATTAGCGCTCCATATTAGGTGTGTTTAATATACCAGATATAGGATGATATATTAAACCATACAATAATCAGTTTCTTTTTTTTTTTTTTTTTTTGTCGGATCGAACCTATCAGTTAAATTAGGAAAGTTTCTGCCCCCACCCTTTCCATTAGCGCTCCGTATTAGGTGTGTTTAATATACCAAATATAGGATGATATATTAAACCATACAATGATCAGATTCTTTTTTTTTGTTGGATCGGACTTGTCAATTGAACTAGAAAAGTTTCTGCCCCCACCCTTTCCATTAGCGCTCCTATTAGGTGTGTTTAATATACCAGAGATAGGATAATATATTAAACCATACAATGATCAGATTCTTTTTTTTTGTCGGATCGGACCTGTCAATTGAACTAGCAAAGTTTCTGCCCCCACCCTTTCCATTAGCGCTCCGTATTAGGTGTGTTTAATATACCAGAGATAGGATAATATATTAAACCATACAATGATCAAATTCTTCTTTTTGTTTGTTGGATGGTTGAACCAGCAAAGTTTCTGCCCCCACCTTTTCCATTAGCACTCCGTATTAGGTGTGTTTAATATACCAGAGATAGAAATAGGATGATATATTAAACCATAAAATGATCAGATTCTACTTTTTTGTCGGATCAGACCTGCAAGTTGAGTCAGCAAAGTTTCTGCCCCACCCTTTCCGTTAACGCGCTGTCTCTCTCCCCTTTACTCTCTCTCCAACCCTCCGTTTCTGCCCCTCTTTCTCTCTCTCTGTTCTCTCTCTACTTCTTTTTCCTTCCTCTTGCGTCTGCCATGGCTCGAGCTCGAGTCGGCTCATGGTCGACCTGCTCACGGGCACGCCGACGCTCGTCCATGGCCGTCGCCGCCAGCGCGGGGGGCGCGGAACGCAGAGACTTGCTCGAGAAGATGAAACCCATCTCCCAAAAGGTCTCTGGGACGACAACCGAACGGACGGATGGACGAGGAGAGATGAAAAGAACAATAAAAACCCAAACTTTTTTGAAGAATCTCAGCAGGCGAAGTCGGATGCGGAGCTGGAAGGAGGAAATGGGCAGATTGGTTTTGTAAACGGACTTGTAGGCGTACCTGGTCAGCTTCGGTTAGCTTATTCAATGTGATTTCATCACTTGGGTCGTCCTCGTCCGTCTTGCTCTGTTGCGTTCGTTCGTTCGTTGGGAGTATGCTACTGATCTCTAGGTACCGTTTTTTCCCATCCACCATGGACGACGCTTGCGGCCAGCCATGGACGACGCTCATCCATGGCTGCTTTGGCCATGAAGCTCGACCTCAAACCATGAGCTTTGGGTGGCGCTCAAGTTTCGCGTCCGGCGGCATGCCAGCCCTCCTCGACTTGAAGCGGCCATGAGCCGACTCGAGCTCAAGCGATGGCGTACGCAAGGGGAAAGAAAAGTAAAGGAGAGAGTGAAAAGGGAGAGAGAGAGTCAAGGGCAGAAACGGAGGGGAGGAGAGAGAGGAAAGGTAAGCGAGACAGAGCGTTAACGGAGAGAGGGGGGCAGAAATTTTGCTGTTTCAACTGACAGGTGGACCCGGATTTGTTACGTGTCGATCGTTGTATGGTTTAATGTATCATCCTACCTGGCATATTAAACACACCTGATATTTTCTCGTCGGTGAATGCCCGGTTTCTTCGAAGTTGCTCATTGCTCCACATCCATTCAAGAAAGACGAGTCCTAATTGCGTTCTTTCTTTCTTTTTTAGGGGGCATAAGTATTCAATGCATTAAAAATGGTCAAAATAGGTTGAGAATGCAATACGTACAGCAAAATTATAAGCAGATCGTCTACATTATGGCGAAAGACGAGGATACGAAGTGATCCTTGATCATGCATGGAGCATCTTTCCAAGAATGGGACCAAAAGGAGAGCATCGACTGAATCTATGCTAGCTACAGGGGGTTAACACTTCCTTCAAGAACTGACGACCTGTTTTCAGAATGGAATCTCAAAATGTGATTGACTAGTCCATCTAAACCTCGGTATGAAGATCCACCTGGTCTCAAGCACGCACGGGCCTTCTCCTTCAAAACCGATGCCCTCTCTCTTGATTCTTCTTCTTCTCTCCCCAGCACCAGCCTCTTGATGGCCCTTGCAATATTCTCTCTCTTAAGCCCACCATTCAAGTGCACTCCAACCCTCCAAACATCGCTCACGTACCTCGCATTCACTCCTTGATCAGAAAAACGAGGCATGCACAACATGGGCACTCCTTCACTTATGCTTTACAAAGTCGAGTTCCAACCACTGTGGGTCCAAAATGCTCCCACAGCAGGATGAGCCAGCACTTCCATTTGAGGTGCCCATTTCACTGTCTTCCCTCTCCTTTCCAGCGCCTCAAGGAAGTGGCTCGGCGACTGCTGTAGCCACTGGCAGACTACCCTCAGCCGGACCACCCACAAAAAGGGCTGCTCAGAGTCGGCTAGGCCTAGTGCGATCTCCGAGATTTTTGACTCGCTCAAGACCACGACGCTCCCGAAGCTCACGTAGATCACGGACTTGAGTGGCTGCTTGTCTAGTCAGGAGATGCAGCTTGTGTCCTCTGCTAACAAGCTGCTCGAAGAAGATGTCATGCAACATTTGTGGAACGGACCGATCACAAAATCGGGGACCGACAAAACTTCCCAGACCAACATGAGGGCAGGGTGCTCTAGCTCTTCGAACGTGTTGAAGATGACACCGGGAGAGCTCTTGATTACCTTAATCATGTTATCAAATAATCGCAATGCCATCTCAGGTTTCTGCAACTTGATCCCGGGGATGTCTCGAACTAGTAACGGAGGACACTTCGTTACTGCCTCTTCGGATTGTGAACCTGATGCATGTGCAAGAAACTATACTTTATGAGTTGAAGGATGCAAACAATATACAAATCTTGACATTCAGAGCCGCCCAGATTATTTTACATAGAAAATTACTGGCATTCACACATATTGCACGGATTTGTTTCTTAAACAATTTACTGGACCGTTACATTAGGTATAAGACGCATTAAACATTTAGGCCAAAAAAACAAAGACAGCATCAACATTAAGTACCTCACATCTCAACGGGTCAATTAATAATTATTGCGGAACTTAAAATAGCGATCTATTGTGGAATATAACTAGTTTTTATACTCATGAACATCAACTCACTTGTTTTATGGTTATTCCATGAACAGTGCGAAAATGATTTACTAAGATGATAGCTAATCAATACAGTTTAACACATCGTTTGATAAATTGGGTTACGGAAGTTGGTCTTAGTACTCTAAAATTTATGACAGCATGATTAAAGAAAATCGTATTTGACCCCTCAACTCCTTTTGCAAAAGCCGTTCATTTCAGAACTAAGGCAATGAAGAGAAAACTGTACTTTTCTGTTTATTCATCACAAAACACGCATGATCAAATCTTTTGAACCGAGAAAGAGAAGCATATACTAAGTCACACCATCTAACACCAAAAAAGCTTACCATCTATTGTAAAATATCCTTTTTCCTTGAGAACTGGAAGTATAATATAAACATAAAACGACGTTGCGCCACCGACCGGCATCACCAAAGCACGGACCTTCAACCTCTCAGCTACATCACACGCAAAACTGAACAGCGAATCCGATATCAAGCACGCGACATGCAGCATATTCTTTTTTCTACGATTCATTTATATTTCTGTGGTCTTATATGGAAATTGGCTCATGAATCGAGATATGATGTTCCTGAAAAATTGCCAATCCACAAGTTTCTAGCAATAAATCGCATAATTTCTATTTTCATCTTAAACATCTTCTTAAAGACTCTGAGAATGAATTTTTATGTATATCCTTTTGATATAACTAGATATGTGATTCACTAGGAGTAATTTTGGTAGAATTATCTCGTTCGCTAATGGGGTTAGCATTTTCCAAGATGTGGAGATCTTGTAATTTGGAATCTTCATCTGCAATCCTTTCCGACACAAGGAACTTTTGGCTTTGTTGACTGACGCCTCACAAAGCCTCTTATTGGTGTCTCATCATACTCTATATTTAAGCAGTACCTTGGCTCAAACGTTCTATATAGGCCTTCCTGTAACGCTTTTGCTTCTTCAACAACTTATATTTGTTAGTCGAAAGTTCCGCATATATCAACACGCAGATTTAGGCCATTTGATGAGGTCACATTATCTATTGTGCTTATAAAGGAAAGTGGGTTTGAGTGTATTTTGTGTTAATTGTGCTGTTCTGCCTCTGATTCTGCTTGCTTTTGACTACGGTGAGCCGTTTAATAACCTGACTATTGAGGAGGGTCGGGGGGACAGTGGACCCTCAGCTCATGCATTGGTTTACCGAAATCATGTCCCCTATCCCACTTTATTAAAAAATGTGATAAACTAGTAAGCTTGGTTTCTTGGTTGGAATAGCTAGTGCTAACTCTAGAAACTTGACTTTTATATTTGGATGAGGCATCAAGATGGTTTTGTGGTTGTGGAGACTATCGCCATTGCAGAGTAGTCAGCAGATACTCTTTCACAATAAAATAATAGATGGAACTTGCCAAAACAAAGTGGCGAACGGGTGTTTATGTTACACCCCAATCCTCGAGCGCCTGCCCATCCCTCTCTAGTTGATAAAATTTTGTGACTTCCTAGGACTAGTCGCCGACCCTTTTTCTTTATTGCACATGCGGAAGCGAATTATAAATCCCCTGACAGTAATCATCTCGGGATAGAAAAGTAGAACAATAATTTCACAAACAAACATGCCTTTATAAACATATGCTGAGTAACGTACAAGAATCTATGGTCAAAAGATTACAAAAGATTGTTCTCCAAAAGAAGCTGTCATATCCGACCTATACTTCAAATCACCTCCTCTCTGCTCCAGGTGCTCCACTCGATGACCCTGAAATGGTTATTCAAAAACCAGTGAGACAATGTTTCAGCAAGTCTATGCTCTAAACTTCAACTAGGAGGGAAAGACACTAAGAAGCGTCCTAAGCACGTAATCACACAATCAATGAAACTTACCTTGTCTCAATTCTACCCTGCAAGTCAGCACAGTTCATATCACAAATCGAGCATCACTCAAGCTTAATTAATTGGAACACAATACTTAATTCATCATGCGTTCCTAGTTTTGATCTCGGCATATAGCACGACCTACTCTCAGTTCGGCGGTCTTCTGGCATTGCTAGGCTTCGTCTCACCCCATTGAGCACGGCACGTCACTTCATCGACGGCTTTCTCGAAAGAGCATAAGGTCCAAAATCTATTGCAATCGGCTTCCCTTTGTCAAAAGGTATCCCAAATAGGGATAACGTCCAGCTCAACAACCTAGGACAATTTCTCTTAATCGTCACACGATCACTCAAATATGGCATAGGGCACCATGCATTGCACTCAAATGTTTCAATTAAAATGGTGAACCTAGCCTTTTTTTTTTTTTTTTTGATGACCTAGGAAACCTTGAAATCCAATAGCCATCGGAAAGAACCTGGGGCTGACGCAAGCTAGCCACCACACTCACACTAGCAATTAAGTCACCAAGTAATGCCATTGGGATTCGAACTTGGCACCTTTCATGGGAGACACCAAGCTCAAGCCAACTACACCACTGCAGTAGGTGGTTACCTGCCTTTTTCTTCATATTAGAAATACGCATGAAAATAGTCGTGTGTGGATACACGGTCAACTCGATCCATAAAAATTGACATTCTTCTTTTTTTAAAATCTCACTATTTTATATAGTATATAAAACCATTTTCGGAGTTAAAATCCAACACCCGGGATTTTCTAAATAAATCTTGAAAATTCACAATTTTTAGAATTAAATACCAAAAATCCAATCATCACTCAATTTTCATAATTTAACACTCAATTGCAAAATTTAACCACACCATCGCAATCAGTACGAAATTCCGATCACCGGCTATCCCGCCTAATTTCCGGAAAAATAATTATTAATTAATTAATTTCGAAAATTAATTAATTAACTCAATTTAATTTCTAACAACTAACCTAGGCTGAAATTATTAAATTAAATACCAATATGGACCCGGAAATTTCCCAAACCCTTATAGATAAATAGTACAATTTATTTAGGCCTTAGCTAAATCCATGCTAACCACCTAACATGCTCAATTAAGTAATTAAATCACTAATTTAATCTAACTAACCACCTAATTCCTAATTAAATAAATCTAAACACCCCTTAGCATCAATAACCTACTAAGAAGAGTTTAGAGTATAAACTCACCGGTTAATTGTGGAAACTGGTTCACCACGACGACGGCCGAAATCCAAATTTTCGATAGCATCGGTGGACTTGGGCCGGGCCTAAAACGGGCCCAACAAATCTCAACCCAAATCTGAGATTTGCTTTTGTATTGGACCGGGCTTCGCTGGCTTCTTGGGTTGACTTCAAGTGAGCTAAAACCAAATTGAACTTGGGCTTGAGCTTGGGCTTCAAATTTTGCTGGAGATGGGCTGAACTCCAATGGTTTGTGGGCTGATGATGCGGGCTGGATATGGGCCCAACTGCTGACCAAAATTCGCTGGCTTCGTGGACAATGGTGCTGCCTTGCTTGGACTTCGCTGGCGCACGAGGAAAGCAACTACTGGCAGTGAAGATGAAGACACGAGGCAGAAGGAGCTGGATGTTGGCCGCATGGAGAGGGGATCGCACAATGAAGCTACTGGATCAAATTACGATGGACTCCTCTGTTCATGCAAAGAAGTGGAGAATGGCGGTCATCACACCTGCTGGAGTTGACCTCGATGGACTGAAGACACGAGGAGGGGATGCTGATTGTTGACACCTAATTTAAATTTAGAAAATAGAAATAGAAAATAATCTTTGGTTAAAGGGAAATTTAAAAAAAAAAAATTGAATTTAAAAACTCAACAGCCAAATTTTTTGGAGCCACTTTGTTGTTGAGAAGTTGAGTGAGGATGTGCAAGTATATCGGAAAATCTTCATCCGCAAAAAAACAAACTCAAGTCTTTCTCTATAAATAAAGAGTACGAAGCCTTGAATGAGGGGGCGACTTCTCTTCGTCGAGGGGAAAAAAAAAACATAAAAAAGGGAAAAGTCAAGAGAAGCTTTTGCTTCTGCGGAGAGAGAGTGCAGGGAATGTAGAGAGAGGAGGGAAGAAGAAGAAAAGTCAAAAGAAAAAGTGTACAGAAAGAGAGCAGAGAGAAGTGACGTGAGGGAGAGAGAAAAAAAAAAGTTGTGCACTGTTGATCTTCTTCGTGGGTTTCTTCTCCGCGAGTCCCCACGCCGCTCCGCTGCAGCCCACGCCGCCGCGCCCCTGTGCCGCCCGCTGTCAGCCTCCATTTGCGAGCACCCGTGCCAGCCCTGCTGCCGACGCTCGTATCCGGACCTCCGTCGTGCCAACAGCCCGGCTCCGTCGCTGCCTCTGTGTTCACCGAACGACGATTCTGACACCATCTCTATCTCTGTTACTGCTTTGAGCTACCGGACGTCGAGCTGATGCTCCCTGCAACCCGTCTGATCCGGCCACCGTTCGCCTTCGCCAGGAACCAGAAGCCCCGACGCCCCTGTTCCGCCTCTGTCGTCGCTGATCTGCAACACCAGGACCTCCGACTCACCGTGCGACGCCTGCGACCGACCCGCGACGACCCGACGCTGCTTCCCTCTGCTGAAGCTCCACCGAGACTGGACCCGACCGCTGCTGCTGCAACCCGCGAGCTCGCCCTGCTACGCCTCCACCCGCTGGTCATCGAGCCACCGTACGCCCGAGCGACGTCAGGGCTGGTCGCCGAACTCCCCTCCGACGAAGTCACTGCCTTGCTGCTCTGCTCGCCATTGCACCCCGCACAGTGACCCTCTTGCCCGCTGCTGATCTGCCAGCCGTCGTCCTCTCACCGGCGTCCCCCGCAACCAACGAACGCACCGCACGATCTACTACTGTCCTTGCTACGCCATCACCATCTGCTGCCTCCTCTGTTTTGCTGCAAGTGTGGTTACTACTCGACCTCGCCGGACCTCCGATGACCACCCCTGTTCCGAACGGCGACCCATCACCGAACCACCGGCTGCTCCTCGCCATTCCTCAAGTCAACCATGAGTTAGACTAGATGAATTTATATATTTGATTTCGTGTTTTTTTTTTTTATTCTAACTTGATTTATTTTTATTTATTTTAATTATCTGATTAGGAAATTTATCATATTAAACCATGATAATCAAAAATATTGAACCGCGAGACAACGGGTTAGATTTTTGATTATTTCAACTTTTCATGACAAATTTATGGTTTACTTTGCATTATTGACTCATGTTAAAATATATGCCATTGATATACATTGATGGATTATATTTTGGTGCGTTATCATTATTTGCTCCTCACATATTATGCATATCTAGAATTTAAGTACTTAGGTCCATATGCATTTCATATTTAAAGCTTTGCATTTTTAAGATTCATATAGAATTAGGATGATTTTCCTTTAATAAAATCAAAAATAAAAAAAATTATTTAGGTCATATAAAGCACACCGCATGTTGCACTCTAGTTAGTGGATCATAGATTAATGTTTTAATATTCCCATCATGCAGTTTTTTTTTTTAAATAAAAAAAGCCAAAGATTAGTATTCCATCATTATGTTATTTTTTGAATAAGAATTATTAAGTCATATTAAAAAAGAAGAAAACACAAAAGTCATTTATTTGGTTAGTTAATAGGTTAGTTCATAATCAATCCCATTTCATGTCATCATTGTTAGTGTGGGTTGCATATGTGTAATAAAACAAATCATTAAAAAAATCATAAAAAGAACATGCATATAGAATTACCACGTCATATATCTCATATCATATAGCATAAGCATATTTAGGGCTATGTAAATTAGATTGCACACATATTGTAATTATTTGAATTATGCCACATGAATTGCATCTCATATGTTATTAAAGTAAAACTCATGCATATCAAATTTAAATTAAGATTGCATATAATTAACATTTTCAAAAAGAAAAAGGAAAATTAGGTGTCATGTCATTTAGAAATCATGTTTAGGGCATGCATTTTTATTAGCATTTTTTATTGAATTTTATTTTATTGATTGTGCACCCGCATGACTATTTGCATGTTAGTAGCTTAAGTTAAAATAATCAACATTGCCTGCAAAATATTTTTTAAATTAAAATAAAAAGGTACCGAAAAGGTGTTAGACTAATCTAGCGTAACCATGTCCCCGGACCTACTAAATCTCTAGTTCGCAAAAATAAAGTATTCTCTAATACTTTACTTGGGTTTCTAACCAACCCTAATTGGTTAGTGGTGACTCCAAATTGAGTATAATTGCATGTTTAAATGAGTTAATTTCTTAATATCAATTCGCAATTGGTAGGCCTTGTGAGGGTCCGTGCCAAGTTTTTGGACTTAGTAATCTATTAGCCTTCTTTAGGTAATTCACCCTCGGGAAGGTCGCAACACTGATCTTCGGTGCAGCTGCAGCTTCATTGGAAGTGGCTGCTTGAAGATCATCGGTAGACGTGGTAGCGGCAGGAGCTGCTCAATTAGCCAAGGAATTTGGTGACTTGCTGGTTGACCGAGAGAGCGCAGACGTTCGACGTGAAGCAAGGAGATTTCGATGGAGATGTTGGGCTGTTCAATTGGAGGTTTGGCGGAGTGAAATGGAGAAACAATTGTTGGCGTGAGTGCGTTGATCCGCAAGAGAGAGAGAGGTCGTGGGGCTGAGTGAATTGGACAGAGAGATATGGGGCGGCTTCGATCGAGGGAAATGAAAGAAAAGCAAGGCTGAATCATAGGAAGCAGCTGGCTTCTTCATTCAAAGGGATTGGAACAAAGAAAAAGGGAAACAAAGTCAAGGGTCTATCCCTTGCATTAACTTCTTGTCCCTCCTATTTCTTTCTTAAATTATAATCCTCAATTAATCAAGTTTTGAAGCCCATTTTTTCTGCCCCAAAATCCAGCTCCGTATTCACTCTATTAATCCTCAATTTCTTATTCGATTACCTAAATCGAGGTCCGATTTCACTGCAAAAAAATCCCAAATAATTTTATGTAAGTCCCCGATACTCCAAGGCTCGGTTTAGAAGTTCCAATTTCCATCAATTTAGCCCATCTGAATTTTTGCTGATTTTCTACAACGTCCGTATCGATTTTACACAAAAATCCCAGAATTTTTAAAAAATCTTCGGAAAATGAGTCGACGTTCTTAAAATAGCTCGTGACACCTTAGAACTTTCAATTTATGAAATCGGGTTCAAATTCACGGTTATTTTCAATCCGGCCCGCTTTTAGCGTAACCTAGTCTACCGGGTAACTTTTAGGAATTTTTTGTGCAATTGACCTGTGATTGATTTATCTCGAGTCACAATATACATCTTCGACACATTGACGACTCTCGATTATTGTGAAAATTTCAAGATTTCAAATACGGACACAGGGTACCCAAAATGATAGAAAATCAATTTAGTGCCGATCGATGAGAATTTTGCAATCATGTGGAATCACGCACATTTTGATCACTCATCTCAATCGAATCGACTTATCATTGATCTCTGATCCATTTTTAATTGTGCCGTAATAATCCTTGCAAATTAAAACGATCGAGTAGTTGATTTCTAGTCGAATTCTCAAGCCTTTTGCGTTAAAATCCCTTAATAATTTTCCTATATAGTGTAGTTATCTTTTGAGTAATCAGATCAGATAATAGCACTATAGACGCATCGACGAAAGACCCGATTTATTCAATTGAAATCAGATTTGAAAAATTAGGATGTCACAGTTTAAGGCATGGGATGGTCAAACGTCATAATGTATCACTCACTTCCTACAATCCGACCTGAGGGTATAGATGTTATCGCAAATAAGTAGTAGTAGCGCCTTAAGGTAGGAGCTAGTTAGCCTTGATATGAGTATCCATATCAAGTTAAGGCACATTGTGTGTTGTCTTCTTGTGTGTAACCATTGAAGGATAGTTCACCATGTAAATGCCCATGATGATATTGGCATGTTTACAAAGAATTGCTTGCCGTATGCTGCAAATGCCCAGTTTATTCTCGTATTGATTTGAACATCTATTTTGTCTGAGAAGAGTTGTTTTTGCTTTCCACAAAGGAATGTCCAAACGTGCCCTTTTCTTGATTCAACCCTTGACTTGAAGGCAGCTGGAGACAATTTTTAGTACTAATGGTTCTTTAGATAGCCTGCTTGTGTTATTTGCATCTAGAGCTATCTGTAAATTAATACAACTCGCTTTGAGAGTAGCCATTGGCAATTCTGGTGGCTTTTTCCCAATTTAAATGAAATTTGGAGGTTTCCTTCGTCGTTGTCTTCTTCTTCTTCTCCTTCTCCTTCTCCTTCTCCTTCTCCTTCTTCTTCTTCTTCTTCTTCTTCTTCTTCTTCTCCTTCTTCTTTTAGGCTTTGTGGATACAATTGTGTTTAGGCTTAGCCAAACACGGATACATACATGACGCATGTATGTTTAGGCCAGTGTCAGAAACATTATGGATCATGCTAAGTCCATTGACTTGTTCTATAGATTGAACAAAATACTTAATAATGTGGTTTGATAATATTCGGTCAAATAGAATGTTTGTGATTGTAGATGCCAGCATACTCTTCGAGAAATTTACGTCATAGCTTTTTCAGCGGTGCCTCCTTTATCTGCTCTAGGATTAACTATAGGGGAAATCCTCTTTCCTTGTTTGGAAATAAAATGTTATTTCGGTGCCACTTTACAATTGGCAAGTAAGGTTGGTTGAAGATTCAGACATCTTCATTGTTCCTTTAAGTGCCTCCCTTCAGACGTTCTTATCCTCAATTACCACATGATGAGTGAATTCACTAGTGTACTTGTTATATTCATGTTTACTATATTTGTGTAGATCTTGCTTTGATGTCTTTTATACTCGTGATGTTCACTGGTGTTTTGCTTGTTACAGACGAGGACGACCGAGTCATCCTGACGGCTCATCAAATCCATGGGAACAAATGGAAATTGATTTCAAAGATGCTACCAGGCAGAACAGGTTATGCAATCAAGAATCACTGGAATGTGAGTTTGAAAAACAAGCAGGCAGAGCAAAGGAGTCCCGAGTTTTCTGCTAGCGACATGACAGCATCTCAAATTTTGAGTGAAATGAAGGCATCCACTCCAAAGGCATTTCCTTTGGAGATGTGGTGATGAGCGGAAACCAAGAGGAAGGAGGTAGTGGAAATTATCCTGGACGTCAGAACTATGAAGATCAAGCATTTCAAGCCAAAGGAGGTTGTCTTGCTGCTGGGACAAGGGAAAACCCTCCAGCTCTTCGTCCAACGGCAAGCTATAGTGCATTTAGTGTTTATTACCCTCCAAGTGGTGGTCCTGAAAATAATTCTGGCGCTTCGACTGTGGTGCCCCTCTGGGGACCTCTAGCACAGGCTCTTGGGTAAGAGTTTGGCATCCAACATTTTCTCGAAGATGCCCATGGGGAGCCTTTGATTCCTCACCAATGTGGCTATGGTTGCTGTTCGGGTCAAAATGGACCACATGGTGGAAGCTCCTTGTTGGGGCCTGAGTTCATTAATAACATTGAGCCTCCCTCCTCGAGCCAAGAGCTGATGTCTATAGCAGCAGAGTTGAACGAGATTGCATGGGCGCAACGTGATCTTCCAAGTGATCTTCCGGCTGATGTCAGTACTGGGATGCCGAGCATGGAGATGCGGCAGCCGACCCGTCCAAGCGAGAATAAGAATGATCCGTGTGGCAAATTGAAGGGTGTGAAGCAGTAATGTATTGGTTGCGGAGCCGGATTTTGCGGTGCCAGCTCAAGTTGAACTTCTGTTAAATGCATCACTTCTTTCTTTCCTTTTAACATTCTGAACGGGATATCGCCTGACAATGGAGTTGATGACTCCATGTGTTTTGCCCGCCTGAGAATTGACAGCAATAATTTGACGTTCCATTGGATCACTATTGATTATGTTGTATTAAATTCTTTTTTTACCGTCCATCTATTGTCCCTGATTCTTTATTTATGTCTACATAATGTTTAAATTGCAGCATGCAATCTTTTTCACTTCGACTGTGGGGGCAAATTCGCAACTTTTCAAATTGCAAGTTTTCTTGACTGATGAAGTTCATACTCTATTGTATAGTAACGCTGTTTCATTGGTGGCAGCTTGAAAATCTGACGTCCAAAGATCCCACGGCTGATTAGCGTTAAATAAAGAAGAGAAGAAGAAAGAAATCTCATGATGCAATTTTGCTACACTTTTTGAGAATATCCTCTATCTGGTATAATCTCCTCCTTTGGCCAACTTCAGTACTTAATGCCTCACCATATGCGTGAAATAATCTGTCAAATTGGTCCGACTGTATCGATCTCTATCCTCCACTTCTGCTCCTTCTGTATTTTTGTTTGTTTCAGCTTTTTGTCATGTGATTTAATAGGGGGCTATAAATAGAGTACAAGCAAATCCAAATCAAAACGTAGTTAAGAAGAAGGACAACAGTTCATCAATCGTCAGGCAATGCGGGATGTGAGATGGTGCACGATGTAATGCCGATCTCTTTCCTTATTATATGACCGTTTGATTAGTTCTAGGGAAGCATGGGTGCAATTCATGAATATGAAGACCGTGCTTCTTACACACATTTTCCAGACCTTTTCGTACATTCAGGAACTTGTTTGGTTGCCAGTCAGGGACTAATGAACCAGTCCCATGAGCCCTAAGGCAAAGCAAAAGTCGGCAAACCATGCCAGTGGGAACTTAAATTGCTTGATTAATAAGCATCCGGCTCATGTTTTGGATGCCGGTAACTGGGAAGTACTTGTGAAACAGAATAATTCATTTCTGGGGACTGAATGTGCACATATGACGAAAACAAAACCAAAAGCTTAAACCAGAGTAGTGAGAACCACTAGAGCTGATAAACAAGTTGGAATGTCCATCGTGGAAATTCAGGCGGCATTACCCAACCCGTGCCCGTGCCTAGACAAGAATAAGAATTTCTTCAAAGAAAAGGGCATCAACTAAGATCGCAGCTGTGGTTTATGCTGATGATTCGTTAGAACCGAAGACGAACGATTCAGAGGATAAGATATGATTGGCCAATGCATCTAGGGATTGGAACGACGACCCTCCTTGCATCAGACAACTATTTGCCTTCTCCTTGAATTGTGCTGCCCTCTCTCTTACCTCTTCTCCTTCTTTCTCCACCAACAGCTTCCGAATAGCCTCTGCAATCTTCCTTCTCTCCAGCCCGTTGTTCAAGTGCACTCCCACTCTCCAAACATCACTCACAAATCTTGCATTGACATTTTGGTCCGAGAAACAGGGCATGCATATCATCGGAACCCCTTCCGAAATGCTCTCAAGAATGGAGTTCCATCCATTGTGAGTCCAAAACGCTCCGACAGCCCGATGAGCCAGCACTTCATGTTGAGGCGCCCATTTCACAATCTTCCCCCTCTCCTCTAATGCCTCCAGAAAGCAACCGGGCAAATTCTCTAAGAGTTCCGAGCCGCTCACTGACCCGGGTCGAACCACCCACAAGAATGGCTGCTGGCTATCGGCCAAACCTAAAGCTATTTCGGAAAATTCTGACTCGTTCACAGAGGCGATGCTCCCAAAGCTCACATAGACCACTGAGTTAGGGGCTTGCTTGTCCAGCCAGGAAATGCAACTCCGGTCTTCCGCCAAGAGACTTCCCGATGAAGATGGACCGCATTTGTGTAATGGGCCAATTGGGAAAACTGCGATTGGATCTTCTTGGCGCAGTAAAGAAAGAGCGGGCTGCTCGAGATCTTCAAATGTGTTCAGGATGAGTCCTGAAGAGTCCCTGATTCCCTCAATCATGTCGTTTAGAATCCGGTCGAGCAGTTCAGGCTCCCGGGTTTTGATGCGTGGAAGGTCCTTCACTCGTAAGGGCGGAAACTCCGGCACGGGATCTTCGAGCCGAGATTCTGATATGCAGAGAGCCAGAAAGAAACTGTCATTGTCAGTTCAGTGGCATAGTGCTGCTAAGAGAACGCGATTTTCATAACTCGCACATTACAATCAGCCAGAGAGCTACTCTGTTAAGAAACGGGGTACTCTGATGCATCTTTATCACTTAACCTTTGTGCTTTGCGAACCAGACGCTAAAGCTAACGCACGGAGTCACGCTACCATCCAGATATGGCATCTACCCAATGCCCAGAATGTGTCAGGAAATAGAAGCTCAAAGCATCAATCTTAGAGATGAGAAAAATGTCATACCTTCTATTGGGAGGTACCCTCTTTCCCTGAGCAACCGCAATCCGGCGATAACACGGAGCGCTGTCGCGCCAACGGTCCGCAACACCATCCTCCGCACTCCTGCCCTCTCTGCCACGTCCCGGGCGAAACCGAACAGCGCGTCTGCTATCAAGCACGTGACTGGCGCATCCCGGGACGACATTTCTTCTCTCAAGCGTTCCTCGAAGGGAGCAGCGCACCTGGCATCGAGGAGCGTGATCAAGCGGAGGATGTCCAACGTCGAGGCCTCCAATTGGCCGAGGCCATCGCCGATGGAGCGAAAGGCGAAGTGGGGGTGCGAGGATGGATCAGGAGAGTTCAGGTCAGTGTGCAGGATGGTGATACAGAAGCCTCGGTCATGAAGGATCTGGGCCAGTTGGAGCATTGGGTTGATGTGGCCCTGAAGTGGCAAAGGAAAGAGGACCAGACGGCGGTTGTTTCTTTGGTTCATTTCGGATTGAGCTTGTGTTGGGTCACACAGTCACAGACTGAACACTTGAAATCTTGTAGCTTTTGATTTAATTCGATTCGAGGTCGGCAACGCAAAGAAACAGGGATTGATACGGACGCTGGGTTTTTAGTAGATTCCTGAGCTCTTGACTGCAACAATGTGCTATGGAGTGAGGGAGTTCGAATATTCTATCGGAATATGCTTAGCTAACCGTACCCTTAGCATGGAAAATGGACGGTCAATCCTCAGCCACACATCTTGGATGAGAGAGACGAAGACCCGTGTTTTGCTTGGAAACTTCTTAGTGCTTGTGTTTGAGAAAGGAAACTTTGGCATCCTAAAATTTTACCTCTATTTTGAAATATATAAAATAAATATTTCATCGATATGCTTACAATTAATTTATTCTGAACTAATCATTCACGATTTAATTAATTTATTGGATGAGATCATAAAAAATTAAAATGCGAAAGATTGGAGAATACGATAAAAAATCGACCGCTTGACCTTAAGGATCAACAATGGTCAATACTACACTGTTTTAAGTGAATTAGCGAACAGATATAATTTGACAAAGTACATAATCAATATGTCGGTGATTCCTGCACAATTACGATATTCGCGTCAAACAACGATAAACCGATCTTCTATTAATCTTATATTTAGGGTACATTGAATCCTTACGATTACATGACAATTGAGGGTCATCCGCGATTTGAAGAGGTACAAACGTGGATCGAAAATTATCGACCATAGATCAATCGCAAGCTATGGTGCATTTAGTGTTTATTACCCTCCAAGTGGTGGTCCTGGAAATAATTATGGCGCTTCGACTGTGGTCCCCCTCCGGGGACCTCTAGCACAGAATCTTGGGGCAGAGTTTGGCATCCAACATTTTCTCGAAGATGCCCATGGGGAGCCTTTGATTCCTCACCAATGTGGCTACGGTTGCTGTTCGGGTCAAAATGGACGAAATGGTGGAAGCTCCTTGTTGGGGCCTGAGTTCATTGATTACATTGAGCTTCCCTCCTCGAGCCAAGAGCTGATGTCCATAGCAGCAGAGTTGAACGAGATTGCATGGGCGCGATGTGATCTTCCAAGTGATCCTGGACCAAGTGATCTTCTGGCTGACGTCAGTACTGGGATGCCAAGCGTGGAGATGCGGCAGCCGACCCGTCCAAGCGAGAATAAGAATGATCCGTGTGGCAAATTGAAGGGTGTGAAGCAGGTCGTGGAGCCGGATTTTGCGGTGCCAGCTCAAGTTGAATTTTTGTTAAATGCATCACTTCTTTCTTCTTTCCTTTTAACATTCTGAACGGGACATCGCCTGACAATGGAGTCGATGACTCCATGTGTTTTGCCCGCCTGAGAATTGACAGCAATAATTTGACGTTCCATCGGATCATTATTGATTATGTTGTATTGGATTCTTTTTTTACCGTCCATCTATTGTCCCTGATTCGCTATTTATGTCTACATAATGTTTAAATTGCAGCATGCAATCTTTTTCGCTTCGATTTGTGGGGGCAAATTGGCAACTTTTCAAATTGCAAGTTTTCTTGATTGATGAAGTTCATACTCTATTGTATGGTAATGTTGTTTGTAAAAGAACTGAGGAATTTTGGAATGAGAATTCTATCGTTTATTACCACATAAACGCAACATATATACAAGAAGATAAAGCTATCAAACAATCTCCTAATAAGACTAAACTACCAAAAATACAAGGACAACACAATAAAAAAGATATGTACACAAAACTTCCTAAGTAAACAGCCTAAATAAAAGCATATCACGAATAAAAGCATATCACAGTTACCTTTCCAATAGCCCCTCAAGTTGGAGCATGGAGATCTCGAATGCCCAACTTGCAAAGAAGAAAGTTAAATTGATCAATTCCCTAATGCCTTCATGAAGATATCATCTAGCTACATTGAACTACATACATAATTTGTTTGAATGTTACTATTAAGTATCTCATTACAAATAAAATGACAATCCACTTCAATATGCTTAGTATGCTCATGATAAACAGGATTGGCGGCTATATGTAAAGCTACCCGACTATTGCAATACAGATGCATAGGTTAAGAATGTGCCACACCAAGAGAATCCAATAATCCTTTCAACCACTTAAGTTCACAAACAGTCTATATTCAGCTTTAGCGGATGAGTGAGACATTGTCTGTTGCTTCTTAGTCTTCCACAAGATAGGTGATTCTCCCAAAAGAACAAAGTAACCAGTCAAAGATCATCTCGTCAAAGGACAACTAGCTCGATCGAAATTAGAATTTGAGGTCAATTGGCATGCAACAAAATACCCCAACTTGGATTTCCTTTCAAATAACAAAAACTTTGAGGTCACATGCAAGAATATGGCATGCAACAAAATACCATCACTCTCGGTAAGACTTGTTCAAGAGGAGTTTTTGTGATTTCCTTTCAAATAACGCAAAACTCTCACGAGTTAACTAACTTATTGCCCATCCCAAAAATGAGCTTTCTTTGGATTGTCATGATTTTAATCATGGAATTTGATTTGGTTTCGAGAATCGAATATTCGCAAGAATATGTACATCGTCCGTCAAATTAAGACAATTCAAAGAAATTAGAAAGGGAAATGGAAAGTTTAGAATATAATTATTATTTTCTTTTTGTTAGATAAATAAGCTAACCCACCCGAATTAGTTGCGCTGTTGTTAGATTAGAATAAATTAGCATAGATAAATTGATTGCGCAATTAGCTAGACGTAGTCTACTAATTATTGGAAGGTTTTTTCCAACTTAGTGGGCTCATCATCACTTTTTGGTATTTAAATATTAATTTTCTTAAATTAAATAATTATTTATTTTCTGAAAATTCAACTAAGATGGCCAACTTATGCTAGTGATTTTGTTTAATCGGGCTTTATTTTGAGCTAAATCGAATTTTTAATATTAATTATTAATTTTTGAAATTATTTATTTATTTATTTATTTTCTGAAAATTCAATTGAGATGGTAAATGACCAGAATATTATGCTGATGACTGTGGTGAAGTCCGTTTATTTAATTGGGCTTTATTTTGTGCTAAATTTAATTATTTTTTAGAAATTATGATTTTGATGGCCGACGACCTAAATCTCATGCTGATTGTCGTGGCACAGTGCGTTTATTTATTTGAGCTCTACGTTACATGGAATTAAATAAATTGTGATATTTTAGGGATTTACCTTAATTTGATTGGAATTGATTGAGATTGAATTATTGATTGGTGAACGGCCAAGTATGTTCATTCAGCATTTATAGTGCTTTGTTGAGTTGTAAAGTGAGTTGAAAGGTGAGAGTGAATCAGAAGTACTTTGGGCTTGGACTGATCAAGTAAGGTGTATGGGCCTACATGGTTCGGTGACTAAAGATGTCACCTGAAAATCGACACCTAACAATCCGACATACTTCGGTGATTTGGGATATCACTGGCGAAAACGGCGCCTTATCATATCATAGGCATGTGTGGTTCGCTTGGGATATCACTCACTTTAAGCGAAAAGGCAGAACATTGACCTATACTTACGTTATTGAACATATCATTGACATAAGAAAATACCATCTGATTTGATTGATTGTTCGTTATGATTTGTGAAGTGTTCGTATATAACCTTGAATTGCAGGTTGAGATGGATGCCAAGGTACGTCTTTTAGTGGGGTAGAACTCGGCTGAGACTTTTTGGAAGAAGAAGATAATCCCGCCACTTCAATCCTCCATTTTGATGTGAATAGAGTTTGGAGTAAAAAGTTGTGAAGTGCTTTGGCTTGTGTATTGTATAAAAGTTTGGTTATAAGTTTCAATATGGAAAATATGGCCCATCCCAGTTTTATTTCATATGAAAACAACAACTTAAATAGTTTTTAAAATCTTGAAGGATGTGTGCTTTTATTGGAACCCAGCAATCCGACCTCAGAAATCATATCCAACGCATACTTACGTTGACACAAGAAAATACCATCTGAGTTTCTCGCCACTTCAATCCCCAAGAAAAATTTCAGCTTCCCCAAGTCTTTCATATGAAAACAACGACTTAAATAGTTCTTGAGCTTTTGCACAGCGGAAATATCATTGTTGGAGATAATGAGATCATCAACATAAATAAGTACATTCAATTGAGTAGTCCCAACTCGAAAAGTGAACAAGGAGTAATTTGAATATGATTGCTGAAATCCATAAGTTTTCAAAGATGCTGCCAATTTCACAAACCAACATCTAGGTGCTTGCCGCAAACCATATAGAGATTTTCCGAAGTCTACATACCTTTCTTGATGATTGAGAGGCAAATCCAGGTGGCATCTTCATGTAAACCTCTTCCTCTAAATCGCCATGTAAGAAAGCATTTTGAACGTCCATCTGATGAAGTTCCCAATTCTTTGCAGCCACAATGGCAAGAAAGGTGCATACAATGCACATTTTTGCCGTAGGAGCAAAATTTGCCTAATAATCTATGCCTTCAACTTGTTCATTTCCTAGTATCACCAACCATGCCTTGTAATGTTCAACGCTTCCATCAGAATTGTACTTAATTTTATACACCCACTTGGTCCCAATTGCTTTCTTCCCAAGCAGCAAATTTTCGACTGTCCATGTGCCATTATCTTCTAAAGCCTGTATTTCTTTACTCATTGCCTCTCTCCACCGTTCATCTTTAATTGCTTCCACATAAGAGTTTGGTTCATGTCCTGTAGTAATTGCTACCAAGAAACATTGGTGTTGTGTAGAAAATTTTTTATAACTCACATAACGTGCTATAGAATAAGACATACCTAAGGAATCAAATCGGGTAGATGAGCATGTCGAGGGGCTTATTCTAATGGCATTTGTCACATAATCTTTCAAACGAACAAACGGTTGCTTGACCCTTTGTCCCATGCCTAGCTGCTCTTCGACAACTTCACTTCTTTCCATGTCCTCATTGTTTGTGTGGTTCAATTCCTCCATTTCATGATTCACCTCATTTTCTCTATCTACACTTTCGGTGTGCTACTCTCTCAAGTCACTTTTTAAATCATCAACTTCATCACCCAACTCCATAACTCTATTTTTAATGAGTTCATCACTTAATGTTTTCTCATCAACATATGGAAATTTTGTTTCAACAAACACTACATCTCCTGACACAAAGTATTCACCAATTTCTAAATCATACAATCTCCACCCCTTCTTTCCCAACGGATAACGAAAAAAACACATCGATGACTTCTACTAGCAAATTTATCTTTATCCCGATTCTAATTATGCGCATAGCACAAACAACCCAAAATTCGAATATGTTTGTAAGAAGGAGGTTGGCCAAAAATAATCTCATATGGGGTTTTACCATTCGATAATATAGATGGAGTCTTGTTAATCAAATACCTAGCTATGAGTTCACATTCTCCCCAAAATTGTATGGGTAAATTTGCTTGGAAACACAAAGCTCTTGCAACATTAAGGATATGGCATTGCTTTCTTTCCACTCGGCCATTTTGTTGAGGTGTTCCAACACAAGAAGTCTGATGTAATATCCCATGTTCATCAAAATATTCTTTCAAACACAAAAATTCACTTTCATTATCACTTTTAACGATTTTCACATTTTTCTCAAATTGGCATCTAACCATCGCAATAAACTTCCTAAGAACATAAGCCACTTTATTTTTTCCATTCAACAAATATATCCACACAACACGAGAGTAATCATCAACAATTGTCAAGATATAAATTGCTCCACATGAAGCTGGAACTCTATAAGGTCCCCACAAATCACATTGTATTAATTCAAAACAATCTTTAGCTTTATTGTCACTAGAAAAGAAGATCTCTCTTGTTTGTTTTGCTCTAAAACATTGGTTTTCCTAACCATTTTGTCAGCTTCTGGAATTAACTTTACCACCTTAGAAGAAGGATGACCCATTCTTTTATGCCAAAGCTCAAAGGATTCCATATCAACCACCATGCAAGCATGTACTGAAGTCACTCCCTTGAGAAAGTAAAGCCCCTCGCATTGCTCACCCACTCCAATTAGGTTCCTCAAATTTAGGTCCTATATAACACATATTTTGTTAGTGAGTTGAATAACCAAATTTGAATCATTAAGAAGTTGTGATACATAAATCATATTGCATTTTAAATTGGGCGTAAAAAGAACTCATCGCAATTTTAAGTCTCCTCCAAGCAACACAGTTCCTTCTTTCATTGCCATGGTCTTTTCTCCATCATGTAACTCGACTGAGCATGGCACAATGTCATGCAATTCTCTCAAAAATGCCAATGTTCCTATCATATGGTGGGAAGCTCTTGTGTCAATAATCCAAGGAAAAATACTATGTTTACCTGTCAGCCTCTCATGGGCACCATTCTGATGAGAACTTAACATTCCCAATAAAGTTGCCCACTACTCATCATTCAATCCACTAAGACTCTTTCGATCTGAATTTGTCACAACTCCTTGCCCACCATCAACTCTAGTTGCTTGTGAGAAGTTGGCACGAGCACCACCTCCCTTGTTACGTCCACCTTTATTACTACGCTTTTAACTACTACCTTGTCCAGCAGAGGTTCCATGTGGTCTATTACCCCACCATTATGGATATCCTATTAGTTGGAAACAACTTTCAGCATCATGTCCCTCTTGGTTGCAATTAGAACAAAACGGGATTTTATCTTTATCCCCCTTGAATTTTGACCACCTGCCTAAATTGCAAAACCCATGGGATTGCCTCTTTCATCATTGGTTCATGTCATAGTTCGCACTCGCTCTTGCTGAACAACCATAGCATAGACTCAATTAAGATTAGGCAAACGTTTAGTGCTTAAAATATTAGCGCATACTGTTCCATATGCTTCTTCATCTAAGCCCATCAAACACTGATGAACTCTCTCTTCTTCACGCTTTCTTTCCAATTCAATGGTTAAATTGCATCTACAACCTGTACAAACACACACTGGTATATGATCATAGTTATTTGTTTTATCCCACAATATTTTGAGTTTATTGAAATACGACACGATGGGTTGACCATCCGACCTACAATTGGCCAAATCCAATCTTAGTTGTTGCATCCATGGACCATTCCCAATTGAGAATCTCAATTTGATATCCTCCCACAGATTTTTCACATTCTCCATGTGAGAGATAGTCGAGCAAAGTGCGGTTCAATGGTATTAAACACCCAAAAAACAACATGGAATTAACCATCCACCAATCTTCAAGTTCCAACGAATCATATGCTGGTTGCTTGACAGATCCATCAATAAAACCATATTTCTTCTTGGCTCGTAATGCAGTCCGCATAGCTCGCGCCCATTCTTCATAATTCTCGCCCTTCAATTGAACTTGGGTAATCAAGTTACCCGGGTTGTCATTCGAATTCAGTGTGGAAGGGCTAGAAGTTTTCTTGTCTGTTCTAGAACTCTCCTCACTTTTTTTTTTCCATCAGCCATGGCTCTGATACCATGTAAAAGAATTGAGTAATTTTGGAATGAGTATTTTATCATTCATTGCCATGGAAACGCAACATATATACAATAAGATACAGCTATCAAACAATCTCCTAATAAAACTAAACTACCAAAAATACAAGGACAACACAATAAAAAAGATATGTACACAAAACTTCCTAAGTAAACGGCCTAAATAAAAGGCCTAAATAAAAGCATATCACAATTGCCTTTTCCAATATATTTGCCTTTCCAATATTGTTTCATTGGTGACAGCTTGAACATCCGACATACAGAGATCCCACGGCTGATTAGCGTTAAATAAAGAAGAGAAGAAGAAAGAAATCTCATGATGCAATTTTGCTACACTTTTTGAGAATATCCTCTATGTGGTATGTGGAGATAATCTCCTCCTTTTTGGCCAACTTCAGTACTTCATGCCTCACCATATGCGTGAAATAATTTGTCAAAATTTGTGGCATCCTAGAATTCCTTGCCAATCTTTAAGGGTGTTTTAATTTATGTCTTGCATTAAGACTTTGGCCAAGCTTTTGGTGAATAATTAATTGATAGAAAAATTCTATTTTTGGCCATGTGGGATTATGGATTAGAATTTATTAAGATAGATCGCAAAGTTTTATGATTTATAATTTTCAATTAGGTGATTATAAAATTTAGGTTTAAGAAGGATTATTAAGATGAGGTGTGGCCCAAAATTCTAGCTCAAGACCAGCCCACAAGAAGCCCCACCCTTTGGTCATTTGGGCCTAGCCGCGAAGCCCAAGGAAAGGAGGAGCAACCGTTAGCCCATGGCTGGCCTCAAGCCCGGCCGGATGGAACCCCCATTGGACCATCAACCAAGGAGGAACCGGCCCCTGAGAGGCCCACTCTTTTGCATGAAGATTTTGCCAAGTGTTAATCCCCTTTGTCCAAGTGTCCTTCATGCAAAATCAATGATTGTTCATCATTGAGGGGAAGAAACTAAGGGAACAGGTTGATGATGAAGAGGGAGGGGAAGCATCGTCGATTGAGAGAGAGAGAGCTACCGAGAGAAAGAGAGAAATGGAGAGAGAAAGGGAGAGTGAGCGTGCGGAAGAAGAAAGGAAAGGAGGAGAGCTGTCCGTCAACCATCCGTCATGCGTCCATCGCTCGTCGCCGTCCATGCTCACTGTTTGCTTGGTTTAGAGGCAAGTTGGGATCTTTAATCTGCTCTTGCATGTTGTGTCTAGTATGTGTGCTTGAATGGTGAAAGAATTCGGATCTTTAGGGTGTTAAAAGTTGAAGTTTTAAGAAGGATGTTTGAGACTAGTAAACTGTTCTTGAGGAAACAGTTCAACCTTGGATGTTCTATTGGCTTGCATGTGTTGTTTGAGTTGAATTTTGGCCATGACTTCTAAATGAAAGTTGTTAACGACTTCTTGAAATATAACATACTCAAATTTGGGACAAAAATAACAAGTATAAGTGGGTGAAATCCTTATTTTTCGGTGAGATTGAATCTGGAGATTTTGGTAACTACCTTTGGTGAATGCATGGTCTGTAAGCTTATCTTTTTGTTGAAATTTCACTTTTATTTCTTAAAAAAAGATGTAAAGGACATCCTGAGGTTTAAAATCAAAAATTTAGAGAAAACTAACAAGAATAGATAGGTGAAATCGTGATCTTTCGGAAGTAGTTAGATCTGGAAGTTTCGGTATTGAAACAGAAGTTTTATCCGCCTATATTTAATCACATAGAACGAATTTGACTTTGATTTCTTCATGGAAAACCTACCTTAAGATTTTGACTACAACATAGTAGAATTTCATGAATTTTGAAGGTCATTAGGATATTTAATCGGAAAAATCTCAAAAACCGTGTAATCTGACACGTTCGGACTTAGTCAGTTTCAATGCATGGGTCTTATCATTTTGTATGAAGCTCTTTCGGAAAAGTGTTCTTCACCAATTATCTTTCTTTATGTATTCCCTGCAACATACTCAAATTTCATAATTTTTGAAGTTCATTTGCCTATTTAACCAAAAATGTTTCAAAAACTGTGTAAGCTGGATTAAGCGAATTTTAAATGCTGTAATTTATGATTATTCTGTTTTGGATGAGCCATATGAATTATATTGATTGAGGTGATTGAATCTTGCTAAGCATGTGATGATATTTGGCATTGTATATAGAATCAAATACTGAATTTGACTTTGTTGCCATTACATCATGTGACATGTTAATTGTGAGACATAAATTGGTGAATATGAATTATGATGAATGAGGAGATTGTTGGAGGTGGGTTGATAATGCCTTGGGAGTGTTAGGATGCCCGAGATGGGGGTGCCGGATGCCTGGTGGTATTGTGATACATGCCCGGATGTCCTCGGGAGTTTCAAGATGCCCAAAATGGTTGGGTGTTAGAAGCCTCGGAGGTTTGTGCCCAAGGAATGCCTTGTGATGCTTGTTGGGATGCGAGATGCCCGGAATGTGGGGGTGTTGGATGCTCAGTGGTGTGTGCTGGAGGTTTTCTTGCGATGCCAGGTTGGGGTGCGAGTGATAAAATGTGGGATGCAATCACTAATCCCGGGAAAACAAGATGTGGTGATCAAATTGAAAGATAAAAAGTGGAAATTGAATCATGCATGGTATGGTGACATGTATACATGGCTGTATGATATGATGTGTATGAGTGCATGGTTGTATGTGCACCTATGACATGATGGTATGCGTACATGAGGCATGGTATATATGTGGATGATTGGTGATGAGTGCATGAGGATGTATGAACATATGGTATGATGACATATGCATGGCTGCAAGGTAAGTTATGCTTGAATGCATGAAAGATATATTGTATTGTGTGATGCATTGAGTAGTTTATTGGATCTTTTACCTGCTGAGTGGCTATATTCACTCTTTGGAGACCAACATTTCAGATTAGGAAGATGTCCACTCTCTCCAATCACGCGAGGTACCTTCTATGGCCTCCCATCTGACATGAAGGTGGAGTGTTGGGAGATAGATTGCATTACCATCCCTAGGTTGACGTTTGTGCGAGTTCACATGCTAGTCATGTACGATGTGGGCCTGGTTGGGGGCCCCATCATACAGGAGTTTTTGTTGGTCCACGTCCGCCAAGATGGAGTGATTCGAGGGATGTTGCTGCCACCACCGCCCGACATGCCAAGATGGGTGTGATGGCCGCATGAGGGGTAGAGAGCTAACTTTTTTTTTTTTTAGAGTAGCCGACACTGATAGATGGAGAATGACACGTGATCGTTATATGGGTCAAGATACCTTTTGGGTTATGGCCAAGTGTAGTTAAAAGTCTTGGCTTTTCTTTTTGGTTGTACGAACCCAAGAAATCCATCATGAAACTATATAAATAAAAGTGGTTCGGCCTTATCTTTTCTTATGGTGTGTAGTTGGTGTGTATTGCATTATGGTTATTGGAGGGAGAGATGGTGAGGCTCAATTATGCTTCCGCTAATAAGTTGCTCTAGGAGCATTTTCAAAAAAAAAAAAAAAAAATGCCTAAGAACCTCGATCCTTCTTTAAACCCATTTTTATAAAAGAAAAGTAACGGATATCTTTGGAAAGAAAGCCATTGGGTAGGCTGTGGCGACCCTAACGGATCGGGGGCTGTCGAGGGGTGTCACAGAATTGTCTGATTGTATCGATCTTTATCCTCCACTTCTGCTCCTTCTACATTTTTGTTTGTTTCAGTTTTTTGACATGTGATTTTTAATTTAATGTGATGGGCTATAAATAGAAGATTAGGGCCCAATAAAAGAGTGCAAATTACGATACATGTTCTTCCTGGGCTCGTCTTCCGCATTCATTTTAGGGGTTCAATTTTGTGTCGAATTCGTTTTAGGGAATCAGTAATTCCCAACATTGGTATCAAAGCCATAGTTCTTATTTCCCGATCCTTTTCCATGTTTTTCCTGACCCCTTTCATGTTTGTGGATGTTTTTTTATTGATTTTTTCATGAAATTAATCGGCCGACATCAATTGGGGAGGAAAAACCTAACACCCAAGCACTTGTTTACCCGTTTTTCGATTTTCTGTAAGTCGAAATTTTTTCCTAAAAGCATAGGATCAAAGCCCTCGTCGAGACGAGAAAAACGAGTCGCGGATCGCCACCGGAGACCGCCAGACGCTCCGCCACGTGCAGCCGAAATGAATAGGGGTCATCGGCGCGTGTAACGCACGCGTTGATTCGGTCCCCCGCAAGCGCGTGCGACGCACGCGCCCTTTCGGCCAAAGGCGCGTGCGACACATGCTTCGAAGCCTAGCACGTGCCGCGCACGCGACACGTGCCGGTCGGTTTGCCCGACCGGCCTGACCGGCCTGTCCAATCCGACCGGCCTGACCGACCTGTCCGGTCCGACCAGCCCAACTGGCCCGACCTACTGCCCGTTGACCGTTAACCATTGACTTCGATCGTTGACCGTTAATCGTTGACTTTGACCGTTGACCCAAAAAAAACAAAGGGGGGAAATAGAATCTATTTCGTTTTCAATTATGTCTATTTGAGTTATAAGTAATCCATTTTTTATTCTGCATTCGTTGCATGAATCATGGAAAATTATGTATTTTCCCTTATGTTCATTATGGATTATAAGTAATCCATTTTTAGTTCTGTATTTGTTGCAGGAACTATGATACGTTATGCACGGATACCTGCAATCCCGAGAACGGAAGAAGGAAGTGCAAGACTTAAAAAGCTGATATCAGAGTTAGATAATTATTGGTGGTATGACGGTGATTTAGTATCACATGTGGTCAGAGTCAATCAGATGATACAAGAAATCATCTGGAATGGTTATCTTATGCCGGATTTTGAGAAGGTGCCGGCTTTGATGAACACTCTTCCATTTGAATGGCAAGTAGTGTTAAATCGCCTATAGGAGGTCAACATGGTCCCGAGTTATAGGAGGCTAGTAATAGCTTTTGTAAGAGAGTACTATAGAATTGAGTTAACCAAAACTTCAACCCTTAGATTGAGCGCCACATGGCGTAGAGTGAATGCACCTTGGAGGCGACATGAAAGCTCTCCAAAAGTTTTTTCATGGTTGGCAAATGTGCCTTTAGATTTCTTAGATATTTTGATTGATAGATTAGAATGGACATTCCCTATTTATTTCTTAGATTAGTTTGAGATGTTTTGGGTGTAAATATCTCTTTCTATGTTTATTTTTTCCGCTGTATATACTACTTAGTGTAGTAGATAGTTATATTATGTGAAAACATTGTTATTCTATTGGATGTCAAATATTATTTACTTTCTGTTATTGTTGACCGTTGTGAGTAGTTCATAGAAGTTTTTATAACTTTATAGAATTTATTTTACATAAGACAATTATATTAATAATAGTTTTAAATTAGGATTTTTGGAGGATGATTGGAAACATAGTGACCTTTTGATTCTGAAATCTTACTTGAAATTGTTCATTGATATGATGGGTCTGTGCAAAGTGGATGCATAAATGATAGGCATTGATTATTCGTACATATATGTCTGATGTGTTCAGATTGATGGTTTAAGCAATTAAGAACGTAATTGCTAATATGAACAGTAACAATTGTGAAATATTGAATATGAAGATTCAATATGTGCTGAAATAGCAAGAAGCACTAGAAACTCTTAACCATGTTATGGAAGATTTTGAGGATGTCGTGCGCCACCTTGAGCTAGTAGAGAACCGCCTAACAGCATTTGAGCCGAAAATAGACATTTGCAATGCTGGTTCTAGCTTAGAAAGGGCTTTGAGCTCTAAGCGCAAGCGTATTGATTCGTTCAATATGTGGGAATGCAAAGGATCAAGTCCTTATTGCAAGAAATCAAGAGTTAACCAACACAAGAGAGGAAAATGTCCTCAAGTGAAAAAAATGTCAAAGGTGAGGTATTACAATTGTGACAAGAAATGTTACTATGCTCGTAACTGTTGTGAGCCGAAAAAGGTAAACACCTCTTGTACATTTGAGAACTTTGCTTATGTATCAAGTTCTGTATTATTGGCTAAATCCAATCCTTTGTGAACTGTAGATTCAGGAGCGACAGACCATGTAGCAAAGGATAGAAAATCCTTCGTGGAATTCCAACGATACCAACTAGAACTAAGTGGATCTATGTGGGAAATAACTCCAGATCTGAAGTTAAAGGGATTGGCACCTGTCAATTGAACATGCATGGTGGACACACCTTGTTCCTACATGATGTTCTATATGCACAAGAGATTCGTCGAAATTTAGTGTCTGTTTTGGTGTTGGTGTTGGTTAAGATTGGTTTTAGTGTGAACTTCCATAATAGTGGTGTAGATTTGTATTTGGATACAAACTAATATGGCTGTAGTCATTTTCTAGATGATTTTATTGTACTAAATATTGACTGTGGTGATGTCAATATTTGTTATTCCCTTTTTTTCATGTTTTCCACTTCATATGATAATGATGTGAATATGTGGCATGCTAGACTTGGTCATATTAGCCAACAACTTATGAATAGACTAATCAAAGATGGCTTGTTGGGCAACATTGAAAAAGTCGATTTGTCCATATGTGAGCATTCCCTAATAGGGAAAACGACAAGGAAACCATTTGGAAAATGTAAAAGAGCTTAATTTCCTCTGTATTTAATCCATTCTGACGTCTGTGGTCCAATAAATGTGAGAGGAAGGCATGTGGCTGTTTACTTCATCATTTTTATAGATGATTATACTCAATTCAGATATGTCTATTTGATTTCTCATTAATCTGAAGCATTAAATTGTTTCAAAAAGTTTATGAACTTGGTAGAAAATCAATTAGACAAGAAAATAAAAGTATTGAGATCCGATCGGGGTCAACAATATTTATCTGATGAGTTCAAAAAATTATGTGATGAAAAAAAGAATAGAAAGACAATTGTTTATTTCATATACTCCTCAACAAAATGGTGTTACGGAGAGAAGAAACAGAACCCTATTGAAAATGGTTAGGTCTATGATGGTGCATGCTAACTTATCTATCACTTTTTGGAGTGATGCGTTATTAACTGCTGCCTATATACTTAATCGAGTGCATTCCAAATCAATTAATTTCACTCCATATGAGTTATGGACAGGTAGAAAACCAGACTTAAGTTTTCTTAAGCCATGGGGTTGTGCTGCCTATACTCATAAGTTCTCTCACAAGTTTGGGAAATTGGGTCATAGAGGAAAGAAGAGTATTTTCATAAGATACTCCGAACATTCCAAAGGGTATATGTTCATAGGTGAGTAGGAAAATTGGAGTATAACTGAATTTGAATCATTGAATGTCACATTCTTAAAGGATGAATTTCCTAAGAAGGGCAAAATAGGGGAAGATTCCTCCCTATTTGAAACCTTGGATCAAGATAATGATATTAATGGAGTTCGTCAAAGTGGGAGTAATATAAGAAGTGATGAATTGAATTCAACTCATTTTCAATTACAACTACATGATGAGACGACATCATCATTATTTAATCCTAGTGGGAGCATAATGGGGAATGATGTGCAAAGTGTACAATCTCCCATACGGCGAACAAGTCGCCAAAGTATTCCCCATTGACGTTTTGACATTGAAGGGGAAACTTTTATAATTGCTCCATAAGATAAGAATGAGCCAAGAAATATTAATGAGGCTCTAAATTGCCCTAGTAAGGAAAAATGGATTCATGCAATGGAAGAGGAAATTGAGTCAATGAAGTCAAACCAAGTTTGGAAACTGATTGATCTTCCAAAAGGACGCAAAGCTATTGGGAACAAGTGGGTTCTCAAAATAAAGAGAAAAACTGATGGCTCAATAGAAATGCATAAGGCTCGTCTTGTGGCGAAGGGGTATAATCAACAGAAATGAATTGATTATGAAGATACATTTTCTTCTATAATGAGATTTATCTCGATTCGCATTATTCTGGCAATAGTGGCTAGTATGGATCTTGAGTTACATCAAATGGAGTTCGTTAATACTGTCAAAAGTTGGTTGTCTTCCAACTTTGAGATGAAGGATATGGGTGAGGCTGCATACATTCTTGGAGTTAAGATTTCAAGAGTTTGTTTGAAGAGATCATTATCTCTTTCGCAAAAAAATATATAAATACAATCCTTGAACGATTTCGTATGCAAGATTGTAAACCCATAGACACTCCTATTACAAAAGGTGAAGGATTGAGCCATACACTGTGTCCAAGGACTTCACAAGAGAAAGAACAAATGAAACATGTTCCTTATGCTAGTGCTGTTGGGAGCTTGATGTACGCTATGATGTGTACAAGACCTGACATATGTTTTGCAGTTTGAATGGTGAATAGATACCAAATCCAAACGTAAGTTAAGAAGAAGGACAACGGTTATACACCAAAGATCAAAAGGCAATGCGGGTTGTGAGATGGTTTACGATGTAATGCCGATATTTTTCCTTATTATATGACCGTTTGATTAGTTCTAGGGAAGCATGGGTGCAATTCATGAATATGAAGACTCTGCTTCTTACACATTTTCCAGACCTTTTCGTATATTCAGGAACTTGTTTGGTTGCCAGTCAGGGACTGATGAGCCAGTCTCATGAGCCGTAAGGCAAAGGAATAGTCAGCAAACCATGCCAGTGGGAACTTAAATTGCTTGATTAATAAGCATCCGGCTCATGTTTTGGATGATGCCAGTAACTGGGACGTACTTGTGAAACAGATGGGGACTGGATGTGCACATATGACGAAAACAAAACCAAAAGGTTAAACCAGACTAGTGAGAACCGCTAGAGCTGAGAAACAAGTCGGAATGTCTATCGTGGAAATTCAGGCGGCATTACCCAACCCGTGCTCGTGCCTAGTCAAGAATAAGAATGTCTTCAAAGAAAAGGGCACCAACCAAGATCGCAGCTGTGGTTTATGCTGATGATTCGTTACAACCGAAGAACGATTCGGAGGATAAAATATGATTGGCCAATCCATCCAGGGATTGGAACGACGACCCTCCCTGCATCAGACAAGTATTTGCCTTCTCCTTGAATTGTGCTGCCCTCTCTCTTACCTCTTCTCCTTCTTTCTCCACCAATAGCTTCCGAACAGCTGATAATGCGAGATATATAATATAGGGCTCGGGTCGGTTCGGTCCTTGAAAATTACGAAATGAACGTTAGGTTTAGGCGAGCATTACATGTGTCGGGAGACGTCATGAACATATTTTAGGAACTTGAGATACAAAGACATTGGCTTTAGTCGCTTTGGTACAAGAGTACTATATGCCTATGGACGGCCAAAGTAGATTGATCTTATCTCCAGGATAAAAAGAAGCACGAAAAATGATGCGTATACTTAGGTGAGTATCAAGTCTGAGATTGTCATTTAGCAGATGATGTTTGATGATCAACAAAAATATGGCACTTGCAAATGTTGCCGAAGGGATGGAGACGATTTAGATGGTTATTCTCAGTGGAATTTCTGTGTCGTCCAGGAATCTCCCTCAATCATTAACCATCCAATCATGTGTACTGAATTCCGATTTGGATATAAAGTTTTGTAACATGCGAAACCTAAATAATTTCTCAGTTAACAATTGAAATTTCTTATTTAGTTAATTATTCATCTACTCCTGAGTAAAGGTTTCTGATAAATTGTAGAAGCAACCCTATTTGTAGTAGGGGTGATTGATCTGGTTTCGTCCGATTGTTTAAGATAAAGATGAAATTAAAAAAAGGTAGACGGTGAGAGATTTCGACTTTTCTCTGATAAAAAGAATAAGGTCCAATCAATTGATCAGAGAAATCTTCCACGCTTTTCTCCGGCAAATTTCGGCCAACATAATTGAAGGAATTAATTCCTCCAAATTGCATAAAATGGGGCAACAAATGTGCCAATGATCGAAGATGGAAGCAAAGGAGATTGTTTCCATTTTATTTTGGCAACAAATTGGCAAAGGAATCAAATCGTGAGGTAAAGAGCATACAGAGAGGGATATTCTTTGAAAGATAATGGGAAAGATCGGTCAATAGAGAAGGAACAAAAGGAAAATATGAACAAAAAGAAAGAAGGCGCAAGATTTAAGCACTAATGGAAATGAAATAAATTAGTGAGATCATTCACGCCGTTCTCATCCTTTAACTTTTTGAAGAAATAATAT
Source organism: Eucalyptus victrix (assembly GCA_016097545.1). Lineage (NCBI taxonomy): Eukaryota > Viridiplantae > Streptophyta > Magnoliopsida > Myrtales > Myrtaceae > Eucalyptus > Eucalyptus victrix. The sequence continues at coordinate 48,040,324 of CM027841.1, read as the reverse complement.
ACATATTATATATATAGTTTGGGTTGGACCGGTTCCCACTTGGAATCGGTAATTGGACTGTCTGGGAACAGAGAATCAGCCTAGTACTCCTAAGAATATGACTTAATCATTCTCAGTTTGATTGGTTCATCTTGCTCACTCCTAATTTTTAGAGTAGACCTTAACGTTGGCGGTCCACTTGATGTTCTCGGATGACTTCATACAAACGTTGAGGTGTAGATGCATCACTCTCGTAAACAATGACGTAAAAATTTCCACTAGTGCGTGACACCATATTTAGAACCTTCTCTCCTATAAACTATTAATTGATGATTGGAGAATCAAAGAATCTGTTTAAATTGTTTACCTTTGTAAGTTATAAAGGAAAAATTAATTACTATTTTTGACTTGAAATTCTTTGATTTAAGTAGGTAACTCATGGAATCTGTAGTCCCCCACGGTAAATATATGATTGCCCATGTTTGTGATCAGGCCATTATGTAGACATGAAGTTGTATATTACCGCCGAATCTAATTATTAATATCAGCATGCTCTAAATTAAAAACTTAACTAAAATGTGTGTTTGTTTTGCAAAAAATGAATAATTTGAAAAACATATTTTTTGAAAATGATCACATGTATAGCTTACAAAAATGAATGAATGAAATGTATTTTTCATTTTTTTTTTGAAAATGTTTAGATGAAAAAATTTTTGTTGATAATCAAAATATTTTTTATTGACTAATAAGAAAATATTTTTAAAATTATTCATCTCCATCGAAATAATGAAGCCTTACATCAGATAGAAAAGGCATGGATTCAGTCGTATTATCTAGTTTATATATATTTTTTCGTTTTGTGTACTAAATTAGTATATGAATTGCAATTAAATTTTAAACGTCGTAACTGATGTAAGAAGTCTTAAGCTCTCTCTCTCTCTCTCTCTCTCTCTCTGTAAAGAAAAGTTGTGAATAACTTCTTCCATTGGAAGTTTCCTGCGTAGCAGTCCCATATCTAGCCACATATGGGAAATCGAGATAACTTATTATATGAGTATAGCATATAATACTAAATTTGGAGCATTTAACGTGGGTCTCATGTAGTTTAGAGAGTTCAGATTGAGTCTAGCATATATTGGTCTTTCAATATTTGCTCAGAAACCGAAAATTCGATCACAAATGGAATTCCTTACACTTTTTAACGAAGGAAATTTATAACTCAATTACTCCAAATGAAAAGCATGACAGTTCACTTTACTTCATATTTAACGTGATGCATTTATAAAATAATATGACATCAGAAATGATTTTGTTTAACCCCAAAAAACAATACCTTTACTAATTAGATTAATGAAATCTAACACATTTAAGAACTAAACTCTCATATAGTGTTTAGAGGTTGTCTAAGTGTGTTTGATTAAACATATCGTGTTGAGAAGAGTAATATGTTAATTTATTTAATAAGAGCGTAAACAATTTTAAAATTTTAATATGTGAAAAAGCACATTTATTATTCATTCGTAAATGGAGTAACCCGATTACGATGTGACCGCGATTAGGCTCAGACAGCATAAGATTATTTAGAAGACAATATGTGACTGACCAAAGCATCCAAGGCTCGGTATGAAGACCCGCCTTGTCTCACGCAAGCACTGGCCTTCTCCTTCAAAACCAATGCCCTCTCTCTTATTTCTTCTCCTTCTCTCTCCACCAACAGCCTCTTGATGGCCCTGGCAATGTTCTCTCTCTCGAGCCCACCATTAAAGTTCACTCCAATTCTCCAAACATCGCTCACATACCTTGCATTCACTCCTTGATCAGCAAAACAAGGCACGCACAACATTGGCACTCCTTCGCTTATGCTTTCCACAGTTGAGTTCCAACCATTGTGGGTCCAAAATGCTCCCACAGCAGGATTGGCTAACACATCCTTTTGAGGTGCCCACTTTACTATCTTCCCTCTCCCTTCCAGTGCCTCGAGGAAGCGGCTTGGAGACTTCTCTAGCCACTCTGGATCACAGACTGACCCGGGCCGGACCACCCACAGAAAGGGCTGCTCAGAGCATGCTAGGCCTAGTGCAATCTCCAAGATTTCTGCCTCGCTCGTGGCCGCAAGACTCCCGAAACTCACGTAGATCACGGATTTGGGCGGCTGTTCGTCTAGCCAGGAGATGCAGCTTCTGTCCTCTGCTAGTAAGCTGCTCGAGGAAGATGTCACGCAGAATTTGTGGGATGGACCGATTGGGAAAAAGGGGACCGACAAAACTTCCCGCAGCGACGCGATCGCAGGGTGCTCTAGCTCTTCGAACGTGTTGAAGATGACACCGGGAGAGCTCTTGATTGTCTTGATCAAGTCATCTACTATTCGGAACATCAACCCGGGTTCCTGTGAATCCATCGCGGGGATGTCTCGAACTAGTAACGGTGGAAACTCCTTCACTTTTTCTTGCAATCGAGAATCTGATATTAAATCATACTTTTATCAGAAAACAAATTCACTAAGCACGGTAAAGCAAGCAATAAATAGATCTTGACATCCAGACTCGCTTAGATAATTTTATACTGAAAACTACTGGCGTTCACATACATTGCACGGATTTGTATAAGGTACGCCTGTGATTACTTACTAATAAAATCAGTATTTCCCTGTGAAAAGCTTTATGAAATAGGCTGGAATTTTGAATGTTTATTAAGCAATTTATTAAATTGTTACACTAGGGATATGAGTTAAAGCACCCTGACAGATCCTTCCCATCACGTACATTGCGGAGCAACGCATGGTTGTGGTCAGTTCTAACTGTAAAGACACGTGAAACATTTTGGCCAAGAGATCAATGACATTATTAAAAACTAAGGACAGTCAAGTCTCAAGGAGTCATTTAGCAGTTACTTTGAAATTTGAAATAGCATTCTATGGTGGAATATGGCTAATTTTTTTTATGAGTCACGAACACCAACCCACCTATGGTGAAAGAACATGTTCTGATCATTCAATGAACAATGCAAAAATGATTTACTAAGAAAATGTAATTACATCATATCCTATCGTTTGATGAATTGTATTGTGTTAGTCTCATATTCTAGAATTTATAATAATATGACAACAAATAAAAATAAATAAGTGGATTTGCGCGCCCCCCCCCCCCCCAAAAAAAAAAAAAATCCCTGTGCAAAAGCCCTTTATCGAAACCAGCGCAATGCTTGTCAAAAAAAAAAAAAAAGAAAACTAGCGCAATGAACGGAAAACAGACTTTTTTGTTTCATTCATCTCAAAGCAAACAGCAATCACAACTTTTGAACCGAGAAAAGATAAGCGTAAACTAACGTGCGCCATGCAACCCCCAAAAAAGCTTACCATGTATTGGAAAGTATTTTTCCTTGAGAACCGGACATATGGTGTACAAATAAAGGCACGTCGCACAGCCGGTTCGCAACATCAACGGTCCGCAACATCAACGCACGGACCTTCAATCTCTCGGCTACACCGCAAGTAAAGCTGAAGAGCGAATCAGATATCAAGCACGCAACCGGCACCGCCTCACCACCCTGCAACGACGTCATTTCCCGTAGGCATTCCTCGAAGGGGCTCACGCACAGGGTGTTGAGGAGTGAGATGAGGCCAGGGATGTCTGATTCGGAGGCCTTCGATTGGTCAAGGCCATCGGCTATGGATCGGAAGGCGAAGTGAGGGTGGGAGGACGGATCTGGGGCGTTGAAGTTGGTGTGGAGGATGGTGATGGAGAAGCCCCTGGCGTAGAGGATCTGACCCAGTTGGAGCATCGGGTTTATGTGGCCTTGGAATGGTAGAGGGAAAAGGATCAGACGGTGGTTGTTTCTTTGATTCATTGTGGACTCTGTTTCTCGGGTTGCTCGTACGTTAATGGAGCGAGTTTGTCTTGAGATATATAGAGAAGTTTCAATGATGTGGCTTCGCACTGTCTTTACAAGTTGGGTTTATAAACAGGTCTAGCTGTTCGTGCGAGTTATAATATACGGCTCGAGTCGGATCTGTCGTAGAAAACCGTGTAATGTTATATTAGGTTTAGGTGAGCATCACACTTGTCGAGAGAAGTCATGGACATATGTTAAGCACTCTAGGTCTAGAGAAGTTGGGCTTATGGCAATTTAGCTCTCATACAAGATAAGGTTACTTACGTGAGCAATGACGTTTCCCAGTATCTTTTAGCATATGGCATTTGATGATCATCAACTAAATGACACTTGTAAATGTGGTAAAATCCATGTCAAAAGGGGTAAGGGTAAATGACACAAATGGTCATGAACTTTAGTTTAATGAGGAATGTAATCTCTGAATTCTCAATTATTCAATGTGATCTCCGAATTCTCAATTATTCAATGTAATCCATGAACTTTAACTAATGTGCAATGTGGTCCATGAACTTTCATGAACTTTTAATTTGTTTAATATAGTTCATAGACTTATAGTACATATTTAATTTAATCTCTAGATTTTGTGAAAATGTCTAATGTTGTTCCCAAATTTGAATTAGTGGAAGAAAAATATCAAATATTTTCATACAGTCTAAGGACTAGATTGTATATATATATAATGACCACATTAAATAAATTAAAAGATTAAAAAATTAAAAGTTCAAGAATGACATAGCCAATTGGGCTAAAGTTCAGGGGTTACATTGACCAAATTTAAAATTTAAGAACCATATTGCACATTGAGCTAAAATTTAAGGATTATCCGTGTCATTATTTCAAGGGATAAAAATGATTCAAACGATTATTCAAGTGGCATGCAAAACGTCGTAATCAAAGTGTAGATTATTCTAATTTGAATACAAAATGTCGTAACATTCAAAAACTAAATAATTTCTCAATTAACAGTTAAGATTTATTATTTAATTGAACAACTACTTCTAAGAATGGTTTCTCGAGAGACTCTTATATTTAGTGTACAAATTATTATTAACGGTCCTGCTTTTGGTGTCACATGACTTGTTACAAAATCCTTTACGATTTTTCACTAGTGCGTAGAACTTCTAGCCTATAAACTTGTAATTTATGGATATAAAATTCAAGAATCTGTTTTTATTTTTTTCGTTTGCAAGTCATGAGGTCGAAATGAAATAATTTTATATTCTAACACTTTTTATAAGCACATTGAAAAATAAAAATGATTTTTTTTATTAAAATATGTGTCGAGTTTAAACATATAAATCATTGTCTGCTGCACAAGCGAAGCAACAAATATCGTTTTGAAGTACGCGGGTTAAATGCTTTGGTACCACGCGGGTAAATGCTTTGGTACCAGCAAGCGGAACGCTAAAAGAAAAGAAAGGACGTTTGGTTGATCTTTATTATCAGCATCTAATGCAGCTACACCCTCCTTCTGCCGCGCAAAGCAATAAACGGAAGGGCTCTTTGCACACTCGAAATATGTGCATTTAATGCATTTGTCTTTCATGCCGTGGAAGCCAATTGGACCACACGATTTCTTCCTAAAAAGATTCTTGCCTAAGCATGTCCTTAAATTGCTTCTATTCTCAAAATCAACCCCAACAATAAAATGAGGTAATGATAACCGTGGGGGTTTGGACCACCCTTAAATCGGGTCCCCCGGCCTTGATTCCCGTGAAGCTCTTCTCCTAGCGTACTAGGCTGGGTTCAAGAAAATGATAGGCAACGGCTTCTCTTGGCTTGCAAATAGAGAAAAGCCATTGTGGCAGAGGTTTTCCAAGCCCTTGGTGGTTGAGAGGGTAGCGCACGTGATTATTATTCACGTTGATTTTCTCATAGAAGTTATATCTAGAGGTGATTCGTTTTATGGGGATGATTTCCACCTTGAAATCAAGAACTACCTATTAAAGATTGATTTCAAAAAGTTGAAACTTGAAATCAATCTAGTTCTCGGATGAATCTATAGAACCTGCGCAATCAAGCTTCACAAGATATACAATTTGTCCTTTCAGCTCCGTATCGGGATAAGTTCCTATTATAATGGAGAACTGTGATAGAATCTTTTTTCACCATCCCAGCTGGGGGGGGAATGTAATATTTTATTAGTGCAATCTTTCATTTCCTTTTTCTCTGAGGATGGATGTGTACTGTATCATTAATATTGATGATACTGCAGGACAGGGTGTCGGCATGGGCTCAGTTAATGAATCTTAAAGATAGTCATGGATTTTCAAATCGTTTGCTTTGCTTTTATGCTGCTCCTACGGACGCTTTTTGTTGGACGTTGTCATTCTTGTTGGAGTTTGTTGTTCATATGGTGAACCCAAAGTTAACTCCGAGTGCTATCATTTTATTTGACCTCAAGTCGGCAATACATTAAGAGAGTTGAGATGAGAAATGGAGAGACCGAGGGAGTTGCTTGAGATAGTTGAGATGAGGGAGACCAAGATGAGATGAGATGAATGATGGGCGAGATTAGGGATTTGGATTTTAATTTTTCTTAAAAATTAAAAAATATATATTTTCGATTTGGTCTCGTTGGGCGATTCTACACTTAGAACTGGCTGGACTAGTACCCACTAGTTCTCTTGAAAATCACAGTTTTGAGTCGGTTCGGTTCTATTCCAAGCAATTCTCAATACCTTTGCACCCCTAATTACAACTAGTGATTTTGCTAATTAAATTCTTGTTAGTAGAATTTTTTTAATTCCTAGGGTGAGACTTCATTAGGATTCATGAGGGCTAAACATTATGTTAGTTATTGGCTGTAATTAAAGACTAGGAAACATCGAGAAAGTGTTTAAGTATTTGAGTGATTGTAATTTTCATTGTATCGCTTGTTTTTATTATGAAATTTTTTGTCACTCTCCCATGCATGTAGATTCTGATATTTGGATTGAATCGCATAAATTAAGTGTCCGATTTCCTTTCCTTATTTTTAACTATTTTATCAATTCACTTGTCTATATTCGATGGCAATTGTTTTTATGGGGAAGCATGTATTGGCTGAACTAGTGGAACCGGACTATTTTCTGATAAAGGACAAGATTAATTGCTATTTTTGACTTGAGATTCTTAGTAAACATATGACCACTCACAGTCTGTGCTCCGGCTGCCACATTGGATACCATATACGAGAGAAATTTATGAAACACTGAACACATGCGATATGCAGTCCACCATACTCATTCTGATATTTAAAAGAAAAGGCATGGGTTCAGTCATATTATCCGGTTTATACGTAGTTAATTTAGATTTGGTCCATCAAAGGATCATAGAATTTAGAAATGTTGAGCTAAACCGATTGAGGTAATTATCAAACAAATCAAATATATGGATTTCAGAGTATATGTATAATATCTACTATTGAATTAAAAAGGTCTTCATTGTTGTGGATTATGCAATTTTGAGTTGTCTCTTCCCGCCTCTCTCTCTCTCTCTCTCTCTCTCTCTCTCTCTCTCTCTCTCTCTCTCTCTCTCTCTCTCCAAACTTTTCTTTCTCTTCCACTTTTGGAGGGAAGGAGGGAAGGGGCTTGACCTAGGTCTCTCTCTCCCGTCTTAGTTGCTTATCATTTTATTTTATTTTGTTTCTTTCTTTACTCTCCTATTTTATATTTGGGAGCATTTCTCTCTAATCTAGCTTTCAATTTTTGAGTTTTAATGAATAAATTCTCCACCTCTTATTGCAATGGTGTTCATAGTAGTTTTGGTGTCAAATCTGTGCTTGTTCGACATGTTTTAGTTTAAAGCTTTGACACTTTGCATAGGCTACATGGTTCGGTCTCATAGGTGTTAGATTTGAGCTTCTTAGACATGTTTATATTGTCTTCGTATAGTGATGGTGTTGGGGACATCTGACCTAGGCGCACACTACTAAAAGCCAAAATCATGAGTCTAGATGGAGATCTTAGTGTGTGCTTTTCATTGATGATGTTGTGTGATTTGGAGATCGGCCATAGATCATTTCGCTTAGGTGCAATCACAAATATGTTCTTGAAGGACAAGTCGATGATTATTTCTACCAACCATACTCTACTGGTATGCCTTTATTTCTAGATTTTTGTTTGTTTTGGAACTCTATGTGTAATATTCTCGATTCCAAGCCATGAGAATAGGGGAAGAGGGTCGGTAAGTCCTAACTTGGCTTGCATCGTGATGTCTTATTAATTGATACATGGACGTTGAATTTATGCATTGGACATGAATCGGCCTTTTGATCTTGAGGCTTAGGTGTGGACTAATCTCACACTATTGTGACTACGAAGGATGATTATTGATCGGTTATGTATGGATGATGCACCGATTGCGGGTGATTTTGCATGAAACCTATTCCGACCATGAACGATCCTTGGGTTGATCATATTCGTAACAAATCAGTTGCGGGTAAACCGAGTCCAAATGACCAAGTGACAATCAAGGGTTGATCATGGGGATCAATGGCATAAACCTTTGATAAACCAAGGCATGGTATATATGGCTTTGGACTCGGTCCGCCCAACCAAGACTCAGTTAGGACGAATGACCAAGCCCAACCATGAATGTCATTTTTATGACATCCAATGGACCAATCCAAATTGTAAATGGTCACAAACAAGTTCAAGAAAGCTACTGATTTAGTCCCACTTGTTTAGGAAAAGTTAGTGAATTTTTGGCATGAACCTCGGTTCTCATAGAACCGTTGATCATGTATAAGATCGGGATGATGCCGGTTGTCAAGGGAGACCAATACCTAGTTGATATTGGAAGAATCGATGGATTTCAACTAACTGAACTAATTGAAATAAACTGGAAGTCTACATGTGGTGCTTGATTGATGCATGTATAATGTTTGAACTGATGTTTGTACCAATGCTTACAAAAGTTGGATTTGTTTGATATGTGTTGTTGGGTCCTTGCATCACTTCGAGCATATGTTTGCACTGGGTCACTTAGTGCTTAAATGAGTTTTGTATGATGCATGCGTCCCTCTTAGTAACTGAATTGGTCAAAAGACATAAATCTTTGGAAAGCTTATTCTTATATATTAACTCATTGTCTTTGATTCTTGAAAGCATATAGATCATTAAGAACCTTTCCTATGCATAAACGAGGCAAGGCACGAACCTGCTATTAATTTGTCATCAACAAGTAAGTGGTCATCTTGTATCCGAGAATTGATGGCAAAACGTCTTCCTACAAGAGAATTAGGGATTTTTACTTACTGAGTCATCAACTCACTTTTGATGTTTTCATCACTTCAGGTGTGTAATGACTTAATTGACCTGCCACTTGTCTATCCCGCTTTTCCAATCGATATGGTTATCACCGTGACGGACATAGTAGACTTAGAAAGAGATGTTACCTACCAGAAGTATTCTACTACCATATGGGTCCAGGAAGGGGTAGACACCTTGATTTCCCATGTGTACAAGGCTTGGTGCCTCATTTTTTACGAGGATATCATTGGTCCCATTCGTGGCCTCATCCCTCCGGTGGATCCCATAGGAGCATCGTAAAGGAATGTGTAACATCCTAATTTTCAATTCTGTTTTCGACGAAATGAATTAGGCTTTTTATTGACGTGCCTATGGCATTTTTCTCTGAGTTGGCCACTCATGAGATAATTAGTCTATTAGGTGAAGCTGTTAAAGTGTGGGTGATTCCACTTGATTGAAAAATTCATGTTGAACTGCACTAAATCGATTTTTCTATCATTTCCATGCTTTGTACCCGCATTTGAAATCTTGAGATTTTTACGATAACTGAGAGTCGCCTATAAGTTGGAGATGCATAATGTGGATCGAAAATAATCGATCACAGGTCAATTGCGCTAAAAAATTTTAAAAGCTACCCGGTAGATTAGGTTATGCTAAAATCACGTCCGGTTGAAATTAACCACGAAATTAAATTCAATTTTGGAAATCGGATGTTCTAGCATGTCACAATTCATTTATAGGACGTCGTCTTGTCTTTCGTAGAAATTTCGTTGAGTCCAGGATTTTTCGGAAAAATTGAATTTCGGACATTTTGGAAAAAGAAAAGAATTCGGATGGGAGAGAGAATTGCCATTTTTGTTGTCCAAAATTTGGTTATTTGTGAGAGTAATATGCAAAAAAGTATTAGGAGATCAAGCATTGATGAGTTGGATATTTTTGTTTGACTTTTTCCCCCTCTCTTCAGCTTCTGTCACACGCTAAGCAGCTAATCCCCCTCCTTCACGGCTTCTGCTTCTTTCTTTCATTTCCCCCTACACAGTCACTTTTCTCTCTTCACCTCACACAACTTCACTAGCCCACTTTCCCCTTTGCCCTTACCGTGTGCCATCTCTATTTCACTACCCTAGCTTCCACCAACCGCCTTGACTCCTCCTCATGTCATCACCCCCACCGAGTCAACCCCAGTAGCACCTCACGAAGCTGACTCCACCACGCGACTTCACCATTTCGTCCCCTTATCTTAGTAGCAATGCCACCGCACAAAGCTGCTCCTTCACTGTTTCTCCTCACGCACGGTCACCAATCCGCCCAGCCGTTCCAGTCACGGCCTGCGACCAACCCCTCGACCAGCCGCCATCCTCGCACCAAGTCTAGTTCAGTCGAGCCCAACCGCGAGCCACCAAAGCTAGCTTGGCCCAAAACTAGAACCGAGCAGCCCAACCGTGGGCCTCGTGAGCTTCCTTTGCCGTTTTCAGTTGGTCCGAGCCTCCCTTGACGTCACCGTAAGCTTGAGTCTCGCTCGCCTCCGCGTCACCATCGCCATGAACTCATCGGCTCACTAAACCGGTGAGTTTACTTTCTAAACCTTAATTAGGAGGTTAATTATGCTTATGAGAGGTTTAGATTAGTTTAAGTGAGATTAGTGTATTTATTTAGCTTGTTTAATTAATTAGATTAGATAATGTGGAATCAAAACATATATTACTCCCTACATTATAAAATTTTACTTGAATAAATATTATCTTTTGCCAAGTTTCCTCAAATTTTCTCATATTTCATTCTAGAAAATAAAATTTATAGAATATTTTGTCTCACTTCCCTACACATTTGAAGTCATAACTTGGCTTACATTAAATTCATATAATTTCTCTCAATTGAGTTTTCATTTCCCTTTTGGAAATTGTGTGTGACATTTTACAAATAAATCTTGGTTCAAGGTGTGAAATTTTAAAATCGATATGAAAGATTGGTTTTGCGTCAACTTTCGTTTCCTATAGGTGTTTAATATGGCTCTACATGATTAGATTTTGTATATTATTATTCTTTTAACGCCTTAGTTTTTGTGGTTTATTATAAGGGGCATTCTTGGCAATTGATTTTAGAAGGTTTGTGCTCTGGTTGCCGAAATCCCATGCTTGAAATGTGTGGTCAGCAAGTCTCCGTCACTTGACCATACTGTCTTCTTAGCATGGCCCTGCACAAAAATACAGTTTGTGTCCTATGTTTTGTGTTTACCTTCATATGTATATGTTTATTCTATATATGTATTTTGCTTTAAAATAGAAAATGTACTCTTTTCACCTCGTGGTTTGTTTAATAACTAGCGATTCACATCATCAATTAGGTAAAATATGGATAAGTATCATTGCAAGATGCAAAGTTTGAAAACGTTTTTGTAAACATTTGGAACCAATTTTCCTCGCATAATAGGCCATAAGTAATTGTGTTTATCACGCGTCTCTCTGCTCATTTTATTTTCACCATTATACACTCCCTTTTTTGTTGTGAATTTCCATCTTTTTATCTCATCTCCCTCGCCGCACATGATGGTATTAGTTTTTCTAATCGGTGAAATTTGGGAAGGGGCTATCGACCTCGAGGACTCTTTCTAAGTATTACTGTAGAAGTTACACGCTAATGATAGAATGTTCAATTTGAATTATGATTGCAACTCATTGTGAGCGAATCCATAATTGCCGCCCCATCACAAAGCTATTGGTAGCATAGATGGGTACCAATGGTGATTATACCGACTCCGTTGGATGCCCACTCACTCGGATTGCCGTGCTACCCTACCCCAAAAATTATTGATACCCACTCACCCTATGCAGCCCCAAAAGCAATAATGTTAATAGGGTTAATAAGATACTTAGTTGAGAAATACCTTTCACAATATCATGTAGCATGTGATGAATAATAATAATAATCACTAATTCTATGACGCTTGAAAATAATTAATGTTCAAGGGGATATAATTGATGTACTGATTATTCGAAGTGGCATTTCTATGTGGTCCATCAAGGGATCTTCCCCTCTAAATTAAATTATTGTTGTCGTGTGCTTTTCTAATTTATATATAAAGTGATGTAACTTGCAAAAATGATTTCTTAACCAACGATTGAGATTTATAGTACAGTGGTTCAACTGATTTTTTTTTTATAAGTATATTGAAAATCCTAAAACTTGTCATGAAAATGTAATTTAGTTTTTGTCAAATCAAAATAACTTTTTAAAAGTGTAATGAAATCCTAAAAAAACTTAATACAAAAAATTTTAGTGCAATGTTTTAGTCTTAAAACTTTCAAAAAATGTAATTAAATCCTAAAACTTGTTAAATTTGTCAAATCAAGTCCTCCATTGATAATACTTTTTGAAATTTTTTGAGACTCAATTACACAATTAAAAAAACAGAAAGATTTGGCCTTTTGTTTCGTGCGTTTCTATATTGACTGTTTATTTTTGGCATGTTTACTAACTATGAAAAATTGTATTTCGATGTGTAATATCTTTGCATGTTTATAAGATTATATAAATAATTATTCATGAAGCTCGAATTCTCTTTGAAGTCTAAATTAGCACTCCATTGTGCAGCTAATGTTTTGTATACTAGCCTAGTATTTACAAAAATAAAGAAAGAGTTTGATCCATTAACTTATATTTTCACTTGCTTTCACAAGGAAAATTACCAATTAAAACCTAAACTCTATAGAATAATTGTCCAAAAAATTCTAAAGCTAACCTTTCAATTGTGCAAATTTTGTTTAGGGTTAAATTGCAATTTATCCTTAAACCTTTTGACAATTTCTTAATGTAGTCCCTTAGATAAATTTTGGTTGAAAATTGTTGATATGGACATTGGTTGGCCAGCCATTGGCACCAAAAAAAAAAATGAAAGAAAGAAAGGAAAAAAAGGAGAAAAAATTCAGAAAATTCAGAAAAAATTTAAAAATTTATAAAAATCATCCATGTTAGGGCTACGATTTCACGTAAGTTAGCCAAAATTCACATTAGCGATTTCTAGTCGGGAGGACTACATTAACAAATTGGAAAAAAGTTTAGTGTTATATTGGCACAATTGAAAGATAAGAACTGAATTGGCCAGCATATAATATATTTGTGACTTTTTGCACAATTTTCCCTTAAACCTATACAAATTCCAATTTATTCCTAAATTTTCTAATTTGGTCAATGTAGTCTTAAAACTTTGCGCAAAATTTCAATATAATTCCATCGGCCGACTATTGCTAGAAATCGTTGACGTGGTGCAAGTAAACTGCCCACGTCAGTGTGCCACATAAAATGGCTAGTAATGATTGGACGTCGCGTTAGCAAGTTTCAACAACAATTGACCAAAAAGATTATATTGAACTTTCGTGCAAAGATTTAGGATTGATTGAGTTATTATGGTTACTTTCTTGTTAGTGCTCGTTGATTTCTTCTATTTTATGCTTTTGTAACCTTGCACCACTTCCCCTATAACTTTGGCCGACTTCTGAACGCTTTCTTCAACATATATAACTCGCTAGATATATTCTTCGATTTGTGCATGTGTGCTCACACTTGTAACTTCTCCCCTTCTCCTTATTCAGAATAAAAACTAACATATGTTGCTAGTCGCAAGCCTCAATTTGTCCTGAAGGACCAACGCATTATGATCTCACTAGGGAAGATTCGCCTCGAAGCTCTCCTTGCCATTCAGTAGAAGAGGAAGTTACTCAGGAAGCCACTCCTATTTCGCTAAGAAGGCCTGAGGTACTGCTTAAGCATTATAATTTTTTGAAAATGAGAGGAAGTCCCATGGATTTCATAAGTTCTTTTCTAAAAGAAAATGGTTATGGAAATGAAACCCTATTTTTGAAAGCCATGGAGAAGGTAGGATTGGTAGAGGTTGGAAAAGCAAAAAAGGAATTTTTGAACTTTCCTACTGATCCTCGCTTTGGGATGGAGGGTCAAGATCGAGAACAAAAATGAAGATAATGATGAGAGGGTTTTCAAAAAATTTCAACCAAAAATGGGTGTTGTTGATGAAATCATCATAGCAAAGACGAAGTTGTTTCGTTCAAAAGATCACAAGAAAGTTTTCCCTCAAATGCTGAACAGAGGGGTCATCAACCCTCGCATCGTGGATTTTGACTTTCTGGATTTCATCAAGATGAACTTTGAGAAAAAAGTTTGCCAAACTTCAGATGGAGAAGTTTTGTGTGGAGACATCAACCTTACCCCGAATTGACAACGTACTTTTATTCAACCAGTCTGTCTTGGATCCCACTCATATGCAATTTACTGTGTGTGATAAAGTGTTTGATGTTGATGTTAATATGTTAGCTAACCATTTAGGGATAGAGAGGAGTGGATTCATGCCCATTAATGTGTCTAACGAGCAGGTCACTAAGTTTCTGGTAAGGGACGGGATTCCTAAGGGGAGCATCACTTACTCTCGGATGTCTGCTTCCAATATCTTATTACATAAGATAGTCATCAACTGCATTAGAACCAAGGCTACTTCAAAGACTAATGTTTCCAAATTCAAAACAAAGATGATGTGGGCCATTTGTAATGGTATTGCCTTCTCACTCCCTCACACAATTCTACTACACATGTACAGAACTGTTAGGAAAGGAAATGACAACTACCATACACGGCATTGGTAACCACACTCTTTGGACACTTTTAGAGTCAACCGCCATCCTAGCTTCGCTCTAGAAACATTGCTCCCATGCAAATTGGATTGAAAATGATTTCAAAGATGCGATTGAAGGATCTCTCTGGAGCCCTAACTCCTCTGAAGAAGGAATTTGTTAGCAAAGTCAAGTTAGGATTTGCTGCTAAAAAGAAACACAACGAGAAAAGTGTTGTCTCAAAAACACCAAAAAGGAAATGTCATATTCTTCTCCAGGATGAAGAAGATGAAGATGATGATGATGAGACCATCTTTTCTATTACCTTGCGTGATCTTCAAGGTTTAGTTGATTATGAGGAAGAAGAAGAGGATGAAAGCGAGAAAGAACCAAATGAAGAGAGTGATGGTGAAGAAACTAAAGTGAAAGAAAGTGAGGATGATGACTCGAAGGAGAAGATACAAGTGAAATTGATGCCCAGGATGTTGAGGAGATGGGAATTGAAAGACAAATCCATGCTGGCAAAGGAAGGGTTCAGGAATGAGAAGCTACTTCTCAGATTGAAGCTACTAAGATAGGAGGAGTAGGTGAAAAACTCCTCTTACTAAATCAACTGCAAGTGATGGCATCAGTCGATCTCCTTCAGATGCTGAAGACATTTTTGCATCTCATTTTCCTAAAGTCTCACCTGAAGGTCATCACAAAGAAGCAAATGTTCAGGGGGAGCAACGAATTTCATACATATAAGTCGATGTTCCTTCACCTCTGGATACTCCATCGGTACAATTCGCTGAAGCAAGTGCCCAAATAGAACTAGAATCAAACTATCCTTGGATAGTAGAACTCCTCTTGGAGATTAAGGCACAACAATATGCAATGGATAGCGCTTACAAATTGTATTCAAGAAAGAAAAATACAAGAAAAGTGACTGAATGAGAGAAAAAGAAATCATTCACTGAGTGTTCGTACTCAAGTTATTGTATTTCTCTATTGATACCTTAGTGAATTTTAACCAAAAGGCTATTAGCGTGGGAGAGTAGATGTAGCCTTGATTTAAACCGAACCACTATAAATCTTGTATTCAATTTTTTTCTTCCCCTAACTCTTTTGATTTGTTCGTCGCAATCTTTTTCTAAACTCCTCAAATTTCCAAACCATCTTTAATTGAGTCTAAACTTACTTCAGAAGTCTAGTGTCACTTTTAGTCAGACTTTACTTGTGAAATAACTTATTCTGCATTTATTTGCTTAATTTGTTTTTACATTTATTCACCCCATCTAGGTAGTAATACTAGCATTTTCAACTGTTGCGTCGTTAGCATGCCCGATCGCAAAAATAATACCTCGGATCCGTCCGATGCGAAGAAGAGGATGACCACGCAAAACAAGGAACGTCCAAGAGGAATTCAAATCAGATAAAAACAGGAATTCTCCCGATATGCGGGCAACGGAAAAGCCCACGAGTCAGATGGACCGACCCGAGATGGTCCTGAAGATCCCGTCCTAGTCACATGGCTGAGCCTCGCCACGATCGTGTCGATTTCGTAATTTTTCTTATCTTATCATGCATGGAATACTTGAATAATGCGTCCCACGGGCAATTTGAATAGATTTACCTCCCCCTCCAAAAGCAATCCCCGTAATTATTCCACTCCTAAAAAAGGGGAAAAGTGCCAAAAAAGTCCTAAACCTTTTGTCACTATGCCGATTCAGTCCTAAATCTTTTTTTGGTGCCGATTTAGTCCTAAACATTTTTAAGTTGTGCCAATTCAGTCCTTTCCGGCCAATTTGGCCGGATTTTGCTAACTGGTCACCGGCCGGCCGACGTGGATAATTTTTTACTAATATTTTAATATTTTTGAATTTTTATTTTTATTTTTTTATTTTTTTATTTTGCTCTTCTTCCTCCAGCCGGTCGCCGAACCTCGGCGACCGGCCAGAGGTGACGGCCGGCGAGGTCGAGGTTGACCTCGCCGACCTCGCCGGCCACCTCGCCGGGGCCGCCCTCGAGGCACGGCGCGAGGGCGAGCCGCGCCAACTCACCGGATATGGCGGCGGGTCGGTGAGCAGCGGTGGACGGCATTGGGCGGCAACATTGCGGCGGCGGTCTCTCTCTTTCTTTCTCGATCTCTCTCTCTCTATCTCTCTCAAGTCTCGCCTAGATCGAACGCCTTCAGATCTCGAACCGAGTCCTTGAAGATCGTAAGCTCCGGCCTGGTCCGACCAACGGAAGGCACAAAGAAAAGACCGAGCCCTACCGGAGCTTCAATGCTTGAAACCAGGCACGGCCGTAGGCCGACGGCCGCAGCTCAGGTGCGGTGGCCGGCGGTCTACCCCCTCTAACTCTCTCCCCTGCTCGAACCCCCTCACTCGCCAAATTCAGCAAGCTGGCGAGGCTCGCCCTCGCCGGCCATGGGCGAGGCTCGACCCTTGCCAGATCCGACGAGGGCAAGCCTCGCCGCCCAGGCCTCGAGGGTGGCCTCGCCCGGGGCGGGCGAGCCTCGCCCTCGCCGCCCCGCACAAGGTCGCCCCCGCGGCCACCGGCGGTGGCCGGTCGCCGAGGTTCGGCGACCGGCTAGAGGAAGAAGAGCAGAATAAAAAAAGTAAAAATAAAAATAAAATTCAAAAACTCAAAAATATTAAAATATTAGTAAAAAGTTGTCCACGTCAGTTGGCCGGCGTCCCGTCAGCAAAATCCAGCCAAATTTGTCGGAAAGGACTGAATCAAGATAACTTAAAAAGGTTTAGGACTAAATCGGCACCAAAAAAAGGTTTAGGACTAAATCTGCACAATGACAAAAGGTTTATGACTTTTTTGGCACTTTTCCCCCCTAAAAAAGTCAATTGGCCGTCGCCTTTTTGCAATCTCAAACGGCTTCTCATCAGCATGCCCTCCTTCCTCTCTTTTTTCTTTCTGTTTCTTTTCTTTTGTTTTTGAATGCCAAGTCGTCAACCACTCCACCACGTTAGCCGTTGCGAGACTTTTTCGCGTGGACCCTTTTCCTCTTTTCGGAAGTTCCGATTGGTGCTGTATTCCTATTGCTTGCAAAGTTGTTGGGAGCTCCCTTTCGTTTTCAATTAGTATCCTGCTCAAGGAGTCCTTGAATTTCTCGGCATCTGATCGCATATTTTATCATAATAGTACGGTAAAGCAGGATTGAAACGAGATCGAAAGACACCATTAAAGTAAAATGGTGATACGATCATCGGTTACTTCTATCTCCATATTTCTAGATATATCTGACTCTATCCAATTCAAAATGAAAGACCCATCACCACAATAGGAATAAACAAGAGACAATTCATCTCATGTGGCTTATATAAATCCTAACGGTTCATATTGAGTCTAGTGTATATTGGGTTTCTCAATATTTTATCAAAAATTGAAAATTTGATCACCACATGGAATTCATTACACTTCCTAACAAAGAAAATTCTTTATTACTCCGTAGAAAAGGTTTAGCAATTCACTATACTTCATATAAAAAGTGATGTGTTTATAATGTATTATGACATCAAAAATGATATTGTTTAAGCCCCAAAACAACACCTATACTAACCAAATTAACGAAATCTAACACTTCTAAGAAATAATCTCTCATATAGTGTTTATAGGTTGTTTAAATGCATCTCATTAAACATGTCTAGTTGAGAAAAGTAGCATGCTGATTCATTTAATAAGAGCGACATAAATGACTTAAAAGTGTTAAATCTGTGAAGATACGCATTTATTATTCATTCATACATGGAAACCCGCGTATGACGTGACCAAAAAGACAATATGTGACTGACCAAAGAGAAGCATAAACTAACATACACCATGCAGCACCAAAAAAGTTTACTCTGTATTGGAATGTATCCTTTTTCCTTGAGAACCGGACATAGAGTGAAAACATAAAGCAACGTGGCGCCGCTGGTCCGCAGCGTCAACGCACGGAACTTCAACCTCTCAGCTACGCTGCAGGGAAAGCTGAACAGCAAATCAGATATCAAGCATGCGACGGGCGCCACATCACAACGTGGCGACGAGACCATTTCCCGCGTGCATTCCTCGAAGGGGGCCACGTACCGGGCGTTGAGGACTGAGACGATGCCAGCGATGTCCTATGAAGAGACCTCTGATTGGTCGAGGCCATCGGCGATGGATTGGAAGGTGAAGTGAGGGCGGGCGGACGGATCCGGGAAGTTGAAGTTGGTGTGAAGGATGGTGATGGAGAAGTCTCGGGCGTAGAGGATCCGACCCAGTTGGAGCATTGGGTCTATGTGGCCTTGGAATGGCAGAGGGAAGAGGATCAGACGGTGGTTGTTTCTTGGGTTCATTGTGGACTTTGTTTCTCGGGTCGCTCCTTCGTCAATGGAGGGAGGTTTTTTATAAGATGTATACACAAGCTTTGATTTTGTTTCTTCATATGATCTTCACAAGTTGGGTTTATAAAACAAGTCTTGCTGATAATGCGAGGTATATAATATAGGGCTCTTGTCGGTTCGGCCCTAGAAAATTAAGAAATGAACGTTAGGTGTAGGCGAGCATTACACGTGTCGGGAAACGTCATTAACGTACTTTAGGGACTTGAGGTAAAAAGAAGTTGGCTTTAGTTGCTTTCATACAAGAGTACTATATACATGTAGACGGCAAAGTAGATTAATCTTCTCTCCAGCATAAAAAGAAACATGAAAAGTGATGTGTCTACTAAGGTGAGCATCAAGTTTGAGATTATCATTTAGCAGATGATGTTTGATAATCAATAAAAATATGACAATTGCAAATGTGCCGGAGGGATTAAGACGATTTATATGGTTAGGCCAAGTGGAATTTCCACGTGGTCCATCCAGGAATCTCCCCCAATCATTAGTTTTTTGTTTGTGTTGGAATGTTATGGGTTTGCCTTGTTATTGTGACTTTTAAAATTTCCAATCATGCATCAATGAATGAAAATTTCTTTTGACAAAAAAATGTAAAAAATTATAGATTATAGCAAACAATTATCACTAGTTGAATCAAATTAAGTAGATTATAATATATAATAATAAATTGAATGTATATATCAACCCCATAATTTGTCCTTCCATTTGGTGCCTCTGTCATCCTTAATCTTGATGTATTAAGTAATAAGTTCCGAATCGATCCTTCACCCTTCTTTACATGGATCAAAGGCTGAGTCAACGAGGCACCAAATGTGAGCACAAATCAAGTGTTGAACATGAAGATCGAAGAAAGATCTAAGAGAATTTCATATTACTACCACTTTGTAACATTGGATAGAAATCTTGTCTTGTTGGCTGACCCGTCACCATCATTTAGACAAAAGAATTTAAACCTTTAGGGGATATTAGCCTTATAACATTAATTAACAAAGTGACGTAATCAATTTTATAATTGTGCATTTAAGCAAATTAGTCATTATACTTATAATTGCAAACTAATTTGATAAATCACTTTTTTGTATTTTTAGCAGTATTCGAAATTCACTATGGAATGTGGATCATGGTCAATGCACGGGGAGACAAGTAATGCTACGTACAGATTGATAAAATTAGACTAAGTAGTTTGTGAAGAACTTCATGATAATAGTAAATTAGTGTATGAAATGCTATTAAGTTTTAAACATTGAATGATGCAATAAGTCTCAAGCTCTCTCTCTCTCTCTCTCTCTCTCTCTCTCTCTCTCTCTCTCTCTCTCTCTCTCTCATTTATAAAAAGTTGTGATTAACTTCTTCCATTGGAATCTACCCATGTGGCAGTCCCATAAGTAGCCACATATGAAAGATCTAGATAAAAAAAAAAAAAAATTGAAGTATTAGTGGAGAATATATGTTGAACTAAATTTGAAGCATCTAACATGGGTCTCATGCGGCTTATATCGGTCCTAACGGTTCATATTGAGTCTAGTATATATTGGGTTTCTCAATATTTTATCGAAAATTGAAAATTTGATCACCGGATGGAATTCATTACTCTTTCTTACAAAGAAAATTCTCGATTACTCTGTAGAAAAAGTTTAGCAATTCATTGTACTTCATATAAAAGGTGATGCGTTTATAACGTAATATGACATCAAATATGATATTGTTCAAGCCTCAAAACAACACCTTTACTAGCCAAATTAACGAAATCTAATAAATTTAAGAAATAATCTCTTGTATAATGTTTGGAGGTTATTTAAATGCGTTCCATTAAACATGTCTAGTTGAGAAAAGTAGCATGCTCATTTATTAATAAGAGCGATATAAACGACTTAAAAGTGTTAATCTACGAATACACACATTTATTATTCATGCGTACATGGAAACCCAATTATGATGTGACCGTGATTGAGCTCCGATAACATATGATTATTTAAAAGACAATATGTGACTGACCAAAGCATCCAAGGCTTGGTATGAAGGGCCGCCTTGTCGCACGGAGACACTGGCCCTCTCCTTCAGAACCAATGCCCTCTCTCTTATTTCTTCTCCTTCTCTCTCCGCCAGCATCCTCTTGATGGCCCTTGCAATGTTCTCTCTCTCAAGCTCGCCATTCAAGTGCACTCCAATTCTCCAAACATCGCTCACATACCTTGCGTTCACTCCTTGATCAGCAAAACGAGGCATGCACAACATTGGCACTCTTTCCAAAGTTGAGTTCCAACCACTGTGGATCCAAAATGCTCCGACAGCAGGATGAGCCAACACTTCCTTCTGGGGTACCCATTTCACTATCTTCCTCTCCCTTCCAATGCCTTGAGAAAGTGGCTTGGCGACTTCTCTAGCCACTCAGGATCACAGACCGACCCGGATCGGACCACCCATAAAAAGGGCTGCTCCGAGTCAGCTAGGCCTAATGCAATCTCCAACATTTCTGCCTCGCTCGTGGCCGCGAGGCTCCCGAAGCTCACGTAGATCACAGACTTGGACAGCTGTTTGTCTAGCCAGGAGATGCAGTTTCTGTCCTCTGCTTGTGAGCTGCTCGAAGGAGATGTCACGCAGAATTTGTGAGATGGACCGATCGGAAAAAAAGGAACTGACAAAACCTCCCGGAGCGACGCGAGATCAGAGTGCTCGAGCTCTTCGAATGTGTTGATGATGACGCCAGAAGAGTCCTTGATTACTGCGATCAGGTTATCCAATATTCGGAAGATGACCTCTGGTTTTTGTGGATCGAGACCTGCCGGGATGTCTTTAACTAGTAAGGGCGGAAACTCCTTTACTGCCTCTTCGGATCGGGAACCTGATACACTCATAGTACAAGAAACTTTACTTTACGAGAAAAAGACGTTCCCCTAGCTAGGAAAATATCTAAAGGAAGCAAGTATTATATGGATCTTGACATCCAGACATGCCTAGATGATTTCATCCAGGAAACTACTGCCACACACATGCATCGTACGGATTTGTACGATCTACACCTATAATTATTTACCAATAAACCAGTAAATTTTCCTATGAAAGCTTTATTAAATTGTTACGTTCAGCATAAGAAATAAAACACCAGACAGATCCTTCCAATCGTGTACATTGCGGGAGCACCGGATGACAGGGGTCAGTTGCCAAAGGCCTTTATGGGGGTTTAAAGGCCCTTGGTCAAATGCAGGTACTTTATGGCAATATTTTTAGAGAGCTTTAGGGAGATGCAAGCCCTCTAAGGACCCGTTTGGTTCGGCTTTGGGCAAATGACATTGGAAAAATGATATTGCTAAAAGGGTTTGTAAAAATGTAAATAGCGTTTAGTAAATTGTAATTTTAAAGTGCATTGTGAAACGACTTTGGGCAAAATACTGTTTGGTAAAAATTACATTTATAAGGAACTTTTGTTAAATTAAAAAAAAAAAAAAATTGTAATTTTTTTTCGAAGTCTATGCGAAGGACGCGACGATGAGGGTCACGGACCGCCGCATTTGGCGCAGCCGAACCAACCATTCGGCGAGGGTCGCAATGACCCGGATACCATTGCCTGAGGTTGCCCACCTCAGGCACGCGACCCCAAGCGTTGGCGACCTCATGTGATGGCTGAACCTAGGTGGGCAACGCTTGGGTTCGGTCGTCGCCTGGGTCGCGTGATTCAAGCCATCAATCGCCTAGGTCGCCCGATTTGGGCATCGCCTAAGGTCCGACAACAGTCGTTGGAATCAGGCGGCAGTCACTGGCTCGCACCACCCCTTGGTCAGCAGTCGTCAACCTCCAATCAACTTTTCCATGCAATGGTCAGTTGGAGAAGATGAATAGTAACCAAGGCTATTTGCATTCCAAAAATGCAACTTCCCAAAAGTACCTCAAGCCTTGCATTTAGCTAAAGGCCCTTAGAACCATTTGGAGATGCAATTGCATCTCGCCAAAATCACCTAAAAAATCAGACAAAATGCGTTTGTATTTGGCCAAGGGACTTTAGAGTCCCAAAGCCCCTTCCAAATGCCAAACCAAACGGGGCCTAAGTCCCTTAACCCCTGAGGAAAATCCGTAGGAGCTTTGAGCTTTAGTATTTTTTAATGCTAATGCACTTTTTTCTCCCAATTTTGTCCTCAATAAACTTTCAAAAGAGAAGAACAGGTTCACACCATGCGACACTAGAAAAGCTTACCGAGCACCGGAATGTATCCTTTTTCCTTGAGAACGGGTAATATAGTAGCAACATAAAGATAAGCCGCGCCGCCGGTCCGCAACACCAATGCATGGACCTTCAAACTCCGGGCTACAATGCACGTAAAGCTGAACAGTGAATCTGATATCAAGCAAGCGATGGGTGCCGCATCACCACCCTGCGATGACACCATTTCCCGCAGGCATTCCTCGAAGGGGACCGCGCACTGGACGTCGAGGAGTGCAAGGAGGTCCCCGATGCCCAGCGTGGAAGCCTCCGATTGGTCGATGCCGTCTGGAATGGATCGGAAGGCGAAGCGAGGATGGGAGGACGGATCTGGGGTGTTGAATTTGGTGTGGATGATGGTGATGGAGAAGCCTCAGGCGTGGAGGATCCGACCCAGTTGGATCATTGAATTCATGTGGCCTTTGAATGGATGAGGAAAGAGGATCAGACGGTGGTTGTTCCTTGGGTTCATTGTGTACTTCGTTTTTCTAGTCGCTCGCACGTTAATGGAAGGAGATTTTCTTGAGACGCATGCAGAAACCTTAGGTTTTTTGTTGCTTCATATGGTCTTCACGAGTTGCGTTTATATAATAGCTCTTGCTGATCATGCGAGACATAATATAGGATTAGAGTTGGCTCGGTCGTGGAAACTCATGAAATTAACATTAGGTGTCTTAGGGAAGCATTGCGAGTTTGACTTCTAGGTGTTGTAGTTCTAGGCAAAAAAGGAGCGAAAGAATGGACTCGCGACTCTGTCAGATATGCCATAAATCTCTCTCACTTGCCTTCCTCCCTCTTTCTTCGCCCCGTTTGGTTGGGCTTTCCCAAGTGTCTTTCGGCCCGAAAGCCCCTTGGGGAAAATATTTGATGTTTGACAACCATTTTCGAAAGCTATTTGGCCAAATGTCAGCATTCCCGATGCTGAAAACCCAATGCTGGGGAGGACCAGCTTTGAGTATTGGGCATTTCGGAAATGCCCATTTACTGTTCATCGACTACTGTTCATCTTCTTCCTCCTCCTTCTCTATTCGTCGACTACTATTCTTCGTCTTCCCTGCCGGCCAAGAGTTCAGCTTCCCCAGCAGCCGCCACTGCCGCATGGAGGTCTCACATCCCCGGTGACCACCGCCCAAGGTGGCGGGACCCGCAACCCAGGCGACGCCTGCCTGGGTTGCGCAGACCTAAATCTGGCCGCCGGCGAGGCCTAGGCAGCACGGCCGCCGCGGCGATCTAGGTTCCCTAGACCTTGGCCAGCCTCGCCGGCGGCCGGATCCGGCCGCGCGGTGGTTGGCCCGCCGTTGATCGAAGTTTTGATGGATTTTAAAAAAAAAATAATTATAATAAAAGCCCTTTGAAAATGTTGGGTTTATCAAACGGTATTTACACCAAAGTCACTTTCCAATGCCCAATTTACCAAACGTCCAAGCATTCCCGAAAACTCCTTTACCTCAAAGATATTTGCATTTGGCCAAAGACATTCCCCCAAAGTCGAACCAAACGGGGCCTTCTTCCTCCGTCTCATCTCTGCCCCGTCTCTTCCCTTCAGAAAATAATGCAGGCCTGCTGTTGGCAATACCAGAGATTTTCTGGCGACGTCATGAATCTTGATTCAAGATAAAGATAAGAAGATGTCCCGTTACTTCTTCTTTTCTCCTTCTCCTTGGAAAGTGACGGGGACAAGCTGACCGTACGTCCCAATCTTGGGATAATGGCAACAAGAATTTAAAGCTTCCATAATTAATTGCCAAAAATGACCTTTAAATTATAAAATCACAAAAATTATAATTAATAAAGGAAATAATAAACATAATCTACATTTAGCACGACGCTAACTATCAAAAGGAAACGAAATTAGAATTCCCAAAATTTGTGTTTCATTTTATATTATTACTAAGACATATAACATCATCATTTACGTAACTACTATAACTCATCATATGTATATATCGCAACTCGAGCTTGTCACTAGAACAAAATTACTTATTTTAGTCATTGATCATCAATGTATGCACGATTTTAAAATATGTGCTATTAGTTTGAGATTTTAGCATTACAAGTGGTACCAAAGCAACAACTTAAACACAAACAACATGAAATCAGAGAGATAATGTGGAATCAAAACATATATTACTCCCTACATTATAAAATTTTACTTGAATAAATAATTTTATCATATTTCACAATAGAAACTAAAATTTACATAATATTTTGTCTCACTTTTTTGGTTGAAATTCGTCATTTGTCATTATGAAGTACTATCCCTATACATTTGAAGTCAAACTTGGCTTACATTAAATTCATATAATTTCTTAGTTCTTAAATTCAGTTAAAATTTCGTTTTCCTTTTGAAAATCGTGTGCAACATTTTACAAATTAATCTTGGTTCAAGGCGCGAAATTTAAAATTGACATGAAAGATTGGTTTTGCATTAACTTTCATTTCCTATAGTTGTTTAATATGGCGCTACATGATTAGATTTTGTATATTATTATTCTTTTAACGGCCTTAGTTTTTGTGGTTTATTATAAGGGGCATTCTTGGCAATTGATTTTGGAAGGTTTATACTCTTGTTGCCGAAATCCCATGCTTGAAATGTTTGTTCAGTAAGTTTCCATCACTTGACGGTACCGTCTTCTTAGCATGCCCCTGTACATAAATACAGTTTGTGTCCTATGTTTTGTGTTTACCTACATATGTATATATATATATTCTATTTACATATTTTGCTTCAAAAAAGAAAATGCACTCTTTTCATCTTGTGGTTTGTTTAATAACTAGTGATTCACATCACCAATTAGGTAAAATATGTATAAGTATTATTACAAGATGCAAAGCTCGAAAATGTCTTTGTAAACATTTGGAACCAATTTTCCTTGCATAACAAGCTATAAGTAATCGTGTTTCTCGCGCCTGTCTCCGCTCATTTTTTTTTCTCCATTATACACTCCTTTTTATGTTGTGAATTTCTTTTTCTTTTTTTATCCCGTCTCCCTCGATGCACATGGTGGTATTAGTTTTTCTTATTAGTAAAATGTGGGAAGGGGCTATTAGCGTTGGGAACTCTTTCCGAGCGTTACTACGGAAGTTTCACATTTAAGACAGAATGTTCGATTTGTATCATGATTACAATTTATTTTGAGCGGATTCATCATTGCCGTCCCATCACAAAGCTATCGGAAGCATAGATGGGTCAACCAAGGACGATTATACCACTTCTGTTGGATGCCCACTCACTCGGATTCTCGTGCTGCCCTACCCCAAAAGTATTGATACCCACTCAACCTATGCAGCCCCAAAAGCGATAATGTTAATCGGGTTAATAAGATAGTTGAGAAATACCTTTCACAATATCATTTAGCATATGATGAATAATAATCAACAAATATATGACACCTGCAAATAACTAATGTTCAAAGGGATACAAATGATGTACTGGTTATTTGAAGTGGTATTTCTATGTGGTCCATCGAGGGATCTTCTCCTTTACCTTAAATCGTTGTAATCGCTTGCATTTTTAATTTAGATATAAGGCGATGTAACCTGCAAAAATGATTTCTCAACCAACGACTGAGATTTATAGTATAGTGGTTCAACTGAACTTTTTCTTCTTCTTTTTTCTTTTTTTTTTTTTTTGGTGGTCGTAGTACTTCAGCTGGCCTGAGGAACAGTTTCTGGAGGGACTTTAAAAGCAACCCCACTTTAAGAAGGCGATCATAAATAAATTACCAATTGTGTTTTTTTCTAAACGGAGTCTGAATACATTGCCATGAGTCAAATCGGGTTGAAAAAAATCGAAACTCAAGCTCGATCGAAGCAAAGTAATAATTTGAGTCGAGCTTACACACTATAGTGCATTCTTTAAAATTAGAAAGATGGAAAGATTTGGCCTCTTGTTTGGTGTGCTTATACAGAGATATTAACGGTTTATTTCTGCCGCGCTTACTAATTATGAACAACTATTTAAGATCTTCTATTGGCTCATATTTGAAAATAAATAATACTGGAAATCATTTGTGGGATTAAAAACATTAAATTGATCAAACTCATACTGGGCTCATATTTGACAAATAAATAGTATTAAAAGATCAATAGAAAAATCTATCATTAGGAAAAAGTATATAACATGCTTTACAAATAAATGAATACAATAAGCTTACCCATCATAGAAAGAAAAATAAGTGTATGTTTTAGGGCTTTTCCATGAGATAATTGTCCAAAAAGTCATAAACTTATTTTATAACGTCATATTCAATCATAAATCTTTCAATTATGCCAATTTAACCATATATTTTTTTAATGATTTGTTAATATAATCTTTCTAAATGATTTGGCCAAAAATCGATGATGTGACTATCCAATCAATGTCAATTGTCGAACGTGGACGATCGATCATCGACATTTAACGATTTTTACAATCTTTTAAAATGTTATAAATCTAATTTTCTTTCCTTTTTTATTTCCTTTTTTCTCTCTTTCCCTCTTATGGTTGCCAAGCCTTGGCAATAGCTAGTTGTGAGGGTCACTTGGATCTAAGGAGGACCACCCTCGCCCAAAGAAGGGTACCCCTTGTTGGCCTTGAGCAAGGGCAAACCTTTACTGGCCTAGCAAGGCAAGGGTCCCCTTGCTAGAGGTTAGCATGGAAATGGTCCTCCGCACCAGATCTAGCGAAAGCATATTGACTCTCACTGACAATTGGCGATTGATAAAGGAAATAAGAAAAAATAAAAAAGAAAAGCATTAAAAATTCAAATTTTCAAAAAATTGCAAAAAATTGGAAAAATCATCCATGCTATTGAATACCCGATCCAACCCCGCTCTATCAAATAAGAGCAACCTAAGTGTAATTATCAATACGTACCATGCAGTGTATTAAATTGGTACTTGCCATCCTTAGCAATTTTAGGGGAAAAAAAATTGCTCCGAACTGTCTCTGCGAGTTACGTACCCATAATTATTAACAAGCTGAAAGGATTTCCGAGTCTGGCATCCCCCTATTAGTTATTTTCACATATTGAGTTCACTATCGCTAGAAACTTGAAAATGAAATTTGCTATCGTAATGAAAAACTAAGAACTTATTATTGTACTGGAAATCTTACCACAACCCCATTTGAGAAGTTACTAATTTTGCTTTGTATAGTTTATATGAGTGAATGTAATTATTAACTCAATAGAGCATTTACCAACTTCTTTATTAGTCCAATGGCAAAATTTATTAGGATTTATAGATTAAGATTTTGCTATCCACGATAGTGTGAAAAATTACCCATTTAGTCTTAAATTTATTTTATAGAGGTCAATTTACGCTTATATTTTCCAATTTTGCCAATGTAGTTTCAAACCTTTGCACGTTGGCAATTGGCCAAAATCATCAATGGGGCGATCCATAATTGTCCATGTCAACTTGCTTCGTAGGATGTCCTGTAAAAATTAGCTGAAAAAAATACATTAGAATTTCACACAAAAATTTAAGATTCGCAAAATTAAAAAAGTTTAAGATTGTAATATTTATATAATAGATTTATGACTAATTGGGTAATTATCTCAATGATAGTGTGTTAAATTGGAATTTGCTACCTCAAGGAAAAATCTACCAGTCGTTTAGAAAAGTCATTGCCGAAACGCCAAGTAATCTTTTCGTAGTTTTAAAGGCATAAGCTACAATACGTAGTTCCTAGATTGTCAATACGAAACGATAACTTACCATTTGAGATGATTATTAAATGCGAATTTATTATTGCATCGAAGATCGATAATTTTTTTTTTGGTGAATTGTTTAAACAGATCATGGAATACTCGATAAATGATTTTCCAACCCCTTCTATTTTCGAACAGTAAGCATCATTGTTCTGGCATACGTTAAATTTATAATATTTTTTACTATCTTTGTTTCATGAAAAGTAAGTAATTTTAAAAATATTTTGTTCAAAATTGATCGTGTGTATTACTTGAAATAATTAATCGATGAATAACAATTTGCATCCAAAAATTTGCATTATCAATAATAAAAAAATTTCATTCATTTATTTTTGTAAGCGATATAAATGATCATATTCTAAGAAATATTTTCAAAATCACTCATTTTCCATAAAACAAATGGAGAATTTATTTCATGTAATTAATAATCATTCTCCAGTAATAAATAATTTATATAAATTTTCAATTAGGTTATAGGCTTTCATCACTTATGGTATATATAAATTACCTACCTTAGGAAATCCACATGGCGCCTTATAGGACTTATGGGATCCACTGCATCCCACGAATAGTCCAAACATCAATGACTTATGTCATTTTAAAAGATCCGAGAAAGGAGCGTTCCCGTGGATATACTTCAAACATACGAAATGGGTCGTTTTCCCATAGAAAAATGTCTTGCTATCGACAAAAGTCTGCCAGTCACAAACACCAAAAACAAGGAAGGCAGCCGCTTACCGTTGCGTCGTCAGCTTACCCGATTGCAAAAATTATACCTCGGATACGTCCGGTGCGAAGAAGAGGACGAACACGCAAAACGAGGAACGTCCAAGAGGAATTCAAATCAGATAAAAAGGGAATTCTCCCGAACTGCGGGCAATGGACAGGCCCGAGGGGTCCTGAAGATCCTGTCTTGGTGTCACCGACCCGATCGTGTCGATTTCGTAATTTGTCCCATCATCTATAGGACGCAATTTGAATAGATTCATCTCCCCCATCCAAAAGCAATCCCCTAATAATTACACTCCTAAAAAAAGTCAATCGGCCGTTGCCTTTCTGCAGTCTCAAACGGCTACTCATCGGCATGCCCTCCTTTTTTCTCCGTTTCTTTTCGTTTGTTTTTGAATACCCAGTTGTCAACCACTCCATCACATTACCCGTTGAGAGACTTTCTTCTGTGGACCCTTTTCCTCTTTTGGGAAGTTCCGATTGGTGCCGTATTCCCATTACTTGCGAAGTTGCTTGGAGTTCCCTTTCGTTTTCAATTAGTACCCTGCTCAGGAGTCCCCAAATTTCTCGGCACTTGATCACTTATTTTAAGATAATGGTACATAAAAGCAAGATCAAAACGAGATCGAAAGATGCCATTAAAGGGTTGGTTGGCGAGGGTCTCTAGTGCGAGAGGGAGTTGATCTCAAGTGACTATTACGATACTCTTATTATCACTTGAAACTGCAATACAATCATTAGTTACTTTATATCCCCATATTTCTAGATATATTTGACTCTATCTGATTCAAAATGAAAGACCTATCACAACAATAGGAATAAAACAAGATCACATATGAGCCACCAAACAGAAAGACAATGCCATAAACTCTACATCTTGAGATAGATGTTTTAGGCGCCTGCAAGAATGAAGCTGCCTCAGAATGCCAACAATAAGCCAGCGACTCACTCTCTCCTGATCCTGAACTTGCACACTATCTCAACACAAAATGCAGTCAAGTCAAACAGTAGGTGCAAGAAGTAACGCTATAACATGAACTCACTGAAATTGTAAGGGTTGGGACACCTAACGCTATTTGCTCTTGTTAAATGACCATTGCTCCCCTCAAAACTCTTCTTCAAATCCCTCGCATTTTCCCCTTCTTTCAGTTAAGAAAAAGAATGTTGTTTATCATCTTGAACTCGTCTGAGGTTTAGGGTGGTGTTCAAGAACCTAGTACTACTCCCACTACGATAATATGTCAAACTGATGATGCCAGAATAGCGGAAAGAATAATTTTCTTATATCCCCATACCTAATAAAAAAATCATTTTTTAATGTGACATAATTTCCCACTTTTTATGCCCGAGGAAGTGGAGAGATTGCAACAACGAAGCCGCAGTCTCTCATACATATTACATGGGATCTGCAATTATTTATTAATAATTTGAACGTAGCCCCTACTCTAATCCGCCGAGATCGAAAGAGGAAGAGAGACGTTGGCGTCGCATGTGGCACTCGGCAGTTACCCACTCTCCCTCCCTCGACAGCTTTAAAAATCAAATTTTTCACACGCAAAGAGAGAGAGAGAGAGACCGGCAACAACATAAGCAGACATAGTAGCAATCAAACCCAAGAGCCAACTTCGTGAAAAACCATGGACTCCATTAATCCCCGACCTCGCATTCTCCCTCTCCTTCCGCTCAAGAACCCTTTTTGAAGAAAAAAAAAAGGGGGAGGGAGAGAGAGAAGGTATGTAGGTGCCGACGAGAGGGGCGAGAAGGGTGGCGCTGATCCAGTTCTCGGAGATCTTGTGGTGAGTCTTGTTGGATAGATCCTCCCACAGCCCCCGTCATTATCTTCTGCTGGAACGGCGACAGCGCATACACCACCGCCTTCATTTTCACCGGCTGCTTCCCCATTTCTCTTCTCCTCCTCCTCCTTTCTCTTCTTCTCTCGCGATCTCTCTGATCTCCGCCTCTCTTTTGCCTTAATTTTCGCAGTCCCCCTCGAACCATGTAGATTGGGGCGATAGCCAAAGTCCCTGTCGTCAACACAACCAGCCTCAACGACTTATTTACCCGGGCCGCCAATACAACTGCCGTTTCATCCGCGGATGGGGGTGGCAATTGGGCCGATCCCGAAATGGCCCAAAATCAAGCCCAGTCATCCATCGGGCTCGCTCCACCCGATTGGAATGAGGATTATATGAGTATTTTTGAGGTAAGGATCTAGCGTATATAAAACGAAAAAGTTTCCAACCATTTGGTGCACTTCCTTTTGGATTATCTTCCAGTAATGCTGATAGATACATTCATTCAAGCCGGTTGGGCCTGGTGCCTTTATAGCTCCAAATTGGAAAACCGTGGTTTTCACTCGTTCTAATGTCACTAATGTCACTAGCCCTATAAAAGCTTCCTTCATATTATCTTCAACTATGCAAGGGCATTGGTCTAACATTGGCTAAAAATTCCTTGGGCCAACCATGTCATAAATGCTTTGATAAAATGTAGCAATATGTTCTTTGATCAAGTCAAAATCCCTGTACCAATTCTAGTCATCTAATTTCAACATGGATATTCTTTTTCTTTGCCTTCTTTGCACCGTCATAACGTGAAAAAACTTCATATTTCTATACCCCCCACTTCAGCCACTCTATTCTCGATCTCATTCTCTAAT
The DNA here is from genome assembly GCA_016097545.1 of Eucalyptus victrix. NCBI lineage: Eukaryota > Viridiplantae > Streptophyta > Magnoliopsida > Myrtales > Myrtaceae > Eucalyptus > Eucalyptus victrix. Next base: position 48,007,959 of record CM027841.1, on the reverse strand, counting down.
ACATCTCTTCCTATCTCCATAGGCTTTCGATTTGCATTGTAAGTTGTAGAGTTTCCTCCTTGCTCTATCCCCCTTCCCTCCTATTTGTTAGCTAGGTAAGTTCTTTTTTTAAGATCCTCAATCTTTCGATATGTATTGAAAAGTTTTTGCTTGCTCCACTTGTCCAAGGCTACTAAGACTTCATTCAGTTTTTTTTGGCTAGATTCAGACGAGAGTAGTGCTGGTCATTCCACACTTTTTGAACTATTTCCTCACATTCAACATCCTCTTACTAGTAAGCTTCAAAACAGAATTGTTTCTTTCTTTTTACCCTCGATGGGAACAAAGATAGTAGATAGGACTATGGTCGGATCTAAAAGCTAGCAAAGCATAGGTTTTCGCATGTAGGCATCACTCTTCATTCGATATTGCATATAACCCAATCCAGCCTCTTTTTCACCAATGCTTCCCCATCTCGGTTGTTGGCCCAAGTGAAAGTATGACCTTTGCTCTCTACATTCATGAGTGCGCAAACATTTAGTAAATCTTGGATAGCAACCACTTGATAGTAATCTGTTTCATTTTTTTCATACTTCCCCTAGTGATACAAAGTCTCATTAAAGTCTCCAATACAAATCCAAGGTAAAATATTGATAGAATGAATCATATGAAGCTATTGCCATAGCTAAAGTCTCTTAATAATTCATAGATGTTTGTGAAAAGGAAATTCTCATTTTAGTGCCACTATTCAGGTCTTCAGAAAAGACACCCATCAACTCACTTGAAGAAGATTCCAGTTCAACCGACACTTCATTGTTCAACATTAAAGTCAATCCCCACTCGATTCCAATTAGGTTAACCACTAAGAGATTCTAGAATAGAAAGCGCTTCCTCATCCTTTCCACTACAATTTATTTATTTATTTTTATTTCCATTAAAGATACTAAACTAGGCCTTGCTCGAGTCACTAGGGCTCTAAGATGTTGGAATGTCAGGGGAGTGCCCAAACCCTAACAATTCCAACTCACAATCTTCATTTAAAATCCGGTGGCTTATTAGGGCTAGTCACTAAAACCCATTCCTTCATTCCTTTGACCTCTTGGATTGGGGTATCAAGTAAGGTCACTTCCTTAAGGGATTGGGTAGATGAACCTTGCTACTTGAAAGGGTTGAAGCATTTCAGCTTCTTAGTTGTAGGTGCTTTTTGCCCCTTTCTCTTCTTTAGGTACCTCGAGGACTCCAATGCAATAAGAGCATCCTCTAACTTGAGTTGAGTCTATTGTTGAGTAAAATTAGCCCCAAGAAAATCATATTCCATGCTAGCACCTATGTAGCACAGACACGGTGGTGACACACAACACGTGACACAACACGCAACACGTCATTTTTCAAAAAGTAAATAATTTCGATACGTTTCGACACGTTAAATATTAAATAAATATTTTTAATTTTAATTAATTTTATTCAAATTTACAAATAGATAAATAAAAGAGTTTACAATGAATTTATACATAAATCTTACACTTTTTTTTATTTCATTATCCCAAATTTACATTTATTTTTCGAAATTCCCCCTCCCCCAAATTTACTTTTATTTTTCGAAACCACCCCCCTGCGCCCAAACTTCCCTCGTCTCTTTTCCCCCAAATTTTTTTCACTTTTTTTCCCTCCCCACCACCTAGCAACCCATCACTTCCCCCTCCCTCTTGTCACTTTCCCCTCCCTCCAACACGCCAAGTCCTTTTTTTATTCTTTTCAAAACCCTAGCAGCGCGGCACTGCGCCTTCTTCTCCTCCTCCTCGCCGCACGACGCCTATCTCCGAAAGCATCGAAGACTTGATCAAGAAAAGCACCAGCATTCGCCGAAGGAGCGGAAAAGGGAGTAACCCAGAAAAAGTTTCAATGAAAAGGAATTGGAAAAGAAGGCAGAACGCACGGTCCCTGTGCGATGAGAGGCTGCACGCCACCGTGAACTCCTCCTCCTCCTCCTCCCCCTTGCCGCTGCCGCTGCCGCCGCCGCCCCACTCGACAACGCCGCCCTCCCCCACGCGCGCCTCCCTCCTAAAGTTTCTCCTCACGGCCCTCACCCTCTTTCTCTAGCCGTCGTCTCTCACCATCACGGGCTCACCCTCACTCGCAGCCTCATCTCTACTCCCTCGCCCTCGCCTTCGCCCTCCATTCTCTTCTGAACACGTGTGTCGAAGCGTGTTGACAAAAGTTGACCATGTGTCAACAAATCCGACACGCGATCAACGTGTGTCAGAGCTTGTCCGAGCGTGTCGACGTGTCCGACACGCTCCAACATGTGTCGGACACGACACGGAGGCATGTGAGACGTGTCCGTGCATCATAGGCTAGCACACTTTTGTTTAAGGGATCCTCCCTCAAGTACACTTGAATATATATACATTTAATACATTTGTCCTACATGCCGTGGAAGGCAAGTGGAGCACATGATTTCTTCGTAGAAGGACAGTTCTTGCAATGAATGGTGGGGGGTTCTTTAGGGTTATAAATAGAGGAGAGCCATCGTGGCAGGGGTGTGCCAAGTCCTTGGTAGCCAAGAAGGTGTTGTATGTGAATATTAATCACATTGATTTTCTCATTGTAGTTATACCTTGTGGTGATCGGTTTCAAGGTACTGCGATTTCCACTATGAAATTGGCAAACACTCACTAAAGACCGACTTTGAAAAATTGGAATCGCTCTTGTTTTCGAGTGGATCCATAGAACTTGTCCACCAAACTTCACAAGTATACAATTTGTTCTTGTGGCTCCATATTGGGATAAGTTCCTATTATAATGGAGAAGTCTAAGTTGGACCAACCCAGAACTCTCAGAACTGAGAACCAACCCACACAGTGTTGATCCAGGAATTCTAGAATCAATGACCAACCCAATTTCCTTGGGAATCGGATTAGGATCGGCATGGTTGGGCCAGTCTAGGGTCGGTCCAACGTCAACCCTAGACCGATGCTCAACCTTAGGTTCCACCCTTCCATGTGGCTCCACATGTCGCATTTTGAGTGACTCAAGACCACATTGATGTGGAGTTCCGGACCACCCAATATTTTCTCCTCTCCTCCTCTCTCAACTTTTTTTTTTTTGTCTTTTCCACTTTTGAAGGGAAGAAGTTTTACCTACATATCTCCCTCCCCTCTTGGTGGCAACTTTTATGGCTGAAGACCAAAGGAGATAGAAAGGTGAATGACCATATTGATCGTGTGCTTGAAATAGACTAGATCAAGATTCATGATGTCGTCAAAAAAGCTTTGGTATTGCCGACACTAGGCCTGCACATAAATATAGTTTGTGTCCTATGTTTTGTGTTTACCTACATATGTATATATATTCTATTTACGTATTTCACTTTAAAAAAGAAAATGTGCTCTTTTCATCTTGTGGTCTATTTTAACCACTGGGGTTTACTAGAGTGATCACCCTTCCAACTTGGAAGGAGGAGGTAGGGGATTCGAATCTCTACTTTCTCAAGGGTGTTGGGATAGGGACGAATTAGTTTCAGAAGTGGGTTTCAACTCCCACACCCCGCAAGGAGGTAGGATAAAAGTTTGAGAGTGAGAGTTATAATAGGAGTAGAGTATGACCGACCAAAAAAAAAAATCTTGTGGTCTATTTAATAAAACTAATGATTTACATCATCAATTAGGTAAAACATGGAGAAGTATCATTACAAGATGCAAAGCTCAAAACCCTCTTTGTAAACATTTGGAAGCAATTTTCCTTGCATAACAGGCCAAAAGTAATCATGTTTCTCACACATGTCTCTACTCATTTCATTTTCTCCATTATAAACTCCTCCTCCTCTTCTTCTTCTTCTTCTTCCTCTTCTTCTTCTTCTTCTTCTTCTGTGAATTTCAATCTTTTTATCTCGTCTCCTCATTGCACATGATGGTATTAGTTTTTCTTATCGGTGAAATGTGGGAACAAGCTATCAACATCAGCGACTCCTCCTAAATGTTACCATAGAAGTTCCACGGATAGAATGTTGAATCCGAACCATAATTACAACTCATTTTGAGCGAACCCCTCACCATCGCCCCATCTCAGAGCTATCGGGAGTATAGCCGGGTCAAGCAATGGCGATCATACCCCCTCTGTTGGATACCCACTCCATCGGATTCCCGTGCTACGCTACCCCAAAAGTATTGATACCCACTCAGCCTGTGCTGCCCCAAAAGCGATAACTCCAACTAGGTTAATAAGATGCTAAGGTGAGCAATACCTTTCACATTATTAATTAGCATATGATGTATAATTATCAATAACTATATGACACTTGCTAATGTGGCAAAATTAATGTTCAAAGGGATACAAATGATGTAGTGGCTATTCCAAGTGGCATTTCTATGTGGTCCATCGGGCCATCTTCCCCTCTACCTTAAATCATTGTAATCGTGTGCATTTCTAATTTAGATATAAAGTGATGTGGAACCTAAAAAAGTAAATTATTTTCAACCAACGACTGAGATTTATAGTTTAGTGGTTCAGCTGATCTTTTTATTTTTCTTTTTAGGGGTAGTCGTAGTAGTTCAACTGATCTGAGTTGGAGGGATTTTAGAAGCAACCCTACTTTAAGAGTGCACATTGCCATTAGTGGGTCCTAAAGGAAGCAATTTGCCTTTAGGACTGAAGGACCAGTTCGCATATTTTTTTACTCGCATTCATATAACTTGTTGACATGGTACAAGTAAACTTGTTCACATCAGCCAGCCATGTAAGATAGCTGGCAATGACTGCATGCCATATTAGGAATATTTGACACAAGTTTTCATGGTCACTTTAACAAATCTCTAATACAAGTAAATCTTCAATTATGCATCTCCAATTCTTGTGCATATTTTGCTGATGAGTGTATTATCGATATATTCTCACATATTTTGATGCATAATTCTATTAAAGAATTATGTATATTTTCATAATAAAAATATTTTTTAATGTATATATCATTCTAGCGATGTTCAACTTGTATAAGGCAAGCTCAATCTTGAGCTCTTGGATCTCTACCTTCATGGCTTTGACCTCATCTCTATGGGGATTCTTTTCCTCGATCACTTGGACTCTATCCCTCAATAAATCAAATGAGCTTCGAGGACTTTGTCCTTGTCGTGTCTACGGTATCATTGTAGAGAATCCCTGCCCTATTTTGAAATGACAATAAGTATATGTTTAAGACTAACTATTTAAGATCTCCTATGGGGCTCTTATTTGACAAATAAATAATATTAAAAGATGAATAAAAAAATCTATTATTAGGAAAAATTATATAACCAGCTTTACAAATAAATGAATATAATAAGCTTATACATCATAGAAAAAAAAACAAAATAAATGTTTTAAGGCATTTCCATGTCATAATTGTCTAAAAAATGATAAATCTATCGTACTATAATCAATTTAATCTTAAACTTTTCAACTGTGCCAATTTAATCCCAGAATTTTAAATAATCCTTAACAGATTTTGTCCAAAAGTTGATTACTTGACCATCCAATCAATATCGGTCATCCTACATGACTTTAGATGGCCATGCCCAATTGGCAACCTCGAGCAAGGGCATAACTTGAATGGGAACTTGATTGGGCCGGCAAGGCAAGGGTGTCCTTACCCAAATCTAGTGAGAGAATCCCATCCCTTGCCGCACAATTGACGACTAGCAAAAGGAATAACAAAAAAGAAAAAAAAAAAAGGAATAAATAAATAAATAAATAATTATAAAAGTCATCCATGTCACAGCCTCAAATGTGCCATGAAAGATGTTCGGCATCTATGTTAGCGATTTTCCGGTCATAATTAGATACAATTTTTAGGGCAGGAATGACTACATTGGTAAATTATCAAAAAAAAGTTTTCGACTAAATTAATACAATTGAAAAAAGATTTAGATTGAATTAACCACCATACAATAAATTTAGGACTTTTTGAACATTTTACTTAAGTTTCCATTGCACGACTATGTATAGGTCAATAATAAGTAAAATGAAATGTATAATAGGCGATGATTATGGTTGAAAAGTTTTATAGTTACAATTATGACAAAGTATTTTGGTGGATTTCATAAATGAGTGACACTAACAAACCTATACTAAAAATTTATAACATGATAACTGATGTTTGACACCTAAATGATGCAAAAAAATATAGAGAATATGTTAAAATATTTAAATAATAAATCATGCATTCATCTAATAGCTTAAATTTTTAGGGCATGTTTGGTTCAGTATTCCCAAAGGGCTTTCGATCTTTCAAGCTCCTTGGAGAAATGCTAGACCATTTAGTAAAAATTTTAAAGGAGCTTTCAAATGGAAGCTAACATTGATAATGCTAAAAGTCCAATACTAGTAGTATAAATTAGCATTGGGCTTTAAGCATTTGGCTAAATGCTGGAACTCATTTTTTCTTCCACACTACCTTCACTAATTCTTCAAAGTTCTGATTTTGTCCCTCGTTGTTTTTTTTTTTAATTAAAAAAAGGACCAAACCCCTTGTTGGTTCGGTGAAGGGCTACGGTTGCCGGCAAATTAAATCTGGCGCTAACGATCATCAGCCGAGGTTGGACGACCTTCGGTGAGGGTCACACCACCCTAACGAAGGTCTTCAAAGGTCACACGACCTAGGGCCACCCAAGCAATGCATGACCTATGCGATGCCACCTAGTTCTTGCAACCTCAAGCTACCCTTGTCGGAGTCTGTAAGGGTCGCGTTGGGTCACAAGCCACCTAAGTCGCGCGACCTCCAGCGGCCTTCACTAGGTCACACGACCTTTGCTAAAGGTCGCTCGACCTTAGTTGACCTCAACCATTGGTTGCCCACGGAGAGTTTGGCCTCCTTTTTTTTTAATATTTATGCATTATTGTCAAAATTTACATTTTAAAAAGTTGCATACATTTTTTTCAATTTTAAATCAATATAATTTTTAAAAAATAATATTAACCACCTAAAGGGCTTTTCAAATATGTTTTCTATCAAATAATATTTCTCTTAAAGTTACTTCTTAAAGTGTAGTTTATTAAACAGTTTTTACATTTGCCCAAAGCCTTTTAGGCTAAGCTACTTTGCATTTCCCCAATGAGCTTTCAAGCTATTGAACTAAATGCACCCTTAAAACAATCACTAGTAGTCCCACAAAATGTCACATAATATCAAAATCGGATCCCATGTTCGAATCTTTCCAAACCCCATTTATCTCTTCAATTAAATTTTCACACTTAGTATTAGACAAAAGACTAGGGGAGTGTTAAAATATTTAAATAATAAATCTCGTCTTCATTTAATAGCTTAAGCTTTAAGAACAATTAATAGTGATCTCACAAAATTTCACAGAATATATGTTAAATATTAAGCTCAATGGGAGTTGCATGATGCAGAAATATCTATTATAATATAGTAGTTTATATTGACAAATAAAAACATGAAAAGATAATCCACATTTACCAAATGAAGATCTAAATGTACTAAATTTGTGCCAAATAAGATGCTCACCAAGAGTTAGAAATATCTTTGTAATAACATAACGGTCTGTATTTGACCAATTATTGTCATCAGTCGACTATGAAAGAAAAAATTGATCACAAATATCACACGTTTTACAAAAAAAATATATATATCAGAAATTACAAAATCAACTATTAGCAAATTAACAGAAAAACGATAGTGTCGCGCTTGTGTAAGCCGATGGCAAAACCGCCTCACTCAACTGCTCATCTCACGCAATCAAACCCTTCTCCCACAAACGACATCTGGGACCCCTTCCTGGACTTCCCCGTCACGCCGCCGACCACCCCGTCGCCCCCTGGGAGGACGTGTTGAGGGAGGTCACGCAGTTCCCTAGCGTGCAGATCGACTGGAGGGAGACGCCTGAGGCACACGTGCTCCAGGCGGGCCTGCTGGGGATGAGGAAGCACGAGGTGAGAGTAGAGGTTGAGGAAGGGAGGATGCTGAGCATCAGCGGCGAGCGGAGGAGGGAGAGGGAGGAGGTTACAGAGACGTGGCACCGGCTGGAGAGGGGGAGCGGACGGTTCCCAAGGAGGTTTCGCCTGCCCAAGGACGCGAGGGTCGATCAGGTGAAGGCGAGCATGGAAAATGGCATCCTCACGGTGGTTGTGCCCAAGGTGGCGGCGGCAAGGCCCGATGTGAAGCTCATTCCGATCATCGGCTGAGAGGTTCTAAATGGGAGCGACGGAGAGAGTGCGGCTGTATAATTTATAGCGCATAAAATAAAGACGAGAAGATCCCAGTACGAAACTATGTCTGTTTGCTGCATGGTTTGAGTGTATGGGAATCTAGTTAGGGTTTTTGTAATCTATGATGCCTGAGCGGATGCAATATGCTCTTATCAGTTACATGTAACTATTGCATGCATGTCCTTTTCTAACATTCAAAATCATCCGGTGGCGAATTTGATTCAAGACGTGTGAACCATTGATTGATTTGTGTCGCATTGCCTAACAGTGACAAATATTGTATGGATGGACTTCCTAATTATTGGAGTCCATGCTAAAATCATAGTGTGGCTGTGGCGATGAACTATTCAACTTTTGAAATAGTTATAATAGTTCAATTCGGACATTTCGTAAAGGTTGTGGAATCTTTTTACTGACGGTCCGAGGAAGTCATGAGCGCAAGTCGTTCCTTGATCCTCCGTCGCTTTATCAAATAGGGGCAAGACGAGTGGAGTTATCGAAATGTACCAAGCAGTTTATCAAAATGGTACTTACTATCCTTAACAAATTGCTCTGAATTGTTTTTGCCGGTTACATATGAGTGACTGTCTAGAAAACTTACAGCTTCTTGTTGTGCTATATTACTTACCAACCCTTTTGTGATTAATGTTGCTTTAGATAGTTCATAAGATTGATGTAATTAGTAACGCAATGGAGCATTTACCAACTTCTTTCTAATTCGAAGGGCAAAATTTATTAGGACTTACAGATTGAGAACTTGCTATTCATGATAGTGTGCTAGACTTGAGTTTATTAAAGGCATAAGCGTGAAATAATCTTTTTTGTAATTTTGTTAGAACTTGCCATGAAAAATTTGCCAATCTTTTAGAAAAGTTATTGCCAAAGCGTGAAATAATCCTTTTCGTAATTTGAAGGTATAAGCTACAATAACTCTTTCCTAGATTGTCAATACGAACTGATAACTTACTATTTCTGGTGATTTACTAAATTGGAATTTATTATCGCATGGAAAATTCTACCTACGTTTTGAATATGTGACTCTTCTTCCAATAGTTTGTATAGATGCATGGATTACTCAACAAGAGATTTTCCACCACATTATATTCTCAAATAGCAACCATCATTGATTGATCTAACTCATGTTGATCGGAAATATTTAGTTTCGCATGATAAATAATATATTTACGTAGCGTGCCGGAAGAGATATAATGAACTTATTCCAATGAGTAACCTTTCAAATAGATTAGTACCGTCCGACCAAAAAAAGAAAATCGGTACTACCTCTTATAGTAAATAAAGGTTACCAACCTTAAGAGATCCAAGCGGCACCTTATAGAACTTGTAGGATCTATGTATGTACGAATAATCTAAACATTAATAATTTATGTTATTTTCAAACGAGAGAAGGATAGTGTTTCGGTGGACATACTTCAATTCTACGAGATGGGCCGTTTTCTGTAGAAGAATGTCTTGCTATCGACAAAAGTCTGCCAGTCACAAACACCAAAGACGAGGAAGAAAAGCACCCGCTTGCCGTTGGTTCGTCTGCGTGCCCAATTGCAAAAAATAATACCTCGGATCCATCCGGTGCCAGAAGAAAGACGACTGACAGTCAGAGAACAAGGAACATCCAAGAAATTCAAATCGGACAAACCGGAATTCTCATGAATTGCGGGCAACGGGAAAGCCCACGAGTCAGATGGACCGGCCCGAGGTGGTCCCGAAGATCCTGTCCTGGTCACGTGGCCCGGCATCGTCCTAATCGTGTCAGTTTCATAATTTATTTTATTTTATCATGCATGGGACATTTGAATAATGCGTCCACGGGCAATTTGAATAGATTCACCTCCTCCTCCAAAAGCAATCCCCCTAATTATTCCACTCCTAAAAAAAGTCAATCGGCCGTTGGCTTTTTGCAGTCTCAAACGGCTACTCATCAGCATGCCCTCCTTTTTTCTCTGTTTCTTTTCTTTTGTTTTTGAATACCAAGCCGTCAACCACTCCATTACCTTAGCCGTTGCAAGACTTTTTTGTTTTTGTTTTTGTTTTTGTTTTTGTGGACCCTTTTCCTCCCTTGGGAAGTTCCGATTGCTGCCGTGTTCCCATTGCTTGCAAAGTGGCTTGGAGTTCCCTTTCGTTTTTAATTAGTATCCTGCTCAAGGAGTCCTTGAATTTCTCGACATCTAAATTCCAATCACTTATTTTATGATAATAGTACGTAAAAGCAAGATCAAAACGAGATTGAAAGACGCCATTAAAGGGTTGGTAGGTGAGTGTCTCTGGTGCAAGAGGGAGTTGATCGAAAGCAATGATCACGATATTTTAATTATCCCTTTCAACCTGTGATACAATCATCGATTATATCATTATATGCTCATATTTCTTAATAAAACATAATCATATATGGGTCACCAAATATAAAGACAATGCCATAAACTCTACATTTTGAGGTAGGTATTTTAGGCACCTCCATGAATGAAATTGCCTAAAAGTGCCAACAATAAGCCAGTGACTCACTCCTTCCTAATCCTAAACTTGCATACTCTCTCAACACAAAATGCCCTCAAGTCAAGACAGTAGGTGAAAGAAGCAACACTACAGCATGAACAGCACAGTGATATTGTAAGGGTTGGGATACCTAATGCTAGTTGCTCCTATTAAATGATTTTGCTCCCCTCAAAACTATTCTTCAAATCCTTGCATTTCACCCCCCTTCTTTCAGCTAGAAAAAGAATGTTGTCTGAATGTTGTCTATCATCTTAAAATCGTCTGAGGGTTAGGGTGGCGTTCACTGTTCAAGAACCTAGTACTCCTACGATAATTGGTCGGTTAAAATTAAACGTGCCCCCGCATTAGTCAATCTGATTATGCCAGAATAGCGGAAAAAACTCATTTTCTTATATCCCCACACCTAATAAAAATTTCATTTTTTAACGTGACATAATTTCCCACCTTTTATGCCCGAGGAAGGGGAGAGATTGCAAGAGCGAAGCCGCAGTCTTGGATTTATACATGGGGTCTGCAATTATTTATTAATAATTTGAACGTAGCCCCCAGTCTAATCCGCCGAGATCGAAAGGGGGAGAGAGACGTTGGCGTCGCATGTGGCACTTGGCAGTTACCCCCTCTTCCTTTCTCTCTCTCCCTCTCTCTCCACAGCTTTAAAAATCAAATTTTTGCACCCATAGAAGAGAGAGAAAGAGAGAGAGACCAGCAACAACATAAGCAGACATAGTTGCAATCAAACCCAAGAAGCCAGCTTCGTGAAAAACCATGAACTCCATTACTCCCCGACCTCCCATTCTCCCTCTCCTTCCGCTCAAGATCCCTTTTTGAAAAAAAAAAAAAAAACTAGGCTGCAGCGGTGTCCAACCTCGTGAACTCTGCCTGCATTCCGCTCTTCCGCGTCCCTCTCCGTTAAAGGCGTCGCTCGCTCTTGTTTTCCTTTAACACGCTTTGGAATGAGAAGTTCGGCGAAGAAGAGCGAGAGCTCCAAGAAGAGCAAGAACTGTCGGGACTCCTCCGGGACCGACTCGAGCACCGACAGCCTGAGCTCGACCAGATCGAGCTCCGAGAGCTCTTCGGCCGAGGAGGCAATGAAGGCGAAAGAGAAGGAGAGGGAGCGCTCGTCGCCTGCTCCGCCGCTGGGTTGGCCCATCGGAAAAGCTGACTTGCACCGGAACTCTGTTTCCTCCGCCAAGGACGATGAAGCCAAAAAGTATGAAAACGACGACGATTCGAAATTAAAGAAATTGGGTTCAAAGCCTTCAGGTTGGTTTAGTTCCGAAGTTTTGTCAACCCCCTTTTTACACTTTTGTTCTTTACGGTGCTTTTTCTTATCTAATTGCTGAGAGGCAGTGAAGATAAAAGCCGAGAATTCAAAATTCAAACTTTGGACTTTATTTAGCTACCATCTGTTGCCATGACTGTTGTGTAGAGCAGAGGAAATTTCCTAGATTCTCTGTATTTGCTTGGATATGGTGGCTTGTGCTCAGCCGCCCCAGGTCTAACAGCTTTGTGTGAATTTGATTAGAGCTGGACATGATGAAGGAGAGATATGCGAAATTGTTGCTTGGTGAGGACATGTCAGGCTCTGGAAAGGGTGTTTGCACTGCTTTGGCCATTTCGAATGCCATCACCAATTTATGCGGTATGCCCTTTTCTATTCTTATCTTCAATACTTGTACTGAGACCTCACTCTTCGTTTTCTCTTTTCTTCAAGTTATTTCCTTGAAGTCGGTCATGACCAATTTCGGTGCTCTTATTCATTTTATCCTCGGCAGGAACTATTTTCGGGCAACTCTGGAGATTAGAACGCTTGCCTTCTGAAAAGAAAACGATGTGGAAAAGAGAGATGGAGTGGCTTCTTTGCGTCGCGGACCATATTGTCGAATTGATACCCTCTTGTCAAACATTTCCTGATGGTAGCAAGCTTGAGGTAAGTTGATTCTACTCTTTTCCCTCCTGAATGTGTAATTGTTTTCGATCTTGTTGACTTAGAGATTGAGGGAAAGAAATTCAAATTTCTGCTACTGGGTTTGAAACACTGGAGTAGTTCATATTCAGTGAGGTTAATCCGGCTATTAGAGTTTTTGGGTTTCATATACTTGTGGTTGTAACTTTCTGGCAACAAAATCGACAGATTTTAGGTCCCTTTCTTGGTGTTCAAAACAAGAAATGATAGCCCAGCTAGTAGTTCCCAGTTCTTTGCACTGTCTGTCAACTGGGCAAAATGTAGGAACTTTTTCAAAATTCATTTCAGAACCGCATGTAGTTTAATTTAGTCATTACGGTACTCAAGTATACGACTTTCTATTTAATTATAATGGTCTGGTGTTGGAAAAATTAATTTCTTAAATCAAATTTTTTCTTGTTCCTTGGTACGTCCATTTACGGCCAGTTATTTGGACTTGGAACCAGAGGAGCAGATGGTGGAGGAAAAAAGTATTTCATATGCTGTAAATCATTCTTTCCTCTCATACTGCTTTTCGTTTCATTTGTAGGTCATGACTTGCAGGCCCAGAGCGGATATTTTCATCAATCTTCCAGCTCTTCGTAAACTGGACAACATGCTTATTGTAAGATGAGTTTCTTTTATGACTGGGAGCATCATACGACAAATATGAGGAAATAATTATACTTATGCTTGAATACTTTGCATTCAACAGGAAATATTAGATAGTTTCACAGATACAGAATTCTGGTACGTTGATCAAGGCATAGTAGCCTCAGATGCAGAAGGGTCAGCCTCTTTTCGGAGGACTATTCAGCGGCAAGAGGAGAAGTGGTGGCTCCCGGTGCCTCGTGTCCCTCCGGGTGGTCTCAATGAAAATTCAAGAAAGCATTTAACTCACACTCGTGAATGCACAAGCCAAATATTGAAGGCCGCAATGGCCATAAACAGCATGACCTTAGCAGAAATGGAAGTTCCCGACTCATATCTGGAAGCTCTTCCGAAGGTATGAAAATATACTGTTGCTCCTTCTTTGGTTCTTTGTCCTAAATGACCAAACTGATCTTTCTTGATAACCCAACCGCATATTTATTTGGTTTGTTGCCATATCGTGTCCCAATAATCTCATATTGACTGGTTTTATTTTCAGCATGGGAGAACTTCTCTGGGGGACGTCATTCATCGATACATCACTTCCGACCAATTCTCTGCAGAATGCCTGCTTGATTGCCTTGACCTGTCTTCTGAGCATGTTGCGCTAGAAATTGCAAACCGAGTAGAAGCCTCAATGTATGTATGGCGAAGAAGATCTCACCCTAGACCACCAACTCATCCGAACCGATCCACAACGAAGACATCATGGGAGATGGTTAAAGATCTAATGTTAGATGGAGATAAGAGAGAACTGTTGGCAGAAAAAGCTGAAAGACTGCTGCTTTGCTTGAAGCAGCGGTTTCCATGTCTTGCACAAACTGCTTTAGACACTAGCAAGATCCAATTCAATAAGGTGAGGATCTCTGATCTCGCTACTCTGTAGTGAAATTCAAACCTTTCTTTAGCTTTCCAATTTTGTCCATCAGGAGCTGTTTTGCTAATAATATAAGACTTGAAACTTTCCAGGATCTGGGGAAATCCATTATTGAGAGCTACTCGAGAGTGTTGGAGAGTCTGGCGTTCAACATTGTTGCACGTATAGACGATGTGCTCTATGTAGATGACTTGACCAGACATGCAGACGAATTATCTCCGATCTCAGGCGTTAACGTGATAGCCCAGAAGAAGAAGTTATCCATGCCATACTCGGTGCATCTCTCGAGCACTCCCTACAAGTCGGCTTTTAGCACTCCGAGCTTCTCCCCGGCGCCCCTGATTAGCCCTATAAGGGGAGAGAGGACTCCTTTTATCGGCAACAACCATAACAATGGCAAGCCTCCCCGCCGTGGGTTCGGAGTTAAACGGGTCCTCACGAATTATCTCAGTGGGGACACGAAGCCAAAGCTATCAGGCAATGGAGCCGACGTGTCTTGCCCGGTGCTGAGCACAAGTTCCACAGACCTGGAGTGCAAGAAAGGCTAAACCAACTTGCTCAAGATTTCTTTGAGGAAATTACAGCGATCCACTGTAATTTGGTGTGATTAGATAGGCTCTATACTAGGTATTTAGTTGTTGGGTTCTTTTCTCCACTTGTATCCTGAACTTAGCAGTTTAATTAACAAAACTATTCATTTGCACAAAAAGAGCTCGTGTCTGTTCTGGTGTCACTTGAGATGAAAATTCATTATGGGATTGTTACTGTGTTCAACACGACTTACGAGTTTCTTTGGTTTTCCTTCCTCCATACGCTTTCTCCGGAGATTGGTGGCAAAAATGAAAAAGGAAGGGGGCATTCCGAGAATTGAACTCGGGACCTCTCGCACCCTAAGCGAGAATCATACCACTAGACCAAATGCCCACAATTTACCCGACGAGTAACCTTAAAACAATAAAAACATAACATTTCCTTGGTGTATGTTGTTAAATTGAAGGAGCTCAATTAGGACCGCATGATGAGCATTTTTTTTCTATTTTTCTATTCTCATGAATAGGTTTGAAACGAAAATCTTTTAGTAATGCAATTTCATTTTTTTTATTTGTAAACTAAAATTTTATTTCAAAATTAGATTTACAATAGAAATTAGAAATTAAAATTTTTAACTTTTTTTTATTTATGAAACAAAAGTGAAATGAAAATTTTTCTCACCATTCACTCTTGTCATTACCTGTCGATTGTCACCAACTTTCTCGCATGTCGACCACATCCCATTGTCACTTAGAAAGGAAAAATTTTATACTATTATCAAACAAATTTCTATCCCAAAAATAGAAACTTCGTATTGTCATCAAACTTATAGTTTTGCTTAGAAACTTATCCGGGAAATTAAAAAAAAAAATCAATTTGAGTGCATTTGGTAATCATTTTGTTCTTGAAAATAATTTTTTTAGAAATAATTTATTATTATTATTATTATTATTATTATTATTATTATTATTATTATTATTATGTTCCTTGGACTAGTTTTTAAGTATTCAAAGGTGTTTGATAATTGTTCAAAATTTTTATTTTCAGAATAGAAATATATTTAGTAAAACCTCAAATTCTTTTGTAAATTAGAATTCTTTTTAATTTAAAAATATTTTTTATTATATTTTTTCTCGTTTTCTTTTTCCATTCCTCCTCTTCTTCTCCAACCAATCTTTAGCCACAATGGCCAACGACCAATTAGGCGAAGCCTAGCAAGGCTGAGTCCCACCCACCAACAAGGTTGAGTCTCACAACGGCTAGTGACTTGGCATAGTGAAGCTTGTTCTTGCCATATTTGGGTGAGGCCAAGCCTCAAGCAACCTCGGCCTCACCCAATTAGTCATCGACCATTGCTATGGTTGACAACTGGTAACGAGGGAGAAAAAAGAAAAAAAAGGAAAAAAAGAAAATAGAAAAAAAAAAAATTTATCTTGATTTTGAAATTGTTTTTAGTAACAAATAAGTAAATTTTTTATTTTGCTTCAAATTTATTCGCATGAACAATAAAGTTATCAAATGAATTTATATTATTCTTTTGTAAGAATAGAATCAACTACCATTTGGCCAATTTAATAAACAGATCTTTTTAGTCAAAAATTGATTACTAAAAAAGAATAATTATTATTGGCGCTCTTGTCCAAATCCTTGCATAAAGTCGTTTTTCCAATGCAAATTATTTATGCAAAATTATTTCCTCTTTGGTCTCTCTTCCTCCATTTCCCATTGCTTTAAGACCCAAACGGCTAGTAAAATCTTAGATTAAGAAAAAAGGATATTAACTTTGCTTCGTCCCTACGGCGTACAAACAAGACCACAACGACTACTGTCTGCTTCCTTTCGTCTTCGCCCAGCTGCGTTGCTACTTTACCTTCACTACAGCGAAGCTCTTCCGCCGCCCCTGCTCACCCCGCGATGCCCGGCGGCACGAACATCCAGGTGACGGCGCTCGACGGCGTGGTGAACGTGAACTCCCTCTTCACGTTCGCCGTCTTCGTCGGGCTCGCCTGGAACCCGTGGGACCCCAACAACACCCTCAACCGGGACCCGCGGTGCGCCCCCGGCTCCGCCGTCAAGCGCGACCTCGTCGCCTACCACGTCTACTCCTTCAGCTCCTTCCTCTTCTCCAGCTTGGTCGCTTTCGGCCTCAAGCAGGTTGGTGAAGCGGTCCTCTTCTCATTTCTCGTTCTGCGCCTCCTGAAATCGAGTGTTTTTGACCAATGGTGTTGATGAGAGAAGAAAAGAGCGAAAAGATCCGACGAATTTTAGTTGGGTTGGTGATTCTTGGTCTAAGGCTAAGCAAAGATTTGATTTTTTTTTTTTTTTCGCTTTTTTTGGCTTCCTTTGGATATCAGGCTATCCGGATCACGCGGTCTTCGAGCTACCACCCTGCGGAATCGATCGCTCGGATCAATCGAAAGTTGCTGCGGGTCGGGATGTTGGCGTCCGGAGTCGGGTCGGTCGCCGGATGCTTGTGCCTGATGCTGGCCCTGGTCAATTTAGTTCAGATCAAGCTCGGGACTCTAGCTTGCGGGAGCACGCACAGCTTCGCGGCCGTCGTGCCGCTCCTGATTTTCGTCCCCCTGGGGCTTTTCGTATATGTATCGATTGTCTTGTATGCTTTTACTCAGTAGGGTTCGGATTAGTTCGTCGTAGTGTTGGATATGGATTGGACAGAGTAGGTGGCCCTTGGGGGGAGTAGATCCTCCTGGATGTTGTGAGAATGAGGTCGAGCGATATGGCTTGATACCGAGCTGATAGTGTCCTTTCTATTCTTGACAACTACTTAAATGTATTAGATGCAATTGCTGAAATGCGGAAATCGACTGCCAGTTATGCTTCTGTTGATTCCTCTAATCAATTTCCATCCGGAATCCTGTGTGGACTCATACAGTCACAGGAGTTTCGAAATCATAATCAAGCAAATTGTGCTGTGATCCACGAACAGGGGAATGTGTGCAACGCAGTCATGTGCATCTTGAGCTCTTGTTATTGTCCCGTGCTTCTCCAGTGGTATATAAGGTTAGTTTTGTTAATTAATTGGTCTTATTAGCAATGCTTTTACATCAGTTATACTTGATCAGTTTTTTATCTACATGAACTTGGGTAAGTTCCATGTCTTTTAGAAGGACTCCAGATAAAAATATAAGTGATCTCTGTTGGTGGACTGAGTTGCGAGCTTCCAGGGAAAAATTGAGTTTGTAAGCTTTTTGGCATTTTGAAGGATAGTCATGCTTCTGTCTTTCTAGTTATATGATTTTCCAATAGAGGTGAATGTGGGTGGGGGCTGCCTTGCTAGCTGCTTGTTGGACTGTTTGTTGGGAGCTGTAGATGCATCTTGTTAAGGTACAAAAAGCAGCAAACCATTTATTTGCCAATTCAATGCAACTCATTTATCGAGTAATAAAAGAAAAATATTTTGTGGAAAAAGTTGTAGATGCAACCGAAGATGTTAGGAAGAACAAGTGTGAATCCATAGAAAAAGATAATGACTTGAGTTGATAGTGGGAGATTTGGTCTAGTTGACTGATATTGTTGCAATTGAGGATTCATTACTTGGCATCCTTTGCCATCCGTTGTTAGATTTAACCAACAATCACTTCAAGGCATGGTACAGTTATCGAAAGACCCTTTATCCTACCTCCCGTAGTTATGTTCCTTCGGTGTCTCAGAACAATCTTGTTTACTTGTGTTGGAGCTTTGTAATTGATCCTACAGTCCGACTTGATTATTTTAAAGATTGGACTTCATTGTTCTATCCAATTCGAAGCCATATTTTCTCAATAGATAGCAGGAGATTTAGTCTAGTTGACTGATAATGTTGCAATTGAGGATTCATTGCTTGGCATCCTTTGCCATACGTTGTTAGATTTAACCGACAATCACTTCAAGGCATGGTAGAGTTATCAAAAGACCCTCTGTCCTACCTCTCGTAGTTATCTTCCTTCTGTGTCTCAGAACAATCTTGTTTACTTGTGTTGGAGCTTTGTAATTGATCCTTGAGTCTTGTTAAACTCATAAGAACTATGCATGAACAATGAAGTTCAATGCGGATGATAGCTGTTGAAACATATTTGCTCTCTAAATTGCGGAGCTCTACATTCTGCTGGTGCGCACTATATTTCGGTTTGGAATCTTGCCTTCTCTTGTGCCTGTGTGCAGGTAGTTTGCTAAGCTGGCAGCTACTAATCAAAAGCTTATTCTTCCCACTCCGGATGGGAAAAGCAACGGAATGGTCGGAAAGACTTTGAGAAGTCACTTTATCTTGTTTGTCTTCACTCGTTTAAACAATGTGAGTGGGTCTGTATCTGCATATCTGAAGGAGTAGGTGTGGAATAAACAAAAATCTATCTTTTAGTAGAGCTGTCACCACTTTCATCGTGGTTTACACATATGAGAACCTTTTGTTTCTTATAAAAGCTCAAAGGCTGAGACTCATTATGCGTAGTTGAAGATATGGAAGCTCCAATGAAGCAAATTAGTGTTCTGGTGTTTTTTTTGCAATTTCGGCCATTTCAGGTCTCCAGACGGTGTATGGGGCTGGTGAATGTGGCAATTCTTCAACACCCGATGGGGAGGCTTTTAAGCTGGCCCCTTCCATGTCTGCGGTGCAGGATGAGACCGCACCCATGTCGAGCAGCTGCTGTGCTCAAGTGAAGAGAATAGGGCAGAACCCGAGCTGCCTATGCGCTGCCATGCTGTCGAATACGACCAAAATGGGCGGAATTTAGCTTGAAATCGCTGTCACCATTCCGAAACACCGCACCCTTTGTGATCGCCCTGCTGGGTACAAGTGTGGAGGTCAGTTTTGCCTCCTTTCGCTTACTGCAGAAGAGTTGAGCCCGAGCCCAATCCCAGTGCGGCCCAAAGCTTTACCACGGGTGGGCTTTGGCTGATATGTAGGCCCGACCTTAATGCATGGACTTGGACAGGCTTCGGCAAGGGCTTCTGATAAGGAAACCCGGCCCGGTTGAGCCCGAGCCAAGCCGAGCACGCAAATCTTCTATATTAGATTTTTAGGGATGATATCATAAATAATCCCAAAATATATCTATGATTAATTTACCCTTCATTAATATCCGTTAAATTGTTAGTTAGTTAACATGTGACGGTTAATGAGTTTAATAGTTTAGAATTTTACCCTCCGTTTACAGTCCAAACGAAGATTCTCATTTACCCAACATGTCGAGATGCATTTGACAATTTGTGATTTTTCATTGTATTGATCTAAATAAAAACTAATTGAGGACAAATTTATCAGACATATATAAGTTTGGAGTTTTTTTTTATGTCAAAAAATGAATGTAATATATTTATCACAAATATACAAATTTTGGACTTTCATAATATTAACCAAAAATTTTACAATAGGCAAGCCTAAGCAAAAGAGTTAAACTTTTAGACCGTCTAGAATTATTGCCTTAAAAAGCACAATACAAGTAACCATTTTTAGAAAAGCATTTTTCAAAATATCTATTTTCCACAAAACAAATGCACTTCAAAAAGCAACTTTTCCACTGTAAAAATTAAGAGATTTAAAGGATAAGATAGATAAATAATTATATTTATGCTAAAGCCAAATCAAGTTTCGTCACATGACATTAACATAGACTCAACACCTCAACCCTTCCCCCTTCCCCCTCTTACTAAGATTGTATAAGTAGTGATTTCAAATCAGGAGGTTAATCTTACTTTGGTAACTTTACATAAGATAGTTTGGTTAAAATTGACAGATAAGTCACTAGTTTCCTGATGTGGTTCTCAATGGAAGACACTGTTCAGTCTCCGACTTTGCAAGGACCTGTAAAAGAATTCAAGCACACAGTTATTAAAAAAAAAAAACCTCAAGCACATGAGGACTTAAAGAACAAGGATGTTTGTGAGTAATTTAATACGAGCAACATCCCTTGTGCCGCAGCAAATCTCTTCAACAAAACCGTTCCATCCCCTGCAACGAAAAGAGTACGACCGATTGTGCTCTTGCAGGACCAAATTGGATGGATAAATTCTATGCAATGACCTTATACTATACTATAAACCAGACACTATGCATGTATCACTCGATATAGAATTTCAATCAAACCTCCAATGTATCCACAATGATAGTCATCGATCGGAGTCTTCTCAGCAATTCCACCGGCACAGAATCAGACCGCCATACCAAGAAACAGGAACGGAAGGACAAGAACAGTCAAAGCAATAGGAAATTCGCCACAAAGCTGAGCTACAAGGCATGAGGATTTGGAGGACCCATTTAATAAAGTGGATTTCCTCGGGCAAACAGTTAACTGAAGCTTAAGCGCGTGATGATATATAGTATATACTAATCGGAGAAGATTCACTTATAGGATTCAATAAGCCTCCAGATTAATTGATGGAAGAATTAACAGTCTTAGTGCAGACGTACTATTGTCATGCTTCAACCAAATCACATTTTCATCCTTGAACTGGCTAGCAAACATTAACAACAGCCAAAACAACGGTTTATTCCCACTAGGTGAGGCTTGAGTTGGGTTAATAATGGAATAAAGCATAATCAAGGAAGTATAATGCAGAATCGGGCAAAACCATCTACCATTCTTCTAATATTCAAGCCTCGATGCTCGAAAGGACTTCCTCGGAAGCTTTTCATTTCACGTTCTTCTCTAATGTTTCTCCTGCACCTCAATTTTTCTATATAACTACAATAGAAGTTTCCTTCCAACTTTTTCTTATTCCTTGACCTTAGTTTACTCCATTTCAAGGGCCTCCTTCCCTCGCTCTCTTTCCCCTCCGGTCTATGCAAGCAGATAGAGTCACTAAGAATATTCAGCTGAGGAAATTAATCTTGCCTCTAAGACTAATGTGAACCAAATGATATCCCACTTGGCAGGGACTGGCTCTCCATCGAGTTACAGGGCATTGGTCAGTTTCAGCAACAGGTTGTTTAATTTCTACTTTTTCCAGTCACAGAACCAGTACAGGTTCAAATTGTTCGGTTTTACTTTTACCAGGGATTTCCATTTTCAGATCCAAGTCAGATCCGGTTTAAATTCCAGACCCTTCACGGATTTGTTATTCAGGTCGCTTCAGGCTCAGGTGGACAGGTGGATCTGCAGATTTTGTATTGGATGGATTTGGTTCCAATTTGGTTAGTATCGGTTCATGTTGGCAACTTGAATCTTGTCAGGAAGGATCAATTATCATGCAAAGCATACAAACTTGATAAGGGACAACCAAACCATCTAGAAGCGTTAGCGCGTGAATACATAAAAACTCAAAAGAACACATCCCCTATCTTAATCCAACGCTTCCTTGCCCACGTGTGCATGTTATAAAGCTGATACACTAAGAAAGAGTAAAGCCTCATTCAATTTGATAAATGTCTCGCATTAGCTCAGAGACATCGAACAGAACTAAAACCACAGAAGTATAAAGCAATGATAACTTACTCATGATTAATTGTTGTCTTCAAATCTTGCCATACGCGAATGCCGTCAGGGTGGCAATTTATATATTGTTCAATCAAAGCCTTATCTAAGCACGCAACTAGAGTACTCAACGCCAAGAGAATATCAGCCAATCCTTTCTTTTTCAACCAATTATACATTGAAATCCTAAGCTTAGCCCTCTCAATAGTAAAAGAAAGACAAGCCGGAAGTCTCACCAAACTTGACAATGGATACTACAAGTCTTTTAGAAGAATATCAATCTTCATCTAAAGCACATCCTTCGTCTGGCTAAGAATTTGAGGGGATACTCTGATCATTTCACGGACATCTGTCCGATCCAACCCAGATTTCACGATACAATCGAATCTCCCTTGAAGCTCTCCTCTCTTGCCACGGAACACCTTGAGGGCCCGTTTCAAGTCATTTGAACCCTCGACAAATCCCAAGCTTAACAAGAACTTGGTCTTGTGCACATTTTCATCGCCAGCAGAGTTCGCTAACGGATGGACTCTCAACCCAGTAAACCAGTTTTTCAGTGTATGCGGGTTTTCCTTGACAATTCCGCGATAGAGGCAAGTTCTTCGGCTGGCACGGGCCGTATAGTCCTGTAGAGTCTAGGGTTATGGGCGTCGAGGACGAAACCAGGAGGCCAAGATCGGATTTTTAAGGACTTCTCGAGAAAATTTCGAGAAACCCGTTTGAGAATGGACAAAGGTCAGAGTTTCTGTACTTATTTCATGAGTGACCATTGAGGATTTTTATACTAGTGCTCGGCGGTGAAGAGACGAGAACGGCACAAGTTTCAAGCTTTTAAGCTTCAGAAGAAAAAAATGAGTTCGCGCCAGCTCGGATGGATGACTCTCGTACCTTCCTTTAGTGACGGTGCCTCTTCCTTTTTTTCTTGGTCGAACGTGGCAGAGCTTCGGTAGACGGCTTTATTCCGCCCGTTCGGCCAATTTCATTTGAAGAATAGCGGCGAGTTGCGAAAATTCTGTTTCCACCCTGCGGCGATGATGGATAGCCTATGAAACATAGACATTCTCCTAAAGCTTTCGTGTTGTGTCCGATACACGTATCCGACATTCTTTGACACATTTTGACACTCGATCAACATGTGTCGAAAAATCCAACATATTGTCAAGTTTCTTGACATTTTTTAACACTCAAGTCAGAATTCTGACATAGTACGTGATTCCGATATCAAGGTCAATTTTAAAAATTTAATGAATAAGAGGTCAAAATATATATATGTATAAAAATAAAACACAATAATATAAATAATAAATGAAGAAAGAAGAAAAAATTAGTCTTTTTTCTCTTTTCTCACTTATCGTGATATATAATTCATCACTTAAATTTTTTTCTCCTTTTTCAACATATCTAATATGCGAGTCTAGACCACCGTTGGTTCGGGCTTTGTCCTCCTCACGACGGGGACAAGTTCGAATCCTAGCATCATCATTTGTGGACTTACCCGTGGCGTCAGGGTGGTGGTTTCTTTGGTGTCACTCCAGGGTTTTACTCATCCTTCACCAAAATAAAAAATAAAATATATATATGCGAGTTTAGAATATAGATCGCTTGTTTTTTTCTCCAAATTTTATGAATTATTGAAGAAGAGTTGAATTTATTAAGTTGGAACAATGAGTGATATTAATAAATGGTAGATTAATATTTTTAGTGTATATTCATTCTAGGCTTATTTATTTGATTCAAGTTAATTTGATTGAAATAAGCATAATAAATGATAATTTATTATGTATATATAAAAATATATATTTAATATACAACGTGTTCCAACATGTCGGAATTCTCTGTTTTTTTAGAAACGACTTGTTAGCATGTCGTGTCGTATCGTGTCGCATGTCGCGTGTCAACGTTGATGCTACTTAATGGATAGCAAGTAGGAGTGAACATAGTTTTAGGATAAAACTTGAAACTTGAAACTTATGAAGCGGTCCAACTTGAGAATAGGACCGGTGAAAACTTGTCCAATTCTAAATTTAAAGTATGCAGGGTAGGTTTTAGATTCAAAAAATTAAAGAACTTGTTTCTATTTTGATTGATAGGTTTTGTGTTTTTAAAACCTATAACTTATAACTTGGAACAAGTATTCATGTTATTTTCATTTATGTTTTCATGTGATCATATAGTATTTCATGGCGTTTGATGAGAAATGTATAATTTGGAACTACTAATTTAAGCTTCTATTTTAAGATCGAGACTTTTAATGTAATAGTCTGTGATGATAATTAAATGTCATGATTCATTGTAATCGTTTAATTAATAATATAAATAGAATTGAATAGACTTCGGGAACTCATGACAAGGTAAACTTTAGGTTTCAAGATATACATGATAGGTTTCGGGTGGAAAAAATTTGTGGAACCTGTTCTAATCCAACGGATAGGTTTTGAGTGGAACATGTACGAAACTTGAAATCAATCACCCTTAATAGCAAGAGCATTGGAAACCCTGGCCACGTTTGTGCTCGGCCCACTACACTACTAGCACTTGTGCTAGTCCTTTCATCATGCTCGGACTCGTGCCAGCGTCATGCCAAAGCCATTTTCCCAATCAAGTGTCAATCTTGTCGAACTTCGATGCAAAATCAAGATTGAAATGGGGAAAAATCTTCCACACATCAGCGGTGCATGAAACCAATAGATTGCTGCTTACCATCTTTGTGCATCACTGACGGAAACTCCCAAGATCGTTCATATCTCCTCTGCATCAACAGTGAAGCTCAAGTTGAGATGCCTGACATGATATCATAAGACGAATTTGCTGCTAATTTTTTTTCAAAATCTTTCGACCATAGCACAAGGGACCCTTCCCCCAGTTGTTCTCGTTGTCTTTTCTTCTGGGACTATTTGATGATCATCAAATGATTATTCATGCCTTCCCTTTTTTGCACATTCTTGGTCTAAGAGAGTTCTCTTCGGTGTGCATGCGTTTTCATCTTGTTCAAGCCATATGCTTCTCTTGAAAACAGCACGGATCGAAACTAATAACACCACCAATGAATGGAAAACGGCCTAAGTGCATCTTTAGAATCGGCTGCGAGGTAGCAATCAGTCGCACAATGATTGACGGAAGTTTGCTTGCCATATATTCATCAATCACATTTAAAACTCGAAATTTGTATTTTCTCTACATTGTGTTCGACCCTCTCCCGTTCGTTGACCAAGCTCAGTTTTGCCATCATGTTAACGAGGACACGACAGCCAAGATATTGACACACTGGCGACAGTGCAAGTCCTAGTCTAGGAAGAGAACTAAGAATCTCCAGATATATACTCTGCTCCAAAATAAATTGCAATCGATAGAAATATCAAAGCAACCTAGATGTCACCACTAAATTAGAAATGATGAAGAAATAAGCATTCAAAAAGTTAGATATAATTAGATTATTTATAGTATTTTGGATATCTATAATATTCTTGATATTTTTATGATATTATGTGCATCTATAATATTCTAGACATCAAGATTGATTGTAATTGATTGTATAATATTTTATTGTTGTAAATAGTCAACTTGAATAAGCTCTTGTATTCCTCCTTATCACACATCGAAATATACAAAATTTCTCTACTTCTCTCTTCAACATTACTCTTATGTTGGTATAGAGGCTCCTTCCTAAGAAGCTCTTCTTGAGAAGATATATATTTTATTTTTATTTTTATCTTTTTTTGCAACGCCAGCCGATTAGGCCACGTTCGCTACTCATAGTCGACACGATGCTAGTTGTATAGGTCACATTTGCTCCTCAACGGACTTGCCACCAAACGCTCCGTCTTGGACTCACCCCTCCATTGTTGAGTCAATTTCGGACACATTACCCTTGTTATTTTTACAATATAGAAGCACAAAAGGTTCCCTGTCCCTAGAGGAATTCAACAAGCCAAAATGCGCCACCAATGGCGCATTTGTTAACATTTCTGTTTAAAAATTGTTTCAGGAAACAGAAATAGAAAAAAAGTATTTTTGTTCAGGAGAAGAATTTTTGAACAAAAAAACGTATTTGGAAAACTTGTTCCGGAAATAAATAAAATGAACAAAATACGTTTGGTAAATTTGTATAAGTTTTTTATTTATTTTATTTTATTTTTTCTATTTTCTTATTTATTTTTCCTTTTTTATTCTTTTGGCTGGTCGCCGGCCTCGATCATGACGGCGGCCGGGCCGATGAGGGCCGGCGGCTTTGCCCAACCACGGCGAGGCTCGGCTGGCAAGGCTTGGCGTCGTCGGGCCACCGCCAGGTGACGCCGACCTAGTGGTGGCCTTACGAGGCTGAGCCTCACTGGCCGCTGGGCGAGCTCGGCCTCGCTGGATTTGGGTGAGATCGAGCTCGCCTAGCCTGGTGCGAGGTCGGCCTTGCCTTGGTTGGGCGAGGCGGTGGCCCGGCGACGCCGAGCCTCGCTAGCCGCTGGGCAAGTTCGACCTCACCGAATCTGGGTGAGCTCGAGCTCACCCAACCAAGGTGAGGCCGAGCTTCGTTGGGGGCCGGCAATGCTCCGGCAAGGTTGCCGGCTCTCGACGGCCTTGGTTGAGGCCGGCGGCCAAAAAAAAAAAAAAGAAAGAAAAAAGAGAGAAGAAAATAAAAAGTGTTCATAAATTTTGTTCCAGAAATAAGAAACAACTTTTTTTTTTCTTATTTCTGTTCCAGATATGTTTCAGGAAATAAAAAAATAATTTTAGAACAAAAAAACTGTTTAAAAACAGAAAAAAGAAATCAAAACAAACGCAGCCCAAACGACCCTCCATGCGGTCTCATGCGCCACCCCATGCTACTGTGCGTGAGATCCACGTGGCCACGTGCGTCTCATGTGATTTGGAGTTCAGCTGATATTGCTGACATCACCGTTGAGTCATCCTAACGTCATCCGCCACGACGTCTATCACATCACCTCCACATCTACTGCCTTGTCACTTGCCATGTCTTCTGTCGCGTCTAAGCCATGTTAGCATTGACAGTTAACTGTTGATCGACAATTGATTGTTGACCAAAGTTTACTGTTATTTCGTACAACATCACATAGGGAAAATTTCAAATAATGATCCAAAATGAGCATATTTTCTCAAATAATAACCCAAAGTGACTGTTGTTCTAAATAAGGACCCGAAATGACTAACAAATCTTAAATAATAACCTGAACTAACCAGCCGGCCAAAATGTTCACTGGCCAGTGACAGTGTAACATTTTCAATGACCGGAATATGGGCAATTTTGTCCAAAAAAATATAAATAAAAAATAACAAATCCTAAAAACCACTCCCAAACTCTTCACATTCTTTTAACCTAATCTCCGCATAAAGTCGCTTTCTTAGCGATAGTGTCCATTTATATAAAATTATATCTTTTTTGTCTCTCTTCTTTCATTTGCCATCGCTTTACTAAGACCCGAACGGCAAGGAAAATCTTAGATTAAAGGAAAGAATGTTAAGTTTGCTTCGTCCCGATGGAGTACAAACAGGACAACAACGACTACTGTCTGCTTTCTTACACAGGTCTCCGCAAAGTCATAACATCATGCATGGGGCTGACGCTGCTCAGTGCCGGATAATGAAGGAAGTTGGTGGCCTGCCCGAAGAAAAATGGACGCCGTCGATCAAATCAGCCACCTACGTTGCTACTTCACCTTCACCACAGCGAAGCCTTCAAGCTCTTCCACCGCCCTGATCACCCTGCGATGGCTGCCGGCACCAGCATCCAGGTGACGGGGCTTGACTGCCTGGTGCGCGTGAACTCCCTCTTCACGCTCGCCGTCTTGAATGCAACTCGTTTTCGAGCAATAATAGAAAAAGGTTTCGTGGAAAAAGATGTAGACGCAACCGAAGATGCTAGGAAGAAGGGATTGCGCATCCGTAGACTCAGATAATGACTTCAGTCCAACTGAGCAGGGACGCCAACGACTACTGTCTGCTTTCTTTCTTTTTGAGCCCGAAGAAAAAGGGCCAACATGGGTCAAATCGCCACCTGCCTCCTCCTTCCCCCTTCTTCACCGCCCTGATCACCCGGCGATGTCCTCCAACACAAGCATCCACGTGACGGCGCTCGACTGCCTGGTGCACGTGAACTCCCTCTTCACTCTCGCTCTCTTCCTCGGGCTCGCCTGGAACCCGTGGGACCCGAAAAACACCCTCAACAGGGACCCCCACTGCGCCGCCGGCCCCGCCATTAAGCGCGACCTCATCACCTTCGAGGTCTTCTCCTTCGGCTCCTTCCTCTTCTCCAGCGTGGTCGCTCTCGCCCTCAAGCAGGTGCGGTGGTGGTTCTCTTCTCATTTCTTGTTCTGCGCCTTTTGAAATCGAGTGTGCTAATCATGTTGATGAGAAAAGAAGAGAGCGAAAAGATCCGATGAAGTTTAGTTGGATTGGTGATTCTTGGTCTTGATAGGGCCGAATCTAAGGCTAAGCAAAGATTTCATCTTTATTTATTTTTTTTATTTTTTTGCTTCGTTTGGCTATCAGGCTATCCAGAACACGCAGTCTCCGAGCTACCACCCTCGGGAACTGATCGCTCGGATCAATCAGGATGTGCTGCGGCTCGGGATGGTGGTTTCCGGGGTCGGGTCAGTCGGCGGATCCGTCTTCCTGATGCTGGCCCTGATCAATGTGGTGCAGATCAAGCTCGGGACTCTGGCTTGTGGGAGCATGCACACCTTCGCAGCAGTCGTGCCACTCATGATTTTCGTCCCCTCAGGGCTTTTCGTATATCTATCCATCGTCTTGTATGCTTTTACTCATTAGGGTTTGGATTAGTTCGTCGTGGTGATGGACACGGATCGTAAAGAGTAGGCCATTTGGGGGGATGAGAGCCCCCCCCCGGGGGGAGGTTGGGTTGTTGTGCGTGTTGGGTAAGTTGGTGCTTATGTATGTTATTAGAATGAAGTCGAGCGATATGGCTTAATACTCAGCTGATAGTGTCCTTTTTTAGCAACTACTTAAATATATGTAGATGCAATTGCTGAAATGCGGAAATCGACCGCCAGTTATGCTTCTGTCGATTCCTCTAATCGATATCCATCAGGAATCTTCTGTGGGCTTATACAGTCATAGAAGTTTCAAGATCATAATCATGCGAATTGTGCTCTGATCCACGAACAGGAGAATGCGTGCAATGCAGTCACGTGCAACTTGAGCTCTTGTTATTGTCCCGTGCATGTCCACTGGTATATAAGGTTAATTATGTTAATCAATTGGTCTTGTTAGCGATGGTTTTACATCAGTTATACTCATTCAGTTGTTTATCTACATGAACTTGGGAGAGTTCCATCTCTTGTAGGACTCCAGATCCGAATGCGTGTGATCTCTGATGGTGGATTGTGTTGGGAGCTTCAAGGAAAAAATATGAGTTTGTAAACTTTTTGGCATTTTGAAAGATAGTCATGCTTCGTCTTTCTAAGTATTTGTGATGTAGCTAGTATGAACACCTAGAGGAGATGAATAGGTGATAAAAGAGTTTCAAAAATAAGTTTAAAGCGGAATAAAATATTTAAAACTCTAAGTCTGATTAAGAGATAGACTTTTGATAGATGTTCAAAATTTGTTATACAATGGAAAAAACCTTTGAGATAACCTATAATAGTGCAGTAGACTCAAGTAAAGAGATAAAAGATAAGAGAATTGCACACGGATTTTATAGTGGTTTTCTTTAAATTAAACCTACATCCACTTTCCCACGCTGACAGCCCACTGGCTAGATTCCATTATATGATCAATAAAAAATTACAACTTTGAATACAAATACTCAGTGGTAGATCACACTATTTCACTAAGTCACTCTTTTGGTATTTTTCTCACGATCATAAACGTTTAAGCTCATGAAAAACAAGTGTATGATCAAAGTTTGCTCAAACTTTGGAATTTTAGTTTTTACGCTTCGTCTCTTATTTACTCATTGGTCCTTTATCTCCTTAAATACTTATCCACTTCGAAACTAGCCATTGGATAGTATCTAGCAAATCATCTTCCAATCTATTCGTTAGAAATATCTGTATCAAAAAGATTAGGTAGCTGTTGAGTAACAGAAGTAGAATCCTCAATTGATTCTGATTATCCATACAAATAGAATCTTAGTTTCCATAAATAGAATTTATTCGTTTGTAAAGTTCCTGTCTTCAAAATTCAATTGTCAATCAATTAGATTGAGTCAATCAAATCTATCTTAACGTAGAATCCAAACTAGATCACTAACTATTATACATTTTGGGCTTGTGTCAAGCTCTTGTCAAGTTGTCTTGTTATGAACTTGCTTCATTCTGAACATGCTACATTATTAATTTGCTTCTATTTGAACTTGTCACATTCTAGATCATGTTTTGTACTTGTGTCATTCTAAACCTATCACGTTTTGGACCGTCATGTTCTGGATCTTGTCACGTTCAGAACTTGTATCTTGTTCTTTATATAAAGTTTGAGTATGTTTTGTCTAAAAAGACTTTATAATTTGGACTTAAGTCTGAACAAATTCATCCTTAAAGTTTGCATCTTCTGATTCTTTCAAGTATAACTTTTGATAATATTCTTTACACATTCTATCATCTACATAGCAACTTGTGCGTCTTTCTCTTAGTTACTCAATCATTAAACACGTTAATAACTTTTGATTTATTTTGTCATCTTTAAAACATCATAAGGGGCAAAATATTTTGTCATCTGAATACTTGTGATCTCTAATGGTGGACTGTGTTGGGAGCTTCCGGGGAAAAAAAAAAATATGAGTTTGTAAACTTTTTGGCATTTTGAAGGAGAGCCATGCTTCGTCTTTCTAGATATATGTGACATAGCTAGTATGAACATCTAGAAGGCGTGAATAGGTCATAAAAGAGTTTCAAAATAAATTTAAAGAGTAATTAAATATTTAAAATTCTAAGTTTGATTAAGAGATAGACTTATGATAGAACACACTTATAAGATAACATGTAATAGTGCAACAGACATAAGTAAAGAGATAAAAGATAAGAAAATTGCGCACAGATAGTGATTCGGCTTAATTAAGCATTTGTCCACTTTCCCACGCTAACATCCTACTAGCTAGATTCAACTATATAATCAACAAGATTTTACAACTTTAAGTGCAAATACTTAATAATAAATCACATTATCTCACTAAGTCATTTTTTTGGTATTTTTCTTACAATCATAAACGTTTAAGCTCACGTAAGACAAGTGTATGATCGAAGTTCACTCAGATTTTGAAATTCTAAATTCTATGCTTCATTTCTTACTTGATCCTCGGTCCTTTGTTTCCTTAAATACTCATCCACTTCCAAATTAGCTGTTAGATAGTATCTAGAGGATCGTCTTCCAATTTACCTATTGGATAGATCTATATCAAAAAAATTAGATAGCCATTGAGTGACAAAAGTAGAATTGCCTGTTGATTTTGATTGCTCATATAAACATAATCTTGGTTTCCATAAGTAAAGTTTCTCCATTTAGAAAATTCTTCTCTTTAGGATCCAATTCTCAAGCAATTAGATCGAGTTAATCAAATCTATCTTGATGTATAATCCAAATCAGATCATTAGTCGTTATATATTTTTGGCTTGTGTCACGTTTTGTCAAATTTTCTTGTTTTGAACTTGCTTCATTTATAACTTGTCACATTCTGTACTTGTGTCGTTTTGAATCTATCAAGTTTTAGACCCGTCACGTTCTGGACCTTGTCACGTTTTAGACGTACGTCTTGTCCTATATGTAAAATCTGAGTGTGTTTCATCTTAAGAGACTTTACAATCTAGACTTAAAAGTCTAAACAAATTCATCCTTAAAGTCCGCCTCTTTTGATTCTTTCAAGTACAATCCTTGACAATATTTTTTACACATTCTATCATCTACATAGCGGCTTGTGCATCTTTCACCTAGTTATTCAATCATTAAAATTTAGTAGGCTTTGATTTATTTTGTCATCCTCAAAAAATCATAAGGGATTTCCCTAATAATATGATTATAAACGTGACTGAAGGCTGCCTTGCCAGCCGCTTGTTGGACTGTTCATTGGGTGTTGCGGATGCATCTTGTTGAGGGTTTGTTAATGGTACAGAAAGTAGTAAACCATTAATTTGCCAATTCAATGCAACACATTTATTGAGTAATAATAAAAAAAGTTTTCGTGGAAAAAGTTGCTGATGCAACCGAAGATGCTAGGAAACGAGTGTGAATCCACAGACAAAGTTAATGACTTCAGTTGATAGTGGGAGATTTGGTTTAGCCGACTGATAAGGATTCACTG
This sequence comes from Eucalyptus victrix, assembly GCA_016097545.1. Lineage (NCBI taxonomy): Eukaryota > Viridiplantae > Streptophyta > Magnoliopsida > Myrtales > Myrtaceae > Eucalyptus > Eucalyptus victrix. Next base: position 47,975,596 of record CM027841.1, on the reverse strand, counting down.
CTTGGCATCCTTTGCAAGATTTAACTGACAATCACTTCAAGGCATGTTACAGTTATCGAAAGACCCTCTGTCCTACCTACCATAGTTATCTCCCCTCTTTGTCTCAGAACAATCTTGTTTCCTTGTGTTTTTAGCTTTGTAATTGATCCTCGAGTCTTGTTAGACTCATAAGAACGATGTATAAACAATAAAGTTCAATGTGGATGCTGGTTGTTAAAACATAGTTGCTCTCTAAATTGCGGAGCTCTACATTCTGCTGCTCTACTTCAAAATCAACTCCCAGTTGTGTAGTCCTAAGGATAAGGCGCAATACCTGAATTGGACTGAACACGCGCACTATTTTGTTTCAGAATCTTGCCATCACTTGTGCTAGTGCCTGTAGTTTTGAAGTAGCATTAAATAATTTTATATTGATTTCACAGGATGATAATGTTAAATTGGTTTTCTTTTCAATGAAATCTTGCAGAAACAATTGCACGGTTCTTGCACAAAATGTGGGGTAGCTTGAGGAGTACTTGATGTTGTAGCTTGCTATGCTGGCAGCTACTCATCAAGAGCTTATTTTTCCCACACCAGATGGGAAAAGCAACAGAATGGTGGCAAAGACCATTAGAAGCCACTTTATCTTGTTTGTCTTCAATGGGTTAAACAATATGGGTGGGTCGATATCTGCATATCTGAAGGAGTAGGTGTCAAATAAAGAAAAATCAATCTTTCAATAGTGCTGTCACCACTTTCATTGTGGTTTACACATATCAGAACTTTTTGTTTCTTATAAAATCTCGCAAGCTGAGACTCATTATGCATAGTTGAAGATATGGAAGCTCCAATGAAGCAAATTAATGTTCTGGTGTTTTTTGCAATGTTGGCCATTTCAGGTCTCCAGACGGTGTATGGGGCTGGTGAATGTGGCAAGTTTTCAACACCCGATAGGGAGGCTTTTAAGCTGGCCCCTTGCATGTCTGCAGCACAGGATGAGACTGCGCCCGTGTCGAGCAGCTGCTGTGCTCAAGTGAAGAGAATAGGACAGAAACCGAGCTGCCTATGTGCTGCCATGCTGTCAAATACGGCCAAAATGGCTGGAATTAAGCCTGAAGTTGCCGTCACCATTCCGAAACGCTGCAACCTTTCTGATCGCCCCGCTGGGTACAAGTGTGGAGGTCAGATTTGCCTTCTTTCACTTACTGCAGAAGAGTTTTTGTTTGGAAACTTGTGTCTCCAGGTGCATCCAGCGTTGGATGTTACCGTGTTGTGAATTATTCAGCGCTGCAACCCTTTTCTTCTGCTAATCTTATGGGATGATCATACTTTTATGTGTTTTAATGGTGCTGATCGTGTCTAAGTAATCTAACTAGATGGAATACGCTGACAAAGATGGTTGTTTCTTGGGAGGGACTGTCTTTTTCCCTTTATCTCCCTTATAACTTGATGCGCATTTACATGATTTTACTACATTAAAGTTGCTATGGTTTACCTAAATTCTTGATCTCCCATTCCTTTGGCTTTTGCAGATTACACGGTGCCTTAATGGTCATGGCCAGTCGCCACCTTGCTGCAGTTTGGATCGCCCTGTTGTGTTAAAATAACTTCAATAATGTGCATGCCGTTAACTTATAATGGTGGTGATGATGAAATGTACTTGCTAAAGCCAGCAATGGCTGGCTAATTTTATGCTCATCGTGTGTTTCTCGGGGTTTGTTTTTATAAAAGGTTCCCAATATATCGAAATGGATGATCCTGACACTACGTAAACTTACTGAAACTCTGATGAACAACATGGAGGACTCCATTATCTGAAAAGAATGATATGCCCTATTAATCTACTTCATTGTAGAGCATCTATACCCGAAATTTGGTTATGCTGGACACTGGGGACATAAAACCATTTCACTCATGGTAATGGGCAATCATGTGGTCGTTTGACTTAGGAAATGTCATTAAGCTCTTTGGATCTGCAGAACCTTGCAGGGCAGTTATTATCCAAATCAGAAGTTGCTGGATCAGGCAAACATTACCGTAAAGGTTAAGAAATTGCCAAAACAATCAATCTTTCCATTTTGTCTTGAGCATCTGGAAGTTGCGTTATTGGCCCGTCCTAGAGTCAAACTTCTGTTGGAGATGAACCGGGGGGAGTTATTGGTGGGCACTGACGTTTGGTTCTCTGTCTTAATGCAAGATAGTGCAAAGCTAACTGTACGAGTAATTTTTAATTATTGTGCAATGCAAGTTTGCATCATAGACAATTGCACGAGTGTCTTAATAAATGTGGATTACCGCATATAACTGCATAGCTTCAAGAGATGTTTTGAGTGTAAATTGATCGGAATTTTGTTGCAATACTTCAATCAATATGGTAACTTAAAAAATGGAATTGTTGGTGTTACGATGAATGAGGAAAAAGCCAGGCCCGGAGTTTTAGTAGGGGTGATCGGTTCCCGGTTCGGTCCGGTTCCACCTTGAAACCGGGAACCGGACCGGGAGCACCGGTTCCCAAAATTGCGAACCGTGGACCGGACCATTTGGTCCTAGGACCGGGAACCGGACCGACCATCGGTTCCGGTCCGGTCCGGTCCGGTCCAAAAAAATCGACTCTACTTTTTTGAACTAAAGAACTAAAGAGTGACCGCGCTCTTGACCGATCAATCCAATTCGATTCCTGAGCAATTCAACAAAACTAACCACACGTGTTTCACGTGCAAAATATTCAAACTTCATTCGTGTGATTCACGGGATCTCTTGAAGTCATAATCTCACATCGAAACTAACAAGGAGATTTTTTCTATAAATAAAAGAGTAACAAAAGGGGTTTTAATGGTCTCTTGGCCACATAAGAGGTTGCTACCTCAAATTGCAACTTTGGTTGCAATAAGTTATCATGTTTATATGTTTTATTAATTCTATGTATATAAATTATATATAAAATTTTTTGATTCGGTCCGGTCGGTCCGGTTCCCACCTTGAAACCGGGAACCGGACCAACCGCCACGGTTCCAAGATTAGGAACCGGGGACCGGACCGCCGACCATGGGAACCGCCCAAAACCGACCGGTTCGGTCCGGTCCGGTCGGTTCCCGGTTCGGGCGGTTCCCGTTGCACACCCCTAAGTTTTAGCGATGGCCCTGCTTCGCCCCTATGATGTTACGAAAGAGAACCTGAAAGGCTCTTTTCTCTTTTGGGCCTATTAAGGACAGTTCCGCCGTCCGTGGTGTCCTTCTTTAAGGATAACTCCTACCTTATAACATTAAAAGGGCTGTGGCCTAGATATATAGGGACCCCGTCATGCCCCATCCCTAACATGTTCTTAAAAAGCTTTTTTTCATAGGACTACCCGGGGCAGGAGTGCCATTCCTAGTGTCCTAAAGCCGTCCCAAGGACATTAAAAGGATTTTTTCCCCCACCGGTCGTGAAAAAGAGTAGGGGCGATGAGTTGGCGATGGAAGCCGCCCGCTTCTACTGGATAGCAACGATAGATGTTTATAGTTTAATGAGGGCACACGCGTCGCCTGTGCGCTTTCATCGAGCAATGAGAGTGAAGAGATGCTTATCGATCTTGACTAGCATTCTTTTGGCCAGAACGATTAGCTTGACGATGACACCTTTTAATTCTTCCATTAAGTTGTGTCATTGCAGCTTCAATCATGCCTTAAAATAAGGAAAGTAAAGAAGTAAGGAACTCCCTAAAATCATCGAATTAATTGTTCGTTCCAGTGGACAAAAGTCAATATCAATGACGAACTTTTGCAATACTTGATTAGAACTCGTGAGGGCGGCGAGTGATTAACACCCATGCCAATAAATAAAGTGCGAATCGCTTTCTTTTGGGTCTTTAAGGTAGTGCATGGGAACATTTCTGTTCCTCTATTCTTTTGTTTTTTTGCTCTCCAGAACAAAAAATAAAAATAAAATACGTTTGGTAATATCAGCTAATTTTTCTATTTCTCGAAACAGAAAAGTAGCCGGGAAATAAATTGGACCAAAAATAAGAAATAAAAGAAAAAAAAGTAGCTTCTTGCTCTCAAGGACAATTTCTAGAAATAAGTCATTTTTTTCATTCTCCTTTTCTTTTCTTCTTCCTTGCCGCTCCCTGCGGGCTGCTGTCCACCAGTCACGTCCCCCCCCCCCACGCTTGTCACCCGCCATTGACCAACCGCCAGTCGCCACTGATCGTTGCCCGCTACCATTGCCATTGCTGCTATCAACTACTGATCGTTGCTCGCTGCCATTGATTGCCCACTGCCACCATTGTTGACCGCTGATCACCGCCGCCGGCCAATGGCAACGGGTGACAGTCGGAGGTTGGCGGCGGCTAGCAGCGACAATCAAATGTGTTTCTATTCATTTTGTGGATAATACCAAACACATTCCAATTCTTTTTTTATTCCGAGAATAGAAATTTTATATAGTTACCAAACACGTTATTTTACTCAGAAATTGTTCCGGAAAGTAAAAATAGAAAATAAATATTTCTGAAAAGAAATTGTTCGCTTGAACAAAAATGTTATCATTTGCACCCTAAGTGACATTCTTGTAAATATTTGGTGTCATCTTAGTGACCACTCTTTCCACGTGAGAAGGGAAAGGTAGGGAAATCGATTCCCCACTTAGTGGTGAGGATGCTTAATTTCAAATCTGGAGTTCAACTCCCACGCTTCTCAAAGAGGTAGAGGAAAAGTGTGAGATTGAGTTGAGAGTTAGAGTAAGACAACTTCATGTTATAAAACTTATTGCTCCATAGCAAAACAGACATGATGGGTAAATATAGAGTGCAAAAGACATTAAAACTAGTACACAATTTTCATAATGAGTCACATATACGTTTTAGCACATCAACTTAATTCCATATCTTTCCATTTGACCTCATGGCTGCATTCGGTCACCTGTTTACTCGCATAATAACGTAGAATTCTGAAACTCAATGGCGATATTTCCATGGCAAGCATCGCAGTTTAGAGCACGACCCCTCCGCCCACTCGCTCCTGCATTCACCTCTCTTGCCGTCGCAGCACTTGCACTGGACTCCAAGGGTAGCATACATGTTCGAGTCTCCTGCAAAATTTACAACAAGATCACTGATTCTTTCATTATAAAGAAAAGGGAAAAAACTAAAAATTGCGCTTTACATATCAGTTTTTTTTTTTTTTTTTTTTTGGTGCTGGAGGAACCGGTACTTCGGCCGACAGCCGTTCCCGTAAACCCCCAGGCGACGCTAGCGAGGAAACCACCACCTCGACGTCACGCTTAAGTCACCAGGAAACAAAGACTGCCCCCTGCTTCGCAGGGGTTTCGAACTTGGTCCTCCTTCGTGGAGGTCCAAGGCCTATCCAGCCATGCCACCGCGGTCGGTGGTCATATCAGTTTATTTTAAGCTCTAGAGTTTAGCAAGAAATTAATGATGCTGCATAGCCTTTGTTAAAGACGCTGGGAATATATATCTTCATACGGAGTTGATGATGGACAAAATATGGAGCTGCTGCAGCTGCTCCTGGGCTCGTACACATCACAACAATCGTCATCACAAGGAGGCCAAAGTGCTTGAGACCATTCATTGCCAACTGAATGATCAAGAGCAGATCTCTCTCGAAATGTTTATATCCCTAAGAAAGGAATGAAACCCTTGAAACTAAGCTCCTATTTATGGAGTTCTAGCTGGCCAAAAGAAAACTTAATAAATAGAAAAAGAGTTCTAGATCTTCTAGATGTCAGCCGGACGTCCTTTTGAAAAGAGAGGACAAAAGTACTAATTCAAAGTTTTGGAAGTTTCTGAAACTTTTCATGCCGTGCAAGAGGGGCTATTGGGAGGAATTGTTCAATGAGTTTAGCACATTTGTTAACTTAATTCGAACCATTGAAAATGACGAATAACATATAGGTCTCACGTGAATCCTCTCAGATTCGACGATTTAGGTTAAGTTAGTATATATAATGGATTTGTGGATGCTTTACCTAGTGACAAAATGCAAAGTAACGATTTATATTATCATGCATCGTTAATAACTGTGTTATTTATTTATTGTGACCTACATGTTTTTCTCTTTCTTTGAGGTGATGGAACTTGATGGGTTGTGCAGCAAATGTCCGGTTTTGACCAGAAAAATTTTCCCCTTTCATGTTAGAAAGTCATTCTTCAATTCACATGCTGTCACACCAAAATTCAAAATGTCACTAAGCTTCCGGATTGAATGATATACTCTCTAGGGACTAAAAGAACATTCACACTTAAGCAACTCTCTGGTTTTTGAGACTAGAACTCTTTTACACGCTAATGATGCTTCTAGAGTTCCTACAGGAATTGTTCCTCGAGATTGATAGCCATTAAATTACAAAGGGGTTTATTGTACTATTTGATTGTTATGACTATTAGGACGAAATGCAAAACGTTACAATCAAGTTACAATCAATGAATGGTTTTTAGAGGGACCACATTAGAAGACCCTTGGGCAGAAAGAGCAAAAATTAAATATCATATGTGAACGTATAATGTGGAGTGAAGATCTATATTATGATTTTCCTGTTACATTTTAAAAAAAAATGGATCTTTTCTTCCATCCCAGTACATTTCTAAAGGAGTTGGTAAGTATGAAAAAAAAATTACTTCGTGGCTTGTTTGTTTAGGATCGAGTAAAAAGTACTTTTTTACTTTTCTGTCATTGACTTCTTGAACAACTTATGGAAGTGGTATAATTCGCAATTAAATAGTGGAAGAAAGATCATATAATCAATATTCGATTCAAAGTCTTCGTTGCATATGGATACCTTAAGCGTAGGGGTAGAACTATTGACATGAGATTGATCCTAAAAAAAGTGGGATTCTTCAAATATTATATAAGTTTCAAAAGGTTATGAAAAAAAGTCGCCTGAATGTTTTTTTTTCCCTTTTGAGTCATATTTGAGATAGAAATCGATGCTTCCCACGCTTTAAAATGATTCACACTTAATAAAAAGCAAACCCTATTTGCAGAAGTGAAACATTCATGAATAGATAATCATGAAAAACCTTTTAAATTAAGGAAAGATATTCATAAAAATTATGCTCGAATACTCCCATGTCACTTTCACGTGGAAAATTTTGCAAGCACTCTCTAAATGTATGTTGAAATCTCTTAACTGGCGTCGCCATCTAAGATGACTAGAAAAATTAGCCAACAACAACAACCGCCTCAATTTGCAGAAGAATCATGGTAGAAGTCAAGATTCTATAAAGAAAAGCAGGAGAGAACAAAAGAAAATCAATAACCCTAAGTCTGACATCCGAAGTGCACGCAATGATTCGAGGGCTGATAAAAAAAAAAAAAAAAATGTGAAAAGAGAGAATAAATAATGATTTCGAAAACTTTACCAAAAAAGAAGAAGAATGATTTCGAAAGGGGAGGGAGGAAAATAAACAGTGGCCTGTTTCCATACAATGACGACCTTTTTAGCATCAAGAAATTTCCTGTCCATCCAGAACATTGCAAGAAGACAAGACGAGGAGGAGAAACATTAGTGAAGAATTTCTCTTGGCTCTTGATTTCTTCGCCTTCTAGTTTTTAAATTTCTAACAATTTATGCACATGGTAAATTTAAGCGATTCACATAAAAAGAAATATTTTCTTAAGGTTATTATTAGATAAAAGTTACGGTAAAAGGTTTTAATTAAAAACTAACCTTTTTAGAGAAAGACCATAAGAATTTATAAATTTAATTTTACAAACAATAATCTCTTGAAGTGTCCTTCCTTGAGAGTTAATTATTTAGTGGATAAATTTGAAGATTTATAAATGCACGCGCACTATTACAAATTATCGATGTGGGACGACTTATATATAATCTTTTAATATTACTTTGCAGGGGTTCTCTTGAGAGTAGAAGTCAATTTTTTTACATCAAAATCATCTTGAGTCTGCATTCGTACGTACAATGGCGTGAGGAACAAAAGTCTCCTACTCCGCCAAGAAACACCAGTGAAGAACTTTTCCTCGCTCTTGATTTCTCCTCCCTCATGTTGTTAAACTTTTAACAATTTACGTAAGCAGCAAGTATAATTCATTCGCATTTAGAGAAATCTTTTTCATTACGTTATTATAACTAGATAAAAGTCTTGGGAGAAAAAATATATGTCGGATTAAAAATGTATTGTACCACTCCCTCATACACTTTCCCTTAATAAATTATAATAATTCAAAATGTACACATAAGAATCCCCAAGAAAGCTAATGTTTGAAAGCTAGTTATTTATTTGATAGACTTAAAAAAATAAATTATATACGTGTACACCGTTAAGTATTATTGATGTGGAATGATTTATATATAATCTTCTTCTTTTTTATGACCGAGGGACCACCGGAGATCATTTTTCGAGGATCACATGACCCTCCGGTGCTCGGTAGCACCGATGGGGCATCGCCACTATTTAGGCGTAAACTCTCAGGGGCTGGCCTAGTAAATCACCCCTAGGATCCCCACTTAAGTCATAAGCATTCGGAAATTCGAACTCATTCCCTCGGCGATATGATAGTGAAGCCCAACTATCACGGTTACCTACGGATGGGTTTTATATATAATCTTTTAATATCGCTTTTTAGAGACATTTTAGAGACAAAGTATCAACTTTTTGAAATCGAAAAATCTTCTCGAGTTTGCATTGCTACATGCAACGGCAAGAGTCAAAGTAATCATGGTCGGCAAATTTAACTCATTCACATAGAAAGAGATCCTTTTCATTATGTTATTATAACTAGATAAAATCGATAAAAAAAGAGGAAGATATGTTAAATTTAAAAACAGCTTTCTTGAATAGAGAGACTAAAGATTTTGTACTGTACAACACTTACGTACACTTTTCCCCTAATAAATAATTAAAATTCCCTCAAAGCTGTCCTTGTCGAAAATTCTAGATCTTCTAGATAGCAGCTAGATGCCCTTTTGGACAGAGAAGACAAAAGTACTAATTCAAAGTTAATTAAGTTTCTCAAATTTTCCCTGTATGAGTTTAGTACACGTGCTAAACTGAATTTGGATTATTGAACAGAATTGCATGTGGATATTACGTGAATCTCACCAGCTCTGAAGATTCAGATTAAGTTTAGTATATTTAATGGATTCGTGGAAACCTGCTTGACAACAGGAGCTCAGCAATAGCGTTGAGAAAGCACAAAGCCATGCTGGTCACTCCACCAACGAAGACGACAAATTAGATTTCCCGAAAATCCACTGAATATTCAATAAGGAAGAAAAAGATAATGTGGTTTTTTTAAAATTCAAAAATGACAGGCGGAAGCTGATAAAGGGAACTGCAGATGCGAGCGGAGATGTACTACATGAAGAGAGCCAAGCTGATGAGCAGGGTGGAAGATTTCTACCGCGCACCGTCTTTTGGCCGGCCAGCACGACCGGCACGAGTCTGAAGTGGGGGACTCGCCTACTGACGGACCAATGTGGTCTGCGTCCAAGAATTGTAGGCCTCTAGTGGTATTTTACTTGTAGATTCCTCGACATAGGCAAGTTCTTCAGCTGGCACGGGCCGTTTAGTCCTGTAGAGTCTAGGGTTATGAGCGCCATGGACGAAACCAGTGGGCCAACATTGGATTTATAAGGACGGCGAGTGGTCTTCGGGAAAATTTGAAGACACCCATGTGAATGGACAATGGTCTGAGTTTCTGAACTTGTCTCGTGAGTGACCATCCGAGGATTTTTATTTAAGTGCCGTGGGGTGAAGAAGACGAGAACGAAACAGGCGTAAGTTTGAAGCTTCAAAAGAAGAAAATGAGTTGGCGCTAGCTCGGATGGATGATTCTCGTGCCTTTCTTTGGTGGCGGAGCTTCATATATCCGAAGCTTCAGTCGTCCGGAGCTTCAGTCGACGGCTTTATTCGGCTCTTTCGGCCCACTCAATTTAAAGAACAGCGGAAGTTGCGAAAATGCTTTTTCCACTCCGTTGGGGAGTACGAAAAGCAAGAGCGTCAGAAACCATGGCCAAATTCATGCCGGGCCAGGCCCAGGGCTGGCCCACTACTGTACCGGGCCGGACCTATCCCAGCCCAGTTTTGTGATGGCCCGGCCCATTACTGGACCAGGTCGTCGCGCTCATGCTGGTCCTATCATCATGCCCGTACTCGTGCTGGCGACGTACCAAAGCCATTTTCTCGATCAAGAGCCAATGTTGTCGAAATTTGATGCAAAATCGAGAACGAGACGAAGGGAAAATCATGGAAACACATTGGATCGATCATGTCTCCTCTAAATCAACAGCGAAGCCCAAGCTCGCATGCCCCATGACATCATAAGCCGAGTTTGCTGCTAATTTTTTTTCATAGATCTTTCTAGCATAGCTTAAGGGACCCTTCTCAATCTATGAAGTATAAGTTCAAGTTTCTAAGGATTGCCCCCCTCAGTTGTTTTCGTTTTCTTCCGGGGCTATTTGATGATCATTAAATGATTATTCATGCCTTCTCTTTTTGCACATTCTTGGTCGAAGAGAGTTCTCTTCGGAACTTGATTAATGATGATGCATGCGTTTTCATCTTGGTAAAGTCATGGAGAAAGTAAATCTTGGGCTAGAATTGGTGTTTTTAAATTTAATCAATTTGCTGATTAGCCGTGATCAACAAAAAGAAGTTACAAAAAACTTGATCAATCTCGTTCGTCAAGCCATATGCTTCTCTTGAAAACAGCACGAATCAAAACTAATAACACAACAATGAACGGACAGTGGCCTAAGTGCAAGAAATATTTGGAATTAGCCGTAAGGCAGCAACCAGTCGTACAATGATCGACGGAAGTTTGCTTCCCATATATTCATCAATCTCATTTAAAACACAAGATTTTTATTTTCTCCGATGTGTTCTGCCTTCTCTCGTTTGCTGAGCAAGCTCAGTCGTGCCATCATTTTTAAGGAGAACAAGATAGCCAAGATATTGAAACACAATCGCTGCAGTGCGAGTACTAGTATAGAAAGAGACTAAGAATCTCCAGATATATTACTCTACTCCGAAATAAATTGCAATCCATAGAAAGATCAAAGCAACCTAAATGCCACCACTAAATTAGAAATGATACAAAAATAAGCACTCAAAATGTTAGATATAATTATATTATTTACGGTTTTCTGGATATCTATAATTGTATAATATTTTAGTACTATAAATAGTCAACCTGCAAAGCCTATAAAAATGCTATCGTTCCGTCTTATGACACATCGAAATATACATAATTTCTCTACTTCTCTCTTCTGCATTACTCTTATTTTGGTATTAAAGCCTTTTTCTTGAGAAGCTCTCCTTGAGAAGTTTTTTTTTTTTTTTTTTGGGGCAACGCCAACCTAATAGGCTTTGTTTACTCCTCATAGTCAACACAATGCCAGTCATGTAGGCCATGTTCGCTCCTCAACAGACTTGCCACCAAACACTTCCACCTCGCGCTGCCGTCTCAGACCCACTCATAAGTTGTAAGTCAATTTCGGATACGTCACTAGTGTTATTTTTACAATATAAAAGCACAGAACGGTTCTCTGTCACTCGAGGAATCCAACAAGCCCGCACCCTCACACGCCACCTCAAGCTGCCGCATGTGAGATCCACATGCACACGTGCGTCTCACGTGATCTGGAGCCCCCAGGGATATTGCTGACGTCATCGTTGTGTCATCTTGACATCATTTGCTACGTCATCCGCCACGACGTCTATCACATCACACCTCCATTCACTTCCCGAGGTATTTCAAAGTGTTGATTCCATTTTTGGCTTTTTTTTTTTAATCCATATTTGCACTCCTAGTACTAGTTTCTTGGTGTTTGTTATAATGGATAGAATGGACGTGCCAATACCCATTCAAACGGTTTTGAATGGATCGAATTATATCTTAGGGGCTCAAGAAATGTCAAGCTTTTTGAGAGGATGCAAACTTTGGTGTTATGTCACTGGTGATTTTCACGCGCCTGCAATGATTGCTGAAGAAACTCGAGAAAAATTTATTAAGCATATGGAAGAGTGGGACAGCAAGAACCATCAAATTTTAACATGGTTTCCTTCCATCAAGCTTCAAATTGGTCATCTTAACACAACAAAAGAAGTATGGGATTTGCTTGCTGGTCGTTACTCCACCTCATATATTGCTCATCAATATCAATTGTTAGAAAACTTGCATAGCATGCAACAAGAAACATGTCATTTTGTTAATGATTTTTTGTCCTCTTTGCATGTTGTTTGGGATCAATTGGCTCTTTCTGAGCCGTAATGAGAAGCGGATACTAATGCTTGCAAGTTCGCTGAATATCGTGATCGTATGCGTGTATGCAATTTCTGATGACATTAAATGATGAGTTTGAACCTATGCGAGCTTCACTTCTATATCGAGATCCATTACCTCGACTCGAGGTAGTTGTTTTAGAGGTATTGACTGAAGAGACTTTGCTTGCTACTTTAAAGGCGCACCATCCTATTGATCCACTCCTACAGACACAATACTTGCCACACTTGCCTCTTCCTCATCACATTGCAAAAATTGCATGTATTGTCATCGAAATGATCTTCTTGCATCTACTTGCTATCGGCAACAACCTAGGCAGCCTATAGGGACAAACAATCGATCTTGATATAAAGGTCAACCTGCACGCTCATTTGCCATTGCTATTACTATCGAGGGTTCTTCCAACAACTCATTTGCTATTTTATCTTTAAAGGACCTCCACTCCATTATTCAAGAATCCAGTACCTCTAATTCTTCTGTCCCTACCACTTCTACTCTGTCTATGACTCCAGGTGCTTTTGATCTATGGTTCTTTGATTATGCCTATTGCAATAACATGACTTCAAACATCAATTTATCTAAGTTAAAGTCATTACTTTCACAAACACCTACTATTCAAACAGTTGATAACTCACAAATGCTAGTTAGCCATATAGAAAACATTTCAACGTCCACATTGTCATTACCAAACACTTTCATAGGCTTTTCTTAAACTTGATATTTGTGGGTCAACTATGTGAACTTGGATTTGATATTCACTTTTCCTCTCATGACTATTGTGTGCAGGATCCATGGACAAGATAGATAATTAGACAGGCCGTGAAGTGGGACACCTATTCAAGCATATCTCCCTAAAGATTCCAAATGCTCTTAGTAGTTATGTTGTAAAAGTATCATCTAAAACTTGGCATTCTTGTATGATCCATACTTCATTTTGTAGGTTCAATCATCTAATTTTTAGTGGTCATTTAGGTTACGTTGATAATAAATAGTTCGATTGCTTGCCTTGTAAGTTGGGAAAGTATCACACCTTATCTTTTGATCTTAATGAATCTGTTTCCCATGCTCCCTTTGATTTAATTCATTCTAACATTTGGGGCCCTTCCCTCACTCCCACTATGGGAGGATTCCACTATTTTGTGATTTTTGTTGATGATCATTCTTGTTATACATGGCTCTATCTTATGAAGTATCAATCTGACTTGTCTCGTATTTATCATAATTTTAAGGGAAAATACCACCAAAAACCCCAAACTTTGCCCAAAGTGACACATTTACCCTAAACTTTTTTTGGTTATGAAAAACCCCAAACTTTGCCAACCGTGATACATTTACGCTCAACTTTTTTTCATGACATAAAAAACTTTGAATTTCTATCCGTGTGACACATTTATTCTAAACTATATGGCATTTTGGTCTTTTACTTTCTTTAAAAAAAAAAATTTTCCTTCTTCTCTCTTCCCTCCACCAACCATGGTGGAGTCGACGAAGGGAAGTCGGAGTCAAGCAAGGGCCTAGAGAGGGCACCCCTCGCCTGACTCTAGTTTCCCTTCACCATGGTCGGCAAAGGAAAGAGAAAAGAAGAAGAAAAAAAAAGAAAAAGGAAAAAACAGAAAAAAATAAGATGAAAATGCCCTTTGTCGAGGTAAATGTGTCACGGTTTGCAAAGTTTGAGATTTTTCATGTCACAAAATAAAATTTAGAATAAATTTGTCATTTTAGGCAAAATTTGGGGTTTTTTGTGGTCTTTTCCCTAATTTTAATGCCATGATCAAAACACAATTTTCACAAAAGATCAAGATCTTCCGTATTGATAATGCGATCAAATATAAAGACTCGAAATTTCTTAAAATTATATTTCAAAACGATACTGCCATTCATTGCTCTTATTGAGGGACTTTTTAACAAAATGGTCGAGCTGCGCATAAATATAGACATATCTTAGATGTTGTTTTCACCCTTCAAACTCAACCTCTTGTCTGGAACAATTCTGGGAAGAGGCTTCTCATACTGTTATATATATTATCAATCGCACTCCATCACCTATTATAGATAATATCTCTCCTTATGAGTGCTTGTATGGCAGTGTTCCTAATTATAATTTTGGTAGTGCTTGCTTTGTCCATATTCTTCCACATGAACACACGAAATTAGAACCTCGTGCTCATATATGTTGTTTCCTTTGGCATGAGATTGAGCACAAAGGGTATTCATGTTGGGATCCTACCTCTAATCATCTCTGCATATATGGTCAAGTTACCTTTTGGGAACACAAGATGTTGTCTTCACTTGGACCCTTTGACTCTTCTTTTGCTCCTTCCTTTTTGACAAATCCTTCAATGGATTTATATTCTGAAGATACAACAATTGTATCTTCCTCTTCGGAATTGTCTTCTCCTAATCTTGATGCAGGTACCTTAGGTAATCCTACTTCAGTAGCTCCTAACTTGTTTGCACCATCTATGGATTCTTCACCCTCGATCATTCCCTCTTCTCTTGTTCGTCGTTCCACTCGAGCAAGTCACCTTCCGTTCAGCATCATTATTTTCATTATTACTTTGCTATTGCTTCCCTTCATGAGCCTCGCACATATAGAGAAGCTTAAACTAACCCTCTTTGGCAACAAGCAATGGCAGATGAATCGCATAAGTTAGACAAATCTCATACTTGGGAATTGGTTGATTTGCCTCCTAGAAAGTCAACTATAGGTTGTTGATGGGTATATAAGATTAAGACCAAGGCAGATGGTATGGTGGAATGCTACAAAGCTAGACTAGTAGCAAAAGGTTTTACTCAAGAGTATGGAATTGACTATGATGAGACATTTGCTCTAGTTGACGTCTTACTTTTGTTCGCAGTCTTCTTGATCTTGTAGCAATTAAACAATGGCCTCTATTCCATATGGATGTTAATAATACCTTTCTTAATGGCGATGAGGAAGTATATATGCAGCCACCTTCTTAGTACACTACTGCTTCTAATAAAGTATCTCACTTACGTAAAGCTTTATATGGACTGAAATAGGCTCCTCATGCATGGTATTCTAAGTTCAGTTCCCCCATGAAACGTCTTGGCTTTAGATCTAGTCCCCATGACCATGCTCCATTTGTGGAAAGAACTTCTCGTGGGTATATTCTACTGCTATTATATGTGAATAACATAATTATTACCAATGATGACCAGTAGTATCGCAGTTTAGCAGTTTGAATGAAAGATCTTGGATGACTCGGTTACTTTCTAGGCTTGGAGGTTGCCTGAGACTCCTCGGGCTATTATCTTTCTCAAGCAAAATACACCACCGATCTTCTTTCTTGCGCAGGACTTACTAAAACTGTGCCATATATGGCATAGGTGCTGCAGGAGGGCTAGGGTCAGCAGCACCTCGATGGTGTAATAAGGATAGGCACCCATGCTACACCATTTTTGAGCCAATTACTGCTTGTCACTGTAGTAAGGATAGCCACCCATCCCCATAGGCGGTGTCGGAAGGAAACAAGGCTGGTCTTTCTTCACAGCAAGTTGAGGGTAACTCATTTGAGGCTCTGCCGCATATAGCATAGGTGCCGCAGAAGAGCTAGGGTAAACGGCACCTGGGTAAGCTGGTGCAGCTTGAGGATAAGGATATCCAGCAGGATCCATGCTAGGATAAGCTTTTACAGTCTGAGGATATTCTGACTGAGGAAATCCTGCTGCCATTGGTGCACGATTGGAACCATTGTAGCAGGTAGCTGTGGCTGTGCCTTTCTTCGTCCATGTGATTCTGCATATTTGACAGTTATGCTCCGCCCCTGAAATGAAAAAGGAAGCCTCATCAAGTGAATCCATCTATTCCATAAAAAGTCAGTCGGATGATTCCATTTATCACAGAAAGCCTTAAATTAGGCATGGACGAGTAAGACATGTAAGACAAGGTGATGAATTAATTGTTCATCCTTTCCTCAATTTTGGTTTTCCTGTTCTCCAAATCCCTGCATAAAGTTGCTTTCTTAGCGATAGTGTCCATTTATATAAAATTATTTTTTTTTTCTCTCTCTTCTTTCTGAAAGAAGATGAGAAACCGAAAGGAAGGAAGGCAAGATGGGGAAGTTTTTCTTGTATTTCGTATGTTCACGTAATGTACAAAGCATGACTATTATAATACATGTTGTATGTGAACAAAAGGAAACAATATTATATACAAAATCAGATACGATATTAATTGATCTTGACTTGTATAATGATATCTAGAAAGATTCGGTTGAATATCCTCGCGTATCTTCAACACTCCCCCTCAAGCTGGTGGCTTGTAAATGTCCAAGACGCCTAGCTTGCTCAAGAGATACGCGTGCTGTCTTTGACATAAAGGTTTGGTGAAGACATCTGCTGGTTGTTCTTCTGTCCCAATCCCTTGTGTCTCGATCATCCCTTGTTGGATCTTTTCTCGTGTAAAGTGGCAGTCCACTTCTATGTGCTTGGTTCTTTCGTGTACAATGGGATTCGATGCAAGTTTGATAGCTGCATCATTGTCACAAAATAGTCTGGTCGATCCTCTAACTTGTACCCCAAGATCTTGAAGCAATCCCCTTAACCATACTATTTCACAAGTTGTCTTGGCCATAGCACGGTATTCTGCCTCTGCCGAAGATAGTGAAACTGTCGGTTGTTTTTTTGTCTTCCATGAAAGCAAAGAGTCTCCCAACTTGATGCGAAACCAAGTAATGGATCTCCTGCTCATTGGACAGGTTGCATAATCCGCATCACAGTAAGCAGTCATCCTCATGTCGCATTTCCTGGAAAGAAGAATCCCAAGTCCTGGACAACTCTTCAAGTACTTCACCACTTTAAGTGCTGCATTCATATGAGATTCCTTTGGTTGGTGCATAAACTGACTGAGTGTCTGGACTGCATAACTTATATCTGGCCTGGTCATGGTCAAATATATGAGTTTCCCAACGAGCTTCTGATATCTCAATTGATCCTTGAGTATAGGATCAGTCTGTTGAGATAGACCAGCATCATAATCTGCTGTAGTTAACTTAATGTTCTGCTCAATTGGAATTACAGCTGGCTTACATCCTGATAGACCTGCTTCCGATATAATCTCCATTGCAAATTTCCTCCGACTGAGGGAAATCCCTTGGTCTGAACGTGCAATTTCGATTCCAAGGAAGTACTTTGGTGATCCTAAATCCTTAATATGGAACGTTGAATGCAAATAGTCTTTGAATTCTTTGATAGCTACTTCATTATTGCCCATAATAAGTATATCATCTACATATATCATTAAGTAGATAGATGACATACCTTTAGTCCATGTAAAAACAGCATAATCAAACTTGGACTGTTGAAAACCGGCGGCTATCAATGACTCAGCAAACTTTGCATACCACTGTCTTGAGGCTTGTTTGAGTCCATATAAGGATTTGCGGAGACGACATACTTTATCCTCCCCCTGTCTCCGTAAACCTGGTGGCACTTCCATATAAATCTCCTCATCTAAATCGCCATGCAGAAATGCGTTGTGTACATCCATCTGATGTAATGACCAGTCCCGAAAAGCTGCTACGGAAAGGAAGGACCGAACAATGACATCTTTGGCCACGGGGGAGAAGGTTTCGTGGTAGTCAAAACCCTCCCGTTGTGTGAAGCCTTTCGCCACTAATCGAGCTTTGTATCTCTCAACAGATCCATCTGCACGATACTTGATCTTGTAAACCCATTTGCAGCCAATCGCCTTTCGATGTGCAGGTAGGGTAACAAGATCCCACGTTCGATTATCTATCAAGGCCATTAATTCTATTTCCATGGCCTTTTGCCAGCGCGGATCAGTGCGTGCCTCCTCAAAACTCGATGGTTCTCGCCCATCAGAAATGCGAGTGATACAACATCTATGTTCTGGAGAGAGTCTATCGAAAGAAACAAATGACGCAACCGGAAAAGGAATACCTGGAGATTTCTGGACTCCACATATGTAATCTTTGGTCCAGGTCGGTGGACGTGTGCTACGTCCGGATCGCCTCGGTACATGGTTCCTTGATGATGGAGGATTATCATTTGAATCCCCAACAGAACTCGAAAGTGGAGAAGTGACTTCCTCCTGGGGGTTCGCTGTCACTTCAGCTGATGACGTCATATCCATAGGAGTCATAGCAGTTGGCCTGATAGTTGCTGATGGAGGGAGGAGAACATAGTTCGGATCTTCCATAGTCTCCTCTGTCTGAATAGGACGAAAGAGATCATCCTGTGCTGTATCTGAAGCAGAGATGGCGAAAGGAAAGAAGTTCTCTTGAAATGAAACATCTCGACTAATAATGAATTCTTCTGTGGAAGAATCAAAAACCCTGTATCCTTTCTGTAGAGTGGGATATCCCATAAAGATGCATCGACGAGCACGAGGTCCCATTTTATCCTTAGGACCTACTATGGTGGCGTAGCAAAGACAACCAAAAATCTTCAAATGTCCTAGATCCGGTTTCTTTCCATAAAGCAGCTCGAAAGGTGTTCGCCCGCCAAGAAGTTTACTTGGCATACGGTTGATTAAATAAGCTGCAGTTAAAACACAATCACCCCAAAAGGTGTCTGGAATAGAAGCTTGGAATTTCAATGCCCGCGCTACTTCTAGAAGATGACGATGTTTCCGTTCAACCACTCCATTTTGTTGCGGTGTATAAACACATGTGCTCTCATGCAGTATTCCATGGGACAAAAGGAGAGCAGTACATTCATGGTTGAAAATTCACTACCATTATCAGTCCGGATTTTTTGAACATTCTTCCTAAACTGAGTTTTTGATAAGGAAAGAAACCTCTTAAGATGAGACAAAACTTGTCCCTTACTTTGCATGAGAAAAATCCACGTAGCCCTGGAGTGATCATCTACGATGGTGAGAAAAAATCTAGACCCATCATGGTTTAATGTATGGTATGGCCCCCACACATCAATATGTAATAAAGAAAGAATGTCACTTGAGCGATGTTGGCTTAGTGGAAAGGGTGTTCGTGACTGTTTCGCAAGTGGGCAAATAGGGCATTGAGGATAAGGAAAAGAAGAGCTATGACCCAATCTGGAATGTAAAAGAAAATTCTTATCATTGGTAGTCAGATTACACAATGACTTATTACAAGAGAGTAAATCAAGATTTTTGGGTGAATTTCTCCAATAAAACAGTCCTTCAGAGAGGTTACCCCAGCCCATGAGTTTCCCAGTCGAAAGGTCCTGAAATAGACAGACATCAGCATTGAAGAAAACTTGGCATGAATTTTCTTGACAGGCTTTGGACACTGAGATGAGATTGAATTGGAAATTCGGGACATAAAGGACATTTTTTAGAGTAATTTGTGGGCTAAGAGTGACAATCCCAGTTAGGGTGACGCGAGTGATATTGCCATTGGGCAATTGCACAGTAATAGGATTAGTTGAATCTTCATGGATATCAGAAAATAAACCCTTATTGCATGTAATATGATCACTCGCTCCAGAGTCAATAATCCAGGCATTTCTTGATATACTATTTGTCAGGCAATAAGAAATACCTGTAAAACTGCTCCCCCCTTTTTGTGCCTCCAATTTTTGCAAGGCCTGCAATAATTGTTGATATTCTCCATGTGTGATTGGTTGATTGACATCTGTGGGTGGATTGATCTGATAAGCTGCTGCTGAAATCTCCTTCCCTTTCCTGTCAGGCCTCCCATGTAATTTCCAGCAATTGTCAATTGTGTGGTGGGGCCTTTTACAATAATCACAAAATAATTTCCCTCTATTTTTAAAATTTGGCCCAAAATTTCTCGGATAATTCGGACCGTTGGATCCTTTTAAGCCAAGCGCATCTCCACCGTTGAGATCACCCGAGTGCCGCGCTCCTTTCTGACCGTCGGATCGTTGCAATCGATCTTGGCCGTCCACGGATCCCTTATAAGGGTTCCTCTGCTCCGCGAACCTAAGCGCCCCCTTTGGCTCTCCGAACCCTAGCGAAATCGTCTCTCCTCCTTTGGCTAGGGTTTTCTGCCCCTTTTCGATTTTCGCCGCCAAGGCTAGGGTTTCGGTGGTTTTGGCCTCGGATGAGGTGAGTCTTTCTTATGCCGCGTCTAGCTCGTTCCAGAGAGCGGATAGTTTGTTGAAGCATGTCGTTACTGACATGTTTCCCTGCTTGAGCTCGCTGAGGGCTTGATGCAGCGAAAAAATTTTCGCCCTATCGAGTTTTCCGTACATTTCTTGAATGTTTTGCCAAAAAGTTTTTGAATCCTCCGTGGGGGGTAAACCTGCAGCGATTTCGGGGCTGATGCAGTTACCTATCCACGTTCTCACCAATTGGTTGCATTTTTTCCATTGTCGCCCCATCTTCTCATCGGTCGGAATTGGAATAGTTCCATCGATGAAGCCCTCTTTATCTTTGGTGATGAGCGCTCTTCGAAACTCTCGTGCCCAGCTCGAGTAGTTTTCGGGTCCTGTGAGAGGGTGACTAATGAGTCGCAACTCCGGCCCGTCGGAATTGGAGACATATAAGGCGTCGCCGGGTTCTGGACGACCCATGGCGGCCGCCAAGGCAATCGGTAGAAAGCCGGTGGAAACCCCGTGTAAGGGTTCGCTTGCTGACCCTGATTGAAACCGCCTTGAGACCCCGCATGTGAATCGCCTGGGTTTTCGCCCACATTAACTGACTCGATTGTTTCTGATTGATTCGCCCCGCTTGCGGCTGGTGGACTGCTCTGAGTCTGACTTCCTGGGAATGATATATTTGGATTACCTCCGTAGTATACTGGCATTGGCACCCACTGGTATGGAGTCCCTGAATGCGGAAACCCCAGATTGGGTTGCCAAGGAAAAAATTGCCCCAATGCGGGCTGATCAGACCGACCTATGATGTTATGCACTTGATCTTGTGCTTCTGAGGTCGCTGCATCCACAGGTAATTGCCCCGACTGAGGTTGATTATCAGCCATGACGGTATGAACAACTTCCTCTCTTCCTTTTCCTTCGTCTGTTTGGATGTGATTTCTTCAAGTGCTGATTTTTGCGCCGGAGTGCTAATGCGTTTTGCAGGTTAGCTAGATTTTCCGGTGAAAAATCAGAAGACAGAAGAGGATGAATCAAAGAAGCGAATTAAAGGAGCGTAACCCGCTCTGATACCATGAAAGAAGATGAGAAACCGAAAGGAAGGAAGGCAAGATGGGGAAGTTTTTCTTGTATTTCTATATGTTCACGTAATGTACAAAGCATGACTATTATAATACATGTTGTATGTGAACAAAAGGAAACAATATTATATACAAAATCAGATACGATATTAATTGATCTTGACTTGTATAATGATATCTGAAAGATTCGGTTGAATATCCTCGCGTATCTTCAACACTTTCATTTGCCATCGCTTTACTAAGACCCAAACGGCGAGGAAAATTCAGATTAAATAAAGAACATTAAGTTTGCTTCGTCCCGATGGAGTACAAACAGGACAA
This sequence comes from Eucalyptus victrix, assembly GCA_016097545.1. Classification (NCBI taxonomy): domain Eukaryota; kingdom Viridiplantae; phylum Streptophyta; class Magnoliopsida; order Myrtales; family Myrtaceae; genus Eucalyptus; species Eucalyptus victrix. The sequence continues at coordinate 47,953,941 of CM027841.1, read as the reverse complement.
CGAGGACTCCTGTATGCTTTCTTACACAGGTCTCTGCAGAGTCGTAAGATCATGTATGGGCTGACGCTGTCCAATGCCGGAAGGTCAAGTAAGTTGGTGACCTGCCCGAAGAAAAACGAACGTTGCTATTTCACCTTCACCACAGCGAAGCCTTCAAGCTCTTCCACCGCCCCTGATCACCCCGCAATGGCCGCCGGCACCAGCATGCGGGTGACGGCGCTTGACTGCCTGGTGCACGGGAACTCGCTCTTCACGCTCCCTGTCCTCAATGAAACTCATTTTCGAGCAATGATATAAAAAGGTTTCGTGGAAAAAGATGTAGACGCAACCAAAGATGATAGGAAGGAGTGTGAATCCATAGTCCATAGTCCAAGATAATGACTTCAGTCCGACTGAGCACGGACGACAACGACTCATTTTTCAGCCCGAAGAAAAATGGACAACGTCGGTCAAATCGCCACCTGCCTCCTCCATTACCTTCACCCCAGCAAAGTTTGCGACTTCCCCTTCTTCACCGCCCTGATCACCCCGCGATGGCCTCCGGCACGAGCATCCACGTGACGGCGCTCGACTGCCTGGTGCACGTGAACTCCCTCTTCACGCTCGCCCTCTTCCTCGGGCTCGCCTGGAACCCGTGGGACCCGAAAAACACCCTCAACCAGGACCCCCGGTGCGCCGCCGGCCCCGCCGTCAAGCGCGACCTCATCACCTTCGAGGTCTTCTCCTTCGGCTCCTTCCTCTTCTCCAGCGTGGTCGCTCTCGCCCTCAAGCAGGTGCGGTGGTGGTTCTCTTCTCGTTTCTTGTTCTGCGCCTTTTGACATAGAGTGTGCCAATGTTGTTGATGAGAAAAGAAGAGAGCGAAAAGATCGGATGAGGTTTAGTTGGAATGGTGATTCTTGGTCTTGATAGGACCGAATCCAAGGCTAAGCAAAGCTTTCATCTTCTTCTTCTTCTTCTTCTTCTTCTTCTTCTTCTTCTTTGTGTGTGGCTTCCTTTGGCTATCAGGCTATCCGGAACACGCAGTCTTCGAGCCACCACCATGGGGGACTGGTCTGTCGGATCAACCAGGATGTGCTGCGGCTCGGGATGTTGGTGTCTGGGGTCGGGTCGGTCTGTGGATCCGTGTGCCTGATGCTGGCCCTGATCAATGTAGTGCAGATCAAGCTCGGGACACTGGCTTGTGGGAGCGGGCACAGCTTTGCGGCGGTTGTGCCGCTCTTGATTTTCGTCCCCGTGGGGCTTTTCGTACATATATGCATCATCATGTATGCTTTTACTCATTAGGGTTTGGATTAGTTCGTCGTGGTGATGGATATGGATTGTAGAGAGTAGGTGGCTATCCGAAATTCGGAAATCAACCGCCAGTTATGCTTCTGTTGATTCCTCTAATCGATATCCATCAAGAATCTTGTGTGGACTTAATACATTCATAGAAGTTTCGATATCATAATCATGCGAATTTTGCTCTGATCCACGAACAGGGGAATGCGTGCAATGCGGTCACGTGCAACTTGAGCTCTTGTTTTTGTCCCGTGCTTGTCCGCTGGCATATAAGGTTAATTATGTTAATCAATTGGTCTTATTAGCGATGGTTTTACACCAGTTATACTCAATCAGTTGTTTATCTACATGAACTTGGGAGAGTTCCAAGTCTTGTAGGACTCCAGATACGAATACTTATGATCTCTGATGGTGGACTGTGTTGGGGGCTTCCAGGGAAAAATACGAGTCCATAAACTTTTTGGCATTTGAAGGATAGTCATGCTCCGTCTTTCTAGGTATATGATTATCCAACAGAGGTAAATGTGAGTGAAGGCTGCCTTGCTAGCCGCTTGTTGGACTGTTCGTTGGGAGCTGTAGCTGCTTCTTGTAAAGGCAATTCAATGCAACTTATTTTTCCAGTAATAATACAAAAAGGTTACGTGGAAAAAGTTGCGGATGCAACCGAAGATGCTAGGAAGAATGAGTATGATCGATAGAAAAAGATAATGACTTCAGTTTATAGTGGGAGATTTGGTTTAGCCGACTGTTATTTTTGCAGTTGAGGATTCATTGCTTGGCATCCTTTGCCATCCGTTGTTGGATTTAACTGACAATCACTCCAAGGCATGGTACAGTAATCGAAAGACCCTCTGTCCTACCTACCAGAGTTATCTTCCCTCGTTGTCTCAGAATAATCTTGTTTCCTTGTGTTTTAGCTTTGTAATTTATCCTCGAGTCTTGTTAAACTCGTGAGAACTATGTATGAACAATAAAGTTCAATGTGGATGCTGTTTGTTGAAACATAGTTGCTCTCTAAATTGCGGAGCTCTACATCCTGCTGGTGTACTTCAAAATCAATTCCCAGTTGTGTAGTCCTAAGGATAAGGCGCAATACCTAAATGGGACGGAAACACGCGCGCACTATTTCGTTTCGGAATCATCGCTTGTGCTTGTGCTGGTAATTTCGAGGTGGCCTAAAATAGTTTTATATTGATTGCATAGGATGATAATGTTAAATTGGTTTTCTTGTCAATGAAATCTTGCAAAAACAAATGCACACGTCTTGCACAAATATGTGGGGTAGCTTGAGGAGTACTTGATGTTGTAGCGTGCTGTGCTGGCAGCTACTCATCAAAAGCTTATTTTTCCCACTTTGGATGGGAAAAGCAACAGAATGGTGGCAGAGACTTTGAGAAGCCACTTTATCTTGTTTGTCTTCAATGGGTTAAACAATATCGGTGGGTCCATATCTGCAACATCCGAAAAAGTAGATGTCAAATAAACAAAATCAATCTTTCAATAGTGCTGTCGCCACTTTCATTGTGGTTTCCACATGTGAGAACTTTTTGTTTCTTATAAAAGCTCGCAGGCTGACTCGTTATGCATAGTTGAAGATATGGAAGCTCCAATGAAGCAAATTAGTGTTCTGGTGTTTTTTGCAATTTTAGCTATTTCAGGTCTCCAGACGGTTTATGGGGCAGGTGAATGTGGCAAGTCTTCAACACCCGATAGGGAGGCTTTTAAGCTGGCCCCCTGCATGTCTGCAGCGCAGGATGAGACTGCACCCGTGTCGAGCAGCTGTTGTGCTCAAGTGAAGAGAATAGGGCAGAACCCGAGCTGCCTATGTGCTGCCATGCTGTCAAATACGGCCAAAATGGCTGGAATTAAGCCTGGAGTTGCCGTCACCATTCCGAAACGCTGCAACCTTTCTGATCGCCCCACTGGGTACAAGTGTGGAGGTCAGTTTAGCCTTCTTTCACTTACTGCAGAAAAGTTTTTGTTTGGAAACTTGTCTCCAGATGCATCCAGCGTCGGATGTTACCATGGTGTAAATTATTCAGCACCACCATCTTTTCTTCTACTGATCTTATGAAATAAATGCCCTTTCATGTGATTTAACGGTGCTGATCGTGTCTAAGTAATCTAACTAGATGAAATTTGCTGACAAAGATGGGTGTTCTTTGGGATGGACTATCCTTCTTTCCTTGTCTCCCTTATAACTTGATGCGCATTTATGCGAATTTACTACATTAAAGTTGCCATGGTTTCCAAGCAGCTGATTTCTTAATCTCCCATTTCTTTGGCTTTTGCAGATTACACAGTGCCTTAATGGTCATGGCTGGTCGCCACCTTGCTGCAGTTTGGATCGCCCTGTTGTGTTAAAATAACTTCAATAATGTGCACGCTGTTAACATGTAACGGTAGTGATGATGAAATGCACCCACTAAAGCCGGCAGTGGCCGACTAAGTTCATGCGCATCGTGTGTTTCTCGGTTTATTTCTGGAAAAAGGTTCCAAATATATCGAAATGGATGATCCTAACACTATGTAAACTTACTCAATCTCTGATGAAAAACAAGGAGGACTCCATTTATCTAAAAAGAATGATATGTCGTATTAATCTAATTCATTGTAGATCATCTATACTCGAAATTCGGTTATGCTGGACACCAGGGACACAAAACTATTTCACTAATGGTAATGGGCAATCATGTCGTTGATTGACTTAGGAAATGTCATTAAGCTCTTTGGATCTGTAGAACCTTGTAGGGCAGTTATTATCCAAATCAGAAGCTGCTGGATCGCGCAAAAGTTAATGTAAAGGCTAAGAAATTGTCAAAACAATCAATCTTTCCATTTTGTCTTGAGCATATTGAAGTTGCATTATTGGCCCTTTCCTTGAAAATCTCAGAGAATCTCTAATCAGGATTTCCACTCTCATGGTATGGCCCGTCCTAGAGTCAAACTTATGTTGGAGATGAACCGGGGGGGAGTTATTGGTGGGCACTGACGTAGGGCTCTCTGTCTTAATGTAAGATAGTGCAAAGCTGACTGTACGAGTAACCTTTAATTATTGTGCAGTGCAAGTTTGTATCACATACAATTAAAAAAAAAGAAGAAGTTTGCATCGCAGACAATTGCACAAGGGTCTTAATAAATGTGGATTACCGCATATATTTCCATAGTTTCAAAAGATGTTTTCGAGCGTAAATAGATCGGAATATTGTTGCACTAGTTCAATCAATATGGTAACTGAAAAATGGAAATGCCAGTGTCACGATGAATGAGGAAAGAGCCAGGCCCGGAGTTGTAGCGACGGCCCTGCTTCGCCCCTATGATGTTCCGAAAGAGAACCTGAAAGGCTCTTTTCTCTGTTGGGATTATTAAGGACAGTCCCGCCGTCAGTGGTGTCCTTCTTTAAGGATAACTCCTACCTTAGTACATCAAAATGGCTGTGGCCTAGATATATAGGGACCCCCGTCATGCCCCATCCCTAACATGTTCTTAAAAAGCTTTTCTTCATAGGACGGCAGGAGTGCCATTCCTAGTGTCCTAAAGCCGTCCCAAGAACATTAAAAGGATTTTTTCCCCCGCCGGTCGTGAAAAAGAGTAGGGGTGACGAGCTGGCGATGGAAGCCGCCCGTCTCTACTGGATAGCAACGATAGATGTTTATAGTTTAATGAGGGCACACGCGTCGCCTGTGCTCTTTCATCTAGCGATGAGAGTAGAGAGATGCTTATCGATCCTGACTAGCATTTTTTTGGCCAAAACAATTAGCTTGACGATGACATCTTATAATTCCTCCATTAAGTTGTGTCATGGCAGCTTCAATCATGGCCTTAAAATAAACAAAGAAACGAAGTAAGGAACTCCCTAAAATCATCGAACTAATTGTTTGTTCCAGTGGACAAAAGTCAATATCAATGATGAACTTTTGCAATACTTGATTAGAACTCGTGAGGGCGGTGAGTGATTAATACCCATGCAAATAAAATCAACTGCGAATCACTTTCTTTTGGGCCTTCAAGTGACATTCATGTAAATATTTGGGATTGCGTCAATGACCATCCTTTCCACATGAGAAGGGGAGGTAGGAAAATCGATTCCCCAATTAGGGGTGAGGATGTTTAGTTTCGGATATGGAGTTCAACTCCCACGCTTTGTAAAAAGACAAGGTAAAATGTTTGAGATCTGAGTTGAAAGTTAGAATATGACAAAAAAATAATAACATTCATTCATGTTATCAAACTTGTTGCTCCATAGCAAAACAGACATGAAGGGTAAATATAAAGTGCAGAAGACATTAAAACTAGTACACGATTTTCATAACGAGTCACATATACGTTTTAGTTAACATGGATATATAAGAAGGCACATAGCACATCAACTTTATTCCATATCTTTCCATTTGACTTCAAGGCTGCATTCGGTCACCTGTTTACTCGCATAATAATTCAGAATTCTGAAACTCAGTGGCGATATTTCCATGGCAAGCATCGCAGTTTAGAGCACGACCCCTCCGCCCACTCGCTCCTGCATTCACCTCTCTCGCCGTCGCAGCACTTGCATTGGACTCCGAGAGTAGCATACATGTTCGAGTCACCTGCAAAATTCACAACAAGATCACTTATTCTTTCATTATAAAAGAAAAGGGCAAAAAACTAAAAATTGCGGTTTACATGCTGTACATATCAGTTTGTTTTAAGCTCTAGAGTTTAGTAAGAAATTAAGGATGCTGCATATTCTTTGTTAAAGACGTTGGGGATATATCTTCATACGGAGTTGATGATGGACAAAATATGGAGCTGATGCAACTTCTCCTGGGCTCGTAAACATCACAACAATCATCATCACAAGGAGGCCAAAGTGCTTGAGAACACTCATTGCCAAGTAAATGATCAAGAACAGATCTCTTTCAAAATATTTATATCACTAAGAAAGGTATGAAACCCTTGAAATTAAGCTCCTATTTATGGAGTTCTAGCTTGCCAAAAGAAAACTTAACAAATAGAAAAAGAGTTCTAGATCTTCTAGATGTCAGCCAGACGTCCTTTTGGAAAGAGAGGACTAATTCAAGGTTTTGGAAGTATCTAAAACTTTTCGTGCCGTGCAAGAGAGGCTACGGGGGAGGAATTGTTAAATGAGTTTAGCACATTGTTAAACTGAATTTGGGCGATTAAAAATAATAAATAACATATAGGTCTTATGTGGATCCAATGAAATATGACGATTTAGATTAAGTTTAATATATATAATAAATTTATGGATGCCTTACCCAGTGACAAGACGCAAAGCAATGATTTATATTGCCATGCATGGTTAATAATCACGTCATTTAATTTGTTGTGACTCACATATTTTTCTCTTTATTTGAAGTGAAAGACCTTGATGGGTTGTGCGGCACATGTCCGGCTTTGACCAGAAAGAATTTCCCCCTTTCATGTTAGAAAGTCATTCTTTAATTCACATGTTATCACACCGAAATTCAAAATGTCACTAAACTTCTAGATTGAATGATATACTTTCTATGGACTAAAAACTTGATTGAACTCTCTGGTTTTTGAGACTAGAATTCTTTTACACGCTGATGACGCTTCTAGAGTGCCTACAGGAATTGTTCCTCGAGAGTCGATAGCCATTAAATTACAAAGAGGTATATTCTACTATTTGTATGTTATGACTACTTGCATGAAATTTAGGACGAAATGCAGAAAGTTACAATCACGTTACAATCAGCGAATGGTATTTAGAGGGACCACACTAAAAAGACCCTTGGCCAGAAAGAGCAAAAATTAAATATCATATGTGAATGTACAATGTGGAGTAACGATCTATATTATGATTTTCTTGTTACATTTAAAAGAATGGATTTTTTCTTCCATCTCAGTATATTTCTAAGGAGTTGGTAAGTATAAAAAAAAAAAAAAACTTCGTGGCTTGTTTGTTTAGGATTGAGTAAAAAGTTTTTTTTTTTTTTACTTTTCTATCATCGACTTCTTGAACAACCAATGGCGGCGGTATAATCCACGATTGAATGGTGGAAGAAAGATCATATAATAAGTATCCGATTCAAAGTCTTCGTTGCATATGGGTACCTTAAGCGTAGGGGTAGAAATATTAACATGAGATGGATCCTGAAAAAGGTGGGATTCTTCAAATATTATCTAAGTTTCAAAAAGTTATGAAAAAAAAGTTATGTGAATGGTTTTTTTCCCTTTCAAGTCATGTTTGAGAGAGACATCAGTGCCTTCTACACTTCAAAACGATTCACCCTTAATAAAAAGCAAACCCTATTGCAGAAGTGAAACATTCATAATCAAATAAATTATGAAAAACCTTTTAAATTAAGGGACGAAATTCATAGAAATTATACCCGGATACTCTCAAATTACTTTCATATGAAAAATTGCGCAACGTTGAAATCTTTTAACTAGCGTCACCATCTAAATTGACTAGAAAAATTAGCCAACAACAACAACCTCCTCAATTTGCAGAAGAATCATGGTAGAAGTCAAGGTTCGATAAAGAAAAGCAGGAGGGAACATAAGAAAATCAATAACCGAAGGTCTGACATCCCAGGTGCACGCAGTGATTCAAGGGATGATAAAAAGACATGTGAAAAGAGAGAATAAAGAAAGATTTCAAAAGGGGAGAGAGGAAAATAAATAGTGGCCTGTTTCCATACGATGAAGACAAGGCGAGGAGTAGAAACATTAGTGAAGAACTTTTCTTGGCTCTTAGGCGCGTTTGTTTGTATTTCTTTTTTTTGTTTTTAAACACTTTCTCTATTTTTTTGTTTTGAACAAAAAAGGAACAAATGCGTTTGGGTGCGTTTCTGCTCCTTTTTGTTCTTTTGTTCCCAGAATAAAAAAGAAACACAAATTTTGTGTTTCTTGTTTTTGAAACACTTTTGAAAAACACTTCTTTTTTTTTTTTTTTTCTCTTATTTTCTTGTTCTTTTTTCTTCGTCGGCCGCCGGCCTCGGCCATGGCCGACGACCGGCCGACGAGGGCCGGCGGCCTCGCCCCACCCACGGCGAGGGCTCGCCGGCCCCCGGCGAGGCCGAGGCTCGCCGTCCCCCCGCGAGGCCGAGGCTCGCCGTAGCTAGGCGAGGGTCGGCCTCACCGGATCTAGGCGAGCTCGAGCTCGCCCAGCCATGGCGAGGCCGAGCTCGCCCAGCCATGGCGAGGCCGACCTCGCCCCGGCCTGGGCGAGCTCGATCTCGCCCGGATCCGGCGAGGCCGAGCTCGCCCGGCGGCCGACGAGCCTCGGCCTCGCTGGCGGTGGCCGGCGAGGCCGCGCGCCGCCCGGCCGGGCGAGCTCGATCTCCCCGGATCCGGCGAGGTCGAGCTCGCCCAACGGCCGGCGAGCCTCGGCCTCGCCGGATTTGGGCGAGCGGTGTCGCTGGCGATGGCTCGCGAGGCCGCGCCTCGCGCCGGTCGCCGGCCAAGGCCTTGGCCGGCGACCAGCCAAAAGAAGAAAAAAAATGAAAAAGAAAAAAAAAAAAAAGGAAAAATAAGAAAAAATATAAAAAATAAAAGAAATAAAAAAAATTATCCAAATTTACCAAACATGTTTCTATTTATTTTTTGTTCCAGAACAAGTTTACCAAACGCGTTTTTTTGTTCAGAAATTGTTCCCAGAACAAACACTTTTTTCTATTTCTTTCCCCGGAACAATTTTTAAAACGTAAAACGTTACCAAACGCGCCCTTAATTTCTTCTCCTCCGAGTTTTTAAATTTCTAACAATCTATGCACATGCTAAATTCAAGCGATTCTCATAAAAAAGAAATCTTTTTTCTTAAGGTTATTATAAGATAAAAATCGTGGCAAAAGGGTTTAATTAAAAACTAGCTTTTTTTGGAGAAAGACCATAAGAATTTATAAATTTAATTTTACAAACAATAACCTCTCAGAGTGCCCATTCTTGAGAGCTAATTATTGAATCAATAAACTTAAAGATATATAAATGTACACGCACTATTATATATTGTCTACGTGGGATGACTTATAAAATATCTTTCAATATTACTTTGTGGAGGTTCTCTAGAGAGTAGAAATCAATTTATTTACATCAAAATCATCTTGAGTCTGCATTCGTACGTGCAATGGCATGAGGAACAGAAGTCTCCTACTCCACCAAGAAACACTAGTGAAGAACTTTTCCTCGCTCTTGATTTCTTCTCCCTCATGTTGTTAAACTTCTAACAATTTACGTAAGTAGCAAGTTTAATTCATTCGCATTGAAAGAAATCATTTTTATTACGTTATTTTAACTAGATAAAAGTCTTGGGAGAAAAAATTATGTGTAGGATTAAAAATGTATAGTACAACTCCCCTGATACACTTTTCCCTTATTAAATAATTATAAATTAAATCGTATACATGATAATCCCAAAGAGAGCTTATCTTTGAAAGTTAGTTTTTTATTTGATAGACTTAAAAAATTTATATACATATACAAAATCATGTGTTACCAATGCAGAACAACTTATATATAATCTTTTAATATTACCTTGTAGAGTCATTCTAGGAACAAAATATCGACTTTGTGACACAAAATCTTCTTGAGTTTACACTGGTATGTGCAACGGCAAGAGTCAAGTAATTATGGCCGGCAAATTTAATTCGTTCACATAGAAATTTTTTGGTTATGTTATTATAACTAGAAAAAAGTCAATAAAAAAAGGTTTGAATTAAAAAAATAGCTTTCTTGAATAGAGAGACTAAAGATTTTGTACTGTACATTGTACAACACTCACGTATACTTTTCCCCTAATAAATAATTAAAATTAAATTGCACATGCAATAGCCCCTTAGAGAGCTCATTCTCGAAAATTCTAGAATATCTAGATAGCACCTAGATGTCCTTTTGGAAGGACGGGACAACACTACTAATTCAAAGTTAATTCAAAGTTAATTCAAAGTTTTGGAAGTTTCTCAAATTTTTCATGCCGTGAAAAGAGGAGGAATCATTATATGAGTTTAGTACACGTGCTAAACTGAATTTGGATCATTGAAAATGATAAATCGCTTGTGGATATTACGTGAATCTCTCCAGCGCTAACAATTCAGATTAAGTTTAGTATATTTAATGGATTCATGGAAGCCTGCTTGACAACAGGGCCTCAGCAACAGTCTTGAGAAAGCACGAAGCCGTGCTGGTCACTCCGCCAACTAAGACGATAAATTAGATTTTCTGAAAGTACACTGAATATTCAATAGGGAAGAAAAAAGATAATGTTGTTTAATTTTAAAATTCAAAAATGACACGCGGAAGCTGATAGAGGGAGGTGCAGACGCAAGCGGAGACGTACTACATGAAGAGAGCCGAGCTGATGAGCATGGTCGAAGATTTCTACCGCGCACCGTCTTTTGGCCACCCGGCACGACCGGCACGAGTCTAAAGTGGGGGACTGGCCTACTGACGGATCAGTGTGGTCTGAGCCCAAGAACTGTAGGCCTCTGGGGGCATCTTACTTACAGGTTCCGCGACAGAGGCAAGTTCTTCAGCTGGCACGGGCCGTTTAGTCCTGTAGACTCTAGGGTTATGAGCGCCATGGACGAAACCAGTGGGCCAAGATCGGATTTTTAAGGACGGCGAGTGGTCTTTGAGAAAATTTGGAGACACCCATTTGAGAATGGACAATGGTCTAAGTTTCTGTACTTGTCTCATGAGTGACCATCCGAGGATTTTTATAAATGTGCCGTGCGGTGAAGAAGATGAGAACGAAACAGACGTAAGTTTCGAGCTTTGAAGCTTCAGAAGATGAAAATGAGTTCGCGCTAGGTCAGATGGATGATCCTCGTGCCTTTCTTTGGTGGCGAAGCTTCAGTTGTCCAGAGCTTCTGGCGACGACTTTATTCGGCTCTTTCGGCCAACTCCATTTGAAGAGCAGCGGGAGTTGCGAAAATGCTGTTTACACTCCAGTGGGGAGTACGAAGAACAAGAGCATCGGAAACCGTGGCCAAGTTCGTGCCGGGCCCAAGCCCAGGCCCGGCCCACTACTGTACCTGGTTGGACCTATCCCAGCCCATTTTTGTGCTGGCCCGGCCCATTATTGGAATGGGTCGTCACGCTCATGCTGGTCCTATCATCGTGCCCGGACTCGTGCTGGCGTCGTGCCAAAGCCATTTTCTCGATCGAGTGCCAATCTTGTCGAAATTTGATGCAAAATCGAGAACAAGACGAAGGGAAAATCATGGAAACGCATTTGATCGTTCATATCCCCTCTACATCAACAGCGAAGCCCGAGCTGGCATGCCCAACATGTCATCATAAGACGAGTTTGCTGCCATATTTTATTCCAAAGATCTTTCCAGCATAGCTCAAGGGACCCTTCTCAATCTATGAAGTTATAAATTCAAGTCTCTAAGGATTGGCCCCCCTCAGTTGTTTTCGTTTTCTTCTGGGACCATTTGATAACCATTAAACGATTATTCATGCCTTCTCTTTTTTCATTTTCTTGGTTGAAGAGAGTTCTCTTCAAGAACTTAATTAATCATGGTATATGCGTTTTCTTATTTTTTAAATAATGGAGAAAGTAACTCTTAGACTAAAATTGGTGTTCCAAAGGAAATTTTTAATTAATTTGCTGATTATCCGTGATCAACAAAAAGAAGTAAAAAAAAAACCTTATCAATCTCGTTCTTCAAGGCGTATGCTTCTCTTGAAAACAGCACGAATCAAAACTAATAACACCAACAGTTAATGGACAGCTACCTAAGTGCAAGAAATCTTCAGAATCGGCTGCGAGGCAGCAACAAGTCGCACGATGATCGACCGAAGTTCGCTTGCCATATATTCATCAATCACATTTAAAACTCAAGATTTGTATTTTCTCTGGGGTGTTCGACCCTCTCTCGTTTGCTGAGCAAGCTCAGTTTCCCATCATGTTAAGGAGAACAAGACAGCCAAGATATTGAAACACACTCGCAATAGTGCAAGTACTAGTCTAGAAAGAGAACTATGGATCTCCAGGTATATTCTCTGCTCCGAAATAAATTGCAATCGATAGAAAGATCAAAGCATCCTAGATGTCACCACTAAATTAGAAATGATACAGAAATAAGCATTCAAAACTTTGAACTTCCAATTCAGAGAGAGAGAGAGAGAGAGGGGGTCATGCTACACCATGCTTGAGTCGATTACTGCTTGGCACTGCAATAAGGATAGACACCCATCCCCATAGGCAGTGTCGGAGGGACGCCAAGCTGGTCTTTCTTTACAGCAAGTCGAGGGTAAGTCATTTGAGACTGCGCCGCATATGGCATAGGTGCCGCAGGATGGCTAGAGTGAGCAGCACTTGTGCGGTGTAATAAGGATAGCCACCCATGCTACACCATTTTTGAGCCAATCACTAATTGTTACCGTAATAAGGATAGCCACCCATCCCCATAGGCGGTGTCGGAGCGACACCAAGCTGGTCTTTCTTCACAGCAAGTTGAGGGTAAGTCATTTGAGGCTGTGCTGCATATGGCATAGGTGCTGCAGGGAGGGCTAGGGTAAGCAGCACCTGGGTAAGCTGGTGCAGCTTGAGGATAAGGATATCCACCAGGATCCATGCTAGGATAAGCTTTTCCAGTCTGAGGATATCCTGACTGAGGATATCCTGGTGCCATTGGTGCCATTGGAACCATTGTAACACTAGCAGGTTGCTGTGGCTGTGCCGTTCTGCGTCCATGTGATTCTGCATACTTGACAGTTATGCTCCGTCCCTGAAATGAAAAAGGAAGCCTCATCAAGTGAATCCATCTATCCCATAAAAAGTAAGTCAGATGATTCCATCCATCACAGAAAGCCTTAAATTAGGCATGAAGGAGAAAGACATGTAAGGTTCAGGTATGCAAGAACTTGAGTGTTGGAATAAATGATGCGTATAAAACAAATGCAAGAGGCCGATTAGTTCATTATCTGCCTACCCCAAGTAGCTTTTGTGGATCATCGATGGCTTTTTTGGCAGCCTCAGATGTCTTATAAGTAACAAATCCAAACCCACTGCAAACAAGAACAATATAATGACCATCCACAGGAAAGTAACTGAGATAATCTCAATTAGTATCTGAAGATGAAGAGAGACACTCAACCGTGATTCAGTTGTATCTTTATCATATGCAACTGAACCTTCTTCAATATCACCATATCTTCCAAAAAAACTGAGCAGCATCTCGCTACTGACATCCGGTGACAATCCACCAATAAATAGCTTCCTCCGAGCTAAATCAGGTGTACCACTTGACCCAGTCAGTCCGTCACATGCCAGATTACAGACAGCCATCCTTCCCTAAATTTAAAAGTTTGTAAGAACTGCACTTATTTACTATAAGAGTCAAGAGAAGTGCTATGTGTTGGACAAACAGCCTGGCTTCTATGTGTGAAATGGCTACCTAACAATAGATGGCAATTAACTTCTCCTTATCAACTTTCAAAAGGAGGAAACCATCGTGAACAGAAAAAAGCACAGGCTTATTGCTTATGCAAATAATTATGACATGGGAAACTTAAAGACTTATCAGCTTCTAAGCAGTAAGATGATCTTCTATAGTAATTCAGCCTCAAATTTGATTTTATGAAGCATTTATCTAAAAAATCTCTTAATTACAATGCTATGAGATCTCAATTAAAAACTGCCTCCATTATCGATGGAAAATGCTTCAGAAAAGCTGATTTTACGAATTAAGATTTATGTCCTCCATCTATTCTTCAATCAAATGATATAAATACTCACTAACGAAACATCATATATATATAGCCATCTCCATAATTTATCATTTCATTCAACAGAGAGTTTTCGGACTCTAGTAAAAGTGTGTTTTAGTGCATCTATCAGGGCGAAAAGCTGAAACGGTGAGAAACTCGTGCACAGAGAGAGAGAGAGAGAGAGAGAGAGAGAGAGAGAGAGAGAGAGCACTATAGCATTAACTACAGAAAGTGAGAAACTGGCATATACATACATCAATCATTTTGCTAGGTGCCCTCAGTGCAATTTGAGTTGACTCGATATTTTTGTAAGTAATAAAACCATAACCGCGCGATTTCCCTGTGTTTTTGTCATAAATGACAGCACCTTCTTCTATTTCTCCATGACCTTGAAAGGCCTGTAACAAAAAAAATGTCCTCAATTGCTTCAAGATAAAAAAATCCATGCATAGGACCTCTCCTGAAACTTCAATAATGAGGAGAAAACATCTAGAAGCAAAGCACATTTAAGGAATAAATATCTCTCCCTCGCAATTGTGATGGCTCGCGATGGGGAATTCGAACACAGTGGCACACGGAGACAATCGGCAAGCGGCAAGCAATGCACTCACAGCACACAAGGTTTCTGAAGTGGTATTCCAGGCCAAGCCACGGACAAAAAGCTTTCGGTGGACTGGATCTGCACTCGCGATACTTTTTATTTCTTCTGCAATCGAAGGGTATTGGGATCCTCTTTATTCATCAACATGCAAACAAACACACATGCACAGGGTCAATCACACGGCATACAGTTCACTAGCACAAACAGTACATTCTCAGGTAAAAGCATGTATGGAAACAAGACTGCCCTTGTACATAGGCAGACATATGTGGAAAGAGCAAAGCTACTGGCCAAAACATCCCTCATTTGCTATAATCCATGAAACTTTATAAGCTTGAATCAAGAAGGGTCGGATCACAATAAAACTAAAGCAACATTGTTGAAAATGAGGAGTGCCACAACAGTATTTTCCAGATAATCAGACTTCTATTAGTTTAAATAACGAATTCAGCCAAGTCAGAACCAGACTCATCCGGACTCAGGAGTCCGAAGGAACCATGTTACTATCAAAAGGACAGCAATAAACATTGATATGTTACGAAAAATTAACAAAAAAATTATAGGCAGACCCTCTAAGGAACGAAATGCGAATATGGCTATAACCTATCGATAAAAGTGGAGACAGAGCCTGCTGGTTCGGCCATAACTAAATTAGCCACAAAGATTTGAGAAGACTAGCAGCTGCAGGTGGTTCTTGACATTACTGGCACATAATGAAAAACCGAAAGAGAAGACTTTCTTGCCCCTCATAGAAATTTTCGGTGGTCTGCCAACGTACTCAGGCACTCAACTCTAAACTCGCGTTCCATCAAATCCATTTAAATCAGCTATGGTGAATAAACTAGACAAAAATAATCAAAACTACGGCAAAAATTACGAGGGTTCCAAAACAGATTACGCAGGATGAATTCAACAATACTGACGAACGAAAATCCCAAAACGTCGAATACCCTTTTGAGAATACCAGCTAAACTTCGCATAAACAACCAACCCCACCCCAACAAACCGCCACTTCCACTCACCTCGCCGATCAGATTAATCACGCTCAAGGCTCGTTCTTTTACTTTCCCAAACTGCTCGAGATTCGTCAACTGAAATTCATCAAAGATGCCCACCGAACCCAGATCACCCCGTCATCTAACGGTGCTAATTCACGCCGATTGCGAAATCCAGAATATAAGAAGAAAAGACAACAAAAAGGAGCGAGGCAAGGGAGACGCACAGCTTAGCGAGGAGCTCCACGAGGTGGGGCTTCGCGAGGGGCTCGAGGAGCGAGCGTAGGTTCTCTTCGGAGTCAGAAGAACCGCCGTTTCCGGCGGTCTCGTCGAGCTTTCTCTTCTTCAGATCTTCCATACTTCGCTCCGCCGGATCCGTCCTTCTTCTTCTTCTTCTTCTTCTTCTTCTTCAAAGCGTCGCGGCTTCTGCTTCCTCTGGCTCTACTCCGGCTTCGCCGATTCTAGGGTTTGTGGCTTTATTGATGGGACTGCTTGTAGGGGTCTCCACGTCACCTATCTGATTTATTATCCTTCAAAAAAAATTTTTTTTTTTTTTTTTTTTTATCTTCCTCTTTTTTTTTTTTCTCAATCAAATCCTTGTTTATATATAAATACACAAACACGTGTTCTCCTTCACATATTGACCAGAGATTTTTCTTTGTTGGATTTTCTAACGGGGCGGATTAATAAAAAGTTAGTCAAATTGACTCCACTTAAGATTTCAACTATTCTTTTGATTCCGAATTGAGAATGGTATGCAATGATTAGCTCGTATGAAGTGGTAGAAATTCTCGATATGAGACAAATGCGCAACTTGAACTATACACAAATTTTAAAGAAAGATGCAAGTTCTGTGGTATAAGACTTGACTCAAAATCAACTCAATACAAGACAAATGCACAACTTGAATAAGACACACATTTCAAAGAAAGATGTAAGCTCTATGGTATAAGAGTTGACTCAAAATCAACTTGATATGAGACAAATGCGCAACTTAAACAAAATATGCATTTTCTAAGAAAGATGCAAACTATGTGATATAAGACTTGACTTAAAATCAACTCAATACAAGACAAATGCGCAACTTGAACAAGACACACATTTTAAAGAAAGATTTAAGCTCCATGGTATAAGAGTTGACTCAAAATCAACTCGATATGAGACAAATGCGCAACTTGAACAAGACATGCATTTTCTAAGAAAGATGCAAACTATGTGGTATAAGACTTGACTCAAAATCAACACGAACCAACACGTGTTCCTTTAGTTTCAGTAAACAACTATTAATAACCACATTCACACCATTTCATAGTAATGGGAAATGATGCAAATAATCGATGCAAATATAACAATAAAGAATGAGTTACCAGCCCCATTTGCAAGCATTTATAATTATGTTAGAACACTGAAATTGTATCTTTTCTATCAAAAGTAGGACATGTTCATATGCCTTGCATGAAATAGACATTTCAAGAGAGGAAAAAATTCACATCAAAATTATCAAGTTTTGAGGAGAAAGACGAAAGTTTAGTAAAATGTTCCACGATATTAAATGAATAAAATAATTTTTTTGTTGGTACATCAAGTATTAATGTCGCACATAATTTCACACCTTAATCGGATGTTGCTCTGAGTGTATAGATTGAATCAATCAAATATGGTAAAATGAAAAAATTGGAAATGCCAATAGTATGATGAGCGAGGAAAAAACCAGGCCAGAGTTGCAGCGACGGCCCAGTTATAGCGACGGCCCTGCGTCGGCCCGACCATGTTCCAGAAGAGAACCTGAAAGGCTCTTTTCTCTTTCGGGACTATTAGGGACGAGCCTGTCGTCCGTTGTGTGTCCTCCTTTAAGGACTTTTCCCACCTTTGTACATCAAAACGACCGTGGCCTAAATATTTAGAAACCTCGTCATGCCTTTGTCCCTATCATGTTCCTAAAACACACTTACTTCACAGGACTATTTGAGATAGGAGTCTCATTTTTATGATGCGTTTGGTAACTTTTCTATTTTTTTTTCTTTAGAATAGATATAGAACAAAAATATGTTTGAGTATGTTTTATTCGTGGGAAAAATTTATTCCAGGAAATATATTTGGAACAAGATCAAGAAATAAAAAATAATTATTTCTTTGTTCCTAAGAACAACTCAAAAATCAAGCCCAAGCCATTTTTTTCTCTTTTTTTTTTTTTCCTTCCTCCTCTTCCCATTGCTAGTCGCCAACCCTTGGCAAGCCAAGCCTTGTAGGCCTGAGCCTTGCCCAACCACCGCAAGGTCGGCCTTATTAGGCCAGGTGATGCCAAGCTTGCCAACAAGTCTCGGTGGTTGGGCGAGGTCAAGTCTTTCCTAATCAAGGCGAGATCAAGTCTTTCCCAATCAAGGCAAGGCCAAGCCTAACCCAACCACCATGAGGTTTGCCTCATTGGCTCTCGTGTGGCCGATGACTAGCTAGATGAAGAAAAAGAAGAAAAAAAGGAAACAAGAAAAGAAAATTTGAGAGTCGCATCAAATGCTTTTATATTTCAGGAATAGAAATTTTATATAATTACCAAAAAGCGTGTTTTTAATCATAAACATTGTCTAGGAAATAAAAATAGAAAAAACTACTTTAAAATAATTTTTTTTTTTCGAAAAAAAAAATGTTATTATATGCGCCCCAAGTGTCATAGAGCCGTCCCAAGAGCATCAAAAGGACCGTTCCCCACTCCAGTCTTGAAAAATAGTGGCGGTGACGAGCTGGCGATGGAAGCTGCCCGTCTCTACCTGATAGATACGACGGATGTTTATAGCTCAGCGAGCGCACCCACGTCGCTCATGCCCTTTCATTTAGCAGTGATAGAGGAGAGATGCATATCAATCTTGACTGGCATTCTTTTTTTTTTTTTGCCATAACGATTCGCTTGATGATGACATCTTACAATTCCTCCATTAAGTTGTTTGTTCATTGTAACTTCAAAATAACGAAGAAAAAAAAGGAACTCCCTCAAGTCATCGAATTAATCGATTGTTTCAGTGGACAAAAGTCAATCTCCATGATGAACTTCTGCAATAGTTGATTAGAACTCATGGGGGCGGCGAGTGACTAACGCTCACGCCAATAAAATCAAGTACGAATTGCTTTCTTTTCGGACCTTTAAGTCACATTAATGTTATCAAACTTCTTGTTCCAAAGCAAAACATACATGATGGGTAAATATAAAGTGCCAAACATATTAAAACTAATACATGATTTTCATAACGAGTCACACATATGTTTTAGTTAACATGGATATATGAAAAAACACATAGCACATCGACTTTATTCCATATATTTCCATTTGACCTCACAGCTGTATTCGGTCACCTGTTTACTCGCATAATAATGCAGAATTCTGAAACTCAATGGCGATATTTCCATGGCAAGCATCGCAGTTTAGAGCACGACCCCTCCGCCCACTCGCTCCTGCATTCACCTCCCTTGCCGTCGCAGCACTTGCACTGGACTCCAAGAGTAGCATACATGTTCGAGTCTCCTGCAAAATTCACAACAAGATCACTGATTCTTTCATTATAAAAGAATAGGGCAAAAAACTAAAAATTGCAGTTTACGTGCTGTACATATCAGCTTGTTTTATGCCCTAGACTTTAGTAAGGATTTAATGATGCTGTGTATTCTATGTTAAAGACGTTGGAAATCTATCTTCATACGGAGTTGATGATGGACAAAATATGGAGCCGCTGCAACTTCTCTTGGGCTCGTACACATTGCAACGATCATCATCACGAGGAGGCCAAAGTGCTTGAGACCACTCATTGCCAAGTGAATGAACAAGAGCTCTTTCGAAGGGTTTGTTTCGCTTAGAAGGGAATGAAACCCTTGAACTCCTATTTAAAGAGTTCTAGCTTGCCAAAAGATAATTTAACAAAAAAAAAAAAAAAAAGGAAAGAAAGAGTGCTCTAGATCTTCTAGATGACAGCAAGATGTCCTTTTGGAAAGAGAGGACAAAACTCTACTAATTCAAAGTTAATGAAAAGGTTCGGAAGTTTCCCAGACTTTCCACGCCGTGCAAGAGAAGCTATAGAGGAAAATAGTGGATCGCCTGTGGGTTTATATTGCCGCGCATTGTTATCTTAATTTCTACGTTGTTTAATTGATTTTGAACAACACGTTTTTCTCTTTCTTTGACGTGACAGGTCTTGATTTATTGTGTAGCACATTTCCAGTTTTGACCAGAAAATTTTTTCCCCTTCAATGTTGGAAAGTCATTCTCTAATTCCCACGTTGTCACACTGAGACTCAAAATGTCACTAAGCTTTTTGATTAGATGATGTACTCTCTAGGGATTAAAGAACATCTGTACTCGATTGACCTCTCTGGTTTCGAAACTATAACTCTTTTAGACGCTAATGATGCTTCTAGAGTCCCCATGGGAATTGTTCCCGGAGAGCTGATAGCTACAAAGAGGTACATTCTAGTGTTTATATGTTATGACTCTCTATATGAAAATTAAAACAAAATATAGATAATTACAATCATGTTACAATCAAAGAATGGTTTTTAGAGGGACCACGCTGGAAGACCCTTGGGGAGAAAGAGCAAGAATTGAATATCATATGTGAATGTACAATGTGAAGCAAAGATTTATATCACGATTCTCTTGTTACATTTTTGAAAAGATGGATTTTTCTTCCGGGCTGGTCCATTTCTAAAGGAGTTGATAGGTATAAAAAAAATTATTTTGTGGCTTGTTTGTTTAGAGTTGGATAAAAAGTACTTTTCACTTTTCTGCCAGAGACTTTTATATATAGCAAGAGCAACTGGTTTTTAAGTAAGTGGTAAAATACGCGATTGAGCAGTGGAAGAAAAATCATATAATATATATCCGATTCAGAGTCTTCCTTGTATATGGGTATCTTAAACGTGGGGTGGAATTATTGAAGTTAGATGGATGCAGATACGAAACGAATGTAGGTGCATGTTCTTTTTCCTTTCGAATTTGATCCTTTTCATGTTTGGGAGAGAGGTTAGTACTTTCCATACTTCAGTATGGTTAACCCCTGTTAAAACGCAAACCCTATTTGCATAAGTAACACATTCATGAACATATAAATCATGAAAAACCTTTTAAATTAAGGGAGGAAATTCCTAAAAATTGTACTCGAATACTCTTTGGTCACTTTAATGTGAAAGATTGTGCTGTCACTCTTAATGTATGTCAAGATCTGTTAACTGTTGTCCCCATCTAAGTTGAGTAGAAAATTAGGCAACAACAACAACTACCTTAATTTGCCGAAGAATTATGTTAGAGATCAAGATTCTATAAAGAAAAGCAGGAGAGGACAAAAGAAAATCAATTACCTAAAGTCTGACATCCCGAGTCCACGTTAGTGAATCATGGGATGATTAAAAAACACGTGGAGAAAGAGAGATTAAATATTGATTTCAAAAGGAGATTGAGGAAAATAAGAACACACGTGATAATCATTATTTTATTTTATTTATTCTCGAGAATAGATTTGGAATATAAATTCATTTGATAATGCAATTTCATTTTTCTATTTATGAAATAAATTTTTACTCTAGAAATAAGTTTGAAATAAAAAATGAGAGGTATAAATTTTCTATTTTTATATTTTATGAAACAAAACTGAGAAATAAAAACTATTTTCATTGTTTACTCTCGCAACTAGCCGGTTGTCCACCCATCACTATCCGCTACCTCCCGCCCATCGCCAGCCATCGTCCGTCGACTATTGTCGATTGTGTGCCACCACCC
The DNA here is from genome assembly GCA_016097545.1 of Eucalyptus victrix. NCBI lineage: Eukaryota > Viridiplantae > Streptophyta > Magnoliopsida > Myrtales > Myrtaceae > Eucalyptus > Eucalyptus victrix. Next base: position 47,932,622 of record CM027841.1, on the reverse strand, counting down.
GTTGTCCACCATTGCCGTTTTAGATAAAGAAATTTTATATCGTTATCAAACAAATTTTTGTCTCAGAAATAGATATTTTATGTGGTTACTGAATGCGTATTTTTACTCAAAAACTCATCTAGAAATTAGAAATGGAAAGATCTATGTATGGCTATAAATTGATTTCTGAAATAAAAAATTATTATTCACACCCTAAAGAATGGCGGTTTCCATACAATGACGAGGTTTTAAGCATCAGGAAATTTCCTATCAATCGTCTAGAACATGAGAAGAAGATGACCAATGCGTGGAAAGAAATGCTAATGAATAACTTTTCTTCGCTCTTGATTTCTCCTCCTCCTCCATGTTTTCACATTTCTAACAATCTATGTACGTGGTAAATCTTCACATAAAAAGAAATCATTTTCATTAGGTTACTATAACTAGTTAAAAGTCTTGATATAAAAAAAAAAGTGTTGGATTATTTGAATTTAGTAACCGAATTTAAATCATTGAAAAGATTAATCACATGTGGGTCACACATGAATCTTATCAAATCTGTTGATTCAGATTAAGTTTAGTATATGTAATAGGTCCATAGAAGACTTGCTCGGCGACAAGAAACATAGCAACAGTTTATATTGCCATGCCTGGTTGTCTTTTTAGTTTCCACGTTATTTACTTGATTTTGACACACTTGCTTCTCTCTTTCTTTGAGGTTATTAGTCTTCATCTGTCGTGTAGCACAAGTCCAATTTTGACCAGAGAAATTCCCAACTTCCAAGTTAGAAAGTCATTCTTTATAATTCTTTAATCCACATGCTGTCCCCCAAGACTCAAAATGTCAGTAAGCTTCCAGATTATTTTTCCTTTCGAGACGATAAAATCGCCTCTTTAAATGAACAAAAATGCTACTCCTTCTAGAACCAAAAAAACCTTCACACACGATCAACTTCCAGTGCATTGCGGTTTCCGGAGACTAGAAATTTTACACACTGATAATGGTTCTAGAGTTTTTTTAGGAATTGTTCCTCTAGAGTCAATAGCCATTGTTATATGAAGAAATGTATAGTAGTGTTTGTATGTTATAGCTATTTGTATCGAGGCTGTGTTTGTTTTGTGAAAATGAATGATTTGAAAAACATTATCCTAAAAATGATCATTTATATCCCTTACAAAAAAGAATGAATTAAAAATATATTTGCCATCTACGATAATCTATGGACTCATAATGTTATCAAATATGAAAATAATTTATATTGACTAATCAAGCAACGAAGTGATCATGTTAATGAAAATATTTTTCAAATTATTCATGGAATAGCCTTTGTGAATGTACAATCACATTACAATCATAGAATGGTTTTTGGAGGGAACACCTAGAAGGTCCTTGAAGAGAAAGAGCAAAAATTGAATAGCATATGTGAATGTACAATGCAAAGTGAAGAATTATGTCACGAATTTTATTGTTACATCTTTGAAAAAATGGATATTTCTTCCTTGTTTTTTGTAAAGGAATTGGTAGGTTTAAAAAATGTATTGAGACTTGTTTGTATACTCGAGTGAAAAGCAATTTTTTTACTTTCTCGCCAACCCTTTAAAAGTTATATTGAATAATTTTCGGCCAAAAAAAGTTGATTTTTTTTTTTTGGGTTTTAGAGAGACATCAATGCTTCCCCCGCTTCAGAATACTTAACCCCTGTTAAAAGGCAAATCCCATCCGCAGAAGCGAAACATTCATGTAAATCACGAAAAACCTTTTAAAGTTAAGCGACGAAATTCATAGAAATTAGACTCGAATACTTCCAGGTCATTTTCATGTGGAAGAATTTGTAATCACTCGTTGAGAAACTTAAAAAATTAGCCAACAACAACCACCACCTCAATTGGCAGAAAAATCATGGTAGAAGTCAAGACTCTATAAAGAAAAGCAGGAGAGAACAAATCAATAACCTAAAGTATGAACTCCCAAGTCCACGTTAGCGAATCAAGGGATGATAAAAGATCATTTAGAGAAAGAGAGATTAAAGTATGGTTTGAAAAGGGAGAGAGGAAAATAAACAATGACCTGTTTCCATGCAATGTCAAGCTTTTAAGCATCAAGAAATTTCCTGTCAAGTGTCCAGAACATGGGAAGAAGAAGGCCAATGTGTGGAAAAGAAACGCTAGTGACGAACTTTTCTTCGCTCTTCGTTTCTTCTCCTCCATGTTTTTAAATGTTTAACGAGTTTATGTGGTTAAAAAAATATGGGTTGAATTAGAAACTAGCTTTTCTTGGTGAGAGAGTGTATAGATTTATAAATTAGATTATACAAACAACAACCCCTCGAAGAGCTCATCCTTAAAAGCTGATTATTTACTTCATAAACTCAAAAGATCTAAAAATGCATGCACACACCATTACGTTTTATCAATTTGGGACAACATATATATGATTGATATTTAAAAAAAAAAATCATGTCGAATTGAAATCTAGCTTTTTTAAGTGAGAGAGCCCAAGGATTTTGTATTGTACAAGATCCACGTGCACTCTCCCCTTAGTATTTATTTTAAATTAAATTATAGACAAAAAAAAAAAACCTCTAGAAGAGCTCATCCTTGAAAACTAGTTATTTAGTTGGTAGACTTAAAAGATTTATAAACGTACATATCTCATTACATATCACCGACATGGTATAACTTATACATGATCTTTTAACATATTTTTCAGAGCATTTGAGTGACGCGTCAAAATCTTCTTGGGTCTGCATTGGTAGATGCAATGACATGAGTTAAGTAAATACAATCATTTCCTAAAACCCTAAAATGTTTTGCCTTTTCAAAAATTAAAATCTCCTAGTGCATCAAGAAACATTAATGAACTCCTCATTCACTAAATGAGGAAAAGGCAAAAGAAAATTGTTCTTTGCATGCTGTATATATTGATTTGTTTTCAACTCTGTAGTTTAATGTGAAATTAACGATGCTGCATATTGCTTGTTAAAGATGTCGGAAATATGTCTTCATACGTAGTTGATGACGGTAAAAATTTGGAACGGCTCCCACTTCTCCTGGACTTCTACACATTACAACGATCATCATCACAAGGAGGCCAAAATGCTTGAGATCACCCATTGCCAAGTGAATGAAAAAAGGATAGATCTCTTTTGAAATGATCATATTACTAAGAAGGGAATGAAACCCTTGAAATTAAGCCCCTATTTAAAGAGTTCTAGCTTGCCAAAAAGATAATTTTATCCAAAAAAAAAAAAAAAGGAATAGTTCTAGATCTTCTAGATGGGAGCCCGGCGTCCTTATAAAAAGGGAAGACAAAGCTACTAATTCATTTGGAAGTTCTCAGATTTCTCATGCCGTGGAGGAGGCTATGGGGAAGAAATTCTACGAAGTTAGTTTACATTATCGACTGAATTTAGACCTTTAAAAATGAAAGGTCTCACATCAATTTCATTGGATCTAATGGTGCAATTTAAGGTTGGTAAATATGCAATGAATTCATGAAAGCCTTACTCTACACGACACGGCACGCGGCAATGGTTATCATTGCCGTGCATGATTATCTTCTTAGTTTCTACATTGTTCACTTGATTTTGACATATTTTTTTTCTAGGAGTGAGCATTGGTCTAGGGTTCCCTTGACGGGCCCAACCCTGCCCATGTTGGTCTAATTCCCAAGGGGATTTGGTCGATCATTGATCTTGAAAGTTTAAAGTTGATCTAACCCGAACCAACTCAAGCTATATATATTTATATTATAATATATTATATATTGTATATAATATTCTTATATCTATTTTAAAGAGCAAATCCCAACTTAAACGGCACTAAATGGCGTCAAATTGCATCCTTGTCCTCCAATTTCTTGTTCTCGTTTCTTTTTATCCTATTCTTTCTTTTTCATCCTCTTCAATTTTACTTGAAAGAAACAACTTTTCATTCATGAGCAACCTCGCCCTACTCGCCACGCAATGCTTGCCTTGCTCGGTGCTCAGTGCTTGGCATTTGACCAAAGATATTTTCACCTGTGGTGTAGCATAGTTCAGATTTTGACCAAAAATATTTTCACCTCTCATGGTAGAAAGTCATTCTTCCTAATTTGTTGTTTCACATGCTGTCACCCAAGATTCAAATGTCACTAAGCTTCTACATGGTTTTTCTTTTCGAAATGATGAAACTATGCCGCTTCAAATGAACGAAAATATCAAGCTGTCAATACTTTCCGGTTTCTGAAGACCAGAATTTTTTTTGCACTCACGGTCCCACGATGATGTTACTAGAGTACCCTCAGGAATTCTTCCTGGAGAGTTGATAGCCATTATATTACGAAGAGATACATTTCATGTGCATCAGAAAATTCTAGTGTCTGTATGTTACGCATTTTTGTTCTTCCATCTTGCAAGTAAGGCATATCTTGTTTAGGTAAAATTTTGGAAATGATACATTTATCTCCATGTCTTTAAAATTATGACAAAATGTAGTTCGTCACGTTCACCTTATTATTTGAGAATGATTCTATAGGGACTATCTTGGAAAGCCCTTGGAGGAAAAAGAATGTCTTATGCGAATGTACAATGTAGAGTGATAAAGTCTATCACGTTTTTAATTTTACATTGTTCGGAAGAAAACGGTGCTAGTAAATTTTTGAAATTGATAAGTATAAATATATATATTGGACTTGTTTGTTTACAATTAAGTTCATGTAAAAAGTACTTTTATGCTTTCTCGCCAACACTTTAAAATATTGTTGAAGTTTCAAGAAAGTATCAAAAGAGTATATGTGAATTTATATGTCAACATTTGTATATTGTGAAATTTCAAGTGTTTATGATCTAAAAAATGTCAAAGTGCATGCGTTACAAGACTTAGATTAAGCAAAACACATATAGTAAAAGTCTAGTCTAACACCCTCGGTCACCTAATTTCATAATATCTTATTAGTAATTTACAGACCCTACTATGAAAATGCTAACTATTTTTTACAGTATGCAAATCACTAACTCTTCTTATTTTTTACCAACTTTCATTTACGTTTCATAATTACGCCTTGAATCAACATATGCAACACTAACTTTAATTCATATGATTCATCAATTTTTCTCTGCTTAAGTTGCAATAGCTTCTGGACAATCAACTATCATTTAATTTTTATGCAAATAAATTTTTAATACTTTTCAAAAAAGATTTCTCATTTCATGTTAGAAAGTCATTCTTTATAATTCTTTTTATTCACATGCTATCACCCAAGATTGAATATTCTTGCTACATATTATTAAACCAAGAAGATTAATCCTACATGTGTCCACTTAAGATAATCTAAGTATAATGTTTTTCAGTTTGGTATAGACATCAATGCTTCCCACATTTCGAATGGTTAACCATCTTTAAAAGGCAAACCTAAATCACGAAGGATCTTTTAAATTGAGGGACTTAATTCATAGAATTTGTACATTGAATATTGCAGGACCACTTTTATGTGGAAAATTGTGCAATCACTCTAAAATTCCATTTTTATTTTAGCATACAAATATTTTACAATGCAATTCGAGTTCTCTTAACTGGTGTGGCCATCTAAATTGAGTAGAAAATTAGGAAACAATAACCACCGCCTGAATTGCAGAAAAGTCTTGGTCAAAATCAAGATTTTACAGAAAAAAGCATGAGGGGACAAGGAAAATCAATAACCTAGAGTTTAAATTAAGAAGGTTATTAAAAAGATTTTAAAGATCGACCTTTGCGCATGCGAATCAAAGGATGATTAAAGAAACATAAAAAAGAAAAAAAAAATGTACAGATAGAGAAGAAAGAATGATTTTAAATGGGGAGCAAAGAAAATAAAGAATGGCATTTTTCCATAAGATGACGACCTTGAAAGCATCAAGAAATTTCCTGTCAAGTGCAAGAGCAGGAAAGAACAAAATGAGTGGAGCAGAAGCATGAAGAACTTTTCTTGGCTCTTGACTTCTAATCCATCCAGTGTTTACATTTCTATTCAATTTTTGAAGTCTCGGTGAAAGAATATACCTCGAGTTAGAAACTAGCTTTGTTTGAGAGAGAACTTAATAGTTTATAAATTAAATTGTACAAACAATAATCTCTTGGAGAGCTCATGGTTGAAAGTAAAAACTAGCTTTCAAGACTTAAAAAGACATATAAACTTAGACACACCATCATCGGGTACTATCGGATAGGGAACAATTTATATAGAATCTTTAAATATCACTTTGTAAAGGCCCTTTAGAGAGCAGATATTGATTTTTAGGAACATGGAAAGAAGACAATATGCGGAGGAGAAGGACTGGTGAAGAACTATGCTTCGCTCTTGATTTCACCTTCTCCATGTTTCATATTTCCATTCACTTTATGTATATGGAAAAATTTAATCCATTTACATGAAAAAAAAAAAAAGAGTTTTCTTTCATTTGTGATCCACCAAGAAACATTATCGAAGAAGATTTCTTCGCTCTTCATTCGTGCTTCCTCATTATTTATTTATTTATTTTATTTCTATTCGATATACGTAGGTGGCAAAATAATTTCATTCAAATAAAAGAAATCTCTTCTTTTATATTATCATCATTAGTTAAAAGTCTTGATAGAAAAAAATATATGTCGAAGTAAAGCCTAAGGATTTCGTTATGCACAATGCCCATTTCCCCCCATAAATTAGATTGTACACACAATAATCTTTAGGAGAACTCATCCTTGAAAGCTCGTAATATTGTTGATAGATTTGAAAGGTTTATAAACTAGCGCACACCATTACATATCACCGATGTGGGACAACTTATATATAATCTTTTAATATCACTTTTTGGAGGCACTCTAGTGAGGAGATATCGACCCTACGACATCAAAATCTTCTCGAGTTTGAAGCATCGGTGTGTGTCAATGGCATCAGTTAAGTAACCATGGTCAGTTCCCAAAATCCTAAGTTGTCTTTAACTTATCAAGAATGAAAATCTCCTAGTTCACCAACAAACACTAAAGAAGCACTTTTCTTCGCTCTTCATTTGTCCTCCCCCATGTTTGTTAATTTCTTTTCAATTTATGTGGGGGAAAACTTTAATTCATTCACATAAAACAAAAATCTTTCATTATGCTATTATAACTATGATAAAGTCTTGGTAGAAAATATACTAATGGGCTCAGCTCAGCCCAAAACCTTATAAAATTTCAGCCTTAACCACTCAGCCCACTTTCCCTTGTTCTTCACCAGATGTGCATGTGAGAGTGAGAGGGAAAAGAAGCAACTGCCGACAAAAACAAGAAAAAAGAGGAAAGGATAAAAGAGAGAAAAATTTTGCGTACATGCTCTGAACGTCCTGACAAGCTGAATCAATTCTATTTCGCAATGCCCGATAAATGAAACTAGTCTCTAAATTCGGAGTTGTGTGAACTTTAAATTGTAAGGTTTGATTTAAAAGTTGTGAAGAGGTGGACTTTTGGGATATTGATAGTTTAGAGCGTCATGGAGCTGTGAGGTTCAACGACTTCCGAAATATGGTTTGAACAAAACAGATTTTTGAAGTTTCGCATGTGACTTACGTGTAATTAACAATATGCGTAACAGATAAAAATGAATGTTCATCATAAATGAATTTTTTCTTTAACGCATAGGAATCGATTGGATAATGAAGAAGTATAGTTTAGTCGAGTTGTTTATTAGAGAATTATTTTACTTGGATTTTGATATCAATTTTCAACTAATTGATAATAATACGAGTTAGTCGATTCGAGTAACTTTTGTAAGTTGGTTTATAGCTTTTCCAAGTGAATTTTAATTAGAGGCAAGATTGATGAATCTTGGTTGAGGCAAGATCATGTCAAGAGAAACAGGAAACGAGTCAAATCAAGGATCAAGAATCAAAAGAGATGCTTCTCATCTTCTTTTTCTTTGCTTTCTTTAAAGAAGGTCCGGAGGTACTGATCATGCTGTAAGGAGGGGAAATTCTTGGCTAAACCATAAATGCTAGAATGATTTTGACTTATCAAATATCAAAATCTCCAAGTCCACCGAGAAACGCTAGTGATCGCTCTTCATTCATGCTGCCTCATTTTTTTAATTTATATTGGATATATGTAGGTAGCAAAATAATTTCATTCAAATAAAAAAGAAATCTCTTCTATTATATTTTCTTGACTAGTTAAGTCTTGGTAGAAAAATTATGTATCGAAGTAAAAACTCCCTAAACGCTAGAATGATTTTGACTTATCAAATATCAAAATATCCAAGCCCACCGATCGCTCTTCATTTGTGCTGCCTCATTTTTTTAATTTATATTTGATATATGTAGGTAGCAAAATAATTTCATTCAAATAAAAAAGAAATCTCTTCTATTATATTATCTTGACTAGTTAAGTCTCGGTAGAAAAATTATGTATCGAAGTAAAAACTAGCTTTCTTGGAGAGAGAGCCTAAGGATTTCGACTTCCCCCAATAAATTATATTGTAAAATAATCTTTAGGAGAGCTCATCCTTGAAAGCCAATATTATTGATAGACTTGAAAGGTTTATAAACTAATGCACACCATCACATACCTCCAATGTGGGACAAATTATATATCATCTTTTAACATCACTTTTTGGAGGCACTCTAGTGAGGAGATATGGACCATTCGACATCAAAATCTTCTCGAGTCATTGGTGCGTGTCAACGCCATGAGTCAAGTAACCATGGTCTATTCCCAAAACCCCAAATTGTCTTTAACTTATCAAGAATCAACATCTCCTAGTTCACCAACAAACACTTGAAGCACTTTTCTTCGCTCTTCATTTGTCCTCTCCATGTTTTTTTTTTTTTTTTTTTAATTTTTTCAATTTATGTAAGGGGAAAACTTTAATTTATGCACATAAAACGATAATTTTTCATTATGGGCTAATAGGTTCAGCCAAAACCTTGAAAAATTTCGGCCTTATAACTCAGTCCACTTTCACTTATTCTTCACCGGATGTGCACGTGAGTAAAAGGGAAAAGAAGCAATTGGCCTCAAAAACAAGGAAAAATAGGGAAGGAGAGGAGAATGATTTTAAAAGGGGAGAGAGAAAAAAATATGAATGACATTTTTCCATAAAATAACGACCTTGAAAGCATCAAGAAATTTCCTGTCAAGTGCAAGCACATGGAAAGAACAAAATGAGTAGAGGAGAAGCATGAAGAACTTTCCTTGGCCCTCGATTTCTCCTTCTTCCTGTGTACATTTCTATTCAATTTTGAAATTTGCAGTAAAAGAATAGTCATCGAATTAAAACTAGTTTTGTTCGAGAGAGAACTTAAGAGTTTATAAATTAAGTTGTACAAACAATAATCTCTCGGAGAGCTCACGGTCAAGAGTTAATAACTAGCTTTCAAGACTTAAAAGACATTTAAACCCACACACAACATCATTAGGTACTCTAGCAAGGAGATATCCACCATTCAACATCAAAATCTTCTTGATTGAAACATTGGTACGTGTAAAATGGCATGAGTCAAGTACCATGTTCAGTACCCAAAGCCCTAAGTTGTTTGAACTTATTAAGAATCAAAATCTCCTAGTTCACCACCAAACACTGGTGAAGAAGCACTTTTCTTCGCTCTTCCTTTGTCATGCCCCATGATTTTTTAATTTTATCAATTTATGTAGGGGAAAACTTTAATTTATGCACATAAAACGATAATTTTTCATTATGGGCTAATAGGCTCAGCTTAGCCCAAAACCTTATAAAACTTCGGCCTTAACAACTCAGCCCACTTTCACTTATACTTCACCGGATGTGCACGTCAGTAAAAGGGAAAAGAAGCAACTGGCCTCAAAAACAAGGAAAAATAGGGAAGGAGAAGAGAGAGAAATTTTTGCGTACACATTTCTGACTTAGCACCCTAATCAATTCCGTTTTACAACGCCTGATAAGAATTCATGATATTTATTCATCTAATTAGAGTAATTTAGGAAATTAGTCCCTAAATTCGGAGTTGTGTGAACTTTGAAGTGCGAGGTTTAATTTAAGAGATGTTAAGAGATGGAGTTTTGAGAAATTGATAGTTTAGAGCATTGTGGAGCTATGAGGTTCGACCAAAATCAATTCCAAAATATGGTTTGAACGAAATGGATTTTTGAAGTTTTGCGTGTGAGTTACAGGTAATTGACAACATGCGTAACAGATAAAGATGAATGTTAGTCATAAATGAGTTTTTCTTTAACGTGGAGGAGTTGATTTGATGATGAAAAAGTATAATTTAGTCGAGTCGTTTATGAGAATATTATTTTACTTGGATTTTGATATCGATTTTCGATTAATTGATAGGAATATGAGTTAATCAATCCATGTAACTTTTTTAAGTTGGTTTATAGCTTTTCAAAGTGAATCTTATTAATGAATCTTGGTTGAAGGCATGATCATTTCAAGAGAAACAACAAACGAGTTGAATCAAGGATCAAGAATTAAGAGAGATGCTTCTCATCTTCTTTTTCTTTGTTTTCTTTAAAGAAGGTCTAGAGGTACGAATCACGCTGCAAAGGAGGGGAAATTCTTGACTAAACTCTGGCTCCACGCTTAGATGAATAGAAAGAGATGGTTCTTGATTAAAGACAAGATTAGGTCAAGAGCATCAAGAAAGGAGTAAAATCAAAGAAGAATCAAAATCTCCTAGTTCACCAACAAACACTGGTGAAGCACTTTTCTTCGCTCTTCATTTGTCCTGCCCCATGTTTTTTTTTTTTTTTTTTTTTTTTCAATTTATGTAGGGGAAAACTTTAATTTGTGCAACCACCGACCGCGGTGGCATGGCTGGATAGGCCTTGGACCTCCACGAAGGAGGACCAGGTTCGAAACCCCTGCGAAGCAGGGCAGTCTTTTGTTTCCTAGTGACTTAAGCGTGACGTCGAGGTGGTGGTTTCTCGCTAGCGTCGCTGGGGTTTACGGGAACGGCTGTCGGCCGAAGGGGAAAAAAAAAAAAAAAAAAAAAACTTTAATTTGTGCACATAAAACGATAATTTTTCACCGGCTGAGCACGTGAGTAAAAGGGAAAAGAAGCAACTGGCCTCAAAAACAAGGAAAAATAGGGAAGGAGAAGAGAGAGAAATTTTTGCGTACACTTTTCTGACTTAGCACCCGAATCAATTCCGTTTTGCGACGCCTGGTAAGAATTCATGATATTATACATCTAATTAGATTAATTTATGAAATTAGTCCCTAAATTAGGAGCTGCGTGAACTTTGAACTGCGAGGTTTAATTTAGGAGATATTAAGAGATGGAGTTTTGAAAAATTGATAGTTTAGAGCATTGTGGAGTTGTGAGGTTCAACCAAAATCAATTCCGAAATATGGTTTGAATGAAATGGATTTTTTAAATTTTGCGTATGAGTTACATGTGATTGACAACATGCATAACAGACAAAGATGAATGTTCATCATAAACAAGTTTTTCTTTAACGCGTAGGAATCAATTTGATGATGAGTAAGTATAGTTTAGTTGAGTTGTTTATGAGAATATTATTTTACTTGGATTTTGATTGATTTTTGATTAATTGATAGGAACATGAGTTAATTGATCCAAGTAACTTTTGTAAGTTGGTTTATAGCTTTTCCAAGTGAATCTTATTAATGAATCTTGGTTTTTTTTTTTTTTTTTTTTTTGGTCGAAAAATCTTGGTTGAAGGCAAGATCATTTCAAGCGAAACAACAAATGAGTCAAATTAAGGATCAAGAATCAAGAGAAATGCTTCTCATCGTCTTTTTCTTTGCTTTCTTTAAAGAAGGTCTGGAGGTACTAATCATGCCACAAAGGAGGGGAAATTCTTGGCTAAACCCTAGCCTGGTGCTTAGATGAATAGAAAGAGATGGTTCTTGACTAGTCTTACGGAACAACCCTGATTTTTTGAATGAATCTTGGTTAAAGACAAGATTAGGTCAAGAGCATCAAGAAAGGAATAAAATCTAAAAAGAATCAAGAGATGTGCTTCTTTATGACGAAAGAAAGTACCAACTACGGTGAAAGAAAGTACCCTACTATCATGGTCAAAGGAATTTAACAAAAAAACAGTCATAAAAAATGAAATTTAACCATAAATTAACACTTCCACGAAGTATATATATACTTCGAGCAGGTGGCTGTAATGGGGATGAATAGCTAAGAGCAATTATCAATTTGGTAAAACAATTATAAATTAGTGAAATAAACTCTAGAACATTTTGAGAGTTTCATTATGGAATAATAGACTTCGGAGAAGGTGGAATGGTGATGACTATCTATTAGAGACGAAACAACAATCAATTGCTTAAAAAGTTGCTTTCAATTCATCGTCATGACCTTGAGTTTGAATAGAATTTGCCACCATCCAATAAGGTGATTGGCGATGTCAAATGAGATTAATCTCAATATATTCGAATAAAATACCTCATGAGAAAATCAAAGACCTGGGGTGAGATAGACCTAAATTGATTATAAAAAAATTGTGAAGAAAACTTTTTAAGGAGAACAATTAGACAACGTCACCATTATCTTTATCTTTGAAGGCTTGAAGCTTGCTCTTCCTCATAGTCAACATCGACCCCAATGGGGTCACAATTCACGAACACGAAACAACAATCGCCACTAGTAGGTGACCACCACGCAATGGTTGCCTGAGATCCCCCCCCACTCCTTTCCTTCTCGCCGTCAGTGTAGGGTCATTGTCCTCAGATGACCATCGACGGTGGTCGCACACCCCAAGCGACATCGTTGCGACGCTTTAATCATCACAGGTTGCAACCGCCACCCAAGATGCCCGAACTTATTCATTATTTTTGTCACCCTTGATGCCCTCTGATTTTGTCGCGCTGCACCACCTGGACAATAGGGACTAGTGACTACCATAGGGGTGGTCACCGAAAGGAGACCACTGTGGTGATTGCCATTATAAATCGAGGCCTACCGTAGTGATGGCAATCCCTAGAATTAGGATCACCCTATTGAGGTTTTTTTTTTTTTTTCCCAATGTAATTGTTGTTGTTTTTTTTTTCAATCATATCCTAAGTGCCCCAATTACTTTATGAGATTAAATATGTTCACATCCGCAATCCAATAAATTTTTAATCCGGTCTCATCATTCTATCTTATTCCGTATCCTGACAACCACAACTGAGAGTTCTAAAGTTATTGAGATCGTCACAAACTCAAAAACAAACAAATAGTTTAGTTTCGACTTGCTACAACTTCAGCGTCATGTACAATTTACAACTGACTTCTCTAATTTATGCTCGTAAGAGATTTTAAGATAGAACCCACCATTTAATCTGGAGTGTACTTATTTTGTAGAAAATGTTTGAGTCCGAACTGGAATTCAGCCTTTCCATCTTTGCCAAATCTAGGAGATTTACTTGTAGCATTGTATAGTGTCTTCTCCAGAATACCATCAATAGTGCTGGTTATCAAATCAGAATGCTCAGAAGATGAGAATGCTTGTTAACTTGAGAAATATTTAAGATCATCATACGTCACACATCACGTCATCAGTTGATATTATGTATGATGTCAATTAATTTTTTTTCGTCATATCATGTAACTCATCCATCTCAATTATCCTCATTTTCTCAATGCGCCCAACACTATACAAATAATTAACGTGATTTAATCACAAATTATAGACGTCGGCGCTTCCCACATTTCCCAATGGTTAATCACCACCTTCTAAATTAAGGGACTTAATTCATAAAAGTGTAGGTTGTATATTGTCGGATCACTTTCATGAGGAAGATTGTGCAATCACTTTAAACTTCTATCTTATTGTAGTAGAAAAATATTTGATAATGCATTCGAGACCTCTTAACTGGTGTCGCCATCTAATTAAGTTAGGAAATTAGGCAACGACAAGCACCACCTAAATTGCAGAAGAATCTTGGTCGAATTCAAGATTTTATAGACAAAAGCAGGAGAGAACAAAAAAAAAATCAATAACAAAAGCTTAAGTTAAGAGGGTTATCAAAAAGATTTTAAAGATCGACCTTCACGCATGTGAATGAAAGGATTATTAAAGAAACGTAAAAAAGAAGAAAAAAAAAGATGTAAAACTGGAGAAGAAGGAATGATTTTAAAAGGGGAGAGAGGAAAAAAAAAAAAAGGAATGACATTTTTTCCCTAAAATAACGACCTTGAAAGCATCAAGGAGTTTCCTTTCAAGTGCAAGAACATCAAGAGAACAAAAAGAGTAGAGGAGAAGCATGAACAACTTTTCTTGGCCCTTTATTTCCTCTCCTTCGTGTGTTTACATTTCTATTCAATTTTTAAAGCCGCAGTAAAAGAATATTAATTGAATTAAAGACTAGCTTTGTTCAAGAGAGAGCTTTAGAGTTTATTAATTAAATTGTACCCACAATAATCTCTCTGAGAGTTCATGCTTCAAAGTTAATAACTAGCTTTCAAGACTTAAAAGACCTACAAACCCGCACACACCACCATGGGGTACTATTGAATATGAAACAATTTGTATAGAACTTTAAATATTACTTTTTAAAGGCCCTTTAGAGAGTAAATATCGATTTTTAAAAACATGGGAAGAAGACAATGCGCGGAGGAGAAAAACTGGCGAAGAACTATCCTTGGCTCTTGATTTCACCTCCTCCGTGTTTTTATATTCCTATTCACTTTATGTGTATGGAAAAATTAAATCCATTCTCTTGCAAGAAAGAGTTTCTTTCATTTGTGGTCCACCACGAAACGCTGGTAAAGAAGATTTCTTGGCTCTTCATTTGTGCTTCCGATTTTTTTTTATTTCCATTTGATATATGTAGGTGGCAAAATAATTTCATTCACATAAAAAGAAATCTTTTTTACTATATTATATGACTAGTTAACAGTCTCGGTAGAAAAAAAATATGTCCAAGCAAAAACTAGCTTTCTTGGAGAGAGAACCCATGGATTTTGTATTGTACAATGCCCACCTTCCCCCCAATAAATTAAATTGTACGCACAATAATCCTTAGGAGAGCTCATCCTTGAAAGCTAGTTATTTTGTTGATAGACTTGAAAGGTTTATAAACTAGCACATACCATCACATATCACCGATGTGGGATAGCTTATATATAATCTTTTGACTTCACTTTTTAAAGGCACTCTAACGAGGAAATATCAACCCTTCGACATCAAAATCTTCTCAAGTCAGAAATATTGGTACGTGTTAACGGCATGAGTCAGTAACCATGGTAAGTTCCCAAAACCCTAAATTTTATTTATTTATCAAGAATCAACATCTCCTAGTCCACCAACAAACACTAGTGACAAGCACTTTTCTTCGCTCTTCTTTTGTCCTCCCCCTTGTTATTATAACTACGATAAAGTCTTGGCAGACAATATACCAATGGGCTCAGCTCAGCCCAAAACCCTATAAAATTTTGGCCTTAACGACTTAGCCCGGTTTCACTTGTTCCTCACTAGGTGTGCATGCGAGAGTAAGAAGGAAAAGAAGCAACCGGCGATGAAAACAAGAAAACAGAGGAATGGAGAAAAGAGAGATAAATTTTTGACTACACACTCCGAATGTCCCGACAAGCCAAATCAATTTCATTTTGTAACACCTTGTTAGAATTCAGGCTGTTTATTCATCTAATCAAAGTAATCTATGAAATTACTCCCAAAATCCAGAGTTGTGTGAACTTCGAATTGCGAGGTTTGATATAAAAGTTGTGAAGAGATGAAGTTTTGAGAAATTGATAGTTCATAAAGCTTTGGAGCTATGAGATTCAATGAAAATCGATTCCGAACTATGGTTTGAATGAATTTTTTTTTTGAAGTTTTTCTTGTAAGTTACATGTAATCAACAATATGCATAACAGACATAGATAATTGTTCGTTATAAAAAAAATTATTCTTTAACGAATAGGAGTCGATTGGATGATGAATAAATATAGTTTAATTTAATTATTCATTAGAATATTAATTTACTTAGATTTTGATGATGATTTTCGATTAGTTGATTGGAATATGAGTTAATCGATTTGAGTAACTTTTGTAAGCTGGTTTTCAGCTTTCCAAGTGAATCTTAGTTGAAGGCAAGATTGATGAATCTGGGTTGAATGCAAGACCATGTCAAGAGAAACAAGAAAGGAGTCAAATCAAGGGTCAAGAATCAAAAGAGATGCTTCTCATCTTCTTTTTCTTTTCTTTCTTTAAAGAAGGTCTGAAGGTACTAATCATGCCGTAAAGGAGGAGAAATTCTTGGCTAAACCCTGGCCTGACGTGTAGATGAATAGAAAGAGATGCTTCTGGACTAAACTCACGAAACAACCCTGACTTCTTAAATGAATCTTGGTTGAAGACAAGACTAGGTCAAGAACATCAAGAAAGAAGAAAAACTGAGAAGAATTAAGAGAGGTGCTTCTTTATCTTTTTCCTTTTATATATAAAAGAAACCACGTGTCGGGAGTACCAACTACGGCAAAAGAAAGTACCAAATTATCATGTTCAAAGGAATTCAACATAAAACAGTCATGAAATATCAAATTTTACCATAAATTAACATTTCATTGAAGTATATGTATACTTTGAATGGGTAGCTGTAATGGTGATGAATAGTTCAGAGCAATTATTAATTTGGTAAAACAACTATAAATTAGTAAGACAACTACCAGCATCAATAAGGCCAATTATCTAATTAGAATGCTCGGAAGATAAGAATGCTTATTAACTCGAGAAATATTTAAATTGTCACACATCACATTCTCGGTTAATATGATGTATGATGTCAATTAATCTAATTATATCATATCGTGTAAATCATCCATCTCTATCCTCATTTCTCAATGCACACCACACTAAACAAATTATCGACGTGATTTAATTATAGGATGTGGTTGATAAAACTGGATGAGTGATTGTTGCCTGATTGTTTCACCAAAATTTCTTTCCCTTCTCAAGTTGTGCAAGTAAAAAATTCAGCGTACTGAGAAATGATGTCTACTCTTAGTTTATCTAGCCACATCCTTCTTCTTTCATAAAAAAATTTCCAAGTTCCTCAAGCACTAAATCATATTAAATTTAGCCAACTAGGCCAAACAACGTTATGGTGCAACTTTAATGAAAAAAAAAATTCCAATATAAACATCTACTAAGGTATTCGCATTGACTAAATTTTATTCTCGTCATACTCCAATTTTATCAATTCATAACTAAATTTTTTGCATACACACAAGTGGGCCTCTGCATGCTTTACCTACATTGTAGCCGACTGTCATGTAAGTTCAGTTTAGTTGAATCCGACGTTCGAGGGACTAGATTATGAAGCTTTATGAAAGTAAAAGAACACAATTAAATAAATTCAAAGTGCATGTAACTAGATTTGAAAATGCATGAACGTATAGAGACAATTAGCAGAATTTATCTCACCCTGGCTATTATTAGTAGTAGCATACTTCGATCCTATTCATGAACAAATTAATCACGAAAAACCTTTTAAATTAAGGGATGAAATTCATAGAAATTGTACTTGAATACTTTTGAATCATTTTCATGTGGAAGATTGCACAGTCACTCTAAATGTACGCTGAGATCTCTTAACTGGTGTCACCATCTAAATTGACTACAAAAATTAGCCAACAACAACCACCACCACGTTAAATGCAGAATAACCATGGTAGGAGTCAAGACTCTACAAAAAAAGCAGGAGAGAACAAAAACCAATAATCTAAAGTCTGAACTCCCAATTCCACGTTAGTAAATCAAGGGATGATAAAAGAACATGCGGAAATAGAGAGATTAAAGAATGGTTTGAAAAGGGAAGAGAGGAAAATAAACAATGGCCTGTTTCCGTGTTTCCGTGCAATGACAAGCTTTTAAGCATCAAGAAATTTCGAGTCAAGTGTCCAGAAATTGGGAAGAAGACGGCCAATACGTGGAAAAGAAACGCTAGTGACTAACTTTTCGTCGCTCTGCATGTCTTCTCCTCCATGTTTTTTTTTTAAATATAATTTTTAACAATTTTTGTACGTGGTTTGTAAAATGTGTCCTTAAAAGTTAATTATTTACTTAATAAACTTAAAAGATTTATAAATGCATGCACACCATTACATTTTATCGATGTAGGACAACATATACATGATTAATATTTAAAAAAAAAAATCATTTAGCTTTCTTAGAGAGAGCGATAGAGAGCCTAAGGATTCTCTATTAGATAAGATCCACGTGCACTTTCCCCTTAGTATTTATTATATATTAAATTAGACACAAAAAAAAAAATCCCTTTGAGAGTTTTTTATTATTTTTTTTATTTTTATTTTTTTATGATGACCTAAGGAAGTCTCGTACGCCGGCAGTGCAGTGGAGTAAACCTTGGAGAGGCACGTGAGTCACCACCACCCCTCATGCTCTGGGTAAGTTGCCTTGCGACGCCCGGGAATCGAACTTCTCCCCTTGCGTTACGGGGAGAAGCTCGCCGCCAGCAGCGCCACCCAAACGGATGGTTAATCCATTTGAGAGTTCATCCTTAAAAACTAGTTATTTAGTTGGCAGGCTTAAAAGATTTATAAAGGTACACATCCCATTACACATCACCGATGTGATACAACTTATACGTAATCTTTTAACATCATTTTTTAGAAGCACGTGACGCGTCAAGATCTTCTCAAGTTTGCATTGGTAAACGCAATGACATGAGTTAAGTAGATACGATCTTTTGGAAACTCTAAAATGTTTTGCCTTTTCAATAATTAAAATCTCCTACTCCACCAAGAAACATTAATGGAGAAATCTTGTTCGCTCTTGGTTTCTCCTCCTTAACTAAATGAGAAAAGGCAAAAGAAAATTGTTGTTTGCATGCTGTATATATTGATTTGTTTTGAACTCTAGAGTTTAATCAGAAACTAACGATACACTAATGGAGAAATCTTGTTCGCTCTTGATTTCTCCTCATTCACTAAATGAGAAAAGGCAAAAGAAAATTGTTGTTTGTATAATGTATATATTGATTGCTTTTGAACTCTAGAGTTTAATGAGAAATTAATGATGCTGCATATTGTTCGTTAAAGGCGTTGAAAATGTGTCTTCATACGTAGTTGATGACGATAAAAATTTGGAGCGGTTCCCACTTCTCTTGGGCTCGTACGCATTACAACGATCATCATCACAAGGAGGCCAAAATGCTTGAGATCACCCATTGCTGACTGAATGAAAAAGGACAGATCTCTTTCGAAATGATCATATTGTTAAAATATGTAATATATTTTATTATTCTAAATATGATTCCAATATTATATTCCCAATTAATTCCCAATAAATTCCCTATATAAATTCCAATTTATTGCCCAATTTATTACCCACGTGTATTAAGTGATATTTGTCCCTTATTATATTACCATAATGGTCTTGATGGAAGATACCAGTAACGTAACCAACGGAATAAAAATGTCTGGTCGTTTGGTTCAAACCCTTACAATACAGAAAAACACACCATCGGTTTAGAGGGGTATTGGCTAGTAGAACAGAACAGAACGTACGTTTTCTATATTGCAGATCGATCGTGCTGTGTGAATCCATCAAAGGTTTTGAGGTTTCTCACTTCCAGATTTCATCAATGGCTGGAGGTATGTTGATATTTACGTTTCCGCAATTCAATCTCGAATTTTGCATGAATTTACTTGTTATTGGTAAATTGGGATCTCCAGTTTTTTAGTTTATATTCATTCTAACACATATTACTAAGAAGGGAATGAAACCCTTGAAATTATATTGATTTGTTTTGAACTCTAGAGTTTAATAAATAAATAAAAGAGAGAGAGAGAGAGAGAGAGAGAGAGAGAGAGAGAGAGAGAGAGAGAGAGAGAGTTCTAGATCTTCTAGACAGGAGCCAAGCGTCCTCATCAAAAGGGAGTACAAAGCTACTAATTCGTTTGGAAGTTCTAAGAATTCTCATGCCATGGAGGAGGCTATAGGGGAGAAGTTTTACGAATTTAGTATATATTATCGACTAAATTTAGACCTTTAAAATGATAGGTTTCACATCGATGACAGTGCAAATTAAAGTTCGTAATATGTAATGAATTCATGAAAGCGTTACCCTACACGACACGGCAAGTGGCAATAGTTATGCATTGTCATGCATGATTATCTTCTTAGTTTCATGTTGTTTGTTGCGACCAAATTTTCGGGGGTGTGAACCACCTAGGGTTTGGCTAATGGATTGTTAAGCCTAGACTTAACTCGGGCTCTCCCAAGTCCATACCAATTCACGTCTTGGGTTCAAGTTTCTTAACATGCAAATGATTTTCAATTAGGAGTTGCCACTAATCTATTTTTGGTGGGTTGATTAGAAACCCAAGTAAAGTAACGAGAGATTTACTTTACTCCTACGAACTAGAGATTTATGAGTTCGGGGACTTGGTTGCGCTAGATTTTTCTAACGCCATTTCGGTACCTTTCTCTTTCATCTTGAAAAATGTTTGGCAGGCAGCTTAAATTGATTTTAAATCTATTTTCCTAATATGTGAGGTGATCATGCGAGTGCGCAAACCACCAATTTAACATCTAAGAAAAGCAATAGATAAATTACAAGACTTACCTCATAGCAATGAAAGCATCTGCATCATTAAATCAGAATTCACATCAACAGTCTTAGATATGATTTCTAATTAACACACAATTTTTTTTTCCTTTTCGTTTTCACTTAATTAATGAGAATCATGCAATGCATGCTACTAATCTAACATGAAATGATATGACATGGCAATATGATCTAAACTATATGACATAAATAAGCATGCAGTCTATCCTAAAGAATGAAATTGATTTATTCCAAGAAATTTCTTTTGTATTTTTCATGAGATTCGAAATTAGAAAAATGCAAAGATAACTAGCTAGATTAAGATTTTATCTAACTTATATTAAGGATTAGGTCAGGCCAAACCCTAATTTACGGTGTAAGATACTATCTTAACTTAGCAGTCTCAAACCTAAGATGCAATCTATCTAAAAAAAAAAAAATAATCTAAACTTAAAATAAAACATGCAATCTTATCCTAATATGTAATGGCGTACAAAAGATGCCCCAATTCTGCATGACATATGCATGATGTTTTTTTGCTGTTTTTTTTATTAATTTCGAAATTAAAAAATTGCCACATGCAACTTAAATTAAAGAAAAAACTAACATCCTAAACGAATGCATTTTTTTGGATTTTTCTTTTTTTTCAAAAATTCGAAATAAATAAATTTCCTATTCTAAACATGCAAAATAACCCTAAAACAATGTATATTCTAAAACGAACCTAATCTAACTTTGATTTTTTCCGATTTTTTCTTTATTTTACGGGAGCAATCAAAATAAGACATCAAGAATGGCACGGCAACAAATCGGGCTAGATATCATCCATGTCCATTTTGGAAATAAATTGACGAATTGTATCTCGCGCATGAGATCGGATAGGCCAATTTTTAAATAAAATCACGAATCGTATCTCGAGCGTGAGATCGGATTGGTGATTTTTCTGTACGATTGCTGGTCATTTTTCGAGCGTGAAATCGAACCGTCAATCATATTTACGTTGCGAAATTAGAAAGATTTCCCAATTTGTAAGGCTACTCGAGATTATGAATATGATAGCATATCGAGAATTTCAATCATGTGCATTGAGGAATATTTCAAATAAGGAAACAGAATTTTCGGAAATCAAAATGGATAAGATTTTCACCTAATTCGAATATTGGTTTCCGAATTCCGATTCTCGAATGGCTACTCACGGTGCAACGTGGCGGTGCTTGGTTGCTCGAAAGTCGTCCGATGGGCTCCACGAGACCTGCAAAGAAAAACCAGTATGTGTCGTCGAGGATTCTGCAGATAACCTAATGGGCCACACGGATGCGGCTTGCGTCAGGGATGGCAGCCCAAACTCGGAGAAATCGTCAGGACTCCGAAAACACTCGTGGGGGTGGAACTTGACGTCGGAGCTAGCTTGAATTCACGGTGGTGTCTCGCGGTGACTCAGGACCGAGAAATTATGGGATTCACTTGGGACGTTGAAGCGCAATAGCAGGCAAAGTGGCAATGCGTGGCAGCAAAACCCGAACATGAACAAGGACGCGCATGCAAGGCACGAACTTTGATGGATGCCGAAGTGTGAACACGAGTGAATTTCTTCACGGACGATATACTCAAGAATCATAGGGACATGGCCACCTGGTCACCGGCGCACAAGTCAGCCTGCAAAACAAAGAAATTCAACGGCACAATCCGAGTAGCGAGTTGTTGAGGCCGGGGTCATCGATGAGGGTAGCCACTGGTGGTCCGGCTCTTCTGGACGGCAGGTCTTCGCTGGTGCTCAGCCCGATTTTACAGAGGAAAGCAGGAGAGAACAAAATAAAATCAATAGTAAAAGCTTATGTTAAGAGGGTTATCAAAAATATTTTAAAGATCAACCTTCACGCATGTGAATGAGAGGATTATTAGAGAAACGTAAAAAAGAAGAAAAAAAAAGATGTAAAACTAGAGAAGAAGGAATGATTTTAAAAGGAAAGAGAGGAAAAAAAGGAATGACATTTTTTCCCTAAAATAACGACCTTAAAAGCATCAACAAGTTTCCTTTCAAGTGCAAGAACATGAAGAGAACAAAATGAGAAGAGGAGAAGCATGAACAACTTTTCTTGGCCCTTTATTTCTTCTCCTTCGTGTGTTTACATTTCTATTCAATTTTAAAGCCGCAGTAAAAGAATATTAATTGAATTAAAGACTAGCTTTGTTCAAGAGAGAACTTAAGAGTTTATTAATTAAATTGTACACGCAATAATCTCTTTGAGAGTTCATGTTTCAAAGTTAATAACTAGCTTTCAAGACTTAAAATGCCTACAAACCCACACAAAGCATCATGGGTAATTATTGGATATGAAACAATTTGTATAGAACTTTATATATCACTTTTTAAAGGCCCTTTAGAGAGTAAATATCGATTTTTAGAAACATGGGAAGAAGACGATGCACAGAGGAGAAAAACTGGTGAAGAACTATCCTTGGTTCTTGATTTCACCTCCTCCATGTTTTTATATTCCTATTCACTTTATGTGTACGGAAAAAATTTAATCCATTCCCATGCAAAAAAGAGTTTATTTCATTTGTGGTCCACCAAGAAACACCGGTCAAGAAGATTTCTTCGCTCTTCATTTGTGCTTCCTATTTTTTTTTTAAAAATTTCTATTTGATATATGTAGGTGACAAAATAATTTCATTCACATAAAAATAAATCTTTTTTACTATATTATATGACTAGTTAAAAGTCTTGGTAGAAAAAGAATATGTCCAAGCAAAAACTAGCTTTCTTGGAGAGAGAACCCATGGATTTTGTATTGTACAATGCCCACTTTCCCCCCAATAAATTAAATTGTACGCACAATAATCCTTAGGAGAGCTCATCCTTGAAAGCTAGTTGTTTTGTTGATAGACTTGAAAGGTTTATAAACTAGCACATACCATCACATATCACCGATGTGGGATAGCTTATATATAATCTTTTAACATCACTTTTTAGAGGCACTCTAACAAGGAAATATCGACCCTTCGACATCAAAATCTTCTCGAGTCTGAAATATTGATACATGTTAATGGCATGAGTCAGTAACCCTGGTCGGTTCCCAAAACCCTAAATTTTCTTTAACTTATGAAGAATCAAAATCTCCTAGTCCACCAACAAACACTATTAAAGCACTTTTCTTCGACCTTTTCTTCGCTCTTCTTTTGTCTTCCCCCATGTTATTATA
This sequence comes from Eucalyptus victrix, assembly GCA_016097545.1. Taxonomy (NCBI): domain Eukaryota; kingdom Viridiplantae; phylum Streptophyta; class Magnoliopsida; order Myrtales; family Myrtaceae; genus Eucalyptus; species Eucalyptus victrix. The sequence continues at coordinate 47,908,955 of CM027841.1, read as the reverse complement.
ACTACGATAAAGTCTTGGCAGAAAATATACTAATGGGCTTAGCTCAGCCCAAAACCCTATAAAATTTGGGCCTTAAAGACTCAGCCCACTTTCACTTGTTCCTCACCAGGTGTGCATGTGAGAGTAAGAAGGAAAAGAAACAACCGGCAACGAAAGCAAGAAAAAAGATGAATGGAGAAAAGAGAGAAATTTTTGCCTACACACTCCAAACATCCCAACAAACTGAATCAATTTAATTTTGTAACGCCTGGTAAGAATTCAGGCTGTTTATTCATCTAATCAAAGTAATCTATGAAATTACTCCCAAAATCCGGAGTTGTGTGAACTTTGAATAACGAGGTTTGATTTAAAAGTTGTGAAGAGATGAAGTTTTAAGAAATTGATAGTTCACATGTAAGTTACATGTAATTGACAATATGCATAATGGACAAAGATAATTGTTCACTATAAACAAATTTCTTCTTTAAACAATAGGAGTCAATTGGATGATGAATAAATATAGTTTAATTGATTCAAGTAACTTTTGTAAGCTGGTTTTCAGCTTTCCAAGTGAATCTTAGTTGAAGGCAAGATTGATAAATCTGGGTTGAATGCGAGACCATGTCAAGAGAAACAAGAAAGGAGTCAAATCAAGGATCAAGAAACAAAAGAGATGCTTCTCATCTTCGTTTTCTTTTCTTTCTTTAAAGAAGGTCTGAAAGTACTAATCATGCCGTAAAGGAGGAGAAATTCTTGGCTAAACCCTGGCCCGACGCGTAGATGAATAGAAAGAGATGCTTCTAGACTAAACTCACGAAACGATCCTGACTTCTTGAATGAATCTTGGTTGAAGACAAGACTAGGTCAAGAACATCAAGAAAGAAGAAAAAATGAGAAGAATTAAGAGAGGTGCTTCTTTATCTTTTTCCTTTTATATATAAAAGAAAACACGTGTCGGGAGTACCAACTACGGCAGAAGAAAGTACCAAATTATCATGTTCAAAGGAATTCAACATAAAACAGTCATGAAATATCAAATTTTACCATAAATTAACATTTCATTGAAGTATATGTATACTTTTAATGGGTAGCTGTAATGGTAATGAATAGTTCAGAGTAATTATCAATTTGGTAAAACAACTATAAATTGGTAAGACAACTACTGGCATCAATAAGGCCAATTATCTAATTAGAATGCTCGGAAGATAAGAATGCTTATTAACTCGAGAAATATTTAAAATTGTCACACATCACATTCTCGGTTAATATGATGTATGATGTCAATTAATCTAATTATATCATATTGTGTAAATCATCCATCTCTATCCTCATTTCTCAATGCACACCACACTAAACAAATTATCGACGTGATTTAATTATAGGATGTGGTTGATAAAACCGAATGAGTGATTGTTGCCCGATTGTTGCACCAAAATTTCTTTCCCTTCTCAAGTTGTGCAAGTAAAAAATTCAGTGTACTGAGAAATGATGTCTACTGTTAGTTTATCTAGTCACATCCTTCTTCTTTCATAAAAAAAATTTCAAGTTCCTCCAGCACTAAATCATATTAAATTTAGCTAACTAGGCCAAACAACGTTATGGTGCACTTTAATGAAAAAAAAAAATTCCAATATAAACATCTACTTAGGTATCCGCATTGACTAAATTTTATCCTCGTCGTACTCCATTTTTATCAATTCATAACTAAATTTTTTGCATACACACAAGTGGGCCTCTACATGCTTGACCTACATCGTAGCTAACTGTCGTGTAAGTTCAGTTTAGTTGAATTTGACGTTTGAGGGACTAGATTATGAAGCTTTATGTAAGTAAAAGAACACAGTTAAATAAATTCAAAGCGCATGTAACTAGATTTGAAAATGCATGAATGTATAGAGACAATTAGTAGAATTTATCTCAATAATAACACCCTAGCTATTATTAGTGGTAGTATACTTTGATCCTACTTATCGATGGCTACTTCAGTTTAGTGTGTCTCCTAATTAGCTGCAAATCCCATTTGTAGTAGTGAAACATTCATGAACAAATTAATCACGAAAAACCTTTTAAATTAAGGGATGGAAATTCATAGAAATTGTACTTGAATACTTTTGAATCATTTTCATGTGGAAGATTTCACAATCACTCTAAATGTACGCTGAGATCTCTTAACAACAACCACCACCACCTTAAATGAAAAGAAATCTCTTCTATTATATTATCTTGACTAGTTAAGTCTCGGTAGAAAACTTATGTATCGAAGTAAAAACTAGCTTTCTTGGAGAGAGAGCCTAAGGATTTCGTTACGCACAACGCCCACTTCCCCCCAATAAATTATATTGTACGCACAATAATCTTTAGGAGAGCTCATCCTTAAAAGCCAGTTATATTATTGATAGACTTGAAAGGTTTATAAACTAATGCACACCATCACATACCTCCAATGTGGGACAAATTATATATCATCTTTTAACATCACTTTTTGGAGGCACTCTAGTGAGGAGATATGGACCATTCGACATCAAAATCTTCTCGAGTCTGAAGCATTGGTGCGTGTCAACGCCATGAGTCAAGTAACCATGGTCTATTCCCAAAACCCCAAATTGTCTTTAACTTATCAAGAATCAACATCTCCTAGTTCACCAACAAACACTGGTGAAGCACTTTTCTTCGCTCTTCATTTGTCCTCTCCATGTTTTTTTTTTTTTTTTTAATTTTTTCAATTTATGTAAGGGGAAAACTTTAATTTATGCACATAAAACGATAATTTTTCATTATGGGCTAATAGGTTCAGCCAAAACCTTGTAAAATTTCGGCTTTATAACTCAGTCCACTTTCACTTATTCTTCACCGGATGTGCACGTGAGTAAAAGGGAAAAGAAGCAATTGGCCTCAAAAACAAGGAAAAATAGGGAAGGAGAAGAGAATGATTTTAAAAGGGGAGAGAGGAAAAAAAGAGAATGCCATTTTTCCAAAAAATAACGACCTTGAAAGCATCAAGAAATTTCCTGTCAAGTGCAAGCACATGGAAAGAACAAAATGAGTAGAGGAGAAGCATGAAGAACTTTCCTTGGCCCTCGATTTCTCCTTCCTGTGTACATTTCTATTCAATTTTGAAATTTGCAGTAAAAGAATAGTCATCGAATTAAAACTAGTTTTGTTCGAGAGAGAACTTAAGAGTTTATAAATTAAGTTGTACAAACAATAATCTCTCGGAGAGCTCACGGTCGAGAGTTAATAACTAGCTTTCAAGACTTAAAAGACATTTAAACCCACACACACCATCATTAGGTACTCTAGCAAGGAGATATCCACCATTCAACATCAAAATCTTCTTGATTGAAACATTGGTACGTGTCAAATGGCATGAGTCAAGTACCATGTTCAGTACCCAAGCCCTAAGTTGTTTGAACTTATTAAGAATCAAAATCTCCTAGTTCACCAACAAACACTGGTGAAGAAGCACTTTTCTTCGCTCTTCCTTTGTCATGCCCCATGATTTTTTAATTTTATCAATTTATGTAGGGGAAAACTTTAATTTATGCACATAAAACGATAATTTTTCATTATGGGCTAATAGGCTCAGCTTAGCCCAAAACCTTATAAAATTTCGGCCTTAACAACTCAGCCCACTTTCACTTATACTTCACCGGATGTGCACGTCAGTAAAAGGGAAAAGAAGCAACTGGCCTCAAAAACAAGGAAAAATAGGGAAGGAGAAGAGAGAGAATTTTTGCGTACACATTTCTGACTTAGCACCCGAATCAATTCCGTTTTGCAACGCCTCATAAGAATTCATGATATTTATTCATCTAATTAGAGTAATTTAGGAAATTAGTCCCTAAATTCGGAGTTGTGTGAACTTTGAAGTGTGAGGTTTAAATTAAGAGATGTTAAGAGATGGAGTTTTGAGAAATTGATAGTTTAGAGCGTTGTGGAGCTATGAGGTTCGACCAAAATCAATTCCAAAATATGGTTTGAACGAAATGGATTTTTGAAGTTTTGCGTGTGAGTTACATGTAATTGACAGCATGCGTAACGGATAAAGATGAATGTTCGTCATAAATGAGTTTTTCTTTAACGTGGAGGAGTCGATTTGATGATGAAAAAGTATAATTTAGTCGAGTCGTTTATGAGAATATTATTTTACTTGGATTTTGATATTGATTTTCGATTAATTGATAGGAATATGAGTTAATCAATCCATGTAACTTTTTTAAGTTGGTTTATAGCTTTTCAAAGTGAATCTTATTAATGAATCTTGGTTGAAGGCAAGATCATTTCAAGAGAAAAAACAAACGAGTCAAATCAAGGATCAAGAATTAAGAGAGATGCTTTTCATCTTTTTTTTCTTTGTTTTCTTTAAAGAAGGTCTAGAGGTACTAATCATGCTGCAAAGGAGGGGAAATTCTTGACTAAACCCTGGCTCCACGCTTAGATGAATAGAAAGAGATGGTTCTTGACTAGTCTTACGAAACAACCCTGATTTTTTGAATGAATCTTGATTAAAGACAAGATTAGGTCAAGAGCATCAAGAAAGGAGTAAAATCAAAGAAGAATCAAAATCTCCTAGTTCACCAACAAACACTGGTGAAGCACTTTTCTTCGCTCTTCATTTGTCCTGCCCCATGTTTTTTTTTTTTTTTTTTTCAATTTATGAAGGGGAAAACTTTAATTTGTGCACATAAAACGATAATTTTTCACCGGCTGAGCACGTGAGTAAACGGGAAAAGAAGCAACTGGCCTCAAAAACAAGGAAAAATAGGGAAGGAGAAGAGAGAGAAATTTTTGCGTACACTTTTCTGACTTAGCACCCGAATCAATTCCGTTTTGCGAAGCCTGGTAAGAATTCATGATATTATACATCTAATTAGATTAATTTATGAAATTAGTCCCTAAGTTAGGAGCTGTGTGAACTTTGAACTGCGAGGTTTAATTTAAGAGATATTAAGAGATGGAGTTTTGAAAAATTGATAGTTTAGAGCATTGTGGAGTTGTGAGGTTCAACCAAAATCAATTCCGAAATATGGTTTGAATGAAATGGATTTTTTAAATTTTGCGTATGAGTTACATGTGATTGACAACATGCATAACAGAGAAAGATGAATGTTCGTCATAAACAAGTTTTTCTTTAACGCGTAGGAGTCAATTTGATGATGAATAAGTATAGTTTAGTTAAGTTGTTTATGAGAATATTATTTTACTTGGATTTTGATATCGATTTTTGATTAATTGATAGGAACATGAGTTAATCGATCCAAGTAACTTTTGTAAGTTGGTTTATAGCTTTTCCAAGTGAATCTTATTAATGAATCTTGGTTTTTTTTTTTTTTTGGTCGAAAAATCTTGGTTGAAGGCAAGATCATTTCGAGCGAAACAACAAATGAGTCAAATCAAGGATCAAGAGAAATGCTTCTCATCGTCTTTTTCTTTGCTCTCTTTAAAGAAGGTCTGGAGGTACTAATCATGCCGCAAAGGACAGGAAATTCTTGGCTAAACCCTAGCCTGGTGCTTAGATGAATAGAAAGAGATGGTTCTTGACTAGTCTTACGGAACAACCCCGATTTTTTGAATGAATCTTGGTTAAAGACAAGATTAGGTCAAGAGCATCAAGAAAGGAATAAAATCTAAAAAGAATCAAGAGATGTGCTTCTTTATGACGAAAGAAAGTACCAACTACGGTGAAAGAAAGTACCCTACTATCATGGTCAAAGGAATTTAACAAAAAACAGTCATAAAAAATGAAATTTAACCATAAATTAACACTTCCACGAAGTATATATATACTTCGAGCAGGTGGCTGTAATGGGGATGAATAGCTAAGAGCAATTATCAATTTGGTGAAACAATTATAAATTAGTGAAATAAACTCTAGAACATTTTGAGAGTTTCATTATGGAATAATAGACTTCGGAGAAGGTGGAATGGTGATGACTATCTATTAGAGACGAAACAACAATCAATTGCTTAAAAAGTTGCTTTCAATTCATTGTCATGACCTTGAGTTTGAATAGAATTTGCCACCATCCAATAAGGTGATTGGCGATGTCGAATGAGATTAATCTCAATATATTCGAATAAAATACCTCATGAGAAAATCAAAGACCTGGGGTGAGATAGACCTAAATTGATTATAAAAAAATTGTGAAGAAAACTTTTAAGGAGAACAATTAGACAACGTCACCATTATCTTTATCTTTGAAGGCTTGAAGCTTGCTCTTCCTCATAGTCAACATCGACCCCAATGGGGTCACAATTCACGAACACGAAACGACAATCGCCACTAGTAGGTGACCACCACGCAAGGGTTGCCCGAGATCCCCCCACTCCTTTCCTTCTCGCCGTCAGTGTAGGGGTCATTGTCCTCAGATGACCATCGACGGTGGTCGCACACCCCAAGCGACACCGTCGTGACGCTTTAATCATCACAGGTTGCAACCGCCACCCAAGACGCCCGAACTTATTCATTATTTTTGTCACCCTTGATGCCCTCTGATTTTGTCGCGCTGCACCACCTGGACAATAGGGACTAGTGACTACCATAGGGGTGGTCACCGAAAGATGACCACCGTGGTGGTGATTGCCATTATAAATCGAGGCCTACCGTAGTGATGGCAATCCCTAGAATTAGGATCACCCTATTGAGGTTTTTTTTTTTTTCCCAATGTAATTGTTGTTGTTTTTTTTTTTCAATCATATCCTAAGTGCCCCAATTACTTTATGAGATTAAATATGTTCACATCCGCAATCCAATAAATTTTTAATCCGGTCTCATCATTCTATCTTATTCCGTATCCTGACCACCACAACTGAGAGTTCTAAAGTTATTGAGATCGTCACATGCTCAAAAACAAGCAAATAGTTTAGTTTCGACTTGCTACAACTTCAGCATCATGTACAATTTACAACTGACTTCTCTAATTTATGCTCGTAAGAGATTTTAAGATAGAACCCACCATTTAATCTGGAGTGTACTTATTTTGTAGAAAATGTTTGAGCCCGAACTGGAATTCAGCCTTTCCATCTTTGCCAAATCTGGAAGATTTACTTGTAGCATTGTATAGTGTCTTCTCCAGAATACCATCAATAGTGCTGGTTATCAAATCAGAATGCTCAGAAGATGAGAATGCTTTTTAACTTGAGAAATATTTAAGATCGTCATACGTCACACATCACGTCATCAGTTGATATTATGTATGATGTCAATTAATTTTTTTTCGTCATATCATGTAACTCATCCATCTCAATTATCCTCATCTTCTCAATGCGCCCAACACTATACAAATAATCAACGTGATTTAATCACAAATTATAGACGTCGGCGCTTCCCACATTTCCCAATGGTTAATCACCACCTTCTAAATTAAGGGACTTAATTCATAAAAGTGTAGGTTGTATATTGTCGGATCACTTTCATGAGGAAGATTGTGCAATCACTTTAAACTTCTATCTTATTGTAGTAGAAAAATATTTGATAATGCATTCGAGACCTCTTAACTGGTGTCGCCATCTAATTAAGTTAGGAAATTAGGCAACGACAAGCACCACCTAAATTGCAGAAGAATCTTGGTCGAATTCAAGATTTTATAGACAAAAGCAGGAGAGAACAAAAGAAAATCAATAACAAAAGCTTAAGTTAAGAGGGTTATCAAAAAGATTTTAAAGATTGACCTTCACGCATGTGAATGAAAGGATTATTAAAGAAACGTAAAAAAGAAGAAAAAAAAGATGTAAAACTGGAGAAGAAGGAATGATTTTAAAAGGGGAGAGAGGAAAAAAAAGGAATGACATTTTTTCCCTAAAATAACGACCTTGAAAGCATCAACAAGTTTCCTTTCAAGTGCAAGAACATGAAGAGAACAAAATGAGTAGAGGAGAAGCATGAAGAACTTTTCTTGGCCCTTTATTTCTTCTCCTTCGTGTGTTTACATTTCTATTCAATTTTTAAAGCCGCAGTAAAAGAATATTAATTGAATTAAAGACTAGCTTTGTTCAAGAGAGAACTTAAGAGTTTTTTAATTAAATTGTACACACAATAATCTCTCTGAGAGTTCATGCTTCAAAGTTAATAACTAGCTTTCAAGACTTAAAAGACCCACAAACCCACACACACCATCATGGGGTACTATTGAATATGAAACAATTTGTATAGAACTTTAAATATCATTTTTTAAAGGCCCTTTAGAGAGTAAATATCGATTTTTAGAAACATGGGAAGAAGACAATGCGCAGAGGAGAAAAACTGGTGAAGAACTATCCTTGGCCCTTGATTTCACCTCCTCCACGTTTTTATATTCCAATTCACTTTATGTGTATGAAAAAATTTAATCCATTCCCATGCAAAAAAGAGTTTCTTTCATTTGTGGTCCACCAAGAAACGCTGGTCAAGAAGATTTCTTCACTCTTCATATGTGCTTCCTTTTTTCTTTTTTCTTTTTAATTTCTATTTGGTATATGTAGGTGGCAAAATAATTTCATTCACAAAAAAGAAATCTTTTTTACTATATTATATGACTAGCTAAAAGTCTTGGTAGAAAAAATATATATCCAAGCAAAAACTAGCTTTCTTGGAGAGAGAACCCATGGATTTTGTATTGTACAATGCCCACCTTCCCCCCAATAAATTAAATTGTACGCACAACAATCCTTAGGAGAGCTCATCCTTGAAAGCTAGTTATTTTGTTGATAGACTTGAAAGGTTTATAAACTAGCACATACCATCACATATCACCGATGTGGGATAGCTTATATATAATCTTTTAACTTCACTTTTTAGAGGCGCACTAACGAGGAAATATCAACCCTTCGACATCAAAATCTTCTCGAGTTTGAAATATCGATACATGTTAATGGCATTAGTCAATAGCCATGGGTAGTTCCCAAAACCCTAAATTTTCTTTTAACTTATCAAGAATCAAAATCTCCTAGTCCACCAACAAACACTATTGAAGCACTTTTCTTCGCTCTTCTTTTGTCCTCCCCCTTGTTATTATAACTATGATAAAGCCTTGGCAGAAAATATATAATGGGCTCAGCTCAACCCAAAACCCTATAAAATTTCGGCCTTAACGACTCAGCCCACTTTCACTTGTTCCTCACCAGGTGTGCATGTGAGAGTAAGAAGGAAAAGAAGCAACCGGCAATTAAAACAAGAAAAAGTAGGAATGGAGAAAAGAGAGAGAAATTTTTGCCTACACCCTCCGAACGTCCCAACAAGCCGAATCAATTTCATTTTGTAATGCCTTGTTAGAATTCAGGCTGTTTATTCATCTAATCAAAGTAATCTATGAAATTACTCCCTAAATCTGTAGTTGTGTGAACTTTGAATTGTGAGGTTTGATTTAAAAGTTGTGAAGAGATGAAGTTTTGAGAAATTGATAGTTCATAACGTTTTGGAGCTATGAGATTTGACGAAAATCGATTCCAAAATACCATTTGAATGAAATGAATTTTTGAAGTTTCACATGTAAGTTACATGTAATTGACAATATGCATAACAGACAAAGATAATTGTTCACTATAAACAAATTTCTTCTTTAACCAATAGGAGTCGATTGGATGATGAATAAATTTAGTTTAATTTAATTGTTCATTAGAATATTAATTTACTTGGATTTTGATATTGATTTTTGATTAATTGATAGGAATATGAGTTAATCGATTTGAGTAACTTTTGTAAGCGGGTTCTCAGCTTTCCAAGTGAATCTTAGTTGAAGGCAAGATTGATGAATATGGGTTGAATGCAAGACCTTGTCAAGAGAAACAAGAAAGGAGTCAAATCAAGGATCAAGAATCAAAAGAGAGGCTTCTCATCTTCTTTTTCTTTTCTTCCATTAAAAAAGGTTTGGAGGTACTAATCATGCCGTAGAGGGGAATTCTTGGCTAAACCCTGGTCGACGCATAGATGAATAGAAAGAGATGCTTCTTGACTAAACTCACGAAATAACCCTAACTTTTTGAATGGATCATGGTTGAAGACAATACTAGGTCAAGAACATCAAGAAAGAACAAAAAAACAAGAAGAATTAAGAGAGGTGCTTCTTTATCTTTTTCCTTTTATATATAAAAGAAAACACGTGCCGGGAGTACCAACTACGGCAAAAGAAAGTACCAAATTATCATGTTCAAAGGAATTCAACATAAAACAGTCATGAAATATCAAATTTTACCATAAATTAACATTTCATTGAAGTAAATGTATACTTTGAATGGGTAGCTTTAATGGTGGTGAATAGTTCAGAGCAATTATCAATTTGGTAAAACAACTATAAATTGGTAAGACAACTACCGGCATCAATAAGGCCAATTATCTAATTAGAATGCTCGGAAGATAAGAATGCTTATTAACTCGAGAAATATTTAAAATTGTCACGCATCACATTCTCGGTTAATATGATGTATGATGTTAATTAATCTAATTATATCATATCGTGTAAATCATCCATCTCAATTATCCTCATTTCTCAATGCACACCACACTAAACAAATTATCGACGTGATTTAATTACAAGATGTGGTTGATAAAACCAAATGAGTGATTGTTGCCCGATTGTTGCACCAAAATTTCTTTCCCTTCTGAAGTTGTGCAAGTAAAAAATACAGTGTATTGAGAAATGATGTTTATCTAGTCACATCCTTCTTCTTTCATAAAAAAAACTTTCAAGTTCCTCCAACACTAAATCATATTAAATTTAGCTAACTAGGCCAAACAACGTTATGGTGCAACTTTAATGAAAAAAAAAATCCAATATAAACATCTACTTAGGTATCCGCATTGACTAAATTTTATCCTCGTCATACTCCAATTTTATCAATTCATAACTAAATTTTTCCATACACACAAGTGGGCCTCTACATGCTTTACCTACATCGTAGCTGATTTTCGTGTAAGATTAGTTTAGTTGAATCTGACGTTTGAGGGACTAGATTATGAAGTTTTATGAAAGTAAAAGAACCCAGCTAAATAAATTCAAAGCGCATGTAACTAGATTTGAAAATGCGTGAACGTATAGAGACGATTAGTAGAATTTATCTCAATAATAACACCCTGGCTATTATTAGTGGTAGTATACTTCGATCCTACTTATCGATGGCTACTTCAGTTTAGTGTGTCTCCTAATTATCTGCAAATCCCATTTGTAGTAGTGAAACAGTCATGAACAAATTAATCATGAAAAACCTTTTAAATTAAGGGATGAAATTCATAGAAATTGTACTTGAATACTTTTGAATCATTTTCATGTGGAAGATTGCACAATCACTCTAAATATATGCTGAGATCTCTTCACTGGTGTCACCATCTAAATTGACTACAAAAATTAGCCAACAACAACCACCACCACCTTAAATGCAGAATAACCATGGTAGGAGTCAAGACTCTACAAGAAAAGCAGGAGAGAACAAAAACCAATAACCTAAAGTCTGAACTCCCAATTCCACGTTAGTAAATGAATGGATGATAAAAGAACATGCGGAAATAGAGAGGTTAAAGAATGGTAGGAAAAGGGAAGAGAAGAAAATAAACAATGGCCTGTTTCCGTGCAATGACAAGCTTTTAAGCATCAAGAAGTTTCGAGTCAAGTGTCCAGAAAATGGAAAGAAGACGGCCAATACGGGAAAAGAAACGCTAGTGACTAACTTTTCGTCGCTCTTCATGTCTTCTCCTCCATGTTTTTTTTTTTTTTGTATATATAATTTTTAACAATTTTTGTACGTGGTTTGTAAAATATGTCCTTAAAAGTTAATTATTTACTTAATAAACTTAAAAGATCTATAAATGCATGCACACCATTACATTTTATCGATGTAGGACAACATATACATGATTAATATTTAAAAAAAAAATCATTTAGCTTTCTTAGAGAGAGCGATAGAGAGCCTAAGGATTCTCTATTATATAAGATCCACGTACACTTTCCCCTTAGTATTTATTATATATTAAATTAGACACAAAAAAAAAAAAAAGAGTTTTTTTTTTTTTCTTTTTATGACCTAAGGAAGTCTCGTACACCGGCAACGCGGCGGAGTAAACCTTGGAGAGGCACGTGAGTTACCATCACCCCTCGTGCTTTGGGTAAGTTGCCTTGTGACGCCCGAGAATCGAACTTCTCCCCTTGCGTTAGGGGGAGAAGCTTGCCGCCAGCAGCGCCACCCAAACGGATGGTTAATCCATTTGAGAGTCCATCCTTAAAAACTAGTTATTTAGTTGGCAGGCTTAAAAGATTTATAAAGGTACACATCCCATTACACATCACCGACATGATACAACTTATACGTGATCTTTTAACATCATTTTTTAGAAGTACGCGACGCGTCAAGATCTTCTCAAGTTTGCATTGGTAAACGCAATGACATGAGTTAAGTAGATACGATCTTTTGGAAACTCTAAAATGTTTTGCCTTTTCAATAATTAAAATCTCCTACTCCACCAAGAAACACTAATGGAGAAATCTTGTTCGCTCTTGATTTCTCCTCCTTAACTAAATGAGAGAAGGCAAAAGAAAATTGTCGTTTGCATGCTGTATATATTGATTTGTTTTGAACTCTAGAGTTTAATCAGAAACTAACAATACACTAATGGAGAAATCTTGTTCGCTCTTGATTTCTCCTCATTCACTAAATGAGAAAAGGCAAAAGAAAATTGTTGTTTGTATAATGTATATATTGATTGCTTTTGAACTCTAGAGTTTAATGAGAAATTAACGATGGTGCATATTGTTCGTTAAAGACGTTGAAAATGTGTCTTCATACGTAGTTGATGACGATAAAAATTTGGAGCGGTTCCCACTTCTCCTGGGCTCGTACGCATTACAACGATCATCATCACAAGGAGACCAAAATGCTTGAGATCACCCATTGCCGACTGAATGAAAAAAGGACAGGTCTCTTTCGAAATGATCATATTACAAAGAAGGGAATGAAACTCTTGAAATTATATTGATTTGTTTTGAACTCTAGAGTTTAATAAAAATAAAAACAAAAAGAGTTCTAGATCTTCTAGATAGGAGCCAGGCGTCCTCATCAAAAGGGAGGACAAAGCTACTAATTCATTTGGAAGTTCTAAGAATTCTCATGCCGTGGAGGAGGCTATAGGGGAGAAATTCTACGAATTCAGTATATATCATCGACTAAATTTAGACCTTTAAAATGATAGGTTTCACATTAATTTCATCAAATGACGGTGCAAATTAAAGTTGGTAAATATGTAATGAATTCATGAAAGCGTTACCCTACACGACATGGCAGGTGGCAACAGTTATGCATTGTCATGCATGATTATCTTCTTAGTTTCATGTTGTTTACTTGACTTTGACACACCTGTTTTTCTAGTTCATTCAAGTGACGGCTCTTGATCTGTGGTGCAGCATAAGTCCGAGTTTGACCAAAAATATTTTCGCCTCTCATGCTATAAAGTCATTCTTCATAATTTGTTTTTTCACGCGTTATCTCCCAAGATTCAAATGTCACTAAGCTTCCAGGTTGTTTTTCTTTTCGAAGTGATGAAACTGCGTCACTTCTAATGAACGACAATGTCAAGCTCTCGATACTTTCTGGTTTCTGAAGACCAGAATTTTTTTTGCACGCGGATGATGCTTCTAGTGTCCCTTCAAGTATTTTTCTTGGAGAGTTGATAGCCATTATATTACGAAGAGATACATTTCATATGTGTATTAGGAAATTCTAGTTTTTGTATGTTACGCTTATTTGTGTTTCCATCTTGCAAATAAGGCATACTTCGTATAGGTAAAATTTTGAAATTGATACATTTATTTCCATGCCTTTATAATTATGACAAAATTTAGATCGTCACGTTTACATTATTATAAGAGAATGATTCTATAGGGACTATTCTGGAAGGCCCTTGGGGAAAACAAGCATAAATTGAATGTCATATATGAATGTACAATGTAGAGTGACAAAGTTTATCGCAATTTTGTTTTTTACATTTTTCAAAAGGAAACGGTGCTGGTAAATTTTTTAAATTTGTCAGAGCATAAAAAATATCGGGCTTGTCTGTTTACAATTAAATTTAATGTCAAAAGTACTTTTATGCTTTCTCACCAGCACTTTAAAATATTGTCCAAGTTTCACAAAAGTATCATAAGAGTTTATGTGAATTTACACGTCAACATTTGTGTATTGTGAAATTTCAAGTGTTTATGATCTAAAAGGAGTCAACGTGTATGCGTTGCAAGATTTAGATTAAGCAAAATGCATAGAGTGAAAGTCTATTCTAACACACTTGCCCACCAAGTTACCGACCCTATTACGAAAATGCTAACTGATTTTTACAGTATGCATATCACCAATTTTTCTTTTCTTCTCCAACTTTTATTTACCTTTCATAATTACGCCTTGAACCAATATATGAAAATACTAACTTTAATTCATATGATTTATCATATTTTCTCTGCTTAAGTTATTAATAGGCTTCAAACTATCAGCTCACATTTCATTTTTTTACTAATAACTTTTTAACACTTACCAAAAAAAAAAAATTCTTTAGAAAATCATTCTTTATAATTCTTTTTATTCACATGCTATCACCCAAGATTGAATATTCTTGCTACATATTATTAAATCAAGAAGAGTCATCCTATATATGTCCACTTTAGATACTCTAAGTAAAATATTTTTATTTTTTTTAGTTTGGTACGGACGTCAGTGCTTGCCACACTTCCAAATGATTAACCATCTTTAAAAGGCAAACCTAAGTCACGAAAAAACATTTTAAATCAAGGGACGTATTTCATAGTATTTTTACGTTGAATATTGCCAGACCACTTTCATGTGGAAGATTGTGTAGTCACTCTAAACTTCCATTTTATTTTGGTATACAAATATTTTATAATGCAAGTCGAGATCTCTCAACTGGTGTGGACATCTAAATTGAGTAGAAAATTAGGAAACAACAACCACTACCTGAATTGCAGAGATTTGAAAATTAGGAAACAACAACCACCACCTGAATTGCAGAAAAATCTTGGTCGAAGTCAAGATTTTACAGAGAAAGGCAGGAGAGAACAAAAGAAAATCAATAACCTAAAGTTTAAATTGAGAGGGTTATTAAAAAGATTTTAAAGATCGACCTTCACGAATGCCAATCAAAGGATGATTAAAGAACCATAAAAAAATGTAAAAATAAAGAATAAAGAATAATTTTAAAAGCGAAGCGAAGAAAATAAAGAATGAGATTTTTCCATAAAATGACGACCTTGAAAGCATCAAGAAATTGCCTGTCAAGTGCAAGAACATGGAAAGAATAAAATGAGTGGAGGAGAAGTATGAAGAACTTTTCTTGGCCCTTGATTACTACTCCTTCATGGGTTTACATTTCTATTCGATTTTAAAACTGTCGGTACGAGAATATAGGCTGAATTAAAAGCTAGCTTTGTTTGAGAGAGAACTTAAGAGTTTATAAATTAAATTGTACGAATAATAATCTCTCGAAGAGCACATCTTTAAAAGCTAATAACTACCTTTCAAGACTTAAAATGGATAAACCCATGCACATCATCATGGGGTACTATCGATATGAAACAATTTATATAGAATCTTTAAAAATCACCTTTTTAAAGGCCTTTTAGAGAGTAGATATCGATTTCTTAGGAACGTGGGAAGAAGACGATGCGCAAAGGAGAGAGACTAGTGAAAAACTATCCCTCACTCTTGATTTCACCTCCTCCACAGTTTTGTGTTTCTATTCACTTTATGCATTATGGAAAAGTTTAATCCATTCGTACAAAAAGATAGCTCGTTTTTATTTGTTATCCTTGAAAATAAGCTATTTAGTTCATAGAATTAGAAGATTATAAATGTGCGCGCTAGTGCACATATCATTGCCGTGAGATAATTTTATACAATCTTTTAACATCACTTCTTAGAGACACTTTAGGGGTGAGATTTCGACTTTTGAATCTTGACTCTGCAACTTTGGTACGTGCAATGGGATGAGCCTAGTAAGCATGGCCACTGGCCAGTTCCCTAAATGCTAAAATTGTTTTGACTTATCAACTATCAAAATCTTCAAGTCCACAAAGAAACGCTAGTGAAGAAGATTTCTTCGCTCTTCATTTGCCCTTCCTCATTTTTTTAATTCCTATTCAATTTACGTAGCTGGCAAAATCATTTGATTCAGAAAAATAGATTTCTCTCCTATAATTTTACACATCGTCACATATCACCGATGTGGGGCAGCTTATATATGATCTTTTAACATCACTTTTTGGAGGCATTTTGGTGAGGAGATATTGATATTTTGATATCAAAATCTTCTCGAGTCTGCAACATTAGTATGTGTTATTGGCATGAGTCAAGGAACCATAGTCGGTTCCCAAAATCTTTAGTCATGTTGGACTTATCAAGAATCAAAATCTCCTAGTTCACCAACAAACACTAGTGAAGCACTTTTCTTCACTCTTCATTTGTCCTCCTCCATGTTTGTTAATTTCTTTTCAATTTATGTAGGGGAAACTTTAATTCATTCACATAAAACAATAATCTTTCATTATGTTACTAAAGCTACGTTAACTTGTTGGTGATTTATTGAAGCTATTATGAAAATTCTAACTAATTTTTGCAGTATGCATATCACCAACTTTTTCTTATTTTTCACCAACTTTCATTTACGTTTCATAATTACGCTTTGAACCAATTATGAAATAATTTACTTTAATTCATATGATTCATCAACATTTCTCTGCTTAAGTTATGAATAATTTTGGACTATCAACTTTCATTTCATTTTTTTACTAATAATTTTTTAAACTTACCCAAAAAAAAAAAATCTCATCTCATGTTAGAAAGTCATTCTTTAAAATTCTTTAAAATTCTTTAAAATAAAATTCTTGCTAGATAATACTAACTCAAGAAGATTCATCCTATATGTGTCCACTTAAGATACTCTAAGTATAATATTTTAGTCTGGTATAAACGTCGGCACTTCCCACACTTCCCAATGGTCAATCACCAACTTCTAAATTAAGGGACTTAATTCATAAAAGTGTAGGTTGAATATTGCCAGATCACTTTCATGAGGAAGATTGTGCAATCACTTTAAACTTCTATCTTATTGTAGTAGACATATATTTTATAATGCATTTCGAGACCTCTTAACTAGTGTCGCCATCTAATTAAGTAGGAAATTAGGCAACAACAAGCACCACCTAAATTGCAGAAGAATCTTGGCCGAAGTCAAGATTTTATAGACAAAAGCAGGAGAGAACAAAAGAAAATCAATAACAAAAGCTTAAGTTCAGAGGGTTATCAAAAAGATTTTAAAGATCGACCTTCACGCATGTGAATGAAAGGATTATTAAAGAAACGTAAAAAAGGGGAAAAAAAAGAAGATGTAAAACTGGAGACAAAGGAATAATTTTAAAAGGGGAGAGAGGAAAAAAAAAGGAATGACATTCAATTTTTAGAGCCGCTGTAAAAGAATATTCATTGAATTAAAGATTAGCTTTGTTCAAGAGAGAACTTAAGAGTTTATTAATTAAATTGTACACACAATAATCTCATTGAGAGTTCATGTTTCAAAGTTAATAACTAGCTTTCAAGACTTAAAAGACCTACCCACGCAAAGCATCATGGGTTATTATTGAATATGGAACAATTTGTATAGAACTTTAACTATCTCTTTTTAAAGACCCTTTAGAGAGTAAATATCGATTTTTAGAAACATGGGAAAAAGACAATGCGCAAAGGAGAAAAACTAGTGAAGAACTATCCTTGGCTCTTGATTTCACCTCCTCCATGTTTTTATATTCCAATTCACTTTGTGTATGGAAAAATTCAATTCATTCCCATGCAAAAAAGAGTTTCTTTCATTTGTGGTCCACCAAGAAACGCTGGTCAAGAAGATTTCTTTACTCTTCATTTGTGCTTCCTTTTTTTTTTTTTTTTTTAATTTCTATTTGATATATGTAGGTGGCAAAATAATTTCATTCACATAAAAAGAAATCTTTTTTACTATATTATATGACTAGCTAAAAGTCTGGGTAGAAAAAATATATATCCAAGCAAAAACTAGCTTTCTTGGAGAGAGAACCCATGGATTTTGTTTTGTACAATGCCCACCTTCCCCCCAATAATTTAAATTGTACGCACAACAATCCTTAGGAGAGCTCATCCTTGAAAGCTAGTTATTTTGTTGATAGACTTGAAAGGTTTATAAACTAGCACATACCATCACATATCACCGATGTGGGATAGCTTATATATAATCTTTTAACATCACTTTTTAGAGGCACTCTAACGAGGAAATATCGACCATTCGACATCAAAATCTTCTCGAGTCTCAAATATTGGTACGTGTTAATGGCATTAGTTAGTAACCATGGTCGGTTCCCAAAACCATAAATTTTATTTATTTATCAAGAATCAAAATCTCCTAGTCCACCAACAAACACTAGTGAAGCACTTTTCTTCGCTCTTCTTTTGTCCTCCCCCATGATATTATTACTACGATAAAGTCTTGGCAGAAAATATACTAATGGGCTTAGCTCAGCCCAAAACCCTATAAAATTTAGGCCTTAACAACTTAGCCCACTTTCACTTGTTCCTCACCAGGTGTGCATGTGAGAGTAAGAAGGAAAAGAAGCAACCGGCGACGAAAGCAAGAAAAAAGAGGAATGGATAAAAGAGAGAAATTTTTGCCTACATGCTCCGAACATCCCGACAAGCCGAATCAATTTCATTTTGTAACGCCTTGTTAGATTCAAGGTTTTTATTAATCTAATCAAAGTAATCTATGAAATTACTCCCTAAATCAGGAGTTGTGTGAACTTTGAATTGCGAGGTTTGATTTAAAAGTTGTGAAGAGATGAAGTTTTGAGAAATTGATAGTTCAGAACGTTTTGGAGCTATGAGATTCGACAAAAATCGATTCCGAAATATGGTTTGACCAAAATGAATTTTTGAAGTTTCGCATGTAAGTTACATGTAATTGACAATATGCATGACGGACAAAGATAATTGTTCACTATAAACAAATTTCTTCTTTAACGAATAGGAGTCGATTGGATGATGAATAAATATAGTTTAATTTAATTATTCATTAGAATATTAATTTACTTGGATTTTGATATTGACTTTTGATTCATTGATAGGAATATGAGTTAATTGATTCAAGTAATAAGCTGGTTTTAAGCTTTCCAAGTCAATCTTAGTTGAAGGCAAGATTGATGAATTTGGGTTGAATGCGAGATCATGTCAAGATAAACAAGAAAGGAGTCAAATCAAGGATCAAGAATCAAAAGAGATGCTTCTCATCTTCTTTTTCTTTTCTTTCTTTAAAGAAGGTCTGGAGGTACTAATCATTCTGAAAAAGGAGGAGAAATTCTTGGCTAAACCCTAGCCCGACGCGTAGATGAATAGAAAGAGATGCTTCTTGACTAAACTCACGAAACAAAACTGACTTTTTGAATGAATCTTGGTTGAAGACAATACTAGGTCAAGAACATCAAGAAAGAAGAAAAATCGAGAAGAATTAAGAGAGGTGCTTCTTTATATTTTTTCTTTTATATATAAAAGAAAACACGTGTCGGGAGTACCAACTACGGCAAAAGAAAGTACCAAATTATCATGTTCAAAGGAATTCAACATAAAACAGTCATGAAATATCAAATTTTACCATAAATTAACATTTCATTGAAGTATATGTATACTTTGAATGGGTAGCTGTAATGGTGATGAATAGTTCAAAGCAATTATCAATTTGGTAAAACAACTATAAATTGGTAAGACAACTACTGGCATCAATAAGGCCAATTATCTAATTAGAATGCTCGGAAGATAAGAATGCTTATTAACTCGAGAAATATTTAAAATTGTCACACATCACATTCTCGGTTAATATGATGTATGATGTCAATTAATCTAATTATATCATATCGTGTAAATCATCCATCTCAATTATCCTCATTTCTCAATGCACACCACACTAAACAAATTATCGACATGATTTAATTACAAGATGTGGTTGATAAAACCAAATGAGTGATTGTTGCCCGATTGTTGCACCAAAATTTCTTTCCCTTCTGAAGTTGTGCAAGTAAAAAATTCAGTGTATTGAGAAATGATGTTTATCTAGTCACATCCTTCTTCTTTTATAAAAAAAAACTTTCAAGTTCCTCCAACACTAAATCATATTAAATTTAGCTAACTAGGCCAAACAACGTTATGGTGCAACTTTAATGAAAAAAAAAATTCCAATATAAACATCTACTTAGTTATCCGCATTGACTAAATTTTATCCTCGTTGTACTCCGATTTTATCAATTCATAACTAAATTTTTCCATAAACACAAGAGGGTCTCTACGTGCTTTACCTACATCATAACCGACTGCCGTGTGAGTTCAGTTTAGTTGAATCTAACGTTTGAGGGACTAGATTATGAAGCTTTATGAAAGTAAAAGAACACAGTTAAATAAATTCAAAGCGCAAGTACTAGATTTGAAAATGCGTGAAGGTATAGAGACAAATAGTAGAATTTATCTCAATAATAACACCCGGGCTATTATTAGTAGTAGCATACTTTGATCCTACTTATCGATGGCTACTTCAATTTAGTGTGTCTCCTAATTATCTGCAAGTCCCATTTGTAGTAGTGAAACATTCATGAACAAATTAATCATGAAAAACCTTTTAAATTAAGGGATGAAATTCATAGAAATTGTACTTGAATACTTTTGAATCATTTTCATGTGGAAGATTGCACAATCACTCTAAATGTATGCTGAGATCTCTTAACTGGTGTCACTATCTAAATTGACTACAAAAATTAGCCAACAACAACCACCACCACCTTAAATGCAGAATAACCATGGTAGGAGTCAAGACTCTACAAGAAAAGCAGGAGAGAACAAAAACCAATAACCTAAAGTCTGAACTCCCAATTCCACGTTAGTAAATGAAGGGATGATAAAAGAACATGCGGAAATAGAGAGGTTAAAGAATGGTTGGAAAAGGGAAGAGAGGAAAATAAACAATGGCCTGTTTCCGTGCAATGACAAGCTTTTAAGCATCAAGAAATTTCGAGTCAAGTGTCCAGAAAATGGGAAGAAGACGGCCAATACGTGGAAAAGAAACGCTAGTGACTAACTTTTCGTCGCTCTTCATGTCTTCTCCTCCATTTTTTTTTAATATAATTTTTAACAATTTTTGTACGTGGTTTGTAAAATATGGGTTGAATGAAAAAACTAGTTTTTCTTGAGGAGAGACCCTAAAATTAGATTATACAAACAATAATCTCTCGGAGAGCTCATCCTTAAAAGTTAATTATTTACTTAATAAACTTAAAAGATTTATAAATGCATGCACACCATTACATTTTATCGATGTAGGACAACATATACATGATTAATATTTAAAAAAAAAATCATTTAGCATTCTTAGAGAGAGAGAGAGAGAGAGAGAGCCTAAGGATTCTCTATTATATAAGATCCACGTACACTTTCCCCTTAGTATTTATTATAAATTAAATTAGACAAAAAAAAAAAAGATCCCTTTGAGAGCTCATCCTTAAAAACTAATTATTTAGTTGGTAGGCTTAAAAGATTTATAAAGGTACACATCCCATTACATATCACCGACGTGATACAACTTATACGTGATCTTTTAACCTCATTTTTTAGAAGCACGTGATGCGTCAAGATCTTCTCAAGTTTGCATTGGTAAACGCAATGACATGAGTTAAGTAAATACAATCTTTTGGAAACTCTAAAATGTTTTGCCTTTTCAATAATTAAAATCTCCTACTCCACCTAGAAACACTAATGGAGAAATCTTGTTCGCTCTTGATTTCTCCTCATTCACTAAATGAGAAAAGGCAAAAGAAAATTGTCGTTTGCATGTTGTATATATTGATTTGTTTTGAACTCTAGAGTTTAATCAGAAACTAATGATACACTAATGGAGAAATCTTGTCCGCTCTTGATTTCTCCTCATTCACTAAATGAGAAAAGGCAAAAGAAAATTGTTGTTTGTATAATGTATATATTGATTGGTTTTAAACTCTAGAGTGTAATGAGAAATTAACGATGGTGCATATTGTTCGTTAAAGACGTTGAAAATGTGTCTTCATACGTAGTTGATGACGGTAAAAATTTGGAGCGGTTCCCACTTCTCCTGGGCTCGTACGCATTACAACGATCATCATCACAAGGAGGCCAAAATGCTTGAGATCACCCATTGCCGAGTGAATGAAAAAAGGACAGATCTCTTTCGAAATGATCATATTACTAAGAAGGGAATGAAACCCTTGAAATTATATTGATTTGTTTTAAACTCTAGAGTTTAATAAAAATAAAAATAAAAAGAGTTCTAGATCTTCTAGATAGGAGCCAGGCGTCCTCATCAAAAGGGAGGACAAAGCTACTAATTCATTTGGAAGTTCTAAGGATTCTCATGCCATGGAGGAGGCTATCGGGGAGAAATTCTACGAATTCAGTATATATTATCGACTAAATTTAGACCTTTAAAATGATAGGTTTCACATCAATTTCATTGGATGACGGTGCAAATTAAAGTTGATAAATATGTAATGAATTGATGAAAGCGTTACCCTACACGACACGGCAAGTGGCAACAGTTATGCATTGTCATGCATGATTATCTTCTTAGTTTCATGTTGTTTACTTGATTTTGACACACATGTTTTTCTAGTTCATTCAGGTGACAGTTCTTGATCTGTGGTGCAACATAAGTCCGATGTTGACAAAAAATATTTTCGCCTATCATGGTAGAAAGTCATTCTTCATAATTTGTTTTTTCACACGTTATCACCCAAGATTCAAATGTGACTAAGCTTCCAGGTTGTTTTTCTTTTCGAAATGATGAAACTGCGTTGCTTCAAATGAACGAAAATGATACTTTCTGGTTGCTGAAGACCAGAATTTTTTAGTACGCGGATGATGCTTCTAGTGTCCCTTATTCTTCTTGGAGAGTTTTTAGCCATTATATTACGAAGAGATACATTTCATATGTGTATTAGGAAATTCTAGTGTTTGTATGTTACGCTTATTTGTGTTTCCATCTTGTAGCTAAGGCATATTTTGTATAGGTAAAATTTGGAAATTGATACATTTATTTCCATGCCTTTATAATTATGACAAAATTTAGATCGTCACGTTTACATTATTATAAGAGAATGATTCTGTAGGGACTATTTTGGAAGGCCCTTGGGGAAAACAAGCATAAATTGAATATCATATATGAATGTACAATGTAGAGTAACAAAGTTTATTGCAATTTTGTTGTTACATTTTTCTAAAGGGAACGGTGCTGGTAAATTTTTTAAATTTGTCAGAGCATAAAAAAACATTGGGCTTGTTTGTTTACAATTAATTTTATGTAA
The DNA here is from genome assembly GCA_016097545.1 of Eucalyptus victrix. Classification (NCBI taxonomy): domain Eukaryota; kingdom Viridiplantae; phylum Streptophyta; class Magnoliopsida; order Myrtales; family Myrtaceae; genus Eucalyptus; species Eucalyptus victrix. Next base: position 47,885,619 of record CM027841.1, on the reverse strand, counting down.
AAAGTACTTTTATACTTTCTCACCAGCACTTTAAAATATTGTCCAAGTTTCACGAAAGTATAAGAAGAGTTTATGTGAATTTATACGTCAACATTTGTGTATTGTGAAATTTCAAGTGTTTATGATCTAAAAGGAGTCAATGTGTATGCATTGCAAGATTTAGATTAAGCAAAATGCATATAGTGAAAGTCTATTCTAACAAGCTTGGTCACCTATTTTGTGACAACCATTCATTCCAGAAATAGTTTTTAGAACATAAATATATTTTTATATTTCTATTTTTAGAAGAGTTTCTAAGCAAAAATAACCGTTTGATAACGACACAAAATTTCTACTCTAAAAATAAAATTCGTTTGATAACGACATAAAATTTCTTCCTTTTGGACGATGGCGAAAACAACCGACGACCTTTAATATAAAAAATAAAAATGATTTAGTAACAAAAAAATAAAAATAAAATAAAATAAATCATAAAAAATATTATTTTATTTTAAAATTAAAATATCCTTAAAAATAAATTTATTTTATTTATTCTATTTTATTTTATTTTATTTTACGAATAAATTTATTTTGAAATGAATAAAAAAAAATTATTTGGCAAAACACTCAAGGCAAATAAAAATAATTTATTTTTATTTATCATAAATAAATTATTTTAAATAAATTAAATAAATTTATTTTTAATAAAATAAAAATAAAATGATAAATAAAAATAATTTATTTATTTTAATAAGTTATTTTAATTTTTAAATGAATAAAATGAATATTTTTATTTTTATTTTTATTTTTATTTTTAATAAAATGAGGAGACGGAGGAGGAGGAGGAGGAGGCAGAGACATAGAGGAGATGAGGGAGGACTCACCGAAATTAGGGTTTAGTAGGAGAAATTATTTTTGATTTCTCTTCCAAATCAATTTATAGAATAGAAATCTATTCCAGAAATAGAAAAGCTGATTAGGTTTATCAAACAAGTTTCTATTCCAAAAAATAGGTCGGAATAGAAAAATTATTTCTAAAACAGAAATTTTGGTTATCATGCACCCCCCTAATTACTGACCCTATTATGAAAATGCTAACTGATTTTTACGTATGCATATCACCAATTTTTCTTTTCTTTACCAACTTTTATTTACCTTTCATAATTGCGCCTTGAACCAATATATGAAAATACCAACTTTAATTCATATGATTTATCAAGTTTTCTCTGCTTAAGTTATTAACATTCTTCAAACTATCAGCTCGCATTTCATTTTTCTACTAATAATTTTTTAACACTTACCCAAAAAAAAAAAAATCTTTAGAAAGTCATTCTTTATAATTCTTTTTATTCACATGATATCACCCAACATTGAATATTCTTGCTACATATTATTAAATCAAGAAGAGTCATCCTATATGTGTCCACTTTAGATACTCTAAGTATATATATATATATATTTTTATATTATATATATATATATATATATATATATATATATGTATGTATATATTTAGTTTGGTACATACGCCAGTGCTTCTCACACTTCCAAATTATTAACCATCTTTAAAAGGCAAACCTAAGTCACGAAAAACATTTTAAATTAAGGGACGAATTTCACAGAATTTTTACGTTGAATATTGCGAGACCACTTTCATGTGGAAGATTGTGCAGTCACTCTAAACTTCCATTTTACTTTGGTATACAGATATTTTATAATGCAAGTCGAGATCTCTCAACTGGTGTGGACATCTAAATTGAGTAGAAAATTAGGAAACAACAACCACTACCTGAATTGCAGAAAAATCTTGGTCGAAGTCAAGATTTTACAGAGAAAGGCAGGAGAGAACAAAAGAAAATCAATAACCTAAAGTTAACATTGAGAGGGTTATTTAAAAGATTTTCAAGATCGATCTTCACGAATGCGAATCAAAGGATGATTAAAGAACCATAAAAAAAGAAAGAAACTGTAAAAATAGAGAATAAAGAATAATTTTAAAAGCAAAGCTAAGAAAATAAAGAATGACATTTTTCCATAAAATGACGACCTTGAAAGCATCAAGAAATTGCCTGTCAAGTGCAAGAACATGGAAAGAATAAAATGAGCGGAGGAGAACTATGAAGAACTTTTCTTGGCCCTTGATTACTACTCCTTCATGGGTTTACGTTTCTATTCAATTTTAAAAGTGGCGGTACAAGAATATAGGCCAAATTAAAAAGCTAGCTTTGTTCGAGAGAGAACTTAAGAGTTTATAAATTAAATTGTACGAATAATAATCTCTCAAAGAGCTCATCCGTAAAAGCTAATAACTACCTTTCAAGACTTAACACACATATAAACCCTTGCCCATCATCATGGGGTACTATCAATATGAAACAATTTATATAAAGTCTTTAAATATCACTTTTTTAAAGGCCCTTTAGAGAGTAGATATCTATTTGTTAGGAACATGGGAAGAAGACGATGCGCAGAGGAGAGAGACTGGTGAAAAACTATCCCTCGCTCGTGATTTCACCTCCTCCACAGTTTTGTATTTCTGTTCACTTTATACATTTGAAAAATTTAATCCATTCATACGAAAAGAGAGCTCTTTTTTATTTGTTATCCTTGAAAATAAGCTATTTAGTTCATCGAATTAGAAGATTTATAAATGTGTGCACACTAGCATGTATCATTGTTGTGAGATAATTTTATACAATCTTTTAACATCACTTCTTAGAGACACTTTAGGGTGAGATTTCGACTTTTTCTCATCAAAATTATCTCGACTCTGCAACTTTGGTACGTGCAATGGAATGAGCCCTGTAAGCATGACCACTCGCCAGTTCCTAAACGCTAAAATGGTTTTGACTTATCAAATATCAAAATCTTCAAGTCCACAAAGAAACGCTAGTGAAGAAGATTTCTCGCTCTTCATTTGCCCTTCCTCATTTTTTTTTAATTCCTATTCAATTTATGTAGCTGGCAAAATCAGATTTAGAAAAAAAAAAGATTTCTCTCCTATAATTTTATTATGACTAGTTAAAAGTCTCTACAAAAAAAAATATGCATTGAAGCAAAAACTAGCTTTCTTGGAGAGAGCCTAAGGATTTTGCATTATACAACATCCACTTTCCCCCTAAAAAATTATTTTGTACGCATAATAATATCTAGGAGAGCTCATCCTTGAAAGCTAGTTATATTGTTAACAGACTTGAAAAGTTTATAAACTCGCACACATTGTTACATATCACCAATGTGGGGCAGCTTATATATGATCTTTTAACATCACTTTTGGAGGCACTTTGGTGAGGAGATATTGACATTTTGATATCAAAATCTTCTTGAGTCTGCAGCATTAGTATGTGTTATTGGCATGAGTCAAGGAACCATGGTCGGTTCCCAAAACATTTAGTCATTTTAGACTTATCAAGAATCAAAATCTCCTAGTTCACCAACAAACACTAGTGAAGCACTTTTCTTCACTTCTTCATTTGTCCTCCCCATGTTTGTTAATTTTTTTTTCAATTTATGTAGGGGAAAATTTAATTCATTCACATAAAACAATAATCTTTCATTATGTTACTATAGCCTCGTTAACTTATTGGTAATTTATTGAAGCTATTATGAAAATTCTAACTAATTTTTGCAATATGCATATCATTAACTTTTTCTTATTTTTCATCAACTTTCATTTACGATTCATAATTATGCTTTGAACCAATTATGAAATTATTATTTTTAATTCATATGATTCATCAACTTTTCTCTGCTTAAGTTATGAATAAGTTTTGGACCATCAACTCTCATTTCATTTTTTTACTAATAATTTTTTACACTTACCCAAAAAAAAAAAAAAAATCTCATCTCATGTTAGAAAGTCATTCTTTAAAATTCTTTAAAATTCTTGCTAGATAATAATAAATCAAGAAGATTCATCCTATATGTGTCCACTTAAGATACTCTAAGTATAATATTTTAGTTTGGTATAGACGTCGGCGCTTCCCACACTTCCCAATGGTTAAACACCACCTTCTAAATTAAGGGACTCAATTCATAAAAGTGTAGGTTGTATATGGCCAGATCACTTTCATGAGGAAGATCGTGCAATCACTTTAAACTTCTATCTTATTGTAGTAGAAAAATATTTTATAATGCATTCGAGACCTCTTAACTGGTGTCGCCATCTAATTAAGTAGGAAATTAGGCAACAACAAGCACCACCTAAATTGCAGAAGAATCTTGGTCGAAGTCAAGATTTTACAGATGCAAGCAGGAGAGAACAAAAGAAAATCAATAACAAAAGATTAAGTTAAGAGGGTTATCAAAAAGATTTTAAAGATCGACCTTCACGCATGTGAATGAAAGGATTGTTAAAGAAACGTAAAAAAGAAGAAAAAAAGAAGATGTAAAACTGGAGAAGAAGGAATGATTTTAAAAGGGGAGAGAGGAAAAAAAAGGAATGACATTTTTTTCCCTAAAATTACGACCTTGAAAGCATCAAGAAGTTTCCTTTCAAGTGCAAGAACATGAAGAGAACAAAATGAGTAGAGGAGAAGCATGAAGAACTTTTCTTGGCCCTTTATTTCTTCTTCTTCGTGTGATTTCTATTCAATTTTTAAAGCTGCTGTAAAAGAATATTCATTGAATTAAAGACTAGCTTTGTTCAAGTGAAAACTTAAGAGTTTATTAATTAAATTGTACAAATAATAATCTCATTGAGAGTTCATGTTTCAAAGTTAATAACTAGCTTTCAAGACTTAAAAGACCTACAAACCCAAGCAAAGCATCATGGGTTATTATGGAATATGAAACAATTTGTATAGAACTTTAAATATCACTTTTTAAAGGCCCTTTACAGAGTAAATATTGATTTTTAGAAACATGGGAAGAAGACGATGCGCGGAGGAGAAAAACTGGTGAAGAACTATCCTTGGCTCTTGATTCCACCTCCTCCATGTTTTTACATTCCTATTCACTTTATGCGTATGGAAAAATTTAATCCATTCCCATGCAAAAAAGAGTTTCTTTCATTTGTGGTCCACCAAGAAACGCTGGTCAAGAAGATTTCTTCGCTCTCCATTTGTGCTTCCTATTTTTTTTTTCTATTTGATATATGTAGGTGGTAAAATAATTTCATTTACATAAAAAGAAATCTTTTTTACTATATTATAGGACTAGTTAAAAGTCTTGGTAGAAAAAAAACATGTCCAAGCAAAAACTAGCTTTCTTGGAGAGAGAACCCATGGATTTTGTATTGTACAATGCCCACTTTCCCCCCAATAAATTAAATTGTACGCACAATAATCCTTAGGAGAGCTCATCCTTGAAAGCTAGTTATTTTGTTGATAGACTTTAAAAGTTTATAAACTAGCACATACCATCACATATCACCGATGTGGGATAGCTTATATATAATCTTATAACATCACTTTTTAGAGGCACTCTAATGAGGAAATATCGACCATTCAACAACAAAATCTTCTCGAGTCTGAAATATTGATACGTGTTAATATCATGAGTCTGTAACCCTAGTCGGTTCCCAAAACCCTAAATTTTTTTTTGACTTATGAAGAATCAAAATCTCCTAGTCCACCTTTACCAAAAAAAAAAAAAAAAAAAAATCTCCTAGTCCACCAACAAACACTAGTGAAGCACTTTTCTTCGCTCTTCCTTTGTCCTCCCCCATGATATTATTACTACGATAAAGTCTTGGCAGAAAATATACTAATGGGCTCAGCTCAGCCCAAAACCCTATAAAATTTAGGCCTTAACGACTTAGCCCACTTTCACTTGTTCCTCACCAGGTGTGCATGTGAGAGTAAGAAGGAAAAGAAGCAACCAGCGACAAAAGCAAGAAAAAAGAGGAATGGATAAAAGAGAGAAATTTTTGCCTACATGCTCTGAACATCTCGACAAGCCAAATCAATTTCATTTTGTAACGCCTTGTTAGATTCAAGGTGTTTATTAATCTAATCAAAGTAATCTATGAAATTACTCCCTAAATCAGGAGTTGTGTGAACTTTGAATTGCGAGGTTTGATTTAAAAGTTGTGAAGAGATGAAGTTTTGAGAAATTGATAGTTCATAACGTTTTGGAGCTATGAGATTCGACGAAAATCAATTCTGATATATGGTTTGAACGAAATGAATTTTTGAAGTTTCACATGTAAGTTACATGTAATTGACAATATACATAATGGACAAAGATAATTGTTCACTATAAACAAATTTCTTCTTTAACAAATAGGAGTTGATTGGATAATGAATAAATATAGTTTAATTGATTCGAGTAACTTTTGTAAGCTAGTTTTCAGCTTTCCAAGTGAATCTTAGTTGAAGGCAAGATTGATAAATTTGGGTTGAATGAGAGACCATGTCAAGAGAAAATAAAATGAGTCAAATAAAGGATCAAGAATCAAAAGAGATGCTTCTCATCTTCTTTTTCTTTTCTTTCTTTAAAGAAGGTCTAAAGGTACTAATCATGCCGTAAAGGAGGAGAAATTCTTGGCTAAACCCTGGATGAATAGAAAGAGATGCTTCTGGACTAAACTCACGAAGCGACCCTGACTTCTTGAATGAATCTTGGTTGAAGACAAGACTAGGTCAAGAACATCAAGAAAGAAGAAAAACGAGAAGAATTAAGAGAGGTGCTTCTTTATCTTTTTCCTTTTATATATAAAAGAAACCGCATGTCGGGAGTACCAACTACGGCAAAAGAAAGTACCAAATTATCATGTTCAAAGGAATTCAACATAAAACAGTCATCAAATATCAAATTTTACCATAAATTACCATTTCATTGAAGTATATGTATACTTTTAATGGGTAGCTGTAATGGTGATGAATAGTTTAGAGCAATTACCAATTTGGTAAAACAACTATAAATTGGTAAGACAACTACCGGCATCAATAAGGTCAATTATCTAATTAGAATGCTCAAAAGATAAGAATGCTTATTAACTCGAGAAATATTTAAAATTGTCACACATCACATTCTCGGTTAATATGATGTATGATGTCAATTAATCTAATTATATCATATCATGTAAATCATCCATCTCAATTATCCTCATTTCTCAATGCATACCACACTAAACAAATTATCGACGTGATTTAATTACAAGAGATGGTTGATAAAACCGAATGAGTGATTGTTGCCCAATTATTGCACCAAAATTTCTTTCCCTTCTCAAGTTGTGCAAGTAAAAAATTCAGTGTACTGAGAAATGATGTTTATCTAGTCACATCCTTCTTCTTTCATAAAAAAACTTTCAAGTTCCTCTAGCACTAAATCATGCTAAATTTAGCTAACTAGGCCAAACAACGTTATGGTGCAACTTTAATGAAAAAAAAATTGCAATATAAACATCTACTTAGGTATCCGCATTGACTAAATTTTTCCTCGTTGTACTCCAATTTTATCAATTCATAACTAAATTTTTCCATACACACAAGTGGGCCTCTACATGCTTTACCTACATCGTAGCCGATTGTCATGTAAGTTCAGTTTAGTTGAATTTGACGTTTGAGGGACTAGATTATGAAGCTTTATGAAAGTAAAAGAACACGGTTAAATAAATTCAAAGCGCATGTAACTAGATTTGAAAATGCATGAACGTATAGAGACGATTAGAAAAATCTATCTCAATAATAACACCCTGGCTATTATTAGTGGTAGTATACTTCGATCCTACTTATCGATGGCTACTTCAGTTTAGTGTGTCTCCAAATTATCTGCAAATCCCATTTGTAGTAGTGAAACATTTTCATGAACAAATTAATCATGAAAAACCTTTTAAATTAAGGGATGAAATTCATAGAAATTGTACTTGAATACTTTTGAATCATTTTCATGTGGAAGATTGCACAGTCACTGTAAATGTATGCTGAGATCTCTTAACTGGTGTCACCATCTAAATTGACTACAAAAATTAGCCAACAACAACCACCACCACCTTAAATGCAGAATAACCATGGTAGGAGTCAAGACTCTATAAAGAAAAGCAGGAGAGAACAAAAACAAATAACCTAAAGTCTGAACTCCCGAGTCCACGTTAGTAAATCAAGGGATGATAAAAAGAACATGCGGAAATAGAGAGATTAAAGAATGGTTTGAAAAGGGAAGAGAGGAAAATGAAAAATGGCCTATTTCCATGCAATGACAAGCTTTTAAGCATTAAGATATTTCGAGTCAAGTGTCCAGAAAATGGGAAGAAGATGGCCAATACGTGGAAAACAAACGCTAGTGACTAACTTTTCGTCGCTCTTCATGTCTTCTCCTCCATTTTTTTTAGCACGTGGTTTGTAAAATATGGGTTGAATAAAGAACTAGTTTTTTCTTGAGGAGGGACCCTAAGATTAGATTATACAAATAATAATTCCTCGGAGAGCTCATCCTTAAAAGTTAATTATTTACTTAATAAACTTAAAAGATTTATAAATGCATGCACACCATTACATTTTATCGATGTAGGACAACATAAAAATGATTAATATTTATAAAAAAAATTATTTAGCTTTCTTATAGAGAGAGAGCCTAAGAGAGAGAGAGAGAGAGAGAGCCTAAGGATTCTCTATTATATAAGATCCACGTACACTTTCCCCTTAGTATTTATTATAAATTAAATTAGACAAAAAAAAAAAAATCCCTTTGAGACCTCATCCTTAAAAACTAGTTATTTAGTTGGCAGGCTTAAAAGATTTATAAAGGTACATATCCTATTACATATCACCGATGTGATACAACTTATACGTGATCTTTTAACATCATTTTTTAGAAGACATGACGCATCAAGATCTTCTCAAGTTTGCATTGGTAAACGCAATGACATGAGTTAAGTAAATACAATCTTTTGGGAACTCTAAAATGTTTTGCCTTTTCAATAATTAAAATCTCCTACTCCACCAAGAAACACTAATGGAGAAATCTTGTTTACTCTTGATTTCTCCTCATTCACTAAATGAGAAAAGACAAAAGAAAATTGTTGTTTGTATGCTGTATATATTGATTTGTTTTGAACTCTAGAGTTTAATCAGAAACTAATGATACACTAATGGAGAAATCTTGTTCGCTCTTGATTTCTCCTCATTCACTAAATGAATGAGAAAAGGAAAAAGGAAAATTGTTGTTTGTATAATGTATTTATTGATTTTTTTTAACTCTTGAGTTTAATGAGAAATTAACGATGGTGCATATTGATCGTTAAAGACGTTGAAAATGTGTCTTCATACGCAGTTGATGACGGTAAAAATTTGGAGCGGTTCCCACTTCTCCTGGGCTCGTACGCATTACAACGATCATCATCACAAGGAGGCCAAAATGCTTGAGATCACCCATTGTCGAGTCAATGAAAGATCTCTTGCGAAATGATCATATTACTAAGAAGGGAATGAAACCCTTGAAATTATATTGATTTGTTTTGAACTCTAGGGTTTAGTAATACTAAAAAAAAAAAAAAAAAAAAAGAGTTTTAGATCTTCTAGATAGGAGCCAGGCGTCCTTATCAAAAGGGAGGACAAAGCTACTAATTCATTTGGAAGTTCGTGGAGGAGGCTACAGGGGAGAAATTCTACGAATTCAGTATATATTATAAACTAAATTTAGACCTTTAAAATGATGGGAAAAGTTACCAAAAAAGTTCTAAACCTATTGCATTAGTATCAATTTAGTCATAAACTTTTTAATTGAACCAATTCAATCCTAAACCTTTTACTATTGATACCAATTCAGTCCATTCGGCTAATTTTGGCTGCCGACACTAACGTGGACATTGGCCGGTGGCCGGATGCTGACGTGGCAATTTTTATGATTTTTTAATTATTTTTCCGAATTTTTTTATTAGTTTTTTTCTTTTCTTTTTCGTTTTTTTTCTATCTTCTTCCTTGGTTGGCCGGCGGCCACCGGGCGAGGTGAGGGTCACACCCGACCTCTCCCAGGGCCGCGGGCAAGGCTGGCCTTGCCCAGATCGGCCGCTGGCGAGGCGACTTCGCCCGGATCTAGGCGAGGCAACTTAGCCCAGATTTGGGCAAGACCAGCCTTGCCTGCGGCCCTAGGCGAGGCCGAGCAAGGGCCGCGACCCTCGCCGGTGGCTGGTGAGGGCCACTCGGCCTCGCCTAGGGCCGCGGCCGAGGCTGGCCTCGCCCAGATTCGAGCGAAGCCTCCTTGCTGGCGGCCTTGGGAGAGGCCGGGCGAGGGCCACGACCCTCACCGGCGCGACCCTCGCTGGCCATCGCTAGGAAGAAGACAAAAAAAAATAATTAAAAAAAAAAAAATCATAAAAATTTCCACGTCAGCATCCGGCCACCGGCCAACGTCCACGTCGGTGTTAGCTAACCAAAATTGGCCGGATGGACTGAATGGGTACCAATAGTAAAATGTTTAGGATTGAATTGGTTCAATTAAAAAGTTTATAACTGAATTAGTACCAATGTAATAGGTTTATGACTTTTTTGGTACTTTTCCCTTAAAATGATAGGTTTCACATCAATTTCATTAGAGGACAGTGCAAATTAAAGTAGGTAAATATGTAATGAGTTCAGGAAAGCCTTACCCTGCACACGGCAAGTGGCAATAATTATGCATTGTCATGCATGATTATCTTCTTAGTTTCATGTTGTTTACTTGATTTTGACACACATGTTTTTCTAGTTCATTGAGGTGACAGCTCTTGATCTGTGGTGCAGCAAAAGTCCGATTTTGACCAAAAATATTTTCACCTCTCACGGTAGAAAGTCATTCTCCATAATTTGTTTTTTCACACGTTGTCACCCAAGATTCAAATGTGACTAAGCTTCCAGGTTGTTTTTTCTGTTCGAAATGATGAAACTGCGTTGCTTCAAATGAACGAAAATGTCAAGCTCTCGATACTTTCTGGTTTCTGAAGACCATAATTTTTTTGTACGCGGATGATGCTTCTAGTGTCCCTTATTCGTCTTGGAGAGTTTTTAGCCATTATATTACGAAAAGATACATTTCATCTGTGTATTAGGAAATGCTAGTGCTTGTATGTTACGCTTATTATATTACGAAGAGATACATTTCATGTGTATTAGGAAATTCTAGTGTTTGTATGTTACGCTTATTTGTGTTTCCATCTTGCAACTAAGGCATATTTTGTATAGGTTAAATTTGGAAATTGATAAAATTATTTCCATGCCTTTATAATTATGACAAAATTTAGATCGTCACGTCTACATTATTATAAGAGAATGATTCTGTAGGGACTATTTTGGAAGGCCCTTGGGGAAAACAAGCATAAATTGAATGTCATATATGAATGTACAATGTAGAGTAACAAAGTTTATCGCAATTTTGTTGTTACATTTTTCTAAAGGGAAAGATGCTGGTAAATTTTTGAAATTTGTCAGAGCATAAAAAAACATCGGGCTTGTTTGTTTACAATTAGTTTTAAGTAAAAAGCACTTTTATGCTTTCTCAGACTTTAAAATATTGTCCAAGTTTCTTAAAAGTATAAGAAGAGTTTATGTGAATTTATACGTCAACATTTGTGTATTGTGAAATTTCAAGTGTTTATGATCTAAAAGGAGACAACGTGTATGCAATGCAAGATTTAGATTAAGCAAAATGCATATAGTGAAAGTCTATTCTAACAGGCTTAGTCACCTAATTACCGACCCTATTACGAAAATGCTAACTGATTTTTACAGTATGCATATCAACAATTTTTATTTTCTTTACCAACTTTTATTTACCTTTCATAATTACGCCTTGAACCAATATATGAAAATCCTAACTTTAATTCATATGATTTATCAAGTTTTCTCTGCTTAAGTTATTAATAGGCTTCAAACTATCAGCTCACATTTCATTTTTTTTTACTAATAATTTTTTAACACTTACCAAAAAAAAAATTCTTTAGAAAGTCATTCTTTATAATTCTTTTTATTCACATGATATCACCCAAGATTGAATATTCTTGCTACATATTATTAAATCAAGAAGAGTCATCCTATATGTGTCCACTTTAGATACTCTAAGTATAATATATTTTTTTTAGTTTGGTACATACGCCAGTGCTTCCCACACTTCCAAATTAGTAACCATCTTTAAAAGGCAAACCTAAGTCACGAAAAACATTTTAAATTAAGGGACGAATTTCACAGAATTTTTACGTTGAATATTGCGAGACCACTTTCATGTGGAAGATTGTGCAGTCACTCTAAACTTCCATTTTATTTTGGTATACAGATATTTTATAATGCAAGTCAAGATCTCTAAATTGAGTAGAAAATTAGGAAACAACAGCCACTACCTGAATTGCAGAGATTTGAAAATTAGGAAACGACAACCACCACCTGAATTGCAGAAAAATCTAGGTCGAAGTCAAGATTTTACAGAGAAAGGCAGGAGAGAACAAAAGAAAATCAATAACCTAAAGTTTAAATTGAGAGGGTTATTTAAAAGATTTTAAAGATCGACCTTCACGAATGCGAATCAAAGGATGATTAAAGAACCATAAAAAAAAAAGAAAATGTAAAAATAGAGAATAAAGAATGATTTTAAAAGCAAAGCGAAGAAAATAAAGAATGACACCTTAAAAGCATCAAGAAATTGCCTATCAAGTGCAAGAACATGGAAAGAATAAAATGAGCGGAGAAGAAGTATGAAGAACTTTTCTTGGCCCTTGATTACTACTCCTTCATGGGTTTACATTTCTATTCAATTTTAAAAGCGTCGGTACAAGAATTTAGGCCGAATTAAAAAGCTAGCTTTGTTTGAGAGAGAACTTAAGAGTTTATAAATTAAATTGTATGAATAATAATCTCTCAAAGAGTTCATCCTTAAAAGCTAATAGCTACCGTTCAAGACTTAAAACACTTATAAACCCATGCCCATCATCATGGGGTACTATCAATATGAAACAATTTATATAGAATCTTTAAATATCACTTTTTAAAGGCCCTTTAGAGAGTAGATATCAATTTGTTAGGAACATGGGAAGAAGACGATGCACAGAGGAGAGAGACTGGTGAAAAACTATCCCTCACTCTTGATTTCATCTCCTCCACAGTTTTGTATTTCTATTCACTTTATGCATTATGGAAAAGTTCAATCTATTCGTATGAAAAGATAGCTCTTTTTATTTGTTATCCTTGAAAATAAGCTATTTAGTTCATCAAATTAGAAGATTTATAAATGTGCGCACTAGTGCACGTATCATTGCCATGAGATAATTTTATACAATCTTTTAACATCACTTCTTAGAGACACTTTATGGGTGAGATTTCGACTTTTGAATCTCGACTCTGCAACTTTGGTACGTGTAATGGGATGAGCTAGTAAGCATGGCCACTAGCCAGTTCCCTAAACGCTAAAAAGGTTTTAACTCATCAAATATCAAAATCTTCAAGTCCACAAAGAAACGCTAGTGAAGAAGATTTCTTCGCTCTTCATTTGCCCTTCCTCATTTTTTTTAATTCCTATTCAATTTATGTAGCTGGCAAAATCATTTGATTTAGAAAAAAAAAAGGTTTCTCCCCTATAATTGTATTATGACTAGTTAAAAGTCTCTATGAAAAAAATATGTATCGAAGCAAAAACTAACTTTCTTGCAAAGAGCCTAAGGATTTTGTATTATACAACACCCACTTTCCCCCTAATAAATTATTTTGTATGCACAACAATATCTAGGAGAGCTCATCCTTGAAAGCTAGTTATATTGTTAACAGACTTGAAAAGTTTATAAACTTGCACACATCGTCACATATCACCGATGTGGGGCAGCTTATATATGATCTTTTAACATCACTTTTTGGAGGCACTTTGGTGAGGAGATATTGACATTTCGATATCAAGATCTTCTCAAATCTGCAGCATTAGTATGTGTTATTGGCATGAGTCAAGGAACCATGGTCGGTTCCCAAAACCTTTAGTCCTTTTAGATGTGTTATTGGCATGAGTCAAGGAACCATGGTCGGTTCCCAAAACCTTTGAGTCGTTTTAGACTTATCAAGAATCAAAATCTCCTAGTTCACCAACAAACACTAGTGAAGCACTTTTCTTCGCTCTTCATTTGTCCTCCCCCATGTTTGTTAATTTCTTTTCAATTTATGTAGGGGAAACTCTAATTCATTCACATAAAACAATAATCTTTCGTTATGTTACTAAGGCTACGCTAACTTATTGGTAATTTATTGAAGTTATTAAGAAAATTCTAACTAATTTTTGCAGTATGCATATCACCAACTTTTTCTTATTTTTCACCAACTTTCATTTACGTTTCATAATTATGCTTTGAACCAATTATGAATTATTAACTTTAATTCATATGATTCATCAACTTTTCTATGCTTAAGTTATGAATAAGTTTTGGACTATCAACTTTCATTTCATTTTTTTACTAATAATTTTTTACACTTACCCAAAAAAAAAAAAATCTCATCTCATGTTAGAAAGTCATTCTTTAAAAAAATTCTTTAAAATTCTTGCTAGATAATACTAAATCAAGAAGATTCATCCTATATGTGTCCACTTAAGATACTCTAAGTATAATATTTTAGTTTAGTATAGACGTTGGCGCTTCCCACACTTCCCAATGGTTAATCACCACCTTCTAAATTAAGGGACTTAATTCATAAAAGTGTAGGTTGAATATTGCCGGATCACTTTCATGAGGAAGATTGTGCAATCACTTTAAACTTCTATCTTATTGTAGTAGACATATATTTTACAATGCATTTCGAGACCTCTTAACTAGTGTCGCCATCTAATTAAGTAGGAAATCAAGCAACAACAAGCACCGCCTAAATTGCAGAAGAATCTTGGTCGAAGTCAAGATTTTACAGAGAAAAGCAAGAGAGAACAAAAGAAAATCAATAACAAAAGCTTATGTTAAGAGGGTTATCAAAAAGATTTTAAAGATCGACCTTCACGCATGTGAATTAAAGGATTATTAAAGAAACGTAAAAAGAAAAAAAAAAAGATGTAAAACTGGAGAAGAAGGAATGATTTTAAAAGGGGAGAGAGAAAAAAAAAAGGAATGACATTTTTTTCTCTAAAATAATGATCTTTTTTTTTTTTTGTCAAGCTCTAAAATAATGACCTTGAAAGCATCAAGAAGTTTCCTTTCGAGTGCAAGAACATGAAGAGAACAAAATGAGTGGAGGAGAATTCGAGTGCAAGAACATGAAGAGAACAAAATGAGTAGAGGAGAAGCATGAAGAACTTTTCTTGGCCCTTTATTTCCTCTCCTTCGTGTGTTTACATTTCTATTCAATTTTTAAAGCCATAGTAAAAGAATATTCATTGAATTATTCACTAGCTTTGTTCAAGAGAGAACTTTAGAGTTTATTAATTAAATTGTACACACAATAATCTCTCTGAGAGTTCATGCTTAAAAGTTAATAACTAGCTTTCAAGATTTAAAAGACCTACAAACCCGCACACACCACCATGGGGTACTATTGAATATGAAACAATTTGTATAGAACTTTAAATATTACTTTTTAAAGGCCCTTTAGAGAGTAAATATCGATTTTTAAAAACATGGGAAGAAGACAATGCGCGGAGGAGAAAAACTGGCGAAGAACTATCCTTGGCTCTTGATTTCACCTCCTCCTTGTTTTTATATTCCTATTCACTTTATGTGTATGGAAAAATTAAATCCATTCCCTTGCAAAAAGAGTTTCTTTCATTTGTGGTCCACCACGAAACGCTGGTAAAGAAGATTTCTTCGCTCTTCATTTGCGCTTCCTTTTTTTTTATTTCTATTTGATATATGTAGGTGGCAAAATAATTTCATTCACATAAAAAGAAATCTTTTTTACTATATTATATGACTAGTTAAAAGTCTTGGTAGAAAAAAAATATGTCCAAGCAAAAACTAGCTTTCTTGGAGAGAGAACCCATGGATTTTGTATTGTACAATGCCCACCTTCCCCCAATAAATTAAATTGTACGCACAATAATCCTTAGGAGAGCTCATCCTTGAAAGCTAGTTATTTTGTTGATAGACTTGAAAGGTTTATAAACTAGCACATACCATCACATATCACCGATGTGGGATAGCTTATATATAATCTTTTGACTTCACTTTTTAAAGGCACTCTAACGAGGAAATATCAACCCTTTGACATCAAAATCTTCTCAAGTCAAAAATATTGGTACGTGTTAACGGCATGAGTCGGTAACCATGGTAAGTTCCCAAAACCCTAAATTTTATTTATTTATCAAGAATCAACATCTCCAAGTCCACCAACAAACACTAGTGACAAGCACTTTTCTTCGCTCTTCTTTTGTCCTCCCCCTTGTTATTATAACTACAATAAAGTCTTGGCAGAAAATATACCAATGGGCTCAGCTCAGCCCAAAACCCTATAAAATTTTGGCCTTAACGACTCAGCCCAGTTTCACTTGTTCCTCACCAGGTGTGCATGCGAGAGTAAGAAGGAAAAGAAGCAACCGATGAAAACAAGAAAACAGAGGAATGGAGAAAAGAGAGATAAATTTTTGCCTACACGCTCCAAACGTCCCAACAACCCGAATCAATTTCATTTTGTAACACCTTGTTAGAATTCAGGCTGTTTATTCATCTAATCAAAGTAATCTATGAAATTACTCCCAAATCCGAGTTGTGTGAACTTTGAATTGTGAGGTTTGATATAAAAGTTGTGAAGAGATGAAGTTTTGAGAAATTGATAGTTCATAAAGCTTTGGAGCTATGAGATTCAATGAAAATCGATTCCGAACTATGGTTTGAATGAAACAATTTTTTGAAGTTTTGCGTGTAAGTTACATGTAATCAACAATATGCATAACAGACATAGATAATTGTTCATTATAAAAAAAAATTATTCTTTAATGAATAGGAATCGATTGGATGATGAATAAATATAGTTTAATTTAATTATTCATTAGAATATTAATTTACTTGGATTTTGATGATGATTTTCGATTAATTGATCGGAATATGAGTTAATCGATTAGAGTAACTTTTGTAAGCTGGTTTTCAGCTTTTCAAGTGAATCTTAGTTGAAGGCAAGATTGATGAATCAGGGTTGAATGCGAGACCATGTCAAGAGAAACAAGAAAGGAGTCAAATCAAGGGTCAAGAATCAAAAGAGATGCTTCTCATCTTCTTTTTCTTTTCTTTCTTTAAAGAAGGTATGAAGGTACTAATCATGCCGTAAAGGAGGAGAAATTCTTGGCTAAACCCTGGCCCGACGTGTAGATGAATAGAAAGAGATGCTTCTGGACTAAACTCACGAAACAACCCTGACTTCTTAAATGAATCTTGGTTGAAGACAAGACTAGGTCAAGAACATCAAGAAAGAAGAAAAACCGAGAAGAATTAAGAGAGGTGCTTCTTTATCTTTTTCCTTTTATATATAAAAGAAAACACGTGTCGGGAGTACCAACTACGGCAAAAGAAAGTACCAAATTATCATGTTCAAAGGAATTCAACATAAAACATGAAATATCAAATTTTACCATAAATTAACATTTCATTGAAGTAAATGTATACTTTGAATGGGTAGCTGTAATGGTGATGAATAGTTCAGAGCAATTATTAATTTGGTAAAACAACTATAAATTAGTAAGACAACTACCAGCATCAAAAGGCCAATTATCTAATTAGAATGCTTGGAAGATAATAATGCTTATTAACTTGAGAAATATTTAAAATTGTCACACATCACATTCTTAGTTAATATGATGTATGATGTCAATTAATCTAATTATATCATATCGTGTAAATCATCCATCTCAATTATCCTCATTTCTCAATGCACACCACACTAAACAAATTATCGACGTGATTTAATTACAAGATGTGGTTGATAAAACTGGATGAGTGATTGTTGCCCGATTGTTGCACCAAAATTTCTTTCCCTTCTCAAGTTGGGCAAGTAAAAAATTCAGTGTACTGAGAAATGATGTCTACTCTTAGTTTATCTAGCCACATCCTTCTTCTTTCATAAAAAATTTTCCAAGTTTCTCAAGCACTAAATCATATTAAATTTAGCCAACTAGGCCAAACAACGTTATGGTGCAACTTTAATGAAAAAAAATTCCAATATAAACATCTACTAAGGTATTTGCATTGACTAAATTTTATTCTCGTCGTACTCCAATTTTATCAATTCATAACTAAATTTTTCCATACACACAAGTGGGCCTCTACATGCTTTACCTACATTGTAGCCGACTGTCGTGTAAGTTCAGTTTAGTTGAATCCGACGTTTGAGGGACTAGATTATGAAGCTTTATGAAAGTAAAAGAACACAATTAAATAAATTCAAAGTGCATGTAACTAGATTTGAAAATGCGTGAACGTATAGAGATGATTAGTAGAATTTATCTCAATAATAACACCCTGGCTATTATTAGTGGTAGCATACTTCGATCCTATTCATGAACAAATTAATCACGAAAAACCTTTTAAATTAAGGGATGAAATTCATAGAAATTGTACTTGAATACTTTTGAATCATTTTCATGTGGAAGATTGCACAGTCACTCTAAATGTACGCTAAGATCTCTTAACTGGTGTCACCATCTAAATTGACTACAAAAATTAGCCAACAACAACCACCACCACCTTAAATGCAGAATAACCATGGTAGGAGTCAAGACTCTACAAGAAAAGCAGGAGAGAACAAAAACCAATAATCTAAAGTCTGAACTCCCAATTCCACGTTAGTAAATCAAGGGATGATAAAAGAACATGCGGAAATAGAGAGATTAAAGAATGGTTTGAAAAGGGAAGAGAGGAAAATAAACAATGGCCTGTTTCCGTGTTTCCGTGCAATGGCAAGCTTTTAAGCATCAAGAAATTTCGAGTCAAGTGTCCAGAAATTGGGAAGAAGACGGCCAATACGTGGAAAAGAAACGCTAGTGATTAACTTTTCGTCGCTCTGCATGTCTTCTCCTCCATGTTTTTTTTTTTTTTTAATATAATTTTTAACAATTTTTGTACGTGGTTTGTAAAATATGTCCTTAAAAGTTAATTATTTACTTAATAAACTTAAAAGATTTATAAATGCATGCACACCATTACATTTTATCGATGTAGGACAACATATACATGATTAATATTTTTTTTTTAAAATCATTTAGCTTTCTTAGAGAGAGCGATAGAGAGCCTAAGGATTCTCTATTATATAAGATCCACGTACACTTTCCCCTTAGTATTTATTATATATTAAATTAGACACACAAAAAAAATCCCTTTGAGAGTTTTTTTTTTTTTTGATGACCTAAGGAAGTCCCGTACTCGGTAGTGCGGTGGAGTAAACCTTGGAGAGACACGTGAGTCACCACCACCCCTCATGCTCTGGGTAAGTTGCCTTGCGATGCCCGGGAATCGAACTTCTCCCCTTGCGTTAGGGGGAAAAGCTCGCCGCCAGCAACACCACCCAAACGGATGGTTAATCCATTTGAGAGTTCATCCTTAAAAACTAGTTATTTAGTTGGCAGGCTTAAAAGATTTATAAAGGTACACATCCCATTACACATCACCGACGTGATACAACTTATACGTGATCTTTTAACATCATTTTTTAGAAGCACGTGACGCATCAAGATCTTCTCAAGTTTGCATTGGTAAATGCAATGACATGAGTTAAGTAGATACGATCTATTGGAAACTCTAAAATGTTTTGCCTTTTCAATAATTAAAATCTCCTACTCCACCAAGAAACATTAATGGAGAAATCTTGTTCGCTCTTGATTTCTCCTCCTTAACTAAATGAGAAAAGGCAAAAGAAAATTGTTGTTTGCATGCTGTATATATTGATTTGTTTTGAACTCTAGAGTTTAATCAGAAACTAACGATACACTAATAGAGAAATCTTGTTCGCTCTTGATTTCTCCTCATTCACTAAATGAGAAAAGGCAAAAGAAAATTGTTGTTTGTATAATGTATATATTGATTGCTTTTGAACTCTAGAGTTTAATGAGAAATTAACGATGCTGCATATTGTTCGTTAAAGACGTTGAAAATGTGTCTTCATACGTAGTTGATGACGATAAAAATTTGGAGCGGTTCCCACTTCTCCTGGGCTCGTACGCATTACAACGATCATCATCACAAGGAGGCCAAAATGCTTGAGATCACCCATTGCCGACTGAATGAAAAAGGACAGATCTCTTTCGAAATGATCATATTGTTAAAATATGTAATATATTTTATTATTCTAAATATGATTCCAATATTATATTCCCAATTAATTCCCAATAAATTCCCTATATAAATTCCAATTTATTGCCCAATTTATTACCCACGTGTATTAAGTGATATTTGTCCATTATTATATTACCATAATGGTCTTGATGGAAGATACCAATAACGTAACCAACGGAATAAAAATGTCAGGTCGTCTGGTTCAAACCCTTACGATACAGAAAAACACACCATCGGTTTAGAGGGGTATCGGCTAGTAGAACAGAACAGTACGTTTTCTATATTGCAGATCGATCGTGCTATTTGAATCCATCAAAGGTTTTGAGGTTTCTCACTTCCAGATTTCATCAATGGCTGGAGGTATGTTGATATTTACGTTTCCGCAATTCAATCCCGAATTTTGTATGAATTTACCTGTTATTGGTAAATTGGGATCTCCAGTTTTTTAGTTTATATTCATTCTAACACATATTACTAAGAAGGGAATGAAACCCTTGAAATTATATTGATTTGTTTTGAACTCTAGAGTTTAATAAATAAATAAAGAGAGAGAGAGAGAGAGAGAGAGAGAGAGAGAGAGAGAGAGAGTTCTAGATCTTCTAGATAGGAGCCAGGCGTCCTCATCAAAAGGGAGGACAAAGCTACTAATTCGTTTGGAAGTTCTAAGAATTCTCATGCCGTGGAGGAGGCTATAGGGGAGAAATTCTACAAATTCAGTATATATTATCGACTAAATTTAGACCTTTAAAATGATAGGTTTCACATCAGATGACGGTGCAAATTAAAGTTGGTAATATGTAATGAATTCATGAAAGCGTTACCCTACACGACACGGCAAGTGGCAATAGTTATGCATTGTCATGCATGATTATCTTCTTAGTTTCATGTTGTTTACTTGATTTTGACACACATGTTTTTCTAGTTCATTCAGGTGACAGCTCTTGATCTGTGGTGCAGCATAAGTCCGATTTTGACCAAAAATATTTTCACCTCTCATGCTATAAAGTCATTCTTCATAATTTGTTTTTTCACGCGTTATCACCCAAAATTCAAATGTCACTAAGCTTCCAGGTTGTTTTTCTTTTCGAAATGATGAAACTGCGTCACTTCTAATGAACGAAAATGTCAAGCTCTCGATACTTTCTGGTTTCTGAAGACCATAATTTTTTTTTGCACGCGGATGCTGCTTCTAGTGTCTCTTCAAGTATTCTTCTTGGAGAGTTGATAGCCATTATATTACGAAGAGATACATTTCATGTGTCTTAGGAAATTCTAGTTTTTGTATGTTACGCTTATTTGTGTTTTCATCTTGCAAATAAGGCATATTTCGTATAGGTAAAATTTTGAAATTGATACATTTAGTTCCAAGCCTTTATAATTATGACAAAATTTAGATCGTCACGTTTACATCATTATAAGAGAATGATTCTATAGGGACTATTTTGGAAGGCCCTTGGGGAAAACAAGCATAAATTGAATGGCATATATGAATGTCCAATGTAGAGTGACAAAGTTTATCGCAATTTTGTTTTTACATTTTTCAAAAGGAAACGGTGTGGCCATCTAAATTGAGTAGAAAATTAGGAAACAACAACCACTACCAGAATTGCAGAGATTTGAAAATTAGGAAACAACAACCACCTGAATTGCAGAAAAATCTTGGTCGAAGTCAAGATTTTACAGAGAAAGGCAGGAGAGAACAAAAGAAAATCAATAACCTAAAGTTTCAATTGAGAGGGTTGTTTAAAAGATTTTAAAGATCGACCTTCACGAATGCGAATCAAAGGATGATTAAAGAACCATAAAAAAAATGTAAAAATAGAGAATAAAGAATGATTTTAAAAGCGAAGCGAAGAAAATAAAGAATGACATTTTTCCATAAAATGACGACCTTGAAAGCATCCAGAAATTGCCTGTCAAGTGCAAGAACATGGAAAGAATAAAATGAGCGGAGGAGAAGTATGAAGAACTTTTCTTGGCCCTTGATTACTACTCCTTCATCGGTTTACATTTCTATTCAATTTTAAAAGTGTCGGTACAAGAATGTAGGCTGAATTAAAAGCTAGCTTTGTTTGAGAGAGAACTTAAGAGTTTATAAATTAAATTGTACAAATAATAATCTCTCAAAGAGCTCATCCTTAAAAGCTAATAACTACCTTTCAAGACTAAAAATGGATATAAACCCATGCACATCATCATGGGGTACTATCGATATGAAACAATTTATATAGAATCTTTAAATATCACTTTTTTATAGGCCTTTTAGAGAGTAGATATCGATTTGTTAGGAACATGGGAATAAGACGATGCGCAAAGGAGAGAGACCGGTAAAAAACTATCCCTCGCTCTTGATTTCACCTCCTCCACAGTTTTGTATTTCTATTCACTTTATGCATTATGGAAAAGTTTAATCTATTTGTACAAAAAGATAGCTCTTTTTTATTTGTTATCCTTGAAAATAAGCTATTTAGTTCATAGAATTAGAAGATTTATAAATGTACACGCTAGTGCACGTATCATTGCCGTGAGATAATTTTATACAATCTTTTAACATCACTTCTTAGAGACACTTCAGGGTGAGATTTCGACTTTTGAATCTCGACTCTGCAACTTTGGTACGTGCAATGGGATGAGCCTAGTAAGCATGGCCATTGGCCAGTTCCCTAAACGCTAAAATGGTTTTGACTTATCAAATATCAAAATCTTCAAGTCCACAAAGAAACGCTAGTGAAGAAGATTTCTCGCTCTTCATTTGCCCTTCCTCATTTTTTTAATTCCTATTCAATTTATGTAGTTGGCAAAATCATTTGATTCAGAAAAAAAAAATATTTCTCTCCTATAATTTTATTATGACTAGTTAAAAGTCTCTACAAAAAAAATATGTATCGAAGCATAAACTAGCTTTCTTGGAGAGAGCCTAAGGATTTGTATTATACAACACCCATTTTCCCCCTAATAAATTATTTTGTACGCACAATAAAATCTAGGAGAGCTCATCCTTGAAAGCTAGTTATATTGTTAACAGACTTGAAAAGTTTATAAATTTGCACACATCGTCACATATCACCGATGTGGGGTAGCTTATATATGTTCTTTTAACATCACTTTTTGGAGGCGCTTTGATGAGGAGATATCGACATTTTGATATCAAAATCTTCTCGAGTCTGCAGCATTAGTATGTGTTATTGGCATGAGTCAAGGAACCACGGTCGGTTCCCAAAGCCTTTAGTCGTTTTAGACTTACCAAGAATCAAATTCTCCTCGTTCAGCAACAAACACTAGTGAAGCACTTTTCTTTGCTCTTCATTTGTCCTCCTCCATGTTTGTTAATTTCTTTTCAATTTATGTAGGGGAAACTTTAATTCATTCACTTAAAGCAATAATATTTCATTATTTACTATAGCTACGTTAACTTATTGGTAATTTATTGAAGCTATTATGAAAATTCTAACTAATTTTTGCAGTATGCATATCATTAACTTTTTCTTATTTTTCACCAACTTTCATTTACGTTTCATAATTATGCTTTGAACCAATTATGAAATTATTAACTTTAATTCATATGATTCATCAACTTTTCTCTGCTTAAGTATGAATAAGTTTTGGACTATCAACTCTCATTTGATTTTTTTTACTAATAATTATTTTACACTTACCAAAAAAAAAAATCTCATCAATGTTAGAAAGTCATTCTTTCAAATTCTTTAAAATTCTTGCTAGATAATATTAAATCAAGAAGATTCATCCTATATGTGTCCACTTAATATACTCTAAGTATAATATTCTAGTTTGGTATAGACGTCGGCGCTTCCCACACTTCCCAATGTTTTAAGTATAATATTTTAGTATAGACGTCGGTGCTTCCCACACTTCCCAATGGTTAATAACCGCCTTCTAAATTAAGGGACTTAATTCATAAAAGTGTAGGTTGAATATTGCCGGATCACTTTCATGAGGAAGATTGTGCAATCACTTTCAACTTCTATCTTATTGTAGTAGACATATATTTTATAATGCATTTCGAGACCTCTTAACTGGTGTTGCCATCTAATTAAGTAGGAAATTAGGCAACAACAAGCACCACCTAAATTGTAGAAGAATCTTGGTCGAAGTCAAGATTTTACAGAGAAAAGCAGGAGAGAAAAAAAAAAAAGAAAATCAATAACAAAAACTTAAGAGGGTTATCAAAAAGATTTTAAAGATCGACCTTCACGCATGTGAATTAAAGGATTATTAAAGAAACGTGAAAAAGAAAAGAAAAAAAAAAGATGTAAGACTGGAGAAGAAGGAATGATTTTCAAAGGGGAGAGAGGAAAAAAAAGGAATGACATTGTTTTCCCTAAAATAACGACCTTGAAAGTATCAAGAAGTTTCCTTTCAAGTGCAAGAACATGAAGAGAACAAAATGAGCAGAGGAGAAGCATGAAGAACTTTTCTTGGCCATTTATTTCTTCTCCTTCGTGTGTCTACATTTCTATTCAATTTGTAAAGCCGCAGTAAAAGAATATTCATTGAGTTAAAGACTAGCTTTGTTCAAGAGAGAACTTAAGAGTTTATTAATTAAATTGAACACCTAATAATCTCTGAGAGTTCATGTTTCAAAGTTAATAACTAGCTTTCAAGACTTAAAAGACCCACAAACCCACGAAAAGCATCATGGGGTACTATTGAATATGGAACAATTTGTAGAGAACTTTAAAAATCACTTTTTAAAGGCCCTTTAGAGAGTAAATGTCAATTTTTAGAAACATGGGAAGAAGACGATGCGCGGAGGAGAAAAACTAGTGAAGAAATATCCTTGGCTCTTGATTTCACCTCCTCCATGTTTTTATATTCCTATTCACTTTATGTGTAAGGAAAAAATTTAATCCATCCCCATGCAAAAAAGAGTTTCTTTCATTTGTGGGTCCACCAAGAAACGCTGGTCAAGAAGATTTCTTCGCTCTTCATTTGTTCTTCATAATTTTATTTTACTTTTTAATTTCTATTTGATATATGTAGGTGGCAAAATAATTTCATTCACATAAAAAGAAATCTTTTTTACTATATTATATGACTAGTTAAAAGTCTTGGTAGAAAAAAAATATGTCCAAGCAAAAACTAGCTTTCTTGGAGAGAGAACCCATGGATTTTGTATTGTACAATGCCCACCTTCCCCGCAATAAATTAAATTGTACGCACAATAATCCTTAGGAGAGCTCATCCTTGAAAGCTAGTTATTTTGTTGATAGACTTGAAAGGTTTATAAACTAGCACATACCATCACATATCACCGATGTGGGATAGCTTATATATAATCTTTTGACTTCACTTTTTAAAGGCACTCTAACGAGGAAATATCAACCCTTCGACATCAAAATCTTCTCCAGTTAGAAATATTGGTATGTGTTAACGGCATGAATCGGTAACCATGGTAAGTTCCCAAAACCCTAAATTTTATTTATTTATCAAGAATCAACATCTCCTAGTCCACCAACAACCACTAGTGACAAGCACTTTTCTTCGCTCTTCTTTTGTCCTCCCCCTTGTTATTATAACTACGATAAAGTCTTGGCAAAAAATATACCAATGGGCTCAGCTCAGCCCAAAACCCTATAAAATTTTGGCCTTAATGACTCAGCCCAGTTTCACTTGTTCCTCACCAGGTGTGCATGCGAGAGTAAGAAGGAAAAGAAGCAACCGGCGATGAAAACAAGAAAAAAAGAGGAATGGAGAAAAGAGAGAGAAATTTTTGCCTTCACGCTCCGAACGTCCCGACAAGCCGAATCAATTTCATTTTACAACGCCTTGTTAGAATTCAAGCTATTTATTCATCTAATCAAAGTAATCTATGAAATTACTCCCTAAATCATGAGTTGTGTGAACTTTGAATTGCGAGCTTTGATTTAAAAGTTGTGAAGAGATGAAGTTTTAAGAAATTGATAGTTCATAACATTTTGGAGCTATAAGATTTGACAAAAATTGATTCCGAAAAATGGTCTGAACGAAATGAATTTTTGAAGTTTTGCGTGTAAGTTACATGTAATCGACAATATGCATAACGGACAAAGATAATTATTCACTATAAACAAATTTCTTCTTTAATGAATAGGAGTCGATTGGATGATGAATAAATATAGTTTAATTTAATTGTTCATTAGAATATTAATTTACTTGGATTTTGATATTGATTTTCGATTAATTGATAGGAATATGACTTAATCGATTTGAGTAACTTTTGTAAGTGGGTTTTCAGCTTTCCAAGTGAATCTTAGTTGAAGGCAAGATTGATGAATATCGGTTGAATGCAAGACGATGTCAAGAGAAACAAGAAAGGAGTCAAATCAAGGATCAAGAATCAAAAGAGATGCTTCTCATCTTATTTTTCTTTTCTTCCTTTAAAAAAGGTTTGAGGTACTAATCGTGCCGTAAAGGAGGGGAATTATTGGCTAAACCCTGGCCCGACACATAGATGAATAGAAAGAGATGCTTCTTGACTAAACTCACGAAATAACCCTGACTTTTTGAATTAATCATGGTTGAAGACAATTCTAGGTCAAGAACATCAAGAAAGAAGAAAATCGGGAAGAATTAAGAGAGGTGCTTCTTTATCTTTTTCCTTTTATATATAAAAGAAAACACGTGTCGGGAGTACCAACTACAGCAGAAGAAACTACCAAATTATCATGTTCAAAGGAATTCAACATAAAACAATCATGAAATATCAAATTTTACCATAAATTAACATTTCATTGAAGTATATGTATACTTTGAATGGGTAGCTATAAGGGTAATGAATAGTTCAGAGCAATTATCAATTTGGTAAAACAACTATAAATTGGTAAGACAACTACCGGCATCAATAAGGCCAATTATCCAATTAGAATGCTCGGAAGATAAGAATGCTTATTAACTCGAGAAATATTTAAAATTGTCACACATCACATTCTCGGTTAATATGATGTATGATGTCAATTAATCTAATTATATCATATCGTGTAAACCATCCATCTCTATCCTCATTTCTCAATGCACACCACACTAAACAAATTATCGACGTGATTTAATTACAGGATGTGGTTGATAAAACTGAATGAGTGATTGTTGCCCGATTGTTGCACCAAAATTTCTTTCCCTTCTCAAGTTGTGCAAGTAAAAAATTCAGTGTACTGAGAAATGATGTCTATTGTTAGTTTATCTAGTCACATCCTTCTCCTTTCATAAAAAAATTTTCAAGTTCCTCCAACACTAAATCATATTAAATTTAGCTAACTAGGCCAAACAACGTTATGGTGCAACTTTAATGAAAGAAAAAATCCAATATAAACATCTACTTAGGTATCTGCATTGACTAAATTTTATCCTCATCATACTCCAATTTTATCAATTCATAACTAAATTTTTTGCATACACACAAGTGGGCGTCTACATGCTTGACCTACATCGTAGCCGACTGTCGTGTAAGTTCAGTTTAGTTGAATATGACGTTTGAGGGACTAGATTATGAAGCTTTATGTAAGTAAAAGAACACAGTTAAATAAATTCAAAGCGCATGTAACTAGATTTGAAAATGCATGAAGGTATAGAGACAATTAGTAGAATTTATCTCAATAATAACACCCTAGCTATTATTAGTGGTAGTATACTTCGATCCTACTTATCGATGGCTACTTCAGTTTAGTGTGTCTCCTAATTAGCTGCAAATCCCATTTGTAGTAGTGAAATATTCATGAACAAATTAATCACGAAAAACCTTTTAAATTAAGGGATGGAAATTCATAGAAATTGTACTAGAATACTTTTGAATCATTTTCATGTGGAAGATTGCACAATCACTCTAAATGTACGCTGAGATCTCTTAACAACAACCACCACCACCTTAAATGCAGAATAACCGTGGTAGGAGTCAAGACTCTACAAGAAAAGCAGGAGAGAACAAAAACCAATAACCTAAAGTCTGAACTCCCAATTCCACGTTAGTAAATCAAGGGATGATAAAAGAACATGCGGAAATAGAGAGATTAAAGAATGGTTTGAAAAGGGAAGAGAGGAAAATAAACAATGGCCTGTTTCCGTGTTTCCGTGCAATGACAAGCTTTTAAGCATCAAGAAATTTCGAGTCAAGTGTCCAGAAAATGGGAAGAAGACGGCCAATACGTGGAAAAGAAACGCTAGTGACTAACTTTTCGTCGCTCTTCATGTCTTCTCCTCCATTTTGTTTAATATAATTTTTAACAATTTTTGTACGCGGTTTGTAAAATATGGGTTGAATAAAGAACTAAAATTAGATTATACAAACAATAATCTCTCAGAGAGCTCATCCTTAAAAGTTAATTATTTACTTAATAAACTTAAAAGATTTATAAATGCATGCACACCATTACATTTTATCGATGTAGGACAACATATACACAATTAATATTTTTTTTTTTAAAAAAGGGATATGTTCAGTAGAAGTCATAAAACTTGTCTAGACAATGCGATGGAGTCCTAAAACTTACAAAAAGTTCAATCAAGTCCTAAAACTTGTCAAGTTGGTTCAATTGAGTCCTAAAATTAACACCGTCAAAAAAGTTAACGGAAATTGCTAATGTGGCGCTGACGTCATATTTTAAATGATATTTTTATATTTCAAATGGCTTTTTAAAATTATTTTTTATTCAAAATCTTTAAAAATTAGATTAAAAACTAAAAAGGAAGGAAAATCTAAATTTATTTAAAAAACAAAATTGTTCAAAAAAAAGGGCACCGGTGGACTTCTGTCGCCGCCCATCGCTGGAGGGGCCGGCGACGGTCGCTGGCCCTGGGCGGGGTGGTCGGCCCTCGCCCAGGCAAGGCCTCACCGGCCCTAGGTGAGGGCCAACCACCCTCGCCAAGTCAAGAGAGGACACCCAGCTCTGGGCACGCCGGCCCTCGCGGGGGGTCGGCGGCCATCGCCTGCCTTGGGTGAGTCTTCACCGGCCCTCACGAGGGGCCGACGAGGCCTCGCCCAGGGCAAGCGATAGTCGTCGTCCCTCACCTAGGGCCGAGCGACGGTCGCCCGCCCTAGGCAAGGCCTCGTCGGCCCTCGCTCGAGGCCGGCGAGGCTCGCCAGATCTGGACGAGCCTCGCCCAGGGCGGGCGACGGTTGCCGGCCCTCACGTGGGCCTGGCGAGGGCCGGCCACCCCCGCCTAGGGCCGACGACCGTCACTCGACCCCTCCGGTGATGGGCGGCGGCGGCAGCAGCGTCGGGGAGAAGAGCGCTGATTTTTTTAAAACAATTTTTAAAAATAAATTTTATAACTTTTCTTTTTAATTTTTGGTGAAAATAAGATAAAATGAATAAATCTAATTTTTTAGTTTTTAAATCCAATTTTAAAAAATGAATAAAAAATTATTTAAAAAATCCACGTGGAAAATAAAAAATTATTTAAAATGACACGTTAGCATTTTTAACGGAAAAGGCTAATAGTGTTAACTTTAGGACTCAATTGAACCAACTTGACAAGTTTTAGGACTTGATTGAACTTTTTGTAAGTTTTAGGATTTAATTGCACTTTCTCGACAAGTTTTAGGACTTCGCTGAACATATCCAAAAAAAAAAAAAAAAAAAAAAATCAATTAGCTTTCCTAGAGAGAGAGAGCGAGAGAGAGAGAGAGAGCCTAAGGATTCTCTATTATATAAGATCCATGTACACTTTCCCCTTAGTATTTATTATAAATTAAATTAGACACAGAAAATAAAAAAAAATCCCTTTGAGAGTTCATCCTTAAAAACTAGTTATTTAGTTGGCAGGCTTAAAAGATTTATAAAGGTACACATCCCATTACATATCACCGACGTGATACAACTTATACGTGATCTTTTAACCTCATTTTTTAGAAGCACGTGATGCGGCAAGATCTTCTCAAGTTTGCATTGGTAAACACAATGACATGAGTTAAGTAAATACGATCTTTTGGAAACTCTAAAATGTTTTGCCTTCTCAATAATTAAAATCTCCTACTCCACCAAGAAACAATAATGGAGAAATCTTGTTTGCTCTTGATTTCTCCTCATTCACTAAATGAGAAAAGGCAAAAGAAAATTGTTGTATATATTGATTTGTTTTGAACTCTAGAGTTTAATCAGAAACTAACGATACACTAATGAAGAAATCTTGTTCGCTCTTGATTTCTCCTCATTCACTAAATGAGAAAAGGCAAAAGAAAATTGTTGTTTGTATAATGTATATAATGAATGGTTTTAAACTCTAGAGTGTAATGAGAAATTAACGATGCTGCATATTGTTCGTTAAAGACGTTGAAAATGTGTCTTCATACGTAGTTGATGACGGTAAAAATTTGAAGCGGTTCCTACTTCTCCTGGGCTCGTACGCATTACAAAGATCATCATCACAAGGAGGCCAAAATGCTTGAGATCACCCATTGCCGAGTGAATGAAAAAAGGACAGATCTCTTTCGAAATGATCATATTACTAAGAAGGGAATGAAACCCTTGAAATTATATTGATTTGTTTTGAACTCTAGAATTTAATAAAAATAAAAATAAAAAGAGTTATAGATCTTCTAGATAGGAGCCAGGCGTCCTCATCAAAAGGGAGGACTAAGCTACTAATTCATTTGTGTCGCAACCCATTTTTCGGGTGCACCACCTAAAACTAGGTTAATGGACTACTAAGCTTTTAAACTTAGCTTGGGCTCTCCCAAGCTCATACCAATTCGCGACTTAAGGTTCAAACATTTATTAGGAGTCGCCACTTAATCGGTTTATGGTAGGTCGATTAGACACTTAAGTAAAATAAAGAGAGATTTATTTTACTCCTACGAACCGAGACTAAGGGTACGGGGATTTGGTTACACTAGAATTTTCTAATGCCCTTTCGGTACCATTTTTTTTAATTTTTTTTAAAAATGTTTTTGCAAGCAGCTGATTTATTTTAATCTAAATTACTATCATGCAAATGTGGTGACCACACGGGTGCTCATCCATTATTAAAACATTCAAATAATAAATTGCATCACACAAAGCAAGCAATCATTTTTTTTTTTGGGTTTTCTTAAAAATTAGAATTCTTTTATGAAAATGCATTTTTAAACTAAATGACTTAATCTTATTAATATGCAAATTCTAATTAAATGGGTCTATTATGCAAACTAGTTATTATGCATCTCATAGCCTAACTTCACTAATGAACAAATTCTGATTAAATGATCAAACTAGTTAACATGCACCTAGTATTTTTGTTTTTTTTTATTGAAATTCAGAATTTATAAAGATCCTCATTAATTTATCTAAGAAGGGATAAATTTCTAATTTATCCTAGGGATTAAATCTGACTTAAACCCTATCTTGTCTTAGAAAACTATTTTTATTTTTTATTTAAAAAAAAGGAGGATGAGAATATGAAAATGTGCCAATTATATCTAAGACTCTAAAAAGGCTATTTAAGTCTAATCCTAACTTATTGCTTTTAAAAAAATCTAAAAATGTAGTCCTAAAAATATTATCTAAAAATGCAATCCTAGAAATATAATCCTAAAAATTTGATTAATTAAACCTACGTGTCTATTATATTAAACCTTAATGTCCTATATGCTCATGCAAATTTTTTGAATATTTTGATTTTTTTTATTTTTTTAGCTTCTTTTTAGTTTTTTTTTAAGTTGAATAGTTGTTAAATAAGGGTTAAATCTCAACAATTAATATAATCACTAAATAAAGGATCAAAATAATTGAAAAAATAACATGACGTCTCACGAGGTTAAATTAACAATTATTTTAACCCTAATCATCACAACAACTTAAAATAATTAAAAAAATCTAATCCAAAATCTTACAGACCAAATTAAATAATTATTATGATTTTAACAATTAAGATTCTACCAAAAAGCCCAAAAATTAAAAATAATTAGAAAAATGATCCTATGTCTCTCGGATCAAATTAATAATTATATTAATTTTGGACAAAATCCCTAAGGATAATGCATACTAAATTCATAAATATTAACGTCCAACATTACAACTTAAATAGATAAACTAAAATGAGATAAAATAAAACAAAATAAATAAAAATAAAAAGCTAAGGGCGCGTTTGTTTGCGTTTGTTTAAAAAATTGTTCCAGGAACGAAATAGAAAAAAGTGTTTCTGTTCCGGGGAACAATTTTTGAACAAAAAACGCGTTTGGTAAACTTGTTCTCGGAATAAAAAATAAACAGAAACATATTTGGTAAATTTGGATAATTTTTTTTATTTCTTTTATTTTTTCTATTTTTTTCTTATTTTTCCTTTTTTTCTTTTTTCTTTTTCATTTTTTCTTCTTTTGGCCGGTCGCCGGCCAAGGCCTTGGCCGGCGACCGGCCGGCGAGGCCGAGCTCGACCCGACCGACGGCGAGGCGCGCGCCTCGCCGGCCACCGCCAGCGACGCCAACTTGCCCCGGGCGAGCTCGGCCTCGCCGGATCTGGGCGAGATCGAGCTCGCCCAGGCCGGCGCGAGGTCGGCCTCGCCTTGATCCGGCGAGGCCGAGCTCGCCCAGCGGCGGGCGAGGCGCGGCCTCGCCGGGCCACCGCCAGGCGAGGCCGAGGCTCGCCGGCCGCTGGGCGAGCTCGGCCTCGCCGGATCTGGGCGAGATCGAGCTCGCCCAGGCCGGCGCGAGGTCGGCCTCGCCATGGCTGGGCGAGCTCGAGCTCGCCCAGATCCGGCGAGGCCGACCTCGGCCCGGCCGGCGAGCCTCGGCCTCGCCGAGCCACCGCCCAGTCGGCATCGCCCGGTGGTGGCTCGGCGAGCCTCGGCCTCGCCGAGCCACCGCCAGGTCGGCGTCGCCTAGTGGTGGCTCGGCGAGCCTCGGCCGACCCTCGCCCAGCTACGGCGAGCCTCGCCGTGGCTGGGCGAGGCCGCCGGCCAAAAGAAAAAAGAACAAGAAAATAAGAGGAAAAAAAAAAGTGTTTCTCAAAAGTGTTTCAGAAACAAGAAAACACAAAACAAAACACAAAATTTGTGTTTTTGTTTTGCTTTTTTTTGTTCCTGGGAACAAAAGAACAAAAAAAAACTAAAACGCACTCCAAACGCGTTTAAATTCCTTTTTGTTCCGGAACAAAAAAACAGAAAAATTGTTTAAAAATAATAAAAAAAAAAAGAAATACAAACAAACGGGGCCTAAACCACCTAAGGAAAGAGGGCTTGCTGCAGCGTTGATGGGAGTAAGCGCGGGCAGACCAACGACAGCGATGGACGAGCAGGTCGCAGGCGGTGGTGGCGTGGGCTGAGGCGGCGGGAGAGGTGCTGGTACGGCAACGCGGACAGAGCTCCGGCGACCGTGAAACAGCAGCTGGAGTTGTGGGCGTTGCTGCTGGTACTCGGGCGGAACAGAGGCGAAGGTCCTGTTGGCGCTCGGGCAGAGGCGAGCAGTAGTGGTGCGGTGTCCAAAAGCGGGCGGTTGTGGCTTCGAGCGTCGATTTGCTACGGCGCCGGCGTGGGGGAAGAAGAAGCGGCGGTCGAGCCACGGCGAGCGCTGGGCGGAGGTGCAATGACGAGCACTCGCGGCGTCAGGCGGAGGCGAGCAATGGCGTCGGGCTGCAGTGGCGATCAGGCTGCACGTCGCGGGCGAGATCGGCGGAGCGGCGGTGGCGGGGGCGCGGTGCGAGTTCGCGGGTGAGGCGGTGGCGCAAGCTCGTGGGTGAGAGGGATCTCCGGCGGCTGGCGGGACGACGTGACCGGCGCGGGGGCGGCTCCGGCACGGTGGTGGCTGGCGCGGCGGGGATGAGCAGCAGCGGCGGAAGAGCTCCTGGAGAAGACGAAGCAGCTCTTTTTTTGTTTTGTTTTCTTTTTTTTTTTGTACCTGTCTACTCTCTCTCACGTCTCTCTCTCTCCTCTCTCTGCTGTGTTTTCTGCTGTGCTGACCTCTGTTGACCTTTTTGGCTTTTCTTGTGCAGCTTGTCAGAGAGGAAGAGACGAGGTTGCTTTTGGACGAAGAAAAAGAGGGGAGGAAGTCTTCCTCTCTTTCTTTCGCGAAGTTCTTCTTTTTTTCACTGTCTCTCACGAATTTGCACAAATTTTCTTTGCACTTTTTTTTTGTACGAATTCTTTTCACGAGTTTTTTCCTCAACTCTCACCCCTCGGCTCATGAAAATTATGGCTTCTTTTATAGTGATTTTCAGATGGCCATTTTTATAGCAACTTTCGACTTTCCATCTTATGTTGCATTAAGTAAAACCTGAAAATCGGAACGTGATTTCGCAATCAGCTCGATCCTGCTTAGATTTCTTTCATTTTGCAAAATTCTTGCCTCTTATTCACTTGATTTTTAAATTACTTCTGCATTTAACGAAATCTGAATGATCATCAGAATTTCAAATTTCCATGCATAATCAATTAAATAAATTTCCCCGATTTTTTCCTTTTATTTGTTCCAATGCAATTTTTATTTTCCGTATTTTCCTAGATTTGCTAAAAATAAGTGTCAACAATTTGGAAGTTCTAAGAATTCTCATGCCGTGGAGGAGGCTATAGGGGAGAAATTCTATGAATTCAGTATATATTATCGACCAAATTTAGACCTTTAAAATGATAGGTTTCACATCAATTTCATCAGATGACGGTGCAAATTAAAGTTGATAAATATGTAATGA
The DNA here is from genome assembly GCA_016097545.1 of Eucalyptus victrix. NCBI lineage: Eukaryota > Viridiplantae > Streptophyta > Magnoliopsida > Myrtales > Myrtaceae > Eucalyptus > Eucalyptus victrix. Next base: position 47,850,926 of record CM027841.1, on the reverse strand, counting down.
ATTCATGAAAACGTTACCCTACACGACACGGTAGGTGGCAACAGTTATGCATTGTCATGCATGATTATCTTCTTAGTTTCATGTTGTTTACTTGATTTTGACACTCATGTTTTTCTAGTTCATTCAGGTGACAGCTCTTGATCTGTGATGCAGCATAAGTCCGATTTTGACCAAAAATATTTTCACCTCTCATGCTATAAAGTCATTCTTCATAATTTGCTTTTTCACGCGTTATCACCCAAGATTCAAATGTCACTAAGCTTCCAGGTTGTTTTTCTTTTCGAAATGATGAAACTGCGTCAGTTCTAATGAACGAAAATGTCCACCAAGAAACGCTGGTATTTTAAAAAAAAAAAAATTCTATTTAATATATGTAGGTGGCAAAATAATTTCATTCACATAAAAAGAAATCTTTTTTCCTATATTATATCACTAGTTAAAAGTCCTGGTAGAAAAAAAAAATGTCCAAGCAAAAACTAACTTTCTTGGAGAGAGAACCCATGGATTTTGTTTTGTACAATGCCCCCTTTCCCCCCAATAAATTAAATTGTACGCGCAACAATCCTTAGGAGAGCTCATCCTTGAAAGCTAGTTATTTTGTTGATAGACTTGAAAGGTTTATAAACTAGCACATACCATCACATATCACCGATGTGGGATAGCTTATATAGAATCTTTTAACATCACTTTTTAGAGGCACTCTAATGAGGAAATATCTATCCTTCGAGATCAAAATCTTCTCAAGTCTGAAATATTGGTACGTGTTAATGGCATGAGTCAGTAACCATGGTCGGTTCCCAAAACCATAAATTTTATTTATTTATCATGAATCAAAATCTCCTAGTCCACCAACAATCACTAGTGAAGCACTTTTCTTCGCTCTTCTTTTGTCATCCCTCATGATATTATTACTACGATAAAGTCTTGGCAGAAAATATACTAATGGGCTCAGCTTAGCCCCAAACCCTATAAAATTTCGGCCTTAACAACTCAGCCCACTTTCACTTGTTCCTCACCAGGTGTGCATGTGAGAGTAAGAAGGAAAAGAAGCAACCGGCGAAGCAAACAAGAAAAAAGAGGAATGGAGAAAAGAGAGAGAAATTTTTGCCTACACACTCCAAACGTCCCGACAAGCTAAATCAATTTCATTTTGTAATGCCTTGTTAGAATTCAGGCTGTTTATTCATCTAACCAAAGTAATCTATGAAATTACTCCCTAAATCATGAGTTGTGTGAACTTTGAATTGCGAGGTTTGATTTAAAAGTTGTGAAGAGATGAAGTTTTAAGAAATTGATAGTTCATAACGTTTTGGAGCTATGAGATTCAACGAAAATCGATTCCGAAATATGGTTTGAACAAAATGAATTTTTGAAGTTTCGCGCGAAAGTTACATGGAATCGACAATATGCATAACGGACGAAGATAATTGTTCATGTTGGGAATAACGGATTCCCGAAAACTGGATTCGACACCGAATCGAACCCCTAAATCAAGCGGAAGACGAAGCCCGGGAAAAACAACACGCATCACCGATCCTAAAGCACACCACGGATTCGAGCGTACCTTTTAGCCACAGATTAAACACCGACGTTGATGGAGGAAGAGAAACTGAGCAATCCGATTCGATGAAGCCTTGAATGGAGGAAGATCAAGCCGTATGCTTACTGTCTTTTGTTTTTGGGAGAGAGAGAGCGTGGAGAACGTACGTCTTTTCCTTTCTGAAAAACAACGATATGTTTTTCTCTCTCTCTCTCCTCCCTTTTATACCCCCTTCTTTCCACGGGCCCTATTCCCATGGGCCGAGCTATTTGGGCCCAACTTGGGCGGACGGGCCTTAAGCCCAATAACCAATAAAGCCTTCATCTCCCACTCGCACATGGTGGGCCGAACAGTATTCTCTTTACCTCTCTTCAACATTCATACTGGTGAATAATCTGTGCGACCAGCATACTTTGAGAGCTCGTTGCTATACATCTGTTATGAATATATAGCAGCTCATAATGGGCGTCACACTCCGAGTAGATTTAGTATGTAGTACCCTAGATCGATCGATCACATTTATATCTCCCTTGATCTCTTTTAAACATGATATATATATTGTATTCACAATTATAATTATCACAAAGATAGTCATAATTGGTCGACCAGTGAATACAAAACCACAATGTGATTCTCCAAAAATCGATCTTCCTCTTTCCTTCAAACTCTCAATTTCAAATCCAGCTTGCTTTTCTAGAAATGCCCCATTAGATCGAATCATCTCATGACCATTGGCAACACACTAAGATAGCAAACACTAAATAGAAATCTTGAAAATAAGTAAGAGTCCCGAGGGGACTAAAAATTGAGGAACTCTTTTCCTCAAGAGTCTCACACGTCATAAAAGTTGAGATCAAACTTTTTGCCACTCTTATTGGTCGTCTCATGCATACGTAGTATGAAATACGTATTACGGTATTAACTCCTTTCCCATGGAGTGTATGTCTACACCTTTCAATACCGTACGGATGATAGTTCGAGACATACCCAATGTCTAACTTGAGTTCACCTATCTACTTATTCACAAAATTTATCGAACTCACATCCGGCATCTTAGACGAGATAAAGTAAAATGCGTGGGGTATTTTACTTTCAGACATCTTTAGTATTATGTCCTCATCTTAACACTCGCTAAGGCGACATACGTATTTTAAGCTTGAGCTCTCGATTATCACCTAGATAATAAGCTTAAAAACAGTCTCATCTCTATTTATCACACAGTAAATAGAGGCGATTACCCGTGTGAGTGGGCTAATCTTATATCTGTCCGACATACTTCTCAACTTAAAATAATGCACTAAGCATTAAGATGCATAAAGATCATACAAAGATTCATAGGCATTAATCAATGAAAAACAAAATTTCATAAATGTGAACAACTTAGGGAAATTACAATTCAGTACATCAAACTCTACGCAATCCTAGAGATTTTACATGACCACAAAACACATCTCTAGGTATTGGCTTTGTCATAGGATCTGCTACCATTCTATGCGTAGATATGTATTGCAAGTTCACATCCTTTCGTGCAACCATATCTTTTACAAAGTTATACTTTGTATCTATATGTTTGGTCTTGCCATGATACTTTGGATCTTTGGTGTACGCTATAGCTGCTTGGCTATCACAATTAACCAACAATGGATTTGCAGCTTTCTTAATAACACCTAAATGATCCAAAAATCTCTTAAGCCAAACTCCTTCTTGTACCGCCGATAACGCCACGAACTCAGCTTCCATCGTGGACAAGGCTATGCACGTTTGCTTCTTCTTGCTCCATGATATGGCGCCATTGTTCAGTAAGAAAGCAAATCCGAGGTAGATTTTCTTTCATCTAAATCTCCTCCCCAATCAGCATCTGAATAGCCTTCAAGTCGCGAGATCCTTTCCTTGGTAATTCAACTTGAAATCGCAGGTTCCCTTCGATACCTCGGTATTCTCTTGACGGCTTTCCAATGTGCTGGACCTGGATTGGATTGGTATCTACTCACCATTCCAACTGCAAAGCATATGTCGGGTCTTGTACACATTATAGCATACATCAAGCTCCCAACAACACTAGCATAAGGAACATGTTTCATTTGTTCCTTCTCTTGTGGAGTCCCTGGACACAGTCTATGACTCAATCCTTCACCTTTTGCAATAGGAATGTCTATGGGTTTACAATCTTGCATACGAAATCGTTCAAGAACCTTATTTATATAGGTTTCTTGCGAAAGAGACAACGATCTCTTCGAACGATCTCTCGAAATCTTAACTCCAAAAATGTATGCAGCCTCACCCATATCCTTCATCTCAAAGTTAGAAGACAACCATCTCTTGACAGTATTAACCAACTCCATATTGCTTCCGCAATCGGTATATCATCAACATATAATGATATGATCACAAAATGATCCTTGGATCTTTTGATATATACACAATGGTCCTCATCAATCATTGTAAAATCATATGCCACTATGGCATTATGAAAACGTATATACCATTGTCTTGATGACTGCTTAAAACCATATATCGACCTCAAAAGTCGACATACTTTTTCTTCTTGGCCTTTCACTATGAAACCAGTAGGTTGTTCCATATATATTTCTTCCTCTAATTCTCCATTGAGGAAAGCAGTCTTTACATCCATTTGATGTAACTCAAGATCCAGACTAGCTACTATTGCCGTAATAATGCGAATCGAGGTAAATCTCACTACGGAGAAAACGTATCTTCATAATCAATTCCTTCCCGTTGATTATACCCTTCGCCACAAGGCGAGCCTTATGCCTTTCAATCGAGCCATCAGCCTTTCGCTTTATTTTGAGAACCCACTTGTTCCCAATAGCTCAAGTCCTTTGGAAGATCAACCAGTTCCTGCACTTGGTTTGATTTCATTGACTCCATTTCCTCTTCCATTGCATGAATCCATTTTTCTTTACTAGGGCAATTAAGAGCCTCATTGATATTTCTAGGCTCATCCTCATCTTATGGAGCAACCATAAAAGTTTCCCCTTCAATGTCAAAACGTCGACGGAAATACTTTGGCGACTTGTTCGCCGTATGGGAGATTGTACACTTTGCACATCATTCTCTATTATGCTCCCACTTGGATGAACTCCATTAATATCATTGTCTTGATCCAAGGTCTCAAATAGGGAGTGATCTTCCCCTATTTCGCCCTTCTTAGGAAACTCATCCTCTAAAAATGTAACATCTCGTGATTCAAATTCAGTTACACTCCCACTTTCCTGCTCACCAATGAACACATACCCTTTCGAGTGTTCCGAGTATCTTATGAAGATACTCTTCTTTCCTCTCGACCCAATTTCCCAAACTTGTGAGAGGACTCATGTGTATAGGCAGCACAACCCCATGGCTTAAGAAAACTCAAGTCCGGTTTTCTACTCCGTCCATAACTCATATGGAGTGGAAGCAACGATTTAGAAGGCACCCGGTTAAGTATATACGCAGCGCTTAACAATGCATCACTCCAAAAGGTGATAGGCAAGTTAGCATGCGCCATCATGGACCTAACCATTTCCGGTAAGGTTCCGTTTCTTCTTTCCGCAACACCATTTTGTTGAGGAGTGTACGGAATAGACAACTGTCTTTCTATTCCTTTTTCATCACATAATTTTCTAAACTCATCAGATAAATATTCTCGACCCCGATCGGATCTCAATGCTTTTATTTTCTTGTCTAATTGATTCTCTACAAGGTTCATAAACCTTTTGAAACAACTTATCGTTTCAGATTTATGAGAAATCAAATAGACATATCCGTATCGAGTATAATCATCAATAAAGGTGATGAAATAAACAGACCCATGCTTTCCTTTTACATTCATTGGACCACGTATTACATCGAATGGATTAAATGCGAGGAAACTCAGCTCTTTTTCCTTTTCCAAATGGTTTCCTTATCGTTTTCCCTTCTAGGCAATGCTTACATATGGACAAATCGACTTTTTCAATATTGCCCAACAAGCCCTCTTTGGCTAGTCTATTCATACGTTGTTGGCCAATGTGACCAAGTCTAGCATGCCACACATTCACATCATTATCATATTTATTAGGAGACGTGAGAAGGGAATAACAAACATTAGCATTAACATAATCAATATCTAATATAATAAAACCATCTAGAAAATAGCCACAACCATAGTAATTTGTCTCCAAAAACAAATTCACACATCTACTATAGAAGTTCATATTAAAACCTAAGTTAACCAACATTAATACAGACACTAAATTCCGACGAATCTCCGGAGCATACAATACATCATGAAGAAACAAGGTGCGTCCACCACGCATATTCGCTTGGCATGTGCCAATTCCTTTCACTTCAGCTCGAGTTGTTTCCCACATAGATCCACTTAGTTCCAGTTGGTACTGTCGGAATTCCACGAAGGATCCTCTATCCTTCGCCGCATGGTCTGTCGCTCCCGAATCCACAAAATCCACAAAGGATTAAACTCGCTTAAGAACACGTAACTCGACACATAAGCAAAGTTCTGAAAAGTACAAGGGGTGCATACCTTCTTTGGCTCACGATCCGCGAGCATAGTGACCCTTCTTGTCACGCTTATAGCATTTCACCCTTGCAAGCTTTTTCATGCGAGGACGTTTCCCTCTTCCATGTTGGTTGAATTTGGGTTTCTTCCCTGAAGGACTTGCTTCTTCCTTGCCTTTCCCCTTATCAAACCGGTTAGGGCGCTTGCGCTTGGAGCTCGAAGCTCCATTTGAGCTAGAACCAAGATAATAGAGTTCAAGCATTCGGCTTAGCCGCCAACAAAGCGGTCCTCTTCCAGCTCAAGATGACGCATCGCATCCTCAAAGGTTTTGATGTTTTCATTATGAGTCGTGCACCTTCATATGCTCCCAACTCGAGGCAAGGAACGAATCACCGCTTGCACTTGCCGCTCATCCGTGAGGACATGGCCAGCATCTTTCACTCATTTATCATGTTTGACATCTTTCTAAGATGTTGCTTCATGGTCTCGACCATGAGGCTTCTTATAAGAGTCAAACCCGATAGTGAGCCGCCTCGCCTAGTCACCGAAGTATGACCATATCTAGCCGCCAATGCATCCCACAATTCCTTGGCATTATCAAAACGCCGAAACTCTCGCATGACGTCATTTTCCATGCCGCTCAAAGAACGTGATGCGAGCTAGAGAGTTCATTCTTTTCCACGCGAGAAAAAGCTTCTTTGTTTCTTTTGTGCTTTGTGTAGTGGTTCCCTCTTCGGGTTCTACCATGGTCATGACAAGAGTCTCAAGTGCTTCTTGCTCTTCCAAAGACATACTTGGATTTTCATTTGCCAAACTTCATAGTTGTCTCCATTGAGCTTTTCACCTTTGTTCAGCTCAAAGAACTATGTTCTTTGTGGTCAAGCCATTGATCCGAACAAATCGACAAATGTGCACGAATTATTAATGCCTATCATTTATGCATCCCTATTTACATAGACTCATCATATTAATGAATAATTTTAAGTAAGGCTTCAGAATCAAAATGTCACTATGTTTCCAATCATCCTCCAAAAGTCCTAACTTAAAACTATAATTAATATGATTGTCATATGCAAAATTAATTCTATGAAGCTACAAAAACTTCTAAAACTACCCACACTAATTACCCACAAAGAACCAAGCAATAACGAAAGCAGCAGATAATTGACATACAATTAAAAAAATAATGCTTTCAATTAATACAATTAGGTAGTAATCAATACATAATATGTCCACAAAGCACACTTAACATATAATAGCCAATACAACTAACACAAAGTCGACACCGAACCGGGAAAGATCCTCTTTTGTTCAATTTCTTGATCTTTTCCCTTGAAACAATATAGTAATATTCGTTTACAAAATCCATCACAATTTTCTTATAGGGAGCGGCTCTGTTGACATCCCATATGCAATTCAACACATCTTGCCATTCAGGTGGAAGAGTGGTTATGAAAAATCGCACCATCTCTGACTGTGACATAGGACGACCATTCCATATGACCTGTTGAATTTTCCTGTTGACTTCAAGGATATGATCAATTAAGTCACCCATTTCCCATCGATGATCATTCAGCTCAGCTATCAACTCAGACAGCCTATCCTTTTGTTCATCGGTAACTGCGCGAATAGGTGTGCGCAACCTTAGGGGAGGCATAGTTCCTGCAACAAATGCAAAACAAATAAGGGATTACATTATAATCCACATAGACTTAATTGAAAAAGAAACACATTCTTTTCCCTCCTTTTTTTTTTTTTTGTCAACGGTCAACGGTCAAAGTCAACGGTCAACGGTCAACGGTCGTCGGGCAACGGTCAACGTGGTCAACGGTCAACGGTCATAGGGTCAACGGTCAACGGTCGTCGGGCCGGTCGGGCCGGTCGGGCCGCTCGTGCGGACTGACGCACGTGCCGCGCGCGTGCGGGGGATGACGTCACGCAGACGTCATCCGCACGTGCCTGCCACGTGCCTTGGTCTCCGGCGGGTCGGGTCGCCGGCCGGTGAACGTCCGGCAAACGACGTTGGTGATGACGTCATCGGTGACGTCATCCGAACGGTTATGACCGTTGGATGACATCACGGTGACGTCATCACGTGACGTCACGCGTCGATCCGCGGACCGGCGCGTGCCGGTTCGCCCGCCGGTGGCGTGCACGCGCCGACCGGCGCGTGCGCCGCACGCGCTGGCCAATGCCAGCGCTTCGGGCGCGTGCGGCGGCACCCGGCGGCGGTCGACACATCGCCAGACTCGTCTCGACGTCGCGCTTCTTCCTATGCAATCACAATTTTATTTTGACTTACGAAAACTCGGAAAAAAGGCCGAAAAGCGCTCGGGTGTCGGGATTTTGGCCCGGTTCCGTACGGCCGAAGGGATTTCGCGAAAAAATCAATCAAAAACGTCAGAATTGATCGGGAAAAACGTGAAACAGGGCTCTGATACCAATGTTGGGAATAACGGATCCCCGAAAACTGGATTCGACACCGAATCGAACCCCTAAATCAAGCGGAAGACGAAGCCCGGGAAAAACAACACGCATCACCGATCCTAAAGCACACCACGGATTCGAGCGTACCTTTTAGCCACAGATTAAACACCGACGTTGATGGAGGAAGAGAAACTGAGCAATCCGATCCGATGAAGCCTTGAATGGAGGAAGATCAAGCCGTATGCTTACTGTCTTTTGTTTTTGGGAGAGAGAGAGCGTGGAGAACGTACGTCTTTTCCTTTCTGAAAAACAACGATATGTTTTTCTCTCTCTCTCTCCTCCCTTTTATACCCCCTTCTTTCCACGAGCCCTATTCCCATGGGCCGAGCTATTTGGGCCCAACTTGGGCAGACGGGCCTTAAGCCCAATAACCAATAAAGCCTTCGAGTTCACTATAAACAAATTTCTTCTTTAACCAATAGGAGTCAATTGGATGATGAATAAATTTAGTTTAATTTAATTATTCATTAGAATATTAATTTACTTGGATTTTGATATTGATTTTCGATTAATTGATAGAAATATGAGTTAATTGATTCAAGTAACTTTTGTAAGCTGGTTTTCAGCTTTCCAAGTGAATCTTAGTTGAAGGCAAGATTGATGAATCTGGGTTGAATGCGAGACCGTGTCAAGAGAAACAAGAAAAGAGTCAAATCAAGGATCAAGAATCAAAAGAGATGCTTCTCATCTTCTTTTTCTCTTCTTTCTTTAAAGAAGGTCCGGAGGTACTAATCATGCCGTAAAGGAAGAGAAATTCTTGGCTAACGCTTGGCCCGACGCGTAGATGAATAGAAAGAGATGCTTATGGACTAAACTTACGAAACAACCCTGACTTTTTGAATGAATCTTGGTTGAAGACAAGACTAGGTCAAGAACATCAAGAAAGAAGAAAAATCGAGAAGAATTAAGAGAGGTGCTTCTTTATCTTTTTTCTTTTATATATGAAATTATCATGTTCAAAGGAATTCAACAGAAAACAAAATTTAACCATAAATTAACGCTTCATTGAAGTATATGTATATTTTGAGTGGGTAGCTGTAATGGCGATGAATAGTTCAGAGCAATTATCAATTTGGTAAAACAACTACCGGCATCAATACGGCCAATTATCTAATTAAAATGCTGGGAAGATAAGAATGCTTATTAACTCGAGAAATATTTAAAATTGTCACACATCACACTCTTGGTTAATATGATGTATGATGTCAATTAATCTTATTATATCATATTGTTTAAATCATCCATCTCAATTATCCTCATTTTCTCAATGCACGCCACACTAAACAATTTATCGACATGACTTAATTATAGGATGTGGTTGATAAAACCGGATGAGCGATGTTGCCCGATATCATTTGCATCTCATTGTGCTAAAGAAAGGTGGGAAAAGTCTGTTCTCACTAAAGAACTTGTGGACTTGGGCTTGTTTTTGCTCTGGAATTTCGTTTCCTTCTCAATCTGTGCACGTAAAATATACAATTTACTGAGAAATGATATCTACTCTCGATTTATCTAACCACATCCTTCTTCTTTCACCATTTTTTTTCCTTCAAGTTCCTCCAACACTAGATCCGATTAAATCCAGATGACTAGCCTAGACAACATTGTGGTGCAACTTTAGTTAAAAAAAAAAAATTAAAATAGACATCCACGTGGATATCCACATTAACTAAATTTTATCCTTGTCGTACACCAATTTTGTCAATTCGTAACTAATTTTTTTCCATAAGCACGTGTAGGCCTCTGCATGCTTTACCCATATCATATTTTGGTGTCAACCAACCATTGTGCCGTGTCAACTAAGCTTAGTTGAATATGATGTTTAAGGGACTAGATTATAAATTTTTTTTAAAGTAAAAGAGCACAATTGAATAAATTCAAAGTGCATGTACTTGATTTGAAAATGCATGAAGGTATAGAGCCGATTAGTAGAATCTATCTCAATAACAACACCGGGGGCTATTGTTATTTGTAGTATAGTTCAAAGCTGCTTATTGATGGTACTTCAATTTAGCAAGTCTCCTAAATTATTTGCATAATTTTTAAAACCCTTTCATTTGATTTTTTTACTAATAATTTTTTACACTTACCAAAAAAAAAAATCTCATCTCATGTTAGAAAGTCATTCTTTAAAATTCTTTAAATTTCTTGCTAGATAATACTAAATCAAGAATATTCATCCTATATGTGTCCACTTAAGATACTCTTAAGTATAATATTTTAGTTTGGTATAGAAGTCGGCGCTTCCCACACTTCCCAATGGTTAATCACCACCTTCTAAATTAAGGGACTTAATTCATAAAAGTGTAGGTTGAATATTGCCGGATCACTTTCATGAGGAAGATTGTGCAATCACTTTAAACTTCTATCTTATTGTAGTAGACATATATTTTATAATGCATTTCGAGACCTCTTAACTGGTGTCGCCATCTAATTAAGTAGGAAATCAGGCAACAACAAGCACCACCTAAATTGCAGAAGAATCTTGGGCGAAGTCAAGATTTTACAGATACAAGCAAGAGAGAACAAAAGAAAATCAATAACAAAAGCTTAAGTTAAGAGGGTTATCAAAAAGATTTTAAAAATCGACCTTCACGTATGTGAATTGAAGGATTATTAAAGAAACGTAAAAAAGAAAAAAAAAGAAAAAAAAAAGAAGTAAAACTGGAGAAGAATGAATGATTTTAAAAGGGGAGAGAGGAAAAAAAAGGAATGACATTTTTTCCCTAAAATAACGACCTTGAAAGCATCAAGAATTTCCTTTCAAGTGCAAGAACATGAAGAGAACAAAATGAGTAGAGGAGAAGCATGAAGAAATTTTCTTGGCCCTTTATTTCTTCTCCTTCGTGTGTTTTCTATTCAATTTTTAAAGCCGCTGTAAAAGAATATTCATTGAATTAAAGACTAGCTTTGTTCAAGAGAGAACTTAAGAGTTTATTAATTAAATTGTACACACAATAATCTCTTTGAGAGTTCATGTTTCAAAGTTAATAACTAGCTTTCAAGACTTAAAAGACCTACAAACCCACGCAAAGCATCATGGGTTATTATTGAATATGGAACAATTTGTATAGAACTTTAAATATCACTTTTTAAAGGCCCTTTAGAGAGTAAATATTGATTTTTAGAAATATGGGAAGAAGACGATGCGTAGAGGAGAAAAACTGGTGAAGAACTATCCTTGGCTCTTGATTTCACCTCCTCCAGGTTTTTATATTTCAATTCACTTTATGTGTATGGAAAAATTTAATTCATTCCCATGCAAAAAAGAGTTTCTTTCATTTGTGGTCCACCAAGAAACGCTGGTCAAGAAGATTTCTTCGCTCTTCATTTGTGCTTCCTATTTTTTTTTTTAAATTCTATTTGATATATGTAGGTGGCAAAATAATTTCATTCACATAAAAAGAAATCTTTTTTACTATATTATATGACTAGTTAAAAGTCTTGGTAGAAAAAAATGTCCAAGCAAAAACTAGCTTTCTTGGAGAGAGAACCTATGGATTTTGTATTGTACAATGCCCACCTTCCCCCAATAAATTAAATTGTACGCACAATAATCCTTAGGAGAGCTCATCCTTAAAAGCTAGTTATTTTGTTGATAGACTTGAAAGGTTTATAAACTAGCACATACCATCACATATCACCGATGTGGGATAGCTTATATATAATCTTTTAACATCACTTTTTAGAGGCACTTTAACAAGGAAATATCAACCCTTCGACATCAAAATCTTCTCGAGTCTAAAATATTGGTACGTGTTAATTGCATGAGTCAGTAACCATGGTCGGTTCCCAAAACCATAAATTTTATTTATTTATCAAGAATCAAAATCTCCTAGTCCACCAATAAACACTAGTGAAGCACTTTTCTTCGCTCTTCTTTTGTCCTCCCCCTTGTTATTATAACTATGATAAAGTCTTGGCAGAAAATATACCAATGGGCTCAGCTTAGCCCAAAACCCTATAAAATTTTGGCCTTAACGACTCAGCCCAGTTTCACTTGTTCCTCACCAGGTGTGCATGTGAGAGTAAGAAGGAAAAGAAGCAACCAGTGACGAAAACAAGAAAAAAGAGGAATGGAGAAAAGGGAGAGAAAATTTTGTCTACATGCTCCGAACGTCCCGACAAGCCGAATCAATTTCATTTTGTAACGCCTAGTAAGAATTCAGGCTGTTTATTCATCTAATCAAAGTAATCTATGAAATTACTCCCTAAATCATGAGTTGTGTGAACTTTGAATTGCGAGGTTTGATTTAAAAGTTGTGAAGAGATGAAGTTTTAAGAAATTACTAGTTCATAACGTTTTGGAGCTATGAGATTCAACGAAAATCGATTCCCAAATATGGTTTGAACGAAATGACTTTTTGAAGTTTCGCGTGTAAGTTACATGTAATAACGGACAAAGATAATTGTTCACTATAGACAAATTTCTTCTTTAACAAATAGGAGTCGATTGGACAATGAATAAATATAGTTTAATTTAATTATTCATTAGAATATTAATTTACTTGGATTTTGATATTGATTTTTGATTAATTTATAGGAATATGAGTTAATTGATTCGAGTGACTTTTGTAAGCTGGTTTTCAGCTTTCCAAGTGTCGCGACCAATTTTTCGGGGTATGAACCACCTAGGGTTTGGCTAATGGATTGTTAAGTCTAGACCTAACTCGGGCTCTCCCAAGCCCATACCAATTCGCGACTTAGGTTTGAATTGTTAACATGCAATTGAATTTTAACTTGGAGTCGCCACTAATCTATTTTTGGTGGGTCGATTAGAAACCCTAGTAAAGTAACGGGAGATTGACTTTACTCCTACGAACCAGAGACTAAAGTGCGGGGACTTGGTTACGTTAGATTTCTCTAACGCCCTTTCAGTACCTTTCTTTTTATTTTGAAAAAAAAACGTTTGGCAAGCAATTTGGATTGATTTTAAATCTATTACCCTAACATGTGAGGTGTTCATGCAGGTGCGCAAACCACCAATTTAACACTCAGATAAACAATAAATAAATTGCAAAAACTTACCTCAAAGCAACGAAAGCATCTGCAATGTTAAATTAAAATCCACATCAACAACCCTAGATATGGTTTCTAATTAACACGCAATTTTTGTTTCGTTTTCACTTAATTAATGAAAGTCATGCAATATGTAATGCAATGTTAATTGAATGACCTAATTCTAATGACATGTAATTTCTAATTAAATGGGCCTAGCAAAAATACTAAATGACATGCATCTCAATTAATCGAACCCTAATGACGTGCATATGACAATTTTTCTTTTTCCTAAAAGAATGCATTTTTTATCCTAAATGCAATGACGTGCAAAATTATTTCAACTAAAATGACATGCAACATACAATTTAATATGCGAGCTATATGTCACGAGACATTTATCAAATAACCTAATCTAATGACGGACAATTTCTAATTAGAAATGAACCTAACAATAATCACTAAAATAACATGCATTTCATGAACCTAATTCTATATGACATGCAAATGACATTTTTTATTTTAAAAATGCAATCTATCCTAGAAATTGCAACTAATTTCAAATAAAAACTAACGACCTAAATGAATGCACTTTTTTTGGATTTTTTTATTTAAAAATTCATAATAAGATCGCAATCCTAACATGCAAGATAACAAAAACAAACCTAATCCTTATTCGGATTTTCTTTTTTTGATTTTTTTTCTCATTAAAAATTTGAAATTAGATTGCACAATGATTTTTTCTCTTAAACATAAAATTAATCCAAACACATGATATCAAATCAAGCAAGATAAGATTGATATCCAAAAATTGGCGAACCATATCTCGCGCATGAGATCGGGTTGACCAATTTTTATTTTAAATCGCGAATCAAATCTCGGGCTTGAGATTGGATTGTCGATTTTTATAAGGGATTGCGAGTCGGATTTCGGGCGCGAAAATCGGACTATCAATCCCTCACTTGAGGCAATTTCATGTTGGAACATCAATCATATATTTAGGAATAATCCTACTAAGAAAACAAATAAATAAGTGAGAATAACCTTAAAATAATAATAATAATAATAATAAAGTAATAAAAGAAGAACTACCTAAATGATTTTTCTTTTTCTTTTTTTTTTTTTTTGTTGTTTTTCCTTTGCTTCTCCTTCTCAAACGGAGCAGCGACGTGATGGTGGGTCACTGGTTCGGCAAAGGGAAGCTCCGACGAGGGCACACCGGCGGCGGAAAAACTCCAACGACAAGCGGAACGGCGGAGGCGAGCGCAGGGGACTCGCGGGTCACTGCCAATTGCGAACAGCAGGTGCTGTGCAGGGGGTTCGTATCCGAGCGGCGTCGGGGAACTCCGGTGACCTGCAGGCAAAAACGGGTCGGAGGCCGTGGCGATTGGCACCAAGATCGTCGTGAGGGAGACGAGCGCTGCGACTGGAGTGGGCTCGTCGAGGGGCGGTTCGGCGTCGTGGATCGTCGCAAGGGCTGCAATGGCCGGCGCAAGGGCTTGAGTGGCAGCAGGTCGGCGGGATCGCAAGATCTGAACAGTGGACCACGGGCAAAGGACTCTGGAGCTGGATCGGGCTCGGACGAAGCAGCAACAACGTCGGTGCAAGGACGCGGCGGTGGCTGGCGAGCGCACCAAGGGCAGAGATGGGTCGTCGCTTCACAGGGGCACGGGCAAACGGAGACGGGTCGTAGGGCCTCGGCTCCGAGTAACAGCAGGTGGCGTTGGGCGCAGTGATGCGAAGGTGCTTCGGATAGTCACGGATGGAGAAGCAACGCGGGGCAGTAAACTTGGAGAGAAGATGAACAGTAGGGGTCAAATCACCCCCCCTTTTTCTACTTTTCCGCTTCTCCTCTGTCTCTTCTGTTACTCTCCTTTTCACTTCTCACTTTTTTATTTTTTGCTTTTTTTCCTCTTCCTTGATCTGAAGAAAACGTAGCAAAAAGACTATTCTCTCTCTTCTTTTTCTGAAAATTTTTTTTTTTAAAAGAAGCTCCCCCACGGTTCTCGTACCCGGTTGCTTTTATAAGGGGATAAGAGATAAGCTTTCGATTTCCCCTTCAAATTTATATCCGCGATACATTTTCACCAACCGAACACTATTGATAAATATTTTCTCGAAATCCAAATCCCGCAATATTTTTTCACAAAATTCATCCCATACCGATAAGGATTCAAGATTAAGATGAGATTTTTATAAATCCAAATCTTTCAAAGCCAAATCGCAATTTTTACCCATCTGCCCTATCTAAAAAGATTCATATCTCGGAAAAATTTTAAAATATGATATTCCCACGAGATAATTTTTTTAATTATTAAAAAAATGCGGGCTTGGGCCAACCTGTTCGCTTCGTGGACCTGATCCATCTAATTCGAACTTATCCGCCACCGGTCCAAAATATGCAAATAACAAATAAATGCAATCTAAATCTATATACTATGCAATTAATAAAATTAACCCCTAATTCCCTATTAAATCGTCAAAATTTAGGTGTCAACACCAAGTGAATCTTAGTTGAAGGCAAGATTGATGAATTTGGGTTGAATGCAAGACCATGTCAAGAGAAACAAGAAAAGAGTCAAATCAAGGATCAAGAATCAAAAGAGATGCTTCTCATCTTCTTTTTCTTTTCTTTCTTTAAAGAAGGTCTGGAGGCACTAATCATTCCGTAAAGGAGGAGAAATTCTTGGCTAAACCCTGGTCCGACACGTAGATGAATAGAGAGAGATGCTTCTTGACTAAACTCACGAAACAAACCTGACTTTTTGAATAAAACTTGGTTGAAGACAAGACTAGGTCAAGAACATCAAGAAAGAAGAAAAATCAAGAAGAATTAAGAAAGGTGCTTTTTTATCTTTTTCCTTTTATATGTAAAAGAAAACACGTGTTGGGAGTACCAACTACGGCAAAAGCAAGTACCAAATTATCATGTTCAAAGGAATTCAACAGAAAACAGTCATGAAATATTAAATTTAACCATAAATTAACACTTCATTGAAGTATATGTATACTTTGAATGGGTAGCTATAATGGCGATGAATAGTTCAGAGCAATTATCAATTTGATAAAACAATTACCGGCATCAATAAGGCCAATTATCTAATTAGAATTAGAATGCTCAAAAGATAAGAATGCTTAATAACTCAAGAAATATTTAAAATTGTCACACATCACATTCTCGGTTAATATGATGTATGATGTCAATTAATCTAATTATATCATATTGTGTAAATCATCCATCTCAATTCTCATCATTTCTCAATGCACACCACACTAAACAAATTATCGACATGATTTAATTACAGGATGTGGTTGATAAAAACCGGATGAGCGATTGTTGCCCGATATCTTTTGCATCTCATTGTGCTAAAGAAAGGTGGGAAAAAATCTGTTTTCACTAAAGAACTTTTGGGCTTGGGCTTGTTTTTGCTCCGAATTTCGTTTCCTTATCAAGTTGTGCCCGTAAAATATTCAATTTACTTAGAAATGATATATACTCTCAATTTATCTAACCACATCCTTCTTCTTTCATAATTTTTTTTTTCAAGTTCCTCCAGCACTAGATCCGATTAAATCTAGATGACTAGCCTAGACAACATTGTGGTGCAACTTTATTTTTAAAAAAAAAAAGTTAAAATAAACATCCACATGGATATCCACATTAGCTAAGTTTTATCCTCGTCGTATTCCAATTTTGTCAATCCATAACTATTTTTTTTTTTCCATATGCACGTGTAAGCCTTTACATGCTTTACCCATATCATATTTCAATGTCAACCAACCGTCATGCCGTGTCAGCTAAGTTTAGTCGAATCCGATGTTTGAGGGATTAGATTACAAAGTTTTATGAAAGTAAAAGAGCACAATTGAATAAATTCAAAGTGCATGTACTTGATTTGAAAATTTATGAAGGTATAGAGACGATTAGTAGATTCTATCTCAATAACAACACCGTGGGCTATTATTATTAGTAGTATAGTTCGTGCTTATCAATGGTACTTCAATTTAGCAAGTCTCCTAAATTATTTGCATAATTTTTAAAACCCTTTTATCTTTTCGAAAAGGCCCTGAAAATGATTTTTTTTTCTCTCTCGTACATTCTATTACTTGAAATAGAGTCCCGCCTATCAGTACTAGCCTTTGGATTTTGCTTATTTTTGTATATACGTGCCATATTTAAATTTTTATATTTCCATGCACACGTGAACCGTAAGGACCGTCAATGCTGACCACGGGTCATGTCAGTTCGCAGGTCCAGGCCCACCTGTCCTTGGGCCGGTCCGTGTCACGGCCTATCGAGGGCCCCTCCACTCCGGGGCTCGTCCGCCGTCCATCCGTCACACGTGGCGAGATGGCAGCTCACCGCATGTCCGCCCCTCTCAAAACGACGCCGCAGCGGATATTCCAAAACGAGCGCCATCAGATATTCCGTATTCGGCGACGGGACCCGCTCCAGCCCTTCCCGCCCCACCGCAACACGCCAATCGCGACCGCCGAATCCGCCGACCGGGGGGCCCCGCCCTCCGAAGTCCGCTCAACCGACGGCCGCGATGAGCCCGCGGAAGGCGCGCGAGTGGGGGCCCCCATGAGTCGGTTCGGCAAACTTTTCTTCGGCTCAAAAGTGACGCAAGCCCTAGACACCCTCGCACGCCAAGTCGTTTTGACATTCTCTACACATGCTCGAAAGCATGGACGGTGCCAAACCCAAAAACGACGATACGCCGTCATTCTACGACCGCGAGGTGAGGTGAGGTGAGGAGAGGTGAGGTTCCATTCGTCTTCGCTCTCTCCGTCTCCGTTCAAACTACGCAGAGCACCCAAGGCCAAGGCGGAGCGGGCTCTGAAGGGAAAGCGAAGATTCCGAGGGGAGGGAAAATCCGTCGGAGTCGGCGGCGGCAGCGGAATCCGCGAGGTTTTGGGGCGGGCGTCCTCGCCGGTGTCGGAGAGGCTTCGGTTTCGGTTTCGGTTTCGGTTCCGGTTCGGCGCGTCGTTCGCGGTTGCTTCGGCGTGAAGTCTTTGTGATTCTCCGGCCGCTTCGTCGGTGGATTGGGTTCGATTTGGGGGCGGAGGGAAGAGGAAGGGATGCAGACGGAGGCGAGGGTCGGGGTCGTGGTGGAAGGAGGTCAGCGAGGGATCGGCTCGGGGCACGGGAGCCTGGCGGCGGTGGACGGAGCCGCGCGGAAATGCTCGCAGAAGCGCCAGCAGCAGCAGCCGTCGCAGATCGGGATAGTGTCGCAGCTGCTCGCCGGCGGCGTCGCCGGGGCCGTCAGTAAGACCTGCACGGCTCCCTTGGCGCGCCTCACCATACTCTTTCAGGTTGATCTTTCCCCACTTTAGAGTGATTTCCGGTCTTTCTTCTGGTTTGAGAACGTGGAAACGTGGTAGGCTTTTCCTGTTTTGGCCTGGACTCGTGTTTTTTGGCTGTAGTCGTGGACAGAAGGGGCTCGTTCGGTGTGCAGGTTTTGACGTGCCGGTGTGGATGCACCTTTGTATTGTTCTTTCAATTATGCTCTTCCTTCCGGGAGAAGGAGAAGAAGGGGCGCGGAGGATGGAATTTGTTTCGTGACATTGATTGCATTTTCCGTGTATATTTGCGTGAGGAGCAGCTAGTTATTCCTGCGGATCTTCAAGAAAGTTATTTTAGCCTTTTTTTCTTTGTGATTTTCAACTCTGAATGCTGAAAATACAGTTGATATGATAATTAAGAAGGGCATGGACGATCTTGTTATTTTGACTTAGCTAGGCAATCCATGAGTTTTATCATTGAAAAATTGTGCTACCACTTTAGGTGTATATAGCACATGTGTGAGTAGTGTTGATGCTGACTCTAGTACTTGGATTTGACCTTTAGTTGGATATATTTGATGCAGGAGTTTGTCGCTAAGGTTCTTCTGCAATAGGTCTCGCTAAGGTTCTTCTGCTATAGGTCAGATTTATTTGGTCTACAGAGTACGGCAATTTAAATGGTTGGATTTTCTTTAGTGGTATGTGCTATCTAATGGGAAGTATGGATCAAGTTAGTTTGACTTGCATTGTTAGGCTGGAACCCAACGATGGTTAGTGAGGACTGTAGGACTATTCGGAGTTCCTATAAGGGGCATCAATTTTTTTACTGTAACTTATGAAGAAAACCAGGGCACTGATATATATATATATAATGGCTTGGAAGTTGCAATAAAATTTAATACGTAAAACCTGTGACTTTTTACATCTTTACAACGCATATTGTATATTGACAATTTCCTTGTGGGGCGCCCTCTTAATTTCTTTTTACGTATTTCATGGAGCTTGTGCTTTCAATTGTTCTGTGATTAGAGTGCAAATCAGCACAACTGGAGTTGTAGGCATCTAGTTTATTGAGTAACATGCTATTTCTTGGACAGGTATTTGATTGCTGTAATTACCACCTATCGGCCAATCTGCTGATACTTTAATACGCATTTTTAGGTGCAAGGAATGCATTCTGATTTCGCAACTCTAAAGAAGGCCAGCATATGGCATGAGGCTTCAAGGATTGCGCGTGAAGAAGGATTTAGAGCTTTCTGGAAAGGGAATCTAGTCACAATTGCCCATCGCCTTCCTTATTCTTCTGTAAACTTTTATACTTATGAGCAGTACAAGAAGGTGCTTAACTCGACTTGCTGTTGAGCCGTATGGTCTCATTTGATTTTATTATTTAGGGGTTGTCTTATGCAGCTATTTGATTGGTTGAACTATCTTTCAGTTGCTTCATATGATCCCAGGAGTGGAAAGTTATGGGAAAAATATGAGTACAGAGCCCTGCATACAATTTGTTAGCGGTGGTCTAGCAGGAATGACAGCTGCAACAGCTACATATCCCTTAGATCTTGTCAGAACACGTCTTGCAGCTCAGGTATTTGAGTAGATATTTGGTGTAAAGGCCAAGAGCTGAGTGCTTTCCTCTTTTTGTGTGCTTTTATCTAGAGGTTGATGGAGGCTTCATTTATGCGGGTTTGGTAATGCTGATGACATTCTCCTTATATGGTTGTGCTACTTAATTCAAAATGCACTTAACATTAACCAGTTTCTCTATGTTTTTCCTTTTCTAATGTTTTGGTATTGTCATCAAATTGTTCTGAAGTCTGTTTTCACTTGTATTCTGAGGGAATATTGTTGCAGCTTTTTGAAGAATTACATGTCTTTCATCCCTTCATTCCTTCATTCCTTAGTAGTGAATTGTAGCTTCCAGTTCTTAAGTTAATCGAGATCTATTGTCTACAATCAAACCCTATCTGCCTATTGCATTATTCATCATTTCTTTGGTAGGAAAAAGACTCAAATTTGCATTAATCATCAGTTGCTAGTGACACTCATGTGCTTTAGTAGTGTTTCTACATGTGCAACTCAATTGTGCCACATTTGGTTCTGTAGTTGTCTTTGAGCTTAGGATCTTGTGTGTTTTAGGAACTTCTCCTTTCTCTGTTGTATGTTCGTTGAAACTTTTACCATGTTATGATTCTCAAATTGCTTTGATGGTTGTGAAGTAAGAATTGTATGTTTGTCCCCATTTTGACCATGTGCTCATACTGATTTATTGTCATTTCAATGATAAATTTGCAGACAAATGTTGTCTACTATAGAGGTATCTGGCATGCTTTAGGAACAATAACCAGAGAAGAGGGCTTATTAGGACTTTACAAGGGACTTGGGCCGACTCTTTTGGTATGTGCTTAGCTTTTATTCTGCTCAGTGCTTGGGCCGTAAAACTCGATTCTTGACTATTTGTTTATCATTGTTCCAGACTGTGTGCCCCAGCATAGCTATAAGTTTTTCTGTGTATGAGACCTTGAGATCTTCTTGGCAGTCACATAGGTGAGCCTGAGCACTTTGCCAGTTTACTTTGATGTTGTCTGATTTCCTTTCATGACACCAGTAGTTGCATGAAATTTTTGTTTTTTTTAACATGCTAAATGAGCTTTTTAACAATTCAACCAGACCTCATGATTCCAACGCTGCTGTTAGCCTGGCTTGTGGCAGTCTTTCTGGTATTGCATCTTCAACAGGTGAGTAATCCATATGACTAGAATATTGCATACTTATGGATTGTATATATAAGAGCTGCTTCCTGAAGCGTGTATTGCAGTTCCTTTCTATTTTTCCGGAATGATTCTCATCATACTAAATTATACGGTTCTGAGTTATAGGGATTGCTGAGTTTCGTTTGGTTATGGGTCAAATGACTGCTTCTAGCGACACCCTTCTACAGAAAATGTAGTGACTATTCATAGATCTTATATCCTTCACAGTTTGCGCATCTTCAGATTATATAGTTTTAACATAAAACTGAGTAGTTAATTCGTGTAGCTTTTTGTCATGCTTTTGATGCAGAGACAGGTTGTGGTCCAAGCTCTGCACTAAGTTTCTAACCTGACTGACTCATAGAACCAGAGAGCCAGAGTGGCGTTGTTTTTTATCTGGCATTTGTGGATTTTAGTAAGAAAACAAGAAATTATATCCTGTCTTTCATCTAACTGTGTTCTATATGAAAACCTGTGATTAACCTCCATCACTCCAACATTTCCCGGGTTAATCTCCCAAGATGCAGTCGGTTCCATGATTTTGGTTGTTATGCAGTCCTCCAAGTGAGAGGTTTCCTCAGTGAGGTATGCTTCTCACTTAGGCTTGCTGAAACAGTTGATTAATGGATTATGGAATCCTTCTAGCATCACCATGTATCTCTGAGTTGTAATATGACTTATTGGGAATGATAGAAATTTCCTTTCATTTAATTTGCTACATTCAAGCTGTCTCTGAAAGTGCTATTTGTGTACTTGGTGAAGTCCTGCTGAGATCCTGTAGTTAATAGATAGATGAATCACAAAAAATAAAATGAGAAAGACTAGTGATTCTAGTTTGATAGAGAAGATATGCGTCACAAGGTGTGGACTGCACATATGTAAGTTTGTGCTTCATCTTCCTGTTTATATACTGGTTAGGCATCCACCGGATGAGTAAGTTTCACCACCTAATCCATTGTGATGTGAATTGTTCTCGTGGGTTGCCTTGTTCCATTTGAGGAAAGATAAAAATTGTTGAGATGAAGAGTTTACTTTGAAAGCTAATAATAGGGGCCAAACTGTGTAGGGAAACGATGTCATTGGAAAATGTCGGATGGACATTAACATTTGAAATTTGGAAAGTCATTCCCATGTTATTGCAGTTTGCTTACTCATTGGCGATTCCTATATGTATTACTAATTCAATTTTGGAGGTTGATTTGAGCTTAAAATAGATCTGATCTTGACAAAAGTTTTGTGCTTTTATAATCTGCAGTGACATTCCCATTGGATCTTGTGAGGAGACGGAAGCAGTTGGAAGGAGCAGGAGGCCGAGCTCGGATATATCAGACTGGAATATTCGGTACACTTAAACACATAGTCCGGAATGAGGGATTTCGTGGCTTGTACAGGGGGATCCTTCCTGAATACTACAAGGTGGTTCCAGGCATAGGCATATGCTTCATGACCTATGAAACGCTGAGAAGGCTTCTTGTGGACATTACTTCTAATTTGTAATGTCACTGCAATTTCCTGGATGCCATTGACCGAGGGGGAAGCAGGAGGTGGATCGAAGGGGCATGGTGCTGTTTCCACTCTCTCCACATTGGCTTAGGGTGATTTTTTTCGATGAGTTTCCTTATGGCAGTTCCGTGTACCGTGAGCTGCTGTTTGGAGCTATTTATCTTTGTATAGTATAGGTGCAACATGTTACACGTCTTTAATTGCCAGCATCAAGAAAGTCACAAATATGCTACCTCAATGGAAAGTCATTTCTTTGTTCAGCTCTCTCTCTCTCTCTCTCTCTCTCTCTTTTTTTCACGGTCTGAAGGGCTGAGATTGTGCATTCTTGTGTATTTTGGCCTTTGTGATAATCACTGACATTCGGTCCGAAGATTATTCCACCGACGGAAGAAGAGCAAGTCCTCCACGAGTGCCATCAGCGAGACTCCTCATCGTGAACCAATGATATGATGACTTTCGTCTTATATATTGTGCAGATCCGCTTCCCTTTTTGGGTTAGTCGCATTCATTTGGGTTTACATATGACATCCTCTTCAGTTTAAATTTCGGTTTAGACCGATGCAATGCATGACAAAACAATCACTGACAAGATGAGAAAAATCAATGAAATTTGCCACTCATTTGAGTTTTATGCCTGAAACTGCCGTTCATGTTCCGGTTACCATTTCTCAAGTCAGAAGCCAAAACTGAATATGAAACGAGATAATAAATATTATTAACATTGTAAACTTGCATCTTTGAGAACCCCACAAAAATTAAGGGGGGCGTTTACAATTTGCCATGGTCCACTCAAATCTCAGAAGCTGAAAGCATTTTCCAATTCACGTAAGCAATTGGAGAGGCGCATTGCGGGTGACGAATGCTTTCACGAGGGAAAACAACAGGTGTATCTAATGTGGTCCAGAGTACGTCGCAGACCGTACTTATTGACTGCTGCATTGGCAGCCCTGAAACCTTCTCCATATGCTGGGGAAGCGTCGTGGGCAATTTGATGCATGAAAAACTGGCCAAGTTTCTTTTCAACCACAGACTTACCACCTTTCTTGGAAGATGTAGAAGATGAGGAAGCTGCTGATGTAGATGCCGCGCTTCTGTATTCAGGCATGACTTCTGATTCGAGCCACATGTAAGATAACACTTGACATATACCTTCTTCTACCTCAGGATTAAGATTGCGGTAACCTGCGAATGAAAGTTTAAAAGTTCAAGATAAGCCCCATTTGGAAATGCAACCAACGGAAGATGATGCTGCAGGGTAGAAAGTGTTGACCTTTAAGGCGTAACCATCCGTGCATTAACTCATGCGCAAGAATAGCACCGGTTAGCAACCTACAATCAGCAACAAGCAGACAGATTTCCAAAACATAAGACAAAATCAAGGTGATGTGCATCAAGTCTTTAGCATCCATAACTTTCTTTCACGAGTATGCGTTTTCCTTTCTGCATCCTCCATTTTTAGTGAGATCTCGGCTAGTAAAGCCTAAGATAAATACATTTGCAGATACATGTCGACTTTTCCTTATATTCTAGCTATGTACGAGGTGGTTTTTTAGTACAACAAGAGAAGCCTTCAGAATCCTGTTTTGTCTCCAAAAAAATCCTTTCCTTGAGAAAAATGCATCCATTGATCTATACAAGAAATTTCATTAGCATAAGACCATTTTTCTGAAGCTCTATGTTGGAAAAGTCTGTCACGGATCGATGGGACTTCCTAACAGCCATGCATTGGAAAAGTTCAGACCCTCTACTTAGGAAGACCTGTCAAATATGCAGTTGTTTGTCAACTCATCCTTAAGAAGTCTTTCTAACCTACAAATTTTTAAAACATGTATATGAAGAGCTACTGTGTACTTAATAAATATATTCAGTACTTTGTGAAACAAGAGCTTTTCAGTCACACTTGCCTTGGTAGACCATAAAGAACGAGAATGGCTGTAACTTCGCATTTCCTTGTCAATTTCTGGGGTTGAGTTTTCATTCCAACAAGCCTGTGGCCTCCAAGTCTGGGCCTTCTGTGAACCTGAATACAAAAGCAATGAAAAGTGTAAAATTGAACAAGTAAATCTTGCTCAGGGATTTACTCTGGATTTCCTGAAAGCAAAATCAGTAGATGTCCAATATCATACACTGGACACAGTTTGCTCCTCGGAAAGACATAAACCTCTTGTCTCAGGCATGTGGTGGTGGCCCTGCAGAAAAACTAGCATCAGGAATGGTGCGCCAACTTTGAAAGAAAACCCAAATCTCATACCATGTCTTACATTTTTTTCCCCAACAATAGCCTCATTAAGTGCTTGTCTTTCAACCAAAAGCATTGGAATTTGCTGATCCAATTTCATGTTCATTCCTTCATAGTAGTCTCTGATTGCATGATAAAGTGATTGACAGTCACCAGTGTCCATGATAGCAGATTCCATGCACTCTAGGCATAAACTTCGTCCATCTCCCAAAGATATGTATGTTGTGTTCCACGACTGTGAGTAGGTAAAAGAAATATCAAAAGAAAGAAAAACAAAAAAATGAGTACAGTTGCTTCAACACATTTAAAATATACAATCCCCAAGATTGTGGGAACAAAGCATGGCATTGCATTTACTTGTGCTAGCCTAGACCACTACCTCCAAACGCTCGCAACTACAACATCGAGCTGTGTTGTCATGCTCATGTGACGGACAGTACTTCTGGGACCAGAAAGGATGGCATCTATACTCAATCAAACCAGCTCCATTTGTTGGGATCTGTGAAATGAAATAGAAGCTTACAATAGAATCAAAAGGTAAAAGACTTAAGTTACATTAATGCCGTACTCTCTTGAAATTGCATAAACATAATAGACAAGAACAACTTGGACTCAGCTTCTCTCACTTCAGTAGCATGCATTTTTAACAAATCCCAGGTCTACACACGGAAGGCTCAATGAGCAATATATTTTTGAATGGGACCACTCATTACAATTTCACGATGTCTTTCAAAAGTTACAAGCAGTCTCTTCATATCGTAGAGCAGTTCGACTTGAGCTACTTCAGTGATGAGTAGGACTTTTATTAGCTCCCGACATGACCACAGGGGAAGTCAGCATTGTGCGTAAAAGTACGGCTATTGCAGCGATGTAACACTTGAAAAGCAGTAAGTGTCATAGGCTTAGTAACAATATCTTTATGAAATGTAAAAACAGCAAATATTTGTCAGGTAAGATGTGGTTGATTGTCCTTACAAATTGATGGCAAACTTCACATTTTAGATGTGTCTTCTCCTTGAAGCAAGACTGGTGATAAGGCTCCTTTTCTGATGATAAGGAAAACTTCGATTGACAGAAAAAAGGACTAGTAAGAGCTACCAGATAGAAGTTTCAGAATAAGACATATTCATGTCAAAGTAGACAGTGCCAGACTGACAGAAGAAATACTGAATATTATTCACATGTATTGTAGACTGCAAACAGCTTGAAGGTAAAATCATAAATAAAAAGAGGTCAGAAAAGATATTTCAAGAGGAACTACTTACCTCATATTCTTGAATGGGGTACCCGCAAGCACGACAGCAAAAGCATTCTGGATGGAAGAAAGTTCCCATAAATCCCAAATAGTTGCCATAGCCTATTTCACGGTTGCAGCCACTACATACTCTGTGCCGGTAGAACAAAGTCAATTCATGAAATGGTCTCGCAACATTTCAAGTCCATAGGACAATAGTGCACAATATCTGCAGAAATTAATTTTTTAAATCTTCGTAACAGAACAAACTTGAGGCTCTCTGTCCCTAAAGACAACTTGGTTAAAGTCGATAATGACATAATGTTCTGGTTTACCAAAATCAATTTTCATGTTCTACTTTGGCAAATCCAACATCTGTTGTCGATCACAATCAATGAAGTAAAACCCTCGGGACACCAAGCCCACTGAAAATTTTCTTCTAGTTCACAAAAACCAATAATCGGAGTAAGATCAGACTTGGTCAGCACTCTAGTCAATTTTGGAAAATTTGCCAACCCGGGCAAGAAAAAGCCTTTCAATGCTTTTAGACAGCAATCTTGGAATGTTTGTTGACCTTAGTCTATCAAAAACGCACTTTTGACTGCAATTACCTATATCCTCCTCCTCTTGGATAAGATTGCGTAGGTTGGTGAGGAGGGTATGAAGGTGCATTTAGATTATCATTAAGCTCCCAATCAACGTTTTCATCGTCTGCCCGCCATCTACTCCCTGGCAAATTCACGACATGGTTAGACGCTACTTTTTGGAGGGGGAGGGGGAGGGGGAGAGAGAGAGAATTATTTAATAGTCTCAGACCAAAATATGAAGGTCAAACCTACCATTTTGCCGCCTCAGATCTTCTTCAGCCAAAGAAAGTGCAATCGCCCTGTCAAGCTCCTCTTTTTCCTTGTCACTTCTAGAGCGATCATCCTGATGATGTCGTCAACAATAAAAAAGGGGTTACTGAATTCAAAAACGAAATACGGTGAAGAACTTCACAGCATTTGAGAAAGCCAGCTGGTGGTAAATGGTGAGTAATGTACGGGTGAATATTTTCCCAATAGACAGTGGCAATGATGACAAGAGCAACAGGGAGTTTACCACTGATCTAGCAGGTGCGGGCCAAACCATGTTTTCGTCGCCTAGATACTGTGGACAACGACGAGCCCCTCCTCGCCCAGATCCACTCTTAAAGAGATTCCCCAGCCATTTCATAAAACGCGACTTTCTCTCTGCGTACGAAGACACAAAGTCCCCTGCTTAACATAAAAACCCGTCCAGTAAACCCCCGTCTATGAATAAAAGATATTGCGATATACACAATAGTATAAAAGAACAGTTTTAACTCGTGTCATCTAGCTAGCAAGTAGCTACAGAGAACCCGCATAAGAGCTGAAAAAAAAAAGCAAGGGAAAGAAAGGTAGTCCAAACTCCAAAGTCCATGTAAGGATGAAAAAAAGAAAAAACCCACATGAGCCGATCGATCAAAATTAAACATTTCATCGAACAAGTAAGCGGCGACGATAATTCGACCGTGGAGTACCAAGAACAGGGGCCATGCTGCGTACCGTAAATACAGGGCTGAGAAAGATGGTTGACGCTGGAAGAAGAAGGAGGAGCCATGTCGCTGGGAACTGCGCAATATGTACAGAGAGCCACCGGAGTATGAACAGAGCAGGGGCGAAAAGGAGGAGGGTGGGGGCGGCGGAAAAGGGGAACAGGACGGGTGGCGGAGGGGGAGAGAACAAAAGAACGGAAGCGAAAGGGAAGAGAATGGGGATGGAGCATCGTTAAAGAAAGAAAGACCAGGGAATAGGCGCCGAGAGAAAAGATAAAGGAGAAAGAATCTCTTTTTTTTTTTTTTTTTTTTTTTTTGGCTTTTGTTCTTCCGGGGGGTAGAGACAGGGGAATTGGTAGCAGAGAGAGAGAGAGAGAGAGAGGTGTGAACGAGATGGGCTGGCGAACTTCTTCTGTGCGATCTTTGCTTTTCCCTCTGGGAGGAGCGTGGCGGGAGATTCTTGGCTTGAGGAAAGCGATCAAGAAAGTAGCAGAAAGATGTCGGCCGGCAAGAATCTCGAAGGAGGGAAGGGAGAGGCTGGAAAGCAACGGCGGACGACAGGGAATCCGGAAGAGAATTGTCCGATCGTCGACAGGGAGAGAGGAATGACCGAATGAAATGATGTGGAAATGCGTGGAACGGAGGTGGAGAGGAATATCTTTGGCCTTCGCCATCGCTTTTCTTGCAGGCGTCTGGACTTCGAGCTTTCTTCCCTTTCCGTCTTTCTTGCCTTTCTTGCCTTTCTTGCTTTCCAGGGGTTTGTCAAGTTTTGAAAAAAAAAAACGGAACTTTTGCCGCGGAATTTCAGGAGCTTAGGTTGGCTTTGGTTCTTTTCTATATCCTATTGCAATGAAGGAATAATAGGGCATAGACGACATTCGATTGATCTTTATTTTCATTTACCTTGAGTTGGATTCTCCAATAATGCTTAATCATGGCCCGGCTTATCTAGATGCTTGTTTTTATTATCGTTATTGTTGTTATGACGTTAGGGAATTTCATAATATGATAGATGTGCCATGCAAAGTCTAGATGCTTGTTTGCATTTTCCATTATTATTATTATTATTATTATTATTATCATTATTGTTGTTACGACGTTAGGGAATTTTGTAGTATGATAGATGTGCCATGCAAAGTCATCGCTTGTCGGGTCTAGTTGGCTAGGACATTTTAGATGCGTTGCCTTGAGACTAAGAGTGATGGATATTGATTTTATTCGAAAGTAAACGTTAGATTTGTGTGACGATAGAGGAATATGTTGCGTGTCCTTTTGCTTTTATGCCGAAATTTAAGATGTCATTTGGATTTCAAAAATCCATGAGAAAAAAAGTGTTCTAAAAATTTAAGAGAGTTTTGATTTTTTTTTAAAGGGAAAAAGGCCACCAAAATCTTTAAACTATGCACAACATGACATATTTACTCCAAACTTATTTGAACTTTCTAAAAATCCCTAACCTATATCCATCTAACTTATTTAAATGTGCCACGTGAGTATAAATTTTGGATTTTTGGCGTAATAAAAAAATATTTTTGGATAAATGTGTCACACAAATATAAATTTATGGATTTATATGTCATTAAAAAAAAAAGATTTGAGTAATTGTGTCGCACAAATATGAATAAAGTATTTGACTTGGAATATCTAGATAAAGCAAAAAGTAAAAGGTAAAACTAAATTTGAAACAGGACTTTGAGGGTTTGGACAATCCTTAAGAGTCTTTCTTTACTAAAGTTTTTGAATCAATAGTCCTTTGACTTTTATTTCCAAGTCAAGAAAACTATTATCATTTTTAACAAGTGTTAAAACCTTGTACCAGTGCCTTCTCCTTTCGTTGCTTTTACTTTTCATAAAGCTCGCAGCTCTCGCCGCTTGACTTTATTCGATCCAAGTCAAGCCAAACCTTTTAAATATTAATATGAAATATCGTGCATTACATTTTTTTATTCTTAAATAGTTTTTAATACTTAGATTTTAAAGGGAAATTCATTATTAAAAATGATAAATGTTTCACCGGCATTTAATCAACGGCGAAATATCTTCCACAAAAAGACATTTTTTGGCTTTTGATGAGAAGAGACGGGTTTTGTGACGTCTCTGCACAAAAAATATCCAAGCGGACCAGAAATAACTACAAACCCACCCTTTGAGGTTCAAACTGAATTGTACGTATAAACCGTACTAGAATTCAATTGATGATAAAGCTTAAAAGTACAACCACTTCCACAACAATGCACCTACTTGAACTATGCCGAAATTGAATCAACGACAGAGTTTGAGAATGTACAAAATTGAAATGATTGCAAAACACCTAGGATAGAGATATAAGTTGGAATTTAATGGTTGACGAGAATCGGAAAGCTAGAGCTACGGAAAAATAAAGTGCAATGCATGAAAGTAAATATAATTAAGAGATTACATTTTGATTGTTGATGGTGTTTTTCCGAAGAGAAAGATATGGTTATTTAAAACCTACGATTGACAGTTACTAACGGAAGTTACGAACAGAGGCTACAAGCAGTTACTACAAACAAATGACTTCCTAGTGATTTCAAAAGGTTACAAAGAGAAGTCACAAAGGTAATCACAATGAAATAACTTCAAGTGGTTAACAACTTGCCGGCACTTGAAGTTGTTTCAAGTGGTTACAAAGAGAAGTAATACATGAAGGAACATACCTAGAAAATGAGCCAATTTACAAAGAGAAGTCACAAACAATCATCACAAAGAGCCAAGTTACCAAAAGTAACTTGAGTAGTAATACATGAAGGAACATACCTAGAAAATGCAAGATTATGAGGACTCACCGGCACTTGAATTGAATGACTCGATGTTCCTAACCCATTCATTACTTCATGGAAGGTACTAATGATATTAGCTTCGTCACATCGACAAATATTTTATCATCTAGTTAATCAATTCATTCTTATGCTCTTCTAATAACTGTCGCATGGCAGCCAACATTATAAGGCTCAGCTCTAATTGCCTTCTTTGCTCATTGGTAAGTTATCTTGGAATATCAACATCTCCACCTTGTTCTTGCTTTGCCATCAATTGTGTAGTCGATGACTCAAAATGTCCCATCTTATTATTACTAGGTTGTGATGAAGGGTTGTCACCGCCAATATTATCAAGATCAACTTGATTCATTGTTCTTCCCATTGTATCTCCTCAAATCAACCACAATGGTCCCACCAAGCATGCCAAATGTTATGTCAAAATTTAATCAACAATGAAATATCTTTCTCCGAAAGATATTTTTCAACTTTTGATGAGAGGAGATGGATTTTGTGGCAACTTCAGACAAATTATATCCAAGCAGACAAGAAATAACTGCAAACCTTCATTTTGAGCTTTGAACCAACTATATGTACAAATTGTGCGGGAATTCAATTGACAACAATGCATGTACTTGAACTATGCCAGAATTGAATTGACAACAAAGCTTGAGAACGTGCAAAAATGTAACACTGGAATTGAATCGACGGTGAAACACCTAAAATAGAGATACATGTCGGAATTTAATCGACGATGTGTTTTTAAGATAGAGATATGTGTCGGAATTTAATCGACTATGCAAATCAAAGAGTTACAGCTTAGGAAAAATAAAGTGCAATGCTTGAAAGTAAAGATAATTGTTTTTCCGAGGAGTACAATATGGCTATTAAAAGCGTACAATCGACAATTACAAATAGAGGTTGTGAACATAGGTTACAAACAGTTACTACAAATAAATAACTTCCTAACGATTACAAGAGGTTATAAAGAAAAGTTACTAAAAGAGGTTACTAATGGTTACTACAAAGAAATAACTTCCTAGTGGTTACAAGAAGTTACAAAAGGAGGGTACAAACATAAGTTATCAACGATTATCGAATGGTTATCGACGGTCACATAAACTCCACTATGTTGACAGCTTCTTCGACTTCATTATCATGATGGTTGTATTCAAGACTGTCGACTCCACTTTCATTGATTCCTTCATATTGTCGATCACATATCAATAATAACTAAAAAGTTGACATTTTTTGGTGCAAACAATAAGTAATTTTTTTATTACTTCAAAGCACAAACCTAGCAAGTTCCTCCTCTGAAAATTATTGAAGTTTGCTCATTTAGCGTTGTTGTCTTTTTCGATGCTGATCGGGAGCCACCCCGAGTCGATTTTAAAGCAATAAAGTAAATCAACTTTTTCGGTCGAACGGCTAAACGAGAGCTAGCCATCCATGCAAGAACAAATGACTGGCACCAAAAGAAGAAAATGTCGAATTTCATGATTCTCGAGACATAAATTCTAAATTTCTTTTGTCACTTCCCTACTGATGAATCTGAAAACGGCTACAATCGACATCACTTTCGTATACAGCGAAGAGAGCTCCGACATGAAGGGAAGAGAATTGTCCGATCGACGCAAGGGAGAGAGAATGAACGGGTGATGTGGAAATGCGTGGAATGGAGGCGGAGGGGAATATTTTTCGCCTTCGCCTTCGCTTTTCTTGCGGGTGTTTTCTCTCTTTCTTGCTTTGCAGGGGTATATGGAATTTTGAAAAAAAAAAATGGAACTTTTGCCGCGGAATTTCAGGAGCTTAGGTTGGCGTTGGTCCTTTTATTTATTCTATTGCAAATGAAGGGATAATGGGGGATAGATGACATTCGATTAATCTCGATTCTCATTTGGCTTGCGATAGATTCTCGTAAAATGCTTGATCATGGTCTGACTTATCTAGATGCCCGTTTCCATTTATCGATTATCATTATTAGTACTACGTCAGGGAATTTCATAGTATGATGGAGGTACGACATGTTGTCATCGCTCATTGGGTCAATTCAGCTAGGACGTTTTGAAACGCGTTGCCTTGAGGCTAAGAGCAGTGGAGATTGATTCTATTCGAAAGTGAACATCAAATTTGTGCAATGATAGAGAAATTGTCATTTGCCTTTTTGCTTTTAAGCCGCAATTTAAGATGCTATTTGAATTTTGAATATCTATGAAAAAAGGTATACTTGAACACACGATGTCGAGTGCTCTAAAAGTTTAAAAGAGTTTCAAGTTTTAATAAAAGGAAAAAAAAGCTATCAAAAATCATAAACTATATACAATGCGACATATTTACTCTGAATTTGTTCAAACTTTTTTCTCATGATACCAAAATCTTAAACTTTCATGCATGTGACCTATTCAAATGTGGGTTTTCAGTGTCACAAAAAAATAAATTTGGATAAATGTGTCGCACAAGTATAAATTTGAAAATTCTAGTGTCATAAAAAAATATTAAAGTAATTATGTCACACGGATACATATTTGGATTTTTTGTATTATAAAAAAAACTTGGCGTGCATGTGTCACGATGAGCATAGTTTAGTATTTTTTTATGGATTTTTTCCTCTAAAAAAAATCAAAGTATTTGCCTTGGAAAATCTAGATTAAGCAAAAAGCAAAAGGTATTAAAACAGTGGTTTACGCTATCCTTAAGAGTCTTTCTTTACTAAAGTTTTATGACAATAGAGGGGTAGTCCTTTGACTTTTATTTCGAAGTCAAGAAAACTCTTATCATTTTTTAACTAGTATTAAAACTTTGTATGAGTACTATTTTTGTTTTTACTTTTCATAAAGCTCGCGGCTCTCGCCGCTTGACTTTATTTGATCTAAATCAAACCAAACCTTTTGAATATTAATATGAAAAATACGGTGCATGACATTTTTTTTTTAAATTAAAAGCTTTTTAATACTTATTCATCATTAGAAACGATAAGTAATTTTTTTTATTACTTCAAAGCACAAGCCTGGCAAGTTTCCTCCTATGAAAATGATTGAAGTTGCTTAGTTAGCATTGCTGTCTTTTTCGATGCTAATCGATATCACATCAAGTCGATTTTCACGCAATAGAATAAATCAACTTTCTTGGTCGAACGGCCAAATGAGAGCTAGCCACCCATGTGAGAATAAATGATCTGCACCAAAAAAGAAAATGTTGCACTTGGCAATTCTCAACACGTAATTTCTAAATTCTTCTATCACTTTTCAATAAATAGATATGAAAACTTTACAATTGACATCACTCTTATGAATAATGAAGACAGTCGTGACAGGATTTATCAATGAAAATATTTTTTTTCCCTCTCGAGTGAACCGAAAGAGGGGGAATAAATTTTAATTTTTTTTGGGAAAACCTCGGTTTCTAACTTTGACATTTCCAAAAACGAAAAAATTCATGCTACCTCAAATCTCAATTGAGAATCAAAATATGTTTCCCACTTGTTCAATCGTTGCTAAATTATTTTATCCACCGAATAGCTGCTGCTCCCACTTTTACACGTCATCAACAAATTCTTCTCGACATTTCCTTTTCAGCCCTTCTTATTTATCTCTCTCTCTCTCTATTTTTGGCGTCCAAGCAACGCTGTAATTGTCACTATAGGCAGATTCAAAAGAGCCCATTACGTATTATAGGGACATCCAATAATAACACACATATTATATATATATACTGAAAATATAACGAGTTTTTCTATATTTATGCAGCATGATTATCCTTTGCTCGTCACCTAATATATAGGATGAGCGCATAGGAAACATAATAATACTGTTGTTGTTGTTATCATCATCATAATAACGTAAGAGATTTTCTTTGCTGGGGGAGACAGATGTCGGGAATCTAAAAAGGCGAAATCCAGGTTGTAGGGAAATGAAAAGTGATCAGATGGCTGATCTGTGTAAAGAGAGATTTATTCCATGTTACAACTCACTCTCTCATTCACCTAAAGGCATCCCAAAGCTGGCCATCCCAGTAGATTTTTAGCCTCTTACCATGTGCAAGGAGAAAAAAGAAGACAATTTTTACTCCTTTTTCTTTTTTATTGCTCCTTTTTCAATCTTTAAATTTTACACAATCAAGAGGCATAAGTATGGAGATTCGACTACTTAGAGGTGTAGCAATCTACACGCAATTGATGAGATTTGAACGTCGAACGAACGAGTCCTGAATTCTAACCTCCTAATCAACTTCGTTAACCTTGAAAGGTTCATCATCCATTTTTTTTTTTTTTGCTCTAACGAACTTGAATGTGTCGGTGAAACACAGAACGTGTCCTTGCAAACGACGTATTGGATTGTCCAGTAAAAGAGCCTGCTCCCTTTCTCATTGCTCTTTGGGGAATGCGATATGCTAGTAGGGAGGGGGTCCACTTCATAATGTCCGAGGAGGTGAACCAGCCGAGGTATTTAAAAACTGGTCCAGACACCATCTGAACATGTTGGAGATATGCACAAATCAAGCTGAAGATTGTAATCAATCAATCCAAGATTATAGAAGATTGTGATTATTTAATTATGTCAATTTGTGATTGGATTTGATTTGTTGAATAGTCTTTTTCTTTAGTTAGACATTTAATGTATTATTAATAGGACATCATACAATGTAAATCAGATATATAGAAATACAAGAAAACCTTGAGTCTTCTCTCGTGCTTGGCCTATTCCTCCATTTCTGACATGGTATCAGAGCCATACTTTTCAACCTAGCTTCCACCAAATTCTCCGAATTGCCTCTGTTCCTTTCTCACAAATCAAGAATACTCAAGGAGAAATCTCAGTTGAGGAAAGTCCAAACTCACCTCAAAGCAGGAATCCAGCCTTAGTCGATCCCTCTGAAGATGACCACTCGACGGCTCAACATACTACCAACCCGACACTTGCTCCAGCCAATGTTTCCGGCCCAACTTAATGGCCATCAGTCCCGTGGTTTCCCTTTCAGGGTCCGGGGGGAATTGGACCAGCTCAGTCGTGGGTTCCATACGGAACATCTGGAGAAGGGTTCTCGAGCACCGAAACAGGCTTGACGGGCACAGGCCCGAGACCCAAAGCATCTTCGACGGGTCAGGGAGGGAATCCCTACCCGAATGCAGGACCCGGCTACCCGAATGCAGGACCTGGATACCTGCCGTTCATTTTTCCAGCCAGCGGCGGCCGGCCAGAACTCGGCGACCCGTTCTACACGTCGTCGAGCGACGGACCCGAGCTACGGCTCATTTCCTTGTAGCTTACTGGACCTGAAAACTACACTACCTGGGCTCGAGATCTTCGACGAGCACTGGTGACCAAGGAGAAAGAAGGCTTCATAGACGGCAACGTACCCTTCCCGACCGACGAACGCTCACAACGACACTGGCGCAGGTGCAATCAACTCGTGCGGACGTGGATCGGCAACTGTTTGGCTCCTGAGGTGGCCGCCGGGCTTCCACCAACTAAAGACTCGAAGGCAATTTGGGAGGCGATCCGAGAGATGTACGGCAAGCTTGATCGAGCCAAGCTTTTTTCGCTCACCCAAGCCGTATCTAACCTGAAACAAGGAAATCAGACCGTCACAACATGTTTCAATCGGCTCTCTGCCCTTTGGAACAAACTCGAGGCTGCCGAGGAGAAACTTGAGGGACCGGAGGAAACCCTAAATCAATATAGGGCTATTTGAGACAGAGAAAAATCGACTCGATTTTTACTAATATTAAATGAAAGTTACTCACATTTCAGGTCCCAAGTGCTCGCAATGGAGCCGCCACCATCGCTCCGGCGGATCTACCAGTTGGCGGTTCAAGAAGAAAGCCAGAGGATGGCGGCGATTGGACTCATGCGAACCGGAGAAGGAGCGGCGTTCGCGGCTCTCGGACCTGGCCTGTCGACGGCCGAGAACCTCTCACCGGCGTTCGCCGTTCCCAGATCTGGCCTCACTCCGGCTAGCAGCTCCTCGTACGCCCTCTCTCTGGCAGATCAACCCTTCGGGTTCCATGGAGAAAGTCTCTATCGCATGAATGAGAGAAATAAGGAGGAAGGAAACCCTAATTTTAGGGTGGACGGCTCAGATCAACTCTTCAGATCTGACGATCATTATTCAGCTAATGTCCTAGTTGAATCCAATGGCTCCGGTTCCTTTAGGGGATCCTATGGTTCAAGAAATTCCGCACCAAAGGAAAATATTAGAGGAAAAGGCAAATTATATTGCAGCTATTGCAAACGACCTCATCACACCATGGAAACCTGTTGGAAATTACACGGTAAACTCGAAGATAAAGGAAAGAAGGAATCTTCAATTAATCAAGTCACTAGGCACAATGTATTACACAAAATCAGTATCAAGAAATAATGAAGGCCCTAAAACAGCTGGAAATTTCCGAAAAAAGAGCAGGCTTCTCAGGTACCTCATTTTGCCTAAGCTCTGTTTCTCATGATGCATGGATCATTGACTCAGGTGCTAGTGACCACATTATTTGTGATGAGAGTTTCTTTTCTCATACTCATGCTCATATTTTCCCAGTCACTGTGAAACTTCCAAATGGGAATATTATAAATGTCACAAAAATAGGGACAGTACTTCTTAGCTCTTCCATTACCCTTAAAAATGTGCTTTATATTCCTCAGTTTGAATTCAATCTTATCTCAGTGTCAAAAGCCTGTGAGGATAATTCATGTCGAATCCTCTTCAATTCTAACACATGTCTTTTTCAGGCCCTTTCGACTAGTAAACTGATGGGCTTGGGTAGTCTCTCACAAGGGTTGTATTTTTGGACAAGTTTTCCCAAAAATATTGATTTATCATGTTTTTCTGTGAATAAAGAATCATTGTGTAACGTTGCTACCAAAGATAAAGCTATCATTTCTCATCGACGTTTTGGTCACGGTGCTTTCTTTCCACATCCTAAATGTGATATATGTCCTCTCGCAAAACAATCACGTGCCCCTTTTTCCACAAGCAAGTCCCAAACTACAGAAAATTTCTCTTTAATTCATGTAGACATTTGGGGACCCTATCATACACCACATCGTGATGGGTCTCGTTTTTCTCTCACTATTGTTGACAATCATTCTCGTGCTTCATGGGTCTTCCTTATGTAGTCAAAGAGTCAAGCTCTTTCTCATTTGGGAGATTTTTTCACTCTAACCAAAAATCAATTTGGAAAAACTGTTCAACGCATTCGAACAAATAATGGGAAAGAATTCTCTAGTCATGATTGTCAATCCTTATTTTCCTCGCATGGAATTCTACATGAAAATACGTGCACTTATACACCTCAACAAAATGGGATTGTTGAGCGGAAACACCGCCATCTTCTAGAAGTAGCACGTGCACTTAAATTTCAAGCTTTTATTCCTGAAGCTTTCTGGGGAGATTGTGTGGTCACAGCAGCCTATCTGATCAATCGCATGAAAACTAGGGTTCTCAATGGACATACCCCGTTTGAGATTTTATTTGGAAAAAAGCCTGAAGTAGATCATTTGCAAGTTTTTTGGCTGCTTGTGTTATGCTACTGCTTTGGGTCCTCGTAATAAGATGAGTCCCCGAGCCAGACGATGCATTTTTATGGGTTATCCAACCTTTCAGAAGGGATACCGTGTTTTTGAGCCATCGACAGGTGATTTCTTCGTAAGTAGAGATGTGGTTTTCCATGAGGATGTGTTCCCTTTCCAGGATGAAGTATCTTCCAATGAATCTTCAAGCTCAAATCAACAGAACAAAAATTTTCTCTTTGAGGAAGATTCATCACTTAGTCCACACTATATATATATATATATATGTTCCGACTTCTTCTCTCGTGATTGAAACAAATGCAGCATCTTTACCTATCTCAGAATACTCAGCTCCGATTGAAGAGACATCTAATTCAGAAGAATCATCTCCTACACCTGATCATATTCCTCCAAGACGGTCAGGACGAACCACTTGTCCCCCAACTTGGACAAAGGATTATGTTTGTGCGTCACTCAACTCATCAGGTACTCCATACCCTATCTCATCTTATGTCTCGTTTGATTGTCTATCTGCGGAACATATGTGTTGCATTAGTCATATCTCTGAAGAAATAGAATCGTCATCTTATGATGTGGCCGTTCGTGATCCATGCTGGCAAAAGGCGATAGAAGCTGAGTTACATGCCTTGGAAGAGAATCACACATGGGATATAGTACCACTGCCTGTTGATTGTAATCCAATTGGCTGCAAATGGGTATACAAGATCAAATATAAGGCTGATGGTTCAATGAAACGCTATAAGGCTCGCTTAGTGGCAAAGGGCTTTACGCAACGTGAGGGTTTTGATTACCATGAAACATTCTCTCCAGTTGCCAAAGATGTCACTGTTCGTTCCTTTCTTTCTGTTGCTGCTTTCCGGGACTGGAAACTACATCAAATGGATGTCCACAATGCTTTTCTTCATGGAGATCTTGTTGAAGAAATATATATGGATCTTCCACTGGGATTACAGCGACAGGGGGAGTCTGGAGTGTGTCGTCTCCGTAAGTCCCTTTATAGACTCAAGCAAGCTTCTCGTCAGTGGTATGCAAAATTCACTTCAGCCCTTACAACCATTGGTTTCAAGCAATCCAAGCATGATTATGCCCTATTCTCTTGGACTAAAGGTACGTCTTCAATCTACCTGATGATATATGTTGATGACATATGTTGATGACATCCTTATTATGGGAAATGATGAATTGGGCATCAAGAGACTTAAGGAACATTTGCATTCTAGCTTTCGTATTAAAGATTTGGGATCTCCCAAGTATTTCCTTGGCATTGAGATTGCTCGATCAGAGCTAGGAATTGCCCTTAGTCAACGGAAATTTGTATTAGAGATTATATCAGAAGCAGGCTTATCAGGATGTAAACCGACTATCATCCCTATCGATCAGAACATCAAGCTAACTACTGTTGACTATGATGTTGGATCATCGTCTAAGATTGACGATCCTCCGCTTAAAGATCCATCCTGCTATCAAAGGCTTGTAGGGAAACTTATATATCTCACTATGACTAGGCCGGATATATGTTATGCAGTTCAGACACTTAGTCAATTCATGCATAGTCCGAAGGAGTCTCACATGAACGCAGCCTT
This sequence comes from Eucalyptus victrix, assembly GCA_016097545.1. Classification (NCBI taxonomy): domain Eukaryota; kingdom Viridiplantae; phylum Streptophyta; class Magnoliopsida; order Myrtales; family Myrtaceae; genus Eucalyptus; species Eucalyptus victrix. The sequence continues at coordinate 47,810,947 of CM027841.1, read as the reverse complement.
GAAGGTTATAAAGTATTTGAAGAAATGTCCAGGCCTTGAACTACTCCTTTCACGAGATTGCAATCTCGAAATGGCAGCTTATTGTGACACAGATTATGCCACATGTCCTATGAGTCGAAGATCAGTCACTAGTTTTTGCATCAAGCTGGGAGAGTCGTTACTTGCATGGAAAATGAAGAAGCAATCCACTGTATCTCTTTCATCTGCTAAAGCCAAGTATAGAGCTATGGCTAAGACAGTTTGTGAAATAGTTTGGATACGAGGCTTGCTTTCAGATCTTGGGATACAAGTCAAAGGGCCAACAAACATATATTGCGACAATGACGCAGCACTTAAACTTGCAGCAAATCCCGTTTTTCATGAAAGAACGAAACACATTAAAGTTGACTGTCACTATACTCGAGACAAAATCCAAGAAGGGGTAATCAAGACAAATGGAATTGGAACTGCAGAACAGCCTGCTGATATTTTTACCAAACCATTATGTCAAAGACAACATGCATATCTACTGAGCAAGCTTGGCGTCTTGGACATATACCGGTTGTCAGCTTGAGGGGGAGTGTTGGAGATATGCACAAATCAAGCTGAAGATTGTAATCAATCAATCCAAGATTACAGAAGATTGTGATTATTTAATTATGTCAATCTGTGATTGGATTTGATTTGTTGAATATTCTTTTTCTTTAGTTAGACATTTAATGTACTATTAATAGGACATCATACAATGTAAATCGATATACAAAAATACAAGAAAACCTTGAGTCTTCTCTCGTGCTTGGCCTATTCCTCCATTTCTGACAGAACACTTAAATTAATAAAAAAATTATGTCATGTGTATTTATATTGCATGTCAAATTATGACAGTTTGCTGTTGAACGGAACTATTCTTTAGCAAAGCTATTTCGGTTGTGGAATTCCAAGCTAGCACCACGATGTCAGCCCAAGTGAGAAAATATCAGGCCCAAGGTCATGAAGCCAGGGCCTGTTAGGCCAATCCGGGCCGGGGCCGGCCTGACTAGGCTCATCTTAGGGTCTATGGACACAAAAAATTCTTTACGCCCATTGCGATAGTGCTGCTAAAGCCTGGCATGAAGAAAGCCCAAGCCCAAGATTTAGTCGACTCGAGTCTCGAACCGGTCTTGACGAGTAAAAGAAAAAAATCCCAAAAAAAAAAAAAAAAAAACAAAACTTTCTTAAAACCGGCCGAATAGAGTGTGGGAAAGATAGATTTAGGGGTGAAATCGAGCTGAGCTACGAGCGAGTAATTAGGGCCTAGCTCGCCTTATTTTGAGCCAAGCTCAAGCCGGAACTGCTCAAGTATGTTGTCAAGTCGAGTTTAAGCTCACCAATACTTTGATCGACGCACTTGTGAGTCTAATGGAGCCTCTATTATCTTTTTTTTATGAAAAATATTTGCTACTTGCAGAATAGACGAAGAAGCTGTTAAGATCACATATTTGATCCCCATACACATGTATGTAGGAAAAATATAATTGTTCGAGCTTATTGAACTCAAGCTCGAGTTCACATGTAACTCTATCATAACCAAAACCAGCTAAGAGTATTTGAATTTTCTCCTCAAGTCGAGCTCAAGCATAATTCGGACGGTTTCTTTTACGTGACATCCTAATTCTCTTGCAAATGCACGTTAAGAACATAATTTCTGTTGCGGCAATGATCTAATTCTGCAGTAAGCGCTTGAGATTGCGAGGGGAGTCAAATTCATGGAGCAGTTTCAGCCCCAGATCCATCTTTCCTTTCAGCTTACGACTTCAACACTATTCGATCCCAGCATGGAAGCTCCTTTTCAGCTCTTTCAACTACTTTGTTTGACAGATCCACGACAGACTATTATTCTGAACGAAAGAGAAAAGCCTGCCAAGAAAAGATCAAAAGAGAGAGGCTCGATGAAGGCACCATCCTTGCTCGGTTTTCCTTCCGCAAATTCTGTTCCGGGTCAAAGTAAACATCGACACTGTCTTCTTCTCAGGTCAGGTTTTCGGAATTTAGGTTCGTTTATTAAGTCTCGAGGACTTGCAATTGCAAATAGCGGTAGAGCCATCGTCCTTGGTGACGCAATTCATCAGCTGAAGAAGCCACGTTCCGAAGTGGAGAAGCTCGTGAAAAAGAATGAATCGTCGGCTACAATTTCAATCCGAAGGTGATACGTACACATTAACCCTAGTCTTCATGTCTGTGCATAGATTTTTAAAATATTCTTTGAAATTCCCTTCCGGTTATGTACAACTAAGAGGAAGCGATGGAATAATGCTTCACTTTCTGAGATGTGTGTAGGCTTCAAGTGGCGCTCCTTCTGTCAATTGGCGAAGTTCATAACACACCGACCGAAAAAAGATAGAACTCATGGAAGAGAAGCGAAAGGTTAAAGTAGAGAAGGAGAGACAGGATCGAGCTCCAAAAGCAGGCAATGTCCTTTAAATCATCCGATGCCAATGTGCCGATAATGCAGCCTTTTCTGCTAGATATATTTCAAGACCATCACGTCTCCAGCCTCCGGCCACGAAAGTTCAATCCACATGGCAGTAGATTGTGTTGTTGCTTTGGTATCAAGTCTCGAAGGGGCACGCATAGACTAAAAGTCCAAGTTCAGTTTTCTTACATTTGCGTGCAAAGTCGATGTCATCTCATGGCGTTAAAAGTGTTTGTCTGGACGAAGGAATTGAATCTGTAAATCCACGGGGTTGCTAAGAATCCATTGAGGGATTGACTTTTAGCTTGCTCAACAGAAAGCTTGAGAACGAGGGCTATGCAGTTGATCTCTACAAGACTAGTTTCGACCTTCTTCATATTATTGAGAAGAGATCAGGATATTCTTGAATATTTCAATCTGCATTATTAAATTGTTCACTGCGTCTTTCACAAGCCAGGAAACTCTAACTGCAGTGGAGCATATTGAAATGTTCGAAAGGCCGTCCAGTCAGCATTGTTGTTTCAAAAGGCACAACGAAACTTCTTAAACTAATCAGAACGATTAATCGAAGATGCAATTAAGAAAAGAATAAACTAAAATGGGTGCGACTATTTATCGGTTTCCTTTAACGATACAATCACAGACTCGTTGTAATTGGCTGGAGGATTCAACATTCATTTTAGGGTAAAGCCAACCAAGTTGCAAAGCGGCTGGAGGATTCAACATTCGTTAGTTGGTCTGTAATGCTGTTGTCATCATCATAGATGGTCAGCCTTCCTAAACTAGAAACTAAATTTCGATCATCGTTTTAAAACTCGAAGCTAACTTGTTGAGATCGTAAAGAACAAGATGTGACTTAAAAGGTCCAGTGATTATTATTCAGTCCATACAAACAAGCGCAAACGAATACAAGTCCTTTGGCTGGATGGAATCTGTATGACGGTATTTATTGCGCACCGACAATTTTGGCGAGTCATATGTTTCTCATTTTAAGGAAATTTCATCTCTTGAACGAGGAATATGCACGACAATATTCATCGAGACTTTCATATCGAGGTCATGAAAAACAGTGGAATACCAAGACAGCAATACATACAACGGAAGCCAACTTTCAGCAGAAGCAATGATGGAGGCAGGATCGAGTAAGGTTGATGTGGAGCTCCGCCGTTGATCGGCATGGCGCTATTGATAGGTGAACAGAAGTAAGGTTGATGTGGATAAGAGCAAGGATGAGGAGCAGGAGGGACTCCGCTGACGTAACCGGACTGCCCGTGATGATGCGCAGACGCTGGAGCAGTCCCGGTCTGGCGACCTGCCTCTGCCTCTTGGAACATCACTCCAGATGGAAGTCGATGGGACACCACTTGCGGCTGCTGGTGTACCGCCAGGAATCGCACACCCGCCGACAGACCGCACACATCCACAGCTCGTCATGCCGGAGAGTGAGGAGTTCGTGGGGGAGCGTGCTCCACCGTCGCCGGCAGCTCGGTCCACAGAGAGTGGACGTCGAACCCACAGGCCTCGCACCTGTAGTACAGGCCGTGAACCTCCTCGCGGAAGAGGTTGCAGACCCTACCGAGGGAGGGGTAGACGAGGTTGCGCGGGTGGCCGGGGTGGAGGTGGGAGGAGAGGGTGAGGGGCCATGTGGCGCAGCGTTTGTGGAGGTCGAAGTTGCAGGCGAAGCAGCAGTAACGCCTTCCGCGGCCGGGGGCGGGGCAGCCACTGCATACGAGCTCCCAGTTGAGGTAGATCTCAAGGAGAGGGTGATGGGGATGCAAGCCGTGGACCAACGCCCTGGGAGCTTGCAGTGGTATCGCTTCAGCTCAAGGCATCGTCAATAGCGCCATGCTCTCCCTCTGCCTCTTATATACTGATCAAAACTTAGGGATCACGGTAAGAGATACCGGATTGACAGGGCAATAATACTTCTCTTATATAGACTTTTAGCGATCCCAGAGACAGGGTTGGCGGAAGAGGGCTTCTGTTTTCACATACGATAAAATATGGAGTGAGCCGGCTACGCCAAGTCAGCGGCTACGCCAAGTCAGTCAGCGGGCGCTGACCCTAAGGGTGCGTTTGTTTGCACCGTGTTTCTGTTCCAGGAACAAAAATTTCTGTTTTTTTGTTTCTGGGAACAAAAAAGGAACAGAGACGCGTTTGTGTGCGTTTCTGTTCCTTTTTTGTTCTTTTGTTTCCAGGAACAAAAAAGAAACAGAAATAAGAAACAACAAATTTGTGTTTCTTATTTCGAAACACATTTGAAAAACACTTTTTTATTTTCTTCTTCTTTTTCTTCTTATTTTCATCTTTTTATTTTCTTTCTTTTCTCTTACGCTAGTCGCCGGCCTCGGCCATGGCCGGCGACCGGCCGACGAGGGCTGGCGGCCTTGCCCAGCCACGGCGAGGCTCGTCGGCCCCCGGCGAGGCCGAGCCTCGCCGTAGCTGGGCGAGGGTCGGCCTCGCCTTGGGCCGCTGGGCGAGCTCGGCCTCGCCGGGGCCGGCCTCGCCGTGTGTGGGCGAGGCCGCCGGCCCTCGTCGGCCGGTCGCCGGCCATGGCCGAGGCCGGCGACCAGCCAAAAGAAGAAAAAAAAAAAAAAAATAGAAAAAATAAAAATATTATACAAATTTACCAAACGTGTTTTTTTTTTATTTTTTTATTCCTAGAACAAGTTTACCAAATGAGTTTTTTGGTTCAAAAATTGTTCCCCGGAACTGAAACACTTTTTTCTATTTCTGTTCCCTGGAACAATTTTTAAACAGAAACGCAAACAAACGCACCCTTAGTAAGCGACAGAAAATGGTACCGTCGATCTCTCTCTAAACTCTCTCTCCGTGTTTAAAATGACTCATGAGAGAGATTATCTTGATTCATCCCCCGATGAGGAAGTGACTGGAGAGTGACTGACTAACAAAAAGTAACCCACCCAAGGTCAAAGAGAGAGATGGCCGCCACCACTATTTCTCGCTTCCTTAGGGCTTAGCACATGTTGACTTGACATGATCGGCTCGCTCAATATTTTCTATCGTCTTATCCTGATTAGAAACTTAAGGCTCACGATTCAGGAAAGGTGACATTTACAGCCAAATAAGACTTTTCTGGAGTCGTCACACGCGTTTTCCTATTATTCTAAGCTGGTAGCCTCAGTGGAGAATTCATCTCTTTTCCATCTCTTTTACTTAGCATTCGATCACAAATTTGATATAAAGGGTGACCATAGAAGATTCTTAATCGATTCATTATAATATTGTAAATTATTCTTTTTGCAAAATTTTCATTTTTTAAAAAATATGAGAAATTTTTAGATCTAGAGGACGGAGGGCCACCGGTGGGTAGCCCCGCTTAGGTTCATCCACGGCAACATTTTCTGATTGAACAACAATAGTACGGTAATAGCATAGGATATATGTAAAGCCGGCGCACAACCAATTTATTGTTATGTTTTTTTTTTTTGAGCAAGTAAACTAAGATGCATTAATAGGAAGAGTTTTTAGTACAAACCATACTAGCATCAACATATAATAAATCCAAAAGAGCAGATGGAGGATTGTTAACCCAATTGCTAAGAGGGTACCCGATACGTTGAGCTTTAGCGAGCCAGTCAGCTACTTTGTTTGTATCTCGATTACAGTGGGCTAAAGTGATACCTGAAGATTCTTGTAGCTTGTGCTTGGCCCGGTCCACTAAAGGCTGAATCTCCCAATTTAGGGTGTCTGAAGATAAAATCGCAGCCACTAGTGTACTCTGATCGAATGTATGATTATCTCTCGTTCTGATCTTTTCGGGGCAATCTTTGATGAGACGAAGTCTAGGGTTTCAACCAATGCTTGTGCCTCTGCTAGTTCAGCTGATTTCGCCTCGATAGATTTAGTAAACCCATTAATGATCCTTCCAAAAGTGTCCCTACAAACACAAGCCACACGCAGAAGAGGGGGTTGCTTTGCTGTGAGTTTGAAGCGCCGCCATCTTCGTCAAAGCCCGGATCGTGCGCGTAAGTTTCTCTCTCCTTGCTTTGATCATCGATCTCGTGCGAGATCCAACCTTCTCATGTTGCTGGTGTCAGAGGTACAGCAATTTCCAGTATTTTCATATCGCTCACTCGACCCACAGGTACTTTGGTTACCATCATCGACAACTGTTTTTCCTCGATCTAATGTTCGTCTATGATCTGCAGCCACTGCATTGGACAGAGATGGTATGACTGCAGCTTTTCTGCTGGAGATGGGTTCTGCATTTTGGTGGGCGTTATTGTGGTTAGAGATTGCAGCCTCATCAAAGATGGGATTTTGCTGTGCTGTAGCAGAGGATCCATTGTTTTCTTTTTCTCTCAGATCTGGGTTTATGTGAAGGCTGTCGCTGGTTCCTCTCTTTTTTGTTCTCAATAATTTCTTTCCCCTTTGATCTTCATTCACGGCATCCCCATCTCGGACCTCCAGGCCCTGGCTTTCAAGCTCGCCAGCACGAACTCGTGGGTGCAGAGGAGCGTGAAGATCTACCGGCCCGGCGTCAGGTTCCGCTACATCTCCATCGGCAACGAAGTGAGCCCCGTCAACGGAGGCACCGCGCAGTATGACGGGTTCGTCCTCCCTGCGATGAGGAACATACAGGCCTTGCTCAGATCGTCTGGCTTGAAGAACCCGATCAAGATCTCGACTGCCATCGACATGACCCTGATCAGAAACTCCTATCCTCCATCCCAAGGTGCATTTCGAAGAGAGTAGTCTTAATTCGGGGGTGCTGCTAGTTGGATCGCAGTTCATATCCATTGATCCTCTATTATCAATGGCCGTTGCAGCTGCTGGTGAAGGAAGATCCAAGCCTTGTCTGACAAAAATGCTTCGGTCTGTGCTGCTTGTTGTGTGCAGGGGACTCCATTCACAGGTTTGTGCTTTTCTTGTGATATGCTTTGATTGAGGCCTAACTTGTGCCTCACTGTTGCTTGAGATTTGGGGGTCATTGTTCGCACTTGAGTCATGATTGGCCGTTGCTTCTGCACTTTTTTGAGCTGCTGTACAAGTTATAGCAGATGTTGGGGAAATAGTTGTTGAGGGGCTTTTAGGCCTATTTGGGTCCCGGGGAGAAGCTAAATATTGTCCAGTATTTGGCGGTGGGTTGACCTGGCTTGAGTCTGTTGCTGTGAAGTCCTTAGAGGCATATCCAAAAGATGCATCTATGTTAATTTTGAGTACGCCAGGGCCCGGGGGTTGCCATTTGTTCGATAAGTTGTCGTCTTGTTTCTGCCTTCTTGGTATAGGATTCCATGTGGCGTAGGTTTCGTGTAATGTTTTGGCTCGAAACAGGGTGTGATAAGGATTTAGGGAGCTCCTCCTGAATATAAAATGATTTCTGTCTTTCCATATACACCATAGTACAGTCGCAATCAGGTCAAAGCAATTTGATTTTCTTGAACCTTGGTGAGCTTTATATAACCATTTATCAAAGCGGGTTAGACCCACTCGGTTCACTTGGACTTGTAGGGATGGGTCATTCCATAGTTGTGTTGTCCACGGGCATAGGAGGAGAGTGTGTTCGATGGTCTCCGGTTCCAGGTTACATATTGGACACACAGGTGCAGGTACAACTTTCCTTTTGTAAAGGTTGTCCATTGTAGATAATGCATTTTGACATGCACTCCATAGGAAAAATTTTATCTTCGATTGTATAGCTGCATTCCAGATTCGTTTCCATAGATCTGGGTTGAACTGGTGGGAGGTTGTTGGCGTATGTTCCCTTTCCCGCACTGTATGTTTTCTGCACATCATATATCCACTCTTGACCGTGTAGTTTCCCGATTTATTATGTATCCAGACCAGTTTATCCTCTGTAGTAGGGAGGCCGATAGGGATGGCAAGGATTTCCATGACGGTCAGATGATCAAACATTGACCACAAAAGGTCTTCATTCCATTTAGCGGCTGCAAAATCTATCAACTCACTCACTTTTTTTGGTTCATTTCCTCTTGCTGATCCGCCAATTGGTCCCCTACTTAACCATTTATCTTCTCTAATGGATATTCTTTGTCCATTTCCCACTACCCACCTAACCTGGGGAGCGATCGCTTCTCTTCCTGCTAGTAAACTTTGCCAGCCCCATGATGGGCGTGAGCTCTTCTTTGCTTGCCAGAAGTCACAATTTGGAAAGTATAGCCCTTTCATGATTTGACTCCATAGAGTATTTGGGCATTGAGAAAGACGCCAAGCCTGTTTGCCTAGCATGGCGATATTAAAAGTAAATAGATCTTTAAAACCAAGCCCACCCTCCTCTTTTCGAAGCTTAAGAGTCTCCCATCTTCTCCAATGTAGTCCAGCCGCTTTGTTATTATTTCTCCACCAAAAGTTAGCTATTTTCTTTTCAATAGCTTTGAGAATAGACACGGGGATTTTGAAAATTGACATCGCATACGGGGTATTGCCTGTACTACTGCTTTGAGAAGAATTTCCTTACCGGCTTTGGATAGTAAATTTTCTTTCCAACTCTCCAGCTTCATATTAACTCGAGCAAGAATCCAGGCAAACACTTCTTTCTTGGAGGCACCCCAGTCTGAAGGGATTCCCAGATATTTCCCTGTTTTCGTAATTTCTGGAACTCGTAATGTTGATGCCATGTTTCTTCGTAGTTGTTCTGGACACCCTTTGCTGAAAAATAGCCCTGATTTATTTAAATTGATAGCTTGACCTGAAGCGTAACAGTATTGATGAAGGAGATTCGCCAGATTTTGACATTCCAAGATTGTTCCATGTAAGAAAAATATAGAGTCGTCAGCAAATAGTAAGTGGGAGAGGGTGGGACAATTTCTATTTAGTCGAATCCCGCGAAGTGTGCCTGCTTCAAGAGCTTGCTTCATCAGAATAGAAAGAACATTAGCTACTATGATGAAAAGATAAGGGGATAAAGGGTCTCCCTGGCGAATACCCCTAGTTGGCTTGAAGTATGGCAAGGATATATCATTATATTTGATGCTATAAGAAACTGTTGTGACACACTGCATGGTCCAGTTAATCCATTCTTCACAGAAGCCCATCTTTCTTAGGCACTCTTGAAGGAAATCCCACTCTACTCGATCATAAGCCTTTTGCATATCGAGCTTAAGGACAGCTTGGAATTTGCAATGTCGATCACGAGTTCTTAATCGGTGTAACACTTCCTGTACAATCAGAATATTATCCTGAATTTGCCGACTTCCCACGAAGGCGCTCTGTTCTGCTTCAATAAGATCTGGTAAAAGGGGTTTCAGTCTATTTGTGAGGATTTTTGATATGATTTTGTAGGCAAAATTGCACAGGCTGATAGGTCGATATTGTCCTAACTTTTCAAGGTTTTGGGTTTTTGGGATGAGAGTAATTTGTGTTTTATTTAGGGCTGGGTTTAGAATTCCCGTTTGAAAGAAACGCTAGACCTCACAACATATATCGCTGCCAATGTCATTCCAGTGGTGTTGAAAAAATAATCCATGTAATCCATCCGGCCCGGGGGCTTTAGTAGGTCCCAATTGGTGAGTAGCTGCTGTAATTTCTTCGATGGTGACTGGTGCCATTAGTGTTTGATTCATAGATGCATTCACCAAGGTTGGAATATTGTCAAGAATGGGCTGAAAATTCCTGGGACCTTCTGAAGTATAAATATTTTTGAAGAAATCTATCGTCATGTTCTTAAGATCTTCTTCATTCCTGACCCACTCTCCCTGGTCATTTAAAAGCATGGATATTCTGTTTCGACTCCTTCTTTGAATAGTAGTTGCATGGAAGAACTTTGTATTTCTATCTCCCCATTTCAACCATTTGATTCTTGATCGCATACCCCAGAACATCTCCTCTTGTCACCATAGTGATTCTATCTCTTGGTTGATGTGCTGAATTCTGAGATGATCATATTGTAAGACTTGGCTGTTCATTAAGGTTTGAAGCTCGCATTTCAGCCCCTCTATCCGTTGTTTTGCATTGGAAAAACGTTTTTTACTCCACGTAGTAAGTTGGACAGCTACTGAATATAATTTTTCAGCCATATTTTTATTTTGTGCCACTTCCCAAGCTCGCTTTACAATGCTCCGACATTCTACATCTTCTATCCAGTAAGCTTCATACCTAAAATCCCGACGTTTTCGACTTGTTGTAGGAAAAAGTGACAGGATGAGTGGACTATGATCTGATCCGATGGCTGGTACGGCGACTACTTCTGCAGCTGGATATGTTATTCTCCACTCCATGGTACATAAAGCTCTATCCAGCCTTTCTTTAACATTTTCTGTACCATCTCTTCTATTTGTCCACGTGAATGCACACCCTTTGCTCTCTAGGTCCATTAAGGAGCACGCCTGTAAAAATTCTCGGAATGCTGTAAGGCGATAATTTTCTGCCATCTTCTTTCCCACCTTTTCCCAATGGTATATCACTTCATTAAAATCACCTATACATAACCAAGGTAGGTGATTTAAGAAACTTACTCGTTGTAATTCCTCCCATAAGAGAATTCTATCTGTAAAATCTGTCGGGGCATGTAGGAAAGTGAGCCTCATAAGATGCCTGTTGTCTTGGAGTCGACACTCTGTGTTTATATAGGATGCTGAAAATGAATTTACTGTTATGGTAACCATGTCATCCCAGAAAATAGCCATACCTCCTGATATTCCTTCTGGATTCACCAAAAAACTGTTTTGATATTTTAGTCTTCTTCTCGCAACGCCGCACCATCTCGCTCCTGGTTCTTAGTCTCCATAAGAAAGATAATGTTGGGCTTTTCCTGAGTCACGAGGACTCTTAGAGCTCGAATTGTCAGGGGTGAGCCCAAACCCTGACAATTCCAACTAAGTAATTTCATGGATTTCCCGGTGGCTTATTAGGGCTAGCCACCAAAGCCCAGTGTGTGGAGTGCTCCTCCTCAGTAATAGGAATGTCCACTAGTTGTAACCTGTCAGATGCTGGAGTCTTTGAGGGTTGTGCTTCATAAGGAGAAAATCTCTTTGCTTTTTTTGATGTAGGAAGCTTGGTGTTTTTGGTTTTACCCCTGTTTTGGGGCCGGTTGATTGCTGTTTGGTGCTGCTGCTCTTTCTCTTGCTCTTTGAACTGTTCATTAGAGATAATCATCATAGACTCCTCATCAAGACAGCTGCTATTTCTCTTCTGTGTTCCCCTTACTTCCCTTATAGTTATGGCTAGAGAATCGGCCTTTTGTTTCGTAGCCTCCCTCATACAATACTGACTTTGTAAGGGCAGGATAGGCTGGTCTTCTGCGTTTTGTACTTGCTGATCAGCATTGGTTGTTGCGGCAAGAGGTGTTTCTGGTACAATATCTGGATCATCAGTGAGTGCAGCTTGTTTCCCATAAAAAACTTTACCATAAGGGCTAAGTTCCCTAACTTCCGCCCTTAGCCAATTCCCAAAGTTACCTGGTACGTCCTCCTCCAACCTTGTGGTTTCATACGATATTTCTTTGCATGCCGAGGCATAATGTCCGATTCTTCCACAAGAGTAACAATAGTGTGGGAGCCGCTCATACTTGAATTCTATCCACAACTTTTTGCTTCCCAGGTTAATGACTACACCTATTTTTAGGGGGGAATCAAGGTTAAGATTAATCCTGGCTTTTCCAACCTTATAGGTGCTATTTCCTTTGGATTCGAGTTTAACATCAATAACTTCACCAATCTTGGCTGCTATGTCTTTGACAATATCTGTTGTCACTCTTCCAAATGGTAGGCCATACAGGTGCACCCAAAAAGGGCAGTGAGTGAACTCGTAACACATTTCAGGAACATCTGGGTCGCATTGTTTAAGGACGAGGAGATTACCGGAGAAAGACCACGGGCCAGAGTCTAAAACTTTCTGCTTGTCAGCTTCAAGTTAAAGGAAAAGGAAAAGAACCCCGGTCCAAGTACGGTGCAGGATACATGTTCAATTTATTGTTAATTAAGGGACAAAGATTTGCTGACTTCTATTCTAGTCTCGTAACTCGGTGCACTAGATGGGTAACGTTTAGCCATCCAACTTCGGATCAGGGTAGGTAGGATGAGGTGAGAAAAAAAAATTATTCTTCTAGTACCAGAGGATTATAGAAAATCCATGATATATTTAGTGTAACTTAAAATAAGATTAAAATTCTTTGAAACTCGCAGTTATGCAACGCAATCTCCCTTAGAATCTTCATTTTCTATTTAGTCTTTTAAGTTTGTTTTGATCGTTTAAATAATTACTTCGAAATTTTTTTTTTTACCTTCAACTATGTGGATCCTAAAATTCACGTGCCTTATCAGCATTAGACCTATTGGTCAAAATGAGTCATAAACTCATTTGTTGAACCATATTTAATAAGCTGGGTTATCATATTAGTTAGTTACATTCAATAAATGAGTCTAGAATAAGATTAGAATGGTAAAACCTAAAATGACATATTTATTAGAAGGATTTACAACTTATTTAGACCTAACTTACCTCTATAATTCTTTATTCACTTTATCTTGCATTTATTTTATCTCATCCTCACTTACTCTATGCTCTCACCTTATTTAGTGAATTGGGGTTTGGGTATGAGTTACTAAATTCATATTAAAGGAAAATGGTTCAAAATCAATTAATTGAATAAATGTGAATCGAAACATTTTCAATTTGACTCATCCAATACGAATTCACCTACAATAAGGATCCTTCTTAAGCCCAAGAGCACTCGGCTCGATTAAAACTCCAATCTTTGGGTTGGTTTGAGGCTTGATCCGGTTGAGCAACTTAAACCGGTCCAAAACGTTGACTTGTTATTCCCACACCGGCCCAGTCACTCACTCACTCTCTCTCTCTCTCAAATCCAACCTACTTTTATAATTCCCTCTTCACTTTATCACACTTCATTCTATTTTGCCCTCGCTTACTATATGCTCTCACTTTATTTTGTATATGAATTTTCCTAAAATTGGGTTATATGTATAACGTTTTAGTAATATGAGTTAGGGTCAAGTATGAGTCATGAAATTCGTATTATATAAAAAAAAAAAAATTCATAACCAATTAAATGAGCCAATCTGAGTCGAATCATTTTCGATCCAATCCATTCATTCGATGGATCTACCTTACAACAGAGATCCTTCTTAAGCCCAATGGCTCTCGATTCGATTAAAAACTCCATCTCCAGGTTCAGTTGAGCAGGCTCGATTCCAGTCGAACGCTTAAACCTGTTTTTGACCATTGACTCGTCCCCTGCTCCCACGCCGGCTCACTCTCTCTCTCTCTCTCTCTCTCTCTCTCTCTCTCTCTCTCTCTCTCTCGGAGTCATCGGTCGTTGCTTCGGAACTACGTTCTAGGGCTCGTTCTTCCAGAAATGATCAGGAAAAAAAATAAGAAGAAAAAATCCCCCCCAAATCTCTCATCGTTCATCGCTCAATGGCTCTCCTACAGAATGGTTCTAGACTTAGAACCAGGGAGGACGGAGTCAATTTCTTACAAATATGTCTTTCCACAGTGGGCGAACCTCTCCCATTCAAGTCCTTCAAGGACAACCTTTTAGCCAAAAATCACTTTGACCTTTAGTTTAAAACCTAGAGACACTCGGAGATGTCATGATGGTAATAATTATAAATATCCGAGCTACATTTCTCAGAGGATCCTGCTAGACTGGAGAAGAATAAGGAGTTTGGAAAGCCACTGAAAGTTTTACAAAACACTCACTTTACTTCAAGAGACTTTGCCCAACACATTACAACATATTTGCCTTTTATAGACAATGGGAGATCACACACAAACAAGGACCAAACTCAGAGGTCCTGAAACAAACAAAGGCATCGGAAACTTCCGGTAGGGAATTATACACATAGATGCTAGAGCAATCCAATCTGGTGACCTGTCACCAACTCTTGGAACTTGTATAACAAGCAACATGCTCAATCAAATGGATTACAAGTAACATGCACAATCAAATTTATTCCAAGCAACATGCACAATCAAATGGATTACAAGACAGCAACACGTACAATCAAAGCCTAATTACAAATATGCTTAACGCCTTTACGAAGAAAATGCATCCCGACCTTGCGCGCAAGCTTGCCCGCAAGCTTGCGCGCGACCTTGCCCACGAACGAGCCAATCTTCTTCCGGCGTCTTCCCTTCTCCTGGCCGCTTCCGCTCGTGGACATCGACGCTCCGCTATTGATTGGCATGGCGCTATTGATAGGTGGAGAGACGTAAGGTTGATGTGGAGCTCCGCCGTTGCTTGGCTCGATAAGTGACACGGGATTGACTGGCAAGACTACTTCTCTTATATACTGATCAGAGACAGCGATCCCCATGACAGGGTCGGCTGAAGAGGGCTTCTGTTTTCACATAAGAGAAATTATTGGGTAAGCTCGCCACACCAACTCAACGTGCGCCGGCTCAATTAGTATAGACAGAGGTGACCCCGATCTCTATCTCTCTCTCTCTCTCTCTCTCTCTCTCTAGACTCTTGAGTGTTTAAAATGAGAGAGAGAGAGAGAGATTTAGATTTAAAAAGTACCCATGAGGAAGTGCCAACGTCAGAGAGATCGAGAGGGTGGAACTGCCACTGTTTGTGACTTCCTGATTGGCTCACTCAATATTTTCTATCATCTTATACTAATCAGAAACTTCCCTGTAAGATTCTTGCGTGCAACGACTCCAGAAAATGCGATAGAAAACTCACGCGACATCTCCGGAACGTCTTCTTCCCCTGTAAGATTCTTAGCATTCAATCACAAATTTGATATAAGGGGGACCACAGAAAATTCTTAACCAATTCATTATAATACTTATAAATTATTTTTTTTTCAAAATTTTTATTTGTTAGAAAATGAGAAATTTTTAGATCTAGAGGGCGGAGGGCCACCGGTGGGTAGCCCCGCTTAGGTTCCTCCCGGTAACATTTTTTGATTGAACAACAATAGTATGGTAACAGCACAGTAATACGTAAAGCTAGCGCATGACCAGTTGATTGTTATTAAGGGACAAAGATTTGCTGAGTTTTATTCTAGTCTCGTAACTCGGTGCACTAAATGGGTAACGTTTAGCCGTCCAACTTTGGATCGGGGTAGGTAGAATGAAAAAAAATTATTCTTCTAGTATCAGAGGATTATAGAAAATCCATGATATGTTTAGTGCAACTTAAGATAGGATTAAAATTCTTTGAAAATCACACTTATACAGCACAATCTCCCTTAGAATCTTCATTTTTTATTTAGTCTTCTAAGTTTGCTTTGATTATTTAAATAATTACTTCGAAAGATTTTTCTTTTACCCTCAACTATGTGAATCCTCAAATTCACATGCCTTATCAGCATTAGACCTAAAATTGGTCCTGTCGAACGAGTCATAAACTTATTTGTTGACCCATATTTAATGAGCTGGGTTATCATATTAGTTAGTTACATTCAATAAATGAGTCTAAAATAAGATTAGAATGGTAAAACCTAAAATGACATATTTGTTAAATAAATTTACAACTTATTTAGACCCAACTTACCTCTATAATTCTTTATTCACTTTATATTGCATTTATTTTATCTCATCCTCACTTACTTTGTGCTCTCACCTTATATAGTGAATTGGGGTCAAGTACGAGTTACTAAATTCATATTATAAGAAAATGGTTCAAAACCAATTAAATGAGTCGATGTGAATCGAACCATTTCCAATTTGACTCATCCATTTGACGAATTCACCTACGACAGGGATCCTTCTTAAGCCCAAGGGCCCTCAATTCAATTAAAACTCCAATCTTCGGGTTGGGTTTAGGCTCGATCTAGTCGTACAGGTTGAACCAGTCCAAACTGTTGACTCATCCCCTGTTCTTGTGCCGGCCCAGTCACGCCCTCTCTCTCTCTCTCTCTCTCTCTCTCTCTCTCTCTCAAATCCAACCTACTTTTATAATTCCCTCTTCACTTTATCACACTTCATTCTATTCTGCCCTCGCTTACTATATGCTCTCACTTTATTTTGCATATGAATTTTCCTAAAATTGGGTTATTTGTATAACGTTTTAGTAAAATGAGTTAGGGTCAAGGATGAGTCATGAAATTCGTATTATATAAAAACAATTCATAACCAATTAAATGAGTCAATCTGAGTTGAATCATTTTTTATCCAATCCATTCATTTGTTAGATCTACCTTACAACGGAGATCCTTCTTAAGCCCAATGGCCCTCGGTTGGATTAAAAACTCCCATCTCTGAGTTCGGTTGAGCGAGCTCGATTCTCAGTCCGGTCAAACAGCTCAAACTGGTCGAATAGCCCCCTGCTCCGGCACTCGTCCAATCACACTCTCTCTCTCTCTCTCTCTCTCTCTCTCTCTTGGAGTCATCGGTCATTGCTTTTGGACCCGATCACTTGAAAAAAAGGATGGGAATAGGTTTCAAATTTTTAGAATCAATCCAAGAAAAGATTTTGAGTGAATATCCACCCAGGAACATAATTGAAGCACCCTATTTTGGAATCAATTTTATAAGTAAAAAAGCCAAAACCTTAATTTCTTTTTTCCCTAAATTATAACATCATCACTTTATGATCCTTTAACCTTCATTGGAACTCCTTGCCAATTTTTCCTCTTTCCCTAAATTTTCATAGATGAATGGGGAATGGATATTTATTATTTACCTTTTTATATTACGTGTTTGAAATTTTTATCAATTATAATTATACATGACTACATATTTATCTTTTGAATTTTTTTTTTTTTTTTTGTAGATAGGGATTTCTGCTTTACTCATAACCTCATGCAATTTCTTTGTAAAATATAAACAAAAAATAAAACAAGTTCTTAGGTAAAACCCTCGAACCGTATTGCAAAAATAAGGTAGGTTCTAGACAAACATGGTAGGTTTTAGGGTCAAAAAACTAGAATTACTTTTAAAAGGATAGGTTTTAGACACACTTTGAAATCGATCATCTCTAATTTGAGTCGGACTAGTTCCAATCCGGCCCACTTGTTGGACAGGTCTATCTTACGGCAAAGATCCTTCTCCAGCCCAATGGCCCTCGGTTGGATTAAAAACTACAATCTCCGGGTTGGGTTGAGGGGGCTCGATTCTCGGTCCGGTCGAACAGCTTAAACCGGTCCAAACCGTTGACTCGTCCCCTGTTCCCACGCCGGCCCGGTCACTCTCTCTCTCTCTCTCTTGGAGTCATCGGTCGTTGCTTCGGAACTACGTTCTAGGGCTCGTTCTTCCAGAAACGATCGGGCAAAAAAAAAAAAGAAGAAAAAATCCCCCCCAAATCTCTCATCGTTGATCGCCCGATGGCTCTCCTCTTCGCCTGATCGACCGAGCTACTCGAGCAGGAGCGCCCTTCCTTGTTCGTCGTCGGTCTTCTCTCGCAGCCGTCTCTTCCTCCTCCGCATGGAGGATTCCTACAGCGGCCTCCCCACCAGCCACCTGCTGGGCTCCGTCCCTGTACGGTCCTCCCTCTTCGCTTCGGTCCTCTCCTCATTTCTTGCTTTATCGATGAAGTTAATCGGTGAACGTGCGGGTGCGATCTTGCTCGTTGGCCATTGCTGATTTTTTCTCTCTCTTTGCGATTGTCTGATTGCATTGCCTCCTGGCGAATGAACACGGAAGTAGTGGATTGCCCTTTTGTTCACTTAACGAGGAAAGAGTGGGTTTTTAACTTAGTTCCTGGCTGAAATGGGAATGAACTAGTTAGGGCCCTCGCGCTCGCTCGCAATGTAAGTTCTTGCGGTGGGGAAATGGTATTTTCGAGGAGAGGGGAAGATCTTTTGCTTTTTCTGTTGGTGTCGCGCCCGTGTTTTGAATATTTAATTAGCTGGACTTGATGGGTGATCAATGGTGAGCTGCCGTCCTGTTTGGGAGGTCCGGTACGTTGCATCTGTTTACTTGGGTATGAATAGAATGGTCGTTGATGGGGAGTACCGTGAATGGCTTTTTGTTGAATTGCATGAGCAACTCCTCTTAGTTAGCTTGTCCGATCCACATGAGGTACATTTGCTCTGGTAGGGTAATCGATTGGTTTGCATCTTTCTCTGGTGCCATTTGCATTTTGTCCGTAAGGAAGGATAGTTCCAATTCGGGATGTTACAAGGATAAATGAACCGGTCATGACTCCATTTGCTCGCTCTGACAAATTTTTATTGCTCATTCCGGCAGCTCTACGAGATGGCCTGTTATTTATAGAAAGGGGGGGGGGGGGGGTTTACTCTCACCTTCTCTGTATCTTGTGAAAACAGACTTTTTTCTTTATGTGCTGTCACTTAATCTGTTCATTCTTCCTTCTTTGGATTTGTGATTTTTACCATTTTGATCTTATTAACTCACTTCTTCACTTTTCTATCCACCTTCAATATGCAGGCTGTTGTTGATGATGGAAAAAGTTCACCTCGCTATGAAGGTAGGAGATTTAAATACTGAAATCATTTGAGCCAAGCAAATGTCATCTATTCTACTCATGACAGTCTTACACGAATATCATTTGTTGTTCTGTTTTGATCTTTTTGCAGCACCAGAAGCAAATATGCAGACTTTTCCTCCAAATAATAGAGGAGACAAAGGGCGTGGCTATCAATCTCTTGCGGGTCCAAGTGGTATGGCGAGGCTGTCAGTATTCTTGTATTTTACATTCGGATGTTCACCTTATGAAATGTTCGGAGACTACCATCCAGCATTTACCTTTCTTGCAGACTTGAGGTTTGATTGTTTAACTTTAGATGTGGATGTGAGATGAGTTAGCCACACCATTCCTCTGAACTGTTTGCCAAAGTTGAATTAATTATGCGACCACTGAATCATATACTTACATTAATTTCCATGGTTAGTACATTATGATTATCGATATTATGTCAATCCTTTTTGTCAGTCTGACTTGAAGAATGCCAATTGTGAACTGTATTTTTATTTTCTTATTCTTAATTGACTAATTAGTGGTTGTTGCCAAAAATAAAGTCAATACTGTGAGATTTCTCTTAACATCACTCATCTTGAATGGCATAATCTGCTGGCCAATGTGATAGTTTAATCCCTATCCAGGTTCTTTTGTCCTTGTCACTATAGCTTCTCTCGCTGTTTACAATCATTTTGTACATAAGGTATCGCTTAGTTCACATGAGACAAAAGAAGAAAAGTTTGATGTCACGGCTTTGTGGATTGTGTCCATGGTGCATGCAACATGACCCCAGTTCCTGGGAGCTACTTTTCAGTGACCCGTGTAAGTTTAGTCTCGTCTTCTTGATGAGAAGGAAAGTTTATGGGATTGAGTTGGGACTCATCCTAATATTATTAGAGTGGAGGCTTTATCTTGCAATTTGCCTTTTCTTGTCTGGGATTCATCAATTTGACATCCTCTGATTACTGCCAGAATGTTTGTCTAGCTATGGGTTGAACACATATGTGTTAACTTCGCTACTCTGATCTCCTTTTGATATCATAACGAGTTTTCTTTCTATCAACAGCTGATATTAGCAATGTCTTATCAACTTTTCTTGCAGAGACGTTTGAACAACAACCCGCAAGCAACTGGAGAGGAGTCTTTAACATCTCATCCTATACACAATATTTCAACGTTGATACAGATATAGTTTTAAACAGATTGCTGGCTTCGTTGTTCCCTACTGGTGGGGATTTTTTCAGCAAGATTGATGCAAATCCAGATCTGTGAGTCCTTCCCAATTGTTGTTTATCTTGTCTTTATTTTTTCATTAGTTTCCCTTTTGTGCATTTTGGTCCTTTTTGTTGGGTGGGGAGAGAACAGATTGATAAATGTTCAATCTACAATGCCATGCATTGTGGAAAATTAACTGCTGTGCAGTATCTTGGTTTGTTGAATTCTGAAAATTCTGTCTATTTCATGCTTTCACTTATCACCCTGGGAATCGTTTAGACGAGTACCTAACAGCAGGTTGTTAAATTCTTATATTGGTTAGATATGGGCCTATCTGGATCTCCACCACATTGATATTTGTGATCGCTGCCCTTGGAAACTGTGCTACCTACCTCATGGAAAAGAATTCTGATGCAAGTACCTCATGGAGCTTTGATGTTGGTTATGTAAATCTTGCAGTTTGGTCAATTTATGGTTATGCAATTGTGGTTCCGCTAGGATTCTACTTCTTGCTTAAGTATCTGGAATCGAATGCCAGCCTCATTGGGTTTTGGTGCATGTGGGGATACTCACTCTTCATCTTTATTCCAAGCTCTGTAAGTGTCTATTTATATGCTGTTCAATGGAACATCCATCAATCTCTCCCAGCAGCTTTTCTCTAACATCTCGATTCTTTAGAAACATTTTTGTGTGATATTTTTGCTGCAATGTGCTAGAGTTAGGACTTATATTACTGCTATAGAAAATTAGACACCTTACGGAACTCTTTTGATATTCTAGATGAATTTTCCGAAGCTTATATAGAGAAGAACATGTTCTCGTCATATAAGATATCTATCGTTTGACTTTCCATTTTATTTTAGAATCTCAGCGGTTATTCTTCCTGTTTCACACATCCCTATTCCATTGCTTTGACTGGGATATCCAAGCCATTACTTGTATACATCTGTTCTTAATGAGGAATGGGAGCCTTGGTGCAATGTTTAAGTTGTCGCCATTTGACCAGGTCATGGGTAGTGGAAACAGCCTCTTGTAAAAATTTCAAGTCAAGGCTGCATATTCCTTGGACCCAAAGTGATATGATCCTTCCTTGGATCCTGCGTACTGTGGGATCTTCCTGCTCTGGGTGCCCTTTTTTCTTCATGAGACGTATTGACTGTTCTGACCTTATAGATGGTTTCTGCACCTCTGGTGCCCTCTTGAAGTTTTTTACCAAACGATAGCTAAATGTTATTTGCTCTGTGTAGCCTGAACATATGTAAACCCTTGACGGTTGTCTACGCTAGTACATAGATTTGAATATTCAACATGTCAGTCATCTGGTTAAGTTATCTAACACAAGAAATATCTTTTGCTTCCAGCTTCTTTTGTTGATTCCGCTTGAGGTTCTCCGTTGGTTCATCATACTCCTTGTTGGTGGGGCCTCGGCTTGCTTTGTTGCTTCGAACCTCAGGACATATGCAGGAGGGAGCGAACTTACAATCATAGTGGTAGCTGCATTTTTACTGCAAATGGCTCTAGCAATTTTCTTCAAGGTCTGGTTCTTCCCATGAAGACCCAGAGAGATATTTCTCAAGGATCAGATCCCGTCTACTTCGACTTTTGTCTCTTGTGACATTTGATCCGCCGTCTAGCTGACTGGATCTCAACCGGCAATGAGTCTCTTTGGGTTGCCAGGTCATTTAACGAGTGGCATTGTATTGTATGGACGATCTTGCTGCATTGAGTCTGAGAGGATGAAATGTCTGAGTACGAACCTTTAATACTCCCACGGAGATCGGGCTTTGTATTGTATTTTCTGTTGTTTCTCATCAGCTATTAGGGTGATGGTTTTGGCAAAATGAAAAAGAGTGGCGGCCAGCCTGATGACTCCGCTTCGAGTGCCGGATCATTGCATGTGGAAGTCAGGTTTTTAAATACGGAACTGCCATGGTACTAACATGCAGAGTGGACTCAAATGAATCATGTGTGGGGGGTCAGCTTTTCCTTGGACTTTGCCTGAGAGCAGAGTACAAGTACATGGTGGGGGGAGGGGGGCAAAATGTTCGGCTTGGACGGGCAAAAAATGGACACGTCGTATGCGAAGTTGCGAACTGTTCTGGGTTTTAGTCTGGTTTGGATTTTGGTAGTGGTGGCAATTATACGAAGATGACGCGTTGTATTTCCCGTGGTGTTGGTAACTTGGCAATCGGCAAGGGACGTGTCCTGTCTCACGGGTTTATAGAAAGCGGAGACGGACCTTTTTAAAATTCAAATTGTTTCTATCAATTTGGACGTATCCGTGCATGATGCTGAGAACCACATGCGTTCTACTTCAGATGCAATTTGATTGAATAATGGGGCTTTGTTAGGTCTCCATCGATGCCAGTTTCATTGGAATCGTACAGACCCTTTTTTTTTTTTTTTTTTAAAAACAATGATGAATTTTTATGTGATGATTATGGAGAAACTAGATCGGAACCGGACGAGGGGTTAGGAGTTGAAAATCCAGGAGGCAATGAGTATAACTTAAATAAAGAAGTGGGGGCTAACGAAAACGACTGGTGTCTAAATACTAGGTACTCACGTCTGTCTGGCTATTCTTTTTAGGAGGAGTCAAATAATTGGGTCGATACCAATCATTGATTGCGAGAAGAAGAGCAAACTAAATACGTTTTCAGCAAACGAGGGGTCGAGATTCTGAAATCCTTATTATTGCCATAATGACTATGATCTTTTAAACTTTTGTCGCATCACGAAAATGATGAATTCGCGGATCATTGTGAGCCCCATAAAATCTACGAATTGAATGTAAATTAACCACCGCGCGATTGAGTAAAAAGATCATCATCCCCGGATCGTGCCGGGGTCAAAAAGCTGATCCCCCTCAAATTCGTTCCACCGTCGATATTTCCGCTCGAATTTCTAGTCTGCCCACCACGTCCCTTCGGTCCCCCTCCCTCCTCTGCCACCGGTGGTGCGCCGCTCACAAGTCAAAAAAGGGAGGGGGGCACGTGCACGCGCGGGGGTCCGTCGCTGTTCTCCCGTCGCCCCGATCTCGAAAAACGGGGTCAGATTCAGGTAAATTCGCATTATATTTTGTTGGCGGTTTTACGTGGCGGGCAGTCATTGCACGTCCCGCGGGGATCGGATCGGCTGGGGTTTTTTCGGTTTCGATCGGTTTCGGGCCCCCTCCTCTTCTTTTTTTTTCACCCAACGCAGCGCGAGAGAGAGAGAGAGAGAGAGAGAGACGTGTCCGTCTTTGTCAGCCGTCGATAAAAACCCTATAATTTCCCTCCCTTCCATCCACACTACTGCTATCTGCCATCCCCCCGCTCCCCCCCCGTACCTCCCCTGCAGCAGATGCCGGTTCGTACGACTGGGACGACGCCGCGACTCGCCGAGAACGGGACGCCGAGCATGGACTCCACTCGCGCCTTCATCGGGGACGTCAAGCGCCTCGTCATCAAGGTTCGTCCTCCTCCTCCTCCTCCGCCGCCGCCGCCGCCGCCGCCGCCTAATGGCTTTGCGATGCTCGGGAATGCGCTCCGTTTTTTTTTTTTTTGGTTTCGGTTTCTCTGGGAAGTCTGGTTTTCGTGCTCCCTGGAGTCTCCGGGTGGCGGCTGATTCGTCGGCGGGCGAAGCCCGATTCGTCGGGCTTCTTCGGCGATCGGATTGAATGCCGACTCTCATTTCGGTTTCGTTTTCGTTTTCTTCGTGCGCGGTGGAAAGCCGGACGTGGCGGGAAATGATCCGTCGCTGCTGACGGGAGGAAGTTTTGTTTGGTTCATTCTCGGTTTCGTTGCCTTTTCAGGAGTCCGTCGATGGCAAATGTAGATGTCAAGATAACTTTTTCCGACATCAACTTTTTGTTTTTTTTGCTTTTTTTTTGCTTTTTGTTTTTTTGTGATTTCGGGGCCGTGGTTCGTTAATTTCGGGAAATGATCTTTCGCCGAGCTTTTAACCTCGTTTTCGTATGACTTAGATGTCTCTGTCTTTTTCGAGAAAGTGATTGGATGATCGATCGCTCTTTAATCTCTTGTTTTGTTCCGACCGTGGCAGGTTGGCACTGCGGTCGTTACCCGATCTGATGGGCGGCTGGCGCTTGGAAGGCTAGGAGCGCTTTGCGAACAGGTACGCCGTTAACGTCACGCATGATTTGTGCAGTATGTTTTCCTCGTCTGGTTGAGAAAGATTTTGGGCCGCATACTAATCCGCCATTCCTTTGCAGATTAAAGAACTGAACTTGCAAGGATTCGAGGTTATTCTGGTCACCTCCGGTGCTGTCGGCCTTGGCCGCCAGAGGCTTAGGTACCGTAAGCTAGTGAATAGCAGGTTTGTGTCGTAACCCATACCGCATTTGATCTTTTGGCCATTCGGGCTGTGTTTTTATTTACACTTCTTATTGGAGAACTAGGAATTAATTAATGAATTTTGCTTCCATCTGCTTCAAACTTTGTTCGAATTGCATATTTTTGAACAAATTATATGGGACTTCCATTCTTCTATAGCCATTAAAGGTTCTTACGGCGGGCACTTGATTTGTGTTACAGCTTTGCTGATCTCCAGAAGCCACAGAATGAACTTGATGGGAAGGCTTGTGCAGCTGTTGGGCAGAGTAGTCTTATGGCCTTGTATGATACCTTATTCAGCCAGGTGATTGAATAATTCTCTATGTTCGACTTATACAGGTTTTCTTATGCTCTGTTTGAGCACATGTCTAATTGGTTTTGCTACCATTTCCCTTGGGGTCTTGTGGATTAAGATGCTCTATGTCCTTTCTTGTGCAGTTGGATGTTACATCAGCTCAGCTTCTCGTCACGGATCATGACTTCAAGAGTATCGAATTCAGGAAGCAGCTGAGTGAGACCGTGCAATCGCTGTTGTCCCTGACAGTTGTTCCTATATTTAATGAAAATGATGCAGTCAGTACGAGGAAAGCTCCATATGAGGTATGGTCCTTTGCTTTGGTACTTTGTAAATGTTGAGTTCATAGATGAATGCCTTTTTTTTTCTTTTGTTAATTTCCTAGCCTCAGTGAACAAATGAAGAGAGTTCATCGAGCATCATTATTGTTGGAATTAAATTTTGCAAGTTCCTTGTAAATGTCTATTGACATATATATTCTTTTTGCAGGATTCATCTGGCATTTTCTGGGACAATGACAGCTTGGCAGCATTGCTTGCGTTGGAGCTCAAAGCCGATCTTCTTATATTACTAAGTGATGTCGAGGGTCTTTATAGTGGCCCACCTAGCGATCCGAAGTCCAGATTAATTCGCACGTACATAGAAAAGCATCAAGGTGAAATCACCTTTGGAGATAAATCTCGTGTAGGGAGAGGTGGTATGACTGCGAAAGTTAATGCTGCTTTTAACGCAGCAAAAGCTGGCATCCCTGTGGTCATTACCAGGTATGTCAATCTGGTTTTGTCTGCATGCTTGTCTTATTTCTTCGAGATAAAATATCTCTTTTATTGCATTGGACACTATTGGTAAGATGCACAATGATCTGCATGATGCTGTGTAGTGCTTTGAACAGTCTTTCTTGATCGGTAGGAGAAATTAAGGTCACAAGATTTTGAACACTCTCAGTATGAACCCCTTTTATACTCTTATCTGTTATTTGGTAAACCCTGCATTGTGGTTAAGCAATATGCAGGTCTCGGAATTTGATCAATTTACTAAAAGATAGTGGGCCTGTAATCAATTAGTACTCACCAACTTGTGTAATGACCTTCTTTTGTTTTTTCCATAGTGGGTATGCTCCTGAAAATATCCTTAAGGTTCTTCAAGGAGAGGATATTGGTACTCTCTTTCATCGGGATGCGCATTTGTGGGCACGAAGCAGAGAGATCACTGCAAGGGAAATGGCTGTCGCAGCTAGGGAGAGTTCACGGAACCTTCAGGTGGAATCCTCAGTTTTGTGGTTTAGATTGTGTGTGATTGTTTTGCTTAATACCTTCTTTTCAAGTTGATATAACTTGCTAGATTTAGGAGTTCTTTGTCTCTACATAGCCCATAGGATTTAACAAATTCTAGAATTTCCTGTCTAGCAGCTATTGATTTGTTGAAGATGTCATGTCGTAGATATGTCTCCTAGCTGCCTGAAAGGTTGTAACTAATTCGCAGAACAGAACCACTGAAAGATCTGGTCTATACAGTTGTTTCTTTAGTGCTTCATTCTCTTGACTTTTTATTCAAATGAGGGGTACATTCTTCTAGTTGCAGCTTGCAGGGGAAGATGTTGGGTCTTGAATATTTTTTTTCTTCATGGACAGTTCCAAGGGGGCTGGTGTCCATACCAGCTAGACACTAGCTCCCCAAGGTCCAAAAATTTCTAATATCATATGCTTACTAAGTTAATATAATAATTTAATTAGTCTTCGATCTCAATCTCCGGAAAGATAAGCTTTGGTGCATTTCACTGCAGAGTTTAAACTCTTAGACTGGGTTTTTCCTTGCCAGGATCATATTGTTTAATAATTTGCTAATCCTCTATTTGTTTTAAAGGCCTTGTCATCTGAGGATAGGAGTAAAATCCTGCTTGACATAGCTGATGCGCTTGAAGCAAATCAGGAACAGATAATGAAGGAGAATGAAGTTGATGTTGCCGCAGCAGAACAGGCAGGATATGAAAGATCTTTGCTTGCTCGGTTGGCTCTGAAGCCTGGAAAGGTTGGAGATCTGAGTATCTAATTAATCTTCACACCCAATAAGAAGTTGCCTGAACACTTCACTTTTGCTTTTTCCTTTTTTTTTCTTTGTCTTTTTCCTGAATGCAGATAACAAATCTTGCCAATTCTATTCGTGTACTTGCAAAAATGGAAGAACCAATTGGGCGTGTTTTGAAGAGAACAGAGGTAAAAGAAGGGGTCTTAAGCATTCGTTGATTGGACTTCTTTTATTCTCTAACATACTAGTGCATGCATCAACCTCTTTTTAGAGTTATTTTTATGTTAAACAAGATCTCTACTATCGAGAATATCATCAACATAATGATTATGGAGTTAGAATGGGAATAATGGTTATTGACCTACTAGAAAAATAGGTCGTCTTCATGAGAAATGCTGGTGATTTTCTATAACTTCTCTCATTCTTTTATATTGATGCTGCATCCAGCTGGCTGATGGGCTTATCCTAGAGAAAACATCATCTCCATTGGGCGTCCTGCTGATTGTTTTTGAGTCTCGACCTGATGCTCTAGTTCAGGTAATTGCTTCTTTCACTTTTTCATGGACTGCTTTTCGGCAATTTATCAGGATCTTTATCTCTTGGGAGGGCTGAAGTGTGGGTCTAACCTAGGCTGCAAGAGTGGGCGCATTGTCTTAAGCACCTATATCTTGTATATGTTACTTTGATTTTTGAAACATTGTGGCAATTTAAACTATCTCGTGGAAAATGGTCCAACCTTAGTAGGCAGTGCACAGTGATACTCTTGTGCAATGTAAAAGCTTGCTTGACCTCAGGTACTTATTGTGTCCTTGTGGCATATGGATCATTGACTATCTATGCTTCTAAAATGAGTGGCAATTGCAAGAAGATTTGTTTTGAAATGGGTTGAAAATCCAGTGAAGCTTGGATATGCATGTTGAAAGTTGACATAGATATACAGCTTACGAACAAGGACAAGTATTGCTTTTACTTGTTAGGTTGGTTATGTGTGTGTTTTTCTTTGCAATATTTAGGAGTCTGTTTTATTTCTTGGTATCACAAAGTAGGGATGCAGTTAGAGTTCATACTTAATGGTTTTTATTATGGAACTGAGCTATGAATTAAGCTAATAATGTGTACGAACAGTTGTCATTTTTTTTAATTTTTTAATATTCTGACAGATAGCTTCATTAGCTGTTCGAAGTGGGAATGGGCTACTCTTGAAAGGGGGTAAAGAGGCCAAGCGATCAAATGCCATTTTGCACAAGGTTCAATTCCTATATGCTTCTTGATTAAAATTTTATTTTGATAAGAGTCTGGTCAGCAATGAAATTACTGCATCATGTTCTCATATTCTCTCAAATCATAAGGTCATTACCGATGCTATTCCAGACAGCATTGGTGGGAGACTAATTGGACTTGTAACTTCAAGAGATGATATACCAGATTTGCTTAAGGTCAGTAAATATGAGTAAGGAAGATCCATCTAATCTCTTGGTGTCTATTATCATGATCAGTTAGGGAAATCAAGTCTCTGAGGAATTATTGTGTATCAGCTTGATGATGTTATTGATCTCGTAATACCAAGGGGGAGTAACAGGCTGGTTTCCCAAATCAAGGAATCAACTAAAATACCTGTCCTTGGACATTCCGGTGAGAAAGAACCCCATGCTAATTTTATATTTCATCTTCTCTTACGAGAAGAATGTGATTGTTGACCTGTTGCATCTAATCACACTGTTTGTTTGCTAGATGGAATATGCCACGTTTATGTTGACAAGTCTGCGAACATGGAAATGGCAAACCGCATCATTATTGATGCAAAGGTGGATTATCCAGCAGCCTGCAATGCAATGGTATGTAGCATATGTTTATCTCTTTATTTTTATTTAAAATCCTGGAAGGGATTGCTGACTTGCAATGATTTTTTCGGTTACTCTATCATTCTGTGATCCTTATCATATCTGTTTGGAAAGATATAGCCCAATTTACTGTAGATATTGAGAAAATTACTGCAATTGAGAAGGGTAATGTTACAGGATTTGGGTGATTTTTTTCTTTTGTCAGGTGATTGTAGATGTACTGCATTATATACATCTTTTCTTGCTATGGACAGTGGACTTTGGCTTACGTCTTAGTGCTTTCTCACTTCCAGGAAACACTTCTCCTTCATAAAGATTTGGTGCCAGCTGATGGACTTAACGCAATTGTGTTTGCACTTCGGAACAAAGGTACTGTATTTGTATTATACCATCTGAAGATATAAGATAAATCTTGTGGAAGTCTTGACATGGAATTAGGATGATGATTTTGTTGATAAGTCCCCACTTATTACTCGAGCGGAAAGGTTGTGTAATTAAGGCTTGAAATTGTCCTAGTTTTATAGGGTGGATTCACCTTTTTCAGTGCTTGTCTTGCAGGAGTGACTGAAAGGTTTCACATTTCAAGACATTTCAAGACAGCTAACTTTGGGCTCATTGTTTTTGGATTTTGTTTTCTCATCTCCAAATGCAAAAGAAATTGGTCATTCTTGTCTTATCATTGCAAAGCTAGAAAATGAAAGTAGTTGCAGTATGCAAATTCCATTCTAGCAACTCGGTGAACGATGCTAGTACAGACAGCTATTAGCCAGCACTGAAGCATATTTAGTGTGCATTCTCTCATTACAATATGCATATTGAAATCTCTGATGCAATTGCTTAATCTTTTGCAGGTGTTACTTTATATGGTGGACCAAAAGTAAGCTCCTTGCTGAATATCCCACAGGCAGAGTCCTTTCATCATGAGTACAATTCAATGGCATGCACCATCGAAATTGTAGATGATGTTCAAGAAGCCATTGATCACATTCATCAACATGGAAGGTACTTAGCTATCTCTAAATTTAAAATTTTGGGTGGGAAGCCTGCCAAAAACCAGGATAATATAGTGGGAGCTGGCCAAGAAACTGACTATTGCCCTCCTTTTGCCAGTGCACACACTGATTGCATCATAGCAGAAGACGACAAAGTTGTGCAAACCTTCCTACAACAAATTGACAGGTATGTTTTCCTTGGAACTTTAAAATCTAGGGTAGCACAACTTTCTGAAGACACCAATCATATACTTCATATTGATTCGGAAAACATATTCTGCCATTGCTGATATGTCCTGCACATATGCTACAGTGCTGCTGTTTTTCACAACGCCAGCACAAGATTCTGTGACGGAGCACGATTTGGATTGGGTGCAGAGGTACTAATCTTTTTTTCTATCAATTTTGAACTGTAATCAATTGGATCATGAATATTTTCTGCTGAAGAGCACTTTCAAATGGCTTTGATAGGTTGGGATAAGTACGAGTAGAATCCATGCTCGGGGTCCAGTTGGAGTTGAAGGATTGCTAACCACAAGATGGTAGGATGCTGGACTAGTTTTTTCAGTTCTGGTCATCTGTAACAAGAAGAGGAACCAACTCATTTGAAACATTCCTTAATAAGTGTGTGTCCATTGATAATGAATATACAGATACTTAAACTACAAGTATGTTCATAAATGAGACATAGCAAGTTACCAACCATGCGGCAATGCCAAAATAATGCCGGATGGCAGTGCTTTTGTTTCAGGTATTGTTGTTTCACATGAGTGGTTGAATTGCCTTTTCTCTTTAATTGCAGGATTCTCAGAGGGAATGGACAAGTGGTGGATGGCGATAAGGGGGTCAGTTACATCCACAGAGACCTCCCCATCCAGTGATAAACTGCTTCCAGGGGGTGTGCAGCTGTTGCTGCTGCTTCTTATAATTTATTCACCCCCTTGAAAGGGGGCAGGCGAGTGCAGCTGGTTTATAGATGCCGCTGTCGTTGTAGAGTGTAGTTCAGAGTTACACTTGGTAACCAAGCTATTGAGAGAAGAAGAATTGTTCTCCTCTGTCGATTCTAGAGTTCTCTTGTTTACCAAGCTATCCAGAGAAGAAGAATTGTTCTGCCTCTGTCGATTCTGGTCTTGGCAGTTGCAGCTTTTTTATTCACCATATGTTACTGCAAGTATTCTGGAGTCTTATTACGGATAATTTTTTCTTCCTCGAGATTTCTGGTTTGTAATTGCGGTTGTACTTCCCCTTCTCTAATCGCAGCAAGGCTTGTGCTTTGGTGCCAAGTCTTGCTTCTTCGTTTCGTTAATTCCATTCTTCTTTCGTTTCTTTGTTCCTTCTTCCTCCTATTTTAAACGAATAAGCAACGGCGAAACAGGAATCGCATCCCGCTTTCCTGAACGTCTCAGAAATCACCTGCTCCTCCAAGGCGTATGGATGGCTTGAAAAGCCAAAGAAAATAAGATTGTAATCTTTCCCAACTGCAGCGCTCAACTTTCGTTCTCTGTACTCTCTAGTGGATTTGATCTCCTGTTTCCTCACCAGCTGCGGATTTGCAAACTCAGGATTTCTGCGCCGGAAATTTCCAAGCATATGGTTAAACAACTTCCTCAAGTCTGCCCCAAATTTCGCATTATGCTATCTGTCACGGCTAGGAGACTCCGGATGATAATTTGATGTGAATAAGCACTTTTCCTCGATGGAAATTCACAAAAACAAATTTCTATGATTGGCAATGTTGCACCTGGGCACTTCTATTACTGTAATTGGCAGCTAGTCATAATAAACAACCAAATGTCTACATATGGACCAGCAGCATTTAAAAAAACAAGTGCATTGACAAATTAGAGTTGTCATTTTATCAATAATTTCAGCTCTCTCGATTATAGATGTTCCCTTCAAGCAGTGGACAATGCTTAGTAAGTTTACATTCTGGCGGAATAAGCTGTTGCGGTGGAGGATATCTCGAACCAAAACTGAAGACTGAAAACACCCTAACAAGTGCAGACGACGCCTCCAACAAAATTATGCCTCAACAAACTTCTTGAGGTTCTTCAACCACATCAAATACTCTCTGCTGTCTTTGTTGATCATATATTCATGCAAGAAATTAGTCGTGCTGGGCTTGATTCCTCTAATCTCCAAATACTTGTGGAATGCTTTCTGCAGGTTCTCATCCAAATCCCTGGAAAATAGGGAAAGCACAAGAGAATGTAATAATTAGGTCAATTGGACGTGTATGACAGTAATAAGGCCAATGACGAACTGCATCTTACATAGGAGGGAAAAAGAAAACCGAAAACAAAAAGAGCTTACTGGAAATCAGGCCCTTCATAAGCAATTTGGTCTTCCGAGTTTTCTGCATTCTTAACGGCCAAGCTGTCAATTACGATTTCATCGGGGTAAGCAGTGCAGCAGAATTCAATGAACTGCCCATTTCCCTTGGCAACGCTCACAACCAGAGGAATGCTCGACTGACTAGCCTTCTCATCATCATCATCCTGGTTGTCATCACCATCATCTTCTCCAGTTACAAGATCAGGCATGCTGACTTCAACTTTGATCTCTTCACCCTGATATTCCCTTGACAGGGTAATGGTTTGAAATCCAGGCTTGTCTTCAATTTCAAAGGGAAATCCACCTGGTGCGTCTTCAACCTATAAACCACATCATCATAAGTTCAAAAGAAAAGGTGAATCTCCCCTAAGTGACACTTCATATCATCGTAGTTCTTATATAAATTGTATTTTGCTTAGAACCGCAAAAGATAGGATTGGTAGGTCACCCGGTGTGGATGGGGAGTTTCTCAAAAAGAGGAAACTCAAAATTAGTATAGCTAGTTTTTCTCCCAGAGCAAGCTAAGCACATTCTACACAGTTTCACATAACCAAAACAGGAGCGAAAGCATATTTAATGGCATGATCCTTAATGGCAAATTAACAGCCACTTAGGTTTAGGAACTTGTCTCTTCCTTAAACTAGGTTTACTCTTCTGCAAACAAAGAAGGTTTCATCATTTGCCTAAAAGAATTCCATCCTTTTTCCTCTGCCCGGTTCTCAGCTACTGTTTAACTAGACGACACAAATTTCTCCATGAACCTCTCTTTTTTTTTCCCCAATGATCCCAAATTAACAGGTTTGGTACACATTTCTGGACGGAAAAACCTCAGCTACATTTGCACCTACAAAGTTCATTTGATAAGAAACGGGCCTAGCGACAGAATCAAGGCTCGGCAGCTCATGCCAGAACAATCACTAGTCTTTCGGGCGAGTTCGATCCGGAATGTACGTGTTCGTCAGCATATGTTAATTTATACCGCCAAAACTAGATTAAGCAGCCTGCTATGGCGAAATGATCTTCATTCCTATCAGAATCACATCGAATGCGCTGACAAATTTTCTTCCTACCTCACACTTCCTAGAGAAGCAAACACCGCTCAAGAGGCATAATCAAGCGACGACATAAGGGATCGTCAG
Source organism: Eucalyptus victrix (assembly GCA_016097545.1). Taxonomy (NCBI): domain Eukaryota; kingdom Viridiplantae; phylum Streptophyta; class Magnoliopsida; order Myrtales; family Myrtaceae; genus Eucalyptus; species Eucalyptus victrix. The sequence continues at coordinate 47,778,026 of CM027841.1, read as the reverse complement.
CTCACCCGGTCGTGGTCGTCGGCCTCCTCGGCGCACTGGATCTCCGACTCGAGGACGCGGAGGAGGCTCTCGTCGGAGCCCGGCCTCTTCGTGGAGTAGCCGCGCGGGGGCGGGAACGGGCCGCGGCGAGGCTCGCCGGCGACGATCCTCGACTGGTTGAGGGCGGCGAAGACAGCGGAATGGCAGCTCCGCCGGCTCTGGAGGGCGCGGGCCGCGAGGGGCGCGAGGGAGGAGGCCGATCGGCGGAGGATGGAAGAGAAGGCCATTTCTCAGGAGTTGCAGAAGAGAGAGAGAGAGAGAGAGAGAAGGTTTAAGGGGTTTCTAGGGTTTAAGGGGGGGAGAGGGATGGACAGAAGCGAAGGAGAATGTAGGGTTTTAGAACAGGTTCGGTGAAGAAGGAAGAGTCGAGTCGGGAAAGTCGAAGCCGGTCCATACGGCCCGTCGTATTTCGCTGGGGGGGCTGGGCTGCTAAGTGGGCCCACTGAGGCCCATTTAAATTAGTTATTGGGCGTTGTCTATCAATTATTCTGGCACGTTAAGAATGGGAATAATAATCATTCTAACCACAAATTAATTTCTAGAACAGAAAAAAATTTTCTTTTTATATTATTTGATGAGTTTTTGAGTGAACATACACGTTTGGTAATGACACAAAATTTCTATTCTCAAAATAAAAATTCATTAAATTTCCCCCTCCCAAGCGACGACGGACGGCAACTAATGGCGGCAACAACAGGGGGCTATGGCAGGTGGGCAACCGACTAATAAAGAGGACAAGCAATAAAAAGAGTTTTTATTTTTCATTTTCATTCCAAAATTAGAGAAGTATAAACTTTTACTTCTCATTTCTATTTCAAATCTATTTATGCACTAAAAATTTGTTTTAAAAATAGAAAAATGAAATTGCTTTACCAAATAGATTTTTATTACAAACTAAATTTATATAACATAAATAAAATGATTATTATGCGTACCCTAACAGTATGTGGGCTCTTTCGGAATGGAAACAACTTGTCTACTTTTTTTCTAAAATAAATTTCAAATAAAAGCTTAAAGCGGAACCATTTTCTTAAAAAAAAAAAAAAAATGACGAACCAAATCTTTGCCGACTAGCTTAGGGCGCATTTGGTAACAATTTTGTTCTCGTGAACAATTTTTACTCCAAAATGATTTTTTATTATTCCGTTATTAGGAACAATTACGAGTTTTTGAAGGTGTTTAATAACTGTCTAAAATTCTTATTCCCAAAATAGAAATGCGTTTGATAAGATTCTTAATTTTTTTTATTCCTTTAATTATTTAACATTTTTTTTATTTTTTTTTCTTTTTCTTCCTCCTTCTTTATTGGTGATAAGTTGGGCAAGGTTCAGCAAGCTCATTGGAGGCTCGCCAAGCCACAGCAAGGCTTGGCCACACCTAAATTTAGTAAGGTTGAGCCTCACGATGGCGAGGCGAGGCTCTCCTCGCCATCTCGCTTGACCACTACAAGGTGAGCCTTGTAGTGGCTAGGCGAGCCTTTGATGAGTTCGTTGAACCTCGCCCAACCACTCACCTACCACCACCGGCGGTGGCGGCCCGTAGTGGTCTATGACCGGCTACGAGGAATAAGAGAAAAAGAAGAAGAGAGAAGGAGAAAAGAAAAAAAAATAGAGAAAATAACAAAATTTAGACTTGATTCTAGAAATTGTTCTAGAGAACAAGAAATAATTTTTTTCTACTTCTTGATTTTGTTTCAAATTTAAATCTAAAAAAAAAAAACAGAATTTTGTTTTGTTTTGGAGAATAAAAGAATATAATCAATTGTTTTTGGAGTGTTACTAAACATGCCCTTACTTGTGCATATCTATCAGCAAAAAAAGAAAGAAAGAAAATTCATATGATGGGTGGACTCTCTCTTTGCAATCGAGGAGTGCTTAATATAATCAAAGGTGGTTTTAGGGCTTACAAAAATAGCTTTTAGGGTACTTGTGATCAGCGTCTCTCTCTTTCTTCGACGGAAAATGCATGCATGCATGATTCATCCCAATAAGCGGCATTGAGAGCCCGCATGATTCATCCACAAACGTCCTCCTTTTTCACGCTTTAGTTGGCAGTTGCCGTTTGAGATAGTTGTCCTGATCTTAGGTTTTGCTACTTTAGAGACAAAAAAGAAAATTAATCGATTAATTTATAAAAATAAACCGATTTTTAAATCCGTCATTATTGATTTTAGCACGTGCAAGATCTGATCGAGACAGACCTGTGCTGGACTGATAAGCGCTGGAATGGCTGCCGATGGCTTCAATTATAGGACCCAGAAGTTTTCAATGAACTTCAGCTCCATTTGTCCTTTTCAGTTTCCTTTTCTTTATAATTAAAATTTATTAATCTGCTTCTTTTGTTTCTTTGCAATGATTATAGTTGAAATTTCACATCACAAAAGAGTAGGCCTGGCCAGTCTGGCTTTTTTTTTTTCTCTCTCTCTTTCACCCTTTTTGTTAATTTCCAATAGGGTATATGCTGCTTTATTAAATAGCGAAAACCATTTCTTTATTTGAGGATAACATGCATGAAGCACGCGGATCTTTTCGCCCCTTCATCTTGACATCCTTACACATGCGACGTTTTATTCCCTCCGAGTTTAATAGAATTAGTCGAAGAATCAACCCAAATAATTAGGTATGAATCTTAAACAAACCATCCTAAACAACGATCTTCACGCGTACAGAGAATGCGCTTTTTTCACTTACTTTTATGAAGTGTTCATGGTTTCATGACGGCTTCTGTTTGAAAATTATTCCGTATTAGTCCTTGATCATTGCATGGTATTGAAAGTATTAGAAGCATATTGATGAAATCACTGTCAATTGGAGAACCATCCCCGTGATTTGTTGGCAGCATGATGAATCTAGATGGTCTTGAATTAAGACAACCAACAGCGCGATGACTTTAAGGTTTCGACACATGCTTCTCTTACGATTCCATTCGAGGCACGAAACGCCGAGGTGCAACTGTATATATAGCAATAAACAATACTCACAGCCCACAGCTTGACAGCCAAACGCATTGATTCGGAATAAACCAAACTCCTGCACCACCTTACCGACACCGTAAGCCATTAGGCTCGTGCATTATGCTCGGACGGCTGTCTCTCGAACGAGAAAAGAAGAGGGGAAAATGTTCACAGTTGTCGATCCAACAGTGCATTAAAGACACATTAAAATGCGTGCAAAGAAAGCTACAAGCAAGCATCCATTGCCAACCCAATCAAATCAGTACCCCCAAGCTGATACTGTAAGGTTTCCCTTTGTTCTGTACAAAGGGTGCATGTAGAAACTGCCTGAGATCTGTGGATTGTCACTCATGAATCGTGCTGAACAAGCTCCGGCCCTAGCAGCCTTGAGAAGCAAGTTTAGTAGCAGTCATTCTGATTTCTGAACTGTCCATCCAAAGCATAAAAACAATCAAAGATCTTAGTGCAACTCATGACTCTCATTAGTGACTTTTTTTCATTGGAACTTGGGCCCCATGCACGTGCCACAATTCACGCAGCCAACACATGGTCTGAGTCTGAGACCCTGTGGGGCCAATAAAGAGAACTGCTTTACAGAGCACTCACACCAATGGATACAAGGAAAAGGGCAATTGTAGGAATGGAGAATCCAGCAAAGAAAATATATGCAGTCTTCCCCTGCACAGCTCGGCACAAAAGGCCAGAGCGACCAACCCATGATTAAACTTTTATTTCTATACATGTTCTAGAGATTACAAAGCTCACACCAATCATAATTTATGCTCTTACACTTCACAAGACACTGACTCTCCAACATACATGAACTTCCAATATCACTCCACTCCCAAGCTGAAGCAAGCGATCAACACACTTGGGCAAGAGAAAGGGAAATGGAAAAAAAAAAAAAATGAACCGACAAAGAAAAGAACAAAACACCTTCCTTTCTTTTTTATTCCGGTTCTTTTTCCATGTCTGAACTTGGATAGAATACAGACCCTAAGCATATGCTCTACTTTACTTGCCTGAAACTCTTACTGTCACATGACGATCTCTGGTTTCAAAATGCTAGACTTGATCTCCTTGTGCGGTAGGACGACACCTCCATTGCTATAGATTTCATCCCCAACATGGACATCTTCCCCCAATATAGTCATATTTTCCACCCGAGCCCACTGCCCAACTGTCGAGTGCCATCCTATGATGCTGCTGGAAATGCAAGCATGCTTCTTGATGCGGACTCCGCGCATGACTGTGCAGCGAGATAATCTAACTCCCGATTCAACCACACAGCCTGGACCAATTGCCACATCAGGACCAATCAGACACCCCTCACCAATCTTAGCGGTCTCGTCTACCAAGACGTTGCCAACAATGTGAGGTCCAGTTGCCAATTTCTCTGATGACTTCTTTCTGATCGAGTCAAGATAGAGTCTCAGCCCCGTGATGTAATCCCTTGGCTGTCCAATGTCCATCCAGAATCCAGGTAAGACCATTGCGAAGAGCTGCTTCTCGGCAGCAATCTTGGGGAAAACTTCCTTCTCAATGGAAGTAGGCCTCAGCTGGATCCGATCAAGGACCGATGGGTTCAGCAAGTATATCCCAGCATTAATTTTGTTGCCAACAAAGATTTTTGGCTTTTCCACAAATTTCTCAACTTGACCAGTTGACTCTTCCATGATCACCACGCCATACTTTGATGGCTCATCCACCTGCATGATAAAGGACAGATTTTTGGGTTCTTTTCTGTGTGCACATAATCTTTAGCTTTAAATTCCTCCGCTCAAAGGAAAAGGCATAAATGAATGAGGGATGACTGAGTAGGACATTTACCTTTGTTACCATTATAGAGGCCTCTCCTCCATGGGCTTTGTGGAATTGAATCATTTCTTTGAGTGGGTACTCGCTTATCACATCGCTGTTGAGAACAAAAAATGGCTCACCAGAATCATCCACCAGCTTGTCCCTTGCCAGAGCAAGAGGACCAGCAGTTCCGAGAGGCTCAGTCTCTTGTGAGCATGTGATCTTAATCCCAAGCTTGGCCTCAAAGCCTTTCAAGAAGTTCAGCATAATCTGAAAATTTAGAGAGCATACCAAATCATCTAACTAAACATACACCACTCACTTGATAAGTGCCACAGACAAACATATTGTCGAAACATTCACCTCTGGTTGGTAATTGATAGCCAAAACCACTTCACTCACTCCAATGGCCTTGAGTGCCTCTATCTGTACATTCCAGAGAGGAATAAGCTTTTTAGTGCATGACAGAAAGCAGCCATAAAGGACCAACACAGTTAAGGACATAGATTCTTTCATCAAGAAATGAGTATTGTCATCTGAAAAATAAAGTGATTCAACTTCTGAAACAGTCCGACCAAAAAAGGAAAAAATGAGAAAACTTCTAAAACAGAGTTTGAACTATCCAAAAAAACTATGATCAGCCGTCTCTCCTAAAAAGCCAGGTATCCATAAGATGCTATATCTTACTCGGTAGAGAAAAAGCAGCTCAATAAACTAGCAAAAAATCCAAAAATATGGTAGTTATAGCTAAAACTGGTCAGTGGCCAATAAACGAATTTACACTAGCATTGCTGTCTTACATTTACTCACAGACTGAATCCATCTCATGGGTAAATTCACAACCAAGATAAAGTTATCTTTAAGGATGGAAGAGCAAACATGATTAGACAGCAAACATGATTAGACAGCATCAGAATAGAATCTCAAACAAAAGGATCTGAAACAATACCTGATGCAGGATCATGGGTTTGTTAGCAAAGTCAACAAGTGGCTTGGGGACACTAAGTGTGAGAGGCCTCAGCCGAGTCCCAAATCCACCAACAAGAATTAAAGCCTTCATGATGATGATGATGATGATGATGATGTTGTCCCTAGGTTCCTGTAAGTTACAAATTCTGTATATCAGATTCGACTCGAGGTAGAAGACCGGTGTCTGTGATCTTGTATATATTTATAGGCAGTAGATCAATTGCACGCCCTTCCTCATATACTGATGTGAAGGAAGAAACAGCTCTAAATAAACTCCTAGTTAGGATCAGTAAAATTATGAGGCAATGTCAACAAGCAGGTGCTCAGCAACTAGTGTTTCTAAAGCTGTAAAACAATGCCAGATGCAAATAAAAACAACACCAATCTATTGAGTCACCGATAAAACACCAGAGAATATGGATTAAAGAAATGGCATAAGATTCACGCAAGCACACAGCTTACATCACCCCATTTAACGTGCGAAAAAAAAGCACACTGGTAGTAGGAAACAAATTCCAGCTGCAACACAGCCTGGAGTTATATATGAGAGAAACTGCTGAGTTTGTCTACAATCAAATGCTGACGGCAATTCACGGTTACAACCCGACACTAAAAAATAAAGAATATACCTCAAATGGAAAACAAAACAATAACATGTTAAATAGTTTGATACTACGAAGTCCTACAATCACTACCTTCAGACATGATCGACAAAGCTCATGTTAAGCAAAAACCCATAAGACCGCATGCGTAATTCTAAGCCTAAGACAAAATCACCGAAATAAACAAGAACTATAGGGACTCAACAGGGGGAATGAAAAGGAATATTTTCATTCACAAGTTGACCCATGTATGCGAAACGGATGAGGCTACATATCGACAAAAAGGGAGCGCTCACATACCCCAGCAGCTGGATCGGAGTACGGTCTTCAAGAATTAGCAGCAAATAAGAGCAGATCTAACCCAATTAAAAAAAAAAAAGCTTTATTTTGTTTTTTTTGGCAGCTATTAGAGCTGGAATGCACCTAATAGGGCCGTCTCAAATGAAGGAAGGAGGATACACAGACATGATCTATGAATTACTCACAGCACCGACACTTCTTAAAAGCTGAAAACGAAAGATGCAGAAAGAGAAAACGAAAAAGAAAAGAAAAGAGAAGGAGGGGTTAGAAAAAATGTCAATCGGAAGCCAAGACAGACAGCGGAGGGAGCAGTTTCAAGATAAGCCAACGTGTATGTGGGGACACAGCTTCAAAGTACAAACCTTTCCTCCCGCAGGAACGCCAATCAAAGAAGAAGAAGAAGAAGAAGCAAGCGAAGAAAATCTCAACCCAACCCGAACCCGAACCCGAACCCAAACCCAAAATCAAGGGAAGCAACGACCCTCGGCGAAAATTAAGTCACATTTCCATCGATACCTGGAAATTCCAACCCGGATCCGGACGACGGAGAGGCCGCAAAACCCGAGCCGGAAGCGGAGTCGGCGCTCGGCGAGCTGTGGCCCTCACCGGAGGATCAGCGGCGAAGGATGAGGAGATGGGGAGGGGGAGAGGGAGGATGTAATTGGGGGAGAGAGAGAGAGAGATGGATGGGGTATTTATACGTGCGCGGACTCCATTAACGGACACTCAAAGCTCCTCCTGGGGCGTCCCCGCGGAGGCCGAAAACGAAAATAAAAACAAGAATTCGGAAACTGCGAAGGTTTTTTGTCCTTTTGTGTGGTCTAAGGATTTCCCGGAGCCCGAGGGGTGGTTTCCTGGTTGTTTCAGTTTTTGGCTGCTTCGAGAGGCGAGGGGCAAAATTGTACTTTGGTAATTGTGGGCGTAAAAAAAGTGAAAAAAATTATTGAGGTTTTTGATGATTTATTTTTTTTTTGGTGGAAAATGTGTGGACTTTTTTATTTGGGGGGGGGGGGGGGGGGGAAGGTTGGTTGATGATTGGGGGATTTATGATTTGATCTTGGTTTAGGTAATTTATTTTATTCTCAAATTAAATAATCCAAACCTTGCATGAAAGTCCGCAAAGATCATTTAATACAGAATAGCTTATATGGTCACCATTCAACTTGAGTACTTTGACCAAAAAAAAAAACTAACAGTAAGTTTTTTTATCCATTTCTCATTTGGGATCTAATTGGAATAATTGAGAATTTAAGTGTAACCATCCAAAAACTATACTTGATAATCCACGCATTACATGGGTAAGATACTAGTGTTATTAAATATTTGGGAATTTTGTTAATATCTAATCATAGAAAAATCAATAAAAGAGACTTTTAAAAAAAAAATTGGGCTGTTTACGGATTCAACTATTATATTATTCTTAGAATACGTAAATTTCCTTATCTGTTATATTTTTAGTCATGATTTTCAGTGGATCCTTTTTTGATCACTACTCAACAAAATCTCTTATCATCCGTTATTATTTGTTGTCCTACAATGACTATTGTCATTTTTATTCACAATTCAATGGATGATCTTGGATCATGTCATCTACGTTTAAAATTATTGGATTTAAAACTCAAAAAAAAATTATTGGATTTCAAAAAGGAAAAAAGATATAAAACTACAAAAGATTGTAAATATGCCAATTTAGTAGAGCTGGGATTTCAAATTTATTCATTTCAAGATTACTTGTTCAAGATAAGATGCATTTCCAAAGTAAGAACTATGATGGTACATGGACAATAGAAATAGTGAACAAGTCATATTCAAATATAGAGTTATGATATATCTTGAAATATAAAATCAATTGAGCATAGATTGAAATATAAAATATTTCAAACATGAGAAACTATTAAAGATGATGCATGATCTTTATATATTTTCTCCTTGAATGATGATATTTGGGAAAGGTGAAAATAAGGAACAATGTAAAAATAAATATGAGAGTGGAACGAGAAAATTTAAAAATCATGGAAAAATCATCCAAGAGGCCACCATTCATCCCCAGTTCATTGTAAATAAAAATTAAGCGAATAAGACATTATTTAAATTGCATTATATGATGGGAGCCACATCACATGCAACTTCGCACCAAGCTATATTACAAAATAGGAAGCCTTCGGGAATTGTTTCCCACGGGGATAAAAAGCGAAGGAGCATATTCCTCCTATGTATTCCTTTGTCGAGCCACCTAACTTGAGTTTCTTCTATTTTTGGCCAGAATTTAAGAAACCCTAAAGTTAGAAAAATGCTGATTTTGGATCCAAGTTGACTTTGATAATGCATTAGGTTAAAACTTGACCATATGGCGATTCGAGATCAAGACCATCTTCTCATCACGAAGCATTCAAACCAGGACCCTAGAAGAAACAGGATGCTCCAACTATCCACCGAGCCAACAACACCGTCGACGATGCTTAGGTTAATCGCTACTTCTCCATGTATTTAATGTGCAATGCATGTGAAGAAGATGACCCGCGAATTGTTTGCGTCTAGGACATCATGTGAATTAGGGTCATCACTTGCACGCGGGATTTGGCTTGAGATGTCGTGGATCCCCGACCTACATTGTGATCGAATTTATCAATTTCGCCAATCATCCCAAGACAATGAATTGAAGGTTGCTCCGCTTTTTTTTTATTGGAAGAAAAGAGGAGGATAGCACCTTGGATTCTAGAGAGAGAAAAAAAAAAAAAAAAAAAAAAAAAAAACCTATGAAGAAAAGGCTCTTGATCTGCCTCCGATTCCAGCGGCGGATCATTGACCGCTGGCAAAGAGAGAATCAGATCTGGGTCTCGAACATGCCACCATAAATAAATATCAAATTTGACTCTCGATTTCTCTTTTCTTTCCTTGCTTTTCTGGTCATCCGCATGCAAACATGTGCCTTTATTTCGGCTTCTCCCCTTTTTTATTGGTTTATATTTGTTTATTTGTTGGGGATGAGAAATGGGCAATGGAAAGAATTAGGTACATTTTAGGTCAAAACCCAGCACGGGACCGTGTTGAGATGGTCTTTGCTTGGGAATTAGGTGCCAGAGAAGGGTAAACATAGATCTGGAGGGGGGTTTCTGTACTCGTAGATACCTTCATGCGAATAGCCCAACATGAGAATGGGCGTTGACTTTCTTCGGGTTGTCCCCTTTGACCTCGTAGCAAGTAATGGCTATGTTTGGTTAAGATCCTCTTTTTAAGGTATAGGGCGGCTTAAGGTAAGAATATTCTCGGAGTGCCAACGTATGGTACCCGAAGTTATGCCCCGGTTTTCCTTTTTCCTTTTTCTTCTTGGGTAAGGACTGCCACTCCCAAGTCTATAGAAATCGACTATAAGGTTCTACATCGAAAGATGTATATGTGGAGGATATGGAACTGGAACCCTTCCGGCCCACCAACTCGAATTCTTTTATGATTAGGATTTCCCGTTGGAGCCGTTGATGCCGATCGTGCAAGTTTTGTGGCTGTAAAGGGAAGGGTCGCGATGCAGTGACCCAGATCAGCAAAACGGAAAGGGATGTGTTATCTGCGGAGAGAAGCTTTGGGAGGTCCTCTCTCTCTCTCTCTCTCTCTCTCTCTCTCTCTCGTTGGCATATCTTGAGGTGCACAATTCACTAATACTTTGCGGCAAATACGAGGCATGAGATCTGGGAGGAGGGGACGGGGACGGGGACGGGGACCGACAAGTTGAAACCTCGATTAGGGAGTGATTATGTTATAGGCATAACTTAGGTAACCGCGGTCGTGGTACAAGTCTCGTGCCGAAAGACTGGTTTTCTAAATTATATTCGGAAGCTTATCGTCCTACCCCCAAGATCCGATTCTTCATGTTAGGAACGTGCGCCGGAACGAACTACCCACCGGAGAAAAATCCGTTCGGAAGGAAAACTCTTACCTGACCAGCTTTGCCCCCTTTGTCGCTGAGCCCCGGAGAGACCGCGGGAGCGCCTGTTTGACTCTATGCGGCTGGACAAAGGAAATTCGGTCAATCTCCTACGAGTATCGCCGGAATTGAAAATCGGTTCCCACATAGACTTACCCCCCGGTGCACTCTGGCTGGTGTAAACGGCGCGAAATTGCTTCATGCTCCAGTCGGGAGATCGAATTTGAGCACGATTTGGTCGACGCTGACTGCTCCTGGGTGAAATGATATCTGGGCCGAGCTCCGTCACTGGGATGTACGCGACGGTTCCGGCTGGCTAGTTGTCAGGGTTCGCCGAGGAGGAGCGAGCCCGCCCGTCCGTTCTTGCAGCTGAAACACTAGCAGGCTAGCAGTCGAGAGAGCAACTTCGGTGTTGACTCTGACGCGCGAGGACTGAGGGCTTTCCTTTGATCTGGGCTTGGAGATGAACTTCAGATGGCTTATCTGTGGTTGATACGTTGAATGGCTTATCAGAAAGCCCATGGGCCATCCGGTATATTGTTAAACCCATTTTAAAGGTGCCTCGCCGGTTTATAGACGGAGTGAAGCTAATCGAGTGGCAGATTGGATAGTAAATGTCCATTAAAAAGATCCCTTTCTCCTAATTGGCTTACTAAAAGACCCCTACCTATTTGGGAATCACTCTGTTCAAATACTCATTAGCTTTTGTTCTCATTTTGTGACTAGTTAAATGGATATTGACTCGTTACGAAAAAAAACACTTGATCACAAGAGCTTAATTTTCTACATATAGTAATCACCCACTTCCCAAATTACGTGTGTTCTGGCGGACATAAAACAATTTGAAAATATTGTCATAGGTTAAATGCTGGAAAATTATATAAAAATCATAAACCTTTTAATTGTGCCTATTTAATTATAAACATTTTAATAATTTGCCAATTTAATCCTAAAATTTTTGGCAATTTTCTAATGTAGTCATTCTAACCAAATATTCAAATAATATGTTTAGGTAAATTAGCAAATTTTCAAAATGTTTATGATTAAATTGAAATCATCAAAAAGTTTATGATCAAATCGACACAATCTAAATTTATGATTGGAATGATTGTTGTACAATAAGTTTGAGACTTTTTAAACAATTATCTTGTGCCAGCACACAAGTGAATGAAATTTGATAAAGTGAGAGTTTAATAAATTGGTGTCTAGTTTGCTAGCACTAAAACTCCATTGAGTTTGAGATGTGATTGGTCAGTTTCATCATGTTTGAGTATGCTGATTCATTACTTTTCTTGCTCATATTAGATATAAAGCATGTGAGTTTATCAGAAAGAAATAATCCATTATCGATGGTTGTTCGCTACTTAAGACAAGGGTCAATAGAGATGCCACCGACACAATAGTCAGTTTTGCGATGCAATGATTAGTCAACAAGTACTAATTGAGTGAAAAACCAAATGTCTATTCTTTACCAACTTTATATTCTGATGTATGTCCTTATGTACCATCATTCGGTTCCAATCTGATTTTCATTCAAATCAGAAAGAGAACAGTCAAAGGTCCTATGTATGTCTTAATAGCGATTTCGTGATTGCATTGACCAATGTGTTTATGACTCAATCATCAATTAACCCTTGATCTGCCGAACAAGGACGAGCTACCTCTTTAGCTTAATTGGGACACACATATTACCCACACGGCTTGTCTATATGACGATTGTTTTTAAGGGGTATAACAAAGTGTGGTCACATACAAATAGTTATCGGGAGTAGAGGTAGATTTTCAATTTACAAGTTAGATATTGTTCTTACAAATCACATTTCTTGTGTATATACTGTTTCAAGTCAGGATCACTTATACAAGTCAAAATGTCGAATTTGATCATTTGATAGGATATGCATTGTGTTCTACTGATTTTCAAGTAGCAGAGTTTTTGAACTCGTACACTTGATTTGTTAGGACAAGGTGGAGCTTCATATTGTATAAGTACACTTGTCCCGTTCTCCAATAACTTTATTTTCTAAGGATGAGATATGGATTACGTGTGCCTTAGATAATTTTTGAAGTGGACATATATAGTGATAGTGAGATCACATAATTTTTTTTAATTATTACAAAAAAATAAATGGTAATGCAAATCTTTTCTTTATTTCTTAATTTTATTTGTGTCATGTCATTCCATCTCATAGAACAAAGTTTTTATTGGGCCTGATAAGCCGGTGCGAGTCCATAAAGCGGGCCCGCATGCCCGGCCCGCCCGTCACAAAGCATTCCTCCAGGACAAAGCCCAGATCCACCAGACTCTACAGGCCCGAACACGTCATCTAGGCCCGCCCAAACGATGACTATATATCTCTTTTCCTGCTTGTCAGGTCCACTCCTAATCCTTTTCCTCTCCGATTTTCCTTCGTCCTCGCCACACGAAAACCCTAGAACCTCACTGTCGCCCCCGACCTCGCACCCGACTCTCTCCATCGCAAGACGATGGCTTTCGACAGGAACGGATCGGCGGCGCCGGCGAAGCCCAGCAAGCTCCGGTGGGGGGAGCTCGATGAGGACGACGGCGAGGATCTGGACTTCCTGCTGCCGCCCCGCCAGGTGGTCGGCCCCGACGAGAACGGGATCAAGAAGGTGATCGAGTACAAGTTCAACGACGACGGCAACAAGGTCAAGATCACCACCACCACCCGGGTCAGGAAGCTCGCCAAGGCGCGGCTCAGCAAGAGCGCGGTGGAGCGCCGGAACTGGGCGAAGTTCGGAGACGCCGTGCACGAGGACGTCGGCGCCCGATTGACGATGGTGTCCACGGAGGAGATACTGCTCGAGAGGCCTAGGGCTCCTGGTATCGTCTTAGTCCTCCTTTTCTCTCTATGGCTGTGATTTTGGGTGCGTATATATAGATATGGACTTGTAGGTTGCAAGACTCTGGGATCGTTCTGTGGAGTTGGTAATTTGATTTGCATCTATAATTGGTGCTCAGCATATGGACTCCCTTATTTTCTTCCATGGACATCTCTTTTGCGGTCATCCAATTGTTTTTGTTGGAGAAAGCGAATAGCTTGTCTTCCTGAATCTGTCCAATTATATCTTTGATTAGTTGATCTTCTATCTGGGTTGAAATAGATCTCCCTGACCAGCTGATCTCCCAATCGGCTGCTGGAGAAAGCAATGTGGAAAATCTGAATAAATTGCATTTGCATTTCATTGTAAAGACGTATTTATTCGGTGCCTTTCCTGCTAATGAAATCTCTCAGTTTGATAAAGCTTTAAGTGGGATTGAATTGGCAATCTCTAGTGCAATTGTTTCGGGAAGGAACCTTTATAGGTCCAACGTTGGTCAGTCTTTTATCTAATAGAAGGAGATCTTGATGACAGGTACTAAAGCTGAAGAATCAAAGGTAGCTGGGGATAACTTGGCTCAGCTTGGGAAAGGAGGTGCTGTTCTCATGGTTTGCAGGACTTGTGGAAAGAAGGGAGATCACTGGACATCGAGATGTCCGTACAAGGACCTTGCTCAACCAGTTGAGACCTTTGTTGATAAGCCAGCGGCAGCAGAGCCAACAAGCACGAAGGGAGCTTATGTGCCCCCGAGCATGAGAGCTGGGGCAGAGCGGACGGGGACAGAGATGAGGCGTAGGAATGAAGAGAATTCTGTCCGTGTAACTAATTTGTCAGAGGACACTCGGGAGCCTGATCTGCTTGAACTGTTCCGCACATTTGGTCCAGTTAGTCGTGTGTATGTTGCAATTTGATCAGAAGACAGGTTTGAGCAGAGGTTTTGGTTTTGTCAACTTTGTAAACAAAGAGAATACTGAGAGGGCCATCAATAAGCTCGACGGGTATGGCTATGATAACCTCATCCTTCGTGTTGAATGGGCGACACCCAGAGCGAACTAAAACGAAATATGCGAGGTGTTATCAAGCCCAGCACAGCCCTCATTGGCCCACAGCACTGCCGTTGGTGGTTCTGGATTTTTTCTTCTTTGGGTGTATTGAAGAATTTCTGGTATTCTGAAGTTAATGTTTCCATTCTCTTCTCTCTTGAGGAATTTGTTGCGAATATTGTTAGGGGAGTTAGAACTCAATTTTGTATTGCAATATGAAATAAACCCTGCCGCTTAGGTAATATCAATTTTATTCTCATTCAAAGTTAGGACATTTCCCATTTTCTTGGGAACTTCTTGATTATTGCTTCCTTGACAAAAAGAAGTGAATGTCTTGTCTCATGAGGCACATGGCTTTGGACATGATGTAATAGTCTTGTCTGAGCTCCGGCTTTGCAGTTGAGTGGGTTAGAGTTTATAGCATGGTAGGCATGGCTTGTCTAATTTTGCTTCGTAAATTCAGTTTGCTTATTGTGGATTTAGATCCTCAGCTTAGCTGATGACCGTGTATAGTCGGAATGGATGGACCTCAGCTCGGTTGATGATGTAATGTATCAACACTTCCGTTTTAAGTGTGATTTCCCGCTCTGATCATTGTTACCTTTACGGCTCTGAATTTTGTACAGCCTTTATGTATGTTGCCATGTTTTAGCTCTTTTTCCTTGTCAAGATGGCCTGAATGTACTAATCTCAGTGCTTCCATCAAATCCGGAACGATTTTTCTGAAAAGCAGGTTAGTCTTGTGATCCTTCTATGCTCAGTTGGTAGGTCATGTGTATTGCATCAACAGAATCCCGTGAAGGAGCTTTGGTTTCTTGTTGTTGGATGCTTGCACTACCATAGAAGAAGAAACAGTTCACAGGATGATGAACTTGATCTACACTTTAGAGAGAGAGAGAGAGAGAGAGAGAGAGAGTGTGCACATTAGAAAGATGCAGAATTTGTAATTTACTGGGAAATCCTTTTCATTTGTAATCTACAGTTTCTGTCTTACAAGGAACCTTGTATCTGCGTGGTTCAATAAGCCATGGTAGATCTTTTTGAAAATGGACTGAGGGACGCCGGGACAGAGTAAGTCTGCCCCAGATGGTGATACAAACCGGATTCTTCGCGGGCGTTGCATGGTAGCTCCGGTACTGGGACTTCTAAAGAAACCTCGTCGCTTCTCCTACTTTAGGTCTCGCCTTAGGATCTGGATGCGCACACCATAAACCCACCATCATCAAGCATTACATTTGCTACTAATCAAAACAAGATCCCGCCATCATGAAGCGTCCCGTTAGCTTCTAATCAGAACAAGACCCCAGAACAAGTCCCCAGCAGCTCAGCAGCTGTGTCAAGGATGCCGTCGGACAGGTAAAGCCACCGGACCCACTTAGCTAGTGGAAAATGGTATTCCACGTCCTGATAAGTCCTCTCGCAAGCGATCTTTAATATCACAAGTGCCAGATAACCATTTGTGGTTCCAGTCCTCTATCTGCAGTAGCCACTCCGAAATGACCAAGCTTTGTCCTGAAATTTTCTGTCCAATGGTGCATGAGCTGATATTATGTCAATGTGAAGTAGATGCTGCTGTAGGTTTGATAAAAGTAATTAAGGGCCGATGCCAAGCCTAGAGCTATGTTGTACCACACATTCCATGGAAGACTTTTTTGAGCCCCAAAGAGATGATTTTCAAGTCTACCGTTACGCATATAATCATCCTATACAAGCAAAAATTCACGTTTCTCTTGACACCATCCGATAAATTGCACCAGGTTTCGATGTATCATGCGGCTGATAATCTTCACTTCATTAATGAGCACCTTCTTGGAATGTCTGGATTTTGCGAAGATTCTCTTGACAGCTACTTGAAGATCTATACGGCACAGCTTTCCTTTGTAACTTGGCCAGATGCTCCTTGGTCAAGACTCTGATCATTAGCAAAGCCATCAGTAGCTGCAAACGACTCCTGTTTTCTCCTGATAAGAGAACTTCATTGCAAAGGCTCCTTATCTCTCTATGAACGTCAATGGCAGTGCCCTGCTTTTGCTCGAGAATTATTCATTTTCCTCTTCTCCACGAGCAAATGCAGTTGCAACCATTGATAGCAAGAGATATGCTGCAAGATCTGTCACAAAGTATGGGCAACCTGCAAATTGTGCAGTTTGACTGAGAGAGGGTGGCATTAGCCGATTGCCGACGTACAACATTCAAGTCTGATCCCACGAATTGATGCTGTATGCTTGCTGATGGACGTCATAAGAAGCTGAAATCCCAATTACGATGGATTCAGGGATGTACTTTACGAGATCAATGAGGCACGAAAGCAAAAAGTTGTTTTTATAGTCGACCAAAGCTGTGTTGTCATCGAACGACCAAAACGTGCTGAGGCTCCCGGTAGTGGAATTGTAGGTCACCAAGATATTAACTGCTTTCTATTATATAACTCAAGATGCCGGCGAGGAAAGTGAGTTGTTGCTGTCAATGTTCAGGTACAAAGGCTCGACTTCTGTATCTCCAAGCACGTCAAACTCGGCAAATGCCATTCGGTTCTTTGTGCCATCATCCACCATGGTCTCGTGGAACAATCCTTAGTGGGCATGACCGGAGTTGCGTGGGCTTGTGAAGCCCACTGGAGTGAGGAAAAATGCCAAGCCATCCCGAATTTTCGTGGGACTAAATCTTTCGACAGTGAAAGAGAATCACGTCGAGAAATCTACTTCCCTTCCTATAGAAGAATCGCAAATATACCCTGGTTTGGAATATTGGAGGCGATCCACACTGCTAGTTATGTGACCGTCAGTTACAGTGAGATTGACGATGCTCTCTATTGGATCTCGGCATGCCCTCCAAAGAGTTTGTCCTTGACATCGCCATCGAAGCCAGGTATATTGAAGTGAAGAGGTCTAACGATAAGGCAGTAGCAAATAATGGAAAAAAGAAACCAATGGAGACCAGAGCCCAAAGATCCCGTAGTGTCCATCGTTTTACTTGGCTTGTAAGTGGTGTCTGGACAAAGTTTGCAGCTTGAACTGAACCGTTCCATTGGCAAATTACAACTTGCCTAGGATTTTGAAAAGACCATTACCATTGTCATAGCCAGCAAGTGCATATAAATGATCAAGAGCATCATTTGAGATTCAGTTCCTATATGTTCTCGGTCTAGCTGCGGTATCTCATTGAGACGGTTCTTTGAGGTACCCTGCCCTTCACGGCCTATTCCGAACTGGAAAAATGAAAGTAACTCTTTAGCCAGTTTCATTTGTCAAAGATTGTGAGGGGATGACTGACCTCTAATTTCTTTATACTAGTCCAAGCATTCGATGTGCTATTTTTTGAGAAGATATTTTATATTGAGACACATGGACGAACAGCATGATCTGTAACTTAAGAAAATGTATGGCGGTAATCGAGGAACCTTCGCCGTGACTGGGGATCGGTCTGAATGTGACCGAGATTGATCGACGGTGATAGGGCACCGACCGTCAGCAGCAAGCTATCAATAAGACGTAAATGAGGATCGACGATGGCGGTGCTTATTTAACTCTACGATTTCAACCGAAATCTCGAAATCTTAAGATGTATAGCCATCATCAATTGATCTCCAAATTCAGGGTACTCATGAAAATAAAAGAAAACACTCGTATCCCACAATTCGGGGAACTGTGCAGTTAAAAAACGAAAGGGAAATGCTAGAGCATAAGTCAAGGCTGCCCATGATAACCGGGGCAGCAGATTTATTCCTTAATCTGGATTCTTGAATATGATTTGCTTGTTCAAAGATCATTACACTGAGTCAGGTTATTTAGTAAATCGATTTGACAAACACGAGCACTAAAAAGAGGAATGTCTCAATCTTTCCGGAAGTCCAAAAAAGATGGTGTGCGAAAGTGCTTTCAAAGAACACGCAAGAAGTAACAGCACTTTGACCTTATAGCTTGAACCTGCCTTTTGGGTTGTGCCTATTAAGGTCTTTCCAAGAACCTGTTATTACATTGACAATGATAGTTAAGTCCATTTAAAGAATTGAGGGAAAACGTCAATGGCGGTACCGATGCGTCTTGCTAGAGATGTCAACATCCAAGGTGGATATCAAATGAGTCAATAACGGTATTGGTGCGTCTTGCTGGAGATGTCAACATTATCTTGCTAGAGACATCAACATCCAAGGTGGATATCAAATGACGCTATTCGGCAACATAGTTTTGCCCCAAATCGAGAAATTGGGTTCATTTTGCTCCATAACCAGACCCCTAAAGCAGTTGAAAAATGTGTAGACGCGGTTCAATCCTTCAACCTTTCCAGCTGAAGATGGGTACCATGCGGAGGAGGGACATTCTGTTTGCGGCCACTGTCTTAGGAAAGCACCAAAGAAATATCAAAACGACCGAGTTTATTTGTTTTTTAGTAAGAATGTCCTTGTCCAACAACTTCAATAGAAACTGCAAAGAAGCTGTCGACTCAGGCATGTTCAACGAGTCAAAATCTGCTTTTATATATATCTATGTACAGTGGCCGATTCAAGGCGTCACACTTTGACCTTATAGCTTAAATGTGCCTTTTGGGCTGTGCCTATTGATGTATTTCCAAGAACTTATTATTACATTGACAACAATAGTTAAGTCCATTTAATGAATTGAGGAAAAATGTCAATGGCGGTACCAATGCGTCTTGCTAGAGAAGTCAACATCCAAGGTAGAAATCAAATGAGTCAATAGCAGTACCAATGTGTCTTGCTAGAGATGTCAACATCCAAGGTGGATATCAATTGACGCTATTCAGCAATACAATTTTGCCCCAAATTGAGTAATTGGGTTCATTTTGCTCCATAATCAGAACCTTAAAGCAGTTGAAAGAGGTGTACACTCGGTTCAATCCTTCAACCTTTCCAATTGAAGATGGGTACCATGCGGAGGAGGGACATTCTATTTGTGGCCACTGTCTTAGGAAAGCATCAAAGAAAGATCAAAACGACTGAGTTTATTTGTTTTTAGTAAGAATGTTCTCGTCCAACAACTTCAGCAGAAATTGCAAAGAAGCTGTCGACCTAGGCATGTTTTTTTTGTGGTCAAAAGAAGTAGCTTTCATTACTTGCTAAAAAACGGATAACAAGTAGATTCAACATCTAAGCATAGGATTAAGCGAAGAGGGTGGGGAGGATGATCAATCCAACTTGGTTGAAGAGAGCCCGTATGATGGGCCTTCGCTACTCAATCGGCCGCTTGATTGGCCTCTCTAGGCTGAAAGATAAGCCGGGCTTGAGGATGAAAGCCCAACAAAAAAGTGCAGTCGCTAATGATGGATTTGGCAGCCCACGGTGCTTCCCTTTGTCCCATAATGCTGTCCACGGCCACTAAATAATCTGAAGCAGGCATGTTCAACGGGTCAAAATCTGCTTTAATAAATATTTGTGAATAGTGGCAGATTCACGGCGTTACACTTTGACCTTATAGCTTAAACGTGCATTTTGGGCTATGCCTATTGAGGTCTTTCCAAGAACCTGTTATTACATTGATAACAATAGTTAAGCCATTTAAAGAATTGAAGAAAAATTGTCAATGGCGGTACCGATGCGTCTTGCTAGAGATGTCAACATCCAAGGTGGAAATCAAATGAGTTAATAGCGGTGCCGACGCGTCTTACTAGAGATGTCAACATCATCTTGCTAGAGACATCAACATCTAAGGTCAATATCAAATGACGCTATTCGGCAACACAATTTTGCCCCAAATTGAGAAATTGGGTTCATTTTGCTCCATAACCAGACCCCTAAAGCAATTGAAAAATGTGTAGATGCGATTCGATCCTTCAACCTTTCTAGCTGAAGATGGGTACCATGCGGAGGAGGGACATTCAATTTGCGGCCACTGTCGTGGGAAAGCGCCAAAGAACGATCAAAATGACCGAGTTGATATGTTTTTTAGTAAGAATGTCCTTGTCCAACAACTTTAGCAGAAACTACAAAGAAGTTGTGGACCTAGGCATGTTCAACAAGTCAAAATCGGCTTTTATAAATATCCGGTTCATTATAAAGCTGTTGGGAGAACCCGATGACACAATTCATCACAAAATTAAACTCAATCCAAGATCAATTTCTCCCCAAAAATAAATCAACTAAAATTCTCTTAACCCCAAGCAACAACTAGTAATATATAACCTTACAATATGCGAAATGATAAGTAGATAAAGCAAATATGACACCGAAATTTAACATGGAAAAGCCAATGTGGGAAAAATCACAAACCGCCCAAGAACTTTCACTAATTACCAAGAATAGTATGATACACAAAGTATTCCTCTCTAGCACACACTAGAGGCTCAACATCAATATTACAACCATATTTTCTCATCACATAAGTGATAAACAAATTCGAAGAAAGAAAACCCTAAACGTGATTGGAGAATTTAGAGGATACCAATGAGGGGACCTATGCTTAGAACCAGGGAAAGCTAAGTAAGTTGCTGCAAGTATACCTTTTGACAATGGGTGAACCTATGTTCAAGCCTTTTAAGGACAACCTTTTAACAACAAATTACTTAGAGATTTAGTTTAAAGCATAGAAACACTCAATGATGTCAAGACAATAACATTTTTAACTAATCGAACTGTATTTCTTAGAGGATCCTTGAACGAAACCGATCAACTCATAGCCCTCGGTCTCATGAACAACATACTCAAATTTGAGCCAATTCCGTCAACGTTTGGCCTTCGAATCGGAGCCTCAAAGTCGTGCCCCTTTTTCTCCTCTTCTTCTCCACGCTCTTGGCTAACTCCCTCGGTGGGGCACTCTCTTCTTCTCTCTTCTCAGGTCTTGTACGAAGCAACAACCCCACTTTTGTTCTTTTTTGACTTTTTGACTTTTCCTTTTCTTTTTATCTATTTACATATTTACATATTGGCTAGACTCCACAAATGAGGTGGACCCAGCCAATAAAAGCACACCATCCGCCTTATGTAGGAAGATCTATCATGCCCACTTTTCTTCTACAAGAGTCAAGCTTCATCACAGGCAATGCCTTGGTCATCATATCGGATCTATCGTTGTCGGTGTGGACTTTCTCAAGTAGCAAAAGCTTTTCTTCTAACTTCTCTTGGATCCAATGATATTTCACATTAACATGCTTTGATTTTGAATGCAATATCGGATTTTTGCTAAGATAGATAGCACTTATTAAGAACAAACTTTTTTTTTGCTTTAAGCCCAACTTTTGTAGGAATTTTTGCATTCACAAAATCTAACGACTTAAACTCTTAGAACAATTGGCAGTGGCTGTTGATCCCTAAATTTTGGCGACCCGGTCGTTTATTCATTCCATAGAAAATTAGGGATTGACCCCGACCCCTTGCAAAAATATTAATTAATTGCATCAGAAGCATTTATTACATAGTTCACATTTCCGTTAATTGCATTTTAATTTGGACTAGCAGCAGGGTGGACTTAAATGAAAGACTAGGGCCATGAACTAAGGTTACGTTTGGTCGTCCGAATTTCTAATCCGGATAGGATGGATATGATAGAATATGAAATTCTATGATTTTTTTATATCCTATCCATTATTTGGTAAATCTCAATATTAAAGTCGGATATGTTCACATCATATCATGTACATTTTTTTGATATGAATGGCATATCATTATAAATAAACCTAAATGTTCATAAATGGAGATGGTAAAAATCTTTCGTAACACTATTCCTTAGTTTAATTTAATTTA
Organism: Eucalyptus victrix; assembly: GCA_016097545.1. Classification (NCBI taxonomy): domain Eukaryota; kingdom Viridiplantae; phylum Streptophyta; class Magnoliopsida; order Myrtales; family Myrtaceae; genus Eucalyptus; species Eucalyptus victrix. The sequence goes on along the minus strand of CM027841.1, from coordinate 47,755,864 downwards.
TTTTTATTTTTATTTTCCTCTTTTTTATATTATTTTCGTTATTATTTCTTTTTTCCCATTTCATCATTCTTTAATAAAATTTTATCAAATAGTAAACTGTACTAACATACTCAAAATACAAAAGTACCTAAAATATATAATAAATATAAATATTTAATTTATAGATTGAATGTTTATTATAAGATAGAATTAAAGTGGAATATATAAATAAAATAAGATTAATTAAAAATAAATTTTTATTTTTTTTATTTTTAATTTCTTAAATTAGAATTCAAATATTATTTATATTGAAATATAATTTCAATTTTGTTAATTTAATAAGTTTGTTATTCAAGAAAAATAACTTTCCTATTGTGGACATTAGAAATCCTATACGCATTTATCCCACCTCCCCCATAGGATAATTTTATCTTGTCAGTATCTCCCTTATATCTGACTTTATCCTATCCTAAAGGAGCACCAAACGTAAGATAGGATAAATCATATCCTATCCCGAATTTTATCCCAAGAATTCAGTCAAGCCATTCATTATTAGGATTGAGATTTTTGCACGTTGGTACCACACTCGGAAGGATTGCATTACCCGATTGAATTTGGGAAGATTTTAGGAATATATACATGGAGGTTCACCGTTAAGGATTTGATTGAGCTAGTGGATATAAACGTGCGGACCAAAAAAATCAAAGAAAGAAGATCGGCAAGTTTCGAGGAGGCAAGTGGAATCGGTCAACGTGGGAATATATTTGAGACCATATTTAGGCGTCCATGGGCATGAATGAAATCAGGTCAAATATATTTGATTGAATAAGGAAAGAAAGATATGCGCTTTGTTTCTTTCCACGAGCAGACGCCTTGCTTGGCTTATAATAAGAGAGACCATCGAACCAAAAGGGGGGCCACACAATTCAATACCCGGCTGCAATTGAGAGAGCAAAGAAACTAGAGAGAGAGAGAGGAGAAGGAAAACAGGCGACACATGTTCAGCACATTAGAGAGGACGCCTAGAGAGTGTCAAAGGTGGAAACGTGGAGAGGAGTCATGCATTAAAGAAAGCACACCCATCCGAAAATAAATTCCAGCAAGATCTTTCTTGTACAGTTTCTCCCTGTCCACGTCACGTTCGTGCTCCGCCGTTGCCCCCAACTGCTGCCATGCCGATCACGATTCAGAGTGCAACAAAATCCCAGAATACTTTATCGTTCCAGAAATTCCAAGCGGCTTCTTAGTCTATCGGTTTCCGGTGATCCAAGCGCTTTGCAGCCCCTGCTGTGCCAATTTTGCTTCACTTTCTTGCAGGCTTTTCGGTCATGTCCGAGGTCTCGCCATCAAGCCTGCAATTGTTACCGCCCCTAGCGACATCCCCAAGGTCGAGCCATCACTTGTGATCCGCAAAGCCAGCCAGCAGCATCTGACCACAAATGCATCTGTCCGTGACGCGTCTGGCCGAGCATCAATAGCCGGTGGTCCATTCACAGTGTCGAAGTTGTTTATTTTGCAGGTTTCGCTGCCGATATTTCTCTACCAGCGTGATTATTATGCCGGATTCTTCTGGCCACCGTCTGCGAGCCTATAAGTCCACGGTCAAAAGAATTACTAGAATCTCGATTGAATAATTCCCAATGGTGGATTTATCTTCTTTTGAGTGTTGTCCAGATTGGACAATAACACGTGGTTTTTGTGATTTTATTTTATACATGCAAAAGAATCTCTCTCTTGGCCAGATGAACGTGAGCAGCTTGATGGCCACGGGCAAATCTCAGAGAAGAAATAGCCACACTCCCCTCGTCGGCCATCCAGTGCGGGCTTCACCAACATTGCTCTCTAGCCTGTGCCGTCTGTTGACCCGTCGGATGGCGCCACCCACCACCGCGATCTCCATATCCATCGTCCGAATTCAAATTCGGAAAGTCAATATTTGAGCTAGCATCAGGAATCGTGATACCTCCTATTGCCGACCGAGGAGTCCCATACGAAAAGCCAGGGTCGTTGAGGGAATCTTGGACCGAAGCATAATCCCGCGACGTGCAGAGCTGGCCAGCCGAGTCAGATGTGCACCACCATGAACCGGTCGTGAGACGAGCCAAGCCCATTGCCACCACCTTGGCAAGCCAAGCACCCAATGATCCCTTGAGCATCATCCACAAGCCGTGATCCGGTTCGATTCCGATCCAGCTTACGCGTATTCGGATTAGGTAATAATCTTTATCCAATTCAAATAGAATATTTTACTCCTTAATTCGGATTGATTGTTATCTGATACGTGATATTAAGCATATCCAATTATGGCTTATTGATAAAGTTGATTTAATTATTAATTTCATCCGTAAAGATATCGGATCATTTTTTTAGTTATTTCAACTTATTATTGGATAATTGCGTTGTCTGAGATTGTGATAATCTTTAATTTGAGCCGTGAGACAACAGGTCATTTTTTTTTTATTATGTTTGATTCTGTGTAAGTACCTTATCAAGGTTACGATATCCATTAATCTAAGACGCGAGCCGACGGATTATTTTTTTGGATATCATAATCTTTTATTTGAATCTTGATCGATGTCTTGAATGGTTTTGAAATTTTAAATAGAATTGCTAGCTTTAATAAATAAAAGCGCCAAAAACATTGCTTTAGGATGTTATGTTTCCTTTTCTTTAATTAAAATTGCATTATTAGGTAATTTTAATTTTGAATTAAAGATGAAAGCACAAAAAATATCATGCATGTGTCATGTAAAATTAGATCATCCTTTGCACATCATTTAGTTATTGCATGTTTAGGATCATTTAAATGTGTGACATATTAGAATAGTTGCATTAATATTTGTCCATCATTAGCTTAGGTCACGTGAATAATATCGCATGACACATAGTTTGCCCATTAGATTGCATGTTGCATGTTGTGTTAGTATAGGTACATTTTTATACATCATTGCATTGCATTGCACATAAATTAGGTTTCATTAAATAAGAGAAAAATCCAAAATAAATAATTTCTTGCATTGGTGCATTTAATCCGTTTGGTTCAATTTATTTGATTAATTGACTGTTTAATAATGGTTGAGCATCTGTGTGATCATCCCATTGCATAATAGTGATTTAGGTTAAAATAAATCCAAACTGCCAGCAAAAACATTTTTGAAATTAAAAAGAAATGATACCAAAAGGGCATTAGAGAAATCTAATGTACCCAAAGTCTCTAGTTCGTAGGAGCAAAATAATTCTCCCATTATTTTACTTAGGTGTTTAATCAGCTTACCGTAAACTGATTAGTGGCGACTCCTAGATAAAATCCATTTGCATGTTAAAAACTCAAACCTAGGTCACGAAGTGGTATAGGCCTGGGAGAGCCCGAGCTAAGTTTAAGACTTCCATTAGCCTAAACTCTAGGTGAAGCACTAGAAATTTAGGTCGCGACAATGGTCCCACAAAATCTTACATCGTATCAGAGCAAGAGGTCCTAATTTCAAATCTTTCCAAGCCCTTATTTACCCTAACATTTAGGCTTAGGCCAAAGTTCAGCTTATGCGTGAGGGGGAGTGTTAGAGTAATTAAATATTAAACCACGACTTCATCTAATAGCTTAAGCTTTTAGAATAGTTGGCAGTGGTTCACAAAATCTTACACCTAGGGCTCTTTAACGAGAGCACGTTGTTGTAGAGAAGTAAAGAAAGAGTTATGTTCAGCCTACCATGTGCGAGTAGGAAATGATAAGTTTTTTATTTGATGGGCCAACTTAAGCCCGTCCGCCCATGTTGAGCCAAAACCTGGCCCGTAAGTGAAATGCTCATAAAAGAGTGCAGTTACTACAATATGTAAATAAATAAATAAATAAATAAGGGGGAAGTATCTTAGTAGTAACGGTTTCACAGAGAAATACGCTTCTCCATATTTCCCCACTTGAAGCAGTACACTCCCTCTCAACAAATGGAACTCTAGGGCTTCAAAGGATTTCTCTAAAACTGCGACGGTACTTAATCTGTGGCAATCAAGGTATGTTTGTCTCCGTGATATGCCTTCGATTGGTGTTAAATGTTTCCAAGCATGTTTCCGCACTTCGTTTTCGATATTCGATCGTTCGAGTATTGGTTCGATTTTTAGGAATTTGTTTCCAACACCAACAAAAACAATGGTCATGTCCATCATCTAATGTGCCTTCCTTCCCATAATTGGTGGAAATTGTCGTTGATGGTGCTATAGCATTTTTTTTTTTTAAATAGTATTCACCTTGGTGTTGTGACTTTTTAAACGATCAATTAAGTATCATAACTCTTTAAATATTGACCATTCAAGTGACATTGGCTACTTGTGTTGTTGAGAAATTCTATGTTACATTATTTTAGAATAAATTACTGGAGATGTTAACATTCAAGTTACAAATCATATGACATTGTTTGGCAACACAAATTGAGAAATGTTCTATTTTCTCCATAAGCCAAACCCAACACCCAAAGTTCTTACCCCAAATTGAGAAATTGTGTTTAATTTGTTTCCCAAATATCCTAGCCCCACAATTTCAATTTGAAGGGATTGCTTAGAGGCAAGGTAGCTTGTCTTTTGGATGACCCAGCAGCGGCCAAGGCATTGGCGAAGCCGAACTTGAGATATTGATCCCAATGTGCGTGTATAAAGGGCTAACTTCACTATTTCCAAACTTGCCAAACTTGACAAATAAAGATTTTGGTTAATTTTTCCATGAGCCATAGTGCTTTCGCTGAACAATCCTAAGTAGGCCTGATCGAAGTTGGGTGGGATTACGAAGCCAACTGGCATGAGGAAAAATGCACAGCCATCGCGGATTTTCATGGGACTAAGTCTTCGATGGGTAAAAGAGAATCAGGTTGAGAGATTCTTCTAACGGTGTGATAAATTTTTTCTTGGCGTTCATTTTAGTGTCATAATCTTCCAAGTGATTAATAAACTACCATCATATTAAAGAAAATCAATCATTCAAATGACATTGACCATTTGTGTCGCGTGAAAATCCTATGCGACTTTATTTTTATAATAAATAATCCGACTCATCTCGCTATGGATGTCGACATTTAAGATACAAATCAAATGACATTCGGCAACACAATTTTCCTCCGGATTGAGATATTAGGTTCAACGTGCTCCATAACTGTTTTATAAAGCACTTGAAAATGTGTACACGTGATTTTCTCATTCAACATTTCTAGATGGAGATGGAGAAAATATTGAATGAGGTATGTCTTGCCAATGTAGTAATAAACCATTCCATTCGTTGATCAACAGGGTCCACGTTTTAGATTTTTCAGAAATTCCCTTTTCAATCGCCTGCTCTATTTCATAAACATCCATCACCTTCATCTTCACACCCTCGACAAAAACTGATATAGCCACTCCAACAACCAAGCTTCAAAGCTTGTGGAGCTTTCCAGTACTGGATCAACTTCCTCTTCAGCTGCGTGACAGAAAATACTCATCGAATAATTCTTTCTTTTCCTTATAAAAAGGACCTTTGCACAAAAGCATTTGGGAAAAATCGGCACCCTGTTTGGGCACACGCATTTGAAGTTCCCTCGCCATTTACACGGCTCCTTCTTCGTCTTCTTCGAAATCGATTCACAAATTAAGGGCTTCGCTTCTCTTGCTGCGTTGCAAAGATGGATCCTCTGTAGTTTTTGGCAGATTGTGATATGAGAGACGACACAGTCAATTTTTGTTCCTGTTTTCATGCTGATTTGGACTTTCCAGTCGGTAGGCAAAGAGATTCCGTGTGATGGGTGAACTTAACAAGGAGCAAGAACATAAGATGTGAACAGTGTTCATGGAAAAAGAGCATGCATGTGAGAGAAGGATTCCTGAAAAAATCCGAAACGTGGGCCTCACCATGAATGGAGTGATTTATGAATGAAGTGATTTATTATCAACACTGACACTGAAGATGGGGGACCACATGGAGTGACTTTTCAAGAGGAGCCACTTAGATGAGTGAGGTTATTTAAGGTACAAGAAAGATCAAGTGGATATTTTTCTAGTAAGAATGTCCCTTGTCCAACCATTTCCACAAGACTGCAAAGAAGCTGTTGAACGGGTCAAATTTTGGTTTTGGGAATGCGTGGTTCATTATAAAGCACACCATCCCAAGCTAGTTGAATGGTGCAAACCTCATCTTTAACAGCTGTAGAATACACTTCTCCTTCAACCATGTCTTGTTCTCTTCCTTTGTGCACTCTCTTGATTCTTTTCTCCCTCGTCTACTCTCATGTCATCCTCTTTGTCAGTTCTCTTTCCTTCAATATAAGTAGCTTTGACATGAATGGAGGTGACATAATACTCTAAGAAGTTGCGAAAATTGTGTCTAGATCCATTTTCTCACTGAAGGATCCTTTTTCAAATTTGAACAACATATTCAAATTTGAGCCAATTCCGTCAGCATTTGGCCTTCAAATCGGAGCCTCAAAGTCGTGCCCCTTTTTCTTCTCTTCTTCTCCACGCTCTTGGCTAACTCCCCCGGTGGGCCACTCTCTTCTTCTCTCTCCTCAGGTCTTGTACGACGCAACAACTCCACTTTTTTTCTTTTTTGACTTTTTGACATCTTGACTTTTCCTTTTTATTTATGTATTTACATATTTACATATTGGCCGGACTCCACAAATGAGGTGGATCCATCCAACAAAAGCACACCATCCGCCTTATGTAGGAAGATCCATCATGCCTGCTTTTCTTCTACAAGAGTCAAGCTTCATCACAGGTAATGCCTTGGTCATCATATCGGATCTATTGTTGTTGATGTGGACTTTCTCAAGTTGCAAAAGCAATTTGGGAAAAATCAGCACCCTATTTGGGCACACGCAGTTGAATTTCCCTTGCCATTTACACAGCTCATTCTTTGTCTTCTTTGGAATCAATTCACAAATTAAGGGCTTCGCTTCTCTTGCGGCGTTGCAAAGATGGAGCCTCTGTAGTTTTTGGCGGATTGTGATATGAGAGACGACGCAGTCAATTTTCATTCTTGCTTTCGTGCCGATTTGGACTTTCCGAGTCAGTAGGCAAAGAGATTTTGTGCAATGGGTGAACTTAACAAGGAGCGAGAACAAAAGATGTGAACAGTGTTCATGGAAAAAGAGCAGGCGTGTGAGAAAAGGATTCCTGAAAAAGTCCGAAACATGGGCCCCACCATGAATGGAGTGATTTATGAATGAGGTGATTTATTATCGACACTAACACTGAAGATGGGGGACCACATGGAGGAATGACTTTTCAGGAGGAGCCACTTAGAAAAGTGAGGTTATTTAAGGTACAAGAAAGAAAGATCAAGTAGATATTTTTCTAGTAAAAATGTCCCTTGTCTAGGGGTGTGCAAAATAATCAGGATCCACCTAGACCCCCCGGAACAGGACCGGAATCACCCGGAACCAGATTGAAACCGCCCGAAATCAGTGGTTCTTAAGGGAACCGGTCCGATTCTCGGTTCCAATTTATGGGAACCGGTTGGTACCGGTTCGATTCCCGGTTCCATGGGCGGATCCGCCCACTCGCCCATTCGGACCGAACCAGTTATCTTATAATAATATATTAATTTTTAATATTAAAAAATTCGAAATTAGCAAATCTAAAATTTAGGACTCCAATCACCATCATCTCTCAATTCACTACTCTCCTACTCCATCTCGTCTCTCTTAGTTCAAAATCTCCCTGAGCTGCCTCTTCCTCTCCAATTCACCTTCGGATTTACTCATCTCCCTTCGAGTCCTAGTCCGAACTCAGTGAAATAGTGAGTCGATTCTCTTTTCCCCCCTCGAACTTGAACTCTCTCTCCACGTCGTCACCATCCTCGTCGCCACCTTTGCATTCACCGTCACTATTGTCCACTTCATTGTTGGGCTCGTCCCACTTCTACCTCCCCTCTTCCTCCTCCCCCTCCTCAAGCCTCCCCCCATCGTCCTCATTTTCGGGGACAAAGGCAAACTCCAAGTCTAAGAATGGCTCATCGTCCCCATTGTCCTCCTCATTTAGTCTCGAGGGAGGAGCAGGAGACAGCAGAGGCGGTGATGAAGATGGTGGTGGTGGTTGGGACGAAAGCGACATGAGGGTCACAACTGCCGCCACCGCAGCGCTAATACTTAAAGAGAATAAAGCTACCATGGTCAAGAGAGCTATAATAAGTAGATGTGGGGAAGGTGAAAAGGGGAAGACGTGGAGGTTGAACCAGTTCTATGGATCCACGCCAGAATCGGACCGGACCGGCGATTCGGTTCCCGGGTGGATCCATGCAACTATCGGACGGTTCCCAATTTCAATTTTTTGGAACTAGTTCTTAGCAAGCGGGTCTCGGTTTTAGGTTGCTCCTAAGATACCTGCCCCCACTGATATGGATGAACATGGAAGACAGAAAATGACTCATGTTGCTGAAGCTGTCCTAAATTGGCAATCGGAGACTCTTTTAGTACATAACAATGCGTTCAAAGCAATTGATTCCAATATTGTAAATGTGCAACAAAATCTTCGAAAATATGATGAAACCACTAAGAAGATGCTTTCTGATTTCCAAAATAGGCTTCATGCCTTGGAATCTGGACAACATTTAGGGTATCATCATCTCGAAAGTCCTAAGGCGGCAATAGAGAAGCTCAGATTCTATTTCCAGCAGAACTAGCTTTTCCAAACATCTTTGATATTGAATCAGATTCAGTATCCCTCTCATCCTCTTTATCCTTCTCCATCCCTGCCATTGATTCATTTCCAATTGCACCAGTAACTTCATCAATATTCATGGCCAATTCTCCAGATCAAGATATGGAATCAAATCCTTCTGAACCAGAAGTTGTTCAGCCAAGTAATCCCTCCCAACATGTGTCTGCTATATCAAAACAGTTTTTTACTGTTAACGATATTCCCTATCACAAATGGCTAGAAAGACTTAAAGAATTTCATACTTGGCTAAATGCCCAAGCTCTAACCAATCATGATAAATATGATGTCCTTTTTGGTTTTGTCATAAGATTTATAGACAGCCTCAAATATTGGTGGCAATCGGTGTCAAAACAAGACCAGCTTCAATTTTTACTCTCACCTAACTTTGGTCATGCTATTACCCTTTTATACTATTTCTTCATTGGAAACCTTCTGACCTCCAAGAACTTAAAATGAGAGAATTTTTCGAAAGAAGATGCTGCTCTCTCTAGAAAAAATATCTTGATAAATATTATCGAGAAATGCTTAAGCTCTTTTATGGTATTGGAGCTAATCTAAACCTGAAGCACGTTTTCCCGACTTCCATTCCTAAAGAATTATCCTAAATGATTGAGAGAGCTTTTCTCAGTAGACAAAAAAGGATTCAAGATATTCCATTGGAAGAAATACAACAATAAATCCATTTGTGCCTTAATGATTTGTGTATAAAGCGCCAAATGGTCCAGACTTATATCACAGACAACAGAGAACTTGATACAACCTGTTCTCACCAGAAGCTAAAAATCAAATGCTCAAAGCAAGACTGTGATGGTTCTTGTGGAAAATCTTCCAAAAAGAAGAAGCATTTCAAGAAGCTCTGGATAAAGAAATCCAAACATGGCTCTAAGCACTTCCGAATAAAGAAGAAATAGCGATACCTACGCAAAAAGAATGATCGCTCGAGTCACAAGAAATCAAATTGATGCTTCATCTGCAATCAGAAAGGACATTTTGCCAAAAATTGTCCCTAAGCAAGAAAATGTAAGAATCATCTGATACATCATATAGAGAATGAAACTGATATTTCTCTTGAAAATGATGATATCGAATCTTTATTTTTTGTGAATGATGAACCATGTGAACAAACACTTTGTGTCATACCTTGTTACCAAACTCCTAGTGAAACTGATTCGAATTCAGATTTTGAAGATATTTTTCACATATCCCTCACATCTTCAAAACAAAGCACTGACATATTTTCAAATCAGATTCATTGTCCCTATTTTCCTGTGAAAATCTTCACTTCAAAGTTTGCCAAACCTATCACTGTCATTGCCCTCATAGACACTGGAGCAAGTTCTTCAATTGTAGATACTAAAGTTCTTCCTGAAGAATATTGGACTTCTTGTGTTCGATATTTCAATTCTGTCTCAGGAGATACTTTTTCTACGAATGTGAGAACTACTTCAGTAACTGTCCAGTTTTGTCCCCAGTTCTCCATAATCACAAAAATCTTCGGATCTAGTCTTCCCAACAAAGATTTAATCATTGGTTGGGATATCATGACTCTCAACTTTGAATCATTCTGGAAAAATGTCTTAAGTACAAGGACCAATTCTCTAAATTCGTCAATATTCAAAGACTTTTTTTCCATTCAAATGAGTTTGTTAGATCCAATCATGCAAAAGTTGTTGGAATCATGTTCGGAATCTCATTCTGAATTCGCTCAAAAGTGTTCTCATCCTTTATAGGAAAATCTAGAGTTCTTTGTTCGCCTTCCTTTAAAAAAAAATGAAAATATCAATCCAACCAAGGCGAGTCACATGGGATTGAAGCAAGAATACCTGATTTTAGCTCAAAGGAAATGCTCGAAATTATTCCAACAATGCCTTATTGAAATCTCCGATTCTCAATGGGCTTGTGAAGCCTTTTATGTCAATAAGCGTGCTGAGCAAAACAGAGGAAAGATGAGACTGGTGATTAATTATCAGTCTTTTAACCTTTTTCTCCAAGATAATAAATTCCCTTTATCCTCCAGAAATTCCCTCTTTACTGGATTATCCAAGGCCCACATCTATTCCAAATTCGATCTCAAAGCTGAATTTTGGCAATTGGGCATCCATTTTGAAGACAGACCCAAAACATGGTTATGTATTCCGAACTAACACTTCCAATGAAAAGTTCTTCCTTTTGGCCTGAAGGTAGCACCATCTCTTTTTCAAAAGGTCATGTGTCGAATTTTCTAGCCAATCTTGTCAAGTGCATTAATATACATCAACGATATCTTGCTTTACAGTCCTGATGAGCAATCACACTGCCAACTTTTTGAGCAGTTCGCAGAAATTGTGAAAAGTCATGGAATTATGCTTTCTCAAAGGAAGATGAACATCGCCCAGATAGAAATTGAATTTCTTGGTATGCACCTTAATAAAGGTACATACTACCCAAGGCCACATATTGCTTGAGAACCGTTGAAATTTCCCGAAGAGAATTTTATAATAAAGCAAGTTCAGTAATTTCTTGGGATAATTAATTATTTAAGAGATTTTGTTCCAAACATTACCAAACTGTTAATTCGGTTGCAGTCAATGCTGAAAAAGAATCCCCCACCTTGGGAAAAATCTCAGACTAAAGCATTCGCTGAACTTAATGAGATTATGTAAACTCTTCCCCCATTGCAAATCCCATCAATAGGGAAGAGAACTCTCTAGACTGACACCAGTGATGAATACTGGGCAGCCATCCCCTTTGAAGAAATTGATGGTAAGAGACACTTGTGTGCCTACAAGAGTGGAAAGTTTTCTCAAGCTGAAATACATTATCATTCTACTTTCAAAAAAATCTTGGCGGTGAAAAATGGGATAAAAAGTTCAAATTTCATCTCATCGGCCATCACTTCCTGGTAGAATTAGATATGGTATCTTTTCCTCAGATGACCAAATTCAAACAGAAGCAAATTCCAAATTCTCAACTACTCCGATGGGCTGAATGGTTTTTAAAATATTCTTTTGAGACCAAACATATCGCCGGAAAGAAGAAGGTGCTTACTGATTTATTGTTAAGACCAAAAGCACCAGCAGAAATTAACACGTACATCATGAGGTGCGCTTTTCATACTCTTCATCATAATGAAAAGTACAAGATTGAGACGATAAAAGATTGGCTAAGCTAGAAATACCCCCAGGAGATTGTTGAACAAATCCAGAATGATAGCCTCACCGAAAATCTGGAAAACCTCATGTGGCAATGCCACACAAATTTGTTCAGACTCAATGGAGGTTCAATTCTTTATCCTTTTGGATTAAATTCGGACTATCCGTTCATACATCCTCTAATCTGGAAGGAAGATGATTTCCCTGATCAACTCAGATGGTTATTATGGTACTTAACTAATAAGTACTTAATAGTTATTGAAATTCCAACCAGACGATTCATTGCCAACCTCACCAGGATATTTGGATTCAGTAAAGGAAACATTGAAAAGGAAAGTGATAAAAATCTCTTGGCATTCCTTAACTGGTTTTATCCTCCTACTCACTAGAGACATCTCTTGCAACAAGAACTAAGAACCACCCAACCAAACCCTGAAGGTCATACTATTTTGTTTTTCCAACGACCATGGGCTTTTGTCACCAATAATGCAGCATTACCAATGCCCCACAAATTATAGGAACCACATCCTATAAACCCTAACCGCACAGTACAGAAGCTCGGATTTACAAATCTTTTCCAAGACCTGTTGGTTGCTGTGAGCACCAATATCGAGAACTACAAAGGGTTTTATGCTAAGAAAACAAATACATCCCTGAAGATGCATGAAACTATAATGTACCCACTGCATGAGATCATTATAGCCTAACACCAAAAGCCAAGGAAGCACTCGAGGAATTCAGACAAGTTGCATCATCACAGGAGCACGAAATGACAGACACAGATCACCCAGCACAGTCCTCTCAAGACCCCTATGCACAAGCACAGTCCTCTCAAGACCCCTATGCACAATGAGGAGGTCATCTTTCCTAAGACCCCTACGATCAAGGACCTTTGTCCTTATCTCCAGGCATGAACACATCCCACTATGCTCAGCCATCAGCCAAACATTCCTGCCGACACTACAGACTCCTCCCAGAATCAAGACGAAGCATCCTCATCAAACTAGATTCTCTTGCCAGATTCACTTGAAGCCCTTGAGCAGAAATATGAAGAACACCTTCTGGCAATGCATAGTTCAGATGACTCAGACTATCACTACAATGCTCGCAACAAACGAGACTACTGACCATACAGGTCACTGTAGCAAGTCACTGTAGCAAGTCACTATAGTAATAGGCTAGAGAAATCACTGTTTACTGTCACTATTCCTACCGTGCAAATAATTCTCTACCGGATCACCCAAACCATGCACATCCCTACCCTTGTCCAACCATTTCAGCAAAGACTGTAGAGAAGCTGTTGAACGGGTCAAATTTTGGTTTTGGTGAATGCGTGGTTCACTATAAAGCACACCATCCCAAACTAGTTGAATGGTGCAAACCTCATCTTTAACAGCTGTAGAATACACTTCTCCTTCAACCATGTCTTGTTATCTTCCTTTGTGCACTCTCTTGATTCTTTTCTCCCTCGTCTACTCTCCTGTTATCCTCTTTGTCAGTTCGCTTTCCTTCAATATAAGTAGCTTTGACACAAATGGAGGCGACATACTACTCGAAGGAGTTGCGACAATTGTGTCTGGATCTGTTGTTCTCACCGAAGGCTCCCTAGCGCCATCATTAGAAGTAGGCCACATGCGGTATGCCAAACCCCTAGGTTTATGGGATTCTGCTACGGGGAAACATGCAGACTTCTCTACTCGTTTCTCTTTCACCATTGATACTATGAACTACACTCTACGTGGTGATGGCATTGGCTTTTTTCTTGCTCCTGTTGACTTCTCAATCCCACCCAACTCCGCTGGTGGATACCTAGGACTCTTCAATTCTACCACATATCATGGTGGGCCTCAGAACCAAATTGTGGTCATTGAGTTCGATACTTCCTATATCCCTACCATACCAAATGATATTTCAACGGAGCACATAGCAATCGACATAAAATCAGTCCCGCCATGTCAATATGCAAGATGGGATTTTGCATCACACAGCAGCAAGGCAACTAATGCTATGGTGACCTATGATTCTACTAGCAAGAATCTTAGTGTATTCTGGTCATCTGATGACAAGCCGGTTTCTCCATATAATAAAGATTCCTCGATTTCTTGCCTAGTTGACCTTGCTGAAATTCTTCCTGAATCAGTAATTATTGGATTCTCAGCTTCTACTGGCCAATTTTCAGAGAAACACAGCATCAATTCATGGGAATTCAACTCAAGCCCGGACGTTGTGCCTCACCGGTCCGTGGATCCGTCAAAAAATGGGGTAGAGGCGGATATGTCGAAAAAGGGGGTAAGTAAGATGTATAGGATTGTAACATTCATCACTTTTCCCGTAGCATGTCTGTTGCTGGTCATTTCAGCAGGTTCTTGCTTATTTATGATCAAGATGAGGAAAAAAATTGAGTTTCGGGCTCTGACTCACACTGACAAAGAGATAGTAGCATTGCCACTGAAATTCTCTTATCAAGAGTTGCTTGTTACGACAAATCACTTTGCAAATGATCGAAGACTGGGCCAAGGAGGATCCAGCCAAGTTTACAGAGGATTTTTGAACCGTTTAGATCGCCAAGTCGCCGTCAAAAGAATCTTTGCAGGGTCCAGACATTCAGAGAAGCTCTTCACCAACGAAGTGAAGATACTAAGCCGCATGATACACCGAAATCTGGTGCAATTCATTGGATGGTGCCAAGAAGAAGGTGAGTTTTTGCTTGTTTATGAATATATGCCTAATGGTAGCCTTGATAATCATCTCTTTGGAACACGAAAAAGTTTGCCATGGGATGTGAGGTACAAGATAGTTTTAGGGCTAGCATTAGCCCTCAACTATCTTCATGAAGATCTAGAGCAATGCGTTCTCCACAGAGATGTAAAAGCTGCTAATATATTACTCGACACGAACTTCAACACAAAGCTCGGAGACTTTGGTGTGGCTAAGCTCGTTGACCCTCAGTTCAGGACACGAACGACGGACGTGGTAGGGACATATGGTTACCTGGCGCCAGAATATTTGAGTGAAGGTAAGGTTACTAAAGAATCCGACATGTTCAGCTTCGGGGTTGTGGCTCTAGAAATCGCATGCGGTAGGAGGACCTATCAGGAAGGAGAATTTCACATTCCACTGCACAAGTGGGTTTGGCAGCTTTACCTTGCTGGAAACATGCTTGAAGCAGCGGACGAAACATTTGGTTCGAGTTTCGATAGGAAGGAAATGGAATGCTTGATGATGGTGGGACTATGGTGTGTGCATCCAGATCCCAAGATGAGGCCAAAAGCGGGACACGTTATAAGATTTCTTCAGCTAGAAGTCCCGGTGCCTGAGTTTCCACGTGACACCTATGAGGCCTCCCCTTCATATCAGCCATCGGCACTAAGAATAGAGTCTCCCTCTTATAGTCAAGAAATCAGTTCCTTTTCAGCTAGATAGATCATGGCTCCTAAAGCCATCCGGCAGCACATGTTGACTTTTGGGAAAATGAAACAAATGTTGTGACGGATTAGTTATGCTCAATCGACCTTTTCTTTGCTGTAATATATTGTCTAGCTGCTGATCGTTCGATTGATGTAGATGTCACAGACATCGGTATGCCCACTTCTACAAAAGCTTGTATTGCATAACCTGATTTTTCAAGGAATCATGCCAAAGAAGTACTCGCTTTGACTCTATTTCAGTTACAATCTGAAGATGCCTTGAGCCTTTACAGGGGCTAATTTAGTCATAGTTTTGGGTGGTTATAATAGGTAGAAACTTTCCAACAAAAAAATTATTTAATTTATGCACATAGGATGGTAGCGAAACAAGAGCACTAGAAGTGTGCCTGCAATTTAGAGCTAAACTAAGGGAAAAACACCATACTGGTGACAGATTGAAGGTTCTCTGACGAGTCATTGTTAAGACTATCTATCTCTTAACACTAAGTAGAACAGGCTATCCTGGAAATTAGCGTTGCTGCATAACTTGATTAATGTTACCTACAAAGTTCTTGTTTCGATTACCTTTAAATGCTTTGTATGAGGAACTTGTTGCTAATTATAAACTTTCCTCTCCGAAAGAAAAAATGCCGTACTCGACCAAATCTTTCCAGTACCACCATAGCTTCAGCATTTTACTCGAAATAATGGTCCGCCGAAGAGGTTTCAACTGGTAAGTCAGCACCATTGAAATATAACCTTTGTTCTGCTTCCTGGGATCAGTTAATTTAAGGGGAGTCAGTTCTAGCAAGAATCTATGACTAGATTGATATTGCAAGGACGAGTAAGCTTCGACTCGTCTTTTACTGTTAGATTGCCATGTTTTCTCTCCATGCGAGCTCTTGCCAGATTATGGAGCGAAATAGATCTCGCTTGACATGAGCAAAGATCTGGCTGCAACATTTTTCTTGCCACTTGTTAGATCAGTTCAAATAATCTACGCGCGGATTCTTAAGATCTTTTACACTTATTATCTCATTCAAGTATTTTGGTCATGATAACACGGTCAGAAAAGCTAACTGGAAGACGAGTTGCACGATCCGTAATTGCAAGCTAAACAATCAGAAAAAAGGAAAAGCAGGAAAGTGGAAAGGCGCCCCGCACTCGAATCTGTATTAGCATGGATGGATGTTTTAGCATGTCAGGATGTATCCAACGCTGATTGAATTCTATCTTGGTCAGTTTATGAGGCATCAGTTATGACCGAGTCAAGTAGCCAAAAGAACTTAAAAGATAGGCTCTTTATGTTTCCAGATAGTGAGGTTTGACCCAGACGCATGTAGTTAAAGCTTATTCACTACAAAATATACTTTTGTGCATCCTGTCCAAAAAGTTTCTCCTAGTGCTAAATTCAAGGACAAGCAGTAAACCTACGGTAAAAAAACTGCCTTCTGAAGAGGTTCTGTATTTCATGAGAGACATAAACTTCAGGATTGGGAAAGGCTCCATCTTTGTGCTTAGAGACAAGTACAACAACCACGCATGATCAATAAAAAGAAACTACCCATGACTATTCGACTGTGTTACCTGGTTCTGCAGAATTAACTCTCTACTACTTCGGCCATCGCAACACTCATGATATACTCAATTTCTTCGGCAACTTCTTTCATGGAAGGACGGTTCTGCCTCCGTTCCTCCAAGCATCCCACGGCAAGAAACCCAAGCGCCTTCATGGTCTCCACGTTGGCGGTGCTCGCCTGTTCCTTTAGCATCGGATCCACAACATCCATTATCCTCTCCTCCTCCACCATCCTCTGCACATAGACCGCCAGATTCACATCATCCGTCGCTCGATTGAAGTCTATCGCCTTTTGAGATGTCAAGAGCTCCAACAGCACTATTTTGAAGCTATATACATCGCTCTTATCAGTCTAACTAGTAGTTGCGATAGTACTCGAGGTCAAGATATCCGAGCGTACCTTGAGCACACGTCGATGCGTGGCTCATATCAGTGTGAGCCAACCGAGATAACCCAAAATCCGAGACTTTGGCCTTCAACTTCTCATCCAGCAATATGTTGCTAGACTCGACATCTCGGTGACATATCGGAGGAATTGCTGATAAATAAAGGTAAGCAAGGCCCTCGGCTGTGTCATGTGCAATCTGGAGGCCGCGAGTCCATGACAGTTTACCCTGTCCTTCACCCCGGAGATGATCCAGTAGAGTACCAATCTTGATGTACTCATAAACCAAGAGCGGCTGCTCAAGCTCGACGCAACACCCGAGTAAACGAACGATACTTCGACGATTGACTTGGCACAGGATCTGAACCTCAGGACCCGATCGGTTCCTTTGGCGTTCCTGAGTTTCGCACACTTGATGGTGACAGCAGTGCCATCATCTAGGATGCCTTGATAGACTTCGCCATATCCGCCAGCACCGAGAAGCCGGTCCTTGGAAAAGTTGGCCATCGCCTTTTTTTATTTCTTTCCTAGTGAACAATTTGGCTGCTCTGCCGCCCCTGGCATTAAGGATATCCTCACGCTCCCTAGTGAGGCGTTCTCAAGCCTCTTGAATGCGCCAGTGACGCCTATATAGCAACAGAGCAGCGATGGCTGCAAGAAGGGCCACACCTATCCCAGACGTTAAACCTGCAACAATTTCAAAGTTGTCAGACAGTGAATTGACGACTGCATTTGATCTCATAAGACAGCAAAACAAGATGCTTTTGCGTAGCCCAAACTGTAATTGTCATCTTCACACAGTCTAAGACCTATTGTGAAGGGAATTCAGGTAGATGCAAATTTTGACGATCAACAAATTAAACGCGAAGTGTCCAAACATTCTATTCCTGAATAATCATGTTAAATTGAGCTATCTTGGCTTAATCGAGCACAATTTCCTTAGCTTAAATTAAGTGGAATCAATGCCATGCTTTTAAATTTTTGAATAAGCTTATGATTTGTAAAGTAAAACCGAATTTTCCAAACTGAAAACTCATGCTCTTCATTAAAACAAAATTATAATGATGCAGGACCCACCAGGAAAAAAAAATATCAAGATGTTATAATTAGAATAGGAAGTAGGCACCTGTTATAAAAGCATTCATGTTTGTTTCATAACCACCTGGATCTTGACATGTCACATATGCATAAAAAAAATTAGAAAATTCACTTCTTACCCATTTTTTGGAGCAATCAAATGATAATTGATTACCAATTAGGGTTTCCAAGAAGCAAAATAATAAATAAATATAAATGTACATAAGATTTATGGTTACTCTCGCACCAAAAATAAAAATATATGGAAGAATTAAAGTGCCCAAAAAACATTATAAAAAACTTACTCTCTACACAGACTCCTAGGGTGGGGTCCCACGTGAGCCCGGGCTGGCAGAAGCACCTGCTGAGTGCTGACCCCGCCCCACGCTGGGTCGGCCCGGCACGAGCATTCCCGTCGCAGTCCGACTGGGCCCCGGAGACGGGCTCCGGGTCAGCACCCACTGGATCTCCATCCCGGGCTTGGGCCAGAGGCTCACGGGCTCGCGCGGGTCCAGGTTGATGAAGCTCGTGTACGCCCGGCAGCCCGCGTCCCTGACCCGGATAGAGTAGTACGTCGTCGACACGCCCGCCCGGAAGTGCAGCAGATCGCTGCGGCCGCGCACGCCGCCGCGCCGGCCGTGTTGTTCACGTAGGTGTGGCAGAGGCTTCCCGACGAGCAGTTCAGCGGCGAGTTGAGCAGCGTGGGGGTGCAGTTGAGGTAGAGGATGGTGTTGCTGCCGGTGACGTTGAAGGGCAAGGAGGAGTTGAGCTGGACGCCCTGGTGGACGAGGTCGGACGTGACGCAGGCGTTGGCAAGCACGCTCGCGGGCTTGATCACGAGCCGCTGGCTCTCCGGGTCGACAGAGGTGATCGGGTACGAGTTGTTGAGGGTGTCGAAGAAGAGGGTCCTGCCGGCATCGCACCGGACCTTGTACACTGGTCGCCGCACGGGGGGGAAGTGCTCAGCGGGTAGGGGACCGGGGTGGCGCCGCAGACCAGGCACCGGCAGCATATGAACTCCCTAATTTTCATCTATAGACGTCTCTTTTACAGTCATTCAATTGTTCTTGTACAAGAAATCTAATAGTTTGTCTTCCTGAATCTGTCCAATTTTATCTTGATTGGTTGATTTTCTATCTGGGTTGAAATAGATCTCTCCCTGACCAGCTGATCTCTCAATCGGCTGCTGGAGAAAGCAATGTGGAAAATTTGAATAAATTGCATTTGTATTTCATTGTAAAGACATATCTACATGACACTTTACCTGCTGATGAAATCTCTCAGTTCGATAAAGCTTTAAGTGGGAGTGAATTGACAATCTCGCGTGAAATGGTTTCTTGAAGGAATCTTTATAGGTCCAACCTTAGTCAGTTTTTTGTCTCATAGAGGGAGATCTTGATGACAGGTACTATATCTGAAGAAACAAAGGTAGCTGGGGATAACTTGGCTCAGCTTGGGAAAGGAGGTGCTGTTCTCATGGTTTGCAGGACTTGTGGTAAGAAGGGAGATCACTGGACATCAAGATGTCCATATAAGGACCTTGCTCAACCAGTTGAGACCTTTGTTGATAAGCCAGCTGCAGCAGAGCCAACAAACACTAAAGGAGTTTATGTGCCCCCGAGCATGAGAGGTTGGGCAGAGCGGACGGGGGCAGAGATGAGGCGTAGGAATGAAGAAAATTCTGTCCGTGTAACTAATTTGTCAGAGGACACTCGGGAGCCCGATCTGCTCGAACTGTTCCGCACGTTTGGCCCAGTTAGTCGTGTGTATGTTGCGATTGATCAGAAGACAGGTTTGAGCAGAGGTTTCGGCTTTGTCAACTTTGTAAACAAGGAGGATGCTGAGAGGGCGATCAATAAGCTCAATGGATATGGCTATGATAACCTCATCCTTCGTGTTGAATGGGCGACACCCAGAGCCAACTAAAACGAAATATGTGAGGTGTTATCAACCCCAGCGCAGCCCTAGTTGGCCCACCAGCACTGCCGATGGTGGGTCTGGACCTTTTCTTTTTTGGGTGTATTGAAGAATTTATGGTCTTTTAAAGTTAATGTTTCCATTATCTTCTCTCTTGAGGAATTTGTTGCAAATATTGTTAGGGAGTTAGAACTCAATTTTGTATTGCAATATGAAAGTAACCCTGCTGCTTAGGTAATATCAATTTTATTCTCATTCAAAGTTAGGACATTTTCCATTTTCTTGGGAACTTTTTGAGCATTGCTTCCTGGACAACAAGAAGTGAATGTCGTCTCATGAGGCATATGGCTTTGGACATGATGTAATAGTCTTGTCTGAGCTCCGGCTTTGCTAGTTGAGTGGGTAGAGTTTATAGCATGGTATGCATGGCTTGTCTAATTTTGCTTCTTAAATTCAGTTTGCTTACTGTGGATTTAGATCCTCAGCTTAGCTGATGACTGTTAGTCGAAATGGATGGACCTCAGCTCGGTTGACACTGTAATGTATCAACACTTCCGTTTTAAGTGTGACTTCCCGCTCCGATCATTGTTGCCTTTGCAGCTCTGAACTTTGTACAGCCATTATGTATGTCGCCATGTTTTTGCTCTTTTTCCTCATCAAGATGGCCTGGATGTACTAATTTCAGTACTTCCATCAAATCCTGAACGATCTTTCTGAAGATCAGGTAAGTCTTGTGATCCTTCTATGCTCAGCTGGTATGTGATGTGTATTAGCATTATCGAAATGCCGTGAAGGGGCTTTGGTTTCTTGTTGCTGGATGCTTGCACTACCATAGAAGAAGAAACAGTTCACAGGATGATGAACTTGATCTACAGTTTAGAGAGAGTGCGCACGATAGAAATATTTGATGCAGAATTTGTAATTTACTTGGTAATCCTTTTCATTTGCACGGAAGTCTTTTTCATATTGCCAATTTGGAACTCGGCCCAAATTTGCATACTACGATTCTGTCCCACAAGAAACCATGTATCTGCACGGTTCAATAAGCCAAGGTATATCTTGCTGAAAATGGACTGAGGGACTCCAGGACAGAGTAGTCTGCCCCAGATGGTGATACAAACTGGGTTCTTCGCCGGCGTTGCATGGTAGCTCCAGTGCTGGGACTTCTGAAGAAACCTCGTCGCTTCTCCTACTTTAGGTCTCGCCTTAGGATCTGGATGCGCACACCATAAACCCACCATCATTAAGCATTACATTTGCTACCAATCAAAACAAGATCCTGCCATCATGAAGCGTTCCATTAGCTTCCAATCAGAACAAGACCCCAGAACAAGTCCCCAGCGGCTCATCAGCTGCGTCAAGGATGCCATCTGACAGGTAAAGCCGCCGGACCCACTTAGCTAGTGGAAAATGGTGTTCCACGTCCTGATAAGTCCTCCCGCAAGCGATCATTAATATCATAACCACCAAGTTGTACATGTCAGACTCTTTCCTAGCCTTCCTATCTTCCACATATTCTAGTGCCAGAAAACCATTTGGGGTTCGAGTCCTCTATCTGCTGTAGCCACTCCAAAACCACCAAGCCTTGTCCTGAAATTTTGTGTCCAATGGTGCATGAGCTGATATTATGTCAATGTGAAGTAGACGCTGCTGTAGGTTTGACAAAAGTAATTAAGGGCCGATGCCAAGCCTAGAGCTATGTTGTACCGCGCATTCCATGGAAGACTTTTTCGAGCCCCAAAGATATGATTTTCAAGTCTACTGTTACGCATATACTCATCCTCTACGAGCAAAAATTCACGTTTCTCTTGATACCATCCAATAAATTGCACCAGGTTTCGATGCGGCTGATAATCTTCACTTCATCAATGAACTCCTTGGAATGTCTGGATTTTGCGGAGATTCTCTTGACAGCTACTTGAAGATCTATACGGCACAGCTTTCCTTTGTAACTTGGCCACCTTTCCTTTGTAACTTGGCCAGATGCTCCTTGGTCAAGACTCCGATCATTAGCAAAGCCATCAGTAGTGGCAAACGACTCTTGATAAGAGAACCTCATTGCAAAGGCTCCTTATCTCTCTATCAACGTCAATGGCAGTGCCCTGCTTTTGCTCGAGAATTATACATTTTCCTCTTCTCTATGAGCAAATGCGGTTGCAACCATTGATAGCAAGAGATATGCTGCAAGATCTGTCACAAAGTTTGGGCAACCTGCAAATTGTGCAGTTTGATTGAGAGAGGGTTGCATTAGCCAACTGCCGACGTACAACATTCAAGTCTGATCCCACGAATTGATGCTGTATGCTTGCTGATGGACGTCATAAGAAGCTGAAAACCCAATTACGACGGATTCAGGGATGTACTTTACGAGATCGATGTGGTAGTTGGCATCTTGAGTTATATAATAGATCTCGTGAAGCCGACAGGAGCAAGGAAACCCAATTACGACGGATTTCTAGGATTGTTACATACTAGCGTGGCCCACAATGCACCGCAAAACCAAATCGTACCGGTCACGTTCTGTCACGCCCCGATCCTCAGGCACGCACACATCCTTCTCACTTGGTCGATTTTATAATGCGATATCCCAGGACTAGTATCGCCGACCCTTTCAATTATTAAGCACATGCGGAAGCAGTTATAAATCCCCAGACAATAAAACAATGGGATAGAAAAGTAGGGCCATAATTTTCATATTGAAATTTATAACCAAACTTTTATACAAAATACAAACCAAAGAACTTTATAACTATTCACATCAATTGGAGATCTCAAAAGAAGATAGAATCTCAATCAACTCGGCCGTACTCAAGGCCCCTCTCTGGACTATCTTCTTCTTCCAACAATTCTTCTCCTCAGACCTCACTTCCGAGTTCTCCCACTCAGATTCCTCCTTCTCAGCTTCTCATCGAGGTCCTGAAATGTTTTTCCCCAAACTGGGATGAGACTACGTCTCAGCGAGTTCTACCCCACTAAGCCCAATTAGTAAACTATTATACTAAAGGCTGCCTAAACACGCATAGGTCAGAAAACGTACCTTGGCATCAGATCCCACCTGCAAGTCAGTACAATTCACCATAGGCACTCAAGCAATCATATCACCGATCGAAGAATCGATCAAATCGACCTAGTCGATTAAATGCTAACAAGACCACTCACGGTCATTTCCATTCGATCAATCATTTCACAACAATCGGATCAATTCATTGGTCAATCGAACTAGTCGATTACATGTCAGACGGACCATTCTAGGTCAATACTCTCGGGTGTCAAATTCGCCAAAGTGATTTATCCACTAGACAATTGCGTGCGTTCTTTAAGGCGCCGTTTTCGCCAGTGACCTCCTTAGTCACCGAACCACGCATGCCTATGACCATGTACTCAAATAGACAATTGTGTGCGTTCTTTAAGGCGCCGTTTTCGCCAGTGATATCCCAAATCACCGAACCACACATGCCTACCATGATCTGTTCAATAGACAATTGTGTGCGTTCTTTAAGGCGCCGTTTTCGCCAGTGATATCCCAAATCACCGAACCACACATGCCTATAACAATGTATTTTATAGACAAGTGTATGCGTTCTTTAAAGCGCCCGTTTTAGCCAAATGATGTCCTTGATCACCGAACCATACATGCCTATATCCATGTACTCAATAGACAATTGCGTGCGTTCTTTAAAGCGCGCCGTTTTAAATGATGATATCCCAAATCACCGAACCACACATGCCTATAACAATGTACTCAATAGACAAGTGTATGCGTTTTTTAAGGCGCCGTTTTCGCCAGTGATGTCCTTAATCACCGAACCATACATGCCTATAACAATACGAGTACTAGACCGATACGTGCGTTCTTTAAGGCGCCGTTTTCGCCAGTGATGTCCCAATCACCGAACCACGTAGGTCTATACACTGTCTGATTAGTTCAATTCCAGAGTATTTCCAATTCTCTCATAACCCCATCCACTTTACCACTCAATCAAAGCATTATAAATGCTAAACAAATATACTCGGCCATCTACCAATCAATCATTCAATCTCAATCAATTCCAAATCAATTTAGGGTAAATCCCTAAAACATCACAATTTATTTAATTCCATACAACGTAGAGCTCAAATAAATAAACGAACTGCGCCACGACGATCAGCACGAGATTTCGGTCGTCGGCCATCAAAATCTTAATTTCCGAAAAATAATTAATTATTAATTAATTTCGAAAATTAATTATTAAACATTAAAAATTCCGTTTAGCTCAAAATAAGGCCCAATTGAATAAACAAACTTCACCACAGTCATCAGCATAAATTTCTGGTCACGGGCCATCCCAGTTGAATTTTTGGAAAATAAATAAATAATTAATTAATTTCGAAAATTAAATAATTAATATTAAAAATTCCATTTAGCTCAAAATAAGGTCCAATTAAATAAACGGACTTCACCACGGTCATCAGCATAATTTTCCGGTCACGGGCCATCTCCCTTGAATTTTCGGAAAATAAATAATTATTTAATTTAATTCCAAAAATTAATATTTAAATACCCAAAAATCTCACTTAGGCCCGAATCGCCAAATTGAAGTCCAATTAGGGGTCGGAAAATTCCCGAGATGCTTCCAATAAATAGTAGACCACGTCTACTTGCTAATTGCACAATCAATTTATCTAAATCGCATCACAATTGACTAATAATTGCTAATTAATTCTAATCTAACAACCTAAACATAATTAATTAAAACTAAACCAACCTAAAGCATAATTAGCCAACTAATCCAAGATTAGTGAGATTAATCACCAAATCGCGCGCAAATCGGATCAATCCGACGGCGGCGACGCGAGGAACGATTCTTCCCAAAGCACGGCTCGGGTTCGGGGCCCGGAAACGGCCCAAAACGGCCCACGAACAGCTGGATACCCACTCCGTGGGTTTGCTGGTTCGGCCGCAAAACAGCAAGAAAGAGAGAGAGTTGGGGGCGGCAAGAGGTCGGGAGAGCGGGTGGTGGCTTGGCAAGGCCGAGCGGTGGCCCACGGTGGCCGGAGGTGGCCGGATCGTGGCCGAACGGAGCTGGACAGAGGATGGGCAGCAGCTGGATCGCGCGAGGGAGCACGCCTGGGCCCGAGGGATGGCCGGCGGAACGTGTGGCGGTGTGCGGGCGGGCGTCGCGGGCTGTTCGGCCCCGGTGCGGCGGCGGGATGGGCGACGGTGGTCCTCGGCGAGCTGCTGCTCTTCTTTCTTGGTTTTGGTCTAGTCCGCACAAGGAAGAACGAAGAAGAAGAAGGTCACGTGGGATGAGGGAGAAGAGAGAGGAGAGAGAAGAAGAGATAAGAGAGAAAAGAGAAAGAGAGGATGAGGATTGACTAGTCAAAGTGAGGGGAGAGGAGAGAGAAGTCGGTGGGGGAGGGGGAGGTGGTCCGCACGAATGGGGGAAGGGAAGAGGAGAGAGAGAGAGAAAAAGAGAGAAAAGGGAGAAAGAGAAAAGAAATTTAAAAATCATATTTTTCTTATTTTTTTCTTTTCTCTTCCCCTTTCTATTTTCTTTTTGGTTTTCAATTTTTCCTCCGATAATTTCATTATTTAAATTTCGGACCCGTCAATAAATTGACGAGCGATGAGACAGGATTCTATTTATCCAGTCAAATTGAAACCCGAAATTTTGGATGTCACACGTTCAGCACCCATCCGAATCCCCAGTATGACCCTTCGACCAAGCGGCGCACCGGATCAATGTCTATTCACTTTCCTCCACTATTTATGCCAGTTGCATGCCGGATCACATTGTGCCAAAGCAACTAATCTTTTGGTCACCAACAATTCTATTAGCGAGAACCGTAGTGTGTTCGGTCTTTTGACAACAAGCCGGTTTCTCCAGACAACAAAGGTGCTTATCTTTCCTATCAAATGCGTTCTTCGTAGAGTAATAAAATCAGCAAATAAACTACTGGATACATACCGGACTAAGCTCAGTGATTTTGGAGTAGTTAAGCTTGTCAATCAAATCATGACAATCTGATCAAATCATTGATCAATCGAACTAGTCGATTACATATCAAACGGACCATTCTAGGTCAATACTGTAGAGCGTCAAGTTCGCCAAGGTGACTTATCCACTAAACAATTGACTGCGTTCTTTAAGGCGCCGTTTTTGCCAGTGATGTCCTTAATCACCGAACCATGCATGCCCATAACCATGTACTCAATAGACAATTGTGTGCGTTCTTTAAGGCGCCGTTTTCGCCAGCAATATCCTTAATCACTGAACCACATATGCCTATGGCAGTGTGTTTAATAGACAAGTGCATGCGTTCTTTAAGGCACCGTTTTCGTCAGTGATGTCCTTAATCACCAAACCATACATGCCTATAACAATATGAGTACTAAATTGATACGTGCGTTCTTTAAAGCGCGCGTTTTATTAGTGATATCCCAATCACCAAACCACGTAGGTCCATAATAATGCATGTACTAAACCGATACGTGCATTTTTTAAGGCACTGTTTTCGCCAGTGATGTCCTTAATATCCAAACCATACATGCCTATAACAATGTGAGTACTAAACTGATACGTGCATTCTTTAAGGCACCGTTTTCGCCAGTGATATCCCAATCACCAAACCACGTAGGTCCACAATAATGTATGTACTAGACCGATACGTGCGTTCTTTAAAGCATCGTTTTCGCCAATGATACTACCAATCATAGAACCATGTAGGCCCATACACCGTGTCTGATCGGTTCAAGCTCAGAGTATTTCCGATTCACTCTCACGATTCTACTCACTTTATAACTCAACCAAGCATTATAAATGCTAAATAAATATACTCGGCCAACTATCAAGCAATCAGTCAATCCCGCTCAATTTCAATCAATTTAGGGTAAATCCCTAAAATATCACAATTTATTTAATTCCATGCAATGTAGAGCTCAATTAAATAAACGGACTACGCCACGACAATCAGCACGAGATTTCGGTCGTCGGCCATCTCAATCTTAATTTCTGAAAAATAAATAATTAATTAATTAATTTCGAAAATTAAATAATTAATATTAAAAATTCAATTTAGCTCAAAATAAAGCCCGATTAAATAAATCGACTTCACCACGGTCATCAACATAATATTCCGGCCGCTGGCCATCCCAATTGAATTTTCGGAAAATAAATAATTAATTAATTCCGAAAAATAATATTTAAATACCAAAAAATCCACTCAAGCCCGAATTATCAAATTGAAGCCCGATAAAAAGTTAGAAAAAATCCCGAGCTACCCTTAATAAATAGTAGACCATGTCTACTTGCTAAATATATATTCAATTTATCTAATTTGCATCACAATTGACTAATAAACGATAATCTAACCACTAAACCTAATTAAATAAAACTAAAAACCAATAAGTGTCATTAGCTCACTAAGCAAGGATTAGTGAGATTACTCACCGCAATCGCGCGCAAATCGGATCAATCCGACAAGGATGACGCGAGGAACGATAAATCTCAAAGCGGGTCTCAGGTTTGGAGCTCGAAAACGGCCCAAAAGTGGGCCCGAAGTCGCTGGAAACCGACTCGGCCACTTGCTGACGAAGGCTAGCCGAGGCTGGTCCGGCGGCTAGGGCGGCGAGGGGAGGCCGGCGGAGGGTGAGGGGAGCTCCGGCGAGTTCGAACGGCGACCGGAGGGGGTCGGGCCATGGCCTATGATGGCCGAGACGAGCTGGGCAGAGGCGAAAACTCAGTTGGACGGGGCGGACGGAGCACGAGTGGGCGAGCTGAAGACGAACGACGGTGGGCGGCGTCATGCGGGTGGAGCGGACGGCGGTCCGGCGTGGCTTCAACGGCGACAACACCTCAAGTCTTCAGGCGAGCTGCTTCTGTTTTGCTGTCTTCGCACAAACCAGAAAGGAGAAGAAGAAGTCGGTTCGTGGGAGTGGGGGAGAAGAGAGAGGAGACGGCAAGGCGAGCGGTGGGCGGCGTAGCGCGGGCGGCACGCGGTTGACGGAGCGCGAGCGGCGGCGAGCTGCTCCTGTCTTCTGTCTTCTGGTTCTGCCTTCGTTCGCGAAGGAGAGAGAGAAAGTCGAGAGAGAGAGAGAGAGAGAGAGAGAGAGCATTGAGAGAGAAGGAGAGAGGAGAGAGAAGGATAAGGCTTTGACTAGTCAAAAGAAAAAGAAGAGAGAGAGAGAGAAGAGAAGCCAATTTCAAATTGGCAAGGCATTCGATCGGTTGGGGGGGTGGGGTCTCGCACGAGGGGAGGGGAGAGGAGAGAGAAAGAGAGAGAGAGAGAGAAAGAGAGAAAAGAAAAAGGGAAAGAAAATAACACTTTAATAAGAAAACACAATTTTCTTATTACTTCTATTATTTTCCTTTTCTCATTCCTTTTTTTATTTGTTTTCCGATCTTCGATTTTTCCTCCGATAATTTCTTTATTGAAATTTCGGACTCGTCAATGAATTGATAGACGATGAGACAGTCCTAAAAATGAATTGTGACACGCTCGAATATTCGATTCCCGAAACCAATTTAAATTTCATGGTTAAAATCGATCAGACACGATTTTAGTCCAATCCAACCAATTGAGTGGGGTCTCGCACGAGGGGGAGGGGAGAGGAGAGAGAAGAGAGAGAGAGAGAAAGAGAAAAGAAAAAGGGAAAGAAAATAACACTTTAATAAGAAATTGAGTGGGGTCTCGCACGGGGGTGGGGTCTCGCACGAGGGGAGGGGAGAGGAGAGAGAAGAGAGAGAGAGAGAGAAAGAGAGAAAAGAAAAAGGGAAAGAAAATAACACTTTAATAAGAAAACACAATTTTCTTATTACTTCTATTATTTTCCTTTTCTCATTCCTTTTTTTATTTTTTTTCCGATCTTCGATTTTTCCTCCGATAATTTCTTTATTGAAATTTCGGACTCGTCAATGAATTGATAGACGATGAGACAGTCCTAAAAATGAATTGTGACACGCTCGAATATTCGATTCCCGAAACCAATTTAAATTTCATGGTTAAAATCGATCAGACGCGATTTTAGTCCAATCCAACCAATTGAGTAGCTTTTAGGGATTTTACTGCAGATACATCCCTTAACGGCTTCACCCAATAGGTTAGTTAACTCGTGAGTGATCAGCTCAGAGAAAAGGACCATAGGCACGTCGACGACATGCCCATTTCACTTTATCGAAACGGAATCGAATTTCAGGATGTCACAATCATATTAAAGAAAATCAATCATTCAAATGACATTAACCATTTGTGTCGCGTGAAAATCCTATGCGGCTTTATTTTTAGAATAAATAATCCGACTCATCTCACTATAGATGTTGACATTTAAGATACAAATCAAATGATGTTTGGTAACACAATTTTCCTTCGGCTTGAGATATTAGGTTCAATTTGCTCCATAACTGTTTTATAAAGCACTTGAAAATGTGTACACGTGATTTTCTCATTCAACATTTCTAGATGGAGATGGAGAAAATATTGAATGAGGCCTGTCTTGCCAAGGTAATAATAAACCATTCCATTCGTTGGTCAACAGGGTCCACAATTTATATTTTTTCAGAAATTCCTTTTTCAATCGCATGCTCTTTTTCATAAACACCCATCACCTTCATCTTCACACCCTCGATGAAAATTGACATAGCCACTCCAACAACCAAGCTTCAAAGCTTGTGGAGCTTTCCAGTGCTGGATCAACTTCCTCTTCAGCTGCATGACGGAAAATTGATTATTTTCCTTAGAAAGAGGACCTTTACACAAAAGCAATTTGGGAAAAATCAGCACTCTGTTTGGGCACACACCACTGCATTTGAATTTCCCTTGCCATTTACACAGTTCCTTCTTCATCTTCTTCATTTCAGAATCAGTTCACAAGTTAAGGGCTTCGCTCGTCTTGTCACATTGCAAAGATGGAGCCTTTGTAGTTTTTCGCGGATTGTGATTTGAGAGACGACGACAGTCAATTTTTGTTCTTGTTTTCATGCTGATTTGGATTTTCTGGGTCAGTAGGCAAAGAGATTCCATGCGATGGGTGAACTTAACAAGGAGCAAGAATAGGAGATGTGAACAGTGTTCATGGAAAAAGAGCAGGCGAGTGAGAAAAGGATTCCTGGAAAGATCCGAAACATGGGCCTCACCGAACGCATCTGATCCATGAATGAAGTGATCTATTACCAACACCGACACTAAAGATGCCTTGTTTGGGCTTCTAGCTTGAGTGAGTTATTCCACTTTTTTGGCGCCAGTGTTTTTAAAATTATTTTACTAAATAACGTGACATATCATGGGTTTTTGAATAAGTAAATCATATTCACAGAATCCAGAAGAGAAAAGATCTGTCGCCCCACTTTTTAAATCGTTTGAATAAATCGGTCCTGACTTTGTTCTCGCATTGCTCTTTCCGTTTTAACCATCGCTGGAACAATCCTTAGAAATCCGCTGGCAGAGTTGGCTGGGATTGTGGAGCCGACAGGAGCAAGGAAAAACACAAAGCCATCGCTATAGGCCATGGAAGAAAGAGAAATGTGTCGAGATGTCTTCCAGTCGAGGCATCCCATATGTAAACAGGCTTGGAGTACTGAAGGCGACCTCCTATTAGTAAAAACTACCACATATTCAATCCTAGCGAGATCTATGGCAGCATATAAAATCCTGGCATCACCTTGAAAGATTATGTCATTCGAATCAGGCTCGAAGCAAGTAATGTTGAAGGAAAGTGGCGTGATGTAAGGGATAAATATGTAGCAAAGAATATAATAGATAAGCAATTGAGAGGATCGAGAATTAAGACCAAAAGTCACCAAGGTGCGTGGTAAACAATGATTAAGGACTTCGATTAAGGCCTGTGAGGAGGAAAAAAATTGCAGTTAATATGAGTTTTAATGCATTATATAGTCCACGACGGTCTGACTCCATCAATTGATGACCAAGAGCACCGTTCTTGGCTGTCGAGAACAAAAATAGAGGATCCTAGCAGATTTAAATAAGTTTTAAGTGCCTTCACGCTACAGATGAGTTCACTGGTCCAAACCGAACAAAAATAGAGGATCCTAGCAGATTTAAATAAGCTTTAAGTGCCTTAACGCTACAGATGAGTTCACTGGTCCAAACCAATGGTTTGAATATTACTTAAGATATAGCATACCTCAGCACTATAATCTGATAATCAAGTAGCTGTACCACAATTTCATGGACCTTGCTGTTAATAATGGTCTGGAATATAATGCATTATCGTGCTTATATGATATTACATATCTATTGAATAGCATGCTTACTTCTTGCATTTCTTGTAGAAGTTCAGCAACGAGGATGCTTCATTGGCTGTGCGACACAACATCAAGTGTCATCGCGATCTATCTACGACATAGTAGGAAGAGGATGCAAGATGCTTGGTTACTTGGCGTTTTCAGTTTCTACATTGACTAATTTTCTTGATGGTTGCCTATGTTTCATCTGGAAGCAACTTCAAATGTCAAACGTACAAGTGAAGGTCCAGCCTCCCCCATCCACCTTCTCCTACTTCATTATTCTCTTTCAATTGTCATTGAAGTGCCCTTCCTCTTGACGAAGATGAAAGACTTCAGCTTTTTCTCTGGCAAAATTCATCAAGCAAGATAAACACACACACACACACACACTAAATTTGTATGTACCAGTGTCAGCGTATTCAAATAACCTAGCTACTTGCGCATTAGTTGGGAGCACATAGAATTAGCCAGATGAATAATTTGCTGTTCTGCCTCAATATTGAAGGTCACTTTAGGTCTTATCATTGATTGAGCAGCAAACGCCACACTTGAAGGGAAAGAACACGACGTTATTGTTTGTCTGGGAAACTTGAGCTCATAAGTTGCTCTCCCAGAAACCCCGTGTGCATGGTTACATCGCCACTTACATAAGCTCTTCTGAGAGAGACTTTATCATATACACAGACTTTGTTTCTTGATGAGTGTTGCTTATGAAGATTGAAAACAGAATCGATTTTGTTAAAACTTTGTACAGGCTTGTGAAGGAAATAAAAATCCATTCCGAAAGTTCTGCTGGCCCTTGCCAACTATGACCCTCGTTAACCATAGTTGGGAAAAAATAGAAAAAAATAAAAATAATAATAAATTCAAAAAATATTAAAATACTATTGAAAATTGTTTATATCAATGTTACAAAGGACGTTGGGCAACCCCGTCAGTGAATTCCGACTAAAATTAGCTGAATGAACTCAATTGACAAAAGCACGATATGTTTATGATTTTTTTGGATAATATTCCCCATTTTGATAGAGTTTGTATATTTCTAAGCTGTATTTGACTGGGACAAGTTAGCTAGTTTTAGTTGTTTGTTGGAGGTATACATATTCCTTTTTATAGATTATGACTTATAGAAACTCGATGTTGTAATCAAAATCTTGATTTATCAAAAATATATATAATTGGAAATATATATTTCGATGATAGGTTGTTAGTAGTGTTTGAGGCCGTATCCTTCCATGATAGGACGACCATGTCATTTCCCCAATTCTTATTGGATTTGGGTTGTGACACTCAAGTTTGGCTTTGCCAATGCCTTGGCCACTGCCGGGTCATCCAAAAGACGTGCTACCTTGCCACTAAACTATCCGTTCAAATTGGAATTGGAATACAGGGCTAGGATTTTTTGGAAACAAATTAAACATAATTTCTCAATTTGGGGTAAGAACTTAGGGTGTAAGGTTTGGTTTATGGAGCAAATAGAACATTCCTCAATTTGTGTTGCCAAACAACATCATTTGATTTGTAACTTGAATATTAACATATGTGGTAATTTATTCTAAAATAATGTAACATAGAATTTCTTGACAACACAAGTAGCCAATGTCACTTGAATGATCAATATTTAAAAAGTTGTGATACTTAATTGATCATTTAAAAAGTCACGACATCAATGTAAATACCGTACAAAAAATGCTATGGCCCCTCCAACAACAATTTCCACCAACTATGGGAAGGAAGGTGCATTAGATGATGGACCCGACTGTTGTTTTTCTCGGGAAGTCCTCACGAGGCACAACCCGAAAGAGCAACAACACTTTACGTGCCTTTTGGTGGGGTCTGACTTTGGACTAATGGTCAAAGTGCTTCTCTTGAAGCACTGTCACGCACCGTCTTGTTTGGGGTTGTTGTTGCTCTTCTGGCGGGGTTGACTTTTGAGGAATTGTTGAAGTCCTTTTTCTAGAAGCACTGTCACGCACGTCTTGTTTGGGAGAAAATATTAGTGGTTCGTGCGTGCACATACCACTAATCACGCGGAAAAGTGACTTTTCAGGAGGAGCCAATTAGAAAAGTGAGGTTGTTTAAGGTACGAGAAAGACCAAGTGGATATTTTTCTAGTAAGAGTGTCCCTTGTCCAACCACTTCAGCAGAAACTACAAAGAAGCTGTTGAAAGGATCAAAATTTATTTTTAGGAATGCCTGGTTCACTATAAAGCACACCATCCCAAACCAGTTGAATGGTGTGAACCTCATCTTTAAGAGAGAGAGAGAGAGAGAGAGAGAGGTATGCCATAAAATTTTGAATATTCTTCCGTATGGGCTCCAATCAACACGTGCCGCTGGGCGATTTCACAGCCATTGATAGCAAGAGACGTGTAGCAAGAACCGTCACAAAGTATAGTCAACCTATTCAATTGAGAGAGGTTTGTTATTTGAAGGAAATTTCCACGAATTAATGCCGCTGTGTCTTGCTAAAGGATGTCAAAAGAAGCTGAAAACGACATTTTATAGGGACGTACACTTCATGAGATCAATGAGGCAGGAAAGCGGCAAGTGAGCTTCAAGGGTTCCTGGTAGCCCGAATTCTAGGTCACCAAGACATTAATTGCTTTCCACTATATAACTCAAGATCCCCAACTGCCATGTACTAGCGAGGAAAGTGATATATTGGTTCGCACAAATTGAGATTTTGGCTCTTTGCGCCGTGATCAACGGTGCTTTCGCCGAACAGTCCTAAGTAGGCATGACCGGAGTTGGGCAGGATTACGAAGCCAACCAACGGGAGGAAAATTTCTAGCCATAACGGATTTTTATGGGACTAAATCTTTGATGGTTGAAAGAGAATTAGGCCGAGAGATCCTTTTAATAGTGTCATATTCTCATTTTAGTGTCGTAAACTTCCAAGCGATTAATAAACAGCCACAATTTTTTTAAAAAATCTATCATTCAAATGACATGGACTATTTGTGTCGCGTGAAAATCTTATACAGCTTTATTTTTATAATAAATAATCCCACTCGCCTCACTATATATGTCGACATTTTAAGATACAGATCAAATGATGTTTGACAACACAATTTTCCTCCGGATTCCATAACTAAACCATAAAGCACTTAAAAATGTGTACATGCGGTCTTCTCGTAGAACATTTCTAGATGAACATGGAAAAAAATATTTGGTGGGTCTGTCTTACAAAGTTAGCAATAAACAATTCCGTTCATTAATCAATACAGTCCACGTTTTAGATTTTTCAAAAATTCCTTTTTCAATCGCATGCTCTTTTCCATAAACACCCATCGCCTTCATCTTCACGTCCTCGATAGAAACTGCCATAGCCACTTTAACAACCTAAGCTTCAAAGCTTGTGGAGCTTTCCAATGCTGGATCAACTTCCTCTTCAGCTGCGTGACAGAAAATACACATCGAATAATTCTTTCTTTTCCTTATAAAAAGGACCGTTGCACAAAAGCAATTTGGGAAAAATCGGCACCCTGTTTGGGCACACGCATTTGAAGTTCCCTCGCCATTTACACAGCTCCTTCTTCGTCTTCTTCGGATCGATTCACAAATTAAGGGCTTCGCTTCTCTCGCCGCGTTGCAAAGATGGATGCTCTTTAGTTTTTGGCGGATTGTGATATGAGAGACGACGCAGTCAATTTTCGTTCCTGCTTTCGTGCTGATTTGGACTTTCCAAGTCAGTAGGCAAAGAGATTCTGTGTGATGGGTGAACTTAACAAGGAGAGAGAACAGAATATGTGAACAGTGTTCATGGAAAAAGAGCAGGCGTGTGAGAGAAGGATTTCTAGAAAAATCCGAAACGTGGGCCTCACCATGAATGGAGTGATTTATGAATGAAGTGATTTATTATCGACACTGAAGATGGGAAACACATGGAGGAGTGACTTTTCAGGAGGAGCCACTTAGAAAGGTGAGGTTATTTAAGGTATGAAAAAGATCAAGTAAATATTTTTCTAGTAAGAATGTCCCTTGTCCAACCATTTCCACAAGACTGCAAAGAAGCTGTTTTTTTTTTTCAAAGAAGCTGTTGAACGGGTCAAATTTTGGTTTTGGGAATGCGTGGTTTACTATAAAGCACACCATTCCAAACTAGTTGAATGGTGCAAACCTCATCTTTAACGGCTGTAGAGTACACTTCTCCTTCAACCATGTCTTGTTCTCTTCCTTTGTGCACCCTCTTGATTCTTTTCTCCCTCGTCTACTCTCTTGTTATCCTCTTTGTCAGTTCTCTTTCCTTCCATATAAGTAGCTTTGACACGAATGGAGGCAACATAGTACTCGAAGGAGTTGCGACAATTGTGTCTGGATCTGTTGTTCTCACCGAAGTTGACCCAGCGCCATCATCAAAAGTTGGCCACATGCGGCATGCCGAACCTCTAGGTTTATGGGATTCTGCTACAGGGAAACATGCAGACTTCTCTACTCGTTTCTCTTTCACCATTGATGCTATGAACTACACTCTACGTGGTGATGGCATTGGCTTTTTTCTTGCTCCTGTTGACTTCTCAATCCCACCCAACTCCGCTGATGGATACCTAGGACTCTTCAATTCTACCACATATTATGGTGCGCCTCAATACCAAATTGTGGTCATTGAGTTCAATACTTCCTATATCCCTACCATGCCAAATGATATTTCAACGGGGCACATAGCATTTGACTTAAGATCAGTCGACTCAAAATCAGACCCGCCATGTCAATATGCGAGATATGATTTTCCCAGCAGCAATGCAACTAATGTTATGGTGACCTATGATTCTACTAGCAAGAATCTTAGTGTATTCTGGTCAGCTGATGACAAGCCGGTTTCTCCATATAACAAAGATTCCTCGATTTCTTGCCCAGTTGATCTTGCTGAAATTCTTCCTGAATCAGTAATTATTGGATTCTCAGCTTCTACTGGCCGATATTCAGAGAAACACAGCATCAATTCATGGGAATTCAACTCAAGCCCAGACGTTGTGCCTCACCGGTCCGTGGATCCGTCAAAAAAAGGGGTAGAGGTGGATATGTCGAAAAAGGGGGTAAGTAAGTGAAATAGCTAGTACGAGTACCTAGAGGGGGTGAATAGGTATACAAAAATTTTCTCGAAGCTTGCACGATATTTAAACGATTAGAGGATTTGCAACAGTTAAAAATTCAATCGCAAGACTGAGTAAGGGAAAGAGAGAATTGAACGCTCGGTTTATAGTGGTTCGGCTTGATTCAAGCCTACGTCCACTCTTCAGCACTGACAGCCGATTGGCTGGATTCCACTATGATCAAAGAGATGTTACAGTGGTGCTAGCATACTAGCCATGGATCTTTTACTCTGAAGTAAGACACTTCAAAACAGAGTGAGAACACGAGCTCTGATACCAATTGAAATAGCTAGTACGAGTACCTAGAGGGGGGGTGAATAGGTATACAAAAATTTTCTCGAAGCTTGCACGATATTTAAACGATTAGAGGATTTGCAACAGTTAAAAATTCAATCGCAAGACTGAGTAAGGGAAAGAGAGAATTGAACGCTCGGTTTATAGTGGTTCGGCTTGATTCAAGCCTACGTCCACTCTTCAAGACCGATGCCGATTGGCTGGATTCCACTATGATCAAAGAGATGTTACGGTGTTGATCTTCCTTGGTTTCTAGGTGTAGATGATCTACCACACTCACTCAAGGCGTTACAAAGTATAAACACTCTCTGTGTACAATTTTGCTCGCCTCGACTAACAATCAAGGATCTTCGGACTCGGAATTTTTCTATCGATCACACACTTAAAACAAGACGTCTTCCTTTTGTACTCCTTCATGCCATCATAGCCGTTGGCACTTACCAAAGGAATTCCTCCAATCTACCCGTTGGACGGAATCAATCAAGAAGATCATCCGAGCTATTTAAGGAATCGATGATAGCCCATCAATCGTTCGCCCATACAATCGGATCTCGGTTTCCATGAATAGAATATTTCCAAGATTGTTTCGTCAACCATCGGATCTTCAATCGATCTTAGATAAGAATTAAAGAATCCGAAATGATTATCCAACCAAGAAATCTATTTCGAGTATCGAATCCTTAACCATAAACCTCGGCTTAGGATTTCCTTCGACACTTTGAGTAGAAAGACGTCGGTGAGAATAGACTTAAGTCTTGAGTCCGAGTCTTAAGTCTTTGAGTCTTGAGTCTTGGGTCTTGAGAGAACAAAGTCTTCGGACTTTAAACCGACGGTCTCCGAACATCCGGACTTTAGATCGAAAGAAACGTTTTGTCGCTTCAAAATATTCTCGAAAGATTTCTCCAACAATCTCCCCTTTTTGATGGTGACAAAACTTTCTTGAAGATTTGAACAACTTTGACCTGCAAAACATTTCTCAAGTAATATGGCTAACTCATAAAGATTAATAAAACAACCGGACTCGCATCCACGACAATTGGTTAGTCTTTCATGAGAAACACCATATAACAACACTTGAATAAATGCAACCAATCAAGTTCATAATCCGCAATCCACAATCCAAAAATTCACACCCAAATTCAAGTTCTCAAGTAATACTCAAAAAATAAATAAACATAACCACAAAGGTCAAAGATTAAAAAATGAAAGTTCAAATTGATTCTCCCCTTTTTGTCGGCATTGAAAAGGGTGAGAAAGGATTCATGTCTCGCTTGGGAATGCGCACGATCCGGAAATCCCCAATGGACTGGACTACTCCTTCAAGCTTCTTCGTCTTCTCGCCCAGACGAGCTACCTCTTCTCCCTTGGCATTGGCTTGGAGTTGCTGAGCGAGGTCTTTGAATTTATCTTCCATAGAGACCGAAGATTCTTGTCCAGCATGCTTCAAAGCTTGGATTTCACGATCGAACATATATGCAGTTTACGCATTTCCGAAGAATATTCATGATACTACGAAGATCTGCGAATCATCCGTCTGTACCGGCATTGGCTTTCTCGGATGGTGTGTATGCGGACGATGGTGCTTCGTTCGGTCCGGCGGATCGGAATCGATGTATCACCTTCTTCAGGCAATTGAGAGACCTGAACTTCTTCTGGGTCTTACGGAGATTGTCTTAGATCTTCAGCAACAAGAGGTGTAGACCTTTCTTGCAAGCTTACTCCCCCGTCTCTAGGACATCGAGAGGGGAAGAATGATGATCATGCTCGGGATTTCCTTCTCTCAGTTTATCGCAGACTTGTTCTTTTTCTTTGTCTCCTTCTTCCTCAACTTCTTTTTCCTTCTTTCTCTGTTCTTCTTCTTCTCTCGCTCTGCTGAAGTTACGTCGAATGAGACACGAACGTCTTGTTCTTGTCGGTCTGGAATAGTGGGATCTTCATCATCTTCATCTTCATCCTCATCCTCCGGGATAAGAGTTCTTTTCCTCTTTTTCGAAGAGGCACCAATAGCCTCCTTTCCTTTCCTTTTTGAAGCAGACTGATGGAGATTTCACCTTGAATTTCTCCATTGCCTTAGAAAGTTCTTTCGACGCATCTTCATTAACATTTTCAACCCTACCACCATCTTGTCACACGGTCGAACACAAAAAGTATGTGGCGGTTCAATATTCAGATGTCGAAGATCTTGGTCACCGCACCGGGATAAGGCAATTGTCCTTTGTCTTTTGACACGCTTTCTGTACATATGGAAAAGAATAGTGTGCGGGAGAGAAAATTTCCGTCCTGAGTTGATCGCATACATCAACTTTGCTTCAGAAAAAGACACAGAAGTCTTTGACGTAGACTTTGGTCTAAGACAATTGATCACAATCTTATGAAGCACAATGTCGATGGCATTCATCCTGGAATAGATGATTTTCTTATCAACGTCCCTATCTTTGACAAGATCCAGTAGTACGAGCAGGTGAGACTTTGATTGGGAGATAGCGTCCCCTTTCAACTCCAATTATGTCCGCCAACATATTTACATCTACCACATAGACTTGGTCTCGGACACTGAATGAAATTCTATTCGCATCCAAAAAGCTAAGATTTGAATAGAAGTAAGCGATCGAGTTGATCATACCCGTCTGTAGAGTCGAGCAAAAAGTCTCAAGTTGAAGCAAACTCAACTTCTCCCTTAAGTTCAAGTTGATGGAATCCGGAAGTCAAAGTCGACACTTCTAGGGTTGATTACCCCTCTTTTCAACAGCTGAAATACATTTTTTCTTGATCCTTGGATTTAAACAAATCCATCCGATTTCCTTTCACCTTTGCAGCCACACCCATTCTAGGTCTAAATTCAAGGAACATTTTGTCATCATCGTTCCCGTCAATTAGATTAATCACGGCATACGAGGATCACTAGGAATGTTCGCAAGAGCCTCCTCTGCTCTTCCTTTCGGAGCAATTCCCAACTCTTCCATTTTCCGCAAAAAAGATACTCATTCCCATAATTTTTGTCCTTAAGAAAGTCATCTATATACTTTAATGAAGAACCGGTGTTTTTCAACGCACGATAAAGCTTATAGATAACAGGGTTTTTGGACTCTTCTTTGGTCGGCATCCTCGATAATGTCTTCTTCTAGATTTTGACTTGCACCTTGTGGGTCAGGAGATGCTGAATGACGTGGAGGAGAGCGAATCGGACTTTGTCGCTGACTTGGTGAGTCTTCTTCCTCAGTAAGATCGAAGTGAGTCGGTCCCTTCTCCATTCTTTGTGGTCCCCTGTTTGCGATTCTTGATGATTTCCTCGAAGACGACATCTTTCTTTGTCTATTGGAGGATTTCTTCACTTGCTTTTCCCAAGAGAGATGACCACTTTCTCGACGATGAACAGAGAGTAAAAACAGTATCGGAAGAAGAGTGTCTTTTAGGGTTTTTAAAATTGGGGTAGAATGACTGTGTATTTATATGTGCCTCGGATTTGAAAATAGAATTTTAAACGGTACAAGGAAAGTGTACGAACACTCCTTTTTCAAAAATAACTGCCAAAAATAACTTCCTCTAAAAAAGACAAGTTTTCAAATTTCACACAAATTATATCTGAATAAAAGAACGTACCTTTTTCGAGATAAAATAAGCAAGAATTCATACCTTTTAGGTAAGATATCGACTTACAGTCTTAAGCGATGAATGATTGAGTCTCGGGATTTAAAGTCTAAGAGATCGAGTCTTAGAGTTGGTGAGTCTCTAGACTTTAACTTCTTCAAGCTTCAAAATGTTGAGTCTTGAGCGGATGAAGTCGAATTGATTCTTCTCCAAAGGCTTTGTGAATATGTCCGCTAGTTGACTTTTTGAATCAACAAATTGAATTGAGATTTCTCCATTTTGAATATGATCTCTAATGAAGTGATGACGAATCTCAATATGCTTTGCTCTAGAATGAAGGATTGGATTTTTGGTGAGATTGATCGCGCTTGTGTTGTCACATCTGATTTCGTGCATGAGTCTTCAATGCCAAAGTCTTGTAGCTGTTGTTTTATCCATAGAATTTGCGAACAGCAACTTCCAAGAGCTACATACTCGCTTCCGTTGTTGAGAGAGCTACGTGCTTTGCTTCCTTGAAAACCAAGACACTCGTCCTATTTCCAAGCAATTGACAAGTTCCGAAGTGCTCTTTCTATCGACTCGCAACCGGCCAGATCTGCATCCGAGTATCCTAGAAGATTAAAGTCTCCCTCTTTGGATACCAAAGACCGATGCTTGAAGATGAAGCAACGTATTTGATAATACGTTTCACGGCAATGAGATGTGATTCTCTAGGATCTGATTGAAACCTAGCACGATACAAACACTAAACAAAATATCAGGTCTAGAAGCGCAAGATAAAGAAGTGAACCGATCATGCTCCCGTACAGCTTTTGATCTACTTTCTTCCCTTCTTCATCCTTGTCTATCTTCTCGAGAACATGACATTGGTATGTCGGTCTTCTTGCATTTTTCCAATCCAAACCTTTTGACAAGATCATTCGCATATTTTTCTTGATGAATGAAAGTTCCTTCATTCATTTGTTTCACTTGAAGTCCAAGAAAGAATGTTAATTCTCCCATCATACTCATTTCAAATTCATCCCGCATAGACTTAGAAAATTTCTTGCAAAGACTTTCATTAGAGGATCCAAAAATAATGTCATCAACATATATTTGGACAAGTAAGAAGTTTTTGTTTTCCTTTTTAATAAATAAGGTAGTATCTACTTTACCTTTGACAAAACCATTTTGTAATAAAAACTTACTTAGTCCGTCGTACCAAGCTCGAGGTGCTTGCTTAAGACCGTACGAGCCTTTTTCAGTCTAAAGACTGAGTCTGGCTTCTTTGGGTCTTCAAATCCAGGCGGTTGTTCCACATAAACTTCCTCATGGATAAATCCATTTAGGAAAGCACTTTTGACATCCATTTGGAATAACCTGAAATTTTTGTAACAAGCAAAAACAAGTAATAGTCGAATAGCTTCTAACCTTGCAACTGGTGCGTAGGTCTCGTCATAGTCTATTCCTTCTTCTTGCGTATAGCCTTTGGCCACGAGTCTTGCTTTGTTTCGTACGACTTTTCCTTTTTCGTCCATCTTGTTCCCGAAAACCCATTTGGTTCCAATAACAGTTTTACCTTTTGGTTTAGATGTCAATTCCCGGACATCATTGATGTTGAATTGTCTCGAGCTCTTCTTGCATAGCTTCGATCCAGCTTTCATCGGATAAAGCTTCTTCTATGCTTTTTGGTTCAATTTCGTAGATGAGAGCCACAAAGACTAGATTCTTCATGCCTTTTTGATCTGGTACGAATTCCTTCATTAAGTTCGCCAATAATAAGATCTTTGGGATGACCGGATTTGTGCTTCCGGTTACTAGTTGATTTGTCGGGTTGATGATCTCTTTCTTTACTTGATTCTCCATGAGCGTCTTGATGATGTATTTCCGAGACTCGAGATGGTTTCGAGATGTAGACATTTGAAGGTCTAGAGCGGGTTCGATCTCTTCGTACCGAGTCTTGCTGGATTCGTCTTGCACCGAGTCTTGGAATTTGACATTCATTGATTCTTCCACGATTCGGCTTTTCTTGTTGTAGACTCGTAGGCTTTGCTTGATGTAGAATATCCAAGGAAGATACCTTCATCGATCTTTCTTCGAACTTACCCACTCGATCATTTGCATTTTTCAAAATAAAGCATTTGCAACCAAATACATGAAAGTATGAAACAATAGGCTTCTTACCTTTGAACAATTCATAGGGGGTTTTCTCAAGAATAGGTCTTAGAAAGACTCTATTTATAATATAGCAAGCAGTTGAAACAACTTCAAAAAAATCGAGGAGAAATTTTACTTTCAATTAAAAGTGTTCTAGCCATTTCTTGAAGAGATCTATTCTTTCTTTCCACAACTCCATTTTGCTCGGGTATACGGAGAGGAAAACATGTGATTAACACCAGATTTATCACGGAATCTCGTAAAATCTTGATTTTCAAATTCACTTCCATGATCGGTTCTTATACTTGAGATAGCACATCCTTTTTCAATTTGAACCTTTTTAGCAAACTTTTCAAAGTACGAAAAGGTTTCAGATTTATTTGCAAGAAAATATACCCATGTAAAACGAGAGTAATCGTCTACAATTACTAGACAATATTTCTTACCTCCAATGCTCGGGTTCTTGTAGGTCCGAAGAGATCCATATGAAGCAACCGCAATGCATGATTAGTTGATACATGATTTATTTGCTTAAAAGAATTTCTTACCTGCTTTCCCGAATGCATGGAGTGCATAAGTCGACTTTTGGTAAGGCAATTTAGGTAGACCTCGAACAAGCCG
The DNA here is from genome assembly GCA_016097545.1 of Eucalyptus victrix. NCBI lineage: Eukaryota > Viridiplantae > Streptophyta > Magnoliopsida > Myrtales > Myrtaceae > Eucalyptus > Eucalyptus victrix. Next base: position 47,712,756 of record CM027841.1, on the reverse strand, counting down.
CTTTGAAGAGATTTTGACTAATTGCTTCTTGTTGATATGGCCAAGTTTTCTCGTGCCATAGAACTCGCTTCATCTTGAATTGAGATTAAGCATTGTTCTTCATTTAGCTTTACATCAAGGAGGTAAATGTTTCCATGCCTTCGACCCATGAAAGACTCGAGTCGAATCTTTGCTAATTCCGTAACATATGCCTTCTTGAAAAGAGATCTTATAACCGGTATCACACACGTTGGCTAATACGAGTAGATTGTAGTTGAGTCCTTCCACTAGAGAGACATTGCTTATTGTGAGATTTCCAATTTTCACGCTTCCGAATCCCACAATACTTCCTTTGCTATTTCCTCCGAATGAAACTTTTCCACCATTTACTTGAATAAGCTTTATGAAACAATTTGAGTCTCCTGTCATGTGTCTTGAGCATCCACTGTCAAGATACCACTTTACCTTCTTTTTGACAGAAACCTGCATTCAAAAGAGAGTCTCAAGCTTTCTTTGGTACCCAAATTTTCTTGGGTCCTTTGGTGTTAGTAGGATGAGCATTATTGGGCCATACTCTTTTAACAGGCCTCCAAATCATAGGACACTCTTTTTCAAAATGATCCTGACAATTACACTTGGAACACCTTAAAGCATTTCGTCCTACAGGCTTTACAAAAATTCTTTTAAAATGATTTTTATAAGCCTCTCTCGATGGTCTTTTCTTAATTCTTTCTTTTACTTTCGGAAAATCAATCAAAGGAATTGTTTCAGCTTGTCATACCTAGACGACTTATTGAAGTAAGGTCTTTGGATTGAAAGAACTTTTTCAAGTTTTTCGGACCCTATTGAAAATTTCTTTGAAATATTTGATAAATCAGTTTTTAAGAAAGCATTTTCTTTCGAAAGATTGTCTTTACTCTCTTTAAGAGTAGAAACATTCAAGTCTAAATTTTTTACCTTTTCTTCTAAAATGTTTTCCTTTTGTTTTAAAACTGAGTTTTCCTTTTTAAGTTCGGAAATCTTTTTAAGAGAAGTCTTAAGACTGAAACATAACTCATCAATATATTTAGAGACTTTGACAGGGATTTTATAATCACTTACCTCAAATTCACATGCAGTCGATCCGAGTCGATCCAGTCGAGTCGATTGTGCCATCGACACGGGTTGGCATATTCCTCATCACTCTCTTCACACTCAGTATCGCTCCGGTCTCGGCTTTGAGAGCTTTTCGAGACTTCTCACTTTTTCCTCTTTTCTTTTTCGAAGAGGACGAGTTGGGTCGATGTGTCCCTTCTTTTTACATTCGAAGCAAACTACATCTTTGTTTGGTTCCACATCATCAACGTACTTGGTCTCGCTGTCTCTCCGAAAACTCTGTTTCTTTGGAATGAACCTTCTGCCTTTTCTATTCGGTTTTCTGAATCTTCTTATCATGAGGGCGAGCTCCTCATCATCCATATCATCTTCTCGAATCTGCATCATCGAATCATCATTTGATTTTAGTGCAATAGATTTCTTACCTCTTGGATCTTCGTCTTCATTAATTCGTTCCACTTCGTAAGACCGAAGAGTTCCAATCGTTCGTCTACGATAATGGCATGATTCTTTGCGTCTCTCTTATTGAAGTCTTTATATGATTCCAATCCTTGGAGAGTCCACGCTTAAGCTTGTTCACCTTCATAGGATCGAAATTTTTTGTCCTTGGTTTTCAAGACCATTGACAATATCTCGTAAAAAACGACTAAACATGTCGCTTATAGATTCTCCGATTTCATTTTGAAGGATTCATATTGACCAAGAAGAATATTAATTCTGGTCTCCTTCACTCGATCTGTCCCTTCATAAGTGATATGTAACCTGTCCCGGACTTCTTTTCTTTGTAACACAAGAAGATATTCTGTTATATTCGGTTGGTGATAAAGCACAATATAAAGAATAAATCGCTTTCGCATCGAGTGCTTGTCTCTTGTTTAATTCTTCTTGAGACATTCCGCTGGCTTCAACAGTTTCTTTCCCTCTTTCGAGATTGATGCAGCAGCGGAGTGATTCCTCTTTCCACAACGTCCCATTCCGGAGGATCCTTTGATCGTAGGAAAGCTTTCATCTTGTTTTTCCAGATGTTGTAATCCTTTCCATCGAAGTAGGGAGGTCTGGTATTGCTTTGCCCCTCCATTAGCCCTGGTGCTAGCATACTAGCCATGGATCTTTTACTCTGAAGTAAGACACTTCAAAACAAGCAGTGAGAACACGAGCTCGATACCAATTGAAATAGCTAGTACGAGTACCTAGAGGGGGGTGAATAGGTATACAAAAATTTTCTCGAAGCTTGCACGATATTTAAACGATTAGAGGATTTGCAACAGATTAAAAATTCAATCGCAAGACTGAGTAAGGGAAAGAGAGAATTGAACGCTCGGTTTATAGTGGTTCGGCTTGATTCAAGCCTACGTCCACTCTTCAAGACCGACAGTGATTGGCTGGATTCCACTATGATCAAAGAGATGTTACGGTGTTGATCTTCCTTGGTTTCTAGGTGTAGATGATCTACCACACTCACTCAAGGCGTTACAAAGTATAAACACTCTCGTGTACAATTTTGCTCGGTCTCGACTAACAATCAAGGATCTTCGACTGGAATTTTTCTATCGATCACACACTTAAAACAGCTAGACGTCTTCCTTTTGTACTCCTTCATGCCATCATAGCCGTTGGCACTTACCAAAGGAATTCCTCCAATCTACCCGTTGGACGGAATCAATCAAGAAGATCATCCGAGCTATTTAAGGAATCGATGATAGCCCATCAATCCCGTTCGCCCATACAATCGGGATCTCGGTTTCCATGAATAGAATATTTCCAAGATTGTTTCGTCAACCATCGGATCTTCAATCGATCTTAGATAAGAATTAAAGAATCCGAAATGATTATCCAACCAAGAAATCTATTTCGAGTATCGAATCCTTAACCATAAACCTCGGCTTAGGATTTCCTTCGACCTTGGAGTAGAAAGACATCGGTGAGAATAGACTTAAGTCTTGAGTCCCGAGTCTTAAGTCTTTGAGTCTTGAGTCTTGGGTCTTGAGAGAACAAAGTCTTCGGACTTTAACCGACGGTCTCCGAACATCCAGACTTTAGACCGAAAGAAACGTTTTGTCGGCTTCAAAATATTCGGAAAGATTTCTCCAAGTAAGATGTATAGGATTGTAACATTCATCACTTTTCCCGTAGCATGTCTGTTGCTGGTCATTTCAGCAGGTTCTTGCTTATTTATGATTAAGATGAGGAAAAAATTTTGAGTTTCGGGCTCTGACTCACACTGACAAAGAGATAGTAGCATTGCCACTGAAATTCTCTTATCAAGAGTTGCTTGTTACGACAAATCACTTTGCAAATGATCGAAGACTGGGCCAAGGAGGATCCAGCCAAGTTTACAGAGGATTTTTGAACCGTTTAGATTGCCAAGTCGCCGTCAAAAGAATCTTTGCAGAGTCCAGACATTCAGAGAAGCTCTTCACCAACGAAGTGAAGATACTAAGCCGCATGATACACCGAAATCTGGTGCAATTCATTGGATGGTGCCAAGAAGAAGGTGAGTCTTTGCTTGTCTATGAATATATGCCTAATGGTAGTCTTGATAATCATCTCTTTGGAACACGAAAAAGTTTGCCATGGGATGTGAGGTAGAAGATAGCTTTAGGGCTAGCATCAGCCCTCAACTATCTTCATGAAGATCTAGAGCAATGCGTTCTCCACAGAGATGTAAAAGCTGCTAATATATTACTCGACATGAACTTCAACACAAAGCTCGGAGACTTTGGTTTGGCTAAGCTCGTTGACCCTCGGTTCAGGACACGAACGACGGACGTGGTAGGGACATATGGTTACCTGGCGCCAGAATATTTAAGTGAAGGTAAGGCTACTAAAGAATCCGACATGTTCAGCTTCGGGGTTGTGGCACTAGAAATCGCATGCGGTAAGAGGACCTATCAGGAAGGAGAATTTCACGTTCCACTGCGCAAGTGGGTTTGGCAGCTTTACCTTGCTGAAAACATTCTTGAAGCAGCGGACGAAACATTGGGTTCGAGTTTCGATAGGAAGGAAATGGAATGCTTGATGATGGTGGGACTATGGTGTGTGCATCCAGATCCCAAGATGAGGCCAAAAGTGGGACACGTTATAAGATTTCTTCAGCTAGAAGTCCCGGTGCCTGAGTTTCCACGTGGCACCTATGAGGCCTCCCCTTCATATCAGCCATCGGCACTAAGAATAGAGTCCTCCTCTTGTATGCAAGAAATCAGTTCCTTTTCAGCTAGATAGATCACGGCTCCTAAAGCCATCCGGCAGCACATGCTGACTTTTGGGAAAATGAAACAAATGTTGTGACGGATTAGTTATGCTCAATCGACCCTTTCTTTGCTGTAATATATTGTCTAGCTGCTGATCATTTGGTTGATGTAGATGTCACAGAGACATCGGTACCGTTAAAGATGCCCACTTCTACAAAAGCTTGTATTGCATAACCTGTTTTTTCAAGGAATCATGCTAAAGAAGTACGCGCTTTGACTCTATTTCAGTTACAATTTGGAGATGCCTTGAGCCTTTACAGGGGCTAATTTAGTCATAGTTTTGGGTGGTTATAATAGGTAGAAACTTTCCAACAAAAAAATTATTTAATTTATGCACATAGGATGGTAGCGAAACAAGAGCACTAGAAGTATGCCTGCAATTTAGAGCTAAACTAAGGGAAAAACACCATACTAGTGACAGATTGAAGGTTCTTTGACAAGTCATTGTTAAGAACTATCTCTCTCTTAACACTAAGTAGAACAGGCTATTCTGGAAATTAGCGTTGCTGCATAACTTGGTTAATGTTACCTACAAAGTTCTTGTTTCGATTACCTTTAAATGCTTTGTATGAGGAACTTGTCGCTAATTATAAACTTTTACAGATACAGAAGAAAAGGTCTCCGAAAAGAGGGAAAAGAACTGCCATTCTAACTTCTAGACCAAAAACTTTCCAAAGTCCCACCAAATCTTCAGCATTTTACGGGAAATAATGGTCCGCCGAAGAGGTTTCAACAGGTAAGTCAGCACCATCGAAATATAACCTTTGTTCTGCTTCCTGAGATCAGTTAATTTAAGGGGAGTCAGTTCTAGCAAGAATCTATGACTAGATTGATATTGCAAGGACGAGTAAGCTTCGACTCGTCTTTTACTGTTAGATTACCATGTTTTCTCTCCATGCGAGCTCTTGCCAGATTATGGAGCGAAATAGAACTTGCTTGACATGAGCAAAGATCCGGCTGCAACATTTTTCTTGCCACTTGTTAGATCAGTTCAAATAATCTACACGCGGATTCTTAAGATCTTTTACACCTATTATCTCATTCAAGTATTTTGGTCATGATAACACGGTCAGAAAAGCTAACTGGAAGACGAGTTGCACGATCCGTAATTGCAAGCTAAACAATCAGAAAAGAGGAAAAGCAGGAAAGTGGAAAGGCGCCCCGCACTCGAATCTGTATTAGCATGGAGGGATATTTTAGCATGTCAGGATGTATCCAACGCTGATTGAATTCTATCTTGGTCAGTTTATGAGGCATCAGTTATGACCGAGTCAAGTAGCCAGAAGAACTTAAAAGTTAGGCTCTTTATGTTTCCAGATAGTGAGGTTTGACCCAGATGCATGTAGTTAAAGGCTAAAGCTTTGTTCGCTACAAAATATACTTTTGTGCATTCTGTCCAAAAAGGTACCGCTAGTGCTAAATTCAAGAACAAGCAGTAAACCTACTGTGAAAAAACTATCTTCTGAAGTAAGCACGTCTATCCAGAGGTTCTGTATTATACATGGAGAGACATAAACTTCAGGATTGCGAAGGGCTCCATCTCTATGCTAAGAGACAAGTACAACAACCACGCATGATCACCAAAAATAAACTACACATAACCATTCGTCTATGTAACCTAGTACTGTAGAATTAACTGTCTGCTACTTCGGCTGTTGCAATACTCATGATATGCTCGATTTCTTCAACAACTTCTTTCATGGAAGGACGGTTCTGCCTCCGTTCCTCCAAGCATCCCACGGCAAGAAACCCAAGCGCCTTCATAGAGACATAAGGACCAATAACATTTGCTAATTAAGCCCATCTGATCAATTTTTGCCAGAAATAAATAATTGATGTAGACACTAGTCATCCTATACGGTGCGATCACATTGACATGGGCATTTTCAATAATATTTTAATACTTTTTTTCGATTTTTATTTAATTTTTCCTTTTCTTTCTCTTTTTTCCCTTCTCTAGCTAGTTGCCGGGTCTTGGTAAGGCTCGCCCTTCCTAGTGGCCATGGGGGCAAGCTTTGCCCATGGTCAACCTTGCTAGCCTTCACCTCTAGTTGGTTGTCAAGACTTGGCGATCGGCTAGAGGAGGAAGAAGGTAAGGGGAAAAAAAACAAATATTAAAATATTATTCTAAATTGTCCATGTCTAGGTTGGCCGCGCCACGTAGGGTGGCCGGTGTTCACGTAAGCGGTTTTCAACCAAAATTGTCTAAATGGACAATTGAAAAAAGATGAAAAAGTTTATAACTCAATTGACATAATTAAAACATTTATAACCAAATTGTCAAAGTGCAGTGAATTTAAAACTTTTTATCCCCCACAGATGTGAATGGGGATCAATTTATGTAACTCTTTGATTTAACCGTCAGATCTCTATATCTCGATATCTTAGATATATTGCCGTTATCAATTAATATCTAATTTCAAATCATCCATGAAAATAACAAAAGAAAAGAAAACACTCATATCCCTTAATTCAAGGTTCCATACAGTAAAAATGGATAGAGCAATGCGAGAGCAAAGTCAACGTTGATTTATTAAGGTTGCGTTTAGTAACCATTTTATTCCTATGAACAATTTATGCTCAGAAATAATTTTTTTCTAATTCTATTCCCTAGATAAGTTTTTGATTATTCGAACAGATTTGCTAATTGCATAAAATATCTATTCTTGAAATAGAAAAAGAACAGGGACGCGTTTGATACTACCCTCAATTTTTATTTTTATTTTGTGATGTGGAATTTCTTTTAATTTTTAATAATTTTCTGAGATTTTTCTTTTCATTTCTTTTCTTTTCTTTTTTCCTTTGCCTTCTTCTTCGTCCTCTACTCGACAACCTTGCTGGCCTTGGGGGAGCCTCGTCAAGGGCTGGCAAGGTCAACCTCGCCATGGTTGGGCGAGGTCATCGAACCTCGTCTCTAGCCAATTGCCAGGCTCGGTGCCAAGCCCAACGACTGGCTAGAGGAGGAAGAAGAAAAAAAGAAAAAAATTAATATGAATTGAATCTAGAATTGTTCTTGAGAACAAATGAACAATTTTGTTTTTAACTTATTGATTTTGTTCCAAATGTATTCCTTAGCCACTTATATGTTCCCGATAATACAAAGATTAACTGATGAATTCAAACGGATATTTTTTTTTTTGGAACAAATACAAAAGAATAGAAATAGTCAAGAATTGGTTGGTTATCAAACAAGCCTTACGTGGGGCAGCAGATTTATTTCGGATTCTTTGATCTACTTATTCAAAAACCCAACTACACGGTATCAGTATGTCACATTATCTGGTAAAGTAATTTTAGAACCATTGGTACTAAAAAATGGAATATCTCACTCAATCTAGAAGCCCAAACAAGAAGGTGCGCGACAGTGCTTCAAGAGAAGCACTTTCACATTTCGTCAAAAGTTAACCACGCCGAAAAAGCAACAACACTTTACATGCCTTTCGGGTTGAGCCTTGTGAGGACTTTCCGAGTTGACAACGACCATTAGATCCACCATCTAATGCACTTCCTTCCAAAAATTGGTGGAAATTGTCATTGACGATGTTATAACTTCATTTTTAAGGCATTCACCTTGGTGCCGCGCCTTTTGAAGAGATCAATTAAATACCACAACTTTTAAAAATCCACCATTCAAGTGAATCGATTACTTGTGTTGCCAAAAAATTGTATGTTATATTATGTTAGAATAGAATATCTAATATGTCTTGCCAGAGATGTTAACATTCAAGATATAAATCAAATGGCATTGTTTGTCAATGCAAATTTTCCCCAAATCGAGAAATTATGTTGTATTTGCTCCATAAATCAAACCCCAAGACCAAAGTTCTTGTGAGGACTTTCCAAGAACCTATTATTACATTGACAACAACAATTAGGTCCATCATCTAATGCACTTCCTTCCAAAAACTGGTGGAAATTGTCATTGATGGTGCTATAGCTTCCTTTTTATGGCATTTACCTTGGCGCGATACCTATTAAAGAGATCAATTAAGTATCACCACTTTTAAAAATCAACCATTCAAGTGACATCGACTCCTTGTGTTGTCAAAAAATTCTATGTCATATTATTTTAGAATAGAATATCTTATATGTCTTGCCAGAGATGTTAACATTCAAGATATAAATCAAATGACGTTGTTTGGCAATGCAAATTCACCCCAAATCGAGAAATTATGTTCTATTTGCTCCATAAGTCAGACCTAAAACCAAAGTTCCTGTGAGGACTTTCCGGAAACCTATTATTACATTGACAACAACAATTAAGTCCATCATCTAATGCACTTCCTTCCAACAATTGGAGGAAATTGTCATTAACGGTGCTATAGCTTCTTTTTTACAGCATTCACCTTGACGGCAGTGCTTGCTGGCCAACTATAGTTAATGTTTTCATTCTCTTCTCTCTTGAGGAACTTGTTGCAAATACTGCTGGGGGAGTGAGAACTGAATTTTGTATTGCAATATTAAATTAACCCTGCCGCTCAGATAATGATCAATTTCAGGCTAATTCGAAGTTAGGACATTTCCCGTTTTCATGGGAACTTCTTTACCATTGCTTCCTGGGCAAAACGAAGTGAATGTCTCGTCTCACGAGCTATATAGCTTTGGATAGTCTTGTCTGAGCTCCAGCTTTGCTATTTGAGGCGGTAGAGGTTATAGCATGGTATGCCTGGTGTATCTAGTGTTGCTTCTGATATAGACCCTATAGCCAATGACTATGTATGGTCCGAATGGACCTGAGCTCGCTCCTCAATTTAATGTATCAGCCCGAGCCACTTAAGTGTGATCTTACACTCCTCCGGCTCGGAAATTTTCTAAAGCCAGTATCTATGTTGCCATGTTTTAGTGCTTTTTCCTCATCAAGAGGGTGTGGATGTCGTAATGTTGGGGCAGTAAATCGTTTGGTGGTGAAAGAGAATCGGGTTGAGAAATCTACTTCCCTTTGGAATACTGCGGGGATGATGCAGTAGCGAAGAACGGGGAAAAGGAGAGCAGAACCCGAAGATTCCGTACCGTGCGTCGGTTTACTTGGTTTGTAAGTGCTGTCTAGACAATGTCTGCAGCTTTCACTGCACTGTTTCGTTGGCAAATCACAACCCGCTTAGGGTTTTCGAAAGACCACAAACATTGTCATTGCCAATAAGTGCATGTAAATGATGCGGCGTCATTTGAGGCACAGTTCCTATCTTAGTGAAATATATAGTTGGTCTAGTTAGGATTTATCATAAAGACAGTTCCTTCCACGCCCTTCGAGACCTATTCCAAACTGGAAAAAGAATTCCTTCGCCGGTTTCACATGTCAAGATCTTGAGAGGATGACTGACCTAGAATTTCTTTGTACGAGTCCTGGCATTTTAAAGTGGTATTTGAGAAGATATTTTGTCATGAAGACATAAGGACCAATAACATGATCTGTTTATTAGATTTTAAAATTGTCTAAAAAGACTTAAACCTATTGCATTTTTGTCTATACAATTTTATACCTTTCAATTTTATCAATTGACTCATAAACTTCTTCACATTTTGCTAATTAAGTCCATCCGATCAATTTTTGCTAGAAATTGTTGATGTGGATACTAGTCGTCTTACGTGGCACGGTCATGTTGACGTGGGCATTTTCAATAATATTTTAATACTTTTTTATTTTTTTATTTTTCCTTTTCTTTCTTCTTTTTCTTTTCCTTCTCTTCTTCTTTCTCTAGCCAGTTGCCAGGCCTTGGGCAAGCCTCACCCTTGCCAGTGGCTAACAAGGGCAAGCTTTACCCATGGTCGACCTCACTAGCCTTCGCCTCTAGTCAATTGTTAAGATTGGCGATCGGCTAGAGGAGGAAAGAGGGAAGAGTGAAAAAAAAAGGAGAAAGAAAGGAAAAAAAAACAAATATTAAAATATTATTCTAAATTGTCTATTTCAAGGTCGGCCGTTTCATGAAGGGCGGCCTATGTTCATGTAAGTAGTTTTCAACGAAATTTGTCTGAATAGGCTCCATTGGAAAAAGATGAAAAAGTTTGTAATTCAATTGGCATAGTTAAAAGGGATAAGTGCTGCTGAAGTCCTAAAACTTGTCACGAAAATGCAATTGAGTCCTAAAACTTGTAAAAAGTGCAATCAAGTCCTAAAACTTGTCAAATTGTTTCAATCGAGTCCTAAAATTAACACCGTTAGCTTTTTCCATAAAAATGCTAATGTGACATTTTAAATAATTTTTTATTTTTCACGTGAATTTTTTATTCATTTTTTAAAAAGTAGATTTAAAAACTAAAAAAATTAGATTTATTCATTTTATCTTATTTTCACCAAAAACTAAAAAGAAAAGTTAAAAATTTATTTTTAAAAATTGTTTTAAAAAAAGAAATTAGCAACTCCTCTCCCTTGTCATCGCCCATCGTCGGAGGGGCTGGGCAATGATGGCCGGCCCTGGGAAGGGGTGGCCGACGACTGTCTTTTGCCCTGGGCGAGGCCTCGTCTGCCCTCGCTCGAGGCTAGCGAGGGCCAGCAACCATCGCTTGCCCTAGGCAAGTCATCACCAGCCCTCGCCTAGGGCCGGCGAGGGCTGGCCACCCCCACCTAGGGCTAGCAACTATCGCCCGGCCCCTCCGGCGATGGGCGGCGGCGGGGGGAAAGGAGCCACTGTTTTTTTTTTAAAAAATTTTAATTTTTTTTAAATTTTCTTTTTAGTTTTTGGTGAAAATAAGATAAAATGAATAAATCTAATTTTTTTAGTTTTTCAAATCTAATTTTTTTAAAAAATGAATAAAAAATAATTTAAAAATCCACGTGGAAAATAAAAAATTATTTAAAATGTTACGTCAGCATTTTTAACGGAAAAGACTAACGGTGTTAACCTTAGGACACGATTGAAACAATTTAACAAGTTTTAGGATTTGATTGCACTTTTTATAAGTTTTAAGACTCAATTACATTTTCGTAACAAGTTTTAGGACTTTTACAGCACTTATCCCTAATTAAAAGGTTTATGACCGAATTATCAAAGTGTAATGGATTTATGACTTTTTATCCCCTACGAGCAATTTGAATTGGAATCAACCATGTTGCTACTTATATAACTCTATGATTTCAACCGCCAGATCTCTCTATCTCTATATCTTGGGTATATTGCCGTTATCAATGAATATCCAATTTCAAATCACCCATGGAAAAAATAAAAGAAAGGAAAACACTCATATCCCTTAATTTGAGGGTCCATACAGTAAAAATGGAGAGCAATTCAAGAGCAAAGTCAAGGTTGATTTATTAAGGGCGCATTGTAACCATTCTATTCCTGTAAATAATTTTTGCTCAGAAATAATTTTTTCTAATTATGTTCCTTGAACGAGTTTTTGAGCATTCAAACATATTTGCTAACTGCAAAAAATATTTATTTCGGTTATAGAAAAAGAATAGGAATGTGTTTAATACCATTCTCAATTTTTTTTTTTTAGTGCCATGAAATTTCTTTTAGTTTTTAATAATTTTCTAAGATTTTTCTTTTCTTTTCTTTTCTTTTCTTTTTTCCTTCTCTTCTTCTTCCTCCTAGTCGACCACTTGGCCAGCCTTGGAGGAGTCTCACTGGGAGCTAGTGAGGTTGACCTCGCTGTGGTCGGGCAAGGTCGTTGGACCTCGTTTCTAGCCGATCACCGGCCATCACCGAGCCTAGCGACTAGCTAGAGCAGGAAGAAAAAGGAAAGAGAAAAATAATATGGCTTGATTCTAGAATTGTCCTCAAAAGCAAAGAAGTAACTTTTTTTTTTCTACTTCTTCATTATATTCCAAATCTATTTCATAGCCACTGATATGTTCTTGGTAATTTAAAAAATTAGCTGACGTTGCTAAACAGATTTCTCTCTCTCTCTCTCTCTCTCTCTCTCTCTCTCTCTCTCTCTCTCTCTCTCTCTCTCTCTCTCTCTCTCTCTCTCTCTCTCTCTCTCTCTCTCTCGGTTATGGGATACAAAAGAATAGAAATGGTTAAGAATTGGCTGGTTACCAAATACGCCCTACATGGGGCAGCAAATTTATTTCGGATTCTTTGATCTACTTATTCAAAAACCCAAGTACACGATATATCACATTATTGTCGCGACCTCCCTCGAAACAAGGTGGACTACCTAAGGATTCAGCTAATGGATTACTAAGCCTAGACTTAGCTCGAGCTCTCTCACACTCATACCAATTCGCAACTTAAGGTTTAAGTTCTTAACATGCAAATGTTTTTTATTATGGAGTCGCCACTAATCTATTTTTGGTGGGTCAATTAGAAACCAAGTAAAGTAATGGGAGAATTACTTCACTTCTACGAACCAAAGATTAAATGAGTTCAGGGACTTGATTATACTAGATTTCTCTAACGCCATTTCGGTATCTTTTCTCTTTTATTCCAAAAAAATGTTTTGCAAGTAGCTTGAATTGATTTTAGCCTAAATCACTAACTTGCAAGAGAGTGATCATATGGGTGCACAAACATTAAAGGTAACATTAAAAAAAAAATTGTGGAATTAAACACAACAAAGCAAGCAATTATTTTTGAGTTTTTCTCTTGTTTTAAAATGAAAACTTACCTAGACAACATGCATATGATCTTTTTTGGAATTTTTGTATTAAAATTCGAAATAAATAATTAATGAAAATTGACTACAAAACCCAACAAGTTGTCCTACTTAAGCTAGGAAATAATTTAGATTAAATCCCATTTTAATTCAGAAACTCATCTTAATTAGATTCTACCCTAACGTGCAATGTAATATTAAAAGAAAATCTAACTAGATAAATTCTAAAGATGCAATCCTATCTATTTAAGAAACTATCCTATCTATCATGCAATTTGGTCTTTTGGTGTTTTCAAAACAAACGATCATAAAAAGTAAGCTTCGTTATATCCAATCCATCTTAAAATATTCATCAAAGTTTCAACTGAGGAATAAAGATAATTGAAAAAAAATAATCCGTTGTCCACGAATTAGATTAACAATCATCTTTAACCCTAAGAGCATTACCAATATGCATGAGATTCGGAATGATTAAAAAAAAAAACGATCCGACGTCTTATGGATCAAACTTAATAATTATAACGATCCTTATCAATAAAATCCTATTGGATAATGCCGGATATCTCAACATAACCGAAGTTAGACAATAATCCTTCAAAATAAGGAATGCAATTTAAAAATAATGATCGTTACCTAATTCGTGGACTTCGCTTCTAGATTCAAGCCGGCAAGTGGATCATGATGGCGCCAAGGGTAGTGAATTTGGTGGGATTGACGGCGAGAGATCGCTGGTTTCGACTAAAAAAACTCCATTAGGGAACCTGCAAAACAGAAACGAGGGAAACGCAGTTGGCGAGTTATGTCGGAAACCGAGCATCTTGTCGTCAGAGGGCCAGGGAACGCGCCGGCAAGGGAGTGTGGTGACGGCAAGAGCGATGCAAGCAGCAAGGGCGTTGGTGACGATGAGCAGCATCGAGTCGTCATCGAGCAGTGCGTCAGGAGCGGGGCAGCAGCTCGTCGAGGCAATGAGAAGCAATGGCATCAGCTTGGTTGAGCAGCGGTGACAAAGCTCGAGACAGCAGACAAAGCAATAGCCCGTCACAAGTGGTGAGGGAGTAATGGCGATGATGTCGGACCTTGGACGGCACAGTAGCTCGTCGGAAGAATGGAAGTGGCGGTGGGGACAGTGATGCAGGCGTCGGCTTGGACGAGCAGCAGCAGCAGTGGACAGAGAAACGACAACCGCGGACGATGGGTTGTAGCCACGAGGGGGCTCTCAATGCAGCAAATCAGCAAGGAGCGGTGCATCGGGGCTCGAACAGTTGGAACAACAGCTACGGATTTAGTGGCGGAGCAGCAGTGATGTTGTCAGTGAAGGAGCTGCAGTGACGTCGTCCAGTTGCACGCGTCGAGGGGTATACGATTGTGGCATGGCCAAAGGGATTGAGCGTGAGAGGTCAAGGGGTAGAGAGCGGGGGGTGTTCAGTAGTGGATGACTGAAAGATGACCCACCACTCCCTCTCTCTATTGTTCTCTCCTTCACGTGTATATCTCTTTACTTGCTCTTCAAATGAATATTTTTCTGTTTGTGTTCAGCCCCCCCTTTAAGCTGAGAACTCTTGCTTATTTGTAGGCAACTTTCACCATCTCTTGAAGCCCAACTGACTTTAGTATGAACAGAAGGTTGCTGTAACTTTTCCTTGTTGTTCACATTCAGTTCTTTTTTTAAAGATGACGGCCACTGTATCAGACTTATACAATTGGCACTTCTCTTGCTAGTTGTGGCCGCAACTATTGGCTTTTCTTACTTGTTACTTGCTTTTCTTTCTTAAGCAAGTTTTGTCACGCCCCAAACTTCGAGCGCATGAACATCTCTTGGCGGTTGAATAAATTGCGACGTCTCATTACACATCGCCAATCCATCCCTTTTATCTTTCAATTAAACGCATGTGGAAGCAATTGAAATAAACGATGCACGGACCTCTAAAGTTGCATAACTTGGCACAAAGGGACACTTAAGTGCCAAAACTTACGAAAGTAATACTTATGTGCCAAAATTGGAGCAAAATGGATCATTTGAGTGCTAGCATACATGACATTTTCTGGCAACTTCTTTTACTGAGGTGGCAAACATTTTTTTTTTTAAAAAAAAAGCCCACATGGACGACAAAGACAACGTCATCCATCCACCCTGACTGAGCTGACCTAAATGACGTTGTTTTCCTTGGTGTTAAATGACATCGTTTAGGTTGGCCATCGCCATTCCTCCCCATCCGCATTCACACTAGATCTCAAGCCCTTCTCTCCGTCACCGTTCACGCCTAGAGGTGGTCATCAATCACTATTGTCAGTTGCCGTTGTTGGTCATCGTCGCCACTTACCATCGTTGGTTGTCGTCACCGCTCACCATCGTCGTTCCTCCAGGTTCGGCCCCTTCTCCCCCTCCCCTGTGATGAAATTAGGGCTCGATTATTTTATTAAGGCTCCGATGGAAAATTTGAGGCTTGATAGGGAAATGTGCTGATCGGACCTTCGGGCGGTGAGGTGGGTGTGTTGTGCTCAAGCTGTGCATGTTGGCTTGCATAAATTCTATTGAAATGCATGCGCTCTGTTTTGCTACTCCCTTGTGTGGAGAGACTCGCCTCAGTTGATGATTTCTGCAGTCGATACTCGAGTGAAACAAAATATTGAATCAGGTGGGATATGATAGATAGATTAAGGTGGAAGGTATGAAATAATGTCCCTCAAGTGCTCTGCAAAGAGCATGCAACTCTACTATTAATCAGCTTTTTTTTTGGCAACCCAAGGAACCCTGTAAACCGATAGCAGGCGAGCAAACCCTGGGGGAGTGACTGTAGGACTCACCATCACAGTACTTCAGGTAATAATCCCTAACAACGCCTCTGGGATTCAAACTTCTCCCCTTCATGAGCTATTAATCTGCTTTAGTTCCCTTGATTATGATCTTTTGGTTCTTTTACTCTGTTTTCCCTTGATTATCAATCAGTTATTCTTAATATAAGTTTTATAGGCTACATTTAATTTAATTTATGGTGCAACCTTTTGTTGATAATTGAGTTTTCTTTTTGAAGCCTGAGAGAAGTTCAGAGGTTCTTATCTTTCAAGGTCTAACTCAAAAATTAACAGTTGTGCCAACAAATAAGAAGACATTGGCTACGCCAACAAGAAAGAAGAGTAAGAAGAACCCAGTTGCAAGTCCATCTAAATCAATTTAGCCTACAACAGTTGCAGCTTCTTCTGAATCAGTTTAGCCTAGGACAATTGCAGCTCCATTGAAATCAACGCATCCCGAGACAGTTGAAGAAGAAGTCTCATGTCTAGTTAGAAAAAATGTAAGGATTATGAATCAAGTGCAAGATTCATCAAAAGGAGCACGAACATGAGGCATTATGCATATTGATTGATGAAATGGGACATGATATGGTTTGTTGGGCTGATGAGTCAATTTTTTACTGTGGATGTTTTTTTTTTTTAATAATAGCTTGTCATTGAGTTTGTGAGACTTAATTTCAATATTGTTTGTCATTTTTGCCTTTTTCATTTTTTTTATTTTGTTTTTACTTGTACTTACTGCTTTTGGTGGTGAATTTATGGTGATGACTGTGAAAGCTAGTATGTGCACCTAGAGGGGGGTGAATAGGTGCAGAAACAATTTTGCGAGATAAGTGCAGCACAAATCAACAATGGATTATGAAAAGAAAATTCCTCTCTTTTCAAATAAACAAGTTACGATCAAAGTAAAAGAATATAGGGAAGAGAATTTGAACACAGAGTTTATAGTGATTCGGCTTAATCCAAGCCTACGTCCACTCTTCCACACTGACAGTCCATCGGCTGGATTTCACTATGAACAAAAGAGTTAGTACGGTAAAGCTCTCCCTTAATTCCACAGTGTAGAGACTCTACTACATTTCCTCAAGGTCTCTCAAAGATATAGACTCTCTTTTGCGTACAAGATTTCGCTCAACAAATGAATTGACTAAGAACAATGAACTTCAGACTTTGGAATTCTTCTATCGCACACACACTCAAACAACTGAAACGTCCTCTTTATATACTCCTTTATGCCATCATACCCGTTGGCACTTACCAAAGGAATTCTTCCAATCTACCCGTTGGACAGAATCAATTAGGAAAATCTTCGAGCTATTTAAGGAACATGACAATAGGCCATCAATCATGCTCGCCCATACAATCAGGATCTTGATTTCCATAAGTAGAACCTTCCAAGTATACTTCGCCAATCAACGGATCCACAATCCCTAAATAAATTTTGATTTGACTAATGGATTCCGACATGCTATATCTAGCCAAGAAATCTTCTCCAGTCGATAAAGTCAAATCCTTAACAAAACATCCAGTTCTAGATAAGTCTTCTTCAACGGTTTAGAAACTGTCAATAAGGATAGACTTTGAGTCTTGAGTCTGGCAGTCCAGAGGTCCTCAGATTTGATGAAAGAGTCTGCAAGTCTTCAGACTAGACTGATGAAAATATTTTGTCAGCTTCAAAACACTCAAGGAAGTTTTCTCCAACAATCTCCCCAATTTTTATGGTGACAAAACTTTCCTGCAGATTTGGATAACTTTGACCTGCAAAACATTACTCAAGCGAATATGGATATCTCACATAGATAAATGGCTTAATAACACTAGAATCTGCATCCATAGAAGGTAGATTAGTTCTATAAATAAGCAAAGCCATGAGATATCAACGGTGCTTAAGATAAACAAACGTTCAAACAGTCAAATCCAAATCCAAACAGCCAAACACAAAAGTCAAGTCATAACCAATAAAAAGGTTCAAATCAAAAAGTGAGTTCAAAGTTCAAATAAGTTCAAATCTGCACCACATCTCTCCCCATTTTTGTCATCATTAAAAAGGTAGAGATAAAAAGAGAATGGAATTAAGATTGCTTGGGAACACGAACAAGCTGGAAATCTCCCATTGATTGGATAATCCCTTCCAGCTTTTTCAAGTCCTCCTTCAGTTGCGCCACATCTTCACCCTTAACATTTGCTTGAACTTGAAGAGCAAGGGCTTGAAGTTGATCATTCAAAGAAAATGAAGAAGCTTGACCTGCAGTCTGCAAGTTCTGTACTTCGCATCCCAGAGCATATATTTGACCCCGCATCTCTAAAAGAATATCAAGAATTTTGCGAAAATCTGTTGAATTATCAGTCTGAGTACTGGCTTCTGCACGATCAGACGATGTAAAGGCAGATGATGGTAAATCAGCATGGTCATACAGATTGGGCGATGAAACATCATGTCTCTCCTCAGGAAATTGAGAGGCATAGATGTCCTAAGGATCTGCTGGAGAGCGGCTTACTCCTTCACTAGTGGCAGGGAATGAGGACATTCTTCTTTGCTTAGGATCTCCCCCTATTTCCACGCCTTCAGTTGGAGAAAAGTGTTCCTCATGCTCTGCTTCCGCTTGATCTCCTCTCTCCTCTTCTTCTTCTTCTTCAATTCTTTCCTCCTCTGCATCTCTTTCTTATGCTTCTCTCTCCTTTGCTTCTTTCTCCTCTACTTCCAAATTTTCTCTTTCTCCACTCCTCTGTTCTGTCTCATCCGTGTCTTTATCTTGTCTCTCCATTGATTCTGGAACAGAACGACTCAAGTTCTTCAATGCCATTGCAGAAATGGTGATATCATCCTCATCCTCTTCATCCTTAATGATGAGAGCTCTTCTTTTCTTGGATTGAGCAACCATGGGCTCCTTTCCTTTTCTCTTTGCAGCCGAAGAGATTTGATGAGTCTTGACAGGGGTTTTTTCCTTGAATCGCTCCAATGCCTTATTGAGTTCCTTCAAACGCATTTTAGAGACCATTTTCAGTCCTACCATCATTTGATCGCACGTTCGAACACAAAGAATTCGGGGAGGCTGAACGTTCAAATGTCTAAATAACTTAGTCACAAGAGTTGGATAAGGAAGTTAACCCTTGTCCTTCACCACTGCCCTGTACATGTGGAACATAATAGTGTGTGGAAGAGAGAACTTTTTCCGAGCATTGATGGCATACATCAGCTTTGCCTCTGAGTTTGAAACGTCGGTCTTTGAAGTAGATTTTGGTTTAAGGCAATTAATCACAATCTTATGAAGCAGAATGTTGGATGCATTCATCCTCAAATAGGAAATCTTTCCCTCTATCCTTCTATCCTTAACAAGCTCCAACGTTGCACGAGTAATAGACATACTAATAAGTCGATATCTTCCTCTTTCAACCCCAATCACATCAGCCAATGTATTCATGTCAACCACATAGTCTTGATCTCAAACATTAAAAGAGAATCTATTCGCATCTAAGAAACTAATATTCGAATAGAAATAAGTAGTTAGTTCAGCATAGGCTTCTGTACTTTCAAAACAAACTGTTCAAGTTGAAGAAGGCTGAATTTTTCCCGCAGATTGACATTCACGGAGTCAAGAAAATCAAAATCCATACTTCTAGGGTTTATTACCCCACGCTTTAGCAACTTAGAGTACAGTTGCTTATGTTCCCTCGATCGAAACAAGTCTGTCCTTTTGCTTCGGATTTTTGCCGCAACACCCATTCTCGGTTTAAACTGATTGTACATCCTATCATCGTTATTCCCATATGGCTAACTCAGCCCTCCAACAGGTGGATCGCTTGCGATATTTGCCAATGCCTCTTCTGTCGACCCAGCAGGGGTAATTCCCAATCGTTCCATTGTACGTAAAAAGAAAGTTTCATTTGTATACCCTTTGTCTTTCAAAAATTTATCAATGTAGTTCAAAGGAGTACCACCCCCTCTTTAAAGTACGATAAAGCTTGTAGATAAAAGATGGTTTAAGAGTCCTTACGGGTTCTGTGTCTTCGATTATTATGGAGGGCTTAAGACAGTCGAAGAGAGGCATACGAAACGTCGTAAAAAAGAAATATAAAAATGCCTTTTTAAAAATAATTGCATTTCCAAAAATTAGATAACTGTCATTTCAAAAATAACTCCTTTTTTCGAAAAGGAAATATTGCAATAATCACGGAAATTAAAAATAGCAACAATCAATTACAGGTTGATGATCGTACATTTTCGAGATTTGATTCGAGAGATAATAAAATAACTTACAAAAAAAAAAATCTTGATCGTTTGAGTCTGAGTATCTTTAGACTTTCAGTCCTTGGGTCTAAACTTCCTTAGACTTTAAGATATTGTCTGAAACGAATAGCTTCAAATTGATTTTTCTCCAAAGGCTTTGCAAAAATATCCGCCAGTTGATTCTTTGAGTCAATAAATTGAATTGAAACTTCTCCATTTTGAACATGATCTCTAATAAAGTGATGTCGAATCTCTATATGTTTTGCTCTTGAGTGAAGAATCGGATTCTTGGTGAGATTGATTATGCTGGTGTTGTTACACTTAATTTCAGTGTATGTATCTTCAATTCCAAAGTCTCTTAATTGTTATTTTATCCACAAGATTTGTGAACAACAACTTCCAAGAGCTACATATTCTGCTTCTACCGTAGAAAGAGCTACTGTACTTTGCTTTCTTGAAAACCAAGACATTGTCTTGCTTTCAAATAGTTGACAGGTACCTGAGGTGCTCTTTCTATCAACTCTGCATTCGGCTAGGTCTGCATCTGAGTATCCAAGAAGAGTAAAGTCTCATTCTTTAGGATACCAGAGACCCAAAGTTGAAGTTGAGGCAATGTATTTGATAATATGTTTTTTTTTTTTTTTTGATGACCCAGGGAACCTCCGAACGCCGCTTCGTGGGGAGAGTAAACCCTGGAGCGCCGGGGGCCCCCACCGCTGACCCCCAAGCGCAGATAAGACGCGCGTTATGCATTGAAGCATCGCTTCCACGGAGGTTCGAACCCTTCCCCCTGCGTTTGGGGTACCGAGCCCTAACCAACGCTTCCACCGCGGGCGGTGGTTATTTGATAATATGTTTGCAGCACTTAAATGAGATTCTCTAGGGTCTGATTAAAACCTGCCACAAATGCAAACACTAAACAAAATATCAAGTCTAGAAGCAGTAAGATAAAGAAGTGAACCAATAATACTCCTGTATAACTTCTGGTCGACTTTCTTTCCTTCTTCATCTTTGTCCAACTTCAAGGAACTTGACATTGGTACATCAGTCTTTTTGCAATTCTCCAGTCCAAACATTTTGACAAGATCTTTAGCATACTTTTCTTGATGAATAAAGGTTCATTCCTTTAGTTGTTTTACTTGGAGCCCGAGAAAGAAGGTTAGTTCACCCATCATGCTCATTTCAAATTCATCCTGCATAGACTTAGAGAATTTCTTGCATAGACTTTTATTAGAAAATCTAAAAATAATATCATCAACATAAATTTGAACAAGTATAAAACTTTTGCTTTCTCTTTTGATAAATAGTGTAGTATCTACTTTACCTTTGACAAAGCCATTTTGAATTAAAAACTTACTTAGTCCATTTGGAATAACCTGTCGTATAATCTAAGCTCGAGGTGCTTGCTTTAAACCATATAAAGCCTTTTTAATGACACAAAATTTCTACTCCTGAATAGAAAAAGAATAGAAATCCGGTTTCCTTGGGTCTTCAAAGTCAGGTGGTTGTTCCACATAGACTTCCTCTTGGATAAATCCATTTAGGAAAGCACTTTTGACGTCCATTTGGAATAACCTAAAATTCTTATGATAAGTAAAAGCAAGTAATAATCTAATTGCTTTTAACCTTGCTATTGACGCGTAAGTCTTATCATAGTCTATCATTTCTTCTTGCGTATATCCCTTGGCCACGAGTCTTGCTTTGTTCTTACGACCTTTCCTTTCTCGTTCATCTTGTTTCTAAAAACCCATTTAGCTCCAATGATAGATTTACCTTTCGGTTTAGGAGTCAATTCCCAGACATCATTGATACTGAATTGTCTGAGTTCTTCTTACATAGCTTCAATCCAGCTTTCATCAATTAAAGCTTCTTCTATGCTTTTGGATTCTATTTCTGAAATAAGAGCCACGGCACTAGACTCTTCACACCTATTGGATCTTGTGCCGATTCCTTCATTAATATCACCAATGATGAGATCTTTGGGATAATAGGACTGTTGATCTTTTTCCACATTTGCCGATTCCTTCAAGCTACTGAATTGTCAATGCCTCCAGTTGCTAGTTGATTTGTCAGAATGTTGATCTTTTTCCACATTTGAATCTTCGACGATCATTTGTTGCTGATCTTCTGAAGTCTAAGCTACTTCTAGAGATTTAGACTTTATAAAGTTTGGAGCAGGTTCAGATTCTTCAAATTGAGTCTAAATCGATTCATTTTGCATAGAATCTTGGAATTTGACATTCATTGATTCCTCCACAAATTGATTCTTTTTGTTATAGACTCTGTAAGCTTTGCTTGTGGTTGAATATCCAAGGAAAATGGCTTCATCTGATTTTTCTTCAAACTTACCAACTCGATCATTTGCATTTTTCAATATAAAACATTTACATCCAAACACATAAAAATATGAAACAATGGGCTTCTTTCCTTTGAATAACTCGTAAGGAGTTTTTTCCAGAATAGACCTTAGAAAAACTCTATTAATAATATAATATGTTGTAGAAACTGCTTCAGCCCAAAAATGTGAAGAGATGTTGCTTTCAATTAAAAGAGTTTTAGCCATTTCCTGAAGCGATCTATTCTTTCTTTCCACGACTCCATTTTGCTCTGGAGTATATGGAGAAGAGAACACATGCTAAAAACCAGATTCATCACAAAATCTTGTAAAGTCTTGATTTTCAAGTTCGCCTTCATGTTCAGTTCGTATACTTGAAATAACATACCCTTTTTCATTTTGGACATTTTTAGCAAACTTTTTAAAGTAAGAAAAGGTTTCAGACTTACTTACCAGGAAATATACCCAAGTGAATCATGAGTAGTCATCCACAATTACTAGGCAATATTTCTTACCTCCAATGCTTTGACTTCTGATTGGTCCAAAGAGATCTATATGCAGAAGCTGCAGTACATGGTTAGTGGAAACTTGATTTATTGGTTTAAATGAGTTTCTTATATGTTTTCCCAACACGCATGGTGTGCATAGATCAGTCTTTTGGTATGATAGATTGGGTAGACCACGAACGAGCTTCTTTGCTGAAATTTTGGCTATTTGTTTCATGTTGATATGCCCAAGTTTTTTGTGCCATAAGTTTGCTTCTTCTTAAATTGAGATTAGACATTGGGTTTCATCTGATTTGACATCCAAGAGGTAGATATTTCCATGTCTTCGATCCGTGAAAGACTGAGAGGAGTCTTTACTGGTCCCTGAACATATTCTTTCTTGAAAGTTGATTTTGAAACCGGTGTAGCACAGCTAACTAATACTTAGCAAATTATAGTTGAGTCCTTCTACTAAGGAAACATTACTGATCATGAGGCTTCCAATCTTTACAGTTCCGAATCCCACAATTTTTCCTTTGTTGTTTCCTCCAAATGAAACTCTTCCACCATTAACTTGAACAAGCTTTATGAAGCAATTTGAATCTCCTGTCATATGCCTTGAGCATCCACTATCCAAGTACCATTTAACATTTTTCTTGATAGTGACCTGCATTTAGAAAAGAGACTCAAGTTTTCTTTGGTACCCATATTTTCTTTGGTCCATTGGTGTTTGTATAATATATGGCATTTGCCCATACTTTCTTAATAGGTTTCCAAACCATAGGACATTCTTTCTTAAAATGGTCTGAGCTATTGCACTTAGAACATTTAAGAGCATTGCGACCTACTGGTTTTACATAAACTCTTTGGAAATGATTTTTGTAAGCATTTTTTGTAGGTCTTTTCTTAATTCTTTCATTTAATTTAGGAAAATCAATTAGAGGAATGGTTTCCGCAGTCATTCCGAAACCAAATTTATTGAAATAAGGTCTTTGAGCGAGAAAGAATTTTTTTTTTAGTTTCTCGAATCCTATAGAAAATCTTTTAGAAATATTTGAGATGTTATTTTTCAAAGATGCATTTTCTTTTGAAAGATTGTCTTCATTTTCTTTCAAAATAGTAATACTTTTGTCTAAACTTTTAACCTTTTCTTTCCAAACATTTTCCTGTTGTTTTAGTGTAGAATTTTCTCTCTTAAGTTCGGAAATCCTTTTAAGAGAAGTCTTGAGACTAAGACATAATTCATCAATGTATTTAGAGACTTTAGTAGGGATTTTTAAATTACTTACCTCAATTTCACTGTCTGAATTTGAGTCTAATTGTGCCATGAGACAAATGTTGGCATAATCATCATCACTTTCTTCACATTCTGTATCACTCCAAGTTTCTGCTTTAAGTGCCTTTCGATATTTCTCAGATTTTCCTTTCTTTTTCCTCAGAAGGGGACAGTTGGATCTGATGTGTCCCTTTTTCTTACATTCAAAGCAGACTACATCTTTATTGGATTCATCATCCTCAACAGACTTACTCTGTTGCTTTTAAAAACTCTGTTTCTTTGGATTGAATCTTCTTCCTTTCCTGTTCAGCTTTCTGAATCTTCTTATCATGAGAGCAAACTCTTCGTCATCCATATCGTCTTCAGAATCTATGACATCAGAATCATCATTAGATTTTAATGCAACGAATTTCTTACCTTTAGGATCTTCATCTTTGTTGATTCGCTCCACTTCATAAGACTGAAGAGTATCAACCAATTCATCAACCGAAAGTGGCATAATTCTTTGTGTCTCCCTTATTGAGGTCTTTATGTGATTCCAGTCCTTAGAGAGTCCACGCAGAAGCTTGTTTACTTTCAATGGATCAGAAATTGGTTGCCCTTGATTTTCAAGGCCATTCACGACCTTTGTAAAACGACTAAACATGTTATTGATAGATTCTCCATATTTCATTTTAAATGCTTCATATTGACCGAGCAGAATGTTGATTCTAGTTTCTTTCACTCAATCAGTTCCTGCATAGGTGATGTGTAATCTATCCCAAACTTCTTTAGCTGTAGCACAAGAAGATATTTTGTTATATTCAGTAGGTGATAATGCACATTATAAAGAATAAATTGTTTTTGCATCAAGAGCTTGTCTTTTGGTTATCTCTTCTTGAGTCATTTTGCTAGACTCAACAGCTTATTTTCCTCTTTCTGAGACAGGTGCATCTTTAGAAATGATTCCTCTGTCTACCACATCCCATTCCAAAGGATCCTTTGATCTTAGAAATGCCTTCATCTTGTTTTTCCATATGTTGTATTCATTTCCATCAAAATAAGGCAGTCTCGTATTGTTTTGCCCTTCAACCAGTCCTGGAGCCAACATACTAGCCATTGATCTTTAACTCTGAAGTAAAACACTTCAAATTAAATGAGTATACATGCTCTGATACCAATTGTGAAAGCTAATTTGTGTACCTAGAGGGGAGTGAATAGGTGCAAATACAATTTTGCGAGATAAGTGCAGCATAAATCAACAATGGATTATGAAAAGAAAATTCCTCTCTTTTCAAATAAACAAGTTACGATCAAAGTAAAAGAATATAGGGAAGAGAATTTGAACACATAGTTTATAGTGGTTCGACTTAATCCAAGCCTATGTCTACTCTTTCGCATTGACAGCCCACCAAGCTGAATTTTACTATGAACAAAAGAGTTGTTACAGTAAAGCTCTCCCATGATTCCACAGTGTAAAGACTTTACTACACTTCCTCAAGGTCTCTAAAAAATATAGAATCTCTTTTGCGTACAAGATTTCGCTCAACAAATGAATTGACTAAGAACAAGAAGCTTCAGACTTTGGAATTCTTCTATCGCACACACACTCAAACAACTTAAACGTCTTCCTTATATACTCATTTATGCTATCATACCCGTTGACACTTACCAAATGAATTCTTCCAATCTACTTGTTAGACAGAATCAATTAGGAAGATCTTCGAGCTATTTAAGAAACATGACGATAGCCCATGAATCCTGCTCGCCCATACAATCAGGATCTTGGTTTCCATGAGTAGAACCTTCCAAGTATACTTTGCCAATCAACGGATCCACAATCCCTGAATAAATCTTGATTTGAATAATGGATTCCAATATGCTATATCCAGCCAAGAGATCTTCTTCAGTCGATAAAATCAAATCCTTAAAGAAACATCCAGTTCTGGATAAGTCTTCTTCGACGGTTTAGAAACTGTCAGTGAGGATAGACTTTGAGTCTTGAGTCTGGCAATCCGGAGGTCCTCAAACTTTGATGAAAGAGCCTGCAACTCTTTAGACTAGACTAATGGAAACATTTTGTCAGCTTCAAAACGCTCAATGAAGTTTTCTCCAACAATGACTGGGGTGCTCGTGTGGCTAGTGGTGGCGGCCAGTGAAGCCTAGTGGTGGTGAGTCCATTGTGGGGATTTGGTTGGGGTCTCTTGCTGCAACTAGTACTGTTGCAAGAGTGCAGTGTGCATAGCCTAGCTTGCACGAGCCCCTTTTGCAATAGACCCACGACCCACCACCAACAGTGGCTGCTAATGGTGGGTCTATGATAGTGGCTACGTGTTGGTGTGGTAACTAGGATGCTGGTATTACTAGTGGTGGTGGCTAGTGGTGATTGCTAATGCTTATTGACGGTGGGTCTATTATAAGGATTGGGTTAGGGGTCTTTGCTGCATCTGGTGCAAGATGTAAGTGTGCAATATGCATATCTTATACCAGATAGTTCTGGTGCAAGTTGGTGTAAGGCACCTTGTACTAGCAACTTCTGCAACAACATACCATTAGCATAGTGGTGGCTAGTGGTGGCTTAAATGGATGCCTGAAATGCTTGGTGTGGCTGGTGGTGATGGCTGGAGGCCGATAGTGGCCAGTGGTGGGCGGTGGTGGTGGCCGATAGTAACTAATGGCTTGTGCAATTTATAGAGGAAATGTACAAAAAAAATTAGCACTTAACTAATCACATTTTAAAAAATCTGCACTTAAGTGTTCACTTTTAATCATAAGTGGCACTTAAGTGATCACTTTTAATAATAACTTGACATTTAAATGACTCCTTTTTTTTTTTTAATCACGACTAGCACCTAAGTGATCATTAGATACAACTTATAGTACTCTCTATCCTATGTATAAGCAAACTAGAGAAGCTGTTGGTTTATATATACGATTCAACTTATGGTAACTCCATTCAATTCAATGTTTGCTGCTAGTTTACATTCAGTTCAAGTAAAGAAGTCACAACAACACTTCAACCAAATATACATTCTATCATTACCGATTTATATTTGAGAATAAGTAAAAACATAGTACAAACAACATCTCATTCATTTATTCATTCATTCAATTTCCTTGACCTCCTCATAAGCACAAGAAGTAATACATAATACACATGACAGTCCAAAAAATAAATAAATGCCACAACGATCTTGTAGACAACACAAAATTTCTTCTTATCTTTCAAAAAAATATGTTACATTTCATTCAAAACAATTACATTTCTCCACTCATTTACAACTATGGCAGTTGGTCATCTTCCAGTATTTTACATTTTATCATAAAAGTAGGATAGACAAAAAAAACAACATAATAAACACTTAATAACACTTCCGTTCAATTTTCATCCTTGAAACTTTATTCTTCAAATGGTTAGTAGAAGATGCTTGAGCTTGCATTGAGTCAACATCGTCCAATCATTCACACGTGTTCCGATTATTACGACTTCTCGGGCCATGGCTAACACACGAGTTGGTGGTCTTCTGGCATGACCGGGCATCGTCTTGCCCTATCGGGTACGGCATCATCTAAAACCCCCACCTAGATGGCATTTCATAAAGGAGTATTGGTCCGGCCTCAACCACGACTCGGCATCTAGACCCCTGCCGGGTATCCGATAAAAATCGGGCATCGGCCCCAAACTCCTGTTGGGTGACAGGTTCCATTAAATAACCACACAAGCATGCCAACAGTCAAACCAATTTTTATCTTCCATCAATTAGCCCAGTGTACAAGAGTTCGTGCTTAAATAACAAACCTCAGAAAATCTTTACATTTAAAATTCCGGTAAAATAATCGCACGTGGTCATGTATTTAAAATCAACCTATCAAACTTTGCACACTTTCATTTTAAAACATCATTGTTTTATTTAGCATGTAAAATTTGGCTTCCAAACCCGACACCTTAAAATTTGCTATTTTCTTACCAATAAACCATATTTGAAAAATAGAATTTAAAATACATGATTTGGACAATCAAACATCATGGCATTACATGCTCAAACAATCAGAATTAAGTGTAAACTCATCCAGTAAAACAAGCACAAAATTTCACTTAACGGCTAATCTGTCATTAATTATTCTAATCGCGATTAATTAAGTTAATCGTAATTAATTAGGATAATTACGATTAATTAAAATAAACTCAATTAATTATCCTAACTCTAATTAATTAAAAATTAGTTGAAATTAACTAAAATAATTACGATTTATTAAATAAATAATGATTAACTAAATAAATTACGTTTAATTAAATAAATCACGATTAATTAATTAAATCACGATTAAGTAAACTAACATCAATTAATTAATCTAACCACGATTAATTAATCTAATCATAATTATTTAATCTAATCGTACTTAAAATTAATCTAAACCATCCTTATTCGTAATTAAGGCTAAACAAAAATTAACAAATACTAACCGTCATTAATATTAAACTAATCACCCCTAGACGTAATTAACACCCTAATCCACGATTAGGAAGTTAACTCACGGGTTTCCGGGGACGGTGAGCTCGCGGCGATGGTGGCGCGACAACGTCAAGAACGTGACACTCGCGGCTTGACGGCTTCTCTAACCCATGGCAACCTAAGGGGGGTCCGGTTTGGTGGTGAACTCGTGGTGAGGGAAGGCAGAACGGCACGGCAACATGGCGACTCAACGGCAATTCAGAAGCTTGGTGGTGGAGATGGTGATGCACGAGGTGGTGTTGGTGAAAGAAATAAATAAAAGAAGAAGAAGAAGAAGATGGTGAAGAAAATTAAGATGCATGAGGCAAAAATGGAAGCAAAAGAGGAGGAGGGAGGATTGGCATAGAGGTGAGAGAGGTGGGGAAGTTGCGTGAGAGAAAAAAGGGGGTGAAAGAGTGAGGGAGAGAAGAGAAAAAGAGAAGAAAGCAGGAAACAAAAGAAGAAAAGAGTAGGGGTGTGCAATCGGACTGGGTATACCCAGAAATCGAACCAACCCACCTGGAAAATAAGGTCGGGAACCGGTTCTCATTGAAACCGGTCCAGGAACAGGTTCCCAAAATTCGGAACCGGTTTAAACTGGTTTGGGAACCGGGTTCGATTGATTACCTACCCAGAAACCAGTTCCCAGACTGGTTTTGGAATCGTTTGCAGATCGGTTTTGGAACCGGTTTGGGAACCAATTTTATAAGTATAGATCAAAAACTCTATTTTTTCCTCTTATTACTATTCTTACTCCCACAATTACACGACGTTTTTCCTCTTAGCTCTCTCAAACACGTACGGCACTCCTCCTTCATCGTTCCTCTTCCTCATTTGCTTCTCTCCCTTATCGGCTCCCTCTCGCAACGTCCGACGGACGGATGATGTTCTTGTGTACCACGTGGATTGGCTCGCCTAATTTCTCTTTTGTAGGAGGACTTATGCTTGCATAAATGAGTAGCTTTATGTTGTAGTTGTGGGAATAAGATTAACATAAACCCATGTTTGTTGCTAATTTTTTGCCTTATGATTTTATTTGTTATAATTAGCCATGTGGATCCTTAATTTTTTATTTAGTCAAAAAATTCATGTATTTATTTATTACGAGTGCTTAATGTTTTGATATAAATTAGGAGGATTACGTTATTTTCTCACGTATTAATATAAAATTCGAAATCGTATAGGATATTGGAAGATTGCAAAACAAGTTCCAATGAAAATAGAGTTGACAGTGGAACCGGACCGGAAAAACAGGGTAAGTCGGCTATAGGATCCAATATAAATAGGGTCAAGTATAGAGTCCAAAAAATGGGAATCGGTTATAACATGGTCGAGTAGGGTCCAGGTCGGGTAGGGTCCAAGTCTAGACCCTACCCACCCTGGACCTGATCACCTCTAGAAGGGAAGCGGGTTGGCGTGAGGAGGAAAGGGGAGGGGAAAGAGAGAAACAATAAAAAAAGAAGAAGAGGAAGTTGGGGAGGGAGAGGAAATTTCATGAGAAGGAGGGGGGAGAAAACATGAGGGGAGAGAGAGAGAAAAATGGAGAGAGAAAAATAATAACATTATTATTTTCTATTATTTTCTTTTCTTTTCCTTTTTTTTTTTTTTTTTTTTTTCCTCCGGTCTCCAATTTTTCATCCGATAATTCCTTTTCCAAAAATTTTGGACTTGTCGATAATTCGACGGATGATGAGGTGACATTCAATAATTTAATCTCAAAATTCTTGAAAGTTTGATACTTGAAATCGAATTAAATTTTGTGGTTAAAAATTGATCGAACGCGACTTTAGTACGACTTAATCTATCAGGTGGCTTTTAGGGATTATCGCGCGTGTTAACCCGTGGTCAATAATTTTTTATCCACGTTTGTGCATCTTTGAATCACGAATGACCCTCGGTTGTTATGTAATTGCAAAGCTTTAATTACGTACCTTGAATATAAGATCAATAATCATCGCTCGATGCAAATATCGAAATTGTGCAGAATTACCCATGAACCGACTACGTACTCCTGTTGAATCGAATTTTATCCGTTCGGTAATTGACTTATAATAGTGTAGTATTGACCCTTGTTGATCTTTATGGTCGAGCGATCGATTACTAATTGAATTCTTTAGTCTTTTACGTTTTAACCCTTTACGGCCTCACCCAATGAATTAGTTAATTCATGAGTGATCAGTTCAGAGTAAAATAATCATAAGTGCATTGATAAATGACTATTTAATATATTTCGAAATAAAGTCAAATTTCGGGATATCACAAGTTTCACCAGATAGCTAATTAATGCTTGAAGATCATCTTGGACCTTTCTTCTCCTTCATTGCCGACTTTAGTGTGAAAGGAGCTACCGCAACTATTTTCTTTCATCTTTTGAATTGTCTATTACTGATTTCATGGAGATGACGGCCACCACTTTTGTTGACTTATGTTTGCTTTTCTTTGGCCAATTATAGAAAGAGTCCAACTTCTTGCAGGTTTCCTCTAGAATTCTCACGTCCGCCGAATTTTGTGCATGCATCAATGAGGAAGAGAAAATGGACGTACATGAACTTCTTATTTCCTCTTTCTTTGTCTCTTTTGCGTGTTGTCCGTCCAGCAAAAGAGAGATCATCCTTTTGTGCATATTATCGACCACGAAACGCAGTTGGTGTGAGTTATCTCCCTCATTGTAGAGGTCGAGGGTTCGAACCCTCTTGTTGCTAAAGTATCTAAAGTTGGGGTCTTGATGTTGGGGTCTTGGGCTAGCCTCCTTCGAGGTTTACGTCTAAATAATGGCTTGCGACGAGGCCCGACGGTGCCACCGAACACTGGAGGATTGTGTGATTCCTAAAGGGTGATCTCCGATTGTTCCTCGGTCAAAAAAAAAAAAACCCTACTTCTTGTTGCCTTTCGGTACCAATGCAAATGCAATTACATGAAATGCAATTTTACTATTTTTGTTTAGGGATTAAAGATTAATCTCTATATTTTATGTAATTAATTATGAAATAATTTCTCAGTCAACAATTATTTATTAAAGTAATTTTAGAATCGTGGTGCGCCAAAGTGTTTCAAAAGAAGCACTTTCACAATTCGTCAAAAGTAAACTACACTAAAAAAGCAACGCTTTACGTGCCTTTCAGTTGAGCCTTGTGAGGACTTTCCGAGTTGACAACAACAATTATGTCCATCATCTAATGCGCTTCCTTCCAAAAATTGGTGGAAATTGTCATTGACAGTGTTATGGCTTCTTTTTCAGGGCATTCACCTTGGTGCCACACCTTTCGAAGAGATCAATTAAGTACCTTTACACAAAAGCAATTTGGAAATAATCGGCACTCTGTCAGGGCACACCTCACTGCATTTGAATTTCCCTCGCCATTACACAGCTCCTTCTTCGTCTTCTTCATTTTGGAATCGGTTCACAAGTCAATGGTTTCGCTTCTCTCGTCATGTTGCAAAGATGGAGCCTCTGTAGTTTTTGGCAAATTGTGATCTGAGATGATGAAGTCAATTTTTGTCCTTGTTTCCGTGCCGACTTGGATTTTCCAGGTCGGTAGGCAAAGAGATTCCGTGTGATGAGTGGAAAAAGTGCAGGCGAGTGAGAAAAGGATTCCTGGAAAAATCCAAAGCATGGGCCTCACCGGACACATCTTGATCCACCAATGGAGTGATTTGATTCCCAACACTGACGCTGAAGATGGGGACCACGCGGGGGAACGGGAAAGACCAGCTACATATTTTTCCAAATAAGAGTGTCCCTTGTCCAACGACTTCCGCAGAAACTGCAAAGAAGCTGCTGAACGTGTCCAAAATTGATTTTAGAAATGCGTGATTCACTACAAAGCACAGAAGCTGCTGAACGTGTCAAAAATTGCTTTTAGAAATGCGTGATTCACTACAAAGCACAGAAGCTGCTGAACGTGTCAAAAATTGCTTTTAGAAATGCGTGATTCACTACGAAGCACACCATCCCAAACCCTAGAAGCAACTAAAAATGTGAACACGCGGTTTTCTCGTAGAACGTTTCCAGCTAAAGATTGTGACCACGCGGAGGAGTGACATTTTAAATGCACCCACTTGGGAAAACGAGGTATTAGGTGCAAGAAAGACCCAATGACGACAATTTTAGCGGAAACTGCAAAGGAGCTGCTGAACGCGTTAAAATGGTTTTAGGAATGCGTGGTTCACTATAAAGCACACCATTCCAAAATTGAATGGTGCAAACCTCATCTTTAACAGTTGTAGAATACACTTCTCCTTACAACCATGGCTTGTTCTCCTCCTTTGTGCACTCTCTTGATCCTTTTCTCCCTCGTCTGTTCTCTTGTTATCCCCTTTGTCGATTCTCTTTCCTTTAATATAAGTAACTTTGACAAGAATGGAGGCGACATACTGCTCGAAGGAGTTGCGAGAACTTTGTCTGGATCCATTGAACTAACCAATAGCTTTACCCAACCATCATACTTTCAAGTAGGCCGCATTCAGTATTCCAAACCCATTGATTTATGGGATTCTGTTACAGGGAGACAAGCAGACTTCTTTACTCGTTTCTCAATCACCATCGAAACTCCCAATGCCACTTCATATAGTGATGGGATTGCCTTTTTTCTTGCTCCTGTTGGCTTCCCGGTCCCCCCTAACTCAGGTGGTGCATTCTTGGGATTGTTCAATGCAAGCACATTTCATGGGCATCGGAACCAAATCGTCATGGTCGAGTTCGATACTTGGGCAAACTCCGAATTTGATCCTCCGACGGAGCACATAGGAATCAACAAAAACTCACTCCGGTCGCTTAATCATACCCCCTGGAATGCTGGATCACACAGTGGCTATGCAACTGATGTTATGGTGACCTATAATTCTACTACCAAGAATTTTAGTGTATTCTGGTCATTTGATGATGAGCCGGTTTCTCCAGATAACAAAAGTTCCTCGCTTTCTTGCCAAATTGATCTTGCTAATGTTCTCCCTGAATCAGTCGCAATTGGATTTTCAGCTTCGTATGGCCTCTATGAGGAGAGACACATGCTCAATTCATGGGAGTTCACTTCAAACTTGGATGTTGTACGTCCCCCATCAACAAATACATCAAAGAAGGGGGTAAAATCTAAGAGATATAGGTTGATAACATTTATTACACTTCCCGTAGCATGTCTCTTGCTGGTTATTACAGCAGGTTCTTGCTTATTTACGATCAAGGTGAGGAAAAAATGTGAGTTTCGGGCTCTGAGTCATATTGACAAGGAGATAGGAGCATTGCCACTGAAATTCTCTTATCAAGAGTTGTTTGTTGCTACAAATGGCTTTGCAAATGATCGAAGACTCGGCCAAGGAGGGTCTGGCCAAGTTTACAGAGGATTTTTGAACTGTCTAGATCGTCTAGTCGCCATCAAAAGAATCTATGCAGAATCCAGACATTCAAAGAAGGTGTTCACCAACGAAGTGAAGATAATAAGCTGTATGAAGCACCGAAATCTAGTGCAATTTATCGGATGGTGCCAGGAGGAAGGTGAATATTTGCTTGTTTATGATTTTATGCCTAATGGTAGCCTTGATAATCATCTCTTTGGAACTAGGAAAAGTCTGCCATGGGATGTGAGGTACAAGATCACTCTAGGATTGGCGTTGGCCCTTAATTATCTTCATGAAGAACTAGAGCAATGCGTTCTTCATAGAGATGTAAAAGCCGCCAACATATTACTCGACACAAACTTCAACACTAAGCTTGGCGACTTTGGAGTGGCTAAGCTTGTTGACCCCCAGTTGAGGACTCAAATGACTGATGTGGTAGGGACATACGGCTATTTGGCACCAGAATATATAAGTGAAGGGAGGGCTACTAAAGAGTCTGACATGTTTGTTAGGGAAATCCCTTATGATGTTTTGAAGATGACAAAATAAATCAAAGGCTACTAACATGTTTGATGGTTGAGTAATAGACCATGCAGATGATAAAACATCTAAAGGATATTGTCAAAGTGTGAAGACGACCAGAAGACTGAACGTAACATATGTCCAGAGTATATTCTGAAGATTTCCAGACTTCTGTGTCAAAGTCTGAAGACTGTCAGACTCAAGACTCATATTGTAAAGTCTACAGACTCAGATTGTAAAGTCTCAAGACCCAGATTGTAAAGTCTCAAGACTCATATCGTAAAGTCTAAAGACTCAGACTTTACATCCAGATTACGATGAATCGTAACTCAAGCCCAATCATACAACGGCTAGTGATCTGGTTTGGATTCCACATCAAGACTGATT
The DNA here is from genome assembly GCA_016097545.1 of Eucalyptus victrix. Lineage (NCBI taxonomy): Eukaryota > Viridiplantae > Streptophyta > Magnoliopsida > Myrtales > Myrtaceae > Eucalyptus > Eucalyptus victrix. The sequence continues at coordinate 47,678,061 of CM027841.1, read as the reverse complement.
TGATTGAAGACAAGAACTTTCTACACGAAGAAGCTTTACTTATGGAAACCAAGATTTCGTTTGTATGGGCGATCGGAATCAATTTGGGATTCTATCTTTGTCACTCAACGGCTACCAAATCTTCTAGATACAGAGCTGTCCAATGGGTATATTGGAAGACGATTCTCCGGGATGCTGTCCAAAGGCTAGTTTGGAAGTGGAGGAGTATTTAAGGAGATGAAGGACCGATGAGCAAGTAAGAGACGGAGCGTAGAATTTATAATTCCAAAGTCTGAGCAACCTTCGATCATACACTTGTCTTTGGAGAGCTTAAACGTTTGTAATCGTGAGAGAAATACCAAGAGAGTGACTTAGTGAGTTGGTGTGATCTACTACTAAGTGTTTGCACTCGAAGTTGTAATCTCTTGTTGATTGCATAGTGGAATCCAGCCAAGAAGGCTGTTAGCGTGGGAGAGTGGACGTAGGCTTGGATTAAGCCGAACCACTATAATTTCTGTGTTCTTATTCTCTTCCCTAACTCTTTTGTTTTATTTGAAGTTTATTTTATTCCGCATACTAGCTATATCAATTGGTATCGAGCCAAGTGCTCGGTTTATAAAAGTATTTTTACTTTTGAGCTAAAGATTCTTTATGGCTAGTATGTTGGCACCAGGACTTATGGAAATCACTCTAGGATTGGCGTTTGAAGAACTAGAGCAATAGAGATGGACATATTACTCGACACAAACTTCAACACTAAGCTTGGCGACTTTGGAGGAACCCCAGTTGAGGACTCAAATGACTGATGTGGTAGGGACATACGGCTATTTGGCACCAGAATATATAAGTGAAGGGAGGGCTACTAAAGAGTCTGACATGTTCAGCTTCGGTGTTGTGGCTCTAGAAATCGTTTGTGGTAGGAGGACATATCAGGAAGGAGAATTTCATGTTCCGCTGCGCAAGTGGGTTTGGCAGCTTTACCTTGCTAGAAACATGCTTGAAGCAGCAGATGAAACATTGGGTTCGAGTTTCGATAGGAAGGAAATGGAATGCTTGATGATGGTAGGATTGTGGTGTGTGCATCCAGATCCCAAGATGAGGCCAAAAGCAGGACAAGTTACAAGATTTCTTCAGCTAGAAGTCCCGGTGCCTGAGTTTCCACGTGGCACCTATGAGGCCCCCACTTCATATCAACCATCAGCACTAAGTGTAGGGTCTTTCTCTTCTATGCCAGAAAACAGTTCCTTCTCAGCTAGATAGATCATGGCTCCTAAAGCCATCCAGCAACACATGTTGACTTTGGAGAAAATGAAACGAATGTCGGATTAGTTATGCTCAATCGACCTTTTCTTTGTTGCAATTTATTTGTCTAGTTGCTAATCAATTGGTTGATGTAGATGTCATAGAGACATCGGTACCATTAAAGATGTTCAATTGACATTTTCTTTGCTGTAATGCCAACCCGTGGTAATGCTTTCTTATCTTTTAAGTAGAAATGTCCATTCTGAATATTAGCGTTGCTACATAACTTGGTTAATATTACCTACAAAGTTTTCGTATTTATTACCATTAAGTGCTTTGTATGAGGAACTTGTTGCTAATTATAAATTTTCCTCTCCGAAATGGAAATGCCATACTCGATCAAATCTTTTAGTCCTACCGCTGCTTCGGCATTTTTCAGGAAATAATGGTCCATCAAAATATAAACTTTTGTTCTGCTTCTAGCGAACAGTTAATTTATGTAATAGTTGGACTTCTTTTGACTAGGTGAAAGAAGTGTGGGTCCCACTTGGTTTTTTGAAAAAGGGAAACAAAAGAAGTTGAAAAGTCAAAAAAGCAAAAGCAGGAGGACTCGGCTAAAAAAGAAGCTGAGACTCCCTCAAGCAAAAAGGAGAAAGTATTGGCTACGTGGACTCCACGTGAAAATCGGGACCCACGGTTCAGCGATTCAAAAAGTTGCGTCTTCCCCTCCTCTGCTCTCTCTCCTGTAGCCCTGGCCCACATCTCTGCACACACGCTCTGACGGTCTCTCTCCTCTCTCTCCTCTGATCTCTGTCTCTCTCCTCTCTGTCTCTCTTCCCGTTCTCCGTTCCGTTGCGGGGGAACAAAATTGCGGATGGTTCAAAGGAAAACATAAAAGTTGAGCCCCTCCGCCTCCACTGGTGGCTTCCATCGCCCCCCACCCTGACGTCGATGCCGCCGACGCTCCTCCGCCTCCCTCTCGCGATGTCAGCTCTGCTCTCTCTCTCCCCCGCCTCCATGAAGTCGTGCCTCTTCCAGTGAAACGCGATGCCGACGGCCCTCCACCTCCGCTCCGCCGGTTGCCTCCGTCGCTCCCGACTCCGACTCCGACTCTGACTCCGACTCCGACTCCGACGCCGACGCAGCCTCCGCCTCCGCCCCTGAACCCAACTCTGACGCCAACGCCCCTCCGCCTCCCTCTCGCGACCTGTAGTCCTCTCTCTCTCTCTCTCTCTCTTTCGTCCTCGAAGTCGTGCCTCTCTTCCAGCAAACCGCAACGCCAACACCTCTCCGCCGGTTGCATCCGTCACCCTCGACTCCGACGCCGATGCCCCTCCGCCGCTTGCCTCTGTCGCCCCCAACTCTAACGCCGATGCCTCCGCCTCCGCCCTGGACACCGTTGCCGACGCCCTTTCGCCTATCTCTCGCGACCTCCGCTCCGCTCTCTCCCTCTTTCCTCTGCGGAGTGCCCTTGCTAGCCAACCCCGACACCGACGAACCCCTGCTCGCGTTTTGGCCTCCCTCTCCGCGAACAAAGGTCGCTCTGCTCGCTCTCTCTCTCTCTTTCCTCCGCGAAGCACCCCCTGCTCCTGAACACGGATGCCGCCGACACCGTCGCCTTCCCAAGCCCCACCGATAGGCACCCCATTGGCAACTCCCGTACGTCCGAAGGTTCGTTTTTTTTTTTTTTTTTTTGGATTCCACTTAGTAGAATTCGGTGCGATGTTGCAGCAGGTATTGCTTTATCTATGAAACCAAACAAAAAGAATTTCCCTGACATATGACTTTGGAGCTCTCTCTTAACTTGGAAGTTCCACACCTCTTTTACAGATCAACTTCCAGGGAGTTAAGAAGGCTGGACAGCGTTGCTCATTCTCCTATCTATGCATCTTTCTCTGAGACTCTTGATGGATCATCAACTATACGCGCATTCAAGTCTCGGGTAGACATTGGATGTTCCCATCAGATCCTTTTTATAGCAGAGTATCTCTATCTTCAGAAGACACGCATGATTTATTACAGTATTGCTGCTTAAAGGATATTACTAGTTGCAGACCGTGACTTGACTGTTCTTCTGTGGTAAAACTTTGATGACTTATGGTAAATTAAGGTAATTAAGAAACTAGTCGAGCAGTTTGAGCATTGTAGAAGAGACAGTTATCTTTGATTGAGTAGCTCAGTATCAACCTAAAGTGTATACAAAGAACCAAGTCTTACTATGGTAAGGAAAATCATTGAATCTCTCTGAAATCAGCTGCCTACAATGTAACTAGGACTTCATCGTCCATGAGAAAATGTCCTCAACTATTTATTTGTGTGGTTATTTTGCTTGTGCTATTTATAGTCTTTGACCTATATCGGCGTCATTCTGGTTGTTGGACAGAATTTCTTTTTCAGCAGATTCACTATACAATTGTCGAAATGGCTATTGTTTTATCTCTTGTACGTGCTATCGTTTTATCTCTTGTACGTGCGTCTGCATATACAATTGCCGAAATGGCAACTTTATGTGCTTTGCAAGTAACAATTGTCGAAATGCCTTGTCTCTCTCCCTCTCTCTCATGGATGTTCAGGACCACGAGAGCACTATGAGGCAGGCATTAAAAGATTTTGCCGCAATCAATGTTAAAGCAGGCCAGAGCCACCACCGTTTCCTGGGGGGACTGCATATGCACCCTCCAGTAAAATCTTTGGCCAGTTACCTGCTTTTTTTGCATAGGTAGGAACCTCCTGTGTTGTTGACTGAATATGTTCTGTTGTCTTATGCTGATGATTATCTTTTCTTGACTGAATCTGTTTTTCTTCTCTTTTTCCCCTTTTTCTTTATGTTTGATTTTTTCCGCAGCCTCGATCACTGGGCAATAAGGGGCGGCTCCATGGACAGCGGTAGCAACCACCGAAAAGGGAGCAACAGCGGAACGGTAGCAACGGGGTAGAGGACTCGCGCGATGGGGGGGCCGCCAAGAGATTCTCTCCCTTCTCTCCCACGCATGCGTTTCTCTATTATGTGCGTTGAGATTCTTTGATCCGATTCCCCCCTTTCGTAAGAAACGATCCTCTCTCTCTCTCTCGCGTATGGCCATGTATATCAATCATGGCCTTTTTTCTTTTGACTATTGACCTCTGAATCTCCTCTTTTTTTTTCTTTTTTTTCACTCACGTCTCTCTGTATCATGGCTCCTTGTGGCCGTGAGCTTCTTTCAACGGTGGGCTCTATTTTCTCGTGAACGAAGGTGCTCTCGCTCTCTTTGCTCCGAATTGTGGCCGTGCATTCTCGATTATGTGGCCCTCTTGCTCTTCACTTGTGTGGCTGACCCCTCTTATATGCATGCACGTAGCCCCCCACCAAGGAAAGAAAATGTGGTAAAATATTATAAAATCTTCGCTTTTGTTTTTCTTTCCTCTCTCGGGTGCGCTCAAAATCTACAACTTTCACATTTTCAAACGAAGAATATATCACGCCGTGTACGTTCCTTGCTGATATATTGCATGAATATATAAAACGTCAACTATCATAACTTCATTTCTTTTTATTCCTTTTCATTGGTCAAATTTTCCTTTTATGCTCTTGAACGAATATTGACACAATATTTGTTTTTAGTCTTGTTCCAATTGTGAATTTTCCTCCAAATATTTGACGAAGATATTCATTTCTTGTTTGAAATAAAGAAATATCACATTGAAGATTAGAATGCCTTCATATCTATTAAGCTTAAGACCATTCGTTCGAGTCCATCCACCATCGTCGATCCAATGCGAATGCAATAATAAGAAAAATGAATTCACCTAAAATTATATGCTATGCAATTAATATTATATTTTTTAGGGGTTAAAAATTAATCCTAATTTTTTTAATGCGATAAATGGTTAAACAGATCGCCAAAATTTAGGTGTCAACAATAGTCTTGTCTAAGCTCCAGCTTTGCAATTTAGTGGGGTAGAGTTTATAGCATGGTATGCATGGCTTGTCTGATTTTGCTTCGTAAATTCAGTTTGCTTATTGTGGATTTAGATCCTTAGCTTAGCTGATTACTGTGTATAGTCGGAATGGATGGACCTCAGCTTGGTTGACGATGTAATGTATCAACACTTCCGTTTTAAGTGTGATTTCCCGCTCTGATCATTGTTACCTTTACGGCTCTGAATTTTGTACAGCCATTATGTATGTTGCCATGTTTTAGCTCTTTTTCCTCGTCAAGATGGCCTGGATGTACTAATCTCAGTGCTTCCATCAAATCCGGAACGATTTTCCTGAAAATCAGGTTAGTCCTGCGATCCTTCTATGCTCAGTTGGTAGGTCATGTGTATTAGCATCAACAGAATCCCGTGAAGGAGCTTTGGTTTCTTGTTGTTGGATGCTTGCACTACCATAGAAGAAGAAACAGTTCATAGGATGATGACTTGATCTACACTTTAGAGAGAGAGAGAGAGAGAGAGAGAGAGAGAGAGAGAGAGTGCCTGTAGAGAAAGTCAAACAACAGAAATATTTGATGCAGAATTTGTAATTTACTTGGAAATCCTTTTCATTTACACGGAAGTCTTTTTCATATTGCCAATTTGGAACTCGGCCCAAATCTACATACCCCGGTTTCTGTCTTACAAGGAACCTTGTATCTGCATTGGTTCAATAAGCCAAGGTATATCTTGCTGAAAATGGACTGAGGGACGCCGGGACAGAGTAGTCTGCCCCAGATGGTGATACAACTAGCAAGAACCGTCACAAAGTATAGTCAACCTATTCGATTGAGAGAGATTTGTTGTTTGAAGGAAATTTCCACCAATTAATGCCGTTGTGTCTTGCTAAAGGACATCAAAAGAAGCTGAAAACGACATTTTATAGGGACGTACACTTCATGAGATCAATGAGGCAGGAAAGCGGCAAGTGAGCTTCAAGGGTTCCTGGTAGCCCGAATTGTAGGTCACCAAGACATTAATTGCTTTCCACTATATAACTCAGGATCCCCAACTGCCGTGTACTAGCGAGGAAAGTGAGATATTGGTTCGCACAAATTTAGATTTTGGTTCTTTGCGCCGTGATCAACGGTGCTTTCGCCGAACAGTCCTAAGTAGGTATGACCGGAGTTGGGCAGGATTACGAAGCCAACCAGCGCGAGGAAAAATTTCTAGCCATAACGGATTTTTATGGGACTAAATCTTTGATGGGTGAAAGAGAATTAGGCCGAGAGATCCTTTTAATAGTGTCATATTCTCATTTTAGTGTCGTAAACTTCCAAGCGATTAATAAACAGTCACAATTTTTATAGAAAATCTATCATTCAAATGACATGGAGCATTTGTGTTGCATGAAAATCTTATGCAGCTTTATTTTTATAATAAATAATCCCACTCGTCTCGCTACCTATGTCGACATTTAAGATACAAATCAAATGATGTTTGACAACACAATTTTCCTCCGGATTCCATAACTAAATCATAAAGCACTTAAAAATGTGTACACACGGTCTTCTCGTAGAACATTTCTAGATAAACATGGAAAAAAATATTGGATGACCTGTCTTACCAAGTTAGCAATAAACAATTCCGTTCGTTAATCAATGCAGTCCACGTTTTAGATTTTTCAAAAATTCCTTTTTCAATCGCATGCTCTTTTCCATAAACACCCATCGCCTTCATCTTCACGTCCTCGACAAAAACTGCCATAGCCACTTTAACAACCTAAGCTTCAAAGCTTGTGGAGCTTTCCAGTGCTGGATCAACTTCCTCTTCAGTTGCGTTACAGAAAATACACATCGAATAATTCTTTCTTTTCCTTATAAAAAGGACCTTTGCACAAAAGCAATTTGGGAAAAATCGGCACCCTGTTTGGGCACATGCATTTGAAGTTCCCTCGCCATTTACATAGCTCATTCTTCGTCTTCTTCGGAATCGATTCACAAATTAAGGGCTTCGCTTCTCTCGCCGCGTTGCAAAGATGGATCCTCTGTAGTTTTTGGCGGATTGTGATATGAGAGACGACGCTGTCAATTTTTGTTCCTACTTTCGTGCCAATTTGGACTTTCCGAGTCAGCAGGCAAAGAGATTCCATGTGATGGGTGAACTTAACAAGGAGCGAGAACAGAAGACGTGAACACTGTTCATGGAAAAAGAGCAAGCGTGTGAGAGAAGGATTCCTGGAAAAATCCGAAACATGGGCCTCATCATGAGTGGAGTGATTTATGAATGAAGTGATTTATTATTGACACTAACACTGAAGATGGGGGACCACACGGAGGAGTGACTTTTCAGTAGGAGCCACTTTAAAAAGTGAGGTTATTTAAGGTACGAGAAAGATCAAGTAAATATTTTTTCTAGTATGAATGTCCCTTGTCCAACCATTTCAACAAGATTGCAAAGAAGCTGTTGAACGGGTCAAATTTTGGTTTTGAGAATGCGTAATTCACTATAAAGCACACCATCCCAAACTAATTGAATGGTGCAAACCTCATCTTTAACAGCTGTAGAATACACTTCTCCTTCAACCATGTCTTGTTCTCTTCCTTTGTGCACTCCCTTGATTCTTTTCTCCCTCTTCTACTCTCCTGTTATCCTTTTTGTCAGTTCTCTTTCCTTCAATATAAGTGGCTTTGACACAAATGAAGGTGACATAATACTCGAAGGAGTTGCAAAAATTTGTGTCTGGATCCATTGTTCTCACTTAAGAATCCTTTTTCAAATTTGAACAACGTACTCAAATTTGAGTCAATTCCATCAATGTTGGCCTTCAAATCGGAGCCTAAAGTTGTGCCCCTTTTTCTTCTCTTCTTCTCCAGAGTTTGTCCAAAGCAACAACCCTTTTTCTTCTCTTTTTGACTTTTCCACACTGTTGGCTAACTCCCAAGCTCATCACGTGGGGATCAATTGTTGTCTCTTTCTTCTTTGGAAAAAATCTCTCTCCATCAGGTCTTGTCGATTCACAAATTAAGAATCCTCGCAACAACCCCACTTTTCTTCTTCTTTGACTTTTTGACTTTTTCTTTTTTTTATTTATTTACATATTGGCTAGACTCCACAAATGAGGTGGACTAGCCAACAAAAGCACACCATCCGCCTTATGTAGGAAGATCTATCATCAATTCCATTCAATCAATCATTTCACAATATCATATTAAAGCAAAGATCAATCGACCTAGTCGATTACGAGCCCGCTTTTCTTCTACAAGAGTCAAGCTTCATCACGGATAATACCTTGGTCATATCATATCAAATCAATTGTTGTCAGTGTGGACTTTCTCAATTAGCAAAAGCAATTTGGGAAAAATCGGCACCCTGTTTGGGCACACGCATTTGAATTCCCCAGCAGGGGGCAGTCGGTGGGGAGCTCGCCATTTACACAGCTTTTACCGCGAATACATCCCTTAACGGCTTCACCTAATAGGTTAGTTAACTCGCTCCAATTCTTCTTCGTCTTCTTGAGATATTTAAATTTATAACCAAACTTTTTATACAAAACACAAACTGAGGAGAGAGAGGGATAAGGGTTGACTAGTCAAAGAATAAAAAGAAAGAGGAAGACAGCAGGGGGCGAGTCGGTGGGGAGCTGTCGCACGAAGGGGAGGAGAGGAGAGAGAAAAGAGAGAAAAGAATAGAGAGGGAGAAAAAAAAGAAATAAAATAATCTAATACCATTAGAATCGATTCACAAATTAAGGGCTTCGCTTCTCTCGCGGCATTGCAAAGATGGAGCCTCTATAGTTTTTGGCGGATTGTGATACGAGAGACGACACAGTTAATTTTCATTCTTGCTTTCGTGTCGATTTGGACTTTCCGGGTCAGTAGGCAAAGAGATTCCGTGCAATGGGTGAACTTAGCAAGGAGCGAGAACAAAAGATGTGAACGGTGTTCATGAAAAAGAGTAGGCGTGTGAGAAAATGAAATCCTGAAAAAGTCCGAAACATGGGCCCCACCATGAATGGAATGATTTATTATCGACACTAACACTGAAGATGGGGGACCACATGGAGGAGTGACTTTTAGGAGAAGCCACTTAAAAAGCAAGGTTATTTAAGGTACAAGAAAGATCAAGTAGATATATTTCTAGTAAAAATGTCCCTTGTCTAAAGATATGCAAAAGAATCGGAATATGCTCGAACCACCTGGAACCGAACTAACCACTTAGAATCGGTGGTTCTTAAGGGAACCGGTCCGGATTCCTAGTTTCAATTTATGGGAACTGATCTGGTTCTCGGTTCCATGAGCAGATCCGCCCACCCGGACCAGACCGGTTATATTATAATAATATATTAATTTTTAATATTAAAAAAATAAAATTAGCAAATCTAAAATTTAGGACTCAAATCACCATCTTGTCTCAATTCACTACTCTCATACTCCATCTTATCTCTCTTAGTTCAAAATCTCCCCGACTTGCCTCTTCCTCTCCAATTCACCTTCGATTTACTCATATCCCTTCGAGTCCTACCCCGAACTCGATGAAACAATGAGTTGATTCTCTTTCCCCCCTCGAACTTGAACTCTCTCTCCACGTCGTCACCATCCTCATCGCCACCTCCGCATTCACTATCACTATCGTCCTCTTCGTTGTTGGGCTCATCCCGACTTCTACCTCCCCTCTTCCTTCTCCCCCTCCTTAGGCCTCCCCCCATCGTCCTCATTTTCGAGGACAAGGGAAAACTCTAAGTCTAAGAATGGCTCATCATCCCCATTGTCCTCCTCATTCAGTCTCAAGGGAGGAGCAAGAGACGACAGAGGCGGTGGCGAAGATGGTGGTGGTGGTTGGGACGAAAGCAGCACGAGGGTCGCAACCACTACCTCCGTAGCGCTAATACTTGAAGAGAATAAAGCTATCATGGTCAAGAGAGCTAGAATAAGTTGATGTGGGGAAGGCATGAAGGTTGGACCGGTTCTATGGATTCACTCAGGAACTGAACCGGACCGAACCGGACCAGCGATCCAATTCCCAGGTGAATCCATGCAACTAGCAGGCGGTTCTCGATTCCAATTTTTCGGAATCAATTCTTAGCGAGCAATTCCCGGTTCTAGGTTGGGAACCACCCATCCGGACCATACACACCCCTACCATTGTCCAACCATTTCAGCAAAGACTATAGAGAAGCTGTTGAACGGGTCAAATTTTGGTGTTGGGAATGCGTGGTTCACTATAAAGCACACCATCCCAAACTAGTTGAATGGTGCAAACCTCATCTTTAACAGCTGTAGAGTACACTTCTCCTTCAACCATGTCTTGTTCTCTTCCTTTGTGCACTCTCTTGATTCTTTTCTCCCTTGTCTACTCTCCTGTTATCCTCTTTGTCAGTTCTCTTTCCTTCAATATAAGTAGCTTTGGCACAAATGGAGGCGACATACTACTCAAAGGAGTTGCGACAATTGTGTCTGAATCTGCTGTTCTCACCGAAGGTGACCCAGCCCCATCATTAGAAGTAGGCCACATGTGGTATGCCGAACCCCTAGGTTTATGGGATTCTGCTACGGGGAAACATGCAGACTTCTCTACTCGTGTCTCTTTCACCATCGATACTATGAACTACCCTCTACATGGTGATGGCATTGGCTTTTTTCTTGCTCCTATTGACTTCTCAATCCCACCCAACTCCGCTGGTGGATACCTAGGACTCTTCAATTCTACCACATATCATGGTGGGCTTCAGTACCAAATTGTGGTCATTGAGTTCGATACTTCCTATATCCCTACCATACCAAATGATATTTCAACGGAGCACATAGCAATCGACATAAAATCAGTCCCGCCATGTCAGTATGCGAGATGGGATTTTTTATCACACAGCAGCAAGGCAACTAATGTTATGGTGACCTATGATTCTACTAGTAAGAATCTTAGTGTATTCTGGTCATCTGATGACAAGCCAGTTTCTCCATATAACAAAGATTCCTCGATTTCTTGCCCAGTTGATCTTGCTGAAATTCTTCCTGAATCAGTAATTATTGGATTCTCAGCTCCTACTGCCCAATATTCAGAGAAACACAGCATCAATTCATGGGAATTCAACTCAAGCCCGGACATTGTGCCTCACCGGTCCGCCGATCTGTCAAAAAAGGGGGTAGAGGCGGATATGTCGAAAAGGGGGGTAAGTAAGATGTATAGGATTGTAACATTCATCACTTTTCCTGTAGCATGTCTCTTGCTGGTCATTTCAGCAGGTTCTTGCTTACTTATGATCAAGATGAGGAAAAAATTTGAGTTTCGGTCTCTGACTCACACTGACAAAGAGATAGTAGCATTGCCACTGAAATTCTCTTATCAAGAGTTGCTTGTTACGACAAATGACTTTGCAAATGATCGAAGATTGGGCCAAGGAGGATCCAGCCAAGTTTACAAAGGATTTTTCAACCGTTTAGATCGCCAAGTCGCCGTCAAAAGAATCTTTGCAGAGTCCAGACATTCAGAGAAGCTCTTCACCAACGAAGTGAAGATACTAAGCCGCATGATACACCGAAATATGGTGCAATTCATTGGACGGTGCCAAGAAGAAGGTGAGTTTTTGCTTGTCTATGAATATATGCCTAATGGTAGCCTTGATAATCATCTCTTTGGAACACGAAAAAGTTTGCCATGGGATGTGAGGTACAAGATAGCTTTAGGGCTAGCATTAGCCCTCAACTATCTTCATGAAGATCTAGAGCAATGCGTTCTCCACAGAGATGTAAAAGCTGCCAATATATTACTCGACACGAACTTCAACACAAAGCTCGGAGACTTTGGTGTGGCTAAGCTCGTTGACCCTCGGTTCAGGACTCAAACGACGGACGTGGTAGGGACATATGGTTACCTGGCGCCAGAATATTTGAGTGAAGGTAAGGTTACTAAAGAATCCGACATGTTCAGCTTCGGGGTTGTGGCTCTAGAAATCGTGTGCGGTAGGAGAACCTATCAGGAAGGAGAATTTCACATTCCGCTGCGCAAGTGGGTTTGGCAGCTTTACCTTGCTGGAAACACGCTTGAAGCAGCGGATGAAACATTGGGTTCGAGTTTCGATAGGAAGGAAATGGAATGCTTAATAATGGTGGGACTGTGGTGTGTGCAGCCAGATCCCAAGATAAGGCCAAAAGCAGGACAAGTTATAAGATTTCTTCAGCTAGAAGTCCCGGTGCCTGAGTTTCCACGTGACACCTATGAGGCCTCCTCTTCGTATCAGCCATCGGCACTAGGAATAGAGTCTTCCTCTTCTACGCAAGAAATCAGTTCCTTTTCAACAGTAAGATCATGGCTCCTGAAGCCATCCAGCAATACAAGTTGACTTTGGGGAAATGAAACAAATGTTGTGACGGATTAGTTATGCTCAATAGAACTTTTCTTTGCTGTAATATATTGTCTAGTTGCTGATCATTTGGTTGATCTAAATGTCACAGAGACATCAGTTACAATTTGTAACGTTAAAGATGCCCAACTTATTTAATTTATGCTGCAACAGTTTGCATTGCATAACTTGATTTTTCAAGGAATCATGCCAAAGAAGTATGTGCTTTGACTGAGCCTTTATTACGTGGTTATAATAAGTAGAAACTTTCCAATAAAAAAATTATTTAATTCATGCTCCGAAAGGATAAATGTAGCAAAACAAGAGCATTAGAATCTAAGAGCTTCAAGTTGTTTTTTACTGCTAGATTACCATGTTTTCTCTCCGTATGAGCTCTTTCTTGATTATGGAGGGAAATAGATCTTGCTTAACCCATGAAGCAAAGATCTGGCTGCAACATTTCTCTTGCCGCTTGTTAGATCAGTTCATATAATCTAGGAGCAAGTTCTTAAGATGTTTTACATTTATATCTTATTCGAGTAGTTTAGTTGTTATCGGGATAACAAGATCAGAAAAGCTAATTGGAAGATGAGTTGCATGATCCACAATTGCAAGCCAACAATCAGAAAAAAGAAGAGCAGGAAAGTGGAAAGGCGCCCCAGACTCGAATTTGTATTAGCATGGAGGGATGTTTCAGCATGTCAGGATGTATCCAACGCTGATTGAACTCGTCTTGGTATTCGTAAGGCATCAGTTATAATCGAGTCGTGCAGCCAAAAGAACTTAAAAGATAGGCTCTTTATGTTTCCAGATAGTGAGGTTTGACCTAGATGCAGGTAGTCAAAGCTTATTCACTCCAAAATATACTTTTGTGCATCATGTCCAAAAAGGTTCTCCTAGTGCTAAATTCAAGAATAAACAGGAAACCTACGGTAAAAAAAACTGCCTTCTGAAGAGGTTTTGTATTACATGAGAGACATAGACTTCAGGATTGTGAAAGGCTCCATCTCTGTGCTTAGAGACAAGTACAACAACCACGCATGATTATTCGTATGTGTTACCTGGTTCTGCAGAATTAACTCTCTACTACTTCGGCCGTTGCAACACTCATGATATACTCGATTTCTTCGGCAACTTCTTTCATGGAACGACGGTTCTGCCTCCGTTCCTCCCAGCATCCCATGGCAAGAAACCCGAGCGCCTTCATGGTCTCCACGTTGGTGGTGCTCGCCTTTTCCTTTAGCATCGGATCCACAACATCCATTATCCTCTCCTCCTCCACCATCCTCTGCATATAGACCGCCAGATTCACATCATCCGTCGCTCGATTGAAGTCTATCGCCTTTTGAGATGTCAAGAGCTCCAACAGCACTATTTTGAAGCTATATACATCGCTCTTATCAGTCTAACTAGTAGTTGCGATAGTACTCGAGGTCAAGATATCCGAGCGTACCTTGAGCACACGTCGATATGTGGCTCATATCAGTGTGAGCCAACCGAGATAACCCAAAATCCGAGACTTTGGCCTTCAACTTCTCATCCAGCAATATGTTGCTAGACTCGACATCTCGGTGACATATCGGAGGAATTGCTGAGAAATAAAGGTAAGCAAGGCCGTCGGCTGTGCCATGTGCAATCTGGAGGCGGCGAGTCCACGACAGTTTACCCTGTCCTTCACCCCGGAGATGATCCAGTAGAGTACCATTCTCGATGTACTCATAAACCAAGAGCGGCTGCTCAAGCTCGACGCAACACCCGAGTAAACGAACGAGACTTCGATGATTGACTTGGCACAGGATCTGAACCTCGTTGAGGACCCGATCGGTTCCTTTGGTGTTCCTGAGTTTCGCACACTTGATGGCGACAGCAGTGCCATCATCTAGGATGCCTCGATAGACTTCGCCATATCCGCCAGCACCGAGAAGCCGGTCCTTGGAAAAGTTGGCCATTGCCTTTTTTTATTTCTTTCCCAGTGAACAATTTGGCTACTCTGCCGCCCCTGGCATTAAGGATATCCTCACGCTCCCGAGTGAGGCGTTCTCAAGCCTCTTGAATGCGCCAGTGACGCCTATATAGCAACAGTGCAGCGATGGCTGCAAGAAGGGCCACACCTATCCCAGACGTTAAACCTGGAACAATTTCAAAGTTGTTAGACAGTGAATTGACGACTGCATTTGATCTCATAAGACAGCAAAACAAGATGCTTTTGCGTAGCTCAAACTGTAATTGTCATCTTCACACAATCTAAGACCTATTGTGAAGGGAATTCAGCTAGATGCAAATTTTGACGATCAACAAATTAAACGTGAAGTGTCCACACATTCTATTCCTGAATAATAATGTTAAATTGAGCTATCTTGGCTTCATCGAGCACAATTTCCTTAGCTTAAATTCAGTGGAATCAAAGCCATGCTTTTAAATTTTGGAATAAGATTATGATTTGTAAAGTAAAACCGAATTTTCCAAACTGAAAACTTATGCTCTTCGTTAAAACGAAATTATAATGATACAGGACCCATCATGAAAAAAAATATCGAGATGTTATAATTAGAATAAGAAGTAGGCACCTTCTATAAAAGCATTCATGTCCGTTCCACAACCACCTGGATTTTGATGCACATGTCACATATGCATCAAAAGAACGAGAAAATCCACTTCTTATCCATTTTTTGGAGCAATCAAATGATAATTGATTACCAATTAGGGTTTCCAAGAAGCAACATGATACATAAATATAAATGTACATAAGATTTATAGTTACTCTCGCACCAAAAATAAAAATATATGGAAGAATAAAAGTGCCCAAAAAACACTTTAAAAAACTTACTCTCTACACAAACTCCTTAGGTGGGGTCCCACGTGAGCCCGGGCTGGCAGAAGCACCTGCTGACCTCGCCCCCCGCTGGGTCGGCCAGGCACGTGGCATTCCCGTCGCAGTCCGACTGGGCCCCGCAGACGGGCTCTGGCGGCAGAACCCACTGGATCTCCATCGCGGGCTTCGGCCAGAGGCTCACGGGCTCGCTCGGGTCCAGGTTGACGAAGCTCGTGTACGCCCGGCAACCCGCGTCCCTGACCCGGATAGAGTAGGACGTCGTCGACCCGCCCGCCCGGAAGTGCAGCAGATCGCGGCGGCCGCGCACGCCGCCGCGCCGGCCGTGCCGTTCACGTAGGTGTGGCAGAGGCTCGCCGACGAGCAGTTCAGCGGCGAGTTGAGCAGCGTGGGGGTGCAGTTGAGGTAGAGGATGGTGTTGCTGCCGGTGACGTTGAAGGGCAAGGAGGAGTTGAGCTGGACGCCCTGGTGGACGAGGTCGGACGTGACGCAGGCGTTGGCGAGCACGCTCGCGGGGTTGATCACGAGCTGCTGGCTCTCCGGGTCGACAGAGGTGATCGGGTACGAGTTGTTGAGGGTGTCGAAGAAGAGGGTCCTGCTGGCGTCGCACCGGACCTTGTACGACTGGTCGCCGCACGGGGGGGAAGTGCTCAGCGGGTAGGGGACCAGGGTGGAGCCGCAGTCCAGGCACCGGCAGCATATGAACTGCCTAATTTTCTTCTATGGACGTCTCTTTTACAGTCATTCAATCGTTCTTGTACAAGAAATCTAATAGTTTGTCTTCCTGAATCTGTCCAATTATATCTTGATTAGTTGATTTTCTATCTGGGTTGAAATAGATCTCTCCCTGACCTGCTGATCTCTCAATCGGCTGCTGGAGAAAGCAATGTGGAAAATTTGAATAAATTGCATTTGTATTTCGTTGTAAAGACATATATACATGACACTTTACCTGCTGATGAAATCTCTCAGTTCGATAAAGCTTTAAGTGGGAGTGAATTGACAATCTCGCGTGAAATGGTTTCTTGAAGGAATCTTTATAGGTCCAACGTTGGTCAGTTTTCTGTCTCATAGAGGGAGATCTTGATGACAGGTACTAAATCTGAAGAAACAAAGGTAGCTGGGGATAACTTGGCTCAGCTTGGGAAAGGAGGTGCTGTTCTCATGGTTTGCAGGACTTGTGGAAAGAAGGGAGATCACTGGACATCGAGATGTCCATATAAGGACCTTGCTCAACCAGTTGAGACCTTTGTTGATAAGCCAGCTGCAGCAGAGCCAACAAACACTAAGGGAGTTTATGTGCCCCCGAGCATGAGAGGTTGGGCAGAGCGGACGGGGGCAGAGATGAGGCGTAGGAATGAAGAAAATTCTGTCCGTGTAACTAATTTGTCAGAGGACACTCGGTAGCCCGATCTGCTCGAACTGTTCCGCACGTTTGGCCCAGTTAGTCGTGTGTATGTTGCGATTGATCAGAAGACAGGTTTGAGCAGAGGTTTCGGCTTTGTCAACTTTGTAAACAAGGAGGATGCTGAGAGGGCGATCAATAAGCTCAATGGATATGGCTATGATAACCTCATCCTTCGTGTTGAATGGGCGACACCCAGAGCCAACTAAAACGAAATATGTGAGGTGTTATCAACCCCAGCGCAGCCCTAGTTGGCCCACCAGCACTGCCGATGGTGGGTCTGGACCTTTTCTTTTTTGGGTGTATTGAAGAATTTATGGTCTTTTAAAGTTAATGTTTCCATTATCTTCTCTCTTGAGGAATTTGTTGCAAATATTGTTAGGGGAGTTAGAACTCAATTTTGTATTGCAATATGAAAGTAACCCTGCTGCTTAGGTAATATCAATTTTATTCTCATTCAAAGTTAGGACATTTTCCATTTTCTTGGGAACTTTTTGAGCATTGCTTCCTGGACAACAAGAAGTGAATGTCGTCTCATGAGGCATATGGCTTTGGACATGATGTAATAGTCTTGTCTGAGCTCCGGCTTTGCTAGTTGAGTGGGTAGAGTTTATAGCATGGTATGCATGGCTTGTCTAATTTTGCTTCTTAAATTCAGTTTGCTTATTGTGGATTTAGATCCTCAGCTTAGCTGATGACTGTTAGTCGAAATGGATGGACCTCAGCTCGGTTGACACTGTAATGTATCAACACTTCCGTTTTAAGTGTGACTTCCCGCTCCGATCATTGTTGCCTTTGCAGCTCTGAATTTTGTACAGCCATTATCTATGTCGCCATGTTTTAGCTCTTTTTCCTCGTCAGATGGCCTGGATGTACTAATCGCAGTACTTCCATCAAATCCGGAACGATTTTTCTGAAAATCAGGTAAGTCTTGTGATCCTTCTATGCTTAGATGGTAGGTCATGTGTATTAGCATCATCAGAATCCCGCGAAGGGGCTTTGGTTTCTTGTTGTCTGATGCTTGCACTACCATAGAAGAAGAAACAGTTCACAGGATGATGAACTTGATCGACACTTTAGAGAGAGTGCGCACGATAGAAATATTTGATGCAGAATTTGTAATTTACTTGGTAATCCTTTTCATTTGCACGGAAGTCTTTTTCATATTGCCAATTTGGAACTCGGCCCAAATTTGCATACTACGATTCTGTCCCACAAGAAACCATGTATCTGCACGGTTCAATAAGCCAAGGTATATCTCGCTGAAAATGGACTGAGGGACTCCAGGACAGAGTAGTCTGCCCCAGATGGTAATACAAACTGGGCTCTTCACCGGCATTGCATGGTAGCTCCAGTACAGGGACTTCTAAAGAAAGCTCGTCGCTTCTCCTACTTTAGGTCTCGCCTTAGGATCTGGATGCGCACACCATAAACCCACCATCATTAAGCATTACATTTGCTACCAATCAAAACAAGATCCTGCCATCATGAAGCGTCCCATTAGCTTCTAATCAGAACAAGACCCCAGAACAAGTCCCCAGCGGCTCATCAGCTGCGTCAAGGATGCCATCTGACAGGTAAAGCCACCGGACCCACTTAGCTAGTGGAAAATGGTGTTCCACGTCCTGATAAGTCCTCCCGCAAGCGATCATTAATATCATAACCACCAAGTTGTACATGTCAGACTCTTTCCTAGCCTTCCTATCTTCCACATATTCTAGTGCCAGATAACCATTTGTGGTTTGAGTCCTCTTATCTGCTGTAGCCACTCCAAAATCACCAAGCTTTGTCCTGAAATTTTGTGTCCAATGGTGCATGAGCTGATATTATGTCAATGTGAAGTAGACACTGCTTGAGGTTTGATAAAAGTAATTAAGGGCCGATGCCAAGCCTAGAGCTATGTTGTACCACGCATTCCATGGAGGACTTTTTCGAGCCCCAAAGATATGATTTTCAAGTCTACTGTTACGCATATACTCATCATCTACGAGCAAAAATTCACGTTTCTCTTGATACCATCCAATAAATTGCACCAGGTTTCGATGCGGCTGATAATCTTCACTTCATCAATGAACTCCTTCTTGGAATGTCTGGATTTTGCGGAGATTCTCTTGACAGCTACTTGAAGATCTATACGGCACAGCTTTCCTTTGTAACTTGGCCACCTTTCCTTTGTAACTTGGCCAGATGCTCCTTGGTCAAGACTCCGATCATTAGCAAAGCCATCAGTAGTGGCAAACGACTCTTGATAAGAGAACCTCATTGCAAAGGCTCCTTATCTCTCTATCAACGTCAATGGCAGTGCCCCGCTTTTGCTCGAGAATTATACATTTTCCTCTTCTCTATGAGCAAATGCGGTTGCAACCATTGATAGCAAGAGATATGCTGCAAGATCTGTCACAAAGTTTGGGCAACCTGCAAATTGTGCAGTTTGATTGAGAGAGGGTTGCATTAGCCAACTGCCGACGTACAACATTCAAGTCTGATCCCACGAATTGATGCTGTATGCTTGCTGATGGACGTCATAAGAAGCTGAAAACCCAATTACGACGGATTCAGGGATGTACTTTACGAGATCGATGAGGTAGTTGGCATCTTGAGTTATATAATAGATCTCGTGAAGCCGACAGGAGCAAGGAAACCCAATTACGACGGATTTCTAGGATTGTTACATACTAGCGTGGCCCACAATGCAACGCAAAACCAAATCGTACCGGTCACGTTCAGCACCCATCCGAATCCCCAGTATGACCCTTCGGCCAAGCGGCGCACCGGGATCAATGTCTATTCACTTTCCTCCACTGTTTATGCCAGTTGCATGCCGGATCACATTGTGCCAAAGCAACTAATCTTTTGGTCACCAACAATTCTATTAGCGAGAACCGTAGTGTGTTCTGGTCTTTTGACAACAAGCCAGTTTCTCCAGACAACAAAGGTGCTTATCTTTCCTATCAAATGCGTTCTTCGTAGAGTAATAAAATCAGCAAATAAACTACTGGATACATACCGGACTAAGCTCAGTGATTTTGGAGTAGTTAAGCTTGTCAATCAAATCATGACAATCGATCAAATCATTAATCAATCGAACTAGTTGATTACATATCAAACGGACCATTCTAGGTCAATACTTGTAGAGCGTCAAGTTCGCCAAGGTGACTTATCCACTAAACAATTGACTGCGTTCTTTAAGCGCGTTTTTTGCTAAGTGATGTTCTTAATCACCGAACCACGCATGCCCATGACCATGTACTCAATAGACAATTGTGTGCGTTCTTTAGGGCGCCGTTTTCGCCAGTAATATCCTTAATCACCAAACCACATATGCCTATGGCAGTGTGTTTAATAGACAAGTGCATGCGTTCTTTAAGGCACCGTTTTCGCCAGTGATGTCCTTAATCACCAAACCATACATGCCTATAACAATATGAGTACTAAATTGATACGTGCGTTCTTTAAGGTGCCGTTTTCGCTAGTGATATCCCAATCACCAAACCACGTAGGTCCATAATAATGTATGTACTAGACCGATACGTGCGTTTTTTAAGACACCGTTTTCGCCAGTAATGTCCTTAATCACCAAACCATACATGCCTATAACAATATGAGTACTAAACTGATACGTGCGTTCTTTAAGGCACCGTTTTCGCCAGTGATATCCCAATCACCAAACCACGTAGGTCCAGAATAATGTATGTACTAGACCGATACGTGCATTCTTTAAAGCGTCGTTTTCGCCAATGATACTTCCAATCATAGAACCATGTAGGCCCATACACCGTGTCTGATCGGTTCAAGCTCAGAGTATTTCCGATTCACTCTCACGATTTCACTCACTTTATAACTCAACCAAGCATTATAAATGCTAAATAAATATACTCGGCCAACTATCAAGCAATCAATCAATCCCGCTCAATTTCAATCAATTTAGGGTAAATCCCTAAAATATCACAATTTATTTAATTCCATGCAATGTAGAGCTCAATTAAATAAACGGACTACGCCACGACAATCAGCACGAGATTTCGGTCGTCGACCATCTCAATCTTAATTTCTAAAAAATAATTAATTAATTAATTAATTTCGAAAATTAAATAATTAATATTAAAAATTTAATTTAGCTCAAAATAAAGCCCGATTAAATAAACCGACTTCACCACGGTCATCAACATAATATTCCGGCCGCTGGCCATCCCAGTTGAATTTTCAGAAAATAAATAATTAATTAATTCCGAAAAATAATATTTAAATACCAAAAAATCCACTTAGGCCCGAATTATCAAATTGAAGCCCGATAAAAAGTTAGAAAAAATCCCGAGCTACCCTTAATAAATAGTAGACCATGTCTACTTGCTAAATACACATTCAATTTATCTAATTTGCATCACAATTGACTAATAAACGATAATCTAACCACCTAAACCTAATTAAATAAAACTAAAAAACCAATAAGTGTCATTAGCTCACTAAGCAAGGATTAGTGAGATTACTAACCGGAATCGCGCGCAAATCGGATCAATCCGACAGGGACGACGCGAGGAACGATAAATCTCAAAGCGGGTCTCGGGTTCGGAGCTCGAAAACGGCCCAAAAGCGGGCCCGAAGTCACTGGAAACTGACTCGGCCACTTGCTGATGAAGGCTAGCCGAGGCTGGTCCGGCGGCTAGGGCGGCGAGGGGAGGCCGGCGGAGGGTGAGGGGAGCTCCGGCGAGTTCGAACGGCGGCCGGAGGGGGTCGGGCCACGGCCTGTGATGGCCGAGACGAGCTGGGCAGAGGCGACAACTCAGTTGGACGGGGCGGACGGAGCATGAGCGGGCGAGCTGAAGACGAACGGCGGTGGGCGGCGTCATGCGGGTGGAGCAGACGGCGGTCTGGCATGGCTTCAACGGCGACAGCAGCTCAAGTCTTCAGGCGAGCTGCTTCTGTTTTGCTGTCTTCGCACAAACCAGAAAGGAGAAGAAGAAGTCGGTCCGTGGGAGTGGGGGAGAAGAGAGAGGAGACGGCAAGGCGAGCGGTGGGCGGCGTAGCGCGGGCGGCACGCGGTTGACGGAGCGCGAGCGGCGGCGAGCTGCTCCTGTCTTCTGTCTTCTGGTTCTGCCTTCGTTCGCGAAGGAGAGAGAGAAAGTCGATCGAGAGAGAGAGAGCGTTGAGAGAGAAGGAGAGAGGAGAGAGAAGGATAAGGCTTTGACTAGTCAAAAGAAAAAGAAGAGAGAGAGAGAGAGAAGAGAAGCCAATTTCAAATTGGCAAGGCATTCGGTCGGTTTTTTTGGGGGTGGGGTCTCGCACGAGGGGAGGGGAGAGGGGAGAGAAGAGAGAGAGAGAGAGAGAAAGAGAGAAAAGAAAAAAGGGAAAGAAAATAACACTTTAATAAGAAAACACAATTTTCTTATTACTTCTATTATTTTCCTTTTCTCATTCCTTTTTTTTTTTTTTTCCGATCTTCGATTTTTCCTCCGATAATTTCTTTATTGAAATTTCGGACTCGTCAATGAATTGATAGACGATGAGACAGTCCTAAAAATGAATTGTGACACGCTCGAATATTCGGTTCCCGAAACTAATTTAAATTTCATGGTTAAAATCGATCAGACGCGATTTTAGTCTAATCCAACCAATTGAGTAGCTTTTAGGAATTTTACTCATAGATACATCCCTTAACGGCTTCACCCAATAGGTTAGTTAACTCGTGAGTGATCATTTCGAGAGAAAAAGAAACCATGCGTATCGACGACATGCCCATTTCACTTTATCGAAACGAAATCGAATTTCGGATGTCACAATCATATTAAAGAAAATCAATCATTCAAATGACATTGACCATTTGTGTCACGTGAAAATCCTATGCGGCTTTATTTTTAGAATAAATAATCCGACTCATCTCACTATAGATGTTGACATTTAAGATACAAATCAAATGATGTTTGGTAACACAATTTTCCTTCGGCTTGAGATATTAGGTTCAATTTGCTCCATAACTGTTTTATAAAGCACTTGAAAATGTGTACCCGTGATTTTCTCATTCAACATTTCTAGATGGAGATGGAGAAAATATTGAATGAGGCGTGTCTTGCCAAGGTAGTAATAAACCATTCCATTCGTTGGTCAAGGGGGTCCACGTTTTAGATTTTTCAGAAATTCCTTTTTCAATCGCCTGCTCTATTTCATAAACATCCATCACCTTCATCCTCACACCCTCGACAAAAACTGATATAGCCACTCCAACAACCAAGCTTCAAAGCTTGTGGAGCTTTCCAGTGCTGGATCAACTTCCTCTTCAGCTGCATGACAGAAAATAATTGAATAAATTCTTTCTTTTCCTTAGAAAAATGACCTTTACACAAAAGCAATTTGGGAAAAATCGGTACTCTGTTTGGGCACACACCTCACTGCATTTGAATTTCCCTTGCCATTTACACAGCTTCTTCATCTTCTTCATTTCAGAATCAGTTCACAAGTTAAGGGCTTCGCTTGTCTCGTCATGTTGCAAAGATGGAGCCTTTGTAGTTTTTCGCAGATTATGATTTGAGAGACGACGTCAGTCAATTTTTGTTCTTGTTTTCATGCTGATTTGTATTATCCGGGTCGGTAGGCAAAAAGATTCCATGCGATGGGTGAACTTAACAAGGAGCAAGAATAGGAGATGTGAACGGTGTTCATGGAAAAAGAGCAAGCGAGTGAGAAAAGGATTCCTAGAAAAATCTAAAACATGGGCCTCACCGGACACGTCTGATCCATGAATGAAGTGATTTATTACCAACACTGACACTAAAGATGCCTTGTTTGGGCTTCTAGCTTGAGTGAGTTATTCCACTTTTTTGGCGCCAGTGTTTTTAAAATTATTTTACTAAATAACGTGACATATCATGGGTTTTTGAATAAGTAAATCATATTCACAGAATCCAGAAGAGAAAAGATCTGTCGCCCCACTTTTTAAATCGTTTGAATAAATCGGTCCTGACTTTGTTCTCGCATTGCTCTTTCCGTTTTAACCATCGCTGGAACAATCCTTAGAAATCCGCTGGCAGAGTTGGCTGGGATTGTGGAGCCGACAGGAGCAAGGAAAAACACAAAGCCATCGCTATAGGCCATGGAAGAAAGAGAAATGTGTCGAGATGTCTTCCAGTCGAGGCATCCCATATGTAAACAGGCTTGGAGTACTGAAGGCGACCTCCTATTAGTAAAAACTACCACATATTCAATCCTAGCGAGATCTATGGCAGCATATAAAATGCTGGCATCACCTTGAAAGATTATGTCATCCGAATCAGGCTCGAAGCAAGTAATGTTGAAGGAAAGTGATGTGACGTAAGGGATAAATATGTGGCAAAGAACAGAATGGATAAGCAATTGAGGGGATCGAGAATCGAGACCAAAAGTCACCAAGGTGCGTGGTAAACAATGATTAAGGGCTTCGATTAAGGCCTGTGAGGAGGAAACAATTTGCAGTTAATATGAGTTTTAATGCATTATATAGTCCACGACGGTCTGACTCCATCAATTGATGACCAAGAGCACCGTCCTTGGCTGTCGAGCAAATATAGAGGATCCTAGCAGATTTAAATAAGTTTTAAGTGATTTCACGCTACAGATGAGCAAATATAGCATACCTCAGCACTATAATCTGATAATCAAGTAGCTGTACCACAATTTCATGGACCTTGCTGTTAATAATGGTCTTGAATATAATGCATTATCGTGCTTATATGATATTACATATCTATTGAATAGCATGCTTACTTCTTGCATTTCTTGTAGAAGTTCAGCAACGAGGATGCTTCATTGGCTGTGCGACACAACATCAAGTGTCATCGCGATCTATCTACGACATAGCAGGAAGAGGATGCAAGATGCTTGGTTACTTGGCGTTTTCAGTTTCTACATTGACTAATTTTCTTGATGGTTGCGTATGTTTCATCTGGAAGCAACTTCATATGTCAAACGTACAAGTGAATGTCCAGCCTCCCCCATCCACCTTCTCCTACTTCATTATTCTCTTTCAATTGTCATTGAAGTGCCCTTCCTCTTGACGAAGACGAAAGACTTCAGCTTTTTCTCTGGCAAAATTCATCAAGCAAGATAAACACACACACACACACACACACACACACACACACACACACTAAATTTGTATGTACCAGTGTCAGTGTATTCAAATAACCTGGCTACTTGCGCATTAGTTGGGAGCACATAGAATTAGCCAGATGAATTGACCAAATGTGTCAAATTTGCTGTTCTGCCTCAATATTGAAGGTCACTTTAGGTCTTATCATTGATTGAGCAGCAAACGCCACACTTGAAGGGAAAGAACACGACGTTATTGGTCGTCTGGGAAACTTGAGCTCATAAGTAGCTCTCCCTGAAACCCCGTGTGCATGGTTACATTGCCACTTACATAAGCTCTTCTGAGAGGGACTTTATCATATACACAGACTTTGTTTCTTGATGAGTGTGGCTTATGAAGTCATTTTCGAAAGCAGAATTGATTTTGTTAAAACTTTGTACAGGCTTGTGAAGGAAATAAAAATCTATTCCGAAAGTTCTGCTGGCCCTTGCCAACTATGACCCTCGTTAACCATAGTTGGGAAAAAATAGAAAAAAATAAAAATAATAATACATTCAAAAAATATTAAAATACTATTGAAAATTGTTTATATCAATGTTACAAAGGACGTTGGGCAACCCGTCGTGAATTCCGACTAAAATTAGCTGAATGAACTCAATTGACAAAAGCACGATATGTTTATGATTTTTTTGGATAATATTCCCCATTTTGATAGAGTTTGTATATTTCTAAGCTGTATTTGACTGGGACAAGTTAGCTAGTTTTAGTTGTTTGTTGGAGGTATACATATTCCCTTTTATAGATTATGACTTATAGAAACTCTGATGTTGTAATCAAAATCTTGGTTTATCAAAAATATATATAATTGGAAATATATATTTCGATGATAGGTTGTTAGTAGTGTTTGAGGCCGTATCCTTCCATGAAAGGACGACCATGTCATTTCCCCAATTCTTATTGGATTTGGGGTGTGACACTCAAGTTCGGCTTTGCCAATGCCTTGGCCACTGCCGGTCATCCAAAAGACGTGCTACCTTGCCACTAAACTATCCGTTCAAATTGGAATTGGAATACAAGGCTAGGATTTTTGGAAACAAATTAAACATAATTTCTCAATTTGGGGTAAGAACTTAGGGTGTAAGGTTTGGTTTATGGAGCAAATAGAACATTCCTCAATTTGTGTTGCCAAACAACATCATTTGATTTGTAACTTGAATATTAACATATGTGGTAATTTATTCTAAAATAATGTAACATAGAATTTCTTGACAACACAAGTAGCCAATGTCACTTGAATGATCAATATTTAAAAAGTTGTGATACTTAATTGATCATTTAAAAAGTCACGACATCAATGTAAATACCGTACAAAAAATGCTATGGCCCCTCCAACAACAATTTCCACCAACTATGGGAAGGAAGGTGCATTAGATGATGGACCCGACTGTTGTTTTTCTCGGGAAGTCCTCACGAGGCACAACCCGAAAGAGCAACAACACTTTACGTGCCTTTTGGTGGGGTCTGACTTTGGACGAATGGTCAAAGTGCTTCTCTTGAAGCACTGTCACGCACCGTCTTGTTTGGGGTTGTTGTTGCTCTTCTGGCGGGGTTGACTTTTGAGGAATTGTGGAAGTCCTTTTTCTAGAAGCACTGTCAGGAGCCAATTAGAAAAGTGAGGTTATTTAAGGATCAAAATTTATTTTTAGGAATGCCTGGTTCACTATAAAGCACACCATCCCAAACCAGTTGAATGGTGTGAACCTCATCTTTAAGAGAGAGAGAGAGAGAGGAGAGACAGGGTATGCCATAAAATTTTGAATATTCTTCCGTGTGGGCTCCAATCAACACGTGCCGCTGAGCGATTTCACAGGCATTGATAGCAAGAGACGTGTCACAAGAACCGTCACAAAGTATAGTCAACCTATTCAATTGAGAGAGGTTTGTTATTTGAAGGAAATTTCTACGAATTAATGCCACCGTGTCTTGCTAAAGGACGTCAAAAGAAGCTGAAAACGACATTTTATAGGACGTACACTTCATGAGATCAATGAGGCAGGAAAGCGGCAAGTGAGCTTCAAGGGTTCCTGGTAGCCCGAATTGTAGGTCACCAAGACATTAATTGCTTTCCACTATATAACTCAGGATCCCCAACTGCCATGTACTAGCGAGGAAAGTGAGATATTGGTTCGCACAAATTGAGATTTTGGCTCTTTGCGCCGTGATCAACGGTGCTTTCGCCAAACAGTCCTAAGTAGGCATGACCGTAGTTGGGAAGGATTACGAAGCCAACCAGCGCGAGGAAAAATTTCTAGCCATAACGGATTTTTATGGGACTAAATCTTTGATAGGTGAAAGAGAATTAGGCCGAGAGATCCTTTTAATAGTGTCATATTCTCATTTTAGTGTCGTAAACTTCCAAGCGATTAACAAACAGCCACAATTTTTTTAAAAAATCGATCATTCAAATGACATGGACCATTTGTGCCGTGTGAAAATCTTATGCAGCTTTACTTTTATAATAAATAATCCCACTCGTCTCGCTACATATGTCGACATTTAAGATACAAATCAAATGATGTTCGACAACACAATTTTCCTCCGGATTGAGAAACTAGGCTCAATTTGCTCCATAACTAAACCATAAAGCACTTAAAAATGTGTACATGCGTTTTCTCGTAGAACATTTCTAGATGAACATAGAAAAAAATATTGGGTGGGGCTATCTTACCAAGTTAGCAATAAACAATTCTGTTCGTTAATCAATGCGGTCCACGTTTTAGATTTTTCAAAAATTCCTTTTTCAATCGCATGCTCTTTTCCATAAACACCCATCGCCTTCATCTTCACGTCCTCGACAAAAACTGCCATAGCCACTTTAACAACCTAAGCTTCAAAGCTTGTGGAGCTTTCCAGTGCTGGATGAACTTCCTCTTCAGCTGCGTGACAGAAAATACACATTGAATAATTCTTTCTTTTCCTTATAAAAAGGACCTTTGCACAAAAATAATTTGGCAAAAATCTGCACCCTGTTTGGGCACACGCATTTGAAGTTTCCTCGCCATTTACACAGCTCCTTCTTCGTCTTCTTCGGAATCGATTCACAAATTAAGGGCTCTGCTTCTCTCGCCGCATTGCAAAGATGGATCCTCTGTAGTTTTTGGCGGATTGTGATATGAGAGACGACGCAATCAATTTTCGTTCCTGCTTTCGTGCTGATTTGGACTTTTCAAGTCAGTAGGCAAAGAGATTCCGTGTGATGGGTGAACTTAACAAGGAGCGAGAACAGAAGATGTGAACAGTGTTCATGGAAAAAGAGCAAGCGTGTGAGAGAAGGATTCCTGGAAAAATCCGAAACATGGGCCTCACCATGAATGGAGTGATTTATGAATGAAGTGATTTATTATTGACAGTGATACTGAAGATGGGGGACCACATGGAGGAGTGACTTTTCAGGAGGAGCCACTTAGAAAAGTGAGGTTATTTAAGGTACAAGAAAGATCAAGTAAATATTTTTCTAATAAGAATGTCCCTTGTCCAATCATTTACACAAGACTGCCAAGAAGCTGTTTTTTTCTTCTTCTTTTTTGCAAAGAAGCTGTTGAACGGGTCAAATTTTGGTTTTGGGAATGCGTGGTTCACTATAAAGCACACCATTCCAAACTAGTTGAATGGTGCAAACCTATCTTTAACAGTTGTAGAGTACAATTCTCCTTCAACCATGTCTTGTTCTCTTCCTTTGTGCACTCTCTTGACTCTTTTCTCCCTCGTCTACTCTCCTGTTATCCTCTTTGTCAGTTCTCTTTCCTTCAATATAAGTAGCTTTGACACGAATAGAGGCGACATACTACTCGAAGGAGTTGCGACAATTGTGTCTGGATCTGTTGTTCTCACCGAAGGTGACCCAGCGCCATCATCAAAAGTTGGCCACATGCGGTATGCCGAACCCCTAGGTTTATGGGATTCTGCTACAGGGAAACATGCAGACTTCTCTACTCGTTTCTCTTTCACCATTGATGCTATGAACTACACTCTACGTGGTGATGGCATTGGCTTTTTTCTTGCTCCTGTTGACTTCTCAATCCCACCCAACTCCGCTGATGGATACCTAGGACTCTTCAATTCTACCACATATTATGGTGCGCCTCAGTACCAAATTGTGGTCATTGAGTTCGATACTTCCTATATCACTACCATGCCAAATGATATTTCAACGGGGCACATAGCATTCGACTTAAGATCAGTCGACTCAAAATCAGACCCGCCATGTCAATATGCGAGATATGATTTTCCCAGCAGCAATGCAACTAATGTTATGGTGACCTACGATTCTACTAGCAAGAATCTTAGTGTATTCTGGTCAGCTGATGACAAGCCGGTTTCTCCATATAACAAAGATTCCTCGATTTCTTGCCCAGTTGATCTTGCTGAAATTCTTCCTGAATCAGTAATTATTGGATTCTCAGCTTCTACTGGCCGATATTCAGAGAAACACAGCATCAATTCATGGGAATTCAACTCAAGCCCAGACGTTGTGCCTCACCGGTCCGTGGATCCGTCAAAAAAAGGGGTAGAGGTGGATATGTCGAAAAAGGGGGTAAGTAAGATGTATAGGATTGTAACATTCATCACTTTTCCCGTAGCATGTCTGTTGCTGGTCATTTCAGCAGGTTCTTGCTTATTTATGATTAAGATGAGGAAAAAATTTGAGTTTCGGGCTCTGACTCACACTGACAAAGAGATAGTAGCATTGCCACTGAAATTCTCTTATCAAGAGTTGCTTGTTACGACAAATCACTTTGCAAATGATCGAAGACTGGGCCAAGGAGGATCCAGCCAAGTTTACAGAGGATTTTTGAACCGTTTAGATCGCCAAGTCGCCGTCAAAAGAATCTTTGCAGAGTCCAGACATTCAGAGAAGCTCTTCACCAACGAAGTGAAGATACTAAGCCGCATGATACACCGAAATCTGGTGCAATTCATTGGATGGTGCCAAGAAGAAGGTGAGTCTTTGCTTGTCTATGAATATATGCCTAATGGTAGTCTTGATAATCATCTCTTTGGAACACGAATAAGTTTGCCATGGGATGTGAGGTACAAGATAGCTTTAGGGCTAGCATCAGCCCTCAAGTATCTTTATGAAGATCTAGAGCAATGCGTTCTCCACAGAGATGTAAAAGCTGCTAATATATTACTCGACATGAACTTCAACACAAAGCTCGGAGACTTTGGTTTGGCTAAGCTCGTTGACCCTCGGTTCAGGACACGAACGACGGACGTGGTAGGGACATATGGTTACCTGGCGCCAGAATATTTAAGTGAAGGTAAGGCTACTAAAGAATCCGACATGTTCAGCTTCGGGGTTGTGGCACTAGAAATCGCATGCGGTAGGAGGACCTATCAGGAAGGAGAATTTCACGTTCCACTGCGCAAGTGGGTTTGGCAGCTTTACCTTGCTGGAAACATTCTTGAAGCAGCGGACGAAACATTGGGTTCGAGTTTCGATAGGAAGGAAATGGAATGCTTGATGATGGTGGGACTATGGTGTGTGCATCCAGATCCCAAGATGAGGCCAAAAGTGGGACACGTTATAAGATTTCTTCAGCTAGAAGTCCCGGTGCCTGAGTTTCCACGTGGCACCTATGAGGCCTCCTCTTCATATCAGCCATCGGCACTAAGAATAGAGTCCTCTTGTATGCAAGAAATCAGTTCCTTTTCAGCTAGATAGATCATGGCGCCTAAAGCCATCCGGCAGCACATGTTGACTTTTGGGAAAATGAAACAAATGTTGTGACGGATTAGTTATGCTCAATCGACCCTTTCTTTGCTGTAATATATTGTCTAGCTGCTGATCATTTGGTTGATGTAGATGTCACAGAGACATCGGTACCGTTAAAGATGCCCACTTCTACAAAAGCTTGTATTGCATAACCTGTTTTTTCAAGGAATCATGCTAAAGAAGTACGCGCTTTGACTCTATTTCAGTTACAATTTGGAGATGCCTTGAGCCTTTACAGGGGCTAATTTAGTCAAAAGATTGGGTGGTTATAATAGATAGAAACTTTCCAACAAAAAAATTATTTAATTTATGCACATAGGATGGTAGCGAAACAAGAGCACTAGAAGTATGCCTGCAATTTAGAGCTAAACTAAGGGAAAAACACCATACTGGTGACAGATTGAAGGTTCTTTGACAAGTCATTGTTAAGAACTATCTCTCTCTTAACACTAAGTAGAACAGGCTATTCTGGAAATTAGCATTGCTGCATGACTTGGTTAATGTTACCTACAAAGTTCTTGTTTCGATTACCTTTAAATGATTTGTATGGGGAACTTGTCGCTAATTATAAACTTTCCTCTCCGAAAGAGAAAAATGCCATACTCGACCAAATCTTTCCAGTCCCACCATAGCTTCAGCATTTTACGGGAAATAATGGTCCGCCGAAGAGGTTTCAACAGGTAAGTCAGCACCATCGAAATATAACCTTTGTTCTGCTTCCTGGGATCAGTTAATTTAAGGGGAAGTCAGTTCTAGCAAGAATCTATGACTAGATTGATATTGCAAGGACGAGTAAGCTTCGACTCGTCTTTTACTGTTAGATTGCCATGTTTTCTCTCCATGCGAGCTCTTGCCAGATTATGGAGCGAAATAGATCTTGCTTGACATGAGCAAAGATCTGGCTGCAACATTTTTCTTGCCACTTGTTAGATCAGTTCAAATAATCTACGCGCGGATTCTTAAGATCTTTTACACTTATTATCTCATTCAAGTATTTTGGTCATGATAACACGGTCAGAAAAGCTAACTGGAAGACGAGTTGCACGATCCGTAATTGCAAGCTAAACAATCAGAAAAAAGGAAAAGCAGGAAAGTGGAAAGGCGCCCCGCACTCGAATCTGTATAAGCATGGATGGATGTTTTAGCATGTCAGGATGTATCCAACGCTGATTGAATTCTATCTTGGTCAGTTTATGAGGCATCAGTTATGACCGAGTCAAGTAGCCAGAAGAACTTAAAAGTTACGCTCTTTATGTTTCCAGATAGTGAGGTTTGACCCAGATGCATGTAGTTAAAGGCTAAAGCTTTGTTCGCTACAAAATATACCTTTGTGCATTCTGTCCAAAAAGGTACCGCTAGTGCTAAATTCAAGAACAAGCAGTAAACCTACTGTGAAAAAACTATCTTCTGAAGTAAGCACGTCTGTCCAGAGGTTCTGTATTATACATGGAGAGATAAACTTCAGGATTGCGAAGGGCTCCATCTCTGTGCTAAGAGACAAGTACAACAAGCACGCATGATCACCAAAAATAAACTACACATAACCATTCGTCTATGTTACCTAGTACTGTAGAATTAACTGTCTACTACTTCGGCTGTTGCAATACTCATGATATGCTCGATTTCTTCAACAACTTCTTTCATGGAAGGACGGTTCTGCCTCCGTTCCTCCAAGCATCCCACGGCAAGAAACCCAAGCGCCTTCATAGAGACATAAGGACCAATAACATTTGCTAATTAAGCTCATCCAATCAATTTTTTGCTAGAAATAAATAATTAATGTAGACACCAGTCATCCTATGCGGTATGGTCACATTGACATGGGCATTTTCAATAATATTTTAATACTTTTTCGATTTTTATTTGATTTTTCCTTTTCTTTCTCTTTTTTCCCTTATCCTCTTCTTTCTCTAGCCGGTTGTCGGGTCTCGGGCAAGGCTCGCCCTTCCCAGTGGCCACAGGGCCAAGCTTTGCCCATGGTCAACCTCGCTAGCCTTCACCTCTAGTTGGTTGTCAAGACTTGGCGATCGGCTAGCGGAGGAAGAAGGGAAGGGGAAAAAAACAAATATTAAAATATTATTCTAAATTGTCCATGTTAAGGTTGGCCGTGCCACGTAGGGTGGCCGATGTTCACGTAAGCGGTTTTCAACCAAAATTGTCTAAATGGACTCAATTGGAAAAAATATGAACAAGTTTATAACTTAATTGACACAATTAAAACGTTTATAACCAAATTGTCAAAGTACAGTTTTTATCCCCCACATATGTGAATGGGGATCAACTTATGTAACTCTTTGATTTCAACCGTGATCTCTCTATCTCGATATCTTAGATATATTGCCATTATCAATTAATATCTAATTTCAAATCATCCATGAAAAAAAGAAAAGAAAAGAAAACACTCATATCCCTTAATTCAAGGGTCCATACAGTAAAAATGGATAGAGCAATGCGAGAGCAAAGTCAACGTTGATTTGATTTATTAAGGGTGCATTTAGTAACTATTTTATTCCTGTGAACAACTTTCTAGACAAATTTTTTATTATTCGAACACATTTGCTAATTGCATAAAATATCTATTCTCGGAATAGAAAAAGAACAATGACGCATTTGATACTACCCTCAATTTTTATTTTATTTTTGTGATTTGGAATTTCTTTTAATTTTAATAAT
This sequence comes from Eucalyptus victrix, assembly GCA_016097545.1. Taxonomy (NCBI): domain Eukaryota; kingdom Viridiplantae; phylum Streptophyta; class Magnoliopsida; order Myrtales; family Myrtaceae; genus Eucalyptus; species Eucalyptus victrix. The sequence goes on along the minus strand of CM027841.1, from coordinate 47,644,864 downwards.
TTTCTGAGATTTTTCTTTTTTATTATTCGAACACATTTGCTAATTGCATTTCTTTTCTTCTTTTTTTTTTTATTTTATTTTTGTGATGTGGAATTTCTTTTAATTTTAATAATTTTCTGAGATTTTTCTTTTCATTTCTTTTCTTTTTTTTTCCTTTCCCTTGGGGAGCCTCATCAAGGGCTGGAGAGGTCAACCTCGTGGTTGGGCAAGGTCATCGAACCTCATCTCTGGCCAATCGCCAAGCTCGGTGCCAAGCCCAGCAACTGGCTAGAAGAGGAAGAAGAAAAAAAAAGAAAAAATGAATATGACTTGAATCTAAAATTGTTCTTAAGAACAAATGAACAAATCTTTTTTGTACTTATTGATTTTGTTCCAAATGTATTCCTTAGCCACTAATCTATTCCCGATAATACAAAAATTAGCTGACGAATTCAAACGGATTTTTTTTTCTTGGAATAAAATACAAAAGAATAGAAATAGTCAAGAATTGGTTGGTTATCAAACAAGCCTTACGTGGGGCAGCAGATTTATTTCAGATTGTTTGATCTACTTATTCAAAAACCCAACTACACGATATGTCACATTATTTGGTAAACTAATTTTAGAACCATTGGTAGTAAAAAATGGAATATCTCACTCAATCTAGAAGCCCAAACAAGAAGGTGTGTGACAGTGCTTCAAGAGAAGCACTTTCAAAATTCGTCAAAAGTTGACCACGCCGAAAAAGCAACAACACTTTACATTCCTTTCGGGTTGAGCCTTGTGAGGACTTTCCGAATTGACAACGACCAATAGATCCACCATCTAATGCACTTCCTTCCAAAAATTGGTGGAAATTGTCTTTGACGGTGTTATAAATTCTTTTTTACGGCATTCACTTTTTGGTCCCATGCCTTTCGAAGAGATAAATTAAACCACAACTTTTAAAAATCAACCATTCGAGTGACATCAATTATTTATTTTGCCAAAAAATTCTATGTTATATTATGTTAGAATAGAATATCTAATATGTCTTGCCAGGGATATTAACATTCAAGATATAAATCAAATGACGTTTTTTGGCAACGCAAATTTGCCCCAAATTGAGAAATTATGTTCTATTTGCTCCATAAATCAAACCCCAAAACCAAAGTTCTTGTGAGGACTTTCCGAGAACCTATTATTACATTGACAACAACAATTAGGTCCATCATCTAATGCACTTCCTTCCAAAAACTGGTGGAAATTCTCATTGACGGTGCTATAGCTTCTTTTTTACAGCATTTTCGTTGGTGCCATACCTTTTAAAGAGATCAATTAAGTATCATCACTTTTAAAATTCAACCGTTCAAGTGACATTGACTATTTGTGTTGTCAAAAAATTGTATGTTACATTTATTTAGAATAAAATATCTGATGTGTCTTGCCAAAGATGTTAACATTCAAGATATAAATCAAATGACGTTGTTTGGCAATGCAAAATTCGCCCCATATCGAGAAATTATGTTCTATTTGCTCCATAAGTCAAACCCTAAAACCAAAGTTCTTGCAAGGACTTTCCAAAAACCTATTATTACATTGACAACAACAATTAGGTCCATCGTCTGATGCACTTCCTTCCAAAAATTGGTGGAAATTGTCAGTAACGGTGCTATAGCTTCTTTTTTCCGGTATTCACCTTGACGGCAGTGCTCGCTGGCCAACTATAGTTAATGTTTTCATTCTCTTCTCTCTTGAGGAACCTGTTGCAAATATTGCTAGGGGAGTAAGAACTGAATTTTGTATTGCAATATTAAATTAACCCTGCCGCTCAGATAATGATCACTTTCAAGCTAATTCGAAGTCAGGACATTTCCCGATTTCATGGAAACTTCTTTACCTTTGCTTCCTGGGCAAAACGAAGTGAATGTCTCGTCTCACGAGCTATGAAGCTTTGGATAGTCTTGTCTGAGCTCCAGCTTTGCTATTTGAGGCGGTAGGTAGGCAATACGTCATGCCTCCTGAAGAATGAAATAAATGTTGTGACGGATTATTTATGCTCAATAGAATTTTTCTTTGCTGTAATATATTGTCTAGCTGCTGATCATTTGGTTGATCGAGATGTCACAGAGACATCGGTAACGTTAAAGATGCCCACTTCTGCAACAGCTTGCATTGCATAACCTGATTTTTCAAGGAATCATGCCAAAGAAGTATGTGCTTTGACTGAGCCTTTACGTGGTTATAATAAGTAGAAACTTTCCAATAAAAAAATTATTTAATTCATGCTCTAAGGATAGTAGCAAAACAAGAGCATTAGAAGGGTGTCTGCAATTAGAGCTAAACCAAGCGAAAAAAACCGTACTGGCGACAGATTGTAGGTTCTTGACAAGTCACTGTTAAGAACTGTATCTCTTAACACTAGGTATAGCCAATCTAGCCGTATTATCTGGAGTCATGCTTTATTGTCTTTAAGTAGAACAGGCCATTCTCGAAATTAGCGTTGCTGCATAACTTGATTAATGTTACCTACAAAGTTCTTGTTTCTATTACCTTTAAATGCTTTGTATGAGGAACTTCTCGCTAATTACAAACTTTCCTCTCCGAAAGAGAAAAACACCATTCTCCACCAAATCTTTCCAGTCCCACCATAGCTTCAGCATCGTTCAGGAAATAATGGTCCGCCGTAGAGGTTTCAGTAGGTAAGTTAGCACCATCGAAATATTAACTTTTGTTCTGCTTCCTGGGATGAGTCAATTTGAGGGGAGCCAATTCTAGCAAGAATCTATTACTGGACTGATATTGCAAGGACAAGTAAGCTTCGAGTTGTTTTTTCACTGCTAGATTGCCATGTTTTCTCTCCATGCGAGCTCTTGCCTGATTATGGAGGGAAATAGATCTTGCTTAACACATGAAGTGAAGATCTGGCTGCAACATTTCTCTTGCCGCTTGTTAGATCAGTTCATATAATCTAGGAGCAAGTTCTTAAGATCTTTTACATTTATCTCTCATTCAAGTAGTTTAGTCATTATCGGGATAACACGATCAGAAAAGCTAATTGGAAGATGAGTTGCATGATCCGCAATTGCAAGCCAACAATCAAAAAAAAAAAAAAAGCTGGAAAGTGGAAAGGCGCCCCAGACTCGAATTTGTATTAGCATGGATGGATGTTTTAGCATGTCAGGATGTATCCAACGCTGATTGAACTCGTCTTGGTTGATTCATGAGGCATCAGTTATAATCGAGTCGAGCAGCCAAAAGAACTTAAAAGATAGGCTCTTTATGTTTCCAGATAGTGACGTTTGACCCAGACGGATGTAGTCAAAGCTTATTCACTACAAAATATACTTTTGTGCATTCTGTCCAAAAAGGTTCTCCTAGTGCTAAATTCAAGAACAAGCAGTAAACCTACGGTAAAAAAACTGCCTTCTGAAGAGGTTCTGTATTACATGAGAGACATAAACTTCAGGATTGTAAAAGGCTCCATCTTTGTGCTTAGAGACAAGTACAACTACCACGCAAGATCAATAAAAAGAAACTACCCATGACTATTCGACTGTGTTACCTGGTTCTGCAGAATTAACTCTCTACTACTTCGGCCGTTGCAACACTCATGATATACTCAATTTCTTCGGCAACTTCGTTCATTGAAGGACTGTTCTGCCTCCGTTCCTCCAAGCATCCCATGGCAAGAAACCCGAGCGCCTTCATGGTCTCCACGTTGGCGGTGCTCGCCTGTTCCTTTAGCATTGGATCCACAACATCCATTATCCTCTCCTCCTCCACCATCCTCTGCACATAGACCGCCAGATTCACATCATCCGTTGCTCGATTGAAGTCTATCGCCTTTTGAGATGTCAAGAGCTCCAACAGCACTACTCCAAAGCTATATACGTCGCTCTTATCAGTCAACTGGTAGTTGCGATAGTACTCGGGGTCAAGATATCCGAGTGTACCTTGAGCACACGTCGATATGTGGCTCATATCTGTGTGAGCCAACCGAGATAACCCAAAATCCGAGACTTTGGCCTTCAACTTCTCATTCAGCAATATGTTGCTAGACTTGACATCTCGGTGATATATCGGAGGAACTGCTGAGAAATGAAGGTAAGCAAGGCCCTCGGCCGTGTCATGTGCAATCTGGAGGCGACGAGTCCAGGACAATTTACCCTGTCCTTCACCACGGAGATGATCCAGTAGAGTACCATTCTCGATGTACTCATAAACCAAGAGCGGCTGCTCAAGCTCGACGCAACACCCGAGTAAACGAACAAGACTTCGGTGATTGACTTGGCACAGGATCTGAACCTCGTTCAGGACCTGATCAGTTCCTTTAGTGTTCCCGAGTTTCGCACACTTGATGGCGACAACAGTGCCATCATCTAGGATGCCTCGATAGACTTCGCCATATCCGCCAACACCGAGAAGCCGATCCTTGGAAAAGTTGGCCGTCGCCTTTTTTATTTCTTTCCCACTGAACAATTTGGCTGCTCTGCCGCCCCCGGCATTAAGGATATCCTCACGCTCCCTGGTGAGGCGTTCTCGAGCCTCTTGAATGCGCCGGTGACGCCTATATAGCAACAGAGCAACGATGGCTCCAAGAAGGGCCACACCTATCCCAGACGTTAAACCTGCAACGAGTTCAAAGTTGTCACACAGTGAATTGACGACTGCATTTGATCTCATAAGACAACAAAACAAGATGCTTTCAAACTGTAATTGTCATCTTCACACAGTCTAAGACCTACTGTGAAGGGAATTCAGCTAGATGCAAATTTTGACGATCAACAAATTAAACATGAAGTGTCCAAACATTCTATTCCTGAATAATCTTGTTAAATTGAGCTATCTTGGTTTCATCGAGCATGATTTCCTTAGCCTAAATTCAGTGGAATCATAGCCATGCTTTTAAATTTTGGAATCAACTTACGATTTGTAAAGTAAAACTGAATTTTCCAAACTGAAAAATTATGCTCTTCATTAAAATGAAATTATAATGATGCTGAACATATCAAGAAAAAAAATATCAAGATGTCGCAATTAGAATAAAAAGCAGGCACCTGCTATGAGAGCAGTCCTATCCGTTCCACAACCACCTGGATTTTGACATGTCACTTCTGCACCAAAAACGAGAAAATCCACTTCTTACCCATTTTTTGGAGCAATCAAATAATAATTGATTACCAATTAGGGTTTCCAAGAAGCAACATAAAATATAAATGTACATAAGATTTATGGTTACTCTTGCACCAAAAATAAAATATATGGAAGAATAAAAGTGCCCAAAAAACACATTAAAAAACTTACTCTCTACACAAACTCCGTGGGTGGGGTCCCACGTGAGCCCGGGCTGGCAGAAGCACCTGCTGACCCCGCCCCCCGCCGGGTCGGCCCGGCACGTGGCATTCCTGTCGCAGTCCGACTGGGCCCCGCAGACGGGCTCTGGCGGCAGCACCCACTGGATCTCCATCGCGGGCTTGGGCCAGAGACTCACGGGCTCGCTCGGGTCCAGGTTGACGAAGCTCGTGTACGCCCGGCAGCCCGCGTCCCTGACCCGGATCGAGTAGGACGTCGTCGACCCGCCCGCCCGGAACGTGCAGCAGATCGCCGCCGCCCCGCACGCCGCCGCGCCGGCCGTGCCGTTCACGTAGGTGTGGCAGAGGCTCGCCGACGAGCAGTTCAGAGGCGAGTTGAGCAGCGTGGAGGTGCAGTTGAGGTAGAGGATGGTGTTGCTGCTGGTGACGTTGAAGGGCAAGGAGGAGTTGAGCTGGACGCCCTGGTGGACGAGGTCGGAGGTGACGCAGGTGTTGGCGAGCAGGCTCGCGGGCTGGACCACGAGCCGCTGGTTCTCCGGGTCGACGGAGGTGATCGGGTACGAGTTGTTGAGGGTGTCGAAGAGGAGGGTCCCGCCGGCGTCGCACTGGACCTTGTACGACTGGTCGCCGCACGTGGGGGACGTGCTCAGCGGGTAGGGGACCGGGTTGGAGCCGCAGTCCGGGCACCGGGTGGCAGCGGAGGACAAGGGCAGCAGCGGCAGCGCCGCCGCGAGGAGGAGGAGGAGGAGGACAGCGGCGGGGGTGGCGGTGGGCATCGTGGGAGGGAAGGGATGATTACTATGGTGTGAATGAAGGGTTTTGTACAATTGTGATTTGGGTCGATGCAGCGAGAAGGATTTAGTACAAAAATGGTGGTGGCGGGAGGGGGGGTTGATCGTCAACGTTTGTGAACAAGAGATGATCTCATGGGAAGATTCGTATGATTATTAATTCGATGAGTTCGCGTCTGAACTGTCAAGTTTTGACCTTTGGCCTGAGGGAATTAAAAAAAGAAATAAGAAAAAGAGGGAAAGTAGTTCCGACTTCGTGCATCGGTTGAGGCGTTTACGGGTCAAATTCGGGGTTCTTCAGCTTCGGGCACTTGGCTTCGATATTAATTTGTTTTTCTAAAAACTAAAGTCAATGAAAACTAAATAAAATAATTTTGATGGACAGAGATCTTTAATACGAAGATACGTCACTTGGGAGGGAGGGAGGCAGTCCGACCATGGATAAGATTTGTAATCACAAGGTTGGAGACTGCGAAAAATGCCATTATAATTCTAGAAGAGTTGGCGAGCCGAAAAGTCTTGTTAGGATATAATACCCCATGTTGTGTGCTCTTTGATATTTTTAATGGATACTCTCCATTGGAAAGGAAAAAGTGGGGCATCTAGAATAGCCAGCGGATGATGAAGTTAGTGGTGGTAGGCCCAGACCATGTGTTTTCGGCTAACCATTGACTTCGAAGGAAGTTGGTTTTTGATTCTTCCTGCCTAACATTTCAGAATGTCCAACCTGAAACATTCTGCCCATGATCGACGATGTGGGTGAGCCGGCACCTTGAATCATTTAGGTCCAATCCGTATGTTTATTCACGGGTTGAATGGCGCCACATAGTGGGAAATAGGCCTGACCCCCATGATTGCTCTCAATTGCTCGTCCAGCTGCTTGATGGTTGTGACGTCCAACTCGTCAAAAATCCATCCGGATCAAACCGAACCAACATAGCCAGCCTTTTGCTTGACAGGCTAAAAGGAAAAAAGAAAATGGAGATGCAACAGTAAACTTGCCGAATGAGAAGGTACAGCAACCAATCCTCGTGAACCCTCAGCATGCAAATGGAACCTCTCATGGAATTTGCGAGTCCATTGGGGGCACTGAGTCATCGATTAGTATATAAGTAACCATTGACAACTAGCCAAGCAGGAAGAGATGGATCAGATTCAGAGGCAGAAGAGGGGTGGAGTGAGCAGGTTTCAGATGCCACTCCATTACCCCAAATACACCAGCCAGGACTACAGGGACATGCCTGAGTGGAAGCTTGATTGCCTTCTTGCTGAGTATGGCCTGCCCATCACAGGTGACTTGAACTACAAGAGAGACTTCGCCATGGGCGCTTTCCTTTGGCCCGACTGTCACCAGGACCCGAGGCCTTCCTCTCGAGGCTGTGCTCAAGAACACTTCTCTTCGCAAGAAAGTCAAGTAATTTCGTGATTTTATCTCTTAGGACTTCTGAGATTGGTCTCATTCTGTCCTGCCCTCTCTCTTCCTTAGCTCGAATAGGTCTACAGTCCTGTGCTCGCATGATGTAATTTACTCTTCCAAACAGATGGAGCAAATAACTAACCAGCAGAGAGATACCTGAATGACTTGCAAATCAACATTATATGAATCCTGGATATGATCATTGATGAAGATATTGCACTGAGTGTATATAAAGATGCTGGGGGTAAAACATTTACGATCATGCACCATTCTACAACGACATAAAGGTTAGGTTAAGTTTGTTACAACAACACAGATTTGAATAAAGAATCCACTCAGGCTGCAAGATTGTTGGTTTCCATCCTCTGTAAGGACTGCTTAAGGAAGGAGGCAGATAATGATCATCCCCTTCATTAAAACCTCAAGATAAATAACACTCTTCACTAGTTAATTGCATTAAGAAGAGAGAGAAAGCAGAATAGAGCCATCAAATTCAATAAAAGGTATGTTGAACATACATGTGTTTTCCACAATGAACCATACATAAATGTCCAGCTTAAAATCAATGATCAAAGCAATCAACTCCAATGGCAGGAACCAATAAATCTTGTCCTCGAGCAGAGTCTTCAAAGCTCTCTTTTTTATAGAACTCAAGCTGTTAAGGCAACGATACAAGCACATCCAAGATTCAGAGTTCACACTCAGTACAAGGGTGCCATTAACCCTCATCCATATTTCCCTCTCTGAAATCTGTATGATTCTCTAAGCTGGTCTACAGGCTCAACGATGTCAAGCATTAAAAGGAGTGCACCGAAGAGAACCGCCATCTGCAAGATGGTACCAGTTTTTAAAAAACAGCTTCCAATTAAACCTCCCCGAAAGCCTAGAGTTAACAAGTTGCTATTAAAGACCAAACAAACTTAAATTTCTGCGACGGATCTCATGGTTAATTTGCAGTGGATAAGGAATGATGAAGATAACATACTTCCTATGTCACCTAAATAGAATTTTTATGCATCAATGCTAGAATAAGATATCGAGAGTCAAAAAGACTAACAGAAATCCTAGAAAGACCAAGAGGATTGAACTAATTACATGTTCAGGCAACTAATTCATTCTAAATTCCGCCTCCTCACACGCCTTCCATCTATATCCCCATGTTCAGCTCCAGTCACAACTGGCACCGTATCTAGTCCGTAAATGCTGCTGGTGCCTCTCTTCTTATTTGAAAATCGGTCAGAAGAATCATCCACCGTTACAAAAGCCTTGAGCAGTTCAGACAACAAGGAAGGGCAGCTCTCCTCCAAGTGCCTGAAGCCTTCTGACTGCATTACCACTGCAAAATTGAAAAAGATTCTCCCACATCAAATCCATTATTAAGGGCACAGTTGGAAGAGTGGCTGAATCCCAGATTATCACTAGTAAAGAAAAGGCAGGCATAGGGAAATAATCAAGGGTTAACCAGTAGGCAGCTACAACAACAAGACATACATCACATACATCAGATATAAAAAATAGCCAGAAACCAATAAGATAAACAAGTGTTTCGCACAGCAAGGGAAGGAAGAAGGGATGAAGGAGGGGAAGAGTGCCATATATGATGAAGGGTACTGCAAATCAACCACAACGATCAGCAAACGTTTTCATAGAGAAACAACTGAACAGATTTAGCATGTTCAAAGACCTCTAAATGTGTCAAATCAAATATTGTGAGGAACATACTTTGAAATACTTTTGCAGCCTAACCAAAGTTTTTTACTTCATTTTTTTTTTTTTTTTTTTTTTTTTTGGGAGGGGGGGGGGTTATTGTCAAAGCACAAAAGTGTAATTAACCAGTAAAAAAAAGTGCAACAGTTTTTTTAAGACAAACCCGCCAAGTTTGTTGGATGCGCAGCAAATTTTAGACACATTGCCTTCAGCTGTCCAAACTGATGCTGCTCTGCTAGGGCAAGTGTTGTAGCCACTGTATCAGCAGTAATCTCCTCACATAATTTTGACTCACATAATAATTTCAATCGTTCTAGATTGTAGCGGTCGGCAGCAGCTAACAGATGCTGCACTACGTTAGTCAATGTACCAGAAGAGGATGAGCCCGTGATTTCACGTAGATCAGGCATTTCGTCCATGTAAATGAACAGGAGCATTGCCTGCAGAAGAAAATCAAAGAAACATTGCTGACTGGAGTCAGACGTGGTGGTTTACACACTAGCACAATCAGTGCCGAATTTACAGCAGCAATGGGGAAAGAAAGGCATTGAGAATCATGCACTGCCAGTTTGCCAATATCAACATTATAAAGTTTCTAGTATATAAGAAGCTCGCACCAGTCCAAGAAAAACTTAATATCTTACCTTAAAAATTGAGGGATCAACGTCCTCCACGACAACTTTCTCTATATTGCAATCACCGACGAGACCAAAAAATTGGGCTCGAAAGACTGGAGAACGAGCAGCGAGGATCAGTTTATGAGCTCTAAAGGTTTCGTCACCAACAACAAATGCTATGTCGCAGCCAACTTCAGAATCTAACAGGGCCTTCAGACACTGGCCCATGTCGGACGGCGGGATAGGAATTCGGTACTGTTTGGGGCCCTCGGTATGGGTTCTCACAACCCCGACAGTACAGTGCATCACAAGGCAATCGTCCTTGATGTAATCAGAAGTCTCTAAAGCAACTCTTTTCAAGAAACGCTTGTAACCCCTGAAATAGTGCAACTCGCAGACATGAGAAATGGACTCTGACATTTATAAAAGCTATTGCTGCTGGCGAACTCGAAATCATTCACTGTTCGATAAAAACATAGGGGACAAACATAACGAGACTAACACGCTGGATGATACACAAAGCCATAAGCATCTCTGGAGATGACAAACCCAATTCAATTGATGATTTTCTAGAAACTGAACGCCACGAAAAATCACGTGAATGCGGGAAGAAGTCGTAATTCGGACCCAATTCACCTCCGACATATCCGATTAAGACCTAAATCTCGACATTTCAACGCCCGACGAATTGAAACGGGACATCAATCAGCAGCAATCGCAGCCCTACCGAAAAGCATCAGGCGTGCCCCACTCTCCAAATTCAAACAATCGAAATGGAAATCGAATGCCCACGCGCTTACCACATGCTGCCGCGGTACTTGAGCGTGTAAGGCCCGCTCTGGAGCGCGCGGTCGAAGTGGCTGTGGACCTTGTGCTTCCCCTTCCCGCTTTGGTCGACCAGGGTCAGCTCGAACAGCGCCCTGACGTCGGAGCCGTCGCTGGCCAGGGCGATGAACACGGACACGTACGTCGTGCTGTCCTCGGGGTTCTTTCCGTCGGGGTAGAAGTAGATGGCCCAGTCGTAGCCCCCGACGGTGAACACGTCGCTGGCGATGAACTTCCCTGCCCCCATCCCCTTGGCCAGCGAGTAGCCGCTGATCGTGAACGTGTGCGACCCGTTCACCGTCCGGCTGATCGACGTCGAGCCGCACTCCCCCCCGCCGTCGCCGCCGCCGCCGATCGGAGCGCACATCGCTTTGCGCTGCATCCGGCGGCCGGGGGGGTTTAGGGTTCACGATCGGAGATCGGGAGGCGGAGGTCGGAGGAGAGGGAGGAGGATTCAGAGGTGCGCACGGGATTTCGAGGTTCCGGCAGTTGAATCATTCGATCGCCGCCTGGATTCTCTCTGCTGCATCGCCATGACGGGGAGGAGGAGTTTTATAAAAAAAAAAAAAAAAATCTCTCGTTTTCGAAATGATTTTTCGATTTTCCTTTCGAGTTTCGGGATTTTCCTTTCTCTCGGTATATATTTTTTTACTGCGCATGCCAGCGTAAATCAGCCTTACTTTCGCTTTGTGAGCGTGAGCGACACAGTGTATTTTTTATTTTGAGTTGACTCGGTGATCCCCGGCGCTTTCTTCGGAAATGGAGAAATTAAATCTGGAGAAGCATCAAAAAAAAAAAAAAAAAAAAACTTTTAACTCAGTGCATTAAAGGGGTATTTCCATTTTGAATTTTTCAATCATACTAATTTAGTCCTAAATTCACATTTCATCAATTTAAAGTAAAAATCACTGAGATGAATACTATGAATTCTACGTAACATGAGTGACATTAATATTGCATTTTTTTATAATTTTTATAATTTTTTTGAATTTTCTAATGGTTTTTTATCTTTTTTTATCTTTTTTTTATTCTTTGAATTGAGGGTCAATGACCCTCCCTAACATGGCGAGGGTGGTGCAAGCCCCTAAGGCAAGGGTCTTGACACCTTCATAAGCCAAAGTGAGGGCGTAGGTGCACCCTCACCAAATCCAAGCTAGGTGAGGGCGTCTCAACCCTCAATAACCAAAAAAAAAGGTTAAAGAAAAAAAAATCACGAGAATGATGAAAAAATATTCAAGTCAACAGCAATTGTGTCATGTAAAATACTAATTTTAGTGTCGATTGCACTTTAGAGTTTACATTCTATTTTATGTAGATTTGGTTTTACATTATCTTTAATTTTTGATTTATTTTTATGAAAAAGATAGGCCGTTCTTTTTCTTTTTTCTTTTTTGTTAACAACGCAATAAATTATGTTACCAATTTCTTTTCTCACTCTAATCCTCACTCATGGTCACTTCCAGCCTTGTCACTCTCATTCTCAATCATCTTCAGCCTCAGACATTGTCACTCGCTCTCAAGTCTCACGCTTCTTATGAAATTAGGACGTTTTGACCGAAATATATGGGTTCATAGAACCAATGAGTGATTCCCAATTTTAGGATAGGAACCGCCCACCCTAACATCAATCATTCCTAATTCATGTCACAGTAGGCAAATTTAAAGCTTTTGATGACAAAATAGAAATTGGAGTTTGTTTTGAGATTCCTAACCCTTCCTGAAATATCCTGATTTGCTAGAAGGCTATTGAGGTAATCTACTGCCCTCTTCACTCCCTCGCTCGTGCGTATAGTGATAACAAATAAAACTTGCATAGTTGTTTGCTTAATCATTCTGTCTTTCATAGGCTGAGATCATTGTAAGTATAGGTACATTAATTATTTTAAAATATTTCCATATTTATACCCATAAAATGAGGTCGACCGCTGAAAACCCATAAAGTTTTACAATTAAATAAGAGGCTACGTGATAGGGTTTTGAAAAAAAAAAACATATAATTATTCTATTTTAGTCTTGCAATCCCACTAACGAGTTGATTAATTACTATGACGCATTGTCATACGTCGAAGAATGGCATCTCAAATTGAAATCTTCCGCGAGAATGTACGTGTTCATGCATCGTTACAAGACAAGCTGAAAAAATCAGACTAATAGATCGATTAAAAGAACAGAAAACTAGAAAAAAGAAACCAGGTAAATCCAAACAGAATTGATTTGTTTGATTTTTGTTAACCCTCTTTCTGAGTTCAATACGTTTTTACTCTTACTCATCAAAACCAGAAATTTGACACGACCGGCGTTGGATTCGTCGCGCCGATGCGTTACCCATCAATTATCCGACGGCGCACGCACGAGCGGGAAGGCGAGCGCCCGCTTCTCGTCCCATCCTGTCCCGGATCCCTTCACGGAAGCCGCCCCGAAGCAAGAACTCATGCCATGCCATCAACAAAAGAAAAGGAAAGGAAAGAAAGAAAAGAACAGCATCAACAATTTTTACCGTTAAAGATTTGCTCTCTCTATTGATTGCACCTCTCTCATGGGGTGAAAAAGAAAAACAGTGTCATGAATAATCAAAGAATACAAAATTCTCTGCCTTTTATATACGATTTCCCCTGTTCTGGCCTTCACCCGACGACGCTGCTGTGGTTGTTCCTCCCCGGACGGATGGTCGGCCGGCGAACTCATTGAGTGTGCTGCTTGCTGACAGCCAAGAGCAGCTCCGACAGCACCAAAGGGCAGCTCCCCTCCAGGTGCTTGAAGCCGTCCGACTCCATCACCGCTGTGAAATTTCAGAAGATTCGAAACAATCTACTCGATCAGTAAAGGGGCGCGCTGGGTAGATGGTGGTTTTTAACTAGGAAAAGAACTTCGCTGCCTCATGTCTATGAAGGCTCACCTCCCAAGTTTGCCGGGTTCGCAGCGAATTTCAGGCACATTGCCTTCAGCTTGTGGAGCCGGTAGTGATCAGCCAGCGCGAGTGTAGTCGCCACCATATCGATGGTGATCTGCTCGCCCAACTTCGACTCACATAGCAGTCTCAATCGATCGAGACAGTAGCGGTCGGCGGCAGCCGCCAGATGCAGCACCACATTGGTGTATGCAGAACGAGAGGGCGAGCCCGCGATCTCTTTGATGTTGGGAAACTCATCGGTGTAGATGAAATCCAGCATTGCCTGCGAGAAGTTCGTCTTGCTAGCTCAAGAAAAGCTTGATATCCTCACCAATAACAGTTTGAGCAAGGACGATAGTTACCTTGAAAATCGAAGGATCCACGTCCTCCACGACGATTTTCTCCACGTTCCGGTCGCCAATAGGACCGAAAAACTGGGCTTTGAATACCGGAGACCGAGCGGCGAGAATCAATTTGTGGGCCTCGAAGATTTCGTCGCCGACTTCGAAGTTTATGTCATTACCCAATCCAGAGTCCAACAGGGCCTTCAAATCCCCACCCATGTCCGACGGCGGAACGGCGATGCTGTAAAGTCTCATCCCCTCGAGCCGTGCCTTCACGATTCCAATGGTGCAGTGCAGGATAAGGCAGTTGTCCTTGATGCATCGCGATGCCTCAGGATGATCTCTCTTCAAGAACCGATGCCATCCCCTGCAACAGCACGAAATCGAAGAAAGCATGGCAATAGGGATCTACTCGAAAGCATCGAACGCGACCCAACTCTCAAGATAAGCAACCGAATGCGATCAAATGCGTACCACATGTATCCGCGCATGAGCGTGATCGGGCCGTGCACAAGGGAGTGATCGAAGTGGGTGAAGATCAGGTGGTTGCCGTTCCCGCTCTGGTCCTCCAGCCTGAGCATGAACAGGGCCCTCACGTCCGAGGCCTCGCTCTGCAGCGCGAAGTATGCCGACGAGTAGTCGCTGTCCGCCGGGACCCTGCCGCGGGGGAAGAAATAGAAGACCCACTCGTGGCCGCCGGCGGGGAACGCCCGGCTGCACAAGAAATGGCCCACCGCCAGAGACTGGGCCCCCGAGAAGTTGGGGATCACGAACGTGCAGGAGCCGTTCGCGGTGTCGAAGACCACTCTGGAGTCGCACTCCTCGTGTCTGGGCGTCATGGGGGGAAGCGACGGCGGGGGTCGCGGCCGGTTCTTGGTGGCGGGCGATCGGCTCGGCCTCGAAGGTCGGGTTTTGGGGGAAGAATTCCGGGAGGAACCGGAGGGGATCTTGGAGACGGGCGGAGAAAGATTGCAGGGATTTCCGGGTCGATAGGGTTTCGGATTCTTCGCCGGCGATGAACAGGCAGAGGACACATTTGGGAGACGGCCGTCGGCGAGTGTTTGCAAGCGTGTGTTCCGCAGGAGAAAAGCGATTTATCATAGTCCATGATTGGAAAAAGAGAAAAAGATTTAAAAATAAACCCACGATTACTGCGCTTCTCGTGGTTGTTATGTATTTTTTTTTTCCTTTTTGTATATCCCTTATAATTGAATTGAAATGATTTTCGTTTCTTTTTGTTTTTTTATTCTTCTAATTTTAGTGCTATAATTTATTTAATTCCGAATACTTCAAATCGTTCAAATCACATAAATGTCCACATGCAAAATTGCATTATAAAATATAATTGAATCTTGGATTCTGGGGATCTCATTAAATATACTTTCGGTATAAAAAAAGATATACAAATATACCGTTCGATTATCGACATTTGGAAGAATTTAATTAGAAAACTAATTATCTGGAAACACATGTTACTTATTGGCTACCAATGTGTAAAGAGAAATGGTAATACACGAGTGGTGGATTAAATAACCATTATTATTTATAGAAAGAAAGGCGAAATTACATTTAAACTTTGTCGAAAAATGTGTCTTACGTGTAGTTACGAGATAAAGTAAATGAAATCGAGTTGAAAAATTGATTATAAAGAAAAGAAAATTAAAAGGCCAGCGAGATCTCCCAAAGAGAGTTGTTTATCTCTTAGTTCAAAACCTTTTCGAAGTTTAATACACATTTACTCTTACACGCAATAAAGAAATTCGATGCTAACATCATTCAATCCGGGAATCCCCCAAAGTACACTGCCCGTGCCAATACGATGAGATGCAAGCACGGCGTAATGGTGATAGTGGTCCAGATCTAAACCTTGTACCCAATCGTCTTATAATCAATTCCTCTTTTCTAGACTTTATATTCAACCCTATTTACATTTGATCATGTACCTAAATTACCCTGTTTTTTTTATCTGACTCCATGGTCAATCCTATTTTTATTATAAACTGTTCTGCAACCGCTCAACATTCTATACGGCTTTAAATTTTATATTAACATGAGAGAAAATAATGTAATATTCCTAATTTGTATTGAAACATTAATCACTTGTAATCAATAAGTACATGAACTTTTTTACTAAATGAAATACTAAGGATCCACAAAGCTAATTATCATAAATAAAATCATAATCAAAACAAAAATCGTAACATTACATTAATACTAACAACAAACATGAATCTAAAATTAATCTTATTATATGAAACTGTTCATTTATCTAAAATGGTTAATAAATCTCTGCTACAAGCATAACTCCTCATTTAAAAGTGAAATCGGCATGACTCCTATTTCAAAAGAGAAATTAAGCGAGCCAATCCATGTGGTATATAAAAATTTGAAGGCGACGGACGCCATCTATCCATCAGACGGTGCGAGAGGGAGCAATGAGGGGGGGAAGCGAGTGAGGAAGAAGAATGATAAAGGAGCATAGTATGTGTCTGAGACTAGTTCCAACCGGTTCCAAAATTTGGGAATTCAAACCGATTTTAATGGGAATTGGTTCCTGACCTTATTTTTTGGGTGCGCCAATCTAATTCCCCGATATATCCATTATGATTGCACGCACAACCCTAGTACGGCGTACAAGCATCCCCTGTTTGCAGTCCCAGATTCTCCACATAGCCCCCTCTCACCCACGCTCCCTTACGTGTCCGAATTTCCCACTATGCACCTGCCAATGAGAGATTAAGGGACGCGTTTGGAACATTTTTGTTTAAAAATTGTTCCGGAAACGAAATAGAAAAAAGTGTTTGTTCGGAACAATTTTTGAACAAAAAAACACATTTGTAAACTTGTTCCAGAATAAAAATAAATAGAAACACGTTTGGTAAATTTGTATAATTTTTTTTATTTTTTAATATTTTTCTATTTTATTTTATATTTTCTTATTTATGTTTCCTTATTTTTTTCTTTTTTATTTTTCTTTTTTCTTTTTTTCTTCTTTTGGCTAGTCGCCGGCCTCGGCCATGGCCGGCGACCGACCAATGAGGGCCGGCGGCCTCGCCCAACCACGGCGAGGCTCGCCGGCCGCTAGGCGAGCTCGGCCTCGCCGGATCTAAGCGAGATCGAGCTCCCCCAGCCCGATGCGAGGTCAGGCTCGCCGAATCTGGGCGAGCTCGAGCTCGCCCAGCCAAGGTGAGCCGAGCCGCCAAGGGCGCGCGACGCTACGCGGTCCACGCCCCCGACAAGCGTCGCTAACCCTCCACGGCGGGTCGCCAAAAGAAAAAAGTCCAAAAAAATAAGAAGAAAAAAAAGAAAGAAAAAAATAAGAAGAAAAGAAACAAAAAAGTGTTTCTAAAACGTGTTTTAGAAATAAGAAACAACTTTTTTTTTCTTGTTTTTGTTCCAGATGTGTTTCTGGGAACAAAAAAACAATTCTGGAACATAAACGCACCCAAACGCGTTTCTATTCCTTTTTTGTTCCAAGAAATAGAAAAATAAAAAAAAGTGTTTAAAAACAGAAAAAAAGAACAAAAACAAACGCAGCCTAAACCATCCCGCCCCTACCACCAAAGGGGGAAAAAGACAAAGCAAGAGCATCGTCAGTTTTTACGGTTCAGATTTGCTCTCTGCAGTGAGCCAACATTCCTAATAGAGGGTCAGATCTGCTACAAAACCCAAAACTGTACCGATTAATGTCAAAATTGTCCCATCTATGCAGAGATTAGCTATTTTCTTCTTCAACATCTTTTATCTTTCAGGGGTGGAAAACCAGTGTCGTGAAATATCGAATTATACAAAATTTATATGCCTTCTCTTTCACCTGCTGTTTCGGCGCCGGCCTTTGCCCAACCATGCTGCTGTTCCTCTGTGGAACGGTCGGCAAATTCGTAGAGAGTGCAGGCAGTCGAGAGAAGCTCTGACGAACCAAAGGACAGTGACTCTCTCCAGGTGCTTGAAGCCTTCGGACTTCGCCACCGCTGTGAAATTTCAAACGATTCAAAACATCAGCTTGAATGGTAAAGGTGAGCTTTTGGTACACAGTGGTTTTTCTAGGAAAGAACTTGGCCGCTGCATTTCTACAGAGGCTCGCCTCCCAAGTTTGCCAGGTTTGCAGCGAACTTCAAGCGTAGCGACTTCAACTTGTGGAACCGGTGCTGGTCGGCCAGCACGACTAGTGTCGCCGCCGTTTCAGGGGGAGATCTGCTTGCCCAGCTTTGACTCGGATGGTAATCTCCACATGAATATCAAACGCGGGCCACATGTTTCCCCGGTTCATGAGCGTGCGCGGGCCCTTCGCAGGGCTTTGGATCAAAATGGGGGTATATCAGTTGGTTCTCGTTCCCGCTCCGGTCCTCCAGCCTGAGCTCGAACGATGCCCTCACGCACGCCCAAGGCCTCGCTCATCAGCGCGACGAAGGGCGACAAGTTCTTGCTATCTTTCGTGTTCTTGCCGCACGGGTAGAAGCAGAAGGCCCAGTTGTGGCCGCCGCCGGCGAACACCTCACGGGTCATCGTGTCAGGCGGTCATTGGTCGGTTCTTGGTGGCGGGAGATCGTCGGAAGTTTCAAGATCGGATTTCGTAGAAGGATTTGCGGGGGTTGAGAGGGTTGGGGAGGGGCCGGTTTGATTTCAACGGTCGTCGAGGGTGCGAGCGTGTGCTCTACACGAGTAAAACATTCATGATATGGATTCTTTTATTGATTGAATTGAAATCACTTTTCAATTTTTAGTTTTTCTTATTCTTCTATTTTCGGTGGTGGAGACTTTTAGATTTCATTTAATACTCCCTCACATCTTTTCATAAGTCGTAATTTTGTACATGCAAATTTCATTTGAGATCACATTATAAAGAAAATGGAATCTTTGCTTAGGGGATTTTTATTGGGTCCGCCTTCGTCATAAAGAATAATCTACTGTTGACCAACGTATTGAAGAATTCAATTATAAAATTAGTTCTATGAAGACACGCGTTATTTAACCAAATGATGAAAGTTTTAAAGAAATTATCACGCTGGTAATTAGTTCCCGGTTCGTTTTGGTTCCACCTTAAAATCGGGAATCGGACCGAGAGCATTGGTTCCCAAAATTGAGAACCGTGGACCGGACCATTTGGTCCTAGGACCGGAACGGGACTAGACCATCGGTTCCCATCTGGTCCAACAAAATCGGCTCTACTTTTTTGCACTAAAGAATGACCACGCTCCGATCAGATCAATCCAATTCGGTTCTTGGGCAATTCAACAAAACTAATCACATATGTTCCCACGTGCAAAATATTCAAATTTCACTTGTGTGATTCACACTTTGTGTGTTTCACACTTAACTTTAACCATGAAGGCCATGAACAATTTGGCTAAAGGTTAAGCTTGGCTTAAATTTTATAGACAATCTCTCTTCTACTTTTTGAATGTTTAGTCGAGAAGGAGATTTTTTCTATAAAGAAAAGAGTAACAAAATTGGTTTTAATGGTCTCTTGGTCACATAAGAGGTTCCTACCTCAAATTGCAATTTTGGTTGCAATAAGTTATGATGTTTATATATTTTATTAATTCTATGTATATAAATTATGTATTAAAAATTTACCACCCGTGGTGGCGGCGTAGTGATTGGGCTCTGGTTCCTTTTGCGAGAGGTCTAGTGTTCAAATCCCTGCGTCGTATGCCTTGTTGGAAAGAAACCCACGACTTACCCAGGAAGTAAGGGCGGTGGTGAGTCTACTCCCTCCAGGGTTTACTCCAACCGCGAAGCGGTGCACAAAGGTTCCCTAGGTTACCAAAAAAAATTATATATTAAAAATTTTGATTCGGTCCGGTTTAATCCGATTTCCACCTTGAAACCGAGAAATTGACCGACTGACCACTGGTTCCAAGATTAGGAACCAGGAACCGCACCATCTACCGTGGGAACCGCCAAAAAATCGGCCGATCCAATCCGGTTCAGGCGGTTCCTATTGCACACCCCTATTGGTGATGGGCTTAATTGTTTTCATTGCTTTTGGAAGGAAATGAAAATGACTTCTTGGTTTTGTAGAAAAGTGACGATGAATGCATTTCACTCAAATAAAAAAAAAAAAAAAGGAGCAAAGATAATAGAAATAAAAAATTGTCAGCCAATCAAAGATGATGGTTTTGGACCTAAGTAGGTCTTTAAAAAGCCTCAAGGGCCCTCCAAACAAGCGAGAGAACCGCCCTGGGGTGGGAGACCCCGCTTGACTGTGGCTCATATTCCCTACTAGCTCGAGAAGAAAATATCAAGTTGGCTACAAGGGGAGTCAAGTGCCATGTCTCCAAGGCTTTGTATTGGGTGAGTCCAAGTAGGCCACCACCTTTCCTCAGGATGTGGATAGACGTTGGTAGACCTGGCTGGGGAGGCTAGACCTCCCTCGTGTCATGGTAGAGCCTACCTAGGTGAACCTTTAAACCTAGCTTAGGTAGGTAATGAAGCCATGGTACGCCCCGGTTTTAAAGGTTTAAAGGTGAACCTTTACTATCGTTGTCAATGACAAGGTTGTGAGAGGGAAAG
Organism: Eucalyptus victrix; assembly: GCA_016097545.1. Lineage (NCBI taxonomy): Eukaryota > Viridiplantae > Streptophyta > Magnoliopsida > Myrtales > Myrtaceae > Eucalyptus > Eucalyptus victrix. The sequence goes on along the minus strand of CM027841.1, from coordinate 47,624,484 downwards.
CATAAGGAGGACAAGTGTTTCTCACTATTCAAATCGCACTATTTTCTCTTTCCAATAATAAAAGGGTCAAGCAAGTTGTATTTATACAACTGTATATCCATTTATATATCAGAATATACCTACTAAGTAATGCAAAAGAGGAACACCGAGATAAATGTGATTTTGCTCTAGAGTATACCCATCATGGATAAGGGCATTTTATATTCATCAATCTTTGGCAAGCAATTAAATGCACACTACTTAGGTTGCAACTTGCTCAGGAGGGATAAAAAAAAGGGTATTGTTAAGAATACAAAAGTGACATTGCACATGCTATATATGCATCACAACGAGATCGAAATAGAGTTTTTTATTTGGAAAATGAAGAAGGAAGCTCAATTTTTTCTATTCAAAATGGGTGTAACTAGCAATAGGTAATTTGATTTGCATGGTAAACTAGAAATTGTGGCAAGCCTTCAATTGATTTGCTTTGGAGCGGAGTCATAATTGGATAAGAGAATCTTCTTTCCTTGGTGATTTTGGGAAAGCCGTCAAGTGCACCTTGTTTTGGTTGGATCTTGCAGGACCAAGTAGACCTTTGGCTTCAAACTTCAATTTAGGGAGCAAAATTTGCACATATGGTGAAACATAATATATATATATATACATCCAAGTAAATGGAGCCAAAATGGAAGTAATTTTTGCCAACACAATACCAAAGAATGTTTTCTCTAGATATGAAGAAGTAGGATGTACTGCTTTTGGAAATCAATACACTTTTCTATAGTCAATTCTTAAGGTGGACCTGTATTTTTATCATGATTGATGTAGTTTTTTCAATAGTTGTAATCACAATACTCCGTCCCTATCTCTCTTCAGAGATGCATCACTTAAGATTAGCCAGCGCCACTATTGTTGCCAGCACATTGGCCATGATCTGATCACCCAACTTTGACTTGCAGAGTAGTCTCGATCGATCGAGACTATAGCGATCAGGAGCGGCCACTAGATGCAGCACTACATCGGCATATGCAAAGTTTTTGAGCGCATAAGATGCTCGCAATGCTAGTCCAAGAAAAGTTTTATATCCTCACCAATGCCAGTGTGAGCAAGGAGAATAGTAGTTACCTCGAAAATAAAAGGATCAACGTCCTCCACGACAAGTTTCTCTATGTCGCGGTTGCCAATGGGACCAAAAAACTGGGCTCTAAATACCGGAGATCGAGTGGCGAGAATCTCTCTGTGGGCTTTAAAAATTTTGTCGCCAACTAAGAAATTTATGTCAATTCCCAGTCCAAAAATCCAGCAAAGCCTTCGACCCAATGTTAAACAGTGGAATGGTGACTCTGCAATGTCTCGGCCCCTCAACTTTGGCCTTCACGACTCCGACAATGCAGTGCAGGATGACGGTCATCCTTGATGTAGTGCGACACCTCAGGATCATCTCTCTTTAAGAACAGATGGTATCCCCTTGCAATGGCACAGAATCACAAAACTTGTCAATACGGATCTATTCAAAAGGATCGAGTGTGACCCAACTATCAATATAAACAATCAACTTCAATCAAACAGTGATCAATCATATGCATACCACATGTATCATCTCAGCTCATGCCACCTCGGTAGAAGTAGATGGCCCAATCATAGCTGCCAGTGGCGAACACCTCGCTAGACATAAACCGGCCCACTCCCTGATAACAGGTCTCCAAGGAGTTGGTGATAATGAACGTGTGGGAGCCGTTCACAATCTCTAAGACCATTTTGAAGTTGCACTCACTATATGTCTGGCAGTCACAGGCGGAGGGGTGATGGTCAGATCTTGGTTGTGGGTGATCTCGAGAGACTTCAAGGGTGGAATATGAACCAGCCCACTCCCTAATAACAGGCCTCCAAGGAGTTGGTGATAATGAACTTATGGAAGCCGTTCACAGTCTCGAAGACCATTCTAAAGTCGCACTCACTATGTCCGGCAGTCACGGGCGGAGGGGTGATGGTCAGATCTTGGTCGTGGGTGATCTCGAGAGACTTCAAGGGTGGAATATGAACCGGCCCACTCCCTGATAACAGGCCTCCAAGGAGTTGGTGATAATGAACGTATGGGAGCCGTTCACAATCTCGAAGACCGTTTTGAAGTCGCACTCACTATGTCTGACGGTCACAGGCGAAGGGGTGATGGTAAGATCTTGGTTATGGGTGATCTCGAGAGACTTCAAGGGTGGAATATGGAGAAGAATTTGTGCGTGGGGAACAAGGAATGGGGGTTGAGAGGGTTGGGGGTTCTTCATCAGAGATGAAAGGCCGAGGACTAGTTTTGGAGGGCAAGTTTGATTTCAACCATCGTCCCATGAGTGTGTGCTGTGGGAGAAAAAATTTCCAGCATTTTGTAAATGGGATAAAATATTCTCGTAATTGAATGATAACGACATATATATTCTTTTATAAATTTACTATTTAATTGAATTGGAATGGTTTTTCATTTTTCGCTTTTTCTTCTTCTAATTTTTTAGTGCTGGAAATCTATATTTTATTTAATTCCGAACACCTCAAACCTTTCAAAAACATATAATATTCTATATTGAAATTTCATGTGGAATCACCTTGTGAAGAAAATTGAATCTTTTTATGAGATTTTTATGTCGATATACAAAAAATAATTTACTTATGCACTGCTTGTTTGACGGTCGACATGTGGAAAAATTCAACCACAAAACTAACTCCCCGAAGACACACGCAACCTATTCATTGATGAATAAATTTGAAAGTTGTTACGCTGGTGATGGGCTTAGCCATGATCTTGCTTTCGGAAGGAAGCGGAGGCTACTTTCTGACTCCGTGGAAAAGTGTAGTCGAATGCATCCTCTGATCAAATGAAAAAAGCAAAGATTATAGAGACGGGAAATTTTTTACCGACTGTCGACAACGACCAAAGACGGTGGCTATCGTCGTCGATGACCAGGACGTGAGAGGGAAAGGATCCGCAGGATGGGCATTTCTCTCTATTCAAATCTCACTACTTTTTCTTTCTGCGAATAAAAGGGTCGGGGTAGGTCCTATTTATACAATCGTGTACCCATACATATATCGGAATGTATCTGAAAGTACCATTTAAATAAAGAAAAAGATAAATATGGTTGTGCTCCGGGGTACACTTATCGTGGATAAGGGCATTACATTCTCATCAATGGTTTTGGGCAAGCAATCTAATGGAAATTACTAAGGTCATAATTTGCTCAGACGAAAAAAAGAAAAAAAAAAAAAGAGTTGCTATAGCGAGATCCCACATGCCATATATGCATGACAATTCATGGTACATTGTGAGTAAGTGAGATTGGAATAGTACCGTGGAGGATTTGTATTTTCTACTTCTGGAAATAAATATCGCTAGTACATTTATCTATAATGAGGCGGATCTATATTAGTGTTATGAATGACGTAGTTTTTTTCAATAGTTGTAATCACGATATAGTCACTTTCCAATAATTAATTTTCAAAAAGACACCCTAAATCTCAAGAGAAACTCTACATCCCCTAAAGTTCTTTGGCCAAAGTCGATCTAATCACTCAAGCAGCACAAGCAAGAAGCCCTTACCCTTTTTTGAAACCCTAACACAGTTAAATTCCCGAATGAGAGTTGAGTTTTCAAGTCAAACGGTTCCAAGTAGATATATGAGTTGAGATCAGAGTTCATGGGAAGTACTGCTTATCGCCCAAGCGATGATCTGTTGGCCCAATTTTAAGATATAGAAGTCGATCGACTATTCTAATGTGTCATAAGTAGGCACAAACCAAAGTGGAAGTGTTCAATTTGCCCACTTGACAAGACCCATTGGTGCATTTCTTCCAAAATGGGTGGTCAAATCGGTTTTTGATTTTTGATTTTCCATTTGGCAATGTGGACATGTCATTTCGTTGTTGGTAAACATGATTGTCTCGAATTTCCAGCATGTTGGATTTGCCTCCTCGATTAAAAAATTACTAATTTACTGATATTGGTATCCAAGCCAATGTAGTTTTTACAGATGTCTTTATGCGGATTGTCTCTTTCACTTTGTCTTTGATTTCTAACCCTTCATTAAATATTTTTGATGTGATTATTGAGGAAATTGACTACCCTCTTCCCTCCCTCACTCGGCCTTAATTGTTCGCTTTATCATTCTTCGTGTTTTTGTAGACTAAGGTCATTGTAAGTGTAGGTATGTTGATTATCCTGAATTATTTTCAAATTTATATCCACGCAATAATGTCAACCAATGAAAAACCATACGACTTTTAAATTAACAAGAGATTGTGAGATAGAGTTTTGGAAATATATAATATTATTTTCTTTTTTTATGCATTACAATTTGAATAGCGGATTGGTAAATCACCGAGACACAATGTAGATGCCAAAGAAGGGCATCCCACATTGAAATCTATATAAGAAAAATAAAAGACCAGCCACATTTCCAAACAGAATCGTTTGTTATATTTTGTTAACCTTTTTCAATGTTTTTGGGGTATGTAAAAGGGCTAAAAGCCCAATACAAAAATTATTCAGGAAGCTACGAAAAGAGAGTAGGGTCTAAATAGAATGATTAGCACCCCAATCAACAGAATAAATTTATTCTCGAAAGTCGTGTTACATTTAAAACTGAAAGTGAAAGTTCAAGAGTCATCTAATGTCTTTAAGGAAAGTATAACCACTATTATCATATTTTAATGAAGGTGGCAAGACCACTAAGCCAATTGCCCACTTCGGTTCTGAATAGGGGTGTGCATGGTTCGGGCAGACGGTTCCCGACCTAGAATCGGGAACCGTCCGCTAAGGATTGGTTCCAAAAAATTGGAACCGGGATCCACCCGTTTGTTGCGTGGATCCACCCGGGAACCAGACCGCCGGTCCGGTCCGATTCCCAGGTGGATCCATGAAACCGATTTTGACGCGAAATTTTTTTGGTTTTCAACAAAAAAACAATTACGTGACATCAAAGCAAGCTAAAGAAAGAAAAATTAAATTTAAGTACGTGGAACAAATATTTATGTGTTGTAATTATAAATGTATCTCGTAGATAAAAAAAAGCGAACAAATGGAATGCAACATTCTCCCATTTCCTACTTGCAAATAACCATAGATGGTTCAATTTTCTTTGACCAAAGTTAAAGGTTCCCTAGAGAGTGAGATGAGATGTCTTAGTAATTTTTTTTTTGTATTAAAAAGGTTCCGGTCCGGTCCGGGTGGGCGGATCCGCCCACGGAACAGGGAACCGGACCGGTACCCATCGGTTCCAATTTATTGGAACCGGGAACCGGACCGGTTCCCTCAAGACCCGCCAGTTCCGGGCGGTTCCGGTCCGGTTCCGGGCGGTCCGGGCGGATCCCGGGTATTTTACACACCCCTAGTTCTGAATAACCCCCTACACCTCCTGGCTTGCCTTAGACCCCATTCAATAGTTCAATCGTACACTAAGGAAATCATCAATGCTTTGTCTACGAATAACTCAAGGTTAAGTGGATTACAAACTTCTCCGATTTTGATCGGTTGGCAACATTCACTTTCGGAGTGAATCAAACCAATTTTAAGTCTTGTAAATGTTCACTCTTACTTATTGTTAAATTTGGTTAGATTCTAGTTAATTATTCTAAAAAATTAAATTTTTATATAAAGATATGATTTATTATTTAAATATTCCATCATTCCTCTTCACCCATAAACTAGATTTTAGCCTTAGCCTAAGATGTGAAAATATTTGACTGGAGAGACAAATAGAGATCTAGAAGATTCGAACTCAGAATCTCCTAACTTTGATATAGTGTGAGATTTGATGAGATCACGGCTAATTATTTTAAAAGTTTAATTTGTTAAATGAAAATAATTTTTTATTATTTAAATATTCCAACACTCATACAAAAGAATATTTGATGGTATCGTCACTCAACCTGTGAATCCTTGCAAAGTGTACTTGCCACATAGAGGGTTAGATATGCTACTGTAGGGGAACATATTCCCAAAAACGCTTCGATACTCAATCGAACATCGAAAAACAAATGCGGAAAAAGTGCCCAGAAAACACATATTACACCGATTATAAGGTACATTACGAAGTTGAACATATCTTATCTCTCACAGATTAAACATTGTTGCCGCAATTTGCTAGGAATTCTAATACTGTTCTTCAAAGGTGCATACGATTTTTGAGGAGAAACTAAGAGAGCATAGAATAGAGAAAAACGTATTTTATCTTTTTCTCGATTACGTAACTTATCCGATTTCCAACTTATCAGATATATTAACTGCCCAAATTTTCCCTTTTATTTTTATTTTATTTTACAGTTACAGTAACTGCACTCCTTCATGGGCCCTACACTTACGGCTGGGTTTTGACCCAACACGGGCAGACGGGCTTAAATAAGCCCATTAGACATAAAAACCCATTAGCTACAAACCCAAAACTAATACCAATTTCATATCAAAATTGTCACCCTATGCACAAACATCTCCGTGCAAAGAGTCAACTATTTTCTTCTACAACTTTATCTTTCGGGGGGTGAACAAACAGTGTTCTGAATTATCAAAGAATACAAAATTCTCTGCTTTCTCAGCCCTCCTCCTCCTTCCATAAACAGCATCCTCCTTACATATATGGTTTCGTTGTTCCGGCCTTTGCCTGACCCACGCTGCTGCCGTTCCTCTCCGGGTGGTCGGCAAACCTCATCGACTGTGGTGGTTGCCAACGGCCAAGAGCAGCTCCAACAACACCGAAGGGCAGTTCCCCTCCAGTACTTGAATCCTTCCGAGTTCAGCACATGACGAAATCTCAAAAGATTCGAAACATTTACTTGATCAGTAAGGGCGTGCTTGGTAGATAGTCGTTTAAATAGAGAAGAACTTCACTGCTCCATTTCTACGAAGGCTCAACTCGCAAGTTTGCCGGATTTGCAGCGAAGTTCAGGCATATCGCCTTCCGCTTGTGCAACTGGTGCTGATTAGCCAGCACGATTATTGTCGCCAGTGTATCAACAGTGACATGCTCGACCAACTTTGACTTGCAGAGTAGTCTCAATCAATCGAGATCGTAGCGGTCAGCAGCAGCCAATAGATGCACCACTAGACCGGTATATGCAAAAGGATAGATCGAGCCCGCAATTTCGCCGACGTCGGGATACTCGTTGGTGTAGATGAATTCCAATATTGTCTGCAGAAAGTTTCAAAGCGCATAAGAAGCTCATCATGCTAGTCCAAGGAAAGCTTTATATCCTCACCAATGCCAATGGAAGCAAGGACAATAGTAGTTCCCTGGAAAATAGGCGGATCAACGTCCTCCACGATGAGTTTCTCTAAGTCACGGTTGCCAATAGGTGCGAAAAATCCAGAAAGTTGAATAGTCATGTTTTGTCAGTTTTATTAGATTTGGCGTGCGCTCAGTGATTTACCCCGACAGTGTTGCTCATTCACAATTCTTATCACATTCGAACCTGTGGCTTTAGAATGCTTCAATGAGCTCCTTTTCTATTTAAGGTGAATATCGTGCAAATAATTGTGAATTAAGTGATGAAGCTTGTCTCCGTTTGTGCATGTGTGATTTCCTTCAGTGAATCATAAGAAATTCTTATCATTTTTGTTTGCACAATTTCAAATTCATTTACATCAATATGTCAATTATACCAAACGGTGGATATGAATATATCCCTCTATTTTATCTTCCGAGGTGTCGGATCTTTCCCGGTAAAGTTTGCTTGAGAGTTGCCATTATTTGGTTTCTCCTCTTTCTTCTTTTACTCTTGACATCCTTCCACTCTTAATGACATGTTTGTCACCATGAGTGCAAGTTTTGTTGGTACTGAGACTACCTTTCTGTAAAACTCCTTTTGTTCAAAAGTCAATACAAATCTTACTTTACTTATATATCATTTATTATTACAATTTATCTAATAATGGATAGAATATAATAAAATTCTTGAATTTCATATTTTATTATATTCGGCCCTATCCTTACTAAACTTCCAAAACGACCAAATGCAGCCATGGTGCACCCAATTTTGGTTGGGTCTTGCAAAGACCCATTTAAATCTTTAGGCTTCTAACTTCAATTTAGGAAGCAAAATATTGCATACGCCATGGGCAATCAGCTATTAGTCTACCTTGATTGAAAACATCACCTAAATTGCGAGACCCGTGACTTCTGAAAATATTGTTTAATGACGATATACGACGATGGTTATTATTTAATAGAAAACATCACTAATCAATCGTTCCAGAACCCACTTTTCAAGCAAGAGTAGCACTTTAAAAGGACTCATTTTTCGAGAAGACGCACCAAACCTCGAGAGAAATTCTATTTGCCCCCAATAAGTTCCTTGGTCCATGTCAAAGGTACGGCGAAGTCAATCCATGCAACTATCAAATTCTAGATTAGTGACTTTGAGCAACTTTTTAAAATTATTATTGTAGTTGATATGTCAAAATATTTGTACTCAACAACATTTCTTCGGTCTAATTCCCGTCATCAAACTTGATGAGACCACTAGTCTATGAAGGATGATTATTCCTTTTTTCTTATGATATCTTCTTATTGTTACTCATTAAAATTTTAATGACGGCATTAATGCTTTCAATTCATTTTGAAAGATAGAAACAAATAATGCGCCGATATGGAGTGATGTTGAGCAGAATGAGAAAGCTTAAACATGGAAAATGATTTTGTTCCAATGGAGAAAGAAAAGCAAAAGAATATCTATGAGGGAAGAGATTATTTTAAATTAAGAGCACATTTAACCTAATAAATGTTGTTCCAGAGGAGTATGATTGTTAATATTGAAAAAAAAAAAAAAAGGTATAACTTATTCTGCAAACCTGGCACCTAAAACTTTTCTAGTTGCAAATTTCAGTGTTTACTCAAGTTCAACCTATATTATTAATTAAGTGTTTGCAATTGAGCATTACATTTTATTACCACTACTTGCTATTACAATCAACTAAACATAATTTATACTAATAATTCAAAGTTATGCACTTATCATCGGACACTATGAAATATTATAGGATTGTGCGAAGACATAAAAAAAAATATAACAACTTATTATAGTTTATAGGTTTCACCTATTTAGAACTCGAAATCTACCCATGGGAATTGGCTCCTCAATTTTTAAATTCGGAACCTATCTTGTTGGAATTTCCCATCGATCTTGTTATCAGATTTCAGATTTTATTTCGTAACCATGCTCAATAAATAAAAGGCGTGTCAAGTGCATTTATTACGGTGCGAATATAGCGCAAGTTAACATTTTCATTTGCATATTTTCAGGTTCATTTACATCGATATGTCATTTATACCAAATGGTGGATATGAATTCTAACTTTATTATTGCAATTTATTTAATGGTGGATAAGATATAGCAAAATCCATAAATTTCATATCTCATTATATTCTTATCTTTACTAAAATTCCAGAACAACCAAATGCAGCCGTAGTGCACCCTGTTTTGGTTGTATCTTGCAAAGACCCAAAATAGATCTTTAGGCTTCTAACTTCAATTTAGGAAGCAAAATCTTGCATACGCCATGTATTTGGTGAAAAGTAAATATAGAGATACACCATGGGCAATGAGTTATTAGTCTACCTTGATTGAAAATCATCACATAAATTGCGAGACCCGCGACCTGTGAAAATATTGTTTAATGACCATATACGACGATGGTTATTATTTAATAGAAAACATCACTTTTGGAGGAGGAGGAGGAGGAGGATATTAATCAGTCATTCCAAAACCCACTTTTCAAGCAAGAATAGCACTTTAAGTTCCTCGAGAGAAATTCTATTTGTCCCCTATAAGTTCCTCGGTCCATGTCAAAGGTACGGTAAAGTCAATCCATGCAACTATCAAATTCTAGATTAGTGACTTTGAGCAACTTTTTAAAATTATTATCGTAGTTGATATGTCAAAATATTTATACTCAACAACATTTCTTGGTCTAATTCTCGTCGTCAAACTTGATGAGACCATTGGTCTATGAAGGATGATCATTCCTTTTTTCTTATGATATCTTCTTATCGTTCCTCATTTAAATTTTAATGACGGCATTAATGCTGTCAAGTCATTTTGAAAGATAGTAATAGATAATGCGGCGATATGGAGTGATGTTGAGCAAGACAAGAAAGCTTAACCATGCAAAATGATTTTGTTCCAATGGAGAAAGTAAAGCAAAAGAATATCTATAAGGGGAAGAGATTATTTTAAATTAAGAGCACATTTAACCTAATAAATGTTGTTCTAGAGGAGAATGATTGTTAAAATTGAAAAAAAAAAAAAAAAGTATAACTTATTCTCGCAAACCTGACATCTAAAACTTATCTAGTCGCAGATTTAAGTGTTTACTCAAATTCAACCTATATTATTAATTAAGTGTTTGCAATTGAGCATTACCTTTTATTACTATTACTTGTTGTTATAATCAACTAAACATAATTTATACTAGTAATTCAAAGTTATGCACTTATCATTGAACGCTATGAAATATAATAGGGTTGTGCAAAGATATAAATAAAAAATAAATAAATACAACAATTTATTATAATTTATAGGTTTTACCTATCCAAGCCCCAAAATCTACTCATTAAAACTGGCTTCTCAATTTTTTTAATTCAGAACTTATCTTGTTGGAAGTTCCCATCGATCTCGTTATCAGATGTCAATGTCAGATTCTATTTCGTAACCATGCTCAATAAATAGAAGGCACATCAAGTGCAGTTATTACGGGGCGAATATAGCCAGAGTTAAATGATGTTCTAAAAAAATAAAATAAGATAGCAAACGACGAAACTCCAAAAGCGGAACTCGCCGCACACGCGACGCAGTCTGCAAAGCAAATCCGCGCGAATTTTGCACCGTGCCATTGCGATTCCCGCTAATCGAAATCGCCCCGTGCAAGCCGGACGACTCTCTGCCTGCGCCTCCTCCCCCGGGGCCCCCCACGTGGCCGACGTGTCTGCAATCCACGCCGGCCTCACCGAAAATCACCGTGTAACTCGCGGTGATCTTATCAAAGCCACACCAAGACGAATTTCATGAGAGTGTCCCGATCGAAGTGACGGTGCTGCGCTGTCTCTTCAACCGCGAGTCGCCGTCGCGACGACGGGACGGAGATCGCAGATCCACTAGCACACTCTCTCTCTACTCTCTGTTTCTCTCTCTAGAGGGGGGCCGAATCTCGTCGGGCCGATCCCGATCATGAAGGCGTTGTTCGGCAATGCGGATCTGCTGAGGACGCCGGCGATCGTCCGGCTCCTGGCGTTCGCCTCCGTCGCCTTCGTCTTCTTCTACTTGGGCAAGCACTGGTCCGAGTCCGACGGCTACGGCCAGCTCCTCTTCTTCTCCTCCTCCGCCTCCTCCGCCGCCGCAGGCCGCCGGACGTCCCCCTCCGTCGCCCTCTCCCCGAATTTTAACAAATCCTTCGACGTCCCCTCCCTCGTCTCTCAGAACCAAACCCTAGCCCTCGCGCCACCGCCTCGCCCGCCGTCGCTGGAGGAGACCCCCGCCGCATCGCCTCCCCTCCTCCGCCGACGCTGCCGCCTCCGCCGCCGGCGATCACGAGGTTCGGGATCGTGAACGAGAATGGGACGATGACTGACGACTTCGAGGTGGGGGAGTTCGATCCTGAGTTTGTCGACGACTGGGGGGATAATGCGACCGATGTTGGGGGGACGGGGAGTGAAGAGAGTGGGGCGAGGGTTAAGGTTCGGAGGTACGAGCTTTGCCCGGAGAGCATGATGGATTACATACCTTGTTTGGACAATGTGGAGGCCATCAAAAGGTTGAATTCGACGGAGAAGGGCGAGAGGTTCGAGCGGCATTGTCCGGACAAAGATAAGGGGCTGAGTTGCTTGGTTCCGCCTCCGAAGGGGTACCGGCCTCCAATTCCTTGGCCAAAGAGCCGGGACGAGGTAATTCGTCGCTTGATGACTTTGGGTTGTGCTCTTCTTCTTCGAATTTTAGATAAATCGAAGAACATGTGAGGACAATGCACAGATTAAAGAATGCTGGTTCACAGTTATAATGCTTTTGGAATTTGGATTGGTGCCATTTTCCGTTGCCTTTTGCATGCAGTTTTGAGATGGACTTAGAGAAGAACACTGTATAGTGTCTATTCTTGGGAAAAAAAAAAAAACTTTTCAGCACCTTGATTGTGTTGCTAATCTACGTCTGTCTTAACTGTGGAATTCAACAATTGGATAATAAGTTTTATCACCTTAAACAGTTGCCAAATCCTTACTGAAACAGGTATTTGAGCTCCTTCTGGTCCTTAGTACGGTAAATTCATTGCAAAGAAATTTTCTGATTTTCAGGTTTGGTACTACAATGTTCCACACACTCGACTGGTTGATGACAAAGGTGGTCAGAACTGGATCACCAAAGTGAAAGACAAGTTTAAATTTCCTGGAGGTGGTACTCAATTTATTCATGGAGCAGACCAATACTTGGATCAGATTTCTCAGGTTCTTAATTTGTATCAGTTACCATAATGAAAAAGGAAATCTGAATGGGGTCTATGAGAACAAGTGGTTAATTCTTGTGTGACTGATGTTGAATTTTCTACTCGTACTTGTAGATGGTGCCTGAGATTGCTTTTGGTCGACACACCAGAGTTGCTCTGGACGTTGGATGCGGTGTTGCAAGTTTTGGTGCCTATTTGCTGTCTCGAAATGTCTTAACTTTGTCCATAGCTCCAAAAGATGTTCATGAAAATCAAATTCAGTTTGCACTTGAGCGAGGTGTGCCTGCGATGGCGGCAGCATTTGCAACTCGACGCTTGCTATATCCAAGTCAAGCTTTTGATATGATACACTGTTCACGATGCAGAATAAACTGGACTCGTGACGGTAGTGACTCGTGTCTCTTACCTTCTTTTCTTCTGTGGTGCAATACCGAAATAGATAGTTGCTGTAAAATGTGGGGGTTTGCAATTGTCAATTGAGTATACTAGCTGACTTAGTGATCCTTAAAGGCAAATTTTCCCCGTGCAAGTCAGGATAAGGTCTGTTCCCATGTCTAGTTTTAGAAACATCGGAGGAAGAGAGATGAATGTGATTCAGTTTGCTTACGTGGTTTCACACTCTTGAGTCACTGAGGAAAGGCTTAAAAAAGTAATTATTTTCTTGCATGCATATAGATTTCTTGGTTCAGGTGAATATGCAGAGCTTTGAGATTATCCTGTACCTAATACTCATGAATGCACATATTGCATATTCTCCTAAAAATAGCAAAGTGAAGAAATTATCTCTTATTCCTCCATATTCTCGTTTTTGATACTTTCTGCTTTGTGACATGGGAGGAGAGGTCATTACTTCCAACTTTTGGAAAATTTTCTCAGTATGTTTCCAATCTACATGGCAACCTTTTAAGATAAGTTCGTTTATTGTTTTATACTCCATTTAGTCTTCAGAAGGTCTGATTTTGATCTTACTCTCTGCATCATGCGGTGAAGATGGTATTCTGCTGCTTGAGGTCAACAGGATTCTCCGGGCTGGAGGATACTTTGCCTGGTCTGCACAGCCAGTTTACAAACATGAGGCTATTCTAGAGGAACAATGGGCAGGTAGTGCACAGTAATTTTCTTTTCTCATTTTTTTATTGTAGGATGTTTCATGTTTTTCTGTATGATTTTTCCTCTAACTGCTAAAAGCTGTTCACTTGAATGAGCATGTGTCTGCTTCTGCTTGGGCTATGTTGAAACCTAGTAATTTGTCTACTGGTCCAGTAAAGTATCATTGTTTGATGAGCATGAAAGATGAATCTACCATTGGGTATTACCTTATCATCTTGAACTTTTGCATGCAGAGATGCTTAATCTTACTACTCGTCTTTGCTGGGAACTTGTTAAAAAGGAGGGACAAATTGCAATATGGCAAAAGCCATTGAACAACAGCTGTTACCTGAGCCGTGAGCCAGGGACCACACCTCGACTTTGTGAACCTGAGGACAATCCTGACAATGTCTGGTATTGCGCTTTCTTTGTTCTGTTGTGATGCTATGGTGATCCTGGTGCAGTTTACACTGTTTTGTGCAAAAAGAGAAAAGGAGATACCGTTTCGGTTTAAGAGATGATTTACTCGTATGGGCTGAGTTAATCATTCATTGGCTAGCCATGATAATTATTTTCGTTGTCAAGTTGGCAGAGTGCCACTTTGATAATATGTGGCTTTTTAACTGCCATGCTGCCAGAAACATGTGGGAATTCAAAATTTTTAGTTTGTCTCACCGCTTACTGGCACTAGGTAAACTGTGTGACATTTAACAATTAGACATACAAATGTTGCTAATTTAAAGAGCAATGTTAATATTGGATCTTTCTATACCCACTTCTCCAAGATGCGATAGCTTCAAGTATATTTGTCATTTTGAGGCTTATGAAGAGATTTGAATTTCCAACACTGACACTTCAGTCTTTGGAACATAATCTCATATTTTCTGTTCTTTATAAGGTTAGTGGGTTGTAGGCGTATTGGCTGGGGATGTAGCTTTTTTTAGCTTAGGCGCTATTTGGTAACTGGCTAAACAATTTATCATTCTATTTTTTTGTTAACTGGAACCAAAAACCAAAAAAAAAAAATATATAAATCCGTTTGGTAATGTTTTTATCTCTGGAATAGATTTGAAATAGAATTGAAAAGTAAAAAGAAAATTGGTCTTTTGTTCTTAAAAACAACTTCTAAATCAAGACCACTTTCTTTTTTTCTCTTTTCTTGTTTTCCTTTTTTTCTTCTTCCTCCTTTTGTCAGCCACTAGTGAGGCTTAGCCTCGCCCAAATCTAGTGAGGCCAAGCTCGCCTAGCAACCGATGAGGTTTGTCCAGCCTCTGTGAGGCCGGCATTACCCAACCAAGGCAAGGTTAACCTCACGAAGTGGCTAGGCAAGGCCTTGCCAAGCCATCACGGTGACCCGGCAAGGTGACCTCACCGGTGGTGAGGCCGAGCCTTGCGGGGGCCAACAAGGTCGCTAGCCATGGTCGAGGCCAATGACCGGCTAAAGGAAGAAGGAAGAAGAAGAAGAAAGAAAAAAAGGAAAAAAAATAAAAATGTAATGAAATTATTAAAAAATTGAAAGAAATTCTAATTCACAAAAGAATTCGAGGGTCATACTAAATGCATTTTTATCCCAGGAATAAAAATTTTGATGGTTATCAAATGCCTTTAAATGCTCAGAAATTTGTCCAAGAAATAGAATGGTTACCAAACGCATCCTTACTATATTGTTCTCTTATCATGCCTTTTTCTATGCCATGATGTTCAACACATGTCAAAAATATTTGTTCTGGGGCTTTTTACCACTGACATTTACATGATCATGTCAGGTATTTTGATCTGAAAGCATGTATTACACAACTTCCTGAGAACGGATATGGAGCAAATGTTACTGCATGGCCTGCACGATTGCAAATGCCACCTGATAGGCTCCAGAGCATCCATATTGATGCTTACATATCCAGAAAAGAACTATTCAAGGCAGAATCAAAATATTGGGACGAAATAATAGCAAGCTATGTACGAGCTTTACACTGGAAGAAATATAAATTGAGAAATGTGTTGGACATGAGAGCTGGCTTTGGAGGGTATTGTAGCCATTTTCCTCACCTTTTTTTCTTCTTTTTGAGTAGTTGTATCTCAATTGTTTATGTGTTGATTTTGGCAGGTTTGCTGCTGCACTAATTTCTCAGCGAGTTGATTGCTGGGTTCTGAATGTGGTCCCTGTTAGTGGCCCCAACACATTGCCTGTCATATATGACCGTGGCCTTATTGGAGTTATGCATGACTGGTACTTGACCTCCACTATTCTATGCATCTCATAGTAATTGTCAGTATATTTACATTCCAATTCAAATATCCTTTTATGGTTTCTTTCCATCACAAGCACTACTTCTCTTTGAGACTCAATCACTTGCAATGGTGTTTGGCTTGCAAGCTTAGCGGAGAATTTTAGACAGATAATCTTTGGCTTTTAAACTGCCATCAGCCTCTTTATACTTAAACAAAAAAAAGTTGTGGCCTGTGTATGATTAATTCTCTTTTTGTGTGGACTGTTCATCCTGCCCAATGTTCCATATTTCTGTTACATTATTAGTTCACACAGTAATTATTGGTTTCTTTTATATAAGCAGCGTTGATGGATTTGGTATTCATGGTTGAATGGTTGTATTAGGTGTGAGCCCTTTGATACATATCCCAGGACCTACGATCTGTTGCATGCAGCCGGCCTCTTCTCCTTGGAAAGAAAGAGGTATTACTTATTCTCTTGGTCTGAAAGACAGTAGATGGGATTGGTCTACTTCTCATTCTTTTTCTGGGACTATTATGGTTTCTTTGTAGATTATAGCAAGCGCTTTCTGAAATCATCCATTCTCTACCTAGAAACTTTGGAAAAATGTGTGAATTCATATAAAGCATCCCTTTCCGGATATTTTCTAATGTCTCTGTTTTAATGTGTCAGATGCAACATGTCCACTATAATGCTGGAGATGGATAGGATTTTAAGACCTGGTGGACGTGTATATATTCGTGATTCACTCGCGGTCATGGATGAGCTTCAAGAAATTGCCAAGGCCATGGGGTGGCGCGTTGCTGTGAGAGACACTGCTGAGGGTCCTCATGCCAGTTATAGGATTTTGACATGCGATAAGAACCTTTTGCATGCTTGAAAGCAGTTGGAAGAAAGTTTATCTGATATCTCATCGTTGACCCCAAAGAGGCGAATGCCAACAAATATCGACGGTGAAGATGCATACAGGAGCACCTATCGAACTGCATACAAAGGGAATTATCTGGTGTGCAGGATATATATATGATTTGCGGACATCTTGCGAGTCCATGACAGGAACGATCGTGGATCATAGTAGGCGTTGGTGCTAACTTGATTGCTTGGGGTACAGCACATACGAAAAGGGTTGTCAAAGAAAAGAGTCTTCCTGTAATTTAGACTGTATTCTCATGGTGCTAACAATTTTTTGGTTAAAAGCATTAATTATTTTTCTACTGTTCAAAGTTGGAAACACGCGAGAGCTATTTGGTACTTTATTTGTACGATACTTGGCAATGGCAAAGAGCAATTTTTGCGCGTATCATCAATCTTTGAATAAACTGCAGGCGATGGTTGTACATGTTTCTCTTCCATTACACTTCCTTTTGAAGACATTTTAATTCAAAAGGGGCTTTGGTTTTTCTCTTATCGGTTCATACCATTACTTAAGACCCTTATGGACGTTTCTGATCACAACCAGAGATCCATTGTTTTTCCCATTCTCTGGTTTTTTGGGCTGTCACTAGACAGAATAATGACTACCGTAGCGTTTGCCCTGACCAACTCCAAGGAAAAGGTAAATACTGCCCATCTTTGTTAGTGCTGGGGAACCTTAAATTACTTTTACCATGCTGATAGCTCGTGTCCGTTCGTGCTGCTCAATAGCCCCCGGGCTAATTAAGACTACAGTGTCACTTGAAACCGCTATTAGACGCACTTCAAGATATTTATGTTCCCAAGGCAAGCTTACCACAGAAACGTAGGCCTGCAGCAGGAAGAGTATAATTTCCTTTTCTCGGCGTCCAGATCAAAACAGCCACCACAACATGGGGCAAAGAAGATACATATCCTTTACAAGTGTTTTGGATTTTGCCAAAAAATTTAGAAGACCTCGGCATTTTCACAAAGTCCTTTGACCTCATCCAACTCAAATATCAATCTTTTTAATCTCTCTTCGCCCCTTTTGAGGTTGATAGTCTCAGAACCTCCAACAACCATTCTGCTCTCGGATTTCATCACACTCAGACGAAAGCAAAACAAAAATAGCAAGAGCAAACCAAAAGCCTGTAGTAAATCCACAGGGAAAGTTGCTCAAGCTCGCTCATCCAACTTGACACCCTTCACTCATTGACAATTTCCCTGCTAGGTCGAGGCTTCCACATTTGCCGCGGTTTATTCTGATGTTGCTGGCTTGGTGTTTGACGGGTTGAATCCTTTGAAGGATGGTGATGTGGTTTGGGTACAGCTGAGTTGTGGGCAAAGCTTGGTGCAGTTCCCTGGTGGTTGTTCTTCACTCTCCGATGTTGATTCTGCACTGGGGAGGGTGAGGTTAATGCTCTCTGATTCCATGATGTATTGTTAAGGCGACCTCCATTGTAACTTCCATTTGTGACTGGTGTCCTTGTCAAAAACTGTACTTCATGTGGCCTGACCAGCGCAGCAAGAACATCAGACCTGTTCTGACTGTTTGAAGTAAGCCTATGGTGGGTTATTTCAAACGCTTCTGAGATTCTCTTAAGTTGTCTGGAGCTAACAGCCCTTGCAGTATTCTCTGGCTGCTCAAAAGGATCCTCAATCTGACATGCCATCAGAAGGGAGATACATAATTATTAGCAGCAGAAATTGAGAAAACAGATGCTATTCAGAGATAAGTTGTGGACATAAAGGTAGTTACAAATAGAGCATAAGTCTGGGGCATCCATCTCATGTTGTTCTTTATTTCTTCCCACTGTCCAGTATATGGGCAAATCCCAAGCTCTGGTGCCTTCAGATTTAAGCCCGAAAACTGCAATGCCCATTTTAAAGAACACCTTGAGACTCAAGTCATAAATTAGCATGGCCGCCACCAAGCTTTTCTAGTCATGCATGCAAGCAAAATCACTCCTCAATGGGAAAAATTAGCATCATTAAGATTCTAAAAGAAAAACACAAAGAAACTAAACGTGAATGAAAAAAGGTGAAAAATCCCTTGCACAGAAAGCTTGGACTGCCTTAATTAAAGACTATATAATGAATCAAATGATATGCGAGTGCAAGTGATTGCATACCATCGTTCACTTCAAATAAAGTCTCCTAGCAGTACTTTGACCAATCACAAAGACAGTGTCAAGGAAATTCAGAG
Source organism: Eucalyptus victrix (assembly GCA_016097545.1). Taxonomy (NCBI): domain Eukaryota; kingdom Viridiplantae; phylum Streptophyta; class Magnoliopsida; order Myrtales; family Myrtaceae; genus Eucalyptus; species Eucalyptus victrix. The sequence continues at coordinate 47,605,620 of CM027841.1, read as the reverse complement.
GTTACCTTCGCAAGAAATGATATAAAAAGCTCCGACAATGAACTTTGGTTTGGCTTTGATATGCTTGATTTGAACCTGGCTATGTTAGCAGCACAGGTTTCTGCTATTCTCCTTTCTGCATCAGCCCTCACACCTGAGTCATGTTCATTAAATAGTATCTAAAGTCATTAATTGTCTCGCAAGTTGGTAAAGTTCATCCATCCTTCGTGATGGCCATAAAATTGATCTCAAAATGCAGAAAGCCATTACGACTTTCATGCAACAAAAGGCTAGCTGAAGTATGATGCAAGAGTATACTCAAAATATTCTGCAACTTTTCATCAAGATGATAGCTTAAGTCACGAGAAGTTTAGGGTTGTAACTTTATGGGAGGTTCTACAGAATCTAAGGAAGCCATGAAAGTTCCACTATGGAACACTGACAACCCAATTAATTGACAACTAAACATAGCATTTGGAGTGTAAAGGGTGTTTTCCTTAACAGTAAAATGATTAAATTCCGAAATTCAATAATCCTTAAAGCCTCTCTGTACATCTCATAACCTAATATCCAAAATTACAGTGGTTGCAAGATCAATAATAGGTTCTTCATCTGTATATTCACTACATTCACTGCCTTAGGTGAGAGTTCTGACTTGTGATTATGTAACCTTCTCAAATTATAAACTCGTAGTAAGTCACAAATGATAGAGTGAACTTTCCATGCACACACACAAACACAGAAAGAAAATCTCTGCTCTCTTCATGCAACTTTCATTTTATAGTACACAAATCAACTTACTAGGAGAGAACACCAAAATTACACACCCAAGGCATGATGATAGATTCTGAAGTATGAGGAAAACAGATGGCCCAACACATTAGTAAGAGCAATGAAAAGACATTGACTATGATAATAAAAGTGATGCAACTAAACAGCAAAGGTGGAAATACACAAATAATCTAAGAAAATCAAACTGGTCTTTTATCCAGAGTCAAGCCAAAATACCTTGGAGATCGTCAACGGCACTACAAGGGTAGATGTCTCTCAGAGGAGGTAAAATTGCTGGAGCGCAAGTCTGTAACAAAATCAATTAATGACATACGTTGTTAACAACCTTCAAGTTAAAAAGTTTCTACAAGCCATCACGTGTTATTACAATTAAAGGTTGCATGTTGGCTTCCTAGATTATAACCTGTCATAGGGCTTTGTCAAAGAGCGTCCTAAGGGTAAAATTTGTGAAGCACTGCTATGCATAAAGACTTTACTTTCGAGAATCTGGAATTGTGTAGTGCCATGCTTTTGCACTTCACAACTAAATTAAATTTCAAAAGCCACCAGTGTGCTTTGGCGATCATTCTACACATCTTTAGAGATTATACATGCAAAATCTACCCTTACATTTCTAAAGCACAATTATCGTAGGAAAAGCTCACCTGAAAATGAAAGATCACAAGCAAACTAAGAGCAAAAGAGTTGAAAGTCCCAGTCTTTGGATTGTTTATATCATGACATTTAGCCCATTCCTTGACCTACGCAGGCAAAGAGAAAGAATAGATAAAACAATAAAAAGAAGATGCATATCAGCAAGTATTGTTTTTTACTTTTTCTAACTTGAACATACAAGCAAAACCATGTCTCGAAAGCGTCCATCAATCTCACTGATCCAGAACAAGAACTTTGACTTAATGTAGCCGTGCAAATTATCAATTGAAATGTCGCAAGAGATGCTCGAGTTTTTGCTCTCAATCTTCAAAATGGGTACCCTAGCATGGGCAATGAACTGCAACCTCCGCCACCTACCTGACAAAAATCACTGCCATTATAGTGAGCAACATGAATATGGCAACAAAATAAGACCAGACTAAGTAGAAAGAGATGTGTCCTCTGAAGAAGTACCACAGCCTAACGCATTGGAGGCAACCTACAGACAGGTTTGTTCAAGAAAAAGATGTTCCTGATGCTCAACAATCAGGATTTTCCATGGAAAGTCTTGAGTAATTTTACAGAATTTAGTCAACACGCAACCTTGTTCAACCCAAAACCTTTCCTCAGCTAGCCTTTCCAAAAGTAGTGGGAGAAATTTATTTTCTCAATAAAAAATCTATAGAAGAGCTAGCTATTGAATATCTCAAAAGAATTAGTCCTCTAAAGGTCTGCTGCTGCATGCCACCATCACTATACTAATCACTCAAGAATATCAAAGAAAACTGGCATTCTAACTATCACTGATAGCAGAAAGAACCCCACTGATAGTTTTACAAAATGATACAATAACCCAGCATGCCATTCTAAATGCACGCATGACAATCATTCTATTTCTGTTCCAAAACAATGTTTCTATTCCAGACTTATTTCCAGAACAAAAATCTATTTGGTGGCGCAATTTCATTTTTCTATTTCTAGAACAAATTTTTAGTCTAAATAGGTTTGGAATAGAAATGAGAAGTAAAAACTTTTCTCATCACTTGTCCACTCTACTAGTCGGCCACTCACCCACTGCCCGCCACCGCCTCCCAAGAGGAGAAATTTTGTGTTGTTATTTAAAAAAAAAAAATAATCTATTCTGAGAACAGAAATATTCCGTCATCATCAAATACAAATTTTTGTTCAGAAACTCATCTAGAAATAGAAATAGAAAAATTTATTTCTCTTTCAGAAATCAATTTCTAGCCAAAATGATTATCATCCGCGCCCTAATATACCAATATGTAGCTATAGCTAAGTCTCATCCTACCTCTTTCCTTTTTGATTTTTGTGCAATCAAAAAATCTTTCCATGTCAATGAATTCTCCAATATAAAATTTCAAAGGTAAGTTGTCAAAAAGTCAAATTACACTGCATGAAACAAAGACCGTATTTGCAACACATTTTTTTCTCTCACTTCAGAAGCTGTTTGCAGATTTTGATAAGGACACATCAGTTATAATTTAGAGAAAACACAAAACAGTAACACTCACCTGTCTGTCTCAAGGCTTTCAATAAGTCTCCTAATAGTGCCTGTTTAAGTTTCTTTCCAGCAGCCGAGATATATGAACCATTGGGTAACTGAACGGAGATATCCAGGTCACCCTGTCTGGTGAAAAGATTAGACACAAAAGACCCAAATGGTTCCACAGTTGCACCTGTTAAAATCACAAGATAAACTGCATGTCACTGAAGAATTTCTTGACTTGTGTTATCTGATGAGATATTGCCAGGATTATCCCTGTTCTAATTTTCTTTTAACGGTTCAGGGCCATTCACACAGCTGATGGATGGTCGATGATTGTACTGCTTACATTAGAGATGCTCATCCAATTGGAAGGATATGACACACTAGAAGAAAATACAAAGCTCTGCTTCCTTCGAAGGATGTTAAGTGCTTGGGTGCTTGATTCCTAAAGACAAAAGCCAACAGCCTTTACAGTAACTATTTGTTGCTTTAGGACTACAGTCTAGCAGCAGCGGAACCAAAGCAAGGCTACTGCACCTAATCCACAGTTTCTGACGTAAACCCAGACAGTTTAGAGGACAGCAATTTGTCTCTTTCAAATATTTTCATCAGAAATAGAATGCACGGTAGCTGAAGAAAGTTTTTTGAATACAAATTCAAAAAGAAAGCGGCTTCTCATCGTTTCAGTTTCTGTTTTGCAACTCCATATCTTTAGTGGTTATCTGTTCTTCAGTGGCTTTCCACTTTCCAGCCACATACAAACACCCCACATTAACCTTAATGCCCTGAGGAACGAGAAAGCAAAATACCGCTTCATTTTGCCTTTAAATAAAAGGCATGCAATGGGAGCTAGGTCGAAAGAGGTTGCCTTCTGGTAAAAATTGTTGCCCTACACACCTCATAAATCTTCAGAAGTATATTTTTCAGTGCAGCTATGTTATTACTCTTTTTTATCTTGAGGAAGGGGGGGGTATGCAACAGAAATCATTACCTCTCAAACTTTCCACAGATTCAATAACCCTTCGCAATTCATCTATGATTTGACATCGAATCACCCAATCCTGTTGTTGCGGTTTTACTGCGTTTAGGATGTCATTGATAACAAAATCCAAAGTTCTGTATGCACCCATTTCACTGCTGTCACAATAAAAAGAAAATGCTTTCAACCATGTGAAAAGATGTTGCTCAAGGACGACATTTAGCAGCACTATGCAAGGATACAACACAACGTACGTACACACAGAACCCACCAGGTAAGATGAACTCAATGGCCAGTCCAAAAGACCATTTTGGATCGCACATCACAATAAGATGTGCAAAGGCCCATTACAACGACCACCACTTCCTGAAAATTATTGTTAGAAAGACAATGTTAATCTGAATCTTAGGGTCGTCAAGACAATGTTAATCTGAGAAGTTCACCGCAATCCCAATATAGGCACACAAGCTGATTCACCAGTTACAAATGAGTCTGGTGATCAACATTCATCACTAAACTCGCGCGAATCTAAAGTTCTATCACAGGAAAAACAAGTGAAAAAGCTCTAGTCGCAAAATTCGAAAGGACAAGGAGTAAAAACAAGAACTACCGACTACCGAGGTTTGCCAAATTCGGTACAAGCAATAACGGTAGACCTAAATACACATATGGCAAAGTACTGGAAGAGAGCATTGAGCTGGACAAATTACAGCCAACAACAGAGACACCCATCAACCCATTGAAATCGCAGTAAAAACTCAGCGTCAAATGCCGATATCAGAAACGCGCCACGCACTTCACAGAACCTCGCTACCAAGCAGCCAAGCGCCGGTGACCCATCTTCAATTGGACATCCATACAAACACCTAACCGGCAATCGAGCAAAACCCATATAAAGAGAGGCACTCACGTCAGCTGCGGAGGATCGATCGCTCGCTCAGGATAAGATTCTCGCCACCGAATGGAAACGCGGCCAGTGCGAAACGAGTGAATATTATGAAAGGCGAGTGGGGGAGAGCTTTACTTAGCGAGGTGGGTTGTTCGCTTCTTCATCGTACGCCCCTTTTCCTATTCAGGACCGAATCGTAAAGACGGGGCCTTTCGACATTATCGATAATTCTGGGACCTACCCACTACGCAGTACAGCAGGTACGGCGGGAAAAATTGTAGACGATCAATGCGGAACAGCTAGAGAGATAGAGACGAACATAAAAATGGAGTCTTGAAAGGGTAAAGCGAGGGGCTTTCTTCGGATTTGGGCTGGCTCCGGTGATTTTGGAGATGTGCCCTGATTGGAATTTTGAGCGTCGCTTCGATCTGCAATTGGAAGTTTCGATTTTTTTTTTTCTAGGAAAATCTTGACCTCCAAGCACAATTTCTCATTCGCATGTCGCTATATCCGTTGCTTTCGAATCTACCGGTTTGCAACTCGAGCTTTTCAGTCATTAGACTTCAAATTAGAGTTGCTATTGGTCACGTAATTCATTGGAATGTCGAATTTCATGTGATAAACATCCCTATCGTTCTCGTTCTTTTTTATGTCCGTTGACACGAGGTTGATTCAATTTTTTCGAGTGCTAATCGTCAGCTTTCAAGTGCACATCACATGATTTTGAAAGTTGGACATCTAAAATAGTGTATGGTAGTTAGTATAACTACAAGATAACAACTAGAAGTAGGTAATTAATATATATCAAACAATCATGCCAACACCCATGTGAATCCAATCATAAACATAAGAGAGTCTCTTCAAGTTCACCTTAGAAAAGAAATTAGGGTTTGATTCTTCAAGCCCCGATCGGTTGATGAGTCTTCGACAACTCTCAATCTGAGTGTGATGATGAACTCGAACTAAGTTCACTATGCACTATCTCAAAACTCTACCATCGCCCTTTTGAAATGTGCTCTCTCCATGCGCATGCAATTCCAATCCTAGATACATGGGTCGGGGAGATGCCTTAGCAATGCTATAAGGACTGTGACTTTGGAATGCTAATCTCTTCCAACGTCTCTTACCATAATCAAGCTTCCGTTAATAGTCATTTTAAATTTCAAACTGAAAATGTAAAAGAAGACTGATCACCGAGAGTATTACTCCAAACCACATCAAGGCATTTGATCGCATTAATGAGCAAATTTTGTTCCAGTTTGACCTAGATAACTATACGTTAATTGAATAATCCACTCTATTAATTAATGGGATTGCTTTTTGTGATCTTTGCTAGTTAATAAATCAAGACAAAAACACCATCACATCAAATAAAAGGAATGCAAAAATTGATTACCTCAGTTTCGTTTTAAATTTCAAAGTCTCCTGAAAATGCTAATGCTAATCATTCCATGGTTCTGAAAGAGCTGTATGTCCTTCGATATGTGAACAGGAGTCCAATGTTTTCAGGCTTGGGCCTCCTGAGGTTTCTGGGCCCATGGTCGGGCCGAACCCCAACTTGGGCCTCAAGAATCACGTCGAGGCCCGCCCATTAGTCGGGCCTGAACTGGCCTGGGTGGAACCAAACCCAATTAGTGTTTAAATTACTAAGCATATTGACAGAGACAACTCCAGTGTTGCATTTGCAGAAACATTAAAGATCTTCCGTTTTGGTATATTTTTTTGCAAGACGTTGACCAGTCTCGAATACTGCTGGTAAAAAAGAAAAGGACTAGAAAAAATGTTTATTTGGCAACTTGCTAGTAAGTTATCAACTCTTATAAGAAATTATGACCGAGTTTATTCATGTGATTGAAAATGACCGATTTTTTTGGGTCAATTATCGGTTTTTATTTATGTTAACTTGTTGACTTATCTAAGTATACTAGCTATTATATGAAACTACCAACATCTGTTTTAGCATTTTTTGGGTCAATTATCGGTTTTTATCTATGTAACTCGTCGACTTATCTAAGTTTACTAGCTATTATACAAACTACCAACATTTGTTCTAGCCCTTCGCCAACTTTTCTCTGATTAAATTATCAACTAGTTTCCATTTGCTTACTGATTTTACTTAAGTTACCGAGCCTTTTATAAATCACCTATATTAATCTGGCTGTTTGAATATCAACAATGCTTATTTGATTGTATGAAAATTACTAGTCCTATATGAATAGCTGATGTTTGTTCGATTCATTTGCCAACATTTATTAAGTAGCTCAAATAAAAGATGGAAAACCAGAGGAAAATTGGTGAGTCACTTTACTTAAAGTTGTTAATGTCGTAGAAGAATTGTTAAATTTAAAATTGCTGATTATTTGTGCTAATAAAATTAGTAAATTATCAAAAAAAGTTGATAATTTACAAATAAACAAATAAATACCGATAAGTAACTCGTAAGTTACTCAATTAAAGTCAGTAAATCTGATATAAGAGTTTTTAAACTCAAAATATTGGCGAATAATGCCGATAGAAGTTAATAAGTTTTTGGCAAAGTTGGTCATGCACAAGCAACTAAATAAATGTTAGTAAATAACACAAAGAAAAACTTAATAACCTAAACTACCCGTAATTTAAATCGGAATGGAAGGATCGGTAAATTCACGCAAATGAAAGTTTGTAGGACATACGAAAATTTGGTAATTTACAAACAACTTAATAAGCATTGGTTGATTTAATTCCTATAAACAAGTTAAGCTACTACCGCTCACATTTCTCTAATCAACGACCCTTGAAACTTACCTATCCTTGCAAAAGTTAATTGACTAAAGACGGATATTCCCATTTTTTCTTTGACCCGGGAAAATAGAATTTTGCTAGACAAGGTGGACACACGTTGAAAAGGACATGAAGAAAAGCTGAACGAACTCTTTCATGCCAGAGAGACAGTGGAATAAAGAGGCACGGCGATTGGTGATGGTGTGTCTTGGCCCGGATGGCATGGTAGTAGCAAAGGAATCAGATGCGGATTTTGATGAACTGGATGGGTCAAAATGCTTGGTCCAATCGGGTGCTTCGCTCGCTCCATCATCTGTCCAATTCACCAGTAAAATTTCAGGTGGAGGAAGAGCGGAAGAGGAGCCGACCCAATGTGATGAAATGCAAGGTAGGATTGCAACTTGAGGAATTTTCCCAAGTCTCAATCTCAGCCGTCACCCAATGAAAGAGCACCTGATCAGAGTAGTGGCCAAAATTACACCACCACTGCCCCCCCGAATGCCGTTGCTGTCATGCCATCACTTAGTTTCATTGTTATTGACATACATGACTTTTCTATTTAGATAAGGCTGGGCTTGTTTTACATAATATTATATATATAAAAGAACCATATGTCAATGAAATGCACGATGACATCTCGTGGACCCGGCAATACTCGAGCTGAAACTCGAAATGAATAGCAAGAACACTAGATTGTTTGCATTTTTGGCTGCGTAGATATTCCTAGTTCACTCACACACATATGTTTCCAATATTACTTTACCACCATGTTGCAACTTGCAGGGTTGCTCAGCTTCATTTCGAAAATTATTTCTATTTTTTTTAATTGTACAGGTTTCATAACAACGCTAAATTTTCAACTTCTATAACTGCGTAATGGTGACATAATCCTTTACCTTCATAGCCCTCCCATGATCTTAATCGATGCTTTGGTATCTCAAAGGTCATGAATTGATGTGGAGGCATTAAGAGTTTTTTTTTTGGGGTCGAAGGAGGCATTTAGAATTGGAATTTTGGAATTCAAATCTCTTCACTTGATTTGCTTTGCTTCTTCTAATTCATCATCTTGTCCAACAGTATTAATTCCTTTGTGGGGTCTCTTGATAGGGACGTTACGCTGGCTTTCTCGATGCAAAGGCATATTATTTAGTGGTTCCTATTCTCAAGAAACCACTTGAGGGAAACCAGAAAAGACATGTCAATACACATACATTGCATATACCCTTTATGTATTTATACGTACGTACATAGACATCATCCGATCAAATCAAACTGATCAGTCTTGATTTTACCATTCAAGCTAGGGCAAATTCGAACAATCGAATCTCCATTTAAAAATCGACCCCATTATCTTGGCCAAGGAATTCTCCAATCTAATTATTAGAAGCTCATCTTTTACCACGTGTCAAATCATAAACGATAAGCTTTTCTTTTACTCTTGTGTTAATTCCTCGGGCAAATTCCGGGAGCATGATGAATGCACATGATGTTTTTGGCGACATCTATGGCATGCCCAATTTTTCCACCCTCTAGATGAATGAATATCAAAAGCGACGAAGATCAACTTGTGCGTAATAATGCGTGGAGAGGTGATCCATTGAATGACAAGCAATGGGGTTTAGGCAACAGAACGTGACGGCAACAGCGGGCAAAGAAAGCAGGGGTGTCCCATCAGGCCAGCCCAGCCGAGTCCCCACCAATCCGCCAGCGACGGGGCACGTGGCAGCGGCACTCCTCGGATCGATCGATGGCCAAGCAAAAGAAGGGCCAAAGCGCGCAGATATTTCCTCCGTCGCTACAGATTTCATCACATCACGTGACACGACACGATCGAGGTCGGGTCAAATCACCGTAATGTTTCGCCTCAACGCCATGATTTGCTCCGAATTGCCAGCTATAAGGTTAGACAAAAGCCTTCCTCCTCCTCCTCCTCTCCTCGAAGGGCATCCATAAAACCCTCCCCGACACGTAACATTGACAGCGGCGTGGGAGCGTGCTGGGGTCGGCAAGAAAAGGCAGAAGAAAAAAAGGAAAAGAAGAAGCGAAAATCCTGTCCTCCAACACAATACCACCCGTCCCCATCGTATCTCGAACAATATCTGACAGCAAAGCACCGCGACGGCTCGCGAATCCTGCCCCGACGCCTGGATCCGGGACGGGGACGTGCCTAAGCGTCCGTCGCTGCATGATGTGCTTCCGGTGAGGCCCAGCCCCTCCCCCCCACCCCCACTCCCCAACCGCTGTCAGTCCGAAAAGGCGGCGAGAATTCGTATCCGACGGGAGAAATTCCCCAGTGGCATTCTAATCTTTGCTGAGCCGCCCTCAACTCGGTCATTTGAATAACGTGCTCAATCAAGTCACGCAAATTCTTACATAGGTCGAGAGCATCCCGTCGAGGAGGAGTGTGGTAGGAAACACTTTCTCGGAAAGTAAAAGAAGAAATACCAAACCCGCGAGTTCAATCCTTAAAATTCGCTGATTTGCAGTCGTGGGATTTTCCAAAATCCCTTCATCGTTATCTCCACATCTGAGAGGAAAAGAGGAGAGCTGGAGGATAGGATTTGAACGGTTTCCAATTGCGCATCGCGAGCTAAAGGAAAGAGGGAAAAAGATTGGGGACCCCTTTCCCCCCTCCTTTTCGAAGAAAAGGGTCCATAGCTGGCGACGTCCCACGTCGGGAAATCTGGACAGGATTTCCGCAGGAAAAAGCTAATTACACTCCGAACCGGGCCATGGTCCCATTACCTTGAGCATCAACAGCAAAGAACCCACAAACGAAGTGGCGCTTCAGACGTTGTATGGTCAAAAGATGGATTGAGGATTATATAGCGTGGGAAATTGTAGGGTTCCCGTACCACATTTGTCCCCCTACCCAATGGGAGGGTGGGCCAAAACGACTAATTGCAAAAAAATTCAGGATTTTTTAAGGGGATTAGCGAAATCCTTACCCACAATCCCAAAATCTCAGAATCCCTCGTCCCTACCATTCGTCGCAAAAGCTCGAAGAAGAGGACAAGCAATCTTTCGCTCTCGACATGTTGCAACGCAATCAATTATAGGCGCGACATAAATTGAATTTGATTAGGGTTTTTCACCCGGGTAAATTGCCATTCTGTCATTTGCCTGATGTGAAAAACAACTACATCCCCTACTTTAGAGCTCTAATTACAATTCGGAAGAACTTCATCTTTTTTTTCCTCTCTTAAGAGCTTTCGCCAATTTTTTTGGGTCCAGCTCCACGGTCTCGATCTACAAAGCTTGTAGTAAATATATCGATACGAGCTAAATTAAAAGCAAAATGGGCAAAGTGGGTTGCAGCAGCGAGACTATCGCTGGTGGTCTCGCTTCAAATCGACCACCACCACGCTCACATTGTCCGTGCTGTGCCTGGCCAACGCCAACTTCGTCAGCAGTATCGAGGCATCGGAGCACGCCTTGTCCGAGCTCTCGGCGTTCGCGCCCACCGCCAGGTCGGAGCCGCCGGGCGACCGCGGCGGGGAGGGCGGCCTCTGCGCCCGCAGGCACATCCGGGCCACCCCGCAGGCCGTGTCGTTCGAGACCACGTCCCAGAGCCCGTCGCTCGCCAGGATCAGGCACTCGTCCTCCGCCGTCCGATCCACTATCGTCACCTCCGGGTCGGGTATGACGAACGGTTTCAAGTAGTTGTCGCCTGGCAAGAGAAAACAAGGAGAAGAATAAGAATCAGCCCACACGTCAGCTACCCTACGTCGAGAATACACACGTGTCGACCGATTACGGCTTGGGCGGCGACGGAGAAAACACTCACCGATGGCTCGCGACATGGCAAGGACCCCGAGGACGCGCGCTCCGTCCCAGTAGATGACCCGGCCACCGGCGTTTTGGATCCGCTCCAGCTCGTCCGGCCGATCCGGCTGTCACCCAATAAGAGAAAAGGAGGTTAGTAATGCGTGAGATTCACGCGCCACCGCAGCACAGCGGGGGCCACGAAGACACGTTGCGGACATGCAGTGCAAGCAAGCAACTGACCTTGTGATCGGACGAGAGGGGGGTGGCGACGCCGTTGCGGCAGAGGACGGCGCGCGAGTCGCCGCAGTTGGAGACGACGATCTTGTCCGGCGTGACGATCGCGACGACGGCCGTTGATCCGACGGCGTCGCACTGCGGGGTCTGGAGCTCGCACCGGCAATTCGAGGTCTTGGCCACGTCGGTCCACTCCTGGACCTCGCTGTCCATCCGGGCGAAGCTCCGCTGCATCGCCTCTTTCCACTGCACCGAGGACTCCCTGTAGCTCCCGATCTCCTCCTTCACTATCTCGTGCAGCCTCTTCTTACACTTGATAGCAACCTGCGAAAGCCAAACGAACACCGTAAGTTAGCGCCGGATTCGCAGTAAAGTCTCCCAGAAGTCTCCCAGGTTCTGGGTATGTATTTATTTTTAAAAAGTTCCGGAGGCAATTACATGAGAGCAGCCGTGGCCGTCGAAGACGCCGAAAAGATGCAACCCGTTAGGCTTCTGTGGGCTCTCGCTGCAGAACAACGGCTCGACGGAAACGGCGTCTTCCATGTCTCTTCGCCGGCCGCAGACCGAAGTCAACCCGAACTTGGGGGACTCCTGCGGCTCAACCTGCAGGTTATCCCTCGAACTCGTCGACCCATCCGTGGCCCTCGCGACCTTGACCTCGCTCGCGCCTTTCCCTTTCTCCTCTTCGACCCTGGCCTTCCTCGCCTCGCGCCCGCTCTCGATCCCCTCGCTGGGCAACACCTCGACCCTCTGCCTCTTGCGGCCGTTCTCCGAGGCGGGCGGCAGGGCCACGTCGGCGACGAACTTGAACGGCCGGGGCTCCAGGATCCGCAGCCTCGAGCCCCGGGAGCTCGGCTCCGCGGTAGCCGACGGCTCGCTCTCTCCGACCAGGCCGCAGCAAATTCCAGCCATCACAAGAACAATCTCACTCCCGATCGACCAAACAAAACCGAACCTTTCCTCAACTTTCGAGCAAGGCGTCAATTCAAACTTCAGCTCGGGAGCAGCCCTCGACGACCGAACGAAAACCCAAGAAGAAGAAGCAACGGAAGCAAGTGCCGGGGGAGATAAACGGAGATACGGAGAGATCTGTTTTTCAGGGAAATGGAGGACCCGCCATAACAATGGAGGGCTTTGGTGCGGCGACGGACCATTTTTGTAAGGGAGGAGGAGAGAGAGAGAGGGGGTGCGTGTCCCGGTGCGGGACCCACGGAGGGGGCCACCCCTCTGCCCGCCCTAATAATACTATTTTATCATTATTTCTTTCCACCTGGGGGCCACAGCGGGGGGCGAGGCGGGGGGTGACGGGCAGCCTGCCCGCTCACCGCCCCGGGCAGGGCCTCCCCGACACCTACAGTTGGCATGACGTCGAACCACTGAACGCGAGATGGACCGATCCCAGCCGTCCATCCCCCCGCATCTCCTGACCCCGGGAGGTCACAACTTGTATGATTATCTTTTTCGTACGGCCCCAACGTGGCCCAATCAGCACGCGACACCCACCCGCAGGACGTCCTTACTTTACTGACACGCATGTGGTCCTCTCTCTCTCTCTCTCTCTCTCTCGTCGCCTTTTCGGGAGTCCTTTCCTCGTTGATTTCTCTCTCTTCTTCTTCTTCACACCGTATGATGTTTCGTCCGAATTTTTTATTAATTTAAATAAAAAAGAGAAGGGAACCGGGAGCTGGTGCCGTGGTGGGAAATGACCACGTGGCGAGATCGTAGGGTATGAGATTCGGGGGCAAGCCAGTCGCGGGACGGATCAGTGAGGAGGTGAGGGTTCACGTTCGCTGGTACCTACTTTAGGATGTTCCCGCCTACCATTTTTTACCGGGGGAAAATTTCCCCGATGCCCTTCGAACTGCTCCGTTCCACGTAACGGAAGTTGAAAGCCTTCGTGTCCTCGGGCCATGCGAGTGGGGTCGCATGCATTTGAATCCGAAAGAACCTCCGATTATTTAATCTTTATGCCCTTCTAAACCAGAAAGAGAAAAGGGATTAGGCATGGTTACATCCGTTAAAAGAGGTCGAAAATAATCCTGACCATAATAAGCCTATTTAATCCATTTTCATTTATGTACTATAAATTTCATAATCCATACTTGATTCATACTCAATTCCTATTATTAAAAAGCCTATATATTTAACCTAATTTAAGAAAACTCATTACCAAGCTAGAAGGGTTTGATTAAAAATGATCCAACCTAAATTAACACATTTAACTTGGTTTCGTTCGTTTCTCCATGCAATATAAATATAGTAACCAACTCGATCGGTATTGCTAAAATACGTTCGTATTTAATTCAATTTAGTAACACTCATTATCCAATCTATGAAAAGAGTGCTGAGTTTAATTAAGTTATGAATAAATTTATAATTCTAAACTAATATAAGACTCATTTATTAAATAAACTAATCCATACAACGAATCAAACTATCAAATACTGGTTAAAAATTCAAGCGTCGATTTTTAAATGTTTGGTTTTAATCGATACGGATGAATCGCCACGTGCCTCCCCTCCATTTGTCGGGACAGGGGGGACGCGGCGCGTGTGCGGGAGACGCGGAGCTGGCCGGGAGGGCGCTCCAGATGTGGGGGCGAAGGCGTCTACGTGTGATGGAGATACGGGACACGTGTGGGGCCAGGCGTCGAATTCGGTTTGACGCCTCGACGGGGAATATCTGGGGTTCCCTCCATGACGCATCCCCTCGACACGTGTCGCGCGACTGACGTGGAGTCGATGGCGCAGAAGCCCCGCGGAAGGACAACCCCCTCGTGCCTCCCGCCCGGACACGTTTCGCGCACTTCGCATTGCCCCCCTGCCCCACGGTCCCCGGATTTAGAAATTGTTAAATTCTGCCGTCCTCGTTTGCAATTCCGAAAATTTATATTCCGACCCCGGCCCCCCAACGCTCGGAAGCGAGCTTTTGCTTGACTCTTCGTAACGTGTCCTCTCTACCTAATACACTTTTAGGCGGCGAGCTAGGGCTTCTGGATTCGAATTTAATAATTCGTATGGAGCATAAGGTCTTCCCCGTAAGTTCTAAGGCGTAGAGCCTGTGGAAATTCTCAATCATTATGAATTGCCAAAAACCATTGTACAATACTTGAAAGGATCATAATTTGTGATGAAAAATGGAAATTATATGTCTAACGCAATTAGTTGAGAAAAGGTTTACTCTACCTTTAGACGCGTCAGAAATCGATACATGTGATGAAAAATTTATTTAGGCCTATTGCATCATGAAAATCTCTGGCTAATTAATTGAGTTGGGCAACCGATTAGAATTTAATAGATTTTTTGTTTTGAATTGCAATGTCCCAAACTTTAGAGGCCGCGTCATCATTGCGTCCGCGGAGTGATATTTAATGAGTATGGACGTATATATATTGGTCTAGCTTCTTCCAATCAAAAACAGCATGGATGAGTCAAATCCAAAGGTTCCAGCGTCCGTATTGCGAAAGAGTACTAGAACTATGAGCGGACGCACCGAGAATACGTTGATAGATGGGCTTTTGACGCTTATGTTTTTCCGCAAATTAAATGCTGATCAAACCAACTCGTGGGTTAATGGAAACTCAAGCAACCAGTGCGATGGTTGGCTAGGGCCATTGAGAACGTGCATAATAATTATTATATTCTTTTTATCATAATTAATTTTTATGTTCTCGATAATAAGTTTTAAATAAAAATCCGTTTGATAACACATTTCATATTTATATTTACATAACAAATTCTTAGCTCAAAAAATAGATTTAAAATATAAATAAGAAATAAATACTCTTCTCATTATTTGCCCTCGCTACTTGTTGACCACCGGTCGCCATCTGTTGGTCCACCACAATTCGAAAGGGAAATTTTTTTATCATTATCAAATGAGTGATTTTTGCTCCAAAACTTGTTGAAATAATAGATATGAAAAATTTATTTATAAAATAGAAAAAGATTTATGGACAAAATAATTATCGATCACATCATAAGTAGAGATGATTATTAACAAAATTATGAACTTATTATACGGATGCCAATTAGAAAATAAATTTTCTAATTTAATCAATGTAGTCCCTTCATCTATTGGATGGAAACTATTAACATGGATGCTATGTCCAACATTGAAGCGAACAATTTTTTAAAATAAGGAATTCAATTATATATACGAGGGCTTGACCCTCGCATGGCCATATAGTTGGAAAAAAATAAAATATAATAACAATAAAAACAGTTAATTGTTTTAAAAATAATAAAAATTATAAATGATTATCGATATTCACAATAGCGATTTGACAGGAAAAACTGTAAATAATTGTCGATATTCACAACAGTGATTTGACGGGAAAAATTATATTGATAAAATTGAAATATCTTAGGCTGAATTTGTACGTCCAGAATAATTTGGGGATTCTTTTGTTATAATTATACCCTAGCAAGCACCAACATTCAAGGGAGCCGACGCAATGCCGGACACCCACTAACAAATCGCCACGTAAGCCCACGGGGCGTGTCCCCGAAAGCGACCCCCACGTGACACTCGGCGAATTACTCCCCGGAGACGGCGGTCAGCCCGTTGACGTCACCGGCAACCCTCGACGACTTCCGCGGGCAAAAAGGAGAAAAAAATAAAAAATAAAAATAAAAAACCGGTGGCGCAGCATTTTTCTAAAACCGCCCGTCTCTTCCCGTCCGATGGAAAATCCCGCCAAAATGGGTGAGTAGCCGCCCCGGGACGTCGACACGTGGACGTGGGCATGGGATCGGCCGACACGTCATGCGTCGGTCCATCCGAAAAAGCGGTTTCGCGAGACCGTCGATGTTGACAGGAAACATGTCTCTCCGTAGGAAATATGAAATTTTTTTATTTTGGTCAGAGAAATATAAAATTGAGAGGGGGAGATTTTTTCCCCCGCCCTTCCCTTTTTTCTTATTATTTTATTATTTTTTGTTCGGGATTTACGGGGAGGGGGACATTGAATGGTGTTTCGCCAGGGTGCAATGTATCTAAAAGGATTAGGTCGGATCTTTGGATATTTTCTCATGTCAACTTTAAATATTATTTTTGTCCCATTTCGAAAGAAGTTTCGATTTGGACCTGAACTTGAGAATCGAAGGGACGAGAAAGAAATTTCTTCACGACGGGTGCTCTTGTTTTTTTTTTTTTTTTTACTGAAATAACAAAAGCTCCAATTGAAATAAAAGTGACGTTTTACTTTTAAAACGGACCATCCTTTTTTGTGCAAAAAAATTATCAATTATCTATGTATATATCTAAGGGAGAGATTTACCCGATTACCTCACTTGTGTGTTTTTCTAATGAATCGACCAAACGAAAAGAAAAGGTGAGAAAAAAATATAATTTTCAGTTTGTATTAAGATGTTACACTTGGTAAATTTATTTTATAATCCTGCGTTTGATCAACCTCTTGCGATGTGTGAGAAATTTCAGAATTCTCTCACGTTTTCAATTATTAAAGAGAATTGGGAAAATGTTCATCTAGTGTTTTCTCTTAAGAAAATATTTTGCACGTTAGAACAAAATAATGTCAGACTTTTTTTTTTGTAAGCATAAATAAAGTTATGAACGGCATTGTTAGTTGATTGCGTTGTAGAAGGACTTACAATTAATCACACACTTGCTTCGTGTAGGCATGTCACCTAGTTTGCACTCCGAATATTCCATAAATGGACAACACGTAATTTAATCAAGGTTAATATTGAATGCACGAATTCTGCATCTTTTTTACGTACATCCTCTTTCATCCCGTTGACATTAACATGAATAGTTAGTCACTTTGCTAGAAATAGAACTATCCATATCAACGGTTAGATGTGGAATTTAAAAATAAAATATTCGACTACCTATGTATTTAGAGTGTATCCATTTAATCATTTAAGTATACCTCTTATGTATTTTAACATTTTTTTTTTACATCTTGCAAAATCTTCAAAAAGAAGAGTCCATGAAATGTTTTTTCTATTATTCATGTATAATTGTTCGATGATAATTTCCCTCTATCAACAAATAATTCGAATATTTTGTAATGAGGTGATTTTGCAAAATCGATTGAAAATAAATCTTTTGCATTTTCACTATTATAGGTCTCTGGATATTTTCTATTTCTCAAGGAAAAATGCAAAATCAACAAAAAGGACAAGAACTCTGCATTTTTTTTTAAATGGATATTTTCCATTGCTACAGTGCAATGTATTTACGATATGGCGGTTGTCATCTTCTAAAGATATTTTCCCAATTTGGATGATTTCTTTAGGGAGTGCTTTTTGTTCTCGTTCGGAGCCAATCAAGCAGCTTCCTTTGGATTTTCAGCCAAAATGGAAAGCACTGCTTTAATTAGAAAAAAATCTGGAAAGAATTTAAAACAAATTCGGATGTTGGCCATATACCTCTTTTTTTATTTAACGTTTAGGATTTTCCAACATTAAATAAAAGTACGATCTAAACCTTACCGAACACAAGCAGGCAAAGGCCTACCTTAGCTGGCCAAACTTTGAAATTCTTCTCTCGAATCCCGGGCCAAATCATCTACCGGCTTCTGTTCATTAAAGTCATACTAAATTCAAGATTTTGGATTCGGTTGACACATCATTCCAGACCGATTTGACAGATTGAGCATGGTTCGGTAAATTTATTTCATGAAAAATAAATAACTTTTAAAACAAAATTTCTAAAAGTAATCGTTTATTATTTATAGAAAAATATTTTTGTAATTCATCAAAATATTTAGATATAAATTATTATCGTCGATAAATTTTTTATTAATTAATCATTTCAAATGATAGATTTATCTATATTCTATATAAATATATTCAATATCAATTATTTTTACTGAACAAATGATTTTTTTTTTTTTTTGTAAAAAGAGGATTCAGGTTTGGCATGGCGTCTAAGGCTCTCAGCCCAATAATTTGCCATTGAAAGCTCAACGAGGCCCAGTCCAAGCCTAAGTGTTGATTGCCTCTCCTCACCCTCACCAAAGGATCTCAAATCACATATAACTAGACATTCGCGTGCATATCGCTCGAACTATCATACAACCCAAAATTAAAATAATTAATACCTAAAAAATCTCAAATTAATACACGTGTGACAAATCTATTATAAACTAATTTTTTGACTAAGAAAAACTCTAAACCGATATACATGTGACAAATTTTTTTTTTGGTGACCAAATCACCGTATAGTATATATGACAAATTAAACCTGCGGACTAAGCCACCACCATAGACCCAGTTGCGGCTTGCGGGTGAGTCGCGCGAATGCAACGCCTCTTGGATTCGAACTCTTCCCCTTTATGAGGGAGAGAATATGTGACAAATTTACCCCAACTAACTATAAATAATCCCTAACTGGTATATTTATGACAATTTGATCGTCAAAAACCCCAAAAATTAGATTTAATCACAAAAAACCACAAAAATTGTATAACCATGATAAACAAAGAGTAACATTTTAAACCGGTACATTAATCAATTGTTTTTTTTTTTGGTTGTTACATATCATTCAAATTAATAATTTTAGAGTACAATTTAATAAAAACTAACATAAGGTAAATTTGTTACAAGTATGTTAATTTTAAATAAATTTGTCAAAGATGTATTAGTTTGAGGTTTTTCAGCGTATTAACTCAAATTAAAATGACAATGACAAGCACCACGAACACAACACCTTGTAAAAGGGTACACATAAAATTAAATTATCAAGGTTCCAAACAAATGATATGTATAATGAAAATTCACAAGTATGTATAACTACATCATATCAAATAAGTTATATGCTATTTCTCCGATACATAAAAGCATCGCACATTATTGGCTATTAACTAATGAAAGAAAAACTTTAAATTAGTGTTTCATTTGTTTAGCAAAAAATGTATAATTTGAAAAATGTCCTTATAAAAATAATTGCTTATGTCACTTAAAATAATTGGCCAATAAAAAATAATTTTTCTTTTCAACAATAATTCATATCTAAACATTTTTTAATGATGAAATATTTTTTGTTTATTCATTTATCTATGCAATATAAACGATCACTTTCAAAAAATGAATATTCATTTTCCATAAAACAAGTAGAGTCTAAGTTCTTATGCCAAAATGAAAATATTTCCTATATGCTTAAAAGATACAAGAGGGATTCAACAATTCAGAGTAATAAGCGGGAATTCCTGGTTTGCAGATCTTGATACCAAGGCGAGGGTTGAATAAAAACCAGCATGAGAAAGAGTATTATGGACGAAAACTTCAGGAAAATTGGAGCTAAGTCGAAAACAAAGAATATTCCTGGTTTGCGATTCTTATATCAACGTTCAGAGAGAGAGAGAGAGAGAGAGAGAGAGAGAGAGAGAGGGAAGGAGAGAGCGGGGTCCCTTGTCAGGACCATGCCATCGAGAAGCAAGTTGGTTCGACCGATCAATTTAACGACACAGTTGGGTAAAACCCATTCACAGTCATCCCTCCATCAACAGAGATAACCTGACCCGTGATGTATGATGCGGCCGGCAAGCAAAGGAATGCAGCTAGTGACGCGACCTCCTTGGGTTCTCCGACACGCTGAAGCGGGGTCCGAGCTATTATCCCATCGTAGAACTCCTTGTTCTTCAGTAGCTGCAACGTGAATTCGTCAAATGTGAGACGGTCAGAATAAGTTGCTGGCCATAACCACAAGGCGATGATAGACAGGGTAAAGGTTCAATTACATTTTCCACAAACGAGGTGCTGGTATACCATGGAGCTACGGAGTTGCTCCTAATGTTGTCTTTTGCCCATTCACAAGCCAGGTTCTTTGTAATTTGGTTAATTGCACCTGACAGAAAAATAATGAAGGGCATTTGGTTTTTCAAGATCCGCAATCTTTTCAATAGCAATGTTGAAGCGAAAGGAGGAGGAAAAAATAAAATCTAAATCAAAGTTTCAACCTTTAGCGGCAGCATAAACAAATCCGATGCCTAAACTGACGACCCCAGCAACTGAGGAAATGAAGATAATGCTACCAGCTCCTGATGCTTTCGGGAGAGGATGAGCAATTTGGCAAAGATGATAGGCAGAATCAAAGTTGGTAGCCATAATTTTCGAAAATTCTTCAACTGTATAGTCAACGGTTGGCTTCCTAAAATTCGTTCCAGCATTGTTAATCTGGCATCAGAAACATACATAGCGTCATCTCCAGAGTCCAATAAATCAGCTTTTTTCAAACAAGATGTACAATTAAATGATAAAGTCATCTCATCTATCAATTGATCATTTTGATGTTGTCATAGGCAGTGCATTTAGTGAGCATTAAGCTAAGGAAACTAGTCATTGCTGCAACAAAGAATATCATAGCTGACTTGGGGTGTGACATCCGGATTTTCGGGTTTTAATTTCGACTTGGTAAATAGGGCCGTCTTCGTTCAATTGAAGTTAGAGATTGTGAAATTGGGATGCAAGTACGTCGCAGTGGTAAGGAAAAATACCAATTTGATTGATGAGGTGTTGAATGAATTAATGGGGGTCAATTTGATTTAATTCAAGTGGGATTAAGATTTAATTGGAAGAGAATTAAGTGGAATTGAAGACATTGTTGCACAAGTTTTAGGCCATGAAAATGAAATTTGCAACCATTGGAAGAGGTTGTAGGGGATTGGGTGAGTGGAGTGTGATGTCACCCATGAGGTCATGTGGTGGGCCAATTTGTTGAATTAAAGAAAAGGGAAAAAGGAAAAGAAATTGGCCTCCCTTCTTCTCTCTCCTCCCTCTCTCCTTCCCCTCTCTCGACCGCCCCTCCATCTCCACCTTCTTCTTCTTCGGACGCCACCAGCAGCAAGGGAGATCGTCGAGCAGCCTGCTCGGAGTCACCCGTCACCGCCTCACGCCGCCGCACGCCGTCCTCGCCGTCCGCTCGCTCGCCGACCAGCTCGCCGCTCCGCCTCAGCTCGTTTCTCCAGCAGATCTGAGATCTCTTGCAGCAGCTGACCGGGACTAGCCGAGCTCGACGCCGCACGCCCGTCGCCGGAGCTCGCCACCGCCCGTGTCGTCCTGCACCCGCGCGCCCGTGCGTCGCCCCGCACGCGCCTCGCCTGGACCGCCGCCTCTCCCTCCGCTTCGCCCAGCCGCCTCCGTCTGCCCCTGCTGGCGTATTCCAGGAGCTGCCGGAGCTCGTCCCCGCCGCCGTGAGCCGCCGCCGTTCGTCACCGCCTTACTCGCTCGAGCTGCCGCCCCTCTCCTCCGCCATTCCTCCGCTTGAACCGGCGCCGGATCTGCTCCCTCTCGGCCCCGATCAGCAACCCAGAAAATGGGTATGGCAGCCCCTTCGTGGCCCGTTTCGGCCGCCTTCCCGAGCCCGGATGCTCGGCCCGCTTTAAGGAAAGTTGTTCTCCTCGGCGTCCCCGTCGTTTTGGTCCGCTCGGCTCGCTAATCCGGTAAGTTTAACTCACTAAATCTTGATTAGACGGTTAATTATGCCCTAAGTGTGCTTAGTCTAGGTTAAGCAAGTTTATGTGGATATTTTAGTTTATTTAATTGTGATTTGGATTAAAAGGTTTATTTAATTTAAAGTGTGTTTAATTAAAGGCTAAGATAGTTTATTTGATAATAAACCTTGATGGGACATAATAGGGTTTTACTTTTGAATTATTTAATTGTTTCGAAATTCTGGAAATTATAATATTATATTATATTCCGAAATTATTAAAATATTATTATTTATTTAAAAAAACGGAAAAATTATTTTTAACTCCGGTTGCTCAGAATTTCGTGTCGAAAGATCTGTGTGTTCGGATTTTGAAATTGATGGTTGGATATTATAAATTGAGCGTGGATGATGAAAAATATGAATGTTATTATTTAATTAATTTTCGGAATAAATTTAATTATTTATTAAAATCCAAAAATTTCGTCGGACCCTAAACTCTCATAATTTCGTGCCGATCGTTGCTATGTATGTAGATTTTGAATTTAATGATGGAATGTGGCAAATGGAGTGTTGATTGTGATAACTATAGATTTTTATTCATAAAACCCCAAGTGTCGAGTTCGGCATTAAAATTGGATTGTTAATGGCTAATATCGTAATTGGATTATGTGAGTGAAATGTAAAGTATCAAAGGATTGGTATCGAATTGTGGTGTGCTAGTTGAAAGGCTCGGGTCGCAGTAGTGGCTAGGCCGACTGGATCCTTATTCTTCTAGAATGCCGTCAAGAGAATGACGTGGCTTGGTCGCAGTAGTGGCGAGACCGACTGGACCTTTATTCTTCTAGAAATGCCGTCGATAGAACAACGTGGCTTGGTCGCAGTAGTGGCGAGACCGACTGGACCTTTATTCTTCTAGAAATGCCGTCTATAGAACGACGTGGCTTGATCGCGAAAGAGTGGCGAGACCGACCGGACCTTTATTCTTCTAGAAATGCCGTCAAGAGAATGACGTGGCTTGGTCGCAGTAGTGGCGAGACCGACTGGACCTTTATTCTTCTAGAAATGCCGTCAAGAGAATGACGTGGCTTGGTCGCAGTAGTGGTGAGACCGACTGGACCTTTATTCTTCTAGAAATGCCGTAATGTTAGTAGATATCTGACCTGCGAGTAGGCTATGCTATTGTGTGGAAGTGAATAATAATTGGAATGCGTGCTAAGTGCGATCGTGATTTATATGAAAGTGATGGCGTTCCAATTGTTTGAATTATTATTACTACCTGAGATTGTGTGATACAAATTGTGCTAACTGCGGGAAGGAATTGAGGCGAGGTAAGTTCTCTCGTGTGATGTGGCTAGGCCACCCTTGGGCGTATTTTCTTTCTAATAGGGGTTTAGGGGTTGAACTTGCGAGACGTTGTCTCAAAGTGGTTATTGAATAACCATTTCGGGTTCCTGGTGGACGGAGCGACCAGATAGCGTTGATTGGCCTTGAGGAGTTGGAGAGGTGAAGTCATAAGGATTGGAGATCGTGTACAACTTGTAGGTCGTAGGATAACCTCTTTTTAAGAGCCAGTCTTTTGTAGATTTTTTTTTTGGCTCTAGGCTTTCGTCTGTAACTCCGTTGGTTTATGTAAGTGATTGGTTGTGAAATTGTTTCCTGCCTTTCTATCCCGTATTTTATTGTCAGGGGTTTTATTATACGCTCCGTTTGCGCAATAATAAATGAATGGGGTCGGCGACACTACTTGGGAATGTCGCATTTGCATGACCATGGTGGGATGTTAGCGCGATCGAGGTTCATAGCTGATTTGGGGAAAGTTGAAGGGTGATAGTGTTGATATCTGGCGCTAAAAAGTGCAATTTGTTAAAGTGGGAAAGCCAAGAGAGAGAGAAAGAGAGAGAGAAAGTGGGAAAGCAGAATTCATATCAAAAGATCGCCATAGCAGAGCACGAATGCCTATATTTTGTCTGTAACCAAAAGTGTAAAATGATGAAACTTTTTTTTTTTGGTCGAAAAAAAATGATGAAACTTAACAGACCATAGAATGTTTCAATTTCAGAAATCTTAAATAACAAAGCAAGGAAAGAAATTGAGCAGAAACACTGGCAATTGAATGGCTAGCGTTGCCTCGAGTGACCACTACTGCAGACAACAAATACGAACACAACAATCAGAACTTACGAGAATGTTGAGCCTGCCACGAACTTAGAAGACACCTCCTTGATCAGATTCTCTCGCTGGTGACGAGAAGACACATCGCAGGCTGACCCGGTGACCGCAAGGCCCTTGCCTTCCCATTCCTTCAAGCACTTGCTCAGCTCCTCCCCGTTCCAAGAGCAAGTGTGCACGGTGGCACCGAACCCGCTCAGCTCCTCCACTATCGCATGCCTGAGGCGGGTTCAAATTCCAAACGTGATGCGGAAGCATCCAACGTAACTCCATCAATCAACTCAGAACCATCAATGCTCATCCAAATCAAAAAAGAAATTGGGCATCATGTGTTTTGATAGATCATTTTGAATGAATAATATCAATTACTTATCGATACTTTGTAGTGTGTCGATAACAATCGATGGGAGGCGTTTTGCATGACCAATTGATGAATTTTCAACAGGGTTATTTTCTAGTCAAAGGAGGAGTACGAATTTTGGAAGGCTAAAGGTACAAGAATACAAGTTCCCGTGCTAATAAATGCATTTACTAAGTTCCTAGGTGTCTTTATTGTTATAAATGCATTTACTAAGTTCCTAGGTGTCTTTATTGTTATGTAGTTTTCAAGAGTCAAAGGTCTAAGTTCCTAGGTCATTAAAGTATGTTTTTGTATATTTCCTAAGTTTAAAATCCTCTTATAAACAGGGAAAATTATCCAATGAAAAAACATACGAATTTGATGAATGAAAATGGTGAGATTTTCTCCACTTGAGTGAACTTTTTCGGAGAGTGGATAACTCATTTCATATCTTTATTCTTGGAGCATAGATCACTCTTTGGTGGTGAGCCAAGAAGCCCTGATCTAAGTTCCTAAGTCATTAAAGTCTATTTTTAAAATCCTCTTATAAATAGGGGAAAATTATCCAATGAAAGGACATACGAATTTGATAAATGAAAATGGTGAGATTTCTTCTGTTTGAGTAAACTTTTTTGGAGAGTGGATAACTCTTTTCAATCTCTTTATTCTTGAAGTGTAGATCACTCTGAGTGAGCCAAGAAGCCATTTATTCTTGGTTGGTGGAATCTTTAGGCCTTAGACCTTGGTGGTGGTAGCTTCTCCTATCCGAAGTCCTTTATTCTTGGCTAATGGAAGCTTTAGGCTTGGGTGGTGCATTTCGTAGATCTCAATCCTAAAAAAAAAAAAAAAAAAAATCTTCCATTCTGGAATCACTCACCCCATCACGCATCAAAACGACTGGAGGTTTTAAGGGCAGAAAGGCAGGAACTTTATCGGCTGGACCAATGAATTTGAAGCTGTTCAGTGATTTAAGCGGAGAAAAGAATTGAGAGAGAGAGAGAGAGAGAGAGAGAGAGAGAGCACAAGGACAAGATTACCCGATTCCGCGAGTGCCACCAGTGACGAGAGCAGTCGTGCCTCGGAGAGTCCAGCGCGATTCTCTGTCATTCTTCTGCGCCTCCGCCATTGATTCAAATCTCGGACTCTTCTCTCTGGTTTGTGGGTGGGAGTGTAAATGAGCCGGTGGAAGTTCAAAGAGGAGAGAGACGGACGAGACTTGGAGTTGGAGAGGCATTCGCTATCCAAGCCACGTCATGTGAACTTCGTCTCTTCGATTTTCTCCTTTGGATTTTGGTTAAACGACGCGGAAAAGAGTCTCCCGTGGTCCTTACACTTTCACCTAATGTGTAATATTATTCTTGATATTTTAATTTATTCAATGCAATCTCTAACTATTCATATGTATTCAATTTAGTTCTTTGATTGTATAAGAATGTTCACATTGTCACTGAACTGGAAAAAATTGAACCAAAATATTAGACATTTTTATTTAAGAATTAAGTTTAGGGATTGCATTAAATAAATTAAAAATTTAAGAATGTCATTGCACAATTAATTTAAAGTTCATGGAATAGGAAGAAAACTGTGAGTGAAATTATACAAATATTTCCCAAACTTTTGGATTAATACACATTTACTATAAATTTTCAATTATCACGCATTAACCCTTGAACTTACATTTTTTATTGTTAACTAAACCATTCGTTATATTTTCCGTTAATTAGTAACTTCTAAGGCATAAATGTGTGCTTTGATCTTTTTATTTTTAAAAAATTTTTTAGAAGTCTGCCTTTTACCCATGCTTTTTTTAAAAGACGTGAAAATAAAAGTTGGTGAAAATTAAATTAACTAAAACATCATATCGCATAAAATGAGTATCAATAATAATACTAAAAAGTAGTTAAAACTCGAGGAAAATATCAATTGAACAGATAAGATACGTTAAGAAAAGAAAACAATTAAGTGAAAAGAAAGAAAAGATGCCTCAATAACATGAGGTTAAATAACAAAAAAATAAAATACTCATTCCATATTTTCAAATGGTTAATTAATGCAAAAATATGATAAATCAATCGCAAGTATATGAAAAACCATGTTAGATTTTGGAAGGAAATATGAAAACCCTAGACGCGACGAAACGAGAGGGGCTTTTGAACGTCCACTCCTTCAAAATCCGTAGGTACTGAAAGCCTTACTGGAGGATGAAGATTGAGAGAGACACGTGGGGAGGCGTTGTGACGATGGAGGCGTCGTGACTTTTTGTCCTGCCTCTTTATAGAGCGTGGGAGTTGAAACCTACACTTGAAACTAATTCGTCTTCACCCCAACCTCTAAGAAGGTGGAGATTCGAACCCCCCACTTCCCCCTTCCATGTTGGAAGGGTGGCCACCGAGACAAACCCCAGTGGTTGCTTTGTCATCTTTCGTTTTGGTCCCTAGATAATGTGATATTTATGTTTTTATTTAGATCCTCGGCCGAAGTGAAGCTATGTGCTTGGGCCTTCTTTTCGGTTGCCCCTGGGCTTCGAGGCCTTAACTGGAGTGACGGGCCAAACTATGAATTATGCTGTTCCTCGGATACATGGGCCGACTAAACAAGATCGCAGGACGGGAGGCCCAGTGTCACTTCCCCTTCATAGATTTTCCTCATTCTAGGACTTTTTCAATTTCTTTTTAGGGTTAGTTTTTGGTTTAAGCTAGGGGTGAATAGTTTTAACTTTCATTCAGATTTCACCAAAATCCTAGAACCTACCCAATATAATAGGTCCCTTAATTTTTAAAACTTGGAACCTACTAGCTAGAAAGGTTCCTTATTTTTTGAACTTGAACCTACTCTGCATATCTTAAAACTTAGAACTTGCTTTGTCATGGCTCTCAAAGTCAGTTTTAAGTTTTATTGAAGTTTCATTTGTATTATTAATTGAATGATTGTAGCAAATCATCAACTTAATTATCATCGGTATCCATTTATCACAATTTATATTTAGACATACGAAAAATATAAAATATTAATAATATAAAAGTCTCAATCATAAAATTGAAGCTAAGATTAATAGTTTTAAATTATACACTCATTATTAGATAAAATAACATAAAAAATGCAAAAATTTGTTTCAGATTTTAGGTTCCAAGTCCTACCTACATAAAACTTGAAATCCACTTGTTGAAATAAATTTCCCAATTTTTGAAACATAAAATTTATCGTGTATACTTTGAAATTTAGAATTAGATAAGTTTTCATTGATCTGGTTCTTCATTTCAAATTTTATTATATTATTTATAGAAAAACATTTTTGTCATTCATCAAAATATTTAGATATAAATTATTATCGTTGATAATTTTTTTATTAATTAATTATTTCAAAATATGCAAATATTTATATTCTAGAAAAATATATCCATATCAATTATTTACATTCTAGAAAAATATATTCAATATCAATTATTTTCCACCGAACAAATGTTTTTTTTTTTTTTTTTTGAAAAAGAGGATTCAAGTTTGGCATGGTGTCTAAGGCTCTCAGCCCAATAATTTGCCATTGAAAGCTCAACGAGGCCCAGTCCAAGCCTGCGTGTTGATCGCCTCTCCTCACCCTCACCAAAGGATCTCAAATCACATATAACTAGACATTAGTGTGCATATTGCTCGAGCAGTCATGTAACTCAAAATTAGAAGGATTAATATCCTAAAAACCTAAAATTGATACATGTCTAATAAATTTATCCCAAACTAATTTTTTGACTATGAAAAACTCTAAATTGGTATATATGCGACAAATTTAACCCAATTGACCGTAAAAAACCCCTAACTGATACATTTATGACAATTCAACTGTCAAAAAACTCCAAACAAATACATTTGTAACAAATATATCATTCGTTAAATTGAATTTAATCACAAAAAACCAAAAAAATTGTATAACCATGATAAACGGAGAGTAACATTTTAAACTGGTACACCAATCAATTATTATGTGCCATTCAAATTAATAATTTTAGAGTACAATTTAACAAAAACTAACAAAAGGTAAATTTGCCACAAGTATACTAATTTTAAATAAATTCGTCGTTTATCGGTTTGAGATTTTTCAGCATATTAACCAAAATTAAAATGGCAATGACAAGTACCACGAACACAACACCTTATAAAAGGGTACACATAAAATTAAATTATCAAGGTTCCAAACAACTCATATGTATAACGAAAATTCACAAGTACGTATAACTACATCATATCAAATAAGTTATATACTATTTCTCCAATACATAAAAGCATCACACATTGTTGGCTACTAACTAATGAAAGAAAAACTTTAAATTAGTGTTTAATTTGTTTCGCGAAAAATGAATGATTTGAAAAATGTCCTTATAAAAATAATTGCTTATATCACTTAAAATAATTAACCAATAAAAAATCTTTTTCTTTTCAACAATAATTCATATCTAAACATTTTTTAACGACGAAATATTTTTTGTTCATTCATTTGTCTATGCAATATAAACGATCACTTTCAAAAAATGAATATTTTTCACAAAACCAACATAGTCTAAGTTCTTATGCCAAAATGAAAATATTTCCTATATGCTTATAAGAAACAAGAGGAATTCAACAATTCAGAGTCATAAGAGAGAATTCCTGGTTTGCAGTTCTTGATACCAACGCGAGGGTTGGATAAAAACCAGCATGAGAGAGAGAGTATTATGGACGAAAACTTCAGGAACGTTGGAGCTAAGTCGAAAACAATGTCACAGCAAGAGTATTCCTGGTTTGCGGTTCTTATATCAACGTTCTCAGAGAGAGAGAGAGAGGAGAGAGCGGGGTCCCTTGTCAGGACCATGCCATCGAGAAGCAAATTGGCTCGACCGATCAATTTAACGACACAGTTGGGTAAAACCCATTCACAGTCATCCCTCCATCAACGGAGATAACCTGACCCGTGATGTATGATGCGGCCGGCAAGCAAAGGAATGCAGCAAGTGACGCGACCTCCTTGGGTTCTCCGACACGCTGAAGTGGGGTCCGAGCTATTATCCCATCGTAGAACTCCTTGTTCTTCAGTAGCTGCAACATGAATTCCTCAAATGTGAGACAGTCAGAATAAGTTGCTGGCCATAACCACAATGTGATGAAAGACAAGGTAAAGGTTCAATTACATTTTCCACAAGCGAGGTCCTGATATACCATGGAGCTATGGAGTTGCTCCTAATGTTGTCTTTTGCCCATTCACAAGCCAGGTTCTTTGTAATTTGGTTAATTGCACCTGACAGAAAAATAATGAAGGGCATTTGGTTTTTCAAGATCCGCAATCTTTTCAATAGCAATGTTGAAGCGAAAGGAGGAGGAAAAAATAAAATCTAAACCAAAGTTTCAACCTTTAGTGGCAGCATAAACAGATCCAGTGCCTAAACTGACGACCCCAGCAACTGAGGAAATGAAGATAATGCTACCAGCTCCTGATGCTTTCAGGAGAGGATGAGCAATTTGGCAAAGATGATAGGCAGAATCAAAGTTGGTTGCCATAATTTTCGAAAATTCTTCAACTGTATAGTCAACGGTTGGCTTCCTAAAATTCGTTCCAGCATTGTTAATCTGGCATCAGAAACATACATAGCGTCATCTCCAGAGTCCAATAAATCAGCTTTTTTCAAACAAGATGTACAATTAAATGATAAAGTCATCTCATCTATCAATTCATCATTTTGATGCTGTCATAGGCAAAGTTTGCATTTGTGCATTTAGTGAGCATCAAGCTAAGGAAACTAGTCATTGCTGCAACAAAGAATATCATAGCTGACTCGGGGAAAAAACTGAAGGGTGATAATTTTGATATCTGGCGCTGAAAAGTGCAATTTGTTAAAGTGGGAAAGCCAAAAATAAAAAGTGGGAAAGCAGAATTCATATCAAAAGATAGCCATAGCAGAGCACGAATGCCTATATTTTGTCTGTAACCAAAAGTGTAAAATGATGAAACTTAACAGACCATAGAATGTTTCAATTTCAGAAATCTTAAAAAACAGAGCAAGGAAAGAAATTGAGGAGAAACACTAGCAATTGAATGGCTAGTGTTGCCTCGATTAGTTCTTTCTTATGAAATTGCCAAACTCGACGAGTTTAGATTATTCACAAGAAAAGTACACAGATACCAAAGTGTGAAATTTATGAGAAAAGATGACATAGAAAGAACCAGAGAATAACATGATTTCATGCATCACTTATTTTCTTTCCATGACACTTTCCATTACATTGCCTATAAAAAAAAAAAAAAGAACTGGTTCCTTACAAGGAACCATTGTCCAAACACTTCCCTTTCTTATAAATATGAAAGTCAATACAGTGGTTCTTTGTACTGCCTTTACCTGACCGACCAAAGTTCAAAATATCCACTCCAGAATTTGCTTGTGCATGTGAAAGGTGAATCCTTGAAAAGTTTGTCAAGTTTTATCGATTCAGTGTTCACATCTTACTTGTAGAAAACTTAGAATCCCCAACTCTCCGCGTAACAACCAAGCTTCTAGCCATCTAAGATAATACTAAACTCCTCTAATGGAGGCATTTCTTTGCAAGCAGGCTCTGTCACAAGCTTTACCATCATTCAACTCACTCGATTAATCATCATTAGATATGGAAAGCATGAAGCATATTAGTTAAAGCGACTACATGCAAGGCATTGACAGCATACCTTTGCAACATCGCAGAAGTAAATTAAACCTCAAACACCTCACCTAAAATCTGAGATATGTTGTAACTGGGACGTGTATGAAGCATGTGCACATCACTAATTCATCTCAGTTACACCATATGCTGTTAGATACAGTTGACTGATGATAACCACCAGCATAACCACATATCTAACTCTCTATAGTTCATTTTTTTTTCCCAACATTTCTTCTTTTATGTTCCCCGAGACAAGGCAGGAGCAATTTCCCCTGAATATGGAAGCCCGTAAGTTATATAAAACCCATGAATCGTGCGCGCGCACAGTAAAGGTGAAAAACAATCAACAAGCTGACCAGCAGTACTCTAAAGATACAGTTGCCCTGATCATCATCAAAGCAAACGATTATGCCATATATGTAAACCCGCGAACTTCGATTGTTATCCCTAAGAAACAGAACTGCCCATTGCACGTGGGCCTAGTTTATTCAACGCCATCATATAAGAACAATGCCTCACAACATGCAGTATAACAGCAGCGACAAAATCACCATTAACAAAAAGAAATGAGAAACTTCCCCTAGTCCAAAAACTACACGCAGCGTAACTAGCCTCAAGTGACCGCTACTGCAGACAACAGATACGAACACAACAATCAGTACTTACGAGAATGTTAAGCCTGCCGCCGAACTTAGAAGACACCTCCTTGATCAGATTCTCTCGCTGGTCACGAGAAGACAGATCGCAGACCGACCCGGTGACCACAAGGCCCTTGCCTTCCCATTCCTTCAAGCACTTGCTCAGCTCCTCCCCGTTCCTCGAGCAGGTGTGCACGGCGGCACCGAACCCGCTCAGCTCCTCCACTATCGCGTGCCTGAGGCGGGTTCAAATTCCAAACGACCGGAGGTTTTAAGGGCGGAACGGCAGGAACTTCATCGGCTCGACCGATGAATGCGAAGCTGTCCCAACGATTTAAGCGGAGAAAAGAATCGAGAGAGAGACAGATTGAGAGAGGACGAGGACGAGATTACCCGATTCCGCGAGTGCCGCCGGTGACGAGAGCGGTCGTGCCTCGGAGAGTCCAGCGCGATTCTCTGTCGTTCTTCTGCGCCTCCGCCATTGATTCAAAGCTCAGAAGACTCTTCGCTCTGGTTTGCGGGTGGGGAGTGTAAAATGAGGTGGTGGAAGTTTCAAAGAGGAGAGAGACGTACGAGACTTGAAAAGGCATTCGCTATCTATCCGAGCCACGTCATCTGAACTTCGTCTCTTCGATTTTCTCCTTTGGATTCTGGGTAAACGACACGGAAAAGAGCCTCTCGTGATCCTTAAACTTTCACCTAATGTTCAACATTCCATTTATATTCAATTTAGTTCTTTGACTGAACTGAAAAAAAAATAACCAACATATGGGACATTTTTATTTAAGAACTAAATTTAGAGAGCGCATTAAATAAATTAAAAATTCAAGAATGACATAGCACATCAATTTAAAGTTCAGAGAATAGGAAGAATACTCTAAGTGAAATTATACAAATATTTCGCAAACTTTCGGATTAATACACATTTATTATAAATTTTCAATTATCACACATTAACCCTTGAACTTACCTTTTTTG
This sequence comes from Eucalyptus victrix, assembly GCA_016097545.1. Taxonomy (NCBI): domain Eukaryota; kingdom Viridiplantae; phylum Streptophyta; class Magnoliopsida; order Myrtales; family Myrtaceae; genus Eucalyptus; species Eucalyptus victrix. The sequence continues at coordinate 47,572,893 of CM027841.1, read as the reverse complement.
TTATTATTGTTAACTTAACCATTCATTATATTTTCCGTTAATTAGTCACTTCTAAGGCATAAATGTGTGCTTTGATCTTTTTATTTTTATTTTTTACGAAGCCTGCCTATACCCATGATTTTTTTAAAAGACCTGAAAAATAAAAAAGGTTGGTGAATACTAAATTAACTAAAACATTATTAGGGGTGTGCAAAAAAACCAGAACCTGCTCGGACGCTTTCGGAACCGGTGGTTCTTGAGGGAACTGATCGATTCCCGGTTCCAATTTAGAACTGGTGGGTACCGATCGAGTTCCCCGTTCCATGGGCACCCGCGCACCCCGGACCAGACCGATTATTTTAAAATAATATATTAATTTTTAATATTAAAAAATGAAATTACAAATTAACAAACCCAAACCAAATAATTAAAAAAAATTAATTAAAGTGGGAAAAAAGTCCAAAGTGCAACAAATGGAGAGACGCTAAACCTAAAAAGTCCAAAGTGCACCTTGACAAAACGTCAAGTAATTGGTGGGCAAAAAGCAAGCACATGAAGAAGCAAGGCTACAAGAGAAGGAGAAGAAGAATAGGTCAGGCGGCAAAAAACCAGTAATTTTGGTCGAAAACCAAAGTTGTTTCCTGTCAAGATTGGAGCTTTCAAGAAAATGGTATTATTATTATTGTAAGACCGGTTTCATGGATCCACCCAGGGATCGGACCGAACTGAAGGTCTGGTTCCCAAGTGGGATCCATGCAATTAACGGGTGGATTTTGATTCCAATTTTTCAGAATCGGTCCTTAATTGGCGATTCCTGGTTTTAAGTCGGAACTGCCCATTTAGACCATGCACACCCCTAAACATGTTATCACATAAAATGAGTATCAATAATAATGCTTATAAAGTAAAAATGATTAAAATTCGATAAAAATATCAATTGAACCAATGAGATACATTAAGAAAAGAAAACAATTAAGTGAAAAGAAAAAAAAAAAAAGATGCCTTGATAACAAAAGGTTTAATAACAAAAAAAAAAAAAAATAAATACTTTTTCTATATTTTCAAATGGTTAATTAATGCAAAAACATGATAAATCAATAACAAGTACTCATTTCTTTATGAGTTACGGACATCATTTTTCGAATAGTCATTTTTTTTTATGAGTTAAGGACTTCATTTCCTTTTGAAAATTATAGTTCAAAATGTTGGATAGTCTTGAATCTCTCTCATCCCAAAAGTTAGCTTAAAGAGTGGGATTTTTCTTCACATTTATAAGCTGATCTCCAATTCTTTCCACAGCCGATGTGGACAACCTCAACACAAAATTATATAGATATTTTCAATTAATAGTACTTTAGTTAATTTAATCTCTCTCATTTTCCATTTTTTTTTTCATTTTTTATGGCAATCAAGAGTAAAAGATAGATTTTCATCAGAAAAAATTGATGTGAAAATATACTTTTTCCCCTGAACAAGAATGTGTACTGCACATGCTTATAGAAGAAAAAATAACAGCAACAAAATGAAAACTTAAGAGGGATATTGTGTAAAGGTTGAAACCTCGGGGGTAAATGTGTATTATCCGTAGATTTCGAGAGGTTTTGTTTGATTTCTTCAAAACATACAATGAATGGTTTCATTTCAACCCCTTCAAGAAAAGTTGGACGCAGCAAGTTTTCGAGCTGTGTAATGATGGTTCACAAGTGATCATCTATTTGAGATATTTATAGGACAATGCATCTCGATAATTCATTGCTTTTGCATTCATTCACTGTGACAATCTATGCATTTCAAAAATTTACCTTGAGACCTTTTATTTGGCCAGATTTGCATTTAGACCTTCAAGTCTGGGTGGAAATGAGTTCGAAACCCTATATGAAGGAATGGGAGAGAATGAATCGGAAAACAGTTGGGTTTATCCGACAATGGATTGATGATAGTGTGTTTCATCATGTTGCTCAAGAAACGAGGGCCGACACTTTGTGGAAGAAATTACAAGATCTTTATGAGAGAAAAACTCCACAAAATAAAGCTCTTCTAGTTAAGCGACTTGTGAATTTGAGATACAAGGAGGGGAGTAACATGGCGGAACACTTGAGTGAATTTCAAGATGTTGTAAATCAATTGACAAATCTTGAGATTGATCTTGGTGATGAATTGCAGTCATGCTTATTACTTGGTACTCTTCCTGATAGTTGGGACACCTTGGTTGTGGCATTAAATAACTCAGCTCCTTTTGGTGTGCTTTCTATGAGCATGGTTAAAGAAAGCTTGTTCAATGAAGAAACAAGAAGAAAAGGCTTGAATTATGCTTCTACATCGGATGCTCTTGTTATAGAAAACAGGGGGAGAAGTCAATCAAGAAGGTTTCAAAGAAATGATACCCGAGGCAAATCAAAAGGAAGGTCGAAATCGAGACCGAGGAGGAGTGTCAAGTGTTATAATTGCGGCAAAATGGGACATTATGCAAAAGAGTGTTGGTTGCCAAAGAGAGATAGATTCCATGATAGAAATGGAGATCAAAAGAAAGAAGAGAAACAAGCTACAACGGCGGTTGCATCCGATGGCGATATTGTGTTTGTATGTGATGACGGATATGTGAATTTTACATGCCAAGACTCTATGTGGGTTGTTGATTCCGCGGCTTCTTTTCATGTCACCTCACGGCGTGATTACTTTGCTTCTTATCGCAGCGGTGACTTTGGTTGCATAAGGATGGGAAATAGTGATGTTTCCAAGGTTATTGGCATGGGAGATGTTTATTTGGAAGCGACGTCGGATGTAATTTGATTTTGAAAAATGTGAGACATGTTCCGGATATTCGACTTCACTTGATCTCTACGGGTGCCTTGGATGATGATGGTTATCGTAATTCATTCTTTGATGGCAAATGGAAGTTGACTAAAGGTTCCATGGTAGTGGCAAAGGGTAAGAAGACAGGCTCTCTCTACACCATGCAAGGCGACTTGATTAAAGAAGAGGTAAATGCGGTGGAGGATTCCTTGGTTGATTTATGGCATATGAGGCTGGGTCATCTTAGCAAGAAAGGACTTGAAACTCTTGCTAGAAAGAACATTTTACCTTTGAAGGAGAAAAATCTAAAGGAATGCATTCATTGTCGGCGGTAAGCAACATAGATTCTCATTTCATAGTTCCTCTCCACACAGGAAATCGGATGTACTTGATTTAGTTCACACTGATGTTTGTTGCATGGATGCTAGAACTCTTGGAGGTGCATTATACTTTGTGACATTTATTGATGACTGTTCTAGAAAAGTGTGGGCTATTGCTTTGAAATCTAAAGATCAGGTACTTGCGGCTTTCAAGCAATTTCATGTCAATGTGGAAAGAGAAACCGGGAAGAAGTTGAAATGTGTTCGGGTCGACAACGGTGGTGAATATAGAGGCCCATTTGAACACTATTGCGGGGATTATGGTATCAAGCTTGAGAAGACTGTTCCAAAAACACCACAGCATAATGGAGTGGCGGAGAGAATGAACCGAACAATTAATGATCGGATTCGGTGTATGCTTTCTCATGCGAAGTTGCCTAAGCCATTTTGGGGTGAAGCGATGAGAACAAGAAGACTTGATAAATCTATCTCCATCGGTTCCTCTTAAGGGGATGTTCCGCAAAGAGTTTGGAGTGGCAAAAATGTTTCCTACAGACCATCTAAAAGTGTTCGGTTGTCGGGCTTTTGTGCATGTTCCAAGAGATGAAAGATCCAAGCTTGATGATAAGTCTAAACAATGTATCTTCTTAGGTTATGGACATGAAGAGTTTGGTTACAGGTTATGGGATCCAGTTGCAAAGAAAGTCATTAGAAGCCGAGATGTGGTGTTTTGTGAGTATCAAACTATTGAAGACATTGACAAGGTGGAGAGACCAAAGAATACAGCTCAACGTTCAGTTAGTTTCAGCCCAAATCCTTCTAATGTTGATAGAAATTATGGGGGAGAAGTGCATGGAAGTCATGAAGATGGTGAGTCCTCACATAATGTTAATTCTTCAGCGATACAGGGTGAAATAGCTGAGCAAGAGCAACCTATCCTATCTCAAGTTAGAAGATCGAAAGAGAGCGTAGGCCTTCTCAAAAATATATGCCACATGAGTATGTGTTACTCACTGATGCAGGGGAGCCGGAAACTTATGAAGAGGCTATATCATGTGAACGAAAGAATGAGTGGCATGAAGCCATGCAAGAGGAGCTTAAATCCTTGCATGAGAACCACACATTTGAATTGGTGAAGTTACCTCAGGGTAAGAGAACACTCACAAATAAGTGGGTGTACAAGTTGAAGACGGAAGAAAATAGTTTGCAACCACGATACAAGGCCGGACTTGTTGTGAAGGGCTTTCGTCAAAAGAAGGGTATAGACTTTGAAGAGATTTTTTCACCGGTTGTAAAGATGTCTTCTATTCGAGTTGTTCTTGGGTTGGCCGCCGAGTTTAAATTTAGAAATTGAACAACTTGATGTAAAGACGGCTTTTCTTCATGGAGACCTAGAAGAGGAGATATATATGGAGCAACCCGAGAGGGTTTTGAAGTTGAAGGCAAGGAGCACCTTGTATGTAGATTGAAGAAAAGCTTATATGGTCTCAAGCAAGCGCCTAGGCAATGGTATATGAAGTTTGAGTCATTCATGGAAGAACAAGGATACGGTAAGACAAACTCCGATTCTTGTGTCTTTATGAAAAGATTCTCAGATAATGATTTTCTTATTCTCCTACTTTATGTGGATGATATGTTGATTGTTGGGCATGATGCCAAGAAAATCAAGAACTTGAAAAATGAGTTGAGTAAAGCTTTTGCAATGAAAGACCTAGGCCCGGCTAAGCAAATCTTAGGCATGAGAATTACTCGTGATAGGAGGAATAAGAAACTGTGGTTATCTCAAGAGAAGTATATTGAGAAGGTGCTTGAAAGATTCAACATGAGCACATGTAAACCGGTGAGTACTCCACTTGCAGGCCATTTCAAGTTGAATAGTAATGAGTGTCCTTCAAGTGAGAAAGAGAAGGTTGAGATGATGAAAATTCCTTATGCATCGGCCGTGGGTAGTCTAATGTACGCCATGGTTTGTACAAGACCGGATATTGCTCATGCAGTTGGTGTTGTGAGTAGATTTCTCTCTAATCCAGGTAAGGAGCATTGGACCGCTGTTAAATGGATTTTGAGATATCTTAGAGGCACTTCTACACTTTGCTTGTGCTATGGAAATGCAAAGCCTGAGTTGAGTGGCTTCTCGGATGCGGACTATGCCGGTGATGTTGATTCCCGAAAATCCACATCGGGTTTTATAATAATCTTTGCGGGGGAGCTGTTTCATGGCAATCAAGATTGCAAAAATGTACCGCTTTGTCTACAACTGAAGCGGAGTATATTGCTATTATCGAAGGAGGTAAAGAACTTTTGTGGATGCAAAAATTCCTACAAGAGTTGGGCTTGAAGCAAGAGAAGTTTGTTCTATCTTTGCGATAGCATGAGTGCCATCTATCTTAGCAAGAATCCGGTGTTTCATTCAAGATCGAAGCATGTTGATGTGAAGTATCATTGGATCCGAGAAAAGCTAGAAGAGAAGCTCTTCCTACTTGAGAAAGTTCATACCGACAACAATAAATCCGACATGATGACCAAAGCCTTGCCCGTGATGAAGCTTGATGCTTGTAGAAGAAAAGCGGGCATGACGAATCTTCCCACATGAGGTGGAGGGGGAGATTTGTTGGCTGGGTCCACCTTCATGTGGGGCCCAGCCAGCACTAAAAAAAAAAAAAAAAAAAAAAAAAAAAAGAAAAGAAAAAGAACAAAAAGAAGTGGAAGTTGTCGTACGTGGGTGTGCGCCCAAAAGTGACGAAGAAAGAGAGAGAAAACAAAAACTGCACAAATCATCTGATGAATGATGACAAAGAATTATCATCCAAAAATGATAAGAATGATCAGCTCTAAGATCAAAGGCATATAAGACAACCTTCTTTGGGTCGAATGATGGAGCTATGTTCCATTTTCGACGATTCGATGCACTGCTCAGTGCTCAGTGATGATACAAACCCTCATCTTCCTCCACTCACAAAAAATGTAGCTTATTGAACAGGAAACGAGGGAAAGATTGTAAACATCCAGTACCTAATCAAATACATCGAACAGGATCTATGTCAGGCGTGTGAGAGAGATGATTAGGAGCCATATCATCGCATTGAAGAGTTATTATTCGAGTACCACACAATATACAGATTGTTTACATATATAAGGAAGCATGCCCATCCTTCCTGCTTAAAATACAGTACAAACTCAAGATCTGGAGATCAACAGAAATCTCAGCTCCAGCGAATAAGGTCGAGCTAAACCCTTTCTTTCGTTGCCGTGCTATGTAGCCAAAAAAACTGTCATGTGATTAATTGCAAAGCAGTGTCTCACGTGTTGCATTTCCAGTTGTAGGATTCACCCTAAAAGCAAAAAAAAAATGCAGTCCATAAAATTACTCAAGCACATATGACAAATTTAACCAACTCTGTAATAATATCTTACCCATCTGCGACTTTGCAAAGGTACTCTCGTTGATCATCTCTCAGAGGCACATCTGTGAAGTCTGCATACATATGGAGTCAATAATCCAAACATTGCAACTAAGAAAGTTATTCCAAAACTGGGGCATTCCCTGGAAGTCACTGAATATTAAACAGATTTCTCTCTTTCACTGGTCTTGTTGGATGAAGAGTGAGAGTAAATATAGAGTTCATCTGCGTCTTGTGATATCGCAAGAAATGTTATTTCTCTGATTTCAAGAGGTGCTCAATGGATCAAACTCAAAGGTATGTAGTGGCAAACAAAGACCAGAAATTTAACTTGGCAATGTCAAGTACTCAGGCATGCAAGCCCCAATTTAGCTTCCCCCATGAGCTCAAGGATGGAAAATTAAAGGGCTAGGAGAATAAGTGAATTGAGAATTCTCATACCTGCACCGATTATGTTTGATCCCCTAAAAGATGTGTTTCCTGTTGCTAATGCACCTTCTAAGTTAGCATTGTTTAGATTCACCTGCAGAAGAAAAGAGGCGGTGCTTACATTTCACGGGAGTCTCATTGTTTACATTACTGGGAGATGTGTTTAAGTAGTCTCAAAGAAGACTCAGTCATGGCCATCAGAATCTATACTCTCTTCAATGTGGCAGTCAACATGGTGGCAACAGATGTCAACAAAGCATTGAGACTTTAGCGGATTACTCAGATACTTCTTCCATTTGCAAAGGTTTTAGCAGTTCAGCCCTTTTCTATTTACCAACTTTCATTCCATTTCCTTCTTCAGAGTACAAAAAATACTGGCTCCTAAAAGTTACGCCAAACCACTCGACAAACTCTGGAGGTAGTCTAGCCCCCCTATCATCAGTTCCCTCGACAGTCAACACTTGGTTAGTTAAGGATACTTAGCATCCATGGAGAATTTATTGAACAGGTTTTTACAGACATGCAAAAGGTGCACCTTTGTTACATTAGCCAAGGAAAAGTCGGCACCTCTGAGATCAGCATCTGAAAAGTCAGCCCCTATACACCAGATAAGAAGCAGAATATTGTGCCATAAGCGTCATGAGGAAAGGAAGTATCGTGTAGAACAATCTCTGTAGTGAAATGTTCAATGTTCATGATATCGACCCCAAAAAAAATGTTCATGATATCACCCTGTAAGGTCAATTCCTATAACAATTGGAACCATAGGCTGAGTTGGTGAACGGAAGAGAGTTTCACAAACCTGTTGAAGGAGACGGTGAGTTTCATGGAAACTCAAGAGTATTTCTTACTCTTGCAGGATAAGAGCAAACAATTTCAGCAAAGACTATAGCTCTTCACTAACTGAATTTTCTACAATCGCAAAATGCATTTGTACACTAAAGTGCATCAAATCATTAACCACTTTTCCAAGAGAGCCATTCAAGCATCAAAATTTCTTACTCTTGCAGAGAAACGGGTTTCCAAAGTGTCATATACTAGTACTTTATTATAAGTGTTCGTCAGGTGCATTCCCTCAAATTAGACAACTCATCACTGATAAGTTATCAGTAGCAAACCAAAGAACACTAAAGCAAAGAAGTAAGATGAAGAACCTGTCAAATCAGCATCGAAGAAGCTCGCACCAAGTAACTTTGCCCCTTTGAAATTGGCTTGTCGGAGTATGGACTGAGGCAGAGATTTGCCTTGTCGATTTATAAGAATTCAATCAAAGACCACCGAAAGCACTTAATACAAATTATCGTAGGGGTACCGTTTTGAAGTCTTGTTTGATCAGAGTCTTGCCACTGAAATCCTGCCCAGTAAGATCCTGACCCCTCGTAACTCCCGCACCGTACGGACCTCCTCCCTTGCATAAACAACCCCATAATCTCAATTCACAAACCAAAACACTGAACGCCCAAACATGACAAAACAACTAAGAATGACGTGCAGATCAAACATAACACTACTTTCATCGATCCACTTTGTATTCTTTAATCTCACTGGGCTGAATCTTCACTCAAAAGACTGCCTATTTGACAGGAGGGGAATAAGTCTTTCCCCGCGCAGTGGCAACCAAACATGTAATTTGACCAAATTTTTGCCAAGAAAAGGCTCACTTGATTCAAATTTCAATCTTGAGCAGAATCAAATGAAACCCAAGATTCATATACACAAAGAGGCAGCTCGAAATTCGGGTACCTTGAATGCGAGCGCAGGATCAGCAAAGAACAGGGAAGCGGACAAAAGGGCAAGCGCGCCTGTTCTTGCTACGGATTCGCACAACGCCAAAGGCGAGGCAAGATTCCGAACCTGTCACATTGGAAGCACCGTTACTGAGTAACGATTCTTGATTATCACCCAGAAGGCGGAACCTTTTCTTACCAGCGGAGGAGAATCAGAGCAAATGGGCAGAGACGAAATCTGGAGAGGAAGAGATTTGGAGGGAAGGAGAGGGGAATTTGGCGGGACTTTGGAAGCGCACAGAGAGACGCCGAGAAGCGCCATTGCGTCGATGGAGAGAGGGGAGAGCGAGTGCGCTGGTGATGGAGAAGAAGACATGCGATTTACTGGATAACGTTGTCTGGATTACGTTAGAAAAAAAGGTTAGGAAATGGATAAAGTGCTCGCGATAAAAAGTTCATCAACTAGTGATTATCACTAACCAACTCCAAGAAAATGTATGAACGTTCTCATGCGACTTCTTGCATTTTCACAGCATTTTATTTAATTCTAATGACGATGATTAGAGATTCAAAGACTGTTTATAGAGTGTCGTATAATGTAAAGTAATTGTCAATCGAGGAAAGATTAGTGTAAAGCAGCAAAATTGCTGCTCTCTTAAACATTGGACAAAAAATTCAAGACACATCGATTGCGAGTTAGACACTGATGCTTCCTTTATTCACATCTTTTCTCCAATGAAGTCATTGGCGATGCATGCCGTATAATATAAGTCATCCTTAGTCCTACATCATATCATTTTCTCCCTAAAATAAAATATGAAAAGCTTAGGAGATTTCTTCTACAAACCATTCCTATCTTATCCTGACTCGTTGGTTGTAGAAATAAACCGCAACCTAGCTACATGTACATGGGATTCATTACATTAAACAGAGCAAAAAATTCTCAGTTTCAGCAAAATCATCACATCCCCACTCCAAAATTGGCTCCGCCCCCTGGAGCCTAGAGGAAGCCAGTGGCCATGCAACAACTGTATAGATCGCCACAGCTCAAAAAGCTTGGGACATCACTTTCCTAAACCATTTCCACCGTTCAGCCATGAACAACTGCTGAAGGCCTCACGGTCCACACCTTCAAAAAGTCTCTCCAGAAGATTTGGGTAATTGTCACAGAACGGGTTCTGATCCTCCCAACCATAAATAGGAGGGAACTGTTCGTTCATTGAGTTTTCCAAGGCCTGGAGGTTGGTGGTGGTAGCAGCTTCTGCCTGAGGAAGAAGTGGGTCCTGTTGATGGTTCAGATAGAATTGCATGTTCATGGCATCAATCCCTGAGAACTGTGGACCAAAATCGCTGGAGTTACCAGGATCAAGTGAATTTCTCCAACTGGGAACCCCAACTCCAAGGTTGGCCATTTGGGTCCCTAGAATCTCTATCTCCTCCTGCAGATTAGCCACCTGCATGTCCCATTTCAAAGATAATCAGTATTCCTAGGTATTACTCATTCAATTCTGATGACAAGACATGTTCCTCAGTTTCACTTGAGACCATATCATAAGGGATGAAAAGTTGGGGGGATTTAAGGTTGAATAGTATAATTACTATATCGGTCACATCTAGAAAGTCCCTATTAACAGAATCAAGCCCTAGTCCTGACTAGGGCATGAGGTGGATGCATGAGAAGAGTTTGCATGGTTCACAAAGTAAAGGCATTAGCTCCCTCATCGCAGGAAAAGCCACAAGGAAACAGGACAGGAGAGAGATCAAAAGAAGACCTGCTCTTGGAGTGCAAAAATGTGAGCCACGCAACCATAGATGGGATCTCTCATCCTGGCCAGGGCTTCATAAGAAATGGTAATTGCAGCATCACTCCGGGTGTGCACTGGCAGGTGCAGCAGCAGCTTGGACACATTGCTTGCGCCAAACACCTTGTGAACGGCTGCGAAATGGGTTGAGGCCTGGTCGTAGCAGAAATAAGGAGCGAAAACACAGTCGCTGGTGCACTTCCTCCTCAGGAACTTGCATGCACCACATGAAGAGCCAAGCCCTGTCATTTTCCTAACCCTCTTTATAAAAACCAACAGTGTCAAAATGGGTAATGTTTTCGAGAGGTATTACTCAAACTTTGGAGGAGGAACTGGTTTGTTTAAGATGAAGAAGCAGTTGAGATTTGCTCTTTATAACCATCATTTGAATAAGGGGATAGTGCATCAGAAATTTCTTTTTAGCTGGGGCCGAGACTCAAAGAGACATTCTCCCTTTAATTAAAAGCGTGAGCAAACTTTTAGGTCTCCTTTGTGGCCTACAATGTCATTCTCAGATAGGGTAACCTTTCCTAAATTATGCCATAAAAGGGCTCTTAATTCGTGAAGATTCTTCACCTGCTACACCATCAGGTAGAGTTCATCATCTTTATGATAAATTGGGTATTTTTAAATGGAAACAGTACATGCAATTGGTCCTTTTTCAAGCATTTCCTACAGTAACCAAGTACAATTAACTATTTCTTTTCTCTCATAACAATAATTCAAAGTACCATTTGCCCAAAGATATTTGATGACAAAGGGATAAAGAGATAGAAAGGTCTCCACACTTCCCAAATTTAGAATCGGCAGCTTGAGGGGGTGCATTCCAAGATGTTGATTTGCGCAGAACAAGCGTACAACACAGAGCTGAGCTGGAGGAGTAAAACTTTTGTTTGGCAAAGCTCAAGACTGGACAGTCAGGGGCATCATAGTCTTCTCAAGCTAAAATTCTTTGAAACCAGGCAGCCGTTCATTGATGACTATGGTTCTTCTACAAACTGCTGAGAAATCATAGTGCACATCGTTTTCGACTTACATCAAAAGGGTCACGTTGGACAATGACAGTTCTTTAGTTGCTCAATCTGAGCACTGACGGGACCCATCAGCTGTCTAATAAACGTGCCGAAATGTGAACGAAAAACTCTCATCAGCAGCATGCAGATACCAATGTCATACTTCTTATCCTTTTGTCTCATGAGGACTTTCAATCGGAATCAACTGACAGACAGGTTGGTGCATTACGGCTCGTGACATAAAAAAATCCCATCTTTTTAGCTGGAACAGTGTCGGAATTGTTTCCATCTGCAGGCTTGAAGCTTTCCTAGCTTAGGGATTGGGCAAATAGAGTGCATGACTCGTGACGGCTATTTGTCCGGACTCAATTAATTCCTCCATTATCATGCATTCTTTAACCCACCTGGAAAAACTCGATGAGGTTGATCGTCCGTGCATTATTTCTCAGTTTTTTAAGGAAAACCCATTATCAGGTTTGGCTGTTGGCCACTCAAAAAATAATGTGCTGGGTGTTCTGGGTGTGCTCATCGAAATGGACCCCCAAAAGAAGCAGAGGAGGACATTGAAGCTGAACAGTTCACACTGGGGTGTCAAAGGCCAGAGTGGGCGAGAAAAAAGAAATGGGATAAATTGGACTTCCTGTCCTTCTGCTTCAAAGCTCTAGGAACGAAAGCAAGGGATTGGTAATTCGAGAGAGAAATGAGGAGGGGACAGATGCTGTTTTTGGGTAACATGAATGGCCCCGATTTGTGTCTTGTCACGTAGACTGGTGAAGGCCTCAACCTTTTGATTAATCTTTTCTGTTTCTGCGCTGTTCCGTGGAATGATGAAATGCATGCATGGGGGAAAGGAGAGAGGGGGCTGGCTACTAGTGTTCTGGGAATGGTGGCGAAAGTGACTTTAGGTGGCGAGGATGACACTTTCGAGATTAACGATGAAAGTGTCTTTCTCTATCATGGATCAATTATCAGTCTTTTTCTGTCACGCTGCAAGTGCTTAGGTTTTTGGGGGCTCATGGCTGGTGTCCACATCTGCTTTGTCCATTTACCCTAGCCGAATTGTTCCAACAGAAGCCAAGTCTACACTGGTGGGTCTTATCTATGCCTTGGTGGCATTAACAATTTACTGATTGTTTATGAATTAAAAGTTCATTTTTAACCTAATGAAACGGGATAATTACTAAAAAGTCTTCAATTCAAATTAAACATTTTAATTTAGTCGATATAATCATTAATTATTTGATGATTCGCCATTATAGTTATTTTGGTCGATTTTGACCGAAAATTGTGAATGTGGACGATGGCCCTCTTATGTGGCATAGCCATTGATTGACGTGGATAACTTTTGTAAATTTTATCAAATTTTCTTTTTATTTTTTCTCTTCATTACAACCAATCAGGCTTGCAAGCAAGCTAGTGAGGGTTACTGCCCCTGCCCAGGCCCTCATCAATTGCAAGAGGGAGCACAAAGGCCTCGCCAAATTTAGGGGAAAGCAAGATGGACCGATTAAACTGAGGAACTGTCCGGACCGGATCGAATTGAATAATTTGGCTTGGTTCTCGGGAGTGTCAATCCGATTTCTAGTTCCTAAAAGTGGATTTGGGTCCAAGTGGTCTAGTTTCCAATTCCAAAAGGGGGAATCGGACCGATTTTTTTTTTTTTTGTTCAAATGTCTAGAGAACGAAGGATACAAATCCGCTGCCCTAATGGTCCCCAAATATGTACCTGTCTTCTTTCTCGCTCATAGTATTGCGATACGTTTCCCTTTTCATTTAAGTTACATTAAACCTTATCAAAACCAAACAGAATGCTGGTCTCATTTTGTTGGTCAAGCTGCAACAAAGGCGTCGCCACCGTCCTCGCCCTCCATCGTAGCCAGCAAACCAGCAGCTCCTTTAGAACCTTGCCGACGTTCTCTCTCTCTCTCTCTCTCTCTCTCTCTCTCTCTCTCTCTACGCATCTCTGTTCTAATCTCATGGAAGAGGTCGCATCGAGTTCTTTGGTTGCATATACCTCAACGCCGCCACACGAGCTTGGCATAGGCCGCGCTGAGCCTCTAGATTTGGAGGATAGCTCGAGCCCTCAAGGTCCGTAATGGGTTCAGTGGCATTGCCTTCCTGGTCATCCTTTGATATGGAGAACATTAGTTATTTTAGGTCTCCTTCACCTCTCATGGAATTCGAGGCATTCTCTCATTTAAACTCGATCGGTTTCATTAGACTAACTGATTAGTCCAATCTCATCCCTGGTTTTAGGAACCACACACCCTTTACTAGATCCGGGCCAGGGTGGTGACCCTAGACAGCTATAATGAAAATAATATATATATATAATCCAGCAAAAACTCCTAAAAAATTGTAAAACTTGTCCACATCAACAATTGTGCCATGTAGAATAGTTGGCGTACACGTTCGTTATTTCTAACCAAAATAGCTAGAAAGAGTTTATTAGCAAATTATCAAAATGTTTAAAATTGAATTGACATTTGTAAAATAGATTGAGGATTTTTTTTTTTTTGATAATTTTCTTTGGAATTTCTAATATTGATTGATACTGATACCAATTCTTTTATGTGAAAAAAGTAATGAACATATCAAGGAATTTAGGAATTTAGGATAAGGTTGGAAGTTACTTTCCCCCATTGAAACTATCTAAACACGTGATTAGTAACATTTAAATTAAAAAAATTAAGTTTATCCAATAACAAAAAAGCAATTTCTTCATACTTGATTAGTAACTTTTCCATGATGAAAGTAGATTTCGTGATATATATAGAGGTATGTATCATTAACCTAAGTATATATCTGGCCAAAAATATTAAACAAAGCAAAAAAAATGTGGTTAATATAATTTTTTTACGCTATTATATAATACTAAACAGGATCTTCTACCCTCAAACACTCGCATACAAGTCGTATATTCATGGACAAATGAGTCAATTAATAAATTAAGTCATCTTTCATTAATTTCGATTTTAAATTTGAATCTTTCATACACGGCAACCACCTTTCACAATGACTGAATAATTATTTAATTCATTTCCTAAAATAATATATTTGTCTCCACGCATATTTAAAATTTTCTCCTCTCTTTTCCTCACGCGCATACTAGCTCACTCTTTTGCTAGTTAAAGCGAATGACGAGTTCCTATCAAAGGAGAAAGTGAGTGAACAGTAACTTATTATTACCCAACGAGGTAATTTTTTTCAATTGCAACATGCATACTTATGATTCTTCTCAAAGTTATCCATGAATTTAGGCTTTCAGAAATCTGATATTGTTGCGACCGAAGTACGTAAAATGGGAGCTTCGGGCCTTGATGGATGATGAAATTGCCGGCCCATGTGTCCCTTAGGGCCCAAAACTACAGCCCACGGATTCCTTGATTCTTCAATTTTCGTTTCATGTTTGGGGCTTACCTAAAGCAATGACCTGACATTTCTCCATACGATGAGCAAGCCATCCAGGGCCGGGCTGAAGGGCCGCATGCGGTGGCGACTTTTGTGGGCCGCCTGGTGTACGGTACTATTTTCATTAACTTTTTTTTTTTTCAATTTATATCTTGCAAAATCGGTATCAAAATGGGTTGTAAACTAATTTCTTAACCCATATTTGATGAGACAAAAAATAATCAAAGTCTTAAATGAGTTCACAACTTAACGTTCTAGATATGTGTTGGGTCGGTTATGGGTCATATAATTTATATTACATGTGGATGGGTTAAAACGGGTTAAATAGATTAATATGGGACATATCATTTTCTATTTCCATTCGTTTGACTAATCTAAATCTAAATCTCTATATCTCACTCTCTTCATGCTGATATTACTCAAACTCCTTGACGCACCTCTTCTAAGTTTATTTATTTATTTATCCATTGTCAAAACCTCTTTTAAGTTAACAATTTGTATTTTTCGTTGACTGGATTTAGTGTCGTCTAGCAGTCATATGACGGTATCATTACGTACTTATTTCCATAATAATCAATAATTGATTACGTATGCATATACATAACCTTTTTACTTATAAAAATTGTAAGATTCACAAGAATATAGTCAATCCCATGTCGAAATTTCCAACTTCTTGGACCATCTACATTTGTCCATCGTGTCCTAACCTCTTTTTTTAGAGAGCTTAACTAGGAAGTATATCTTATCGACTCGAACTAACCAAACATTATAATTATAATTATAGTTATTATTGTTATTATTATTTGCGGACTGCCGGATCATTCGGTATTGGTCATTTCAATTATCAACGTTTGAATATACATGCACGCGCACACACGCAAACGTACGTCACCACACACCTCAGCAAAGGTACCTTTCGGAAAAGACAAGGGACAAAGAAAGATGCCCGCGCGCGGTGGTTGACCTCGAACCCTTGGCCCCCAAACAACCTCAAACGACATCGGAAGCCAATCCAACTTTCCCTTTCTGAATTAATTTATACGATGCTTGGAGAACCAATTCGATTTCGTTTTGATTTTCTTGCTTCATTACTCTGCAGCGGCAACGTTAATCATGATAACCACAAACAGGGACTCATCATTAGTCAACGAATCGAAGTGGAAGGGTCTGAAGCTCATCTAATTATAATGTTAATTAGGCTCATCATCACTCGAATCTCACATGCTTTATACACATAATTGCGCGAGGGTTAAAGGACGATTAGCGAGACTCAACGATCCCAGATTATGGACATTGTTCACGACCTAACGCAGCTCCTTAAGTCAACCCTCCGCTTAGACTTTTTGCCTTAGCCTTTTTCTGGGGGATTGCAGGTTTGGTCAAATTTGCTGCTTAAATTATCTGGAAATCGCCTGAGGCTTATGTCTGGCCTTTGACTTTTTGGACTCCTGGCTTTTTTAATTAGTGTTAACACAAGATTTTCTTCCGCACTAAGCATCCACTAATAGTGTAAGAGGTACGAACGCCGGCGATCAGAGCGACCTTGAATATTTTTATAACATTCTTCTCATCAAAAAATCGTTTATTTTATATTCGGTTAGAAGGAAATCAAACGAGGGTTTGCTAGATGCTAGATGCTAGATGACCCTTTTTTTCTTTGTTGAACGCTGACTAGACAACTTCCAAGTGGGAGAAAATCTCACCCGTGCAACTGCTCCTCCCGCGCTTGGACAGTGGAGGAATTAGGGGCGGGAAACTATTGGCTGAACTAGCAAGCGAGAGAGTGGAAAGTGGGGGACAAGATTGATGATCGAGCGTGCTGAATTGGAGAGCAGAGCATGTGAAAAGAATGGCCACGCACGGCTAAGGCAAAAGGGGCAAGGCACCCAGCATCTTGAAAACAGTGTACGTATGCAATTTGGACTTTAGAAGACCTGTCCCAGTATCACGCGGAACAATGGTCTGTGATTATTACCAGCCAGACATGTCGAAGAAATTGACCTTAAACATGGTCGGTGAGAGAGAGAGAGAGGTCGGTGAGGGAGAGAGATTAGCTTATTGTTTGAAGTACGAATTTTGACTCCTTAATATTGGGATTGAACTTTCATAACCCGGCTTCATATGAGATTGAAGAGACGCATCTCTTACTTTTAATGGAGAGTCTCATTAATAGGACTAGTCAAGACCTCTAAAAATATTAATTAATAACACATGCCAACACATGTAAAAGGTTGCACATGTGAAAAATATAAAGTTTCCTTTTTCGAATAGACATATATGCTCCTAAAGCATAGCTAAAATCCTTCAATGAGTGCCTTAGAGACACACTTAAAAAGAATTGCACATTTCAAGAAAGTTATCTATTTCGAATAGAAATATTATGTTTTCCTTATACTAATATCACTCGAGTTATTTAAAATCTCTAAATCTAAAGGATTTCATGTGACCTGAACATTATTGTTGAGAGAAGGAGAAACCACTAAAAAGTTTGTTATTTTTGGGGTTTAATATAGTCAAAGCAATATAAATGAGATAAGGCTCCTTTGACTTCATTTCTGATGAGTTTTACGACGTAGTTATCCATATTAAGTTGATAATCTTGGATTTGCAAAGCATCTCACTATCCTCGTGGATCGACCCCAGCCTAAGTACGAAGATACTTATTTCGACACCATCCCATGTGCCTAACGGGGCATACAAATCTTTCCTTAAATCACAATAGTGGCCAACTACATATGGAATATTCTTATAAGAGGTGTTAGAGATTCCAAAAGTGCACTAGAAGTTTCTCCATCCTAGGTGGGTAATATAATCTCTGAATTACAAATTTTATCTAAATTATTATTTAAAAAAAAAAAGCAAAATACGAAAAACATACAAAAACCACGACAGCAGGTTTTAGGGGTTCCAGGTTTATCCTTAGGGGTTCCAGCACTAATCCCTTATCCTTGATAAACAAGTGGAACCATGTGTGGGAAGTGGCATGAGCATTTAGCAGCCTTGACAGGAACGGGAAAGTCTTGAAAAAGGCAATTAAAAGGGAGTGCTGTGCAGCCTACACCTTCACCAATTCCTGTCCATCCCCGGTGGCCCGGTGGGTGCGGTGGGGCAAGCTCCAATCTTTCATCCCCCGTCTTTGGCACCTTCTGGTATTTCATTCCGTCCAAAACCACACGCATTCACAACAGCCCCCTGGCCTTGGACTGTCGTCCCCCGCTAGAAGCCACGAAAAAACCCATGTGAACCGAGTGCCGCATTTCCTCCTCCGACCCCAACAACCCGATTGTCCTTCCCCTGCCCTTCCCCTGTTTCCGCAGGTCCTCCTCGGATATAGAAGGCCGGTTGCGTCGGCTTTCTCGGTCTTCTGCGTTTGGACTTCTCCCGCCATTGCCCGGGAGCTGAAAAAAGTCACCCTTTTTTTCTTTTTTTCCTTTGCTTCCTGGAATCTTGAGAATTCTCTCTGTTTCCATGGCCAGAGCCCTGTTTTTCCTCTGTTTCTTGCTGGCCCTCGCGGACCCGTCTTTTTCTCTGCCCGACGAGCTCTTCTTCACCGGGTTCGACGGCGCCGCGGGGAGCAACGTGAGCCTCGGCGGCGCCGCGGAGGTCGAGGACAGCGGTGCCCTTCGCCTCACCAACGACTCACTCCGGGCTCTTGGGCACGCCTTCTACTCGTCCCCTGTTCGGTTTAAGGACTCGGGCAATGGCAAAGTTAGGTCCTTCTCGACTTGTTTTGCCTTCGCGATTGTCCCTCAGTACCCGAAGCTCGGGGGTCACGGCCTCGTTTTCACGATCTCTCCCGACAAGAATCGCACCGGAGCTTTTCCTAGTCAGTTCCTCGGCCTTCTGAACACGACCGATAATGGTAACTTCTCGAACCATGTTTTTGCGGTTGAGTTTGACACTGTTCAGGACTTGGAGTTTGCCGACATAAACGACAACCATGTTGGGATTGACATCAACAGTCTAGTGTCAAATAAGTCTGCCCCTGCTGCGTATTACGCTGAGAATTCTACAAAGCAGGA
Source organism: Eucalyptus victrix (assembly GCA_016097545.1). Lineage (NCBI taxonomy): Eukaryota > Viridiplantae > Streptophyta > Magnoliopsida > Myrtales > Myrtaceae > Eucalyptus > Eucalyptus victrix. The sequence goes on along the minus strand of CM027841.1, from coordinate 47,553,996 downwards.
CCTTAATCTCAAGAGTGGTAAAGTAATTTTTGCTTGGCTTGATTATGATTCACTCAACAATCGGCTGGATGTGAAGATTTCGCCGTCTTCCGTCAAGCCCAGTAATTCGCTTCTGTCTTTTGATGTGGATCTGAGCTCGATTTTCGAGGAAACCATGTATGTCGGGTTCTCTGCTGCGACCGGTTTGCTTGCTAGCCAGCATTACATCTTGGGTTGGAGTTTTACGATGAATGGGGAAGCTAGATCTTTGTCTCTGTCATCTCTCCCTTCTCTTCCCGGGCCTAAGAAGAGCCATACGCCCTTAATTATAGCGGTTTCGGTTACCGCTGCTGCTGTGGTTATCTTAGTGGCTGCATTGGCCGTTTTTATCATCAAGAAGATTAGGGATGCAGATGTTATTGAACCTTGGGAGCTCGATGTTGGGCCGCATCGATTCCCTTACAAAGAACTCAAGAAGGCGACCCGCGGTTTTAGAGACAAAGAGCTGCTTGGGTTCGGCGGGTTTGGTCGAGTTTACAAAGGCACTATACCGAACACAAACACCGAAGTCGCGGTTAAGCGGATCTCGCATGAATCAAAACAGGGTCTGCAAGAATTTGTGTCCGAGATTGCCACCGTAGGGCGTCTTCGGCATAGAAACTTAGTCCAACTATTGGGATGGTGTCGGCGTCGGGGCGATCTTTTACTTGTCTATGACTTCATGCCTAATGGAAGCTTGGACAAGTACCTCTTTGATGAACCCAAAACCGTTCTGACTTGGGTACAGAGGTATAAAATTATCCAAGGCGTGGCTTCGGGCCTCTTGTATTTGCACGAGGAATGGGAGCAAACTGTAATCCACAGAGACATTAAAGCCGGCAATGTATTACTAGATGCAGAGTTAAATGGTAGGTTAGGCGACTTTGGTCTTGCCAAGTTATACGAGCACGGGGCTGTTCCGAGCACTACACGCGTGGTGGGCACATTGGGTTATCTCGCGCCTGAGCTCACACGTACGGGCAAGCCCACGACGAGCTCAGACGTGTTTGCGTTCGGTGCATTGCTACTCGAGGTCGTCTGTGGCAGAAGACCCATCGAGCCGAAAGCCTTGCCTGAAGAGCTCATTCTGGTGGACTGGGTGTGGGAGAAGTGGAGGACGGGGGCTATACTGGATGTGGTGGATTCGAGATTGAAAGGTGAATTTGACGAGATAGAGGCTGTTGTAGTGTTGAAGCTGGGATTGATGTGTTCGAACAATACCCCGGAATCGCGGCCTACAGTGAGGCAGGTGGTGAGATACTTAGAAGGGGAGGTGGCGTTGCCGGAGACAGTGGCCGCACCAGATGCGGATGATGAGAAGAAGGGCAAAGTCTGCAGCGCTAGCGATGGGAATTTTGATGATTTTGTCCATTCCTATCAGTATCCGACGTCTTCATATATGGAGAAGGTCAGCACATGTTCATCCGATGATCAGGATCGTGATCTTGAAGCAGGCTTGGCCTCACCGCTTTCGCATTCCGGCAGTGGGGATGGCAGGTAGCCGCTGGAGAACCCTAATGATATTTTTGTGTTGTGTCGACATTTTCTGGAATCTTGTTTGACTTCAAGCTTTTTTCTGCCTTTGTGCAGTGTACATAATATGCGTATAATCCCCTTTTTCGGTTTTTAGAATTGTCTATGGGATTTTTTGCTTCCAGTGCAGAGGTCATCAGCATTCACCCTTCTTCTGTTAATACTTAGTTCGATTCAAGATATCTTCTTATGTAACCTTCGAGTTTTCTATGCTCGATTTTCATGAATGATAGCGATGTTCTAGCTGCTTATTATGACTTTGTTTTGCTAAGCGGTATTGTAAGTTTAATGCGGCATATTGCCCCTGGAACCTGGAAATTATGGCGAATGTATCGAGAACGGTTGTTATGCTTTGCACTCAATGAACCAGGTCATCTTGTCGCACATGTTCCTGCCGATTTTTTCCCTTCTGATATGATGTTAATTGATGAAGGGAAAGAGTGAACAAGTTGTGCTTTTCATCTGTTGTATGGCACTTTTGTTAATGGGGATGGATGGCGATGCTCTCGTTACCTCTTCGGGTGGTGAAAGTTACTTATCCAGAAAAATTGAGGTTTTGACCCACGGGATAAAGAAGAGAAATCGCGTTAAAAGTTAAAAAGGCACTAACTGTGCTGCTGATATTTTCATCACGAGTTGGTGCACCTGCCAAGCCACCCAAGTCGGCTCTCTGAGCAATTATATTCTATGACAACAACATTAGATAGAGACACAACCCAACTGAAAGATCAGTTTTCAATACATGGTCCAATAAGATTCCCACACGTTCAATGCGGCTCGCATGTAAAGTTCTGTACCATCCTGTGGACTTGGTTGTCCACCGAATAATTTTCGCGAAAAGAGGAATGATAATGCAAACAGATGGTGTGAAACATTTGTGGTCTGTGAACCGACCGCCTATCCTGTCCGTTGTCAATCTAGAATGCAAATTAGAATTCGACATTTCCACGTATTTGCTTAGATCTTACCGGGTGCATTTCAACTGAAATTTCAAGGCTCGTTAGTTGTAATGTTGGCTGACCAACCATGACGAACGGCCAACTGTTTCCTTCAATTCTTACACCTTCACAAAAGCAGACTGCAGATGCATAAAAAAAAATACATAGAGACAAGGAATAAGTTTAACACGTGAAATGTTTGCTCCTGGTCATCTTACAGAATCATTCAGAGCCACAAGTGGACAGAAAAGCTAGCCTGGAAAAGTACTTTGCTCAAAATTAAAAGGAAAAGGATGGAAAAACGACATGCAATTATTTTTGGTGATTTATTAGGACATCCATTTGCCCATGCCAAGATATGGCACCATCTAAGGCCACAGCAGGAGGGAAAGAATATGCCCTAATGGAATTTTCACAGGGAATCCTAGCTTTATCTGATTGTATAGACTCAGAATGGCACGTGGACTCGTTTTGCTAGACAAAGAAAAACGGCTTTTGGCTTCATTAACTCCCTCGAGCACAATCAAAAGACCATGGAACGTTTTTGGGACTGCACACAATTATGACTTAGCAATAATTGCAATAAGACCTTCTTAAAGGTTTTCATCTTGATGAAAAGGAAGACTAATGAAGCTGCACTTATGAACAATGAACTTGAGGAAATCTCAACTCTGCATTACAATTCCGACTAATATATATGATATGCTAATCCAAGTTATCTTCGCTCATATTTGTCCAATATATCTAAATCTTTCCCGGCTATCAATAAAAATGTAATGTACAGCTCGCTACTTCACTAAAAAGCTAGAATCTAGCATCAGTACATATACAGGCGGTAACAACTTAGACCTTGGTACACTGCTCCCACTAATTTGCAGCATTGTCCTCAGCATTGTCGTCTTCTCCATCCTTCAGTCTATTCAAGATTTCATAATCGTTGAAACCTGTTTGAGTCGTCACAAAAGTTAGACTAAGTACAAAACTTTCCTGTGCTTTGATCAACGGAAATAGATTTACCTGTATCCAAGTCTTCAGTCTCACCAGTTGCAGCTCCTAAAAGCAGTGAGCTTGCTGAAGGAGGATCAAGCACCATCCAATCAGAACTCGAATATTCCTCCAAACTCGAATCTTTACCCACAATCCAGTCCTCTACAAGATTTTGGCTTCCAAAAAAAATGGGGTCCCTGAGACCTCCTCCCACATTGCCGCTGTATGAGAATTAAGAGCTAGTCAGTAAGAGTAGATAACCTACAAAACAGGCAGATGTCTTTTCATTTTTTCGTTTATATTGAGCTGTCTTCGACTTACGCTTTTCTCAGCTGCAAGTTGTAGTGGACATAGAGCAGGTCACTGAGTCGTTGATGCTCTAAGCAATTCCTCGATTCATGGATTTGGTCAAGAGAGAAAAGGTTCCGTTGACTTCCAATTGCACGGCAAGTCTGACTTAGAATTCGGATTGCTAATCGCATCAAATTTGGGCAACCCCCTCCATATGTCAACCACCATTCAGCTAGGGGAAGAAACAAGGCAAATTCTCAGGAATATAAACATCTGATAGTGAATTTGTGGAAACACTTAAAGTTGTATCTACTACAAACAAAAGCCTCCTAGAGACCTGTGAGGACAGAGAAACCGAATCGTGGTTGCTTTATATGGATTGATTGATTAACATTAACTGGCCATCCACATAAAAACAAATTTATCAGAAGAGGGATAATCTTGAGTAAACTTTCAATTTATTTATTTTTCACTAATATCTTGTCTCATGATAGCAAAGTGAGGTCTCTTCATCTCTAAGCCCCGCACACACCCAAATGACATGCCCACTGAGAAAGATAAATTCAGAACAACGTGGCTATAACAAGTTGTTAAAGAACTCTCACCAGGAGGTATACTTTCTCTAGCTCTAATTGCCACCTTCCTCCCCAAATCTCCAGCAGCACCTTTGTACGAATTTATCTCTTTGATAATTTTATCTTGAACTTTTGTATCAGTGACCAATCTCTCTATGCAGTCAAACATCCCTGAAATGATCTCACTGGGTATATCTCCCTCAATGCTATAGAAAAATTTGGGGTTTAGGTAGAATCCTGCCGCATGAAGCGGAAGACTCCAGTGGCGCTCCCACCGGTGATCTATTATGTCCCAGTACGCCACATAATCTTCCCTTTTCAGGAGTTCCTTCTTAATGGCTTCTTTTGCCTTATACATTCCTGCATAAACATATCCCATTGCAGGCCTCTTCCCACTGCTAACAATTTTAAAAAGCCGCATAAGTGAACTCGTTAAACGGGTGATGAGAATGCAAGAGGACCAGAATGATTCGTTATTTGCATAATCTAACAGTTCTAGACCCTCCTGTTTCTTTGCATACAGGCAATCAACCCATTCCTGTGAAGTGACCATGGCCAGCAAATTGGATTTAAGATCAACCATCCTTTTCAATGTTGCAAAATTAGTAGCAGAACAACTTCCCGCGATTTCTATTATATCACAACCAAAGGTATACCTTCTCAAAAGATTCAGAACAACAGCATGGTTATAGATAAACCTTGTGATAGAACGAGCTTGTTCAATAACTCCACTGATCCATTCAAGGTTCTCAAAATCTTTGAGTATCAAATCAATGCACTCAGCTGCACAAGGACTCCAATAGAGAGTAGGGAAGATATCCATCAATTTTTTCCCAGCAACCATGTATTGTTCTTCACCCTTTGTAATCACTTGCAATACATTCTTTACGCCCACTTCTTCTACTACCTGCTTGAGCACTTCAACCAAAATATCTGACGAATGCACGAAATCAGTTGCATCAACAGATTTTAGGAACACTGTTCCTTCTGGTGAATAGACAAAAAATTTCAGAAATGTTCTGCCCATCTCCGTGTTCGATTGCTCAACCATCAATGAGCAGCCTGTTTTGCCCCAAGCTGCAGTGTGCTTAGCAGTATCATTCTTGACCTCATCAAGTACACTTTTCAGAACAGGGCCTCTAAGGTCATTATATGTGGGTGGTAGTACATCTGGTCCACCAGAAGCAATTGCATCAAACATTGGTTGGAAGTAAACCGAGTTTACTGCATCCGAAGATGCCCCAATATCGTACAGGAATCGGCCTATTGCTGCATGAATTTGACTATTTACCCTTTTTGTGCTCAATACCATGGCACTGAGATTCACGCCTTCGTGAGTTGCAGGAATACTCTTTCCTTTGGCTCTCTTTCTCCTCACGCCACTCTTGTTAACACCACCTTCTTGGTTAATATATGATGTCAAATTCAGGTCGGCACTTTCATTGTGAGACTCGACAAAGTCAAGTTCAGCAGCTCGAGTGGGACTCAATGCCTTACCATTGGCATCACTTTGAATGGCAAACGTGTCAATCTCCTCATTAGAAGTTTGCGGATTAATAGTCGAAATGACCTCGTCAATCTTCTGCTTCCTCCGCCTCTTTGCAACGACCCCATCCAAGCTCTGCTGCATCTGTTGCCGGACATCCGGCGGGGTTCGCAGGCAAGTCGACGCGTTACCCTTGTGACCGGCAAGATGTTCCTTGATCCTATGAATCCCACCACCCTTAAACAGTTTGCTGCAATACAAGCACTTGAGCTGGACCTTATCCCCGCTCTTGTACATTTGGCAATGCTTCCATGCCGGGTCGGTCTTTTGCCGCGTCAGCGCAAGCGGCACGGGGTCCAAACCGGAAGCCATCTCGGGCTATTCAAACGCTCGCGAAAATCATATTTCCGACTCCGCAGCCGGTCATGCGCAATGCCAAAAGCCTCTCTACAGCGAGCAGTAACAATGCAAATCAAACGAGCGATTCAAGCACCCAATCTCGCATCACGGGCTCGACCATAAAATGATGAAACTAAGCAGAATTCCCTCAAAACAACAAGAACCCACGAGCGAACAGAGCATTGCATAAACGATAACAAGAATTCCTAACCAACTAAGCTTTTAGAGAGAGAGAGAGAGCGTACTCGTCGGCGGGCCCTCCGGCGCCGGCGGTCGGTGGAGAGAGACGGAGGAGGATGGAAGCGAGCGAGCGGGCGAGAGGCGAAACCGAGTTAATCGCGGTCGATGGGGAATATATAAAACCGCGGGCGAGTGACCTGACGGACCGGTTAGGGCAGCTGTCAGCCGGTTATCTTTACCGCCCCTCCATTTTTAGCCCCCGTCTCGCCCGTTGACCCGGTCAAGTGCGGAGATTGGGCCGGCTTTTTTAAGCGGGGACGGAACCGGGACTCCCGGTTACCCGGATCCGCGGCCGATTCGCTGCCCTGACCGGCGGTCGGGCTCGATCCAGGTGAACCGGCGATCTCCCTCTTTCTCTCTTCCTCCCCGAAACAGCTGCTCTGTTCAAGACGCCAACTTTTTTGGAACTGAATCCTCGGCAATTCCAACGTTCCGACCGCGAAAAATCCAACCTTTGCATCGATTTCACGCCGCTCGGCGCCCGTGTATCCGGGGCTGGATGATTAGGGTTTCGCGTCGAGCGGAGGCTCGCTCAGGGGCGAGGAATCTGATGATGGATTGGTTGGTGACTGGTCACAGGGACTGGAAGACCCGGCTTTGAATTGCTTGGCGGTAGGAGTGATGCTGCGATCGAGGACCGAATCGGACGGCGCGTTCTTGAGGATGATTGGCTTGCGCATTTTTAGATGGGAAGTCGTGACGCTTGATGCGAGAGCGTGACGAGGCGACGCACGCTGATGCCTTAAAAACTCTTCAGTTCCATCAGCGGAAGTTCGATTTCTTGGACCATTCTGTTTTAAAATGGGGACGAAGCTCGTTCTTGTTTTGGCACAAGCAACTTGTCTTCCGATTTTCATGTTACGTGTGATTGAAGGTTGAGAGTGAATGACCGTTTCAGCCGAAGTAACTGTAACTCTTGTTACTCAGCTTAGAAAAGATGCAGAATTCATAGTGATGAAGATCATTTCATATTGCCCTTCCAGTAATTGATTATCCTTTCGGAGCCAAGAAGGAGAAGATAGTCTTGGGAACTTACCGTCCAGAAAATTTGCTCAAACCCAATCCGGGTTTCGATGATGCGTCGGTCCAGGATTCCCTGAAGGCCAGACAGCAAAAGGTTGAAAGCTAAACCCAATGTCTGTAGCGTGCGTGCGAGTTGCTCTTAAATTCTCGCAGTTCATTTTCAGGACGTGTTGCCGGTTGCAGCTTGTGTCGGTTCAAAGTGCCAGGAAGAAAGTCCGAAAGGAATCTCCCAACTCACATGACTATAAGCTTGAAGGAACTCAACCAATCATACTGCAATCCAAAAGGTGAACTGTGTTAAATATAACAGGTTCTATACAAGCAAAAGAATATCCCACGGGTGATTCCACATCCACTCATTGTGAAGCTATTTCTCTATTAAACATTCAAGGTATGCCAAGAAATTTCGACAGCAGTCCATGTCCAATGGTCGGATTCTTTTGTGTCCAAACAAGACGAAAGGTCAAACAAGAAGTGAGATTCCCACTTTTTATAGCAAGGAGCTTTTATGTCAAAAACGAGAGTTGCCAGCTTTTTTTTTTTTTTTCCTCGGGCATTGATAGTTGAGACTCATAAACATGGATCCGACTGTGCAAGGTAGAAACGAAAAGGAAGATGAAGTGTTGGGTTTTGGGCGGTCTTTGCCAGTGCCCAGTGGAACTGGTGAGTAATGACTAATTGTGTTCCTGAAAGATACATTCAAGAACCAAAGTATAGACCAGTCGACTCTCTGTATCTCCCATGATTCCACTGGGATTCCAGTCATAAACTTGTCGCTTCTTGCTCGAGGTGATGTGGATGAACTCCAAAAACTAGACTTCGCTTGCAAGGAGTGGGGCTTTTTCCAGGTAGTCAGTCATCTACACCTAAACCGTCGATGGTTTTTCATCCAAAACAACTTCTTTTTGCTTCAATTTTACTATCACACCAATATCTTGATTAAGAACATAATTATCGACCCCATGAAAGACACATTTCTCTTAGTTTTGTGCTTTTCTTGCATAGAATATTTAACATAATGAGCTTATATTCAACTCCCTGGATTGAACTTCTCGAGCAAAAGATGTGTAAGTAATTAAAATAGAGTGAAAGACACATCTCATGGGGGTGAGACATCCCCATGAGACATGGATTTTCAATGGAGGAAGCGTCTCTTATTCAATCAAATTGTACTGAATGCGCTCTTAATTCTCCCTGCTTTGCAGCTGATACTGCAGAAACTTAATGATCTAATGTCGCAAATCATTGCTTGCAGAAAACACGTCATAGAGTTGCAGAGGTGGCAATGAGTAATATGAAGACAGCTGTTGCAACATTTTTCAATCTTCCCCTGGAAGAGGAGGTATGCATTGGCAGAAAATGATGTGCAGGGATATGGACAAGGCTACGTCGTCTCTGAGGAGCAAAAACTCGATTGGTGTGACTTGGCATTCTTGATGACATACCCACATAAGCATAAGAGTTTCAAGAAATGGCCTCTAACTGTACCAGCCTTCGAGTATGTGATCATCTACCTTTTTATCACGACACCAGAAAGAGCACAATCTGCTTCACAAGCAATCAATATGCTATTTAAGATTGATTTATGATTGTATTTCCATGAGAAATGGTTTTTCTGCAGATAATTCCAGTTTCTTTTGATTTTTCCTTTCTCCTGATTCTCCATGGAAATCCAGCTGAGAAGGACTCGGCAGAGATTAACAAGTTGGCTGAAGAAGTCTTTGCCCATTTGTCATTGCTGTTGCGATTAGAGAGTCTCCAGAAGATGCACGGAGAGATCAGACTAGGAACAAGAATGAATTACTACCCAAGTTGCTGCCGGGCCAATCTTGTTGTTGGTGTCAGTCCACACTCTGATGGCCGTTCCTCAACTTTCCTGCTTCAAGATGATGAGATAACTAGCCTCCAGATAAAGTACCGCGGGAAGATGGGTCCCCGTGAAACCGATTCCAAATGCAATATTTGTAAACATTGGTGATGTTGTGGAGGTAAGTAAATGTCGAAGTTCATTGACCTCTCGTCCATTTTCGGTTGCTTATTCTTGTTATTTAGTCCATTTAGCCAAGCGTGCTGCATGGTGTTTGAAACCAGCCCGACTGGCAATTGCTTCATGTTGAACTTCTGTAGCAAGAACCTGATTAGTTTCTCTAGTTGGTGATTACAAATATCCTTGCAACCACTTGAAATTGAATAGAAGATGATGTCAAAGTCATGGCCCAACAGACCATTATCGACCCTTCACTGAAAAATACAAAGCCTTTTGTCTACTGCCTGTAAATTTAGATTCAGATATGCTCTACCGCACAATCTCCAGATAGATATCAATTTTGGAGTATATTAACCTCAATAAATGGGAATGAGACTTCCTTAACTGAGACTTCCTTAACTGAGACATTGAAGGTGTGTAATCGCTATCAAGCCAGAAAAATTAAATATCCAGGAAAATTTATAGACAAGTTCTGAACCGAAAATTTTTTCCATGACAAGTTCCAAACTTAAATCAGTTACTTTCAACAACCATGCAACCTTTCGAATATTCAAAAAGAAAAAATCTTACATGTTCTATTCATACTAATAGGTTTCTGTGCCAGCTTCAAGTACTGCTAGTTTCTGGCGTCACAGCTGAATTTCCAGAGTGAGCATAGAGCACAGAGCTGTCACAACTGAAGAAATCAAGAAATTAAATGGCAACATTTGTACTACCGGAGGATGAAACCATAATAGGTCCTGTATCAAGAGGGGTTGCTTCTTTCCTGTCCAAGATGTACAAGAATACTAGGTACGTCGATTACATCATATACTCGCTTTCAAGAAAAAAGGATGGGAAGGCAAACATACAGCATCTGAAGGTCTAAACTTCAGGATCATGGCTGAACACCATGATTCATATACGCACTGGTGAATGATTCACACACATGGCACGAATTGCCAAAACAATGCGTTACGCATTTGCCATAATTTATGGAGCTAATGTGACAGCATTTGTTTTTCCTATCTGTTCCTTGAAATAGGAGATTATTTGTCTGATGGAGTTTTTAGATCTACTTTTTATCCAACGGACTACATGCCACTTGATGACATCGCCAAAGCTTCATGCTCTTCACCCACGAAGCAACACGCAATTTACTTTGCTAGAGATCTACGTGCACAGTGACCACATGGAAAGTGCAGATCACATTACTTGTTCCCTTAGGCCTTGAAGGTAAATAGTTTCTTCTGAACTGATTTGCACACACGAGTTTGGTTTTGATGAACTAGAGTTAAAACAGAATCAAAAAAGGAACCAAACATCATAGTACTCCACTGAAAACTCTACCACAAAGATGCCTGATATGCCAAAATTGATAAAGAACTTCTAAAAAGCTCAGAAAAGGACTCCAGAATATAATTGCAATTATTGAAACAAAATTTCTCTGGAAGCGATGCCTCAGAGGTAAGCAGACAAGCATACAGTTTAATTCTAAAGACAACCTCCATGAAGTATAAAAATAGTTCCATTGAAAGGAAATATTAAAATCCCATACACAAGAAAATTTTTGTCGACTCTGCTAGACAGGCTCTCTGCGCTTGTAAACATTTGTACACCCATCAGAGATACACTACTCTCCCCTTTATACACTCTAGAAAGAAACTTGTACAGTAACTTCACCTCCTCGTCAGATGCGGTGCGCCCGCTACCTCAGCCTTAGCTCATCATTACTTCTAGTATATCCTCCAAACTAAAAAGTTTTACATCTATAAGTACAAAACCAGCAAATTTTTATTTCAGCCAGCCACTGTCCATTCGAATACATAGACAGAGCCATCATTAAGAGTAAAGTTCGAAAAGAGAGAGGTCACTCTATCCTCAGTTAGCTGTACAGCTTTCCTACACTATGCTAAGCCGGGTGAGGATTCTGAATGCTAATCCTCCTTTCTGCAAAAGATCAAGAAACAAGGTTAAGGTTGCAACTCTCAGAGTTCCCAACAAAATAGACATATTAAAAGGTTTATACATCAATCATGGATATGCCTGGACCTCAAATGCGCTAAAGCAGCTTTCCATGTACTCAAAGTATCATATTAATGCTCACAATCAAATGACAGAACTTACATGAAGTAAGACCCACGGCTTATAGGGTCGATGACAATGACATCATTGATTACATATAGCAAGAATAATAAAAAAATCTTAACTGAGGTAGTGGAGCTAGAAAATAAGATAGTATTCACATCGGAGATCATACCAAATGAAACAAGTACATCTTAAGCAAAACAAAGAAACAAGTACCTCCAGCCGCAACCAGTTTCTCTACACGTGCAACTATGTGCTTCCCGTAAGTATACTTTTTCAGAGCATTCAAATGTACTTTTATACGATTAAGGATCAGTTCCAGTTGCTGGTCATCACAAGTTTCCAGCACTTTTTGTACAACGTAGTTTGCGAACTGATCTTTCATCATTGCCTAAATTCAACAAAAGAAAAGAGAATGTTTATAGCACTGCCAAACACATTAAGAAATGCATTTCAAACAACATAATTTATCGTAAACATATGGCTACGACATCCTTGATACGTAATTATCATTCATCAAGTCTATCAAATGTTGCTAACATAACTAGGCTGATGTTCGCAATAGCCAGAGAAAAAAGCCAATAGCCAAGATGAAGGTCCTTGCAATAAACCCCAACTACCCCAAAGGAAGAGCCTTCTATACTCTATTTCTCTCTTTATATACAGAATAATTCCATATGTCAATGCATCAAAGTAAAAACATTTTCAAGTCATTCTGATTTGACAACAGCAAACAAAGACAACGTCAATTATTTGAAAAATATAATGGTATTGTCGTGAAAGGAATCAGTCTATTAAGTGCATTGCAGACAAGCATCGTTCCCTATCCCAACTTGACCTATAGATAATACAGATGGTGCAATGCACATCAGCATGCACAAACCTGAAGAGGCTCATTCTCATCAGTCGAGCCAAGCATCTCATTCACCAGGAGCTGGCGCTCTGTGGGAGTTCCAAAAGCCAAACATTTTTCAATGACATTGGAGGCAAATTTTTGCTGACTCATTTGAACTATCTGCCCAGTCAGCTTCTTTATAATGGCAGAACGCTCATGCGACTTTCCATGCTCTAGAACATGCTGCAACATATACAAGGCATCAAGCACAAAATAAAATAAAATAAAATAAAAAATTAAGGAATAAAATAATAGTTTAGACTTGCATGCAAAGAACACAATCAAAGTCTACTATCCGCATAAGGAAGCAATGGCAAGGCTCTCTATGTGGGGGCTCTCTATGTGGGGGCACCAGTCACCTCAGATTATTTAAGTCCAAAACATGTAAGAGAGAAGCATATTGGGTATTCAACTGCATATATAATATGCTAAATAATTTACAAGGCAATAAATCATGTAAAGAAGAGTTCTGCATAGCAAAGTAGATCTTAGATTAGAATAAATGTAAAGAGAACTCCCTAAACGTAACATAGATTTTACATCAAAATAACCAGAATTAAGTCACTAACAAATTTTGTCCTGTTGTCTCACGTGCCTGTAAGTGTAATCAATAAAAAGAACTTTCATGTTCAAATTAATTTGCTGCAATGGACAGCTTTAAGAGATGATCTTCAAAGACATATCACATATTACTCATTTCAAAGACGCATTTATCTGTCCAACAACTCATGCCAGAATGGAAAATGTTATGCGAAAGACCGGATGAATAAATAACTCCCTCTCATATATTCTAGCTTGTGTGGCTACTCCTCCAAGTAACCATGATTTCATCGATGATGCAAAAGGTACTAGCTTTAACACTCTCCACTATAGAAAGAAAAAGGAAAGAGAAAGAGCAAATCTGCTAGTATGCTTTGCTTTTGGGATAGGTCAATATTAACGTTTAGAGCCTAAAGATGACTGGGTTCCTGGCCACAAACAAATAATCTATGCTGGAGAGGTAATTGAAAACACACAAAGCAAACCTGCACAACATAATTCCCATACTGATCTTGTGCCAACATGCAAACTGATTGCAAAATCTCATCCATCATTATGCGTTGAGTTGTCGAATCATTGCAATGCTCTAGGACTCTCTGTCACATTTACATAGAATTGTTAGAACAATAGCTCTTATGTACTTTTAATTGGTCAAAGATGTGTAAACATAGACATTCACATGAGATATAAGTGAATTTATTCAGACCTGAATGACACGACAACCATAAGGATGAGTGGACAGTGTTACAACTTGATCGTAGAAGGTGGAGACAATGAAATGAATAGCATCCTCAGGAATACATTCAATACACTTCTGGATGACATGATTCCCATTCTGATCACGGACGCAGCGCATAACCTGACCGTCAAGCTCCATCACCATCTTAGTCTGTTGGTCCAGTTCAACAACCTCAATAGCCTGAAAACTCAAAACAGTTTTAGACCAACCATTTACATTTGAAATCACTCAAAGTGCATGACTAATCAATATTCTAAGATGCCAAAAGATTAAACAAGCCCATTTCTTGTGTTTTATCAGTGAGAGAAGTTGCACAAGAGGCACCTAGTGGCATAAATAATTAATTCTTCAGAAAGCCACCATTTGAGTCTTTGGGATGTTAGATCGTAACGGATCAATCAAAAATAATGAGGAAGTAGCAACAAAATATACCCTGACAGGATTAGTTATAGAAATGCAGTGACCCATGGAGAGAAATAAAAAGGAATAAAGTAATTGTTTCACCTTCTGGATCACTCGACAGCCATACATTTGCAGGCTTAGAGTCAGCACATGCCCATCAAGCTGATCAGCCAGTTCTCTTATTTGTGATGCACTTCCATGCTCGAAAAACTGAACATGTTATTGACAGTATTTTAATTAGAATCCACATATCATCCAATCTGAGTAACAACTATCTTCCAAGACTACCTTTTGAATGACATAATTCCCAAAGACATCAGTCATCAGTGTTAGTGCTCGCGGCATAATCTCATGGAACACCATGTCTTTCTCTGCAGTTGATGCAGTCTCAAGCTTCTGTTGGATGAATCGGCTCCCATACTGATCAGCACTGTCACAAAGGCACCAAGACAAGGCGTAAAAAAATATTCCAAATCTGTTAAGAGTTAAGAGAAAAGGAAGTGCTAGCATCAACTCATACCTGAACTCAACAACATGACCAGCAATTTCGGAAAGTTCAAAACATCTAGTTTTGTTACCCTTGAACTCGTCAAGCAAAGATGACGAGAAGCTCTCATCCAAATTACTACCAGCTTCTGAGTGCCATGCTCCCATGACTCCCCCACCTAAGTTCCTAAGCCCAGAAGAAAAACGAACATTGCGCTCACCATGCCGGACCGGACTACCACATCCTAGAGGAGAACTTGGAAGGAGGGGACTTCCCAATTGGTTTCCAGGATAAGACATGCCCATACCACATGCAAGATTTCCATAGTAGCCCTGATTAAAACTCCCAGATTTCCCAAGGTAAGGAATACCGTAGTGAGATTTTTGTGACGAAAGCAACAAATCAAGGTAAGCTTTCTGGAGTCCCATAAAATCCATATAGGAGTCGCCCATCCCTTCCCTATCCAACAAGGTGGGATCACCAAGAGCAGCGAGCTGTGCTGTGGCGTACTCATTCGATCTTGAATACTGAAGATATGAGGGGCCCATCAGGGGGAACTGCAAACCATTACCAGTAGCATGAGCTCCTGCTCTACTAAGATTTTGTAGTTCAGCTGCTGCAGCCATAGAATTTGGCCCCAAAGGCGAACCTCCCCCCAGTGCTCTTGGGTCCAAACCATTCATGCCCAAGGCTGATGCAGCAGCAACATTTTTGAACAAAGGCGGCAAATTACCACTTGCAAGCTGGCTTGACATCATGGTTGGTGAAGAGGGATTCATAGCAAGCCCACCTAGGCCATAATTTGGATTAGTAGGACTAGACCTTTCCAAATCGTGATGATTAGACAGTGAGCTCCCTCGGCCATTAAGATTCTGAGCAGAATGTCCTTTCAAG
Organism: Eucalyptus victrix; assembly: GCA_016097545.1. Classification (NCBI taxonomy): domain Eukaryota; kingdom Viridiplantae; phylum Streptophyta; class Magnoliopsida; order Myrtales; family Myrtaceae; genus Eucalyptus; species Eucalyptus victrix. Next base: position 47,538,495 of record CM027841.1, on the reverse strand, counting down.
AATGAGCTCGAAGCAGAAACAGCAGGCTTTTGAAACTCATTACTCATGAATGATTGTTGCTTGGTTTGGTTCTCATCATGAAAGTTGTAAAAATTATTGTGATCACGAAGGTCATGTTGCATTTGCAACTGAGAGTGATTCTTATCATTTGTCATTACATTTGTTGACAGATTCAAGCCAGATAGAGCAGCAACGAGATCTCCTGTTTCTCCCATATTAGGCGAGACTGAAGAACTCAACGAATTTTGGCCACTAACACTTCTTTTATCCATCGAATTAACCCTCCCAGCTCCAACAGGCGGAATTCGAGGCGTCGGAGCCCGGTCAATAAGTTGAGGGTCAGGAGTGGCGCTCCTAGACAAGGAGCCACCAACAGCAGAAGCATAAGTATGAGAAGCACGCCCGCCAATACCATGGACAGCAGACATGGCGCTTGTATTTGCAGTGGACTGTAGCGAATCCATATGCTCCAATTCATGATGCATTTGAGGAAATTGGACTTCAGAAGCTTCGGTGCTTTCATCAAATGCATTTCGGCTGGCTGGACGAGAAGGGTGGCGAGAGGCCGACGTTGCATAACTCATGTCATCCTGCATATGAAATGTAAAGCTTAATTTCCAAATGTTGAATCAAAGATGAAGCAAGACGCTAGACATATCTATTTCATTCTTATGTCCACTAAAATGAGGCCACGTAAAAAGTAACAGGGACATTACACTAATAAAAAGATTTCACATCCATGCTGTGCAAAGTAGAACCATCCAATTATATAAACCTCATCAGAATAGGCACTAGCAGTTTGCAGTGAGCTTCGCTACAACTCGCAATTCATATACCATGCAGAAGAATTTTAGCAGGATCATATTAGCATAAAAGCATCAGCTTCTCCTAATCTGGACCCATAGCCTGCTGAAGCTGCATAGATATTCTAAAGAGCAATTATGATGGCGTCTCATCTGCGACATACAACGAGTGCATCCTTTCAAGCAATAAGCATTGAGAAAATACGATCAAACAGGCACCAGTGAGAATGATTTAGCTTTTAGTGGCAACAAATTAAGTGTGTGAGCTTCATTATTTCTAGAATCGCCAAGTAATGGTTCATCACTTCCGGCCAAACAAGATGCAGTAAATAATACACTGCCTGGAAACAAGGATATCTTCAATCTGAAGAAATACGCTACGCACAGCGCTATAAAATCATCGGATCAGGCCATATCTATCATCTTTGCCAACGAAAAAGTGCTACGTACCAAATAAAGAAGCAAATAGCGATAAAAAATCTCAAAAATCAAACTAAAAACCTGAGGAACAAATAGAAGAACTAAGTATGAAACCTCCAGTGATTCATTTCACCTGAATGATCTCTGCAATGCTTTTTTGTCTGCTCCCAAACCCCAACCCTGGCAAGCCAATCAACCCATCAACGCCCCACTCACTCCTTTTAGCCTCCATTCCACCATTTTCTTCTCTCTCTCCAGCTCTAACACCGCCTCTACTCACTTTCCTCCTATCACCAATCCCTCCTACTCCTCCTCCTCCTCCTCCTCCCCCTCCTCCTCCACCACCACCACCACTACCACCACTCAATCTCTGCGCAGACCTCCAATCTTCTTTGGACAACAGCGGCGGTGGCAACCTCGGATTCAGATTAACATTAGAATAGTAGTAATTCACATAAGCAGGATCAGTTCTCAGTTCCTCTTCAGACACAAACCCTTTCCCATCGCTCCTTTTGGCATCAAACAATCCTCCCACCGCGTTCAGAGAGCCCTCCACGGTAGGCGGCGCAGACCCACTCCGATGGATATCGAGCTCTTCAGAGTAATCTGCTCTGTTCTTGAGCATCGATCGCATTGAAATATCAGGCATCATGTTGGGATAAGTATCGGTGATCATGGCATACAGCGGAGGACCAAAAAAAAAACGAAAAATTTACCAAAAAGAAGTAAACAAAATTTCGTAAAGATTGAAGCTTTGAGCTGAAAATCAGCTCAAGATTGTCAAGAATCAAATGGGCTTTGCCTTAAAGCTGAAAAGGAGCTGATTTCTTGATCAAAGAGACAGCACCCATAATCCTAAACTGAAGAAACAAACGTAAAAATCCGATATTTCCGGCGATGGTATGTCCCTGAGGGAATTCTTTCATCAACCAGAGATCAGACAACCTCAAAGAAGCTTTGGACAGACTGAGGAGTTTAGCCCATATCGAGATAGAGAGAGAGAACAGAGAGGGGGCAGTGACGAAGTAGGCAGTGATAAGCACGAGTGGTGGAGAGACTGGAGCCGTCGGATGCGAGTACGGACGGCCGAGATCGGTTGCAGTTGGATTTGTAGTTAGGAGGGGAGGTGGTGCTCCTAGGGTTTTTATTTCCTCGTATTGAAAACAAGATTGCAGTTAGATTTATGTGAATCTTTATTTCTATTTATGATAAGTAAAACAGCCTTTATTGGCTCCTTTCCATATATAAAGGATTTGGGCTGCGATCCTTGATTGCTAGGGCAAAGAAAGGGAGCGGCCAATGGCGTTTATTTGAGGAAATTTTTGCCATCTTTTTTTTTTTTTTTTTTTCTGAATCCTTTAATTTGGGCACTCGTTCTTCACGTGTGTCCCTGATCCTTTGCATGTGCATCTTTCTTTTTACCTAAATTTCTTTAAGAAAGGAGTTCCGGGATTATTATTTCCTATGTTAGCTAATTTTCAATAGTCACACTTGATTTATTTACACATATTTCTTAATAAATATGGCACATATATTAGTTTATTTAGGTGATAAATCGATACTCATGATAATCATGACTTTCAAATTCCAGTTCGGGATACATTTAGATCCCGACATTACATTTGATTTTAAAAAATCCAAGACAATCGACATTTTCGTGAATTCAAAGGTTGTTTCCTATACCAAGATATAAGTTACGGTACTAATCAATTCTCTTTCCTATTTCCATCTAAATTTTGATTGTCTCAATCTATTTTTTATGTTTCTGTGTGGTGATAGCGTTGAGGACATTGAATATAAGTTTGCACCGTTCACTGAGCAAGTCATATGATTGTGGTATTGAAAATGTTGAATATAAGTGCATGCTTATCACTTCTGATGATGCGAGATTCCATAATTAACCGTCATTTGTTCTACTATGATGCAGAGACAAATTTGTTATCGTGAGATAACAACAATGTATTTATCATATCGGTTTGTGCTTTATTGTTTTATTTTATTGTTTGAGATTTACTTTATCAACTTTAAAATTTTGAGATATGAGTAGAATGTTTACTTTTGACAAAAGAAATTTGAGATTCGATTAATTGATGAAACTATTAATTTCAAGAAATGCAATTACCTTATCTATTGTCCTTACCCGATTAGAGTGCATCAAACCCATTTTAATTATCTCTACCGAACATCTTATTATCAAAGAATGATAAAAAAAGACAATCCAAAAATTCAAGTTGATTATTTAATCAAATCTATTTTCGAAATATTCATTTTACTTTATTAGCTTTTCTTCTTCTTTTTTTATTACTCTCAATAATAGGGAGTTTTTTGGGGTCTTTTCCAAGCATATTAAGCTGCTAATTAAATTGGGAAAGTACACATATCACAAATCAAGATTTCCCTTTTTTCTTTCCCTTCTTACTACATTTAATGAATTGCGAAATTGTAATTAGAATAACCGGACAATGATTTACTCGATTTATGTAATTCCTATGCGCCGAATGCTTTTGTTTTTCTTACCTAGACAGTGATTGTGCTATTTCCCGGAATTATAGGGAAAACTCAATTTTATGCTTCAATAAAAAAAATAAAAAAAATTGAGAGAAGAATCTGCCCGCTCGTTGCATCGAAGACCGGAAAAATCGCGTGATCGGACGCCGCTCCCCCGGCAAGAGTTCAGGGCTCACGCGCCCGAGGCGGCGCTGGGCCAACGGGGGTCGTACACGTGTTGCTCGACATGATGCGCTCCGGGCTTTAGGGGCGGGTCCCACCCCACGCTTTTTGACCGCGCGTCGGACAAGTATCTTTCTCTTTTTCAACCGCATCGACGTCGAATGATAACCCACATTTTCCTTAAAATGATGCTGCCGCAGACGTCTTTTCTCTTTTCTTTTTTTTTTTTTAAAAAAAAGTTTTTTCTTAGGCAGCAGCAGGTGACGTGTTGTTTTTGTTGCGGCCAAAAAAAAAAAAAAAAAAAAAAAAAACTGATTTTGCTAGCGTAGCATATGCATTAAAGTGCATATGAGCCGACCAAGGATAGTGATTGGAGAGATAATGAGCATGACATTTCCAATAATGAAAAATATCTCATTTTCATTCGACCATCTATAATAATTTCATTTGTGCAGACTCCTGGGTAAGTGTAAATATACAATATTTTTTGACTTATAATGTGAAAATTTCAATTACATATAAATTAAATCCCAAATAGACATTCCGTTGACATAATGTTAGGTTCGTATAATTTTCAATGCCAGCAATGAAAGTGGAATTAAGGGTGCGTTTGTTTGGGAGATAATTTCATGGAAAAGGAAAATACTTTTCAAGAGATCGTTTTTCAAAAAAGCGATTAATTTTCTTATGTTTGGTAATATGTGACTAAAAATATTTCTCGGTGTTTGAATCTCATTTAGAAAATAATTTCAATCTTATGACTTTATCTTAGACAAAAAAAATCGTTTTTAAATAATATATTATTTTCTTTTTATTTCCTTCTTCCTTCTCCATCGGTTGTTGGGCCTTAATGGCGGCGTAACAAGCCATTGGTCCTAAGGCTTGTGAAGGGTTGACTTGGGCAAACTAGAGTGAGGTCAAGCCTCACCAGCCTCGATCGAGGTCAAGCCTCACCGGCATCGGCAGAGGTCAAGTTTGCCAAATCTCGGCAAGCTCAAGTTCGCTAAGCGGAGGAGGAAGAAGGAAAACATAAAAGAAAAGACAAAAAAAAAGTTAAAAATCTATTTTTAAAATAAAATAAAAAAATGAATATTATAAAATTCAAGACGAGCCATTTTGGAAAGTGTTTTCTTTTTCTTAAATTTAGGAATTCACTATTCTAATTTTATGTATGAATATTTTCCTTAAGTGGAAAGTGTTTTTAATTGACTAATCATTTTCGCAAACCAAACAAGTGAAAGTTCAAAAAACTAATTTTGGGAAAACACTTATTTCAAACAAACACAGTAACATATTAACGCTTAACTCATTGATGAAGGGAAATGAAAAAAAAAAAAAGCGGGATATTCATTATTTAAAAAAAAAAAAGTTATCCAATCGACCATGTGAAAAAGAAAATATTTCTACTCATACGATATCAAAATATGCCGTTAATCTTGTCGTTATATTCAATCCATAAGCGTAAAAGTAATTTGTAATGCGTGTTAATAAACTTTAGACGAGCGACAAGTTGTCTAGTCGGTTCCTTAGTTTTCATTTTTCGCTTGTAAATCCTTAGTCTGTGTCGGAACCTGATTAATTCATTTAGAACTTTTTTCGTAAGTATTAATGAATAATGTTCGACGTACTAATGATCGTACCATGAAATGATAAGTTTTGATTATACATTCCAAGGTTTATGCAAAATGAGGTGCGGAAATCCGAAGTGTCAAAACTTAACACATGGGATACTTAAGTGCAAAAAGTTGGCAAAATATACACTTAAGTATCAAAATTTGAGCAAAATGGATCGTTTAAATGTCAATGACGAAGAATTTCGGTCAAAATGCCTACATGGCATTTTTCTGCCTAGATAAGTGCAAAATGATGTTGTTTTGTGTGTTAACATGGCTAGATAAGTCAAAATGGCATCATTTTACATGTTGATGTGGCTAGTAAGCGAAAACAACATCATTTTGCCTCGAATTTAAATTTTAATATAAATATTAATTTAATTTAATTTAAAACTAAATTTATGTAAAAGAAGGAGGAGATTACAAAATCGCAAGGCGAGAGCTGATCTTAAATTTATTTTAATTAATATTTATATTCAAATCCAAACAAAAGATAAACTAACATTATTTTGGCTCTTTTTTGCTAACTCAACTTTCCAGCAAACTATACGTAGGTGAGTTAAATTATTGAAAAAATGTTACGTAGGGTTTTCGGGACCCTCACTAGAATTGACACCGAAATATCCATATTTTTAAAAAAGAAGTGACACTTAGGTATACCTTTAATAACTTTTAATATTTAAATAGTCATTGTATCAAGTTTTGGCACTTGTGTCCTATTTTTGCCTGTGCAAAATTGCATGATATGATATAGTAGAAACTATATATAGATCCTATGCGACATTTGGGTTAGTAAATCAACAAAGAAGATAGTGATTCCTAGCAATAGTAAGTTAGCAACCTTTTGGAACATTTTGTGTGCATATCAGAACACCAGGTAGGGCACCCGGTACGAAGCAAAACCCAGGTCGACTATTTTTGCACTCAAGTCAAAAAGATAAAATGTCTTCATTCAGACAATTTATCTCTTACGGAAGTTGACTTAGCCCCCATTGGAAAGAGTAAAGGTTACTTACTCATTTTTTTGTCTTGGTTAGGTCACCCAGAAACCGACCCTCTCCCAATCAACGAACGACCCGAGGCTCATTTTTAGCATTGCCAAGTCCAAGAAAAAATTGGAAATCGATAGGATTCTCTAGAAAATAATGCGAGGATTCTTCATCAAAACACGAGATTACCTCGACTAATGTCCGAATAAATGGGTAAACCATCAGCCCATTTCAAAGATACGTCCGAAGTGCGAAAGGGTCAAGGGGTTTCTGCCCTAATCCCGTCAAAGTGACTGGAATTTTTTAATTTAAGCGAACCCGAAAGCTGTCCCGCGAGCAGCAGCGAAAGCAACAAAGCTTAATGTGAGCAGTGTCATTAGGCCCGATAAAGAAGAGGAGCGGACCGCCCCTGTTTGTCTTTCGTTTACCACAGCCGAGGAAACCGGAGGCTCATTTTATGTGCTGCTCCTCATTCCCTTTCGTCACAGCTCGTTGTAAGAAAAAAAAAATAATTAAGAAAAAGATGCTTTCTTGCGTAATTAAAAAATTCAGTGGGGGAGATTAGCTTTCATTATTGCGATTACGTCAGCTTGTTTATTCTCTATTGTATGTATTTCTGATTAGGGTTAGGTGGAGCAGCGGATAAGGATGATTTCAGGCAGCAGAGGCACGTGAAGGCTCTTCGACTCGAGAGGTGAACGGCACTCCTGCGGGTCACGTGACATGTTCCCCCATCTATATATAAAGAAATGGTAAAGTTCATTCCTATATACATTATATATACATCTATTGCTAAACTAAATTGTAATACAAGGTATCATGTGTTCCTGAGATTTGTAATACTATGTTGTTGCAATAAATATCCTTAGCACAAAAACAAATGAGTCGGCTTACCGCACGTCAACTCCGTGTTTAAGAATAGGTTTATATCTAATTAAGGACAGTATAAGCACAAAAAATAAGTTCAATTTAATGATTAGAGTATAGAATTATGCTAGGGTTTCATGCGATCCGTGGGTGAGAACTGGATTATATCTAATTGAGAATAATATAAACGCAAAAAATAAATGAAATTTAATAATTAGAGTATAGAATTATACTAGGGTTTCATGCTATCCGTGGGTGAGAACTAGATTATATCTAATTGAGAATAATATAAACACAAAAAATAAGTGAAATTTAATAATTAGAGTATAGAATTATACTAGGGTTTCATGCTGTCCGTGGGTGAGAATTGGATTATATCTAATTGAGAATAATATAAACGCAAAAAATAAGTGAAATTTAATAATTAGAGTATAGAGTTATACTAGGGTTGTGTCGACTGCAAAACTTTGAGAATGACATGCACGTGCTGTGCTTTTTCGCAGGATTGAAGAAGGGGAGTTCATTTTAATTTTCATGAATATCAATGAAAATAAAGAGAAAATGGAAATACCAGACCCGCTAAGGGCACACAGATAGAGGGTAAGTTGACTTTCTGTGGAGAGGCAATAGAACGAATGGGAAGAAGCAAATTCCTCGCCTTACCCCCGTTTCGGCAAGTCCAGCCGAGCCGCTCTTCGGCACCGCCGGTTTCCCCCGGTCGGGCTGGGAATGCGCGACTTATCGATTCATCCGATAGACTGTCGGGGGCTCATGTAGCTGATGTAAGCAGTCTTCACAGAAATGTCTATTTTACAGAACATCTCTTTGAGATAGCATCAAATTGTTACGCTTTTGTGTTACTTCAATTTCGATCAGACGGCCTTCAAAGAAAGGTCGGATCTTCCAATCGCTTGGCCCAATGTAAAACTGGAAATCACTGGTTGTGGAACGAAAAAGAGGAAAACAAACAGCCAGAGACATTATTTTCAAGATTGGGCTTTTTAGTTTCTATCTTGGGTGGCAAATCCTATTTAACGTTTTTCAGGAGATGTGACCACTTTACAGATCGCATGTATGGACCAAAAGCCGACCTCTCCAATCCATCCAATCTCTGCAAGAATCGATTTTACAAGGAAATGACGCTCGAAAGAATTACCAAAATAGTCATAAACTTATTACAATTTTTTTCCAATTCAATCATAATTTTCTTTTACTCAATTCGACCTAAACCTTTTATAATTGTGCTAATTCAATCCATTTGACCAAAATTGTCTGGATGGATGCCGATTGGTGCTGGTTGTCCAACCAATCTTGACATGGCAATTTAAAAAAAAATTTCCAAAAAATTTTATTAATTTTTTTCTTCTTTCTTCTTTTTTCTTCTTTTTCTGGCCAATCATTAGACCAATCGGAGACTACTACCGATGAGGCCTCACCACCATTAGGCAAGGTTGAGCTCGCCCTCGCCCATGACAACAAGGCGACCATGGCGAGATTCGCCGTTGCGACGCTATGCAAGCTCACCTGCAATGGCGAGGTCTCGCCCATTGTTGTGACTGTGAGGACAAGCTCGCCCAATGATGCAATGGCGAGGCCTTGCCAGTGGCCAATGAGGTTGACCTCGTTGAACTTAGCCTTTGGCCGGTTCGGTGATCGGCCAAAAGAACAAGAATAAAAGATAAAAAAAATTGAAAAAATTAAATATTATGAAAAAATTCCCATGTCATCATTGGCTGGCATCAACGTTAGTGCTAACTAGCCAATTTTGGCTAGATAGAATGAATTGACACAATTACAAAAGATTTATGACTTAATTGATAAAAAAATGTTTATGACAAAATTGAAAAAATTGTAATAGGTTTAGAATTGTTTTGGTAATTTTTCCGATGATGCTGTGCTACTCTCCATGAAAGCAGGTCTTTCATATAATTTTCAGATTGAGTGGAAATATAATTTTGATATCAATAATAATTCTTAATTAGCAATGAGCATGCATTTATGTGAGATATATTTGGTAGAAAATGAATAAGGGAGCAAGGTAAGAGAGTTCAAGAGATATAGGCCTTGGAGTGTAGTTTGTTGAGTTGATTGAAATGGCTAGTACAAGAAGTTGGAGCAGGTGATGTTAGCGTTGGTGGAGATGGACAAGGGCATGGAGTTTACTTGATGGAGATGTACAAGGGTATGGAGTTTTACTCTCAACTCCCTCACCTATAAATAGACTATAGCAATTTTATAGGCATTTTCATTGACTTAGTACAACCAACTTAGAGGATTCTTCCAGATTTCTTCATAATTAAGCTAGCTGTGCGTTTTTTACTTCGACTTTTCTTTGCTCGCATCATACGTCCACCTAGAATAATTTGGATTGGGGTAGATTATTTATTTATTTATTTATTTATTTATTATTATTACTTTTTTTTGCACATAGTTGGACAAAATAACTCTTTGACCACGAGCTGGATTAAAGCTAGCCACATTCTCGCTCTTCGAGTTCTTGACTTCACGATTAAGCCAGCCACATTCTTGACACAGTTGTAGAGAAATCTAGAGAATTTGGAAAACTGATCACAAATTCCAACAATTCCCCTTATCTATTTTTGCGATATTTAGACATGTTTCTAATGTCTCATATGGGTCTTTAAATTCTTTTGGAAGTTTATCCATGCCTTCCCACGGTCTTCCTTGCATTTTCCTCCAAATTTGCATATCTTTTTCAATGAAGTCCTGCAAGTCTTGAGCCGTCAAAATGCTCCAATGATCATAATAGTTGGTCGCGTCAAAAGTGGAGATTTTTTTTAATTTTTTTTTAGGCTAGTTGGCCATAGTTTTTGTGTCGAAAGTTTTTTTTTTTTTTTTTTTTTTTTAAGAGGTTGCCGGACAAAGGTACAATATCAACGTAACGATGCCCCTGAGCATATCCGTTTAGAGGTTGGCTAAGACAAATGATTAATACCAACCCAATGACACTCTCTAATTTTGATTCAGCCTCTAATTTAGGCTCGGACTCTGGTTTTAGTGAAAGATTATTAGGATAAACACCCAAAACCAACTGCACGGACCTATCTCTATTTCCACGGTCCCTTATGCTTGGCTAAGTGACAAACCTAGGCGCACCTGACTCAAATTTTACTGCTTGATTGTGACAAATGCCTAGAACTAAACGATTGTCTCAAACTCCGATAACATGTTAAAAATTTGAGATTACACAAAACGTGATTTTTGATATCAATGATAGTTTTCAATTAGTGATGTGCAAGTATGGGTGGGAGAGAGAGCTATATTTTGTAAAATATGAGTGAGGGAACAATATAGGATATTTTGAGAAATATAAGCCATAGGATGTAGTTTATTTAGTTGATAGAAATGGGTGGTACAAAAAGTCTGGAGGAGGTGATGTCGGCGTTGGGGGAGGAGCACAGGGGTATGGACTTTATTCTCCGACTCCCCATGCCTCTGTACACGAACAAGGTATGGCCTTTTTGAAGGCATTTCCACCCACTTAGCACAACCGCCTTAAAGCCTTTTTTTTTTTTTTTTCAGAATTTTTCATAATTATCCCAGCTATGTATTTTTTATAGCAAAAAAAAGAAGAAGAAGAAGAAGCTAGATTTATGTATTTTTTATAGCAAAGAAGAAGAAGAAGAAGCTAGATTTATGTAACCTCAACTCCTCCTTCCTTGCACCATCCGTCCAGCTAGAGTAGTTTGGATTGGAGTAGTTTTTTTTTTTTTTTTTGTGGCACCGACTTGGATAGAAAAACTCTTTGACTACAAGCTGGATGCTCTGGACATCTGTGTTCTTCAAGTTCTTGACTTCATGATTAAGCTAACCTTTTCTCGACATAGTTGTGGAGAAATTTAGAAATTTTGGAAAATGGATCACTATTTTCATGACTCTCCCTTAATCAATTTTCGCGATATTTTGGACATGTTTCATAATGTATCTAATGTGCTTAGAAATTCTTCTAGTAGTTTGCGCATGCCTTCTGACAATCTTCGTTGCACTTCTCTTTTTTCAACGATGTTCAACGGGCCATCAAAATGTTCTAATGATCACAATTGTTCCCATCAATCGTTATTTTTTCTCTGTAAGGCTCGTTGGCCCTAGTTTTTATGTTCAAAATTTAGTTGGATGGTTTTTTTATAAAGGTTGCAGGACATATGTCCAATATCAACCGAATGACACCCTTGAGCGTTTTTCTTATAGGATTTGCTTAGAACAAACGCTCAATAGCAACTCAATAGCACTATATAACATTGGCTTTGTCTCTGGCTTTAGCAGCTCTATTATAGTAGAGGATGGTTAGAACAATCGCCCAAAACCACCCACACGAACCTATCTCCATCTTCACGGTCTCATACACTTGGACAAGTTATGAACTTAGGCGCATCTAGCTCTAATTTACTGCTTGGTTTTGACAAAAGCCTAAAACCAAACGATTATACCTAACTCTAACACTATATTACAAATTTGAGATTGTGCAAAAGTATGATTTTGATATCGATAATAGTTTTCAATTAGTATTATGCAAGTGTGTATATATGTGAGGAATATTTGATAGAAGATGGATAAGGGAACAAGGAAAGAAAGTTTAAGAAACCTAGGCCATGATATATAAATTAATTAATTAATAGAAATTGGTAGTCTGGATTGAAGTAGATTTCTTTTATTTGCATAGACTTAGAATAACTACTCTATGACCACAAATTGGATGTTAGCTAGTTTCAGCCGGACATCCTTATTTTTCGAGTTCTTTGACTTCGTTACTGAGCTAGCCACATTTCTTGACATAACTGTGAAGAAAATCAGAGAATTTGGAATTTGGGATCACAATTTTCAACAAGTCTTGCTCTGCCACTGCAAGCACGTTATCAAGTCTACCCACTCGACGACAGTTGACCGTCATTTTCAGTCCAAGGCCACGTCAGGGTCTTGAACTCAGTTTTCCCTTCAGTGCAATATATGTTTAGACATATTTTTCGCTCGATCAAGGGAGTTGAATCGATGAAGTCTCTCGCCGGAGTAAAAGCTAACCTCTTGTTAGCGACGTTGACCCCCCTCTCCATCCAGGAGCAAGATGATGTCCAGTGCCTCCAAGGCACCAAGGAGGCACTCGCTGACCCTGGAGGGAGGCTAAGCTCCTGGAACTTCACCACGGTCGCCGCCACTGACGCCTCCACCATCTGTGACTTGGACGCCGTGACGTGCTGGGGACGCCAGAGGACTCCTTGAGATTGCTGAGCCTCCAACTCATGAACCTCGAACTGAGCGGCCCGATCCTTGAGTCGCTTCAGCACTGCAAAAGACTAGTCTTGCTGAGCCTCGCCGGCAACAACATCTCCGAGACAATTCCCCCGCAAAATCTGTGGCTGGTTGCCGTATTTGACCAGCCTCGGTCTCTCTGGCAACAACATCATTGGCTCCCTGCCGAGTGAGCTCGCCACCTGCATTTTCTTGAACTTTCTCGATTTGTCAGACAACACGCTCTCAGGGACCATACCGCCATAGCTCGCCAAGCTGGTGCGACTGATCAGGTTCTCCATCGCCGGAAACGATCCTAGTGGGAAGATTCCGCCATCATTCGCTGGGTTCAATGCCACGAGTTTCTCGGGGAACAGAGGGCTGTGCAGTGCACCTCTTGGACGGTGTGGACGAGGGAAGAGAAATATGGTGATCGTGGGCTGCGTCGTTGGTGGCGAGCTTCGGGCTCCTGTGTTGGTGCGAACGAAGGAACGCGCGTCTCTAACCAGAGCCGGCACCGGCGACGGCGAAGGGATTGATGGGGTTGCTCAAAGATGATGAACCAGCTTTGCGCATATCGGCATCATAATCTGCGGTCATCCGGTCTTCCGTGGTACGTTAAGACCATCGACTTTAAAGAGATTGTCAGGGAGCGGACAAGATTATTGCCGTACGTAATTCTTGAATAAAAAGATTCACTCGAGATGTCTTACGTTTCAGGATGTCAATCTGGAGTTTATGGTGCTCCTGGAGTTTGGGGTGCTTAAACTGGTTGAGAATAACACCTGCATCTGCACGTAACGATAGGTGATCTGCTTTAGGTGCGGTAATTTGCTGTAATGTATATAGCTTATGATGGATGTAGGTCTGGAAAAATCATCCGGGCGAGAGTTTCAACTGAGCTATGTAGGATCAATGAATGGCAACGTTCTATTATTCGGGTTGGACCGGGCCGGGCTGGGCCGGGCCAGGCCTCGATGAATCCGGGCTTGACCATAATAGGGTTTGCGTACGGGTCCAATTTGTCCCCTTAAATTGGTTGGCTGGGGGTTTGAAGAGGAAAATTATCAGTTGTGATCGGAACATATGAGCCGCTGCATATGATCCAATGAATCATACACTCGGTAGATTGCTCCGGCTGCGAGTAATAACTTTGTCGTTGGAAGGTTATAAGTTGTTGGGCTGCTATTGGTTCTTTGTTTGCTTGGGACTCAATCCTTCATGATTCTCAATACTGGTAACAGTGAATGTGTTTGTCTTTTTTTCTCAACCTTATTCGACTCATCATTGTCCACTTCCTCGAGATTAGTATAGGCTTGTGTACTCACCCTCTATGCATAGGACAGGATGAATTGATTTATCTAATGACAATTACTCGCGCGCTTAATGAATCCTTCTCGCTTGATTAACCGTGCAGGTAGCTTAGGATAATGCAGAGCCTAAGCGTTCATGACATGTACATGAAAAAGTACATTGAAACTTTTCCGTCAATGTACGTATTCAGGAGCTTGACCAGGTCAATGCCGCGATGGCGACGGAAAAACGCCATTTCTTATTCCAAAGTGAATGAGACAACCTTGTGCTATCATTTTTGAAGCTTAGCTCCAAACACAATTAGATCCCAATTTTACTTTCCTAGCTCATTTCAAACCAAACATCACCTAAGTTGGAGAGTAAAGCGCCATTTCATATTCCGAAGCGAATGAGACCGAGAGCCGAGATTGATCTGCTCCAAAAGATGCCTAGCACATTATAGGGTTCACCAATAAATCTAATTAGCTAACAATTTTCTGACCTACCCTGAAATTTATGTCCACCAAGCTTCCTTTGGCACCCCCCCCCCCACATTATGGGTTTAATATAATTCAGATTATTTTCTAACCTACCCAAGTGTTGCGGGTAAGTCATGTAAGATTAGCTTAATTAAGCCTTTTGACGATTGTTAATCCTCTTAATGTGCACGACGCATGATTGGCCATTTGAACTGTCTATAGAAATCTGTCTTCTTCTTCTTTTTCATCATTTTTTTTTAGCAAAATAAGGGTTATCCAAAAAATTCTCCTACTTTGCGCATCAAAGAAATTTGTAAACTTTTATACAAGAGAAAGATGCAATGTCGTGATCTCAATGTGTAATCTCGATCTCACTTGGATGCATTAGCTTCGCTTTCTCACAATTGATCGGGAGAAATGCGTATAGATAGCGAATAGGCTATCGAAAGTTCCGCCCAGCCCATATATTCTATATGGAATTTGTTAGTAAGTGTTGTAGTGGGACTTATTAACTATCAGCATTAAAAAAATTAAATAATATTTCGAGGCACTAACAATGTTCTTGTTATATATAATCAATTCATTAAAGAATGTATCATTTGTTATTGAACATGCTTAAGAAGTCTTGCAAGGATCGAGCACTTACGAGGCTTATTCAATTAAAAAAACAAAGTTTAAATTTTTAACATACTACTTACTCATTATGCGAGCTAAAATCATACATCAAAAGCCAAAAAAAAAAAAAAAAAAAAAACACAACCATCATCACTTCTAAGTATTTATATGTAATTTATATATCTTATGGGGCCTTTCATTTTATGTATAGATGGGCATTTTGTAATTATATTTCTATTTATACTACAATCGTCCACTCTTATAAATACATATCATGCAACCTTAATTGGGGTTGAGACACAACAAGCACTTTGTCATTATTATTATTATTATTTGACTCTAAGTATCAACATAGTATTAGAGTAGGAAATCCCGAGTTTAAATCTTTTTGTGCCTTTATTTACCTCGTCAATTATATATTTCCACGCCTCTACACATGAGAGGGAGTGTTTGAATATTAAAATATTAGATCATTCACGCTTTTTTCTAACAATTTGAACTTTTAGAACAGTTTATAATGGTTCCTCAAAATCTTACATGGTATCAAAGTTTTCAAACCTTGTTGTTTGATAATAATAGTGAGCTTCTTGCGTCTTCGATGTTGTACCGATAAATGGTCGGTGCACTACAATATGTGTCCATGACCAAATCCAATATTAATTTTGTTGTAAACTTGGTTATTTGATTCATGCATCAACCCGGATTACCTCATCTCTAGGCCGTCAAACATACATGCTGGTATTTAGCTAGTGCATTTATCCACAAATTACTCAAGAAGTGTTCTCCTCTTTCATTGACTGCTTATGTGATGTAGATTAGGTTGAATACTTTGACACTCGATAGTCCACCTCAGGCTTTCGTGTTTTCCTAGGCTTCAATCTTGTTTCATGGAGTGTTAAGAAGTAGCCCACCATAGCCTATTCTAGTACGGAGGCTAAGTATTGTACTGTTACTCATTATGTTGTTGAGACTATTTGAATTTGTCATTTACTTCGAGACTTGAGGATCCCCCTTTGGATCCTCTTACCTTTTATTTCAACATCTCTGCCACATACTTGCTCCAATCCCATGCTTCATGCTCACACCAAACATATTGAGTTGGATTTTGCTTTGTTCAAGAGCAGGTTGCTTTCAGCAATCTACATGTTTGTTAAGTGTTCAAAGTTGATCAAGTGACAAACATCTTCATGAAGAGATTACCTCACACACTATTGAGATCCAATCTCTCTATTGATATACCTAGTTTGAATTGAAGGAAAGTACTAATATATAGTTTATACGTATTATGGTGTTTTGTATAATTATGTTCCCATAAATATCCTAACTATAGTTAATCACTATAATAAGAAGCTATCATGCCTCAATTGGAGTTGAGCCACAACAAACACTTTGCTGTAATTTTTTCTATGACTTTAAACATCAACAATAGGTACCTACAACTATCATAATCTTTATTTCGCATTGGGCTCTTTCATTAATTATTTGAAATATCAGTTAGTCTGCCATTTTTTTTCTTACCAAAGAGATGGCTCTATGTGCTCTAATTTATTATTTTGGTTTCGACTCAGGAGCACTACCATAATGTTTCAAAAAGGAGTTATCTTGACGTAGAAGTTGAAATTAACATCACAATCACAACAAATATAAAGCACAAATATACTTCAACTTTCAAAACCTCTTCACCTCTCACTCAACTCAAACACAACCCACAATTATACTTCAACCTTTAATCATATGAACGCCTTTAAGTATGATGAACAAATGCTTTCAATAGCTTCCATGTCTTAGAATAGTAGAAAATTGATTGTTGAATTTGAGCATGTTCTTGACTAGGTTCTAGATTTGGTTGGATTCTTGATTTATGGTGGGCGTTAGAAAAAGATTGAAGACAAAAGGAAATTATCATGATTTATGGTGGGGTATGTTTGGGAAGCCCCTCCACCATTCAACGATGAATAAATGCTTTCATTTGAAAAAGGGAACTCTTGTTTGGCTTTTCATCGAAGAGCACGAAATTTCTTCATTGTCAGGAAAAACAAAGACTTCATGGTCCTTGGCTCATTTTATGTTTGTGTTTTCTTGTTGTTGACATTTTGTTTTTAGGATAATAAGTGTGTGGGGTGTTTGTCTTCATTTTTATTGTAATTCAGGTGTTCTGCTATTATAGAGGACGTGAGGGTGTGTTGTAAAATAAAGCCATCAGAAAATATTCTAAGAACAATTTCTCCCTCTAAATTGTGCATTGGTTTCAAATTTTGAAACTTGTCATTGTTCTTTTTGGTTCCAACACCATGGCCAAAATTTTTTACGATTACTAGAAGCCAATTATAACATAAATAAACGAACAAACAAAGTAGATATGAATGTTAAACGCAAATTGCGCAACCCTAAGATCTCCATAACCAGAACAAGAACATGCATAATTGAGTAGAAAGATTAACGCACTTGTTTTATGATCCATCGAACATAAAGCGGAAGCATAAAAAGGATTACCCACATATATTAAGGGGATCCACGCATCAAGTCCTTCTCCTCTATTGCCCTCCGTATCACTGGCTCAATGAGGTGGCTCCCCTCACGTTTAGCGTTAGGTAAACGCCCCTTAGGTGAGGATACATATGAGAATTAGGGTTAGAGGAGAGACTTGAGCACTATTTATAGAGTTTCCAGCCAGTCCCCCTCATTACGGGCCAGGCTCAACTCGGTCCACACTAGCCAGCCCATATTAGACTAATTAAGAAACCTTATATCTCTCTTTAGACCAACCATGTTTTACGATAACCGTAAAAACAGTAAATTACAATATCAATTAATTTAGTCCACATTAGAAAAACTCTAACATTCTCCCACTTAGACTATATTAATTGAAATCATACTGTATGTGCGCACATTTGGTCCAGAGATAATTCTTAATAGTCAATCCTGTCCCATAAAGTCTTAAACACTGAATCATGGCGGTAATTGCATGTATACACACAGAGCCTTCCATGGTCACAAATGTTCTCAACTTTATTGATATGGATTCAATATGGTAGTGTGTCAAATGGATAACATCTCTCATAGAGAGATCCCATTTGTCAGTCACCATTCACTTACCTTAGGTGTCACAACAAAACTTGTGCCACTAGAGAATGCTTTATGGTTCTAATGAACCCACATATGTCTTGTCCTTATGATTAACCTTTCTTTATGTATCACAAGACATATGCACAAGGCTAATAACCGGATACTCGAATGCCCCTAGCCTTCACTCAAGGTCTATACAATCCCTTGAGACTTTAACAATATGTATTCAACATAATAACAATACATTCAAAATATTTTATTGAATGCAAAAGTTGATACATATCAAACCGTTACTAAGTGTAACGGACCACAGATGTGAACTTTATCAGAATAAAGCCAAAATAGCTCCCACTAAACAACAGTATCCGAAGATACTCCTAGACCCATGTTAACGATATGTTACTAATATATACATGGGCGTAGGTCTTTAGTTTGTGGATCTGCAACCACATCATCTATAAAAATATGTTATATCATAAGTCACCTTTCTGTACCGTTTCTTTATAGTAAAAAATATCTGACCACCATATATTTAGACCCCTTGAGACCTCTGTAATAAATAAATAATACTACAAATTTGTTATCTCAATACAACCGTATGGGTATATCCATCAAGTTAAAATGATCAATTCCGTCATGAGGTTTTAGAGCCTAATAGCCCAAGTAACAACCTAAAAGAATGTTACTAATACTGCATACATAGTAGAAGATAACAAAGAACTTTATTTACTGCACTTCCTAGTAACATATATCTGTATTCCATTATTGATTGCATGTCATCAGAACAGCCAGCAAAGTTTACATCTAAATACTCTACTAACTGCAAGAATTGAACATGTCTATAAATTAGCATATAATCTCTTGTCTTCTTTAAGTACCTTAAAACCTTTTTGACAGCAACCTAGTGATCATGTCCTGGATTTGACCGATATCTGCCTAGAAGTCCCGTCACAAAGACAACATTTAGTCTAGTGCAAATTCGAGCATACATTATACTTTTAAGTGCACTGACACAAGGTAGACCATTTAATTAGATTTTCTCAATATCTAAATAAGGACAATGTGATAGATTTAGTCCATCACTCTTAACAACAAGAGCAATTCCTGGCTTGCAATGATGTATATTGAATATTTCCAATATACAATCAGCAAATGTCCTCAGAGAAAATCTAATATAATATGACAAAAACAATCCTTACAGACCTCAGTATTGTCTCAAGGTCACAACTTGTAAGAAAAATATCATGTACATAAAGTATGAGAAAAAATAAATTTCCTCCCACCGACCTTGCAAGTATATTGAATTACTTTGTTCCCAATTGAACAAAATAACAACACTATGAAACTTTAATAATATTGTTTGGAAACTTGTTTAAGACCATGAATTAGAACTTTTCAGTCTACACACAAGTTTACTTTGAATCTGCTGCAAAATCATCCAAATGCACAATATAGATTTTGTATCTATTTGGCGTAACTTTATATCAAAATAAATTATTAATGCCACGTTCACTCGAAAGAACATTTAAAGAAATAATTATTTCTTCACTATAAACAATCCACCCTCTTTCGAGAGTTAAAATGTTAGTTACAAATTTGGCTTTAAATTCCACAATCTTTGTTTGAAATTCTTTTAGTTTTGTACGCCAATTTGCAACTAATAAACTTGTGATCTTTAGACAAGTCAGTAAGTTTCCAAACATGTTTCATAAATTGTATATCGCATTTTATGGCATAAAATCACATACTTAATTGAGAATAAGAAACAATATTTATTTATGTCGCTAAATCAACCATGTAGCGGATATTATAATCATGCTCTCACAAATAGACTATATAGTCTGATGGTATAACTAATTGTCTTTCCTTAACAAATCTCTTTAATAAAGCTACAACCACTTCATTCTGCACTTGAGAGGTTTAAGAAATTTTATTATAAACTATATTAAGAATAGTACCTTAAACCTCAACAAGTTTAGTCTATAGTACAGGAGATTCCATAATTATCTGTATAGGTAAAGACAAAAACATAGTAACCTCTTTCACCAAAAAAAAAAAAAAAACATAGTAACCTCCATCATACTATTATCTTTAATAGTCTGAGAGCAATTATCTTCTACAATTACGTCAATTTTTAAAAACTTTAGAGTATGTGATTCCATAATTCTTGTACCTTCTTTAGGGTCATAAAATCAATACCCCTTTTGTATATGAAAAAATTGCTTTCATAATATCAGCCCACAAAAGACCAGATAAAATAGTCTTACGAATCATACTCATCACCATGTTCAATATGGTGCATTTATGCCTTTCGCCCAAATCTTTTTGTCAGAATTTTCAGGTATAGTAATTAAATTACCACCCTAGAATCTAACAAGTATTTGACAAATGACTCTTTAAGCTATTTCGCATTGTCATACTTGCCAAAGTACTCATTGCCATTGTTAAACTTGACAACCTTTTAATTATATACGAGATGTATATGTCATTACGACTTAAACACAATTTTTGCAGATGTGTCCTAATTTCAATATCAGACAAGACATAATTTCAAGCAACTAAGGCTTCCATCATCTTATAGCAGTGCAGTCCATAGGCAAACCTCTTTTCAAGTGTTCCAGAATGGAACGCTTTATGGACAATAAGCAAATTCAATTGCTCTTTTCTCAAGCAACAAATCATATGTCCACAACTTAAAATTTGAAGTAGTAAAAAACCTCAATGATGACGGAATTACCATTTACAGAAAATGTGACTGAAAAACAAGCAGTATATAATTAGCATCATGTGAGCATTCTGTAACTTAACGTACAAGTACACATCTAGAGAGTTACATGCAAAATCACATAATCATCTTTGGGCAAAATACATGACATGTAATTGTACACTCCCCACATGATAAGGGTTATGAGAATATGTTCCAATTCTTCGTGAATTCATCACCTTTGGGCATATGAATCACTAGAATTAGTCACTCCTCCACCACACTATCATGTATCCCTCCATGAACTAATACACAATCACCTCCTTTGGGAGTATGATTACGCATTAGACCAGGAGACATCCCAATCATCATACGAGACCAAAATTTCTCAAACCCAATCAAGCGTGCCACTTTGGCGATCACTACTCAATTAAATCATTGAAATTCTCTCATACCAGGGATATAAGCTTTACTCCTCACATACACCATATATATGTGATTTTAACTTTAGTGATAGGGGCATCATATCACCAAAATCACATATCATGCTAATTACATTGCTTTATTCATTAATAAAAAATTAATCATATATATATATATATATATATATATATATATATATATTAATCACAAGTAACACAAGAAACTTCTCATAACAGAGAATAAAACATTTCTTATGCACCCTAATTACATATTACCAGAACAACATAAAAAAAATGCTGATCTATAATATCTCTCACAAATTAACATCAATAGTAATACAGGGTGCACCAAATCGACAAGCTTGACAGCTGATCCATTATCACTCATGAATTCATAAGGCAAAAATGATTCCAAGACCAACAATTGATTTATTAATCAATTTTAGGTAACAAATATCATTACTTCAACCAGTGGCCTATTAATTGAGTCAAACTAGAGAATCAAATATCTAAAATTTAACAGTAGATACTATTGCTCTGCATAAATGTTGCCATACTCCTTAACCATAAAAAATATTCAACTTGATAGACATTAACAAGTGACCAGATGAGTTCATGTACAATATGCAGTAACTTAATTAACATGCATTACCCACATTCAGCAGATGTGTTAATCGGTACATTAGTTTGGTCACGAGTCCTTAAGTCGTCTATCATTCAAAGATTACTAGTGTGTAAAGGAGTATACTTGAGTAACAAAAGTTTCATAATCTTTATTGTTTCTCATCAGCTCAATACATAGCTCAAGTACAATCTCATATGAATTGTATCGCATTAAGCCAGCTTCAGTTCACAATAAAGTTTGATTTTTTATTGATGAATCACACCTTTTTATTATGTGATAACATACTAGTAACCCATCACTTGTATTTCCAAAATCAAAGAAAATACAAGAAAAATACGCAAAAATACAGTAAAAATTCACGTATTTAGGATTCCATATGCAATTTCACATCGATAAAATCATCAAACATATAAAATAAATATACCACAAGATAGGAAATTACCATACGAGTCCAACGCCACCAACCACACGCCAAAATAAGCCCCCACGCACCCGCACGCGCCGCCTGAGTGTGTGGCGCGTGGGGCTCACGCGCGGTGCGCGTTCGACGCCCAGGCGGCACGTGGCCGCTCGTGGGGGCGCGTGCGGCATCCCTCAGCGACGCGCCGCCGACCCTCTTGCTCGTCTCGTCTCCCCCAATCCAAATTTGTGATTTAATTTAATTTTTATTGAACAAAAAGTCTCGAAAATCACAAATTAGGGCAAGATCAGTACCAATTAGGACTACTCCATATAAATTAGGGTAGATCCTTACAAATTAGGGCAAAACCAATTGCGTTCGAGTTCTAGAGTTATGGTTGCTCTGATACCACATGTTAGACGCAAATTGCGCAACCCTAAGATCTCCATAACCAGAACAAGAACATGCATAATTGAGTAGAAAGATTAACGCACCTGTTTTGGGACCCATCGAACATAAAGCGGAAGCATAAAAAGGATTACCCACATATATTAAAGGGATCCACGCATCAAGTCCTTATCCTCTATTGCCCTCCGTATCACTGGCTCAATGAGGCGGCCCCCCTCACGTTTAGCATTAGGTAAACGCCCCTTAGGTGAGGATACATATGAGAATTAGTGTTAGAGGAGAAACTTGAGCACTATTTATAGAGTTTCCAGCCAGTCCCCCTCATTACGGGCCAGGCTCAACTCGGCCCACACTAGCCAGCTCATATTAAACTAATTAAGAAACCTTCTATTTCTCTTTAGACCAACCCTGTTTTACGATAACCGTAAAAACAGTAAATTACAATATCAATTAATTTAGTCAACATTAGAAAAACTCTAACAATGAACTCAACCAACCAAAACAATTCTAGACCACACCTAAAAGCAACAAAAATTGGACCATCAATCCATTGAACTCAACCTCCACTAGAGTAAGTGAAGTACTATGATAGTCAATCAATACATCCAATTTGACGTGAATGAAGACAAAACTTCACCAGAAATAGGAAAATTACTGTGGGCCTAAGTATGTCCTAAAATTGTTTTGTTTGAATTTTGTGAAGTAAAATTCGGGGGTATTCCTAGGGGTGAGGTAAGAAAAACTCTCTCCAATTTGAGGGAATAGGGCGAGCGTGCGGACATTAGCACGTTAAAATAAGGAATGCATTCGGGTTGGGCGCCAGGTTATCGGACTACCATTGGAAGCTCCTGTCGAAAGCTTGCTTCTTGCTAGTTAGACATGTGTTTCGCACAATATCTAGAACCGACATGTCTAACCAATATCCCTCGTTATGAAGACAAAACTACACTAGACATAGGAAAATTACTGAAAGATGAGGGAGTAGAAAACTACCTGGATCTAGAATTTGGACCTTAGAAAATCAATCGATTTGAAACTTCGGCAGGTCCCTCGATGATCGACTTGGCACTATGAACGATGACTGAAAGCAAGAGCGACGAACTGGCACCCTCTCCACTTTGCTATCTAGAAGAGAAAGGCGAGGTGGCGGCGAAAGAGGAGTAGCTCTGGAGACGAGGGATGAGACGAAAAAGCACTAAGTTGCGTGAGAAATAAGGGAAAAATGATTTCCATTTTTCATTGACCCTTCGATTTTCCATGTCCCAAACACCAGAAAGTTTGAAAAACATTTTAATGGAAAAAAACACAGCCTTTTTTATAGTCTATGGTCGAGCAACTTGATACTATTGACCCATTGGCACTAATTAAACAAGTTAAAAACCATGTTTGACTTTCTAGAAATTCATGGCAAATGGAGTTCGATCGAACTCGACTACAAGAGGATGCGACCAAGCCCAATTACAATTGTTCACACATTGCTCAAGTTACGCTAATATTTCAGTAACCTAAAGCGTTTCACGTTAGACAAAATCTTAGGTTGTGCGTGCGCACATGGATTAGAAGCTACGCGAATTGGTCAGCACAAGTAGACGAAGTTGTTGGGATTAAGTAACCGATCGTTTTAGCCCAAACGTGGCGTACAATCTTCCTGTTCGGTGATTGAACACATGAAATTGTGGATATTTACACTGGAGAGCTTATTAGAGGAGTATATAAATTGGTGGTTGGGAATTGATAAACCGCCTTTCTTTCGGACATTAGACGCGAGTCAACAATACGCTCAACTCCACGATCTTATAACCCCTAAAGACCCTTTGTTTCCCATCAGCATCGCATGCTAAGAAAACCAGCGTCTCGTCGATCGAAAGATCCAATATGTTTGAGAGAAGGGATACGAGGGAGTGGGATCGTGCCATGACGGAGTCGACGTCATCGGTGGTCTCGGAGTTCGAAGGGACCCTGTTGAAGGACCGGGAACTATTCTCGTACTTCATGTTGATGGCGTTCGAAGCGTCCAACTTGCTACGTTTCGCTCTGTTGCTGCTGCTATGGCCCGTGATCTGCTGCCTCGACTCGTTTGGGATGGAAGAGTACGGGTTGAATCTCATGATCTTTGTCGCCCTAGCGGGGGTCCCGGAATCCGAGATCAAAGCGGTGTCTAGAGCCGTCTTGCCGAAGTTTTACATGGACGATTTGAACGGGGATGCTTGGCGAGAGTTCAGCGCCTGCGAAAAGAGGGTGGTGGTGACCAGGATGCCAGGAGTGATGGTGGAGAGGTTTGCGAAGGAGCATCTGGGGGCCGACGAGGTTATGGGAAGCCAGCTCGTCGTGAACCGATTTGGGTACGCCACGGGCTTTGTCGAGGGTGGATTTCACACCGCTTTCGGCCGAGTCGCCAAGCTCTTTGGTGATGAGGAAAGGCCTTCTATAGGACTAGGAAGGCCTGGTCTTTCATTTCTCTCTCTTTGCAAGGTCTGTATACGACTCACTAGCTGCTTCACACCTCGATTTCATGCGCAGATATTGATGATATCAACATGTCCCGTCCGTGTCTAAATTCATATCCTAGCTTGGACACGTTTGCTTAAGATTCGTCGACAAATGAGGTTTGCTCTTTGCTTGCAGGAACAAAAGCATCCACCCTTCGCCGAAAGGCAACATAACCTAGAGCCTCCCGAGCCGCTTAAGGTAATCTTCCACGACGGCCGGCTCGCCAAACGCCCCACCCCGTTAATGGCCTTCTTGACCCTCGTTTGGATGCCCTTTGCGATAGTACTGGCCTTCATCCGCATCGTTGTGGGCTTGATCTTGCCTATCAGCGTCATCCCAATCATCGCCCCGATATTAGGAGGCAGAGTCATCGTGAAAGGAAAACCGCCGCCCCCGGTTTCCGGAGACAATGCTAATGGCGTCTTGTTTGTTTGCACTCACCGCACCTTAATGGACCCTGTGATCCTCTGCACTGCTCTCGGCCGCAAGATCCCGGCCGTCATCTATTCCCTCTCAAAGCTATCAGAGATCTTGTCGCCAATACCTACAATCCGCTTAACCCGAACCCGGGAAGCCGACCGAGAGAAGATCAAGAACCAGCTATCAAAAGGCGATTTAGCGGTGTGCCCCGAGGGGACAACATGCCGAGAACCATTCCTCCTGAGGTTCAGCGCGCTATTCGCCGAGCTAACCGATCAAATAGTGCCTGTTGCGATGAACTATAGAGTCGGGCTCTTTCACGCGACAACGGCTAGAGGATGCAAGGCCATGGACCCCATCTTCTTCTTCATGAACCCTAGGCCCATTTACGAGGTGACCTTCTTGAACCAGCTTCCGGCTGAGGCGACCTGCTCTTCAGGGAAGAGCCCGATCGACGTCGCCAACTACGTGCAGAGGCTCTTGGGGACCACGCTGGGATTCGAGTGCACCAACTTGACTCGAAAGGACAAGTACAGGGTTCTTGCCGAGAACGACGGAAACGTGTCAGCGTTGCCGTACGCTTCGTTGTTCGATCGCATCAAGAGAGTCGTAAGCACGTTCAAGCCCTTCATTCACTGAGATGGCCGTAGATCACAATAAGACTGATCGGTCGTTACTGTCTAGACGTATTATTCTCCAGGACGCTGTCGTATCTTTTTTTTGGTTTTGCAAAGAAGATAGGGTTTTGCATTCTTTCTTCTCCCTTCCTTTTCCTTTGTTTGTTTCATCAAGAGGTTATTATTTAAGGATGTATGGAGATTATTACCATCAATTGTGAGTTAATCCCGTTTCATGCATCGAATAAAGAGAATGAGTTCTTCAATCTCGGTCACATGGATGTAGTCATGCATGCATAGCTAAGTTACCGTGAGCTACCTATGACAAAAGTTTCGTGAACTTAAGGTAGAAAAGAGATTGGTGAGTCATGTTGATAAGGTCAACTAGGCCAAACTATCGACCGAGTGTTGATGTCGACTACTTAGGTTTTCTTTTAAGAATGTCAAAAGTTCGATTGAGATGCAGTATATTTCGTGTTATCTGGATCACGTAAACATCTCTTGTTCGTTGGTGATCTTTGAAAAAACTTTTCTAAAATTGATTTTTGTCCCATTTCGGTACCTAATCTTACAAGCATCAGCTTGACCTAGTAATGACAACAAGAAAGCTCGCTCAATATGGTCGAGAAATCAATCACACCATTGGGAAAAGATTTGAGAGCTGAATAGAGCGAAAGGATCCAGCTCGAAAGTTGCTGTCACTGGTAGGTACGCGTGTGATAATCCGATCAGCCGAGTAGTAAATTATCCACTGTGGATAATTACGTGTTCCTCGAATATTAATCACGTTAGGCGACGTAAAAAGAACATGCAGAATTGAAAAACATAAATGAGATGACAAAAGCCTCAAGTTCTGTCAATGTCTATTGGTTCCCGTGGACTAGCAGGCCGATATTAATCTTGTCTAGTTTCTATTTGTTTACTGATGTAGCCATAGTTTCTACATATCGTATATATTATATACGAGATTGAGATCCTCTAAAAGTTACTGTTCTGTAAAATTATATGAATTTATCCTTCTAAGATCTGAATACATCAGCAATGAAAAAATTGGAGGGTTCATAACAGCACATACTATTTTCGTTCTTTCTCATTTCACCTTCGGGACCAGCTGTGCAGCTGCGTAGTCACCCATTCACAATGCACAACTGCAAGCCAACCGTGACCGCAAGTCCATCTGGTGCCTCCACCGGCACCGCCCCTCGCCCTGCACTGCCGTCACCATCTCCGTCTCCATTGCCCGTCGAGCTTCCTTAGCCACTGAAAGCGACAGAGCCAGAGCTTTGTTCAATAAGTTCAATGTCGTCATACGGAAAAACCAAAAGGAGAAGAGCCATGACGTCAATTTTCGCCTTGAAAGTTAAGAAAATTGCGGTAAAGATGTGGAAAAAAAATAAAATAAGCAAATTACACAGAGAGAGAGAGAGAAACGTAAACTGGTAATTTACAATACGTGTCTTATCGGTTGATTTCAGAACTTAGAATTGAAGAAGTGAGGCTCAACTCCTCTCTGATTGTAGACCAAGATATGTCTAAGATGTAGAAATGGTTGGTAATCGATTCACTTAAGTATTGTCTATATTTCTTTTGCATTACGATTTACATAAGGCCCGCCTTCAGCGGAGAAATGAAGATTGACAAAAGTGAAATTACTTATATTTTTGGGTTTTGGATTTTCTTCGTACAGGTTGTCAGCATCAATTCCGCTTGAAATTTGGACTTTTCACAATCTATAACCTTCTTGTATCTAGCGTTTTATTGAGGATTCGAGTACATTCATGGAGATAGTATTGGAGTTTACCATCACTTGTATTCCCAAGACTCCCTATTGATTTCTACCGTTAGATCGGATTCTAAAGTTTTTATATTTTTGGTCAGAATTTAAACTTCATTCTTCCAATGCTTCGATTCAGAAAAATAAGAAAAACTAGATTCAAAATAGGCTTAGATAGCCAATGAGGAGGTAGATTTTCTCTACAATGGGTTTTCACAATCCAATCTACAACTTAGTTAGCGTCACGTAAGAGAAGAGTTTATGTACCCATCTCCCTTAGTTATATTGATCCAAGTAGTTGAACAACACAAGCATCCTCTCGAGATGCTTCACTTCTCTAGAACTCTCTCCCTCAAACGCGAAAGAGCGAGTGAGAGCAACAAGCTTACCAAGGCCAAAAGAGATAAACCAAAGTTCAAGTGCCGCGTCCTTTGCAAACCAAACCATCGGCCCGTGACACGACACCAATCCATTGTACATGCATGCGACTCCAAGCAATTAAAAAGTGATGGATCAATCTAGTAATGAGCTGGTTGTTTTGGTTCAGAAAAATAAGGAAAACTATATTCAAAATAGGGCTTAGATTGTCAATTAAGAAATAGACTTCCTCTACAATGGGCTTTCACAATCCAATCCACAACTTGGTTAACGTTATGTAAGAGAAGGGTTTATGTACAATCTCCATCTCCTTTAATTACATCAATCCAAGTACTTGAACAATATAAACATCCTCTCGAGACGCTTCACTTCTCTAAAACTCGCTCCCTCGAACGCGAAAAAGCGAGCGAGAGCAGCGAGCTCACCGAGGCCAAAAGAGATGAACCAAAGCTCAAGTGCCACGTCGTTTGCAACCCAAATCATCAGCCCGTGACACAGCACCGATCCATTGTACATGCATACGACTACAAGCAATTAAAAAGTCACGGATCGATCTACTAATGAGCTGGTTGTTTCGTTATGTTAGTTTCTATAAAATAAAAAAAAGAGTCGGCCATCCGCAGATTGTACCATCATCATAATCATTATTATAATTATAATCAGCGATGATGGCGCAAGTGCGTGACAGCATTCGGGGTCAAAAGACGGGACGAGCCTTCCTTGGAATCCGACACATTTGCACGCATCGTGCATGTTATCGCGACGGTCCGCATCGGGGTCATGGCGAGGGGGAAATTGGAATGTGGCATCGGCACTTAGATAAAATAATCCTATTTTAATAATTAAATTAAGTGAAATTATTCATGCATATGGATAAACTTAGGTGTGTGTGAATTTTCTTGGGTGGTTACGACGCCTTTCAACCGCACGAACCACGTGGGGGAGGGATTTTTCTAAAGTTTTTAAGTGGGGTGGGTGTTTATTTGATATGGTTTCTTGTGGTTGGTTACAGCATATTCTCCCGTTTTCAATAAAATATTTGAGAAGCACATGTGGATCCAACATATATAGACATACAAGGTGAGAAATTGTCCAAAACTTTTTATATTTATTATATAACGGTCTTCGACCAAAAAAAATTATATGACGATCAATTCAATTTTAAATTTTTTAACTCGATTAATTTAGTCATGACATTTTTAATGATTTACAAATATAGCCTTTTTATTGAATTTTTGACAGGAAATCACTCGCATGAAACAAATTTGTAATTTCTTTTAAAAAATTCTAATTTTTTTTTCCATTATTTCTCTTATTCTTTCTTTCCCTATTTCTTTCTACTCATTGTCGAGGTCTGCAATGGTTGCCAAATCTAGACGACGCTAAATTAGTGGGGACAAGTACGTGTACGCTAAATTTGAAGACCAATCCGGGGGATCTTTTCTCTTACTATTATTATTATTATTATTATTATTATTATTATTATTTTCTTTACTTTTGAGGCTTTCTTGTAGGGCTCCTGGATTTCCATTATTGGATGAATCCCGAAGAAGAATTCCGATTCTCCTTATCAGGATAAGCTTTTTATAATCGGGAAAAAAGATCAAATTCTCTCTTACCTATTGCAACGTGTTCCAGTCAAAGTCGCCATCTCCTAGAGATTCCCCCCCCCCCCCCCCCCCCCCCCCCCCAAAACAAAACCCCTTCTGTTTTTTTGCTATAATAAAAAATAAAAATTCAAATCTTTTTCCTCGACTTTTGATTAGATACAAGCAAAACAAGATGACGCAGGAGAGCAGACCCACGATCGACTAGATTCCTGGAAAGTTAGGTGTTTGTCTGGGAGAGATGATGATCTTTGTCTGTCGCCGAGAAATTTATCTTCATCATCAATGAAAAATCCTTGTCTGGCAATTGATTTGATGCGTGCTACTACGCAAGGAGATTGCGATTAGCCTCATTCTGTCACATTATTCGTGGTTTTGCACGGTCAAACCAGAGGTAAACTGGATTACGTAGCCATTGAAATTGTCAAAGGAACAGATAGCTTGCGAAAGAAGAAATTTTCCGGAAAAATAAAAAGAAAGACGAGAAAATTCCGAATCTTTCTCGCCAGCTTTTCCTTCTCGCGGGGGTAAAAATTGGGGAGTGGGGCTTCGCATTTTCTCTGCGTTATGGCCACGTCGCGAAGTTCCCTTCCCCCCCGCTGCGGTCCAGCTCTTCCAGCTTTTTTTTCGATTCTCTCCTTTTTCGGAAGTGAAAGCTGAAAAAGGGGAAAGGGACAAAAACAAAAAAGCAAAATATTCAAGAAAGACCCGCGAAATAAAATAAATAAAAATATTCCCTAAAAAGGGGGATAAATTAGTGGGACAACTTGGAAAAAAAAAAGGGGGGACATGCTCCGTTTTCCTTAATTTCGGCGAAACAATTGTTGGGTGGGTGAGCCGACCTTTAAAATCGAATTGATTAATCGAAAATTATGTGAACATGTAAACCATTTGTCACGACTATAATACCAATCGCGTTAAAGTTTTCTCAACCATTTAAAAATGATTTTCTAAACAAAATAATCTATTTGCTGACTAAGTGCGGGGTCCACGGAATGGTTCTCAAACTGTAGGGACCAAAATAGCATATTCCAGGAATATCGATGTCGACTTTGCTTTCGAGAGTCGTCGGTGTAATTTCTTGGGGCTTAATTCGCACGAAGGCACCAATGAAATTGTGTTTAGGTATATACAAATTAATATAGTACGAATGGGATTGAATATATTTATATAAGCTAGCAGCGTTCATCAAAGGGAAATGTCCATATTTAGTTACTTGTGAATTTTAGTGAGGCCACTATCAATTGTTATAAAAAATTAAAAATATCCCCATTGCGTATAGATTAAACTTTGACCTTAACCTAAAACGTGAAAATATTCAACTGGGAAGGCAAAACAAGGGTTTGGAAGATTCAAACTCATAACTCTCTAACTTTTATATCATGTGAATTTTGATGGAATTATTGTCGATTATTTTAAAAATTTAAGCTATTAGATGAATTTATGGTTTATTATATAAATATTCTAATAATACTCATTTAAATTCCATTGGATTACTTCACAAATTACATGACTCATGTATAGGTTGTTTAAAAGGATAAATTACGAAACAAAATAGTTGAATGGTTTCTGAACCATTGAGTTCAATATTAAGGGTATCTAATGTGACTTCCAATCACGATGACTCATATGCGAGGAGGATAATTATCAAAAAAGTTGTGAATCGATTGAGTCTAAGCTCAAGGGTATCTAATGTGACTTCCAAACACAAGGGTTCATATGTGAAAGAGATAATCGTTGTAAAAATCGTGAGTCGATTATATATTGATCAATTCAGTAAAAAACGTTTTGATTTTATTGATGTTAGTAAATGTAACATTTTGGCCAATTTTTGTTGAAAAATCATTGATATAGACGAGCGGTCATCCTATATGAAACAACCACCATATCAACAATTTACATTCAAAATTGATTGGAAGAACTACATTAACAAATTGTCAAAATGTTTGGTAACACTAAAATAAACTATGACCGAATTAATTGTCATATAATCGATTTGTAACTTTTATATCAATTGTCCTCATTGGCGAATGTGCATCATTTGGTGGAACAAGTTAAGAGTTTTCTTATTTTCTCCTTCCTTTTACTCTTTGACTTTGAGACTTTAATATTCGCCATAGAAGACGAGGATGGATGCACGGTGACAAGACTCATGTCCTTGTGCGTGTTGTTGGAGGCGGACCATCTCGTGCTTCAAATTCAATGAATATGATCAGACGACTCCTTATAGTCTTTAACCGCTTCTTAGAGTTAGCGTACGTGGCTAGAGAGATGATGACCATTGGAATAATTAACTCAAATTTATCATTCATTCAACCACTATCTTAATCAAAGGTCTCTTGTGTTAAAATTGATAATTAAACGAGAACGCAGGCCTGCCATTATTATCTTATCGAAGAGTTTGACTGGGGCTCCAATTTATAATTGTTACGCGTGACTAATTACAGGCTTTCGTCCCCAACTTCCCTTTCCACAACTGTAGATATTTCCCCATCACTTTCTCCTAGCTTTTTTCTCCATCTTCAACGACGGTGATCCCTCCACAGCGGCAAAAGGGCAAAAAGGTTCACCCTGTCCGATGGATAAGATTATAGCTTTACTCCACCCCCGCTTTGTAACCCCATGTTTGTTTAGAGGGAAGAATCGATTTGGTCAATTTTATTTATATTTCGACTCCTTTTGAATCCTGTCAAATAAAAAGGAATTGAGGATCACCTAATAAATTTATCCTTCTTTCTCACTAATACTCTTAGTCTACTCATTTAAAAAAAATACACACAAAGGGTATTCATGTCATGATGCATAATCTTTTTTTTATTTTATTTCTCCACTTACTTTTAAATAACATCACAACTTAATCATTCCAAATCAGTTTTATTTATTTATTTATTATTGTAATTATGTAAATCCCGTCTTTCCTTACCTAATCGGTCCATTTAAACCACGGCCAAAGACAACAGTTCATGTCAAGAATAATTAAATATTTCGGAAAGTTGGCCTATATATATACACATGCATGTATGTATGTATGTACCGAAATGTTAAATTGGGAATAAGACCAATTGGGTGGAGTCTTTCCTGAAAATCGGGAAGCACTGCACTGACTGACAATCAAGCTAATTCAAAATCCAGCTCCTCCAGTGTAAAGCAAGGAGGCAGGCCCAATCGGCATCGAGATCTGCGTCCACGTGGCAAAAGATTTTGTCTTGTGATCGACTTAAAACATTAAAAAAAAAAAGGAAAAGTAAAAAAGAGGAAAAAGAGGCAGAAAACGGATGTAAACGGCGTTTATAGGACAGCCCATGATTGATGATGTCCCCACGCATCCACCGAACGCAGCCCCACCTGAAGAGAGAGGCGGGGGACAAGGAGGCGGTGACGTGTCGGGCGACCGGCCGTGGCCCCCACCATCCACGTCGAATCGCCATGATTCGGACCCCCACGCGCTGTCGTCTTTCCCCATCTGAGGGCGGGCGCGTGGCCCACCGCTGCCCCCCCCCCCCCCCCCGAATTCCCATTTCCACATTTGTTCGCCTGCTGATATGTCATTTTCCCGGCTAAGGAGGTCTTTTTCTTTTCTTTCTTTTTAATTCAATATTCCACACCGTTAAACGGATTAAGAAAAGAGAAAGTAACCCTTTATATTTCCATTTTGACCTTATTTTAATCAAATTATACCAAACATTTCCAAGAGAAGAATTCAAGTGATGATGTTTTTAAAGCACAACGAGATTACGCCATGTCTATTTGTTGAACTTGCTTATAATCCTACTTTTTGTGTCAATATCATCCCAATTACATTTCTTATCAGCATCTCTAATTAAAAGAAAGTTTAGTTTCATTGATCTTTCTCCTTTCAATTTTCTTAAGAAAATGCTACCCGAAAAAATCGCTTTTTATTGCTCGACATAATTTATCAGAAGAAATTAATTTTACTAATTGAACGGATCATTATAGTACATGAAATCTCATAGGAATTGTAAATGAGATATTTGTGCAACCCTAAGGTAGATTATTTAATTGTTTTGGAGTTAGTCCATAGATTTTGATATAATATCCTTTCGTTTTGTAGAATTGAATATGGCAATTTTGAAGATTTATTATAGTCTTCCTATGCTCCCATGTTTTTAGCAACGTATTTGAAAATTTACTCGAGGTACAACAATGACATATAAGAAATTCATAATAAGTTTGAAAGGTATAAAATATTTATGTAAATGTTATGTTGTATATCAAGTGGCTAGAAAGTGACGGCTCTCTTCAATTCCCACATGTCTAATAAAATTAGATCTACACGGAAACGGAATTACAGCATTTAATAAATAAAGTGCCATTTTGGAGTCGCGAGTGGCCTTTTTAATTTTTCCCTTTTTTCGGATTACCCAAAAAAAGGGGGCCCCGAGTGTAAATCCAATTCAAACGTCCCCCGCACGCCAACGCGCCGATACGAACATTCCGCGGGCGCGTGCGCCTCTGCCCCCCGTCGACCGGCTCGTCACTTAACAAAATAAAAAAATAAAAATAAAATTTGAAAAATGCTCTTGACCGACCTCGCGAAGTAATCGCCGGGACAAAGCCGACGACGTCGTTTAAGCCCCGCCCCGCACCCACGGCGGATCCACGTGTCCTCTCGCTAAAGGGCTTAGATTACACGCTAACAGATGATAAACGCGTTTTTGCCGTTTCTCCCTCGTATTCCACGCACGATCTCTTCTTCTCTTTCTCTCTCCTCATTCGCGTCCCCTTCAAGGGGAAAAGAACCAAAGAAGAAAAAAAAATTCCATCTTTACTCTCTCCTCGAATGATCTCGAGCCTCTTTTCATGGAGTTGATCCTCTTCTCCGGTCTGGGTTCCGGGATTTAGGGTTTCTTTCGCCTCTTTGCGGAGCGAAATCGGCTCGGAATCGCCGGCGTTCGAGCCGAAAGTCTTGATTTTTAGGGTTGTCTCGGGTTGGGGTTTCTTTGCCTCCTTCGGATCTGCAGGAGGAGGAGGGATTCAGGGGCACGATCGGCAGGTTCCCCGGGGGCCATTAGATGTCTTCGGCGACGTCGTCCTACTGGTGCTATAGGTGCAGCCGCTTCGTTAGGGTTTGGAGCCCGGATTCCATCACTTGCCCCAATTGCGACGGCGGGTTCGTCGAGGAGATCGAGAACGCCGCGCCGCTTCCGATCCCCGGCGATGCTCGCCGCGGCCGGAGGTTCCCCACCGCCGCGATGTACATGATCGGGTCGAGGTCGAACCAGGATCGGAGTCCCGACTTCGGCGGCGGCGGCGGCGGCCTGCGCAGGAGCCGCAGGAACGGGGGCGACCGGTCGCCGTTCAATCCGGTCATCGTGCTGCGCCGGCCGTCCGACGGCAGCGGCGACGGTGGCGAGAGGAGCAGCTACGAATTGTACTATGATGATGGTGGTGGGTCTGGGCTGAGGCCCTTGCCTGCGAGCATATCTGAGTTTTTGCTCGGATCCGGGTTTGATAGGTTGCTCGACCAGCTGTCGCAGATCGAAATTAATGGTATTGGGAGGTTTGAGCATCCGCCAGCGTCGAAAGCGGCAATCGAGTCAATGCCCACAATTGAAATCGGTGAGGACCACGTGTCGACTGAATTGCACTGTGCTGTTTGTAAGGAATTGTTTGAATTTGGGTCTGAGGCTAGAGAAATGCCCTGCAAGCACTTGTATCATACCGATTGCATATTGCCTTGGCTGTCCTTGCGCAATTCGTGCCCTGTGTGCCGCCATGAGCTGCCGGCAGATACCTCAGAATCCCAGGACACGAATAGAGGCGAAAATGGTAGGTCAGAGGATGAGGACACAGTAGGTTTGACCATATGGAGGTTGCCTGGTGGCGGGTTCGCGGTGGGACGGTTCTCTGGTGGAAGAAGAGGTGGCGAGAGGGAATTACCGGTTGTTTACACAGAAATGGATGGTGGGTTTAATAATGGAGGAGTGCCCAGGAGAATTTCTTGGGCTGCAAGAGGGAGTAGAGGTAGAGAGAGCGGTGGGATCAGGAGGGTCTTGAGGAATCTGTTTGCTTGTTTTGGTGGACGGTCAGGATCATCCGTTGCGTCGAGTTCTGGGTCCAGTTTGGATTCAGCTGCGAGAACTAGGTCGATTTCGACCTCTAATATGTCTTCTTTGAGGAGGCAGAGAGCTTTAGCTAACGCTGCAAGCAGGAGATAGGGCATATTCTTTGAGCTAAAGCGCCAATGCAGAAGGGACTGAATATTAGTGGGGGAAGGATCAATGTAAATAGAAAGGTGAGGTGATGTGATGTTCTCTCAATACTTGTTCTGCTGGGATGCCGAGTTGATCACTAGATTGATGAAGATTTAAAAGCAATGTGATGTTCTGTCGATACTTTTTCTTGCGGGACTTTTGAGTTATCTTCTGCATGGAAGGATTTAGTGGGGGAAATTCGTTTCCGTATAAATAGTCATTATCTGTTCAAGCAAAAATTTTATGAGGATCACTGTGAATGAACAGACTATGCAAGAAGGGATTGCGTATTGTGGAGAAGAAGTGAGTCCACAACTCATGTACCCCACCCATGTCTGGTCCAAGTCACGTCAGTTTAGCAGGATTTATGGCAATCTCTTTTGTGTATTTCCCTTTTCTCTATCTGTTTAGATAGGATGCATTTTGTTGTATTTGTCAGTGTCATTTTTTTTCCCAAGGCAATATGATAAATCTTATGCAGCGGAAGAATGAGTTAGTGAATGCTTCTTTCTGCTAAATTATCTTTTTCTCCTGGATGAGTGATGAATTTCTTCAGAGTTGTCAACCTCCGCCGATGTATTTCCAACCGATATCAAACTTAATTCTTAACTTTTGTTGATAGGTGAGAATTGAGATCCATTTAGCAACTTGGATTTACAATGATGGTAGAGAAACTTATGTTTCTGGTATAGCAGATCACCTAACTAGTCATCATGAGGTTTTCCTAAGTTTTGTTACACCAGCACTCGGAGTTCTGAGCGGAGGGGTGACTAAAGGGGCAGTGAACAGAGTGATTTCTTTCCAGGGTCTGGTGGGTGCTATGGAGTTTGTTACCCGAATGTGGTGATCTCCTTTGTAATTGTGGATAGTCATCTGTTGCACCGTAATTCATGAAGATCTGTTGATTATTTCTTTGTGTTTGTCGTCATTGAAAATCTGATCAGGGGAACTTTTTGTGAACAGGATGTGCATAAATCTTGCTTTTTTTTTTTTTGTCCCTGAAGTGAAAGGTCTTCTGTGGAATTTTATCTTTCACCGGGTGATTGGAGAGTAGAGATGAGAATTGAATCCGGACCACTAATCAGGGTAGATAGAAACTGTGCTTTGTTTCCGTCTACTGTCCAAATCCTCACCACCATCCCTACCCGACTGGTAGTATAAAAATTTTAATGCCTGCAACTTTGAGACTTGATTCGCTACAGACCTGCCGAATGAGCAATTTGTCGTCTGGACTCTCTTTACGATATGTCCCGCGATTCCCATCCAATTGCTGGGCAACTGAAGTTGTATTGCATTCCACAAGAAACAAAGGAAATGAGTGTGGAAAGGGCTGTAATCGCGTGCCTCCATGACTAATTCCTCCTATCACTTTTCCGGGTGTCTAGTTATTCGTACGGACATAACCAACTATATTATTTAGTTGAGTTTGCATAGAAGTGATGCCCATAGTTTATTAACCATAGATCATAAGTCCTCTAATCAGGGATAGAGAAAATATAGCCGTGACTGACTGTTGCATAAGCCATGCAATTGCCAGTGCCAGATCAGCTGGACAGAGAGAGAGAGAGAGAGAGAGAGAGAGAGAGAGAGAGAGGGCTTATAAGCAAATGTAATGTGTGGTGTGTTGATGAAGACAGTTTGCAGGGCTTCCCTTTATAGGTTAGTGCCTTTGTCAGAAATGGGAAGTAGGACACCTTTCGCAGGAGAGCAATGCTCTGCCCCAACTGCCCGTTTTCTCTCGTCTCTTTCTTGGACCTTAATGGGGTTCGCTCTGTCCTTGGTATTCCTCAAGTAAAGCGCAGAAAAGAAAACGTTTCTTTTCCCCCTTTGCTCGTTTCCTTAGGTGCCAAACGAAGTGGCATGTGCATTCAGATTGGCAATCTTTTGGACTTTCGGAACATCCCGGGGGTCTGCCGTGCGAAGTGTCATTTCATTTCTAAGCAACTTTCAAACGTTCAAATGATCATCATTGAACCGTCGAAACAGCTCATTGCATTCTGTAATTCTCGTCTGTGCGTTACTATCTTAAAAGCATCGTCAACATGATGACTGACCTGCGCCCATTTTCAATGCTTTCTCTGTCGTGGCAGGTGTCCAATCACCAAAGTTAAGGGGGAGAGAACAGTGATTCGCTGGTCTCCTCTGCCTCTTCTCCACTTACTCAGAGTACGGTACGTAACGTATAAATGAAAATTTTCTGGATTAGATGCTTTCACTGGCACCGGCCAGGAAGGTAGCTCTGCTTCATTTATTCGTGGCCCTGTTTTCGGTTTGACTTCACATTGGCAGATGCTGTGATATTTGCTATCGCTTGAGAATGACACTGATGATCATGAAACATTTGGAGGACGACTCTCTGTATTATGGAACCGCTGATTGCTCAATCACCCGACCTAATTCCTCCTCGTTTGGTCACAGCTGTGTTCTTGAATTTTCCGAAACAGCTAAACTTGAATTTAGTCAGGCGTTCGCGATAGACAAAGTTACATCAAATTTCATGGAGCGAACCCCACGTAACCCGTCCCTCGAGTCAATGAATTGATTATCATAAGGTTCGCGTAACGTGAGATCATAAAGGTAATGAGACGATAGAGATCACAAGAGAGAGAGAGAGAGGGAAAAAGACAATTGCACGCAAAACCGAAAGTTCAAGACTGATTTAAATGTTTGGGTTGCGTCTGCGTGGGGGGTCCCTACAGTGGTGCTACTACAGTGCAATGCTTGGATTCAAGTTTCATCACGACCTGCATTTTCTCCTCTTTGAGGGCGAAATATCACCAAATTTTTTGTTTGCTACTTATGATCTCTTGAATTTCCTATTTCAAATTGGACCTCGTAGTATCTTTACCATGGCTTGGACAGCCATCTTTCTTTTGCTTTGCTATTATTTATTATTAGGTTTAATACCACGAAAAATCCTAAACTAATATACCGGCGACTAACTTCTCCCAAACTAATTTTATGATCATCAAAATCCTAAACTGGTACTCTTGTGATTAATTTATTTTTTATTAGTTCCCATTAAATTTTGTAGTCAAATTGTTTAATCTGATGACACGTGACACAAATATACTAATTTGGGATTTTTGATAATCATAAAATTGATTTGGAGTAAATTTGTCATGGTTATTCTATTTTTGGGATTTTGATGGTAAAAAAAAAGTTTTGGATAAATTTGTAAAAAATGTACTAATTTAAGATTTTTCATGATATTAACTCATATAAGAATTTATGGCTAACTACAATTATAATATTCAACTTTGATCCCCAAGCATGCACCCTCTTCAAATTTCAAAATCTATATTTGGCATCTTCACGACCTAAACATGCCTATTTGAACTCATGCACATAGGAAACCTCCGTCAAGAATTGAAATCCAGTGTTTTGAATGGAGCAGTTCGAGGAAGAAAATAGTAATTTATATGTGCGTGGGAGTTACTACTCGAAATACGACGCAAAAGGTTACCGCGTTTTTAAATTGCAACGGGAGTATTTAATTTGAAGAGTAAAGTTTCAAAGTAGTATTAGCAATTACGATGATATTCTATTTCTAGCTAGCACTTATCCCGATCCACAGTAGAATGAAAAATAATAACATATTTCGAAAACGATTGAAGCGATTGAGCTATCCAATTTTGGCACGTCAGAAATTTTTCAGCCCTCGTGGATTTCGTTCCCATTGACCTCGGAGACAACGAGACCAGCTGTTCTTTTTCTTCTTTTTTTTTTTACTGTCGAAGCCATCTCATCCATCGTGCAAGCGCTGAAATCAAACAATTTTCTAGAGAAATAACCCTTGGCAATTGTTTATTTCTATACAGCAGAAAAAATATATAATATATATATTCGAGAAAACCATGAACTGGACACCATATGGCACGTCAATCAAGGTCAATAAAGATATCGAGAGAGGTCCCTCTGATTTTCGAAGTTTGGTGGCTTCCCACGGCTCGGATTCTCCATTGGCCCAAACTTGATAACATCGATTAGGTTTATGTATACTCTCTGTTAGGTTGATATATATTTATATAATACAGAGTGATGTCTTTCAAATGTCCGAATCCATACTGAACAAATATATATGTATTCTTTTTTTCGAATGAATTGGCAGCTGGGGATTTACAATCTTTGGTGGTTGAGGGTGTGTGTTCTCGCGATGATTGTACATTCGATGATTGTACATTCGACAAGACACTTTTTTTTTGGTTGTAACATGTCATATTCTTGTACATTTTCACAAGGTTCTTTTTGAGGGAGGCGAATACTCACACTTGAATTAACTTTTATCTTATTTGAATGGAAAAAAATATCTAAAAGAGTCATAGAACAATCATAAAGCTTTTGATTGTACATTCGACAAGACACACTTTTGTTTGGATATAACATATCATTTTCTTGTATGTTTTCATAAGGTTCTTTTAGAGGGAGGCAATATTCACACTTGAATTAACTTTTATCTTATTTGAGTGGAAAAAAATTATCTAAAAAAGTCATAAAGCCATCATATTTTTATTAATTCAATCATAAAACTTTTGATTGTACTAATTGAGTCTTAAATATTTGTATATTTCCCAATTACAATGTAGCTACTTTTAATCGGAAGTTGGCAATGTGAATGTTGATAATGTCACATAGGATGGTTAATCTTAATTTTTATATTTTTTTTATTTTATTTTATTTCTACCAAGTTTGGTGAGGGTTAACTAATCCTCAATGACCATCGAGTGAGGGCCGACAATAGGAGGGTTGGCCGACCCTCACTGACCCTCACTAGGCTTGGAATAAAATAAAAAAGGAGAAAGAAAAAACAAAAAATTAATCAATAATAAAATAATAAGAAATTTTTAAAAAAACTCACTTCGGCCTAATCATACTACATAGGATAGCTACCGTTCATGTTAACGATTTCTAACAAAAATTGATTTTGATTTGATAGACTCAATTAGTAAAAAGTGAAATAAGATTTAAGATTTGATTAATAAAATTGAAAGATTTATCACTAATTTGGCAAAGTACAATAAATTTATGATTTTTAGGACAATTTTTCCAATATACATGTATTATTAATATATTGTCAAGAAAATAGTAAAGTGTGTACCACAATAATAGTATTTGTTTCTAAATTATGTTCGCCAATCCTATGTTAATATATGTCATTTATCAAGCCATTTATGTACTTCCAAACTTATCATGCAAAAAAGGCGGTCATTAATTATGTATTTGTAGAAACTAGTGTAGCATCAACATCCCTGATGTTGATAAGAGGCACTCCCTCGTGCCATGTTTAAAGATAGTAACTATATTTTGACAATAGATTGTTCCAAGTACCAACTGTTTTCGGACAACAAAAACGACATGTAATATGACACACCTTTATGAACCTAAGAAAAAAGCTTCAGCTGAAGTAATTACAGTATAAAACACCCATCGATGAGGCACGAACTCAGTTGCCCTCGAAAGTAATCACACGTTGAAAAGTCGGCCATTGTCCAGACGACACGAACACGAACACGAACACGTACGCCTGCGTCCTTGTCTCCTTCGTTACCTCTCATCTTCCATCCATCCATCCAGAACCAGAACCAGAACCAAACCAGAACCCCCTCCCTCCCTCCCTCCCTTAAAGGACCTCCTTCAAAACCTGTCCATGGCCGTTCTCGGCCGCCGCTCCCGTCTCCACCACCTCGCTTTCCTCTTCTTCGCCGCCATCTTCGACTCTAAGTGCACGCTTTCTCTATCGCCTCCGACGCCAAACCGACAACAACAACAACAACAACAAAAACCACTCCTATTCACGCTCAAAACCCAGCGCGTCCCGCGCCTCTCCTCGTCCCTCCCGAGGACAAGAGCCGCCTCCGCCGCCGGCAAGCTCCCGTTCCTCCACAACGTCACCCTCACCGTCTCCCTCTCCGTCGGGTCCCCGCCGCAGCCCGCCACCATGGTCCTCGACACCGGCAGCGAGCTCTCCTGGCTCCGCTGCACCTCCCCGAGCTCGCCCTCGCAGCCCGTCTTCCGCCCGCTCGCCTCCAAGTCCTACGCCCCCGTCCCCTGCTCCTCCCCGACCTGCTCGGCCCGGACCCGGGACCTGCCCGTGCCGGCCTCCTGCGACCCCGGGACCAAGCGGTGCCACGTCGTCGTCTCCTACGCGGACGCCTCCTCCGCCGAGGGCGCCCTGGCTTCGGACACCCTCCTGATCGGCCCGTCGGCCCGGCCCGGCTTCCTGTTCGGGTGCATGGACTCGGGCCAGAGCAGCAGCCCGGACGAGGACTCCAAGACCACCGGGCTGATGGGCATGAACCGCGGCTCCCTGTCCCTCGTGACGCAGATGGGCCTCGCCAAGTTCTCCTACTGCATCTCCGGCCTCGACTCCTCGGGCGTCCTGCTGCTCGGGGAGGCGGGCTTCCACTGGGTCGGGCCCCTGAACTACACCCCGCTGGTCCAGATCTCGACCCCGCTCCCCTACTTCGACCGGGTCGCGTACACGGTCCAGATGGAGGGCATCAAGGTCTCCGGCAAGGTCCTGTCCCTCCCGAAGTCCGTGTTCGAGCCCGACCACACCGGGGCGGGCCAGACCATGGTCGACTCCGGCACCCAGTTCACCTTCCTCCTCGGGCCGGTGTACACGGAGCTGAAGAACGAGTTCGCGCGGCAGGCCCGGGGCGCGCTGCGGCCCCTGGACGACCCGAACTTCGTGTTCCAAGGGGCGATGGACCTGTGCTACCTGGTCCCCTCGGCCCGGCCCGAGCTGCCCGAGCTGCCGGAGGTGAGGCTGGTGTTCCGGGGGGCGGAGATGAGCGTGCCGGGGCGGAAGCTGCTGTACCGGGTCCCCGGGGAGAGGAGGGGGACCGATTTGGTGTATTGCTTCACGTTCGGGAACTCCGAC
Source organism: Eucalyptus victrix (assembly GCA_016097545.1). Classification (NCBI taxonomy): domain Eukaryota; kingdom Viridiplantae; phylum Streptophyta; class Magnoliopsida; order Myrtales; family Myrtaceae; genus Eucalyptus; species Eucalyptus victrix. The sequence continues at coordinate 47,495,493 of CM027841.1, read as the reverse complement.
CTGCTGGGGATAGAGGCGTTCGTGATTGGTCACCACCATCAGCAGGACTTGTGGATGGAGTTTGATTTGGGGAGGTCCAGGGTCGGGTTCGCTGAGGTTAGGTGTGATCTTGCTAGTCAACGGCTTGGGTTGGGTTAGAGGTGGTTGACCTAGAGTGGGACCAAATAGTCCACATTGTTTCTTTGATAGGAAGCGCCGTCAATTTATTACATGGTCCATGAATCTATATCATCTGAATCATCAGTCAAGGGAGCCTCACTCAACTAGGGGCTTAGCTATTCCAAATAGACTTAGTCGTCGTGTTTTGTAGATTTTTTGATCTTCTTTTCCAGATGTGGCTCACTGGTCAGGTGATGTGAGAAGGGGATGCTATTTAGGTAGATAACTTCAACTGTTATATATTTTTGTGTAAAGTTTGATTTTAGGTTATCATTAAAGTATGTCACATGCGTTTCGGATGATTGTTTTTCGGTAATCATTGTAATATGTGTTGAGAATTAGTTTTAGTTTTATATACAATACATCATGTCAGATTTATTCAAGTTCAGTTTCTAAAGTGATTGGACAGGAAAGTACATAAATACGGTGATTAGAAATTAAGTCCTGAGATCACTGTACTTATTTTTGTCGATTCTAGGCTCGGGATGATTGGAAGGCTAGAGATATTATTCTGTAACTCTATTTAATGTGCCGATGGTACACATGTGAGGTCGATCAATCTAAATCATTCAGATTCAGCTTAATACACACATATATATATAGAGAGAGAGAGAGAGAGAGGGACACACACACTAAGCTTTTATGTAATAGTACGATGACAAGAGCCTATTCATCAACTAAGTAGGCCAAGGTGGAACAAATACATACAAACTTATGAACTAACAAATAAAATAGGGTTAAAATCATGAAAAGCCATAAATTAATACACTTGTGATTGTTTTTATATTAATTTGTTGACCATAAAAAAATCAAAAATTAATACACTTATAACAAATTTGCCTCTCATTAGTTTTTATTAAATTTTACCGTCAAATTATTGAGTTGGATAATATGTAGTTTCACGTATATTGATTTAGGGTTTTACCCTCCATTTGTCATATATAAGTTTATATTTCTTCATGGTCTTAATTTAATTTGACGAAAGGTAATTGATGATAAATTAGACACGAATACATCAAATTAGGGTTTCGGTAGTAAAAAATTAATTTTGGATAAATTTATTATAAATATATCGGTTTGAGATTTTTGGTGTTTAAAAGATTAATGATGCATCGATTTGAAATCTTTCATAATATCAATCCAATAAAATATTTATCGTTTTCTTTTTTTTTACGGAACAATATATTAACCGAATGAAATATGCGTCGTTGCATTGCAGAAAAAGCGAGAAAAGGGAAGGAATTGGGGGGGGTCCCTTTTCCGACCGGCTCTGCAAGTCCTCCTCTCCGCCTCGAAAATTCAGGAAGAACGCGAGCCACACGTACGTGTGCTGTCGTCTGAACTCGATTCCCCACTCGACGGTCCCCGAACTTTTAAAGACCCGCGTCTTGTCTTTTGGCAGTATCACCGCCAGTCGCGCCCGTGATGGCGATGATACGGAAGACAAAGCCCCAGACCCCCCAGTTTCAGATTCTTTCTGTTGCTCCTTTAGTCCTTACCTCTACTCCCCTCGACACCCTCCGACGCGCACGCGCTGGACCTGTTCCATGGCGATCGATTTTTCCAGCGTCCGGACCCTCCTCGAATCTTCCGAACTGGGTTTAATGCGTTGCCTGCACTGCACCGTGTAGAGCCCGAAGGGTATCCTGCAAAGCATGGATTGAGATCAGTCTGGGCCTAAGTTGTCTAAACCCATATCCGTTTGCCTATTGCATTTCTCGTTCGTGAGAACAGAACATGTTTATCCCGCTTTTGATTTGCACTTCTCTGGTTTCTCTACACCAATCTTACCCTTGTCTCGTTTTCCTGCGAGAGTCGTTCGGAGAACACTTGTCAATGCCATCGTGTCATGTACTATGGACTCGATGATCGCTATCGTCAAATCGAATGTCGAGTCCGAAACTTGTTTTTTCATCGATATCTATTCATGCGTAAGCCTTCGCGCCATGTATTGTGGATTTAACGATCACCATCATGGAAGAATGTCGCGTTCAAAACTCGTTTTTCTTCACCAATGTTTGTTCATGCATTGGCTTTCACGCCATTTATTGTGGACTCAACAATCGCTATTGTCAAATCGAATGTCGCGTTCGAAACTCGTTTTTTCATCGATATATGTTCATGCGTCGACCTTCGCACCATATTTTGTGGATTTAACAATCACTATCGTGGAATTGCTATTGTCAAATCGAATGTTGCGTCCGTAACTCGTTTTTTCATCGACATCTGTTCATGCGTTGGCCTTCGCGCCATGTATTGTGGATTTAACAATAACTATCGTGGAAGAATGTCGCGTTCGGAACTCATTTTTCTCCACCAACATTTGTTCATGCATCGGCTTTCGCGCCATGTATCATGGAATCAACCATCGCTGTCGCCAGGTCGAATGTTGCGTATGAAATTCGTTTCTCTCACCAACATTTTGTTCACGCATCTTTCTTCATCCACTAGCCGCCCCACTACGGGACAAGGACTCGCGAATCCTAATTTCTAAAAGCTACAAGGCTGCCTGGCCACTCACCTTTTCCGTACTCTAATGTTCTAATTTCGTGTCCAGTCAATTCCCCAAACATTTCAATACAATATTCTTTACGAAAAAAAAAATTCCAAACGCGTGGAATCACAAGGATTCCAAGTGAATTAGGTTCCCGTCGCGTCGAGTTACGAAAGTAAATAAAGGATTATGCAATCACGGCGAGTCAATCGCGTCCATGAATGGGGACGCGGCAACGCCGAAACGACGTCGTTTTGAAGGCCCCGCCATGGGATGCGGCACTAACGCCTAACGGTTTAACTGTTCGCTCCTACCAGACGTACGAGGAAGGCGTCGGGGGGTTTTGTCCTTTGAAGAGGGAGACGAGCCCAGAAGCGCGACTCGTCCGAGCTCGACTCAGATCTCTCTCTCCCGAACGCTCTCTCGACTCGGGCCCCCTCCCCGCCTCGATTCCTCCGAAAAAGTCGAAGCCTTTACGCAGAAAGAGTTCGACTGCGATATCGAAATCGGCGTTTTTCCTTCTCTTCTCGTTGCCCGGTCGTATGAGCATGATCCCGTGAGTTTTTTTCGCTTCGATTGATGATACCCTTTTCTTGTTCTGTCGTTTCCATTGATCATTTCGACGCAAGTGTTGTGCTTGACGGATAAATGTGCAAATTTGGGAATAGGGTCCGGAATCGTGGTGAATTTTTGGCTTAGGGTTCTTCTGGATTTAATCCTTCAGTAGCCTTAACATGTTTGGTTTCAACAATTTTTACGATGTTAGCCTTCGTGCGGTAAAGGTGCTTGCTTGGCTAATGTGGAGACTTTTGGAGTTTCATGGTTGCTTTGAATTTCATAAGCAGCAATCTTGCAGCCTGCATTTTGTTTGTGCCCAATGTACATGAGATGAGGGTCCCTTCTCTCGTTTGAAGTCCAATGATTATCAATTCCACCTGAAAATGCTCTTCCTTGCTTAGTTGCACATCATATATATGACTGCCAAGTTTACAATATCCCTTGATATTTGCAGGTAATTGAAGGGACGGTTGGTCGTACTAAATTTTTTTTACGCATTCGACCATTACTATAGCTGTGACTGGTGCTCTTTGGAAACTCATACGGAGATGAGTTTTGTGTTTCGAGGCAGTAGACCAGATATAGAGACTGGATTTCCAGAATTTATTCCTGAGCGTCGTGCTGTGGTATGCTTTTTGTACTTTAATAATAGAGTTTGATGCTACATTTGATTTCATTGTGTCCTAGCTGCCTGTATCACTTAAATTTCTCTGTTTGTCCAGCGTCTTCATGCAGCGCGGCCGGTTAAGTCGAACTCCCTAGCATTTCTTGTCACGGGTATATTTGTTGCCTCAAGAAATAATGTTCTTATTTAGGTTTATTAGCTATGTCAAATGCCAATATTATGTGTTTGATTTGTCTGTGGTTTTGATTGTCACAGTTCTCCTGCTATTCATGATTCTCAACTCCAACCAGATGTCACCGAATTTTTTGGTGCTGTCCTAGGCTTTCAAACTGAAGAATTAGATTTTGTTTAGATGCCTTTCTTATAAATTAGCAGTTTGCAATTGATTAATGAGGACCTCTTTCCTCTCCCCTTTCCAACCTTTGGAAAATTCGTGCAGCTCTGGCTTGTGCTTGGTGTCTTCTTGATGGCAACAACCCTTAGGATGTATGCGACTTGCCAGCAACTTCAAGCTCAGGCCCAGGTCCACGCTGCGGCTGCCAATAGCCTTCTTGGTCATACTGAATTGCGGTTGCACATGCCACCGTCCATGGCACTTGCAACAAGAGGACGTTTGCAAGGCCTTAGGCTTCAGCTTGCTCTATTGGACCGTGAATTCGATGAATTAGGTTCCTCTGGCATACTTCAACTTTGATTTTTTGGAGATCATCTTTTGTGATTATCATATATTTCAAGATTTTTCATCTTTTTCATGCTATATGTTTTATTGACATTTGTGAGAGGTTGTTAACAGATAAGTTATATTTGTTTGCAGACTATGAAACTTTGAGAGCACTGGATTCTGATAATGTTCCAACAGTTCCAGCAATGAATGAAGAGGAGATTGATGCTCTTCCTGTCCACAAATACAAGGTTACTGGTCTTCCATGGTAAGACTTCACGGGCATGAGAGATTAATCAAATCTTTTAGTTTTTTCTGGCATTTGTGTTTGTGGGGTTACTCCTCTCTGTTCTTAGCTTTGGCAGTGATCGATTGTAGTTTAAGATGGCCTAATTAATGCTAGTTTCACAATGTCTTTATAGCATAATTTCTTGGGTGGTACAATCTATAGGTTTTATCAGTATGCTAAATAGTCAACTTGTTTCTTTCAGTGGTGGCTCCTCTATGGAAAATGGCTCTTCTTCATTATCATCCGAGGTATTGACTGTACCATCTTGTATTGTGCTGCATAACATCTAGAATATCGTGGATGTCCCTCTCTATTTCCCCCCAAACATGTGTCAGCGTCATTTTTCTTGTGATTTGTTATTTTGCTGTGTGAAACATTAGGATGGTTTACTTGTTATCTGAAGACAGTGTACAATCGTAATCTTAAGGCTCATGCATCTTTATCTTCATGCATCGTTTGAGGTTTGAGCTGTCCAGGATGATGTGCATTGATGACTTTGTTCTTGCTGAATGTTCATGGCTGGATTAGCTTTCTGTGTCCCAATTATTGTAATGGGTTGTGTTCTTTGATCAATGGTGTCAGTGGAGCATGAATGTCTGTTTGCACGTTTTCAGGAGAAAAAGCAAGATGTAGGTGCTGCAGCTGGGAGCATGAAGAGTTCAGATGATGAGCTGATGTGCAGTGTATGCTTGGAGCAAGTTTCCGCAGGAGAGCTCATCCGAAGCTTGCCATGCATGCATCAGGTAAATCCCACAGTGATTAATTTTTCTTTTCGCTTGGTTTACCAGAATTTTAAGTTTCGTCCATCAAGTAACTAGTCTGCCAAATGTCCTTGGTTTGTCGGAATAAGTCAGACCCACAAAATATAATTTTCCACTAACCATATGTGGCTATTTTGTTGCGAAGTCTTATGATAATTTCTTTTGTGGATTGCATATGAGGCATTCTTGTTGTGCAGCAACAAATTATTTTTGTTAGGATTAGGTCACCGTGAAAATTTGATAGAAATAATGTCTGTATTGATAGATAGGTTTTCATACCGAAGGTATCAAGGGGGCACCAGTGCCACCCGACTCATATCCACTTTATGGAGCTATCAGTTATGTACTCTTTAAGAAAACTAAGAATTTGATGGATGATGTTATTTCGCAGTTCCATGCAAGTTGCATTGATCCATGGTTGAGACAGCAGGGAACGTGTCCCGTCTGTAAATTCAGAGTTGCATCTGGATGGCGTGAAAATGGGCGAGGAATCGACGCTACATTCATGGTCTGATTAGCGGCAGAACCATCGTTGTACCATCATCTGCTGAAGTACTGGTTGTGTCGTAGATGTCGGAATGGGTCGATTGAGGCTTGTGCCTTCTGTGATTTATCAGTCATGGGCCTTGTGAAGAAGCAGCATTGAGTATTGTCATTTATGCTTTAAATGGCATCAGAGAGTCTTACAATTACGTTATAACAAAAGAACGAAAATTTTAACGAAGTCCTCGTTACGCTCTGTGTTGATGCCTCGGTTGAGTCACCATTTATCACCAATTCATACAATCTGCAACACCAACAGCTCTATGCGCTCTGCAATGTTTTTTGCAATTTCTCTGAATACGAGTGTGGGACATACTCGAAATAAGAAAGTTACCGTAATCAAAATGCCATTCATCAGAGTCGATGTACTACATATTTTCTCCTTTCTAGTCAGTTTTGCTCCCTCAAAACGAAGCCAACAAGCATAATATAGAATGCTTATACAATATATCCAAGCACACCGTCAAGTATGGGAAGTCTGGTCTTAACTTATATTCCATAATACTCAAGGTTAAGATACTAGCCAAGTTTAAGAGGCGTATGAAGGAAAACTGAGTTATGATCTACTCGAGTATTCCTTATAAAGCTGTTCATTTTGCTTTTCCCTTTCCCTTCCCGTGACCTTTCTTAGCATCCAGCTTGGCTTGAACACGAGCAGCAGCTGCAGCTTTAGCTTCTTCCCTCCTCTTCTTCTCTTCCTCTTTGGTTGCGGCAGCTATCTCCCTTTGCTTCTTCAGCTCCCTATGGAGGATTTCAACAATTAAAAACGCTCAAATTTTCTTTTCTAAAGTACTACCGACATCTTAAAAGCAATGATAATTTAAATTTCAGAACTCCACATTTCCTCAAATACTCGCACAACATTTGCTAATATGACTTACTCAAGCCTAGCCTTGTCTTCTGTGACACTGCTCACTGAAAAGCCCTTGCACGGTTTGCATGCAACTAACTCCACCTCAAAAATAAGGGTTGCACTGCATAAATAAGTGATAAACACATCAAGTAAGCTTTTTCAGGAACTTAACAAGTAAGCTTTCGTGATGATGCATGAAGATGCCATGTTCATATATAGTCAGGACAGCTTGTTAAAAGCATCTAAATATATTGAGATTTCACCAGCCCAAAACTCCAACTGACATTCTGCTTCTCTTTTGTTGACAAACAAAATGCAGGGTCGTCATATGGTTGTCATATATAACGGTAAAGAATTAGAAGAGCAGAGGCATTACTCTGGTGGAATATCGGGCGGAGAACCCGTGCTACCATATGCATATTCTGGCTTACATGTGATTTTCGCAACCTCCCCAACCTTACAAATCAAGAAAGGACATTCAATGGAGACACAATACACGCTTTCAAATTTCAACAAGTTATAAATCCTTTACCTTCATAGTTCTCAATGCAGTGTCCCAAGCACTGATCACCGAGCCCTTTCCAATCTCAAAGGAGAATAGAGTATTGTCTTCATGTGTTGAGTCAAAGACTTCACCAGTTTCAGCAAGTACTCCTTCGTAACGAACTGCTCAACAAAAAGACAAACAATCAGACATTTAAGAGCAGCTTTCCACCTTAATGCAGCTATTAGGATTGTCATTCTTACTTTTCAAAATTATACAAACAATGTATCGATGCACTCTCCAAAACCAGCATTATGCTTCTTACCTAAGAGGCTTACTATAAGGCAATGAGTTTGAGCAAAGCTATTATGTTGCTGGATTGTACATAGCATCAAGAAAGAAATAACGGTTCCTATCTCCTTCCTGATTTTACTTGGTGTAATTACATGCCTCTCTGCTCCAGTAATCAACTTTAGGAGCACTATCACAAGATGGGCAGACAAATTTCCTTACTGTTAAGCATCAAGGCCTAGCATTGCATTAGTAAATTGTGAACACAAAAACATTAGTGAATTGTCAAAAACTCCATGATGATTGCCACCATCTTATTTGGCCAAAAAAAAAAAAAAAAAAATGCCACCATCTAATAAGAACAAAAAATCAGCTGCATCACAACTAACTGAAGTATGGTCTTAGAAAAAAGAAAGAAAGAAAGAAAAAGTATGGTCTGGCACTGTAAGAATAAAACTTTGCAACTAGTTTGTCAGCTAACTGCAATAAGGTATTGTTCCTACAAGAAAAGAAAATACCAATATACAACACCGAGCCCAGGGTTCATCTGGAAGGTCTTTTCTTGTCTAGGTCAACGTTAAGGAGGTCCACTGATAGAAACAGAAGATCAAAGGCACCCTTTTTTCTTATTCCTTTTACAAATGGAACTGTTGCACTTTGCTGTAAATTCTTTTTTCCATACATTGATTTAGTGGCTTCATTTTCAGGAAAGTGCCATTTCCAGTAACATATAAAGAACTAAAAGGTGGATTCTGACTGAAGAGTACTACTTGATGCCAATGTCAAATAATATGTGGAGTATTAATTGTATCAGAAGACAAAAAAGGCCTTAAATAAGGTATCAAATTCATGAACTCGTGTCCTCATATGCACACACAATGATTATCAAACATACGACTATCGTTTTAATCAGATTAGTTAGTTGCATACCATCAACAAGAGGAAGGGTCTCTGAAGGAGTGACTGCATCGGGTTTCGCTCGTCGCACAATTGTCTTCATGACCCCTCCATCACCCGTCAAATCGATTGCCTCAGCCATGATTTTTATGAAAAGCCTGCTTGTATGGAAAGGAGAACTGAGTTACAGATGCAAGCCAAAGGGCTTCTGTCGGGTCATGATGTGCTGAACATGCTTTGATCTGAGAAGAAGAATAAGAAGAAGGAGGAGATGATGTGCTCGACATGCTTTACAACCTAGAAAATTACAGCAAAACTGAGATAAGGTTACATTTCTAGGTACAAGATAAATAACTGAAAAGTTGAACTACACAACCCGTTGTCCAGAACTTCCAATAAGCATTGCCAAGTAAGTCATCGAGGACTTCCATTAGTTCACTTCAGCTTCAACTAATTAATATTTCACAAATCTTAGCAATCGATGCTTATATAGTGAAATGCACATTTGAGGATCGAAAAACAAAGAAAAGAAAGGCCCTGCCCGATGGGAAAAAGAAATGAAGGAAAAGCTTACTTGGAACTGTAAGCCTTGTGCAGGAGTAACACCTAGATGCTAAACTTTTCAATTCTTGCATTAAAGTACTGAACTTTTTACCCAAAAAAGTGCAATCAAATTCCACGACGTCATCTATGTAGCAGATGGAAATTGCCTACGCTCGACACAGTAGGAACGAGAACCGTGGCAATCGGGACAGCTTAATCGCACTCTTTACAACAAGTCCACGATTTAGATTGCCCTAATTGAAAGATTCATCACTCCATTCCACAAAATTCACACTCTTCCCAAACAAAAAGAACCCTAACTCAACAATTCCATGCGCGAATAGCGACTATACAAAGCTGATTAACAAATCCATCCAATAATCAAAGCCAAGGACAAGCAACAATCCCATCCTCAACGCCACGCTACCAACTACCCATCACACCCATCCGCAGAAGCTTAAACCACAATCGAACACCCAAACTCTTGCACCAGCACAGATTCATCTCAGCATCCGAACATCACCCTACTACATCAACACACCCACCAAAAAAAAAAACGCAAAAAAAAAATGCAAAAAAAAAAACAAATAAATTGATGCGAGTATTCAACGCAGAAGAGGACAGAGAGAGCGGTAGAAAACGGAGCGAAGTGATGCGGAAAGAGCGTGGAAACTGACCGGAGCGACGAGATCAGCCACAGCGATCGGCGAAGACGGAGAAGGAGGAGAAGGAGGAGCGAAGGAGTTGATCGATCGGCGACCGGCGGCCATAAAAACTGCTACGCTGCTGCTTCGCGGATTCTCTCTCCGCTTTCCCTTGATTTTTTGCATTTTCAACTGCTGGTCGCAGACCAAACGAGCTCCGTTCGGGCGACGCCACGTGGGCCCGCAGAGGCCCGCCGGGTTCGAGGATGTCCTGCAATTACCTTCTTCAGCCCAAAATCAAGACATGAATACGCAATCTCCAAATCGAGCCACCTTAACATAATCACATATAAATTCGACCAAAAAACCTAACAATCGCGTATAAATTATTGTTAGGTTCATTATTGGTGCAACAAGAGCCTTATTGATTCGCCGTGATATGAATGATATGTTTGTTTGGAATTTAATTTTGTAACTAAATATATCCTCGCATCAATAATGCAATGATAAATATAGTTGTACTCTAAAATTTTAATATAACCTACTATTGTAAATTGAGAAACTTTAACCTTGTTCCGGGACGAGATGATTTTCTTTATTAAAATTGACTGCATCGAATAATGGATTGCCGCCATGGAGAATAAGGATTTATTATTTCTATGTATGGAACTCTTTAAAAAAAAATTATTGTATATTTTATTGTGTGGCGCTATTTACAATCATTATATGATTAAATTCAATCCTTTTATACCTTATGGATGGAATCAACCTCGATGGATTTCACATTTGTACATTTTCCCCTCAAATTTAGCTCTTTTTCATTATGAGCTTCCTTCAAATTTAAATCCATCGCTATTTAGGAAATATAATAGGAAGATTATTTCAATCTTAAATGTGAATGAAATTAAAAATGTCTTTCAGATTTTTCTCTTACTTGAGACAAGGTTTGATTTTATTAAGTTTTATCTTCCAAGTTTTCGTCATATTGTGAATCGTAATTGTGACTTTATAGCAAAAAAAAATTAAATTAAAAAGGTTTTTTTTAGTCCATTTTGTGTATGTAAAGTAAAGATAAAATTGTTTGCACTTAGATTTTTTTTTCCTGACTTTTACTTGGCAATGAGTAAATTTAATCGACAATGTGAAATATTTTTGATAGTTTCTGAGCAAGACAAAGTAATTAATTTGTATAGAAGTAAAGATAAACAAAGAAAAAGAAAATTTAGACTTTCGATGTGCATGATGATATTCACTTAAACATGTTCTTAATCATAGCAATAAGAACCTATACAAAACTATAAACCCTAAAAAGACCGTAAGTTGGGGTCCGCAACTTTAAGTTTCGATAATAATAAAGGCATTACCTTCATTATTCATTAATATGCGGTTGTTTTCTAGAAATTTGGAGGAGAAACATATTGTTTAACAAAAAAAAAAATTGACCAAAAAAACAAAAAAGATAATATTGTAAAGTGTGATAACTCTATGCATTTACTCCGAATGACCCAGCGGCCCAAAAAAGAAAGAAAAAGAAAACCCCAACAAACCTCCTTAGTTTTTGGCAAAGTAGAAAATTAGTCTCTACTAATGGACTGCTAATCAATCATTAGTAAAGTGGTGCTTTTACAAAAGCAGGTGCAAGTGCAATCATTTGCAATCTAGGAATTAATGGACGCAAATCTTCAAGCAATCCATGTATCCACTATCCACCGATCGATCGGTTGACTAATCAATCATTAGATGAATAATTCTCGTGATTTCGTGGGGGCCTACGCCTTGAAGTCTCCTGCTTTATCCTTGATCTAAGTGGAAAACAATGATTAACTTATAAACCTTGATTAGGCTATTCTTAGTGTTTTTGGTTCGGTAGCCGAGAATTTGCATGAAAAGAAGATAAAAAACGACAAGGAAAGCCAAGTTTTTTTTCTTTTTTTAATGGAAATTACATCTCTGGTTTTGATTTAATGCTATTTGGAATCAATTTTAGGGCCTTAAAATAGGTTCATTGACGTAGCCCTTGGGAATTAAGGCTAATCTGACAAAAAATTTAGCCATCCCACTCGATAAATAATCGAGAACCATGCACTTTATTTAAAATGATAGTCAAAACAACTATGCAACGTTTGAATAAGAAAAAAGGTAGATCACTTTTTTCCTTTTTCTTCTCCCACTTTTGACAAAGAAAATCAACGGAAAATGCCTTGTCAAGCAAACTCAGGGAGTCATCTCACTCTCTGAATGATTATCATTATGTGTACGACTCTCACCGTCGGATTGAAGTGCAAGAGATCACAACCATACAAACAGAAACCGATGAAAGCATCGTTATGATATGATATGGCCATGCCCCCAACAAACACAGGAACATGCCACTCACGGAAGCAGTTGCTACCAAACAGACGTGATGGGAACTAATGCCGCATGACGAGGTTGAATCGGAGGAGGTGGTCCAGGAGCGGTCAAACTGGAAAGACAGGACGCAGGACGGGCATTGAAAGGGGCTTGAAATCGAAGGAAAGGGCTTCGCAGGACAAAAGGGTCTTTCCAATTTCGGCTCTGTACCCTCTTCCCCCCGGGATTTCTTCTTTATAATTTATCGGGCGCATTGAATTAAAAAAGCCCCCATCGATGGAAGTGGCGTCATCCACGATGCACGCTCCGTCCGCTCCAATTCACCATTAATTTTCCTGTTTTTTTCTTCCAAAATCAAGTCGTCACCAGTACCGGCAATCGAGTCGAGGTCCATGACCTACTCTTGCAACCCTACCTAGCCATTAAAGATTATCATTTCCCTACTCGAAGGCCCGCATTTATAAATTATTATTTTAATCGGAATTCCTAGCAAGTAGCATTGTCCACTCATGCGTACCAGATCCAAGCATCATCGAGGCGCAACCGCGAGGTCGGTCCTGCCCTTCAGTCAATTCGACACTAGATTGAGCAGCAGTAACGGTTCGTTCGAAGCGAATTTCGGGTTGAATTTAGCTCAAGAACGAGGTAACTTCGCACGATGTGGTTTATGTTCAAGACGATGATGGGACTTTTAGTGCAGAAATTAAGGATGCCGACGATGCATCTTCCTCTGTTTCTGCATCAGCTTCAGAGCTTCAGAATTCGCAGCTGGGAGGAGATAAGAGCAGCAGAGCTTAGAGCGAGACAGAGCCAATTGCGAAGAAGAACTGAACTCAACAAAATTAATGGAAGGAATCAGAAAGAAGCCAAGAATCATTTACACAGGGGTTTAAAGTCGGTTTATTTCCCAAGTTACATACCACTTACATCCATCTCTCCTAACCAAGGCCCTAACATCAATCCGAGATTTGAACTGGATTTGCGAAAAGAGAAAAACGAGAAAAGAGAGGGGGAGAAAATCTCTACATGCATTGCGCAAAATCTCCACTCTTTATCTTCCTCGGACGCCACTACGGAAAAAAAAAAGAAAGAAAGAAAGCAGAAACTAAACCTAAACACGGGGCTTCTTCTTGTTCTCAGATCAAAGCCCAATCAAGAACCGTCGCGCAAAAAAGACAGGCGCGAGATCTTGCGAAAAACGAAGAAGAAGAAGAAAAAAGATCCTTCCTTTGGTTAGACCGACGATCAGGGCCGGCTGATCCCACGAACCCAGGTACGAATCATCATCGGAGTCTTCGCCCGCGGACGTATTTCGATGACAGCGACGGGAGCAGAGAGCGCGCGGACCCATCCGTCAGTCGCCGTACTCGCGCCAGCAGAGGAGCATGGTCACGCAGCGCCTCACGATGTAGAACCTCGCCCTCTGCTCGCTCACCAGCCTCGCGCACCTCCTGGAGAAGGCGCACCTCCTCTGCGACGGCGACCTCGACGCCGACGCCGACGCCGACGCCGACGCTGACGCCTGCGGCAGCGGCGCCGCCCTCCCGCCCCGCGACGGCGGCGCCTCCTTCCGCGACAGCTTCCACTTGTCGTCGAAGTAAACCACCGGCGGGCGATCGCTAGCAGCCATGCGGGGAGGCCTCGTTTGTCCAAGAAAGGAAAAATTAAGGTCTGCTTTTTGAAGGGCTGGTCGGTTGAACGAAGTCGTCCGTTTCCCCCCTTCCGCTGCCGCGGTGGCGGGATACCACAGACGCCCACAGAGAGAGAGAGAGAGAGAGAGAGAGAGAGAGAGAGAGAGAGAGATTACAGCGGAGGGAAGAAGACGATGTGGCCGAGAAATAGAGGAGGAGAGAGAGAGAGAGAGAGAGAGAGTATTTATGAAGTGGAGCGACGGAGGAGGAAGACGACGAAACGGAGAGGGAGAGGGAGAGGGACTGCGGCAGGAGTTAGGAAATATTTTCCGTGAGAATATCGTCGTCCCGGGCCACGACGGGCCCCACCTAGATAATTTATAAAAAATTTATTTTCAAAGCCATAATGATTTTTGAGGGAAAGAAAATTTGAATCGAGGCTCTCTAGGCCACTCGAGCGCATGAATTTCCGAAGCTCCCACTATATAAAACATGGGGAAAAGAAAGGGTCGACGTTCTTATCCTATTTCGTTCGAAAAATATCTAAAGGACGACATCTGATTGACATGGATATTTCCATGTGCAGAATAATGGTTTACAAATGATTTCTTTGAGTTTCAGTCGAGCCCATCAAATATTTTGAAAAATCGAAAGTGCTCGGACAGTATGGTGAGTTTTGTGATTTTAATTAAGGAATATATTCAAATGTCGAATCGTGGGACATTACTTAATTTATCAAATGTGAAGGTCAGATGTAATGTGGATGGAATCATCATTGTTATTTATTTCACAATGGATTGGGACTTCAGGCAATACGCGTCAGATGGTTGCTTCAAGGAAGAAAAAATTGGGAAACTTGCCAATCCAAGAAGAGAGTGAGAAGAGGGGAAAAGGAAATACGCTCCTCAATAGGCCGATTAGCTATCCGTGTCGGTGTCTCCTCTCGACACGACGGTCACTCTCGGAGCCTAGGGTCCCTGCTCTTCCGAAGGTGAGATTTTCGTCTTACGTCGGAATTTCATTTCCCTTCGATGTAACTTATAATTCAATGCGGTCCCGAGATTATTCGTCGACACTCGTGCTGGATGCTTTGACGCCCCATTATCTGTCGTACGTTGAGTGGTGAGAAGAAATAATTTCACTCGGTATGATCACTTGAATTTTCTTACATTTTTTATATTAAAGACGGAGGACCCCGTTTCTCTTTAAATTCTTTCTCCTTTTTTAAAGATTCTATTACGTGGCACGTTAAAATATTGAGATTTCCACAGGCTGTACGGTAATTCAAAGGTATTTCTTAGAGCTCGCTTTATTGAGAGCACAAGTCCATTGCACTATTGAGATTTGATGGGCATGGGTACTCTATGTATGAACCGTTGACATCCATATGTCTTATGACTTTCTTTTATGTAATTACGTATTATGGATTATCATTACTTTGTTTAATTAGATGGTATTTGAAAAATAGGGATTCGGAGAAGTAGAGACCCGCACTAGAAGCATGAAAAGATAAATTAAACTAGGAATTAGGTAAAAAGATATGAAAAAAATAAATGGAGCCCAGCATCGTTAGATCAATCATACAAGCCTGAGCTCAAGCAAAGGAGAGGATGAAGTCAACTCGACGTATATAGTGATGACCCACCAAGTTGGTCAATCGCATAATCTTGTCATTATTCCTAACGCACGATTATCTTTTCATTAAAGTTTTGGTGGCGTGTAATGTCATCCCTACGTGTATAAAGCCACTCAGGCGCATCGATAAATACGTGAGGACACAAAATGTCGTCGCCCGATTAGCATCTTCCTAATCGGCCCGATAGCGACGCGTTCGTTTGTTAATTGCGGCTAGGGTCCGATTATTTTAATTCCGCATAGTCACGGAATTAGTCGGGCGAAATTAATTAAAAAGCGATACATGGGGGCGTGAGCTAGCTGGTATGAACTTTTCCGCTGATATGAACTTGACGTGATGTCTCGATTATCTGTTCAAATCCTAATTAGCCCACCAATTGTCCGAATAGACGTACCCATCTTTGCACAAAGCTTTGTCCTATGTTGGGGTTGATTTTCTTTCTTTCTTTCTTTCTTTCTTTCATTTTTTTGAAAACCAACGTCTCTTGTTTCAAAATCATCAATCAAATAATTGCTTATTTTCAGACAAGATAGGAATTGCCTAGTGCCTTAGTTAATTTCAAACAATGCACCACACACTCTGCGGGTCGTGGGCTGCCTGGTGTAAGCCTAGTGGGCACGGCGGATCCTAGACATAAAAAAAAAAAAACTTCTAGATGATCGAGTCCTTTTATTGCTCTATGTGCATTCGATCAAGTGTATGATCTTGCCTTGCTTTATGAAACTAGCATCACAACGAATTTTAAAAGAGATAGTTAGTTGCACATCAAAGTTCATAGAACTACAATTTTCTTATGATATGAGGATGACGATCATATGGACTTATGATTGTCCATAGATGAAGTTATGACAACTAGTCGCAATAAATTGTTAGATAAGGGCATATTTTTGATTTGTTTATGTTATAGCATGACATTTTGGAGAGGGGTCAGCGTGTCGTGATTTTTCCTATTCATAGTAACAAGTAATAACATCCTCATTGAAGTCAGCCAAGAGAGCCCAAAACCATATTGATCAAGTACAAATACATTTCACATTTCTAGCGATTATACTACTTTGAAACCTTTTAGGTCCTCCTTGCCGGTCGATATTTCCAAAAGAAGTACTCAACCGATGGCGCAACATTTCCTCCCCTAATTCTGGTATAACTTCGGGCTTCATATGTTGCATCTACTGCAATCACTTAACCGTACGTAGCTGTTCTCAAAACTTATTTTCAGCCTTTTCTCGCGCTGCATGCGTGAGGATATTGGGGTAAACGAAGCCTTGTATCAGGGACATGATCTGGAAAAGCTTTGCAAAACAGTGCTGAGATGCCAGTGAAAACAACTCCAGGCCTTGGTTTATAGAAAGGCTTAGATCTGAGCATTTCGAAATGATTCGAGCGAACACAAAAACCTTTCGTAAGAAGGATTTCGAGAGTTCAAAAACCGTCATTCAAAAATCTTCCGCAACCTACCCTCCATGATATATCCGGCTGGTTCTTACTTTTGAGTAGACGTGAGTGGGGCTCTCCCTCGATATCTAGCGGACCCTCCGAAATTTAAGTTATCCAGGCGTGTCCGCGAGAGAGACGCATACAACGTTGATGGAAAGTAGCTTACTCTCGATTCGAGATTTTAGGTAATGCGGATGTAATCAACTCTCTGCTTTTCTTCCTGGCACGCGAATGGACGGCAATCGATTACGCTTACGCACATGTTCATCATCGATCCTCGATCGAGAAGCTGCGCTGCAGCTACGCACTGACCGGCTCCGATAGATCGAATCACGGACCCAAGGGATTACGTATGTGGAATAGGGCCCTCGGCGCCGAGATTGGTGCACGCGTCGGAAGAGTGTTTTCCAAGGATGTCTTCGGCGGATATCGAGAAAAAAGCCCTTTACCCGCCCCTTCACGTGTTCGTTAGTTCCTCTGGCGAAAGCGATTAACACACTTGTCTTCCATGCACCAAAAAGCTTCCCCCTCCCACCGATTTTGCACCGACCACCCAAATTTTAATTGTATGCTCGGGCATCGCGCGTGGGCCAGAGCATTCCCCAATCGGATCTTGATTCTTATTTGAGTTTTCAGAATTTCTTCATACATAAGGGTTAATAATACCAATGACGTTAAATTGGTATATCTATTACAAATCTACTCCAAAATTAATTTTAAGACCACAAAAAACCCCAAACTTGGATATTGATGATAAATTTACTATTCATTAATTTTCGTTACATTTTACCTTCAAATTACTAAGTTGAATAATACGTAATAGTTGACGGATTTTCAATTTTCATTTGTCGAAGTGTATTGATTTGTAATTTTTCATGGTATTAATTAATTTACTAAAAAATAACAAGTAATGTATTAGTTTAGGGTAAATTTATCACATAATTCCTAGTTTATTAAATGTGTATTGACTTGGGTTTTCCTTTAATAGTAATCCATGAAATCAAAAGTATCAAGTAAATGCATGTTTTAATATTGGAATTTTGAAAAAAAAGAGGAAGAAAATTCCTCGATTTTTGGGTTGCTTGCCTTAACTCTCCATAAAATGTTTCATTGGCCACCAAGAAATGTTTTGAGGGCACCTCAACGTGACGCAATGCACGTGCGACGCCGCCGTGGAGCGCACGTGTGTCGGTGGCGGCACAGTCGGGAGACGTTGGGATTACCCGCAATTCATCAGCCGCTCCTCTCCCTCCCCTCCCTCCCTCCCTCTGCACGTGTGCCCGTACCCACCGACTATTTTTGCTCATCTTATAATGTATCGTTTTCCTTTCACATTTTTTCGCAGGCAAATCAATCAATATAGCTTTTATTTTAATATTTTCTCGACACCAATGTCCAGATGGTCCAAAATAATTTTGCCCAGGTCTTCCTCCATGTGACATGAATTAGTGATCTCGTCAAACAAACGATCAAAATAGATGAGGGCGTGCACAAAAATTCCACTTTGATGATGAAGATTGAATGAATGTCAATTCCTTTTCTATCTCTTTCCCCAATTTTTTTTTCCCTAGAATTAATTTGGACTAAGTACAGATTTTTGGTCCTACTCTGAGTTATAACACGTGTGCAACTTAAAAACTCCTTGACTCCTAGTCTATTCCATTAGAGCTCTTTTTTTTTTTTTTTTCAATTTTATCCGAGCAATTCCTCTTAGTTTTTGATCTGTGTTATTTGGTTCATCTAAATTTTACTTTCGACAAATCAAATCCTCTAACTTTTTCGATTTGTACAACCAAATACTTTCATAACTGCTCTCACTAAACTATCAGATCAGCTGAAGACGTGGCTTCTTTAATACAGCACGCGATGCTAACGTTACAAAGGACTACGGCAAAAAAAAAAAAATAAAAATTAAGAGGACAAAATCGCACGAAGCTTCGAGCTTATAAAACTAAAACCGGACTTGACCCCTGTTGTCTTCCATTCCCTGTATGGAAGCACTCGGTCCAGTGGCCCTTCCAAAAGCCCACGATCTCTCCAGCTGTTGTTATTCGGTGTTATTCGGTCCAAAGAACTCGTTAATCAAAGCAGCACAATCACATGATCAACCATGTGTAAACTCTTATTCCTTGTCCTGATATATAGAATATAATAAAAAAGCTGATCATTTGGTGAGCCAATAGTTCAAAATTTTCACCTGCAATCTCAACTAGAATCTTGAGACACAAGATTAATAAAAAGAAGGTAAATCCTGAATGTTAAACGGATGTTCAAATTAATGACGAATCACGATTTGCCAAAACAAAAAAAATGCCAAATCACAGACTTATCTACCAACTTCAAGCTTTAGGTTTCTATGAAACAGGTCATCTTTCCTCCTAAATATCATTTAAATCGGACAAAGTCCACTTGCTTCATGAAATTAAACTTGGTTTGGGAAAGATTGTTAGCGGGAATTGCAAGGTATGATGTGCACTTGCCAACTGAGAGAGCAAGGACAACGTCGATTCATGACTGCAAGTATGTACATGAGCTTCGAGAGTGTACAAAAATCCAGTTTATCGTGGAAGAGTAAAATTGGTTAAATCAAACATTGTGCGTGTCGACTTTAGGTGCCAGGTGCCAGACTATTTTGGTTAATTATGATTGTACTCTCGTCTCACATACACCCAGTTGTCAGAAAAAGAACACATTGCCCGACGAATTTTTCCATCATGTGATGCCATGAATAATTCTTGATTCCATCTTTTTGCAAAAAGGAGGGCAAGAATCCGTATGAGCCTACTGTTTAGTATCCCCCACAGCCTGCTTTGAGTAAAGTCCCAGTTCTCTATAGAGGTAGAAATTACATCTAAGTAATATAACGTTAGATACTTATCATATTCATGTCTTCCATTCAACATTGATCAACAATAGTTGCTGAAGATTTTATTCATCAACTAGGAACTTCCATCAGAATAGTTAACATTAGCAGCAAAACAAGTTACACCTTAAAATGTAGATACTTTCTTCTTCTTATTCTTCTTTTTTTTTTCTTTTCTTTTCTTTTCTTTTCTGTAAGGAAGAAAGGACCCTGATGAGACCCAAAGCTCAACTAAGAATTATGAGTACACGTACGAACACCCAGGAACAGCAAAAGCCACGTTAGCTGAAGGGAAAGAAAACACTCTGCAAAACTTTGCTATTTCATTAATGTTTGGAGTGAAAGATCCAAAGGAAGGAGTAATGAGAAAAACCCGAAGAAGCAAAAAGGCCACTCACTCTCTCTCTCATATCTGTCATGATATCCGAAGGTACACATATTTTAACCCAAGTACAGACATACACTGATGATCCAGGTGGGTTTCGCCAGTACGGAAAATGAAATCTCTGCCTCCCTCAGATTTAGAGAATCCAATCATCTTCCCTCCCCTGTTGCAGACTCTATCATACTGTATGCAGACTTCCCATACTTGAAAGAATTGTAGATAAATGTGCACCATCTACAGAAGAAAAGAGAGAGCCAAATGGATTCCGCATAGAAACCCTTGCCACATGTTTTTCGGAGAGAGAGGAAGAGAATCGCATTTTAGTTGGGAGTGCATTGTTGAAACTTGAAGCTGGTAGAAGGGAGAGTATAATTCTGTGCAGATGCCTAATGAGATTCAATATTCTTCCAGAAAATCCGCCTCCTTTTCAGGTTTTCGTAATTAATTTAAATTGGTGTTGTCTCCTGCAACCGAATTGCTGCGTTGGAATGAACGGACTACAAGAGCCATCATCACCACCACCACCACCACCACCACCACCTGGGAAAGCCCTAGAAAAAGCTAATCCACATTTGCATAGTCGGTTATGTGCGTATTCGTAAGTTTCTTTATGGTCGTAAGGTACGCGACAACTTTTGCATTGTACGAGCAGTCTTGTTCATAGGTGCCATGGAATAACTACACCGCTCTTGGTAGGTGGCATGGGACCGTCCTAAAATTTGACGCTCCTCCATTTGTGAATCTTGATGAGGTTCCTAAGGGACAAGGTACACTATGCGACCTAGACAATTCTCCGCGAATAATTGAATGGATAGGTGAAGTGGCGAAATCTTTGTGAATATTTTGAGCAAGAGTGCCAGCTTCCACACCCTTACTGAATGAAGGGAGATGGGATTCCAAGCCATAAAGAAAACGTCTTGTGTGTCAAATAATTGCGAACTCGCCACAAAAATCTTTCCGGACAGAATCTAATGTAAGTTCTCTTTATACAAGACCGATTACTCTTTTGTTCCACCTCATAGTCACAGATTAGTAAGTACTCGCAAGCCTAGCACCACTGGATATAAGGGGGTCTGATCAAAAGAAGAACACCAAAAAGAAAGTCACGAAAAGGGTCTTCAAGGATTGATTCTGGAGATGTGAATGAAAAAGATCCGCTTCATAGAAATAAAGGCTAGCTATCCAATCCACCAGAGAACCACTACAAACCCAGATGCTTAGGTTTCCAAAGATGGGGAAATTTGGGCAAGAACTGCTCTGATGGAGTCATGTAGTCCTTTCTTGTATTTGACTTGTGCATCTTGCAGATCCCATCATACCAAGGAAAACACAGCACAAGATGGATTCCTAGCATAGGATAATGATATTCTCACTAAATTTAGAGGAACCATCTTTCCACTATGTAACTATGGAAAGGAAGATAGCCATTTTTCAGGTGTTTAGAATCAAAACTTCCCTGAAATCTGCTGTTGTACCTCTTCTTGGCCAAATGTTGTCGTTCTGTGTTAAGATGTGATGGATGAGCACGAGCAGTGAGGTTAGTCAGGTGACATAAGGAAAATAACTCAACGACTTGGTCTTTCTTCTCCGCTCTTGAGAAAGATAACGTTTAGTGATGCCAACACCTAAATAAGGCTGACACGAGGTGAACCAGAGAAAAAAGACATGCCAAAGGAAACCATGGATTAAACCACAGAATGCGTAATTACGTACAATTGATCTATTATCTCAAAAAAGCAAGTCAGCAACTCTCCCAGTTAAAGTGTGTATTGCACATCTATTGCTATCTAATGACTTCTCCAGCAAACTTGCTAATACTCCAGCAAACTTGCTAACCTTACAGAACCAGACGAGGACAGTATATGGGCAAATGAGACTCACAAAACTCCTTCAAAAAACAACACGATATAATAACAATATACATGAAGCAGAAACAGCTTTCAATCGCATCATGCTCTTGAGTTACCCAAGTTCTTCTCTTGTACGCAAGTACAGACATAGCAAGCGAAAGGTCTGGTGCGTTGCTGTGCGGAAAAAATTTAGACGCATCACTCAATCAAATCCCTACAAATATTAACTTCACCGAAAAAGCAGAAACATATTATGATCTTTAACGCAATATTTACCAAGGAAAAGTCATCTCCTTTTCTCGAACTTAAACTCTGTTCCATTTTGGGTTAACAGAACCAAGAACCTCAAGATCCATCAACAAAGATAGCAAGCATCGATCTTCTAAACTCCTCTTCCTCTTGGAGAGTTCTTGAAAAATTAGGGTTTGCTTTTGATTAACTGATAAAAGTATAATTACCTTCATCCTCGTAAATTTGATCTCTGACTTCTGGCTTTTGAGAGTGAATAGCCATTTATTGCCACTGCAGCATCATCAAGATTCCCATGGTGAAATCATATTGAAGAGAGACGCTTTTAAGGTGGAATTAGGGACCACATAAACTAAACCACCGTTAATTATTAAAAAAGACGCTCTCTTCAAAAAAGAAAGTTCTCTTGTGAATCTTCATGATGCTGCAAAGGCAAACAATGACTCGGGCTTCTTCATATAGGGGTAATTTGTCATCACCGATCCACATGCAGATGAGATAAAAACCCTAACCCTAGATTCTATACTTACCCAACTTTTAGCCTCCCGTGAGATAAAGGAAAAGGTAAAGCGAAGAAACAAAAGTAAATCAAGGGCATTAAGGAAAAGGTTCGAAACCCTTGTCTTGAGAGAGAGAGAGAGAGAGAGAGAGAGAGAGAACTACTGTGTTTTTTCTTAGTACTAAAATCCCATGTCAACCACTATAGGAAAAGGGAGAGATCAGGAACACACAAGTGGAAAAATTGCACAGTGAAAAAGCTTGAAAGGAGCCTAAGAACAACAAAGTGGAAGATCAAGGAAGAGGCCAGAGAAGAGAGAAAGAGCCAGAGAGAGAGAGAGAGAGAGAGAGAGAGAGAGAGAGAGGGAGAGTATGTGCGCGCGCGCGCGCTTTGAGAGTTGGGATGTGAGTGTTTAGCCTCTTAATATAGAGTCCGATGGAGCCTTGTCTCCATTAACTCATCATTGCTAAAATACTAAAATAATATTCACTAAATGAATATTTTGACAAGGAGTACATGCATGTATGCACATTAAAAACTCACAGTAAAGGCTTAAAAATATAACTATAGAGAAACCATATGAAGTATGCCATTTTAGGAAACGAATAAGAGATTTCCAAAAATTGTTGGATGGGGAAATTCAAATTCAAATTTTGAATACACATTTATGGAATTGATTTTTTTTTTTTTTTATCTTGCCTAGTTTCTTTTTACTTGGGATTAGAATTGGACCTGAGAATAAGTATAATTTTTTATAAAATTTCAAGGTTGGAAAGAACAGTTCTTCATTTGTTGGTGGAGATATGTCTTACAAGTGCCTTGTTCTCTAATACCAACCATGGTAAAAAAAGCTTTAATGCATTTTCTCCTTACTCTAATTTATATGTGGAGTAGATTTCTCCATTAGAATATATTATTTGGTTTGATCAGTTTCATAAGATTACTTGAACCTACGAATAAGATAGAGCAGGACAACGCAAAACGCTCTATATAATATTTGATATAATGAACCAATGCAGAGGAGGCAATTATTTCACTTTCACACACACAGACAAGCACGTAATAAGGAAAAAGCAGGAGTTATTCACTGCTTAGAAAAAATGTGAACACTGCACTAGGGTTTAAAGGCAAATGCGTTTCATAGACTTTGCTCAATTGGTTTTATGCTTTTCTCCTCGGTACTCATGCAACACGCATTTCATGTGTATCCGATTGAGCATATGCCGGGAACATTATGATTGCTAAACTCCGTGAAGTCTTATATTACTGCAGAGGGTGTTTGATAAGACTTAACTAAATTGGTGATTAACAAAACTCGGTCCGACTACGATAAACTTGTCTAGACATCTAATAGGTTATTTGCGGAGAAAGCTCGCACGGCACAGGCTCACACGACATGACCACTTCCTTCGGTGAACTCTATATATCTTGTATCCGATGCACATGGCAGAGTCATTACAGAACACAACATCCGGATCAAACTTGATCATCCCGGGGCAAGTCATCGAGCGGGATACGGTGTATCGAGACTGGTCAGGTGAACGACAGCGTGACGGCTACCGGAACACCACCCGTGGAATCAGGATGGCACCAAATTTTTCCCCAGAAAGATAGGCCTGTCCTAGACCAGAGCCTCGTGCCACGAACGTCAAAAGACAACGAAACTCGCCCTAAAAATGGCAAAATATATAATGGGGGTAGCTTTTAGGGTCGTGGAACGTATGTATGCAATGGGGAGAGGACCCCTTGCTTCCTCCACAAGCATTTTTCCGAATAAAGCAATGGAGACACAAGAAAGAATGTGGGGGGAACGCAGGCGACGTGATCTGACCTTTCCCCCTAACATCACGGGGAGTCCCGCCCGATTCGACCGGGATTCAATTGCGTGTACAAGGTTTGGGAATTCCCATTTCCGGTCTCTTTCTCTGGTGCCCTGGTGCCTGATCCCGGAGCTGTGCTCAGCGAGGCCGTTCCCTTTTGTGGCAAGCTTTAAAGTTTGCCAGTCTCTCTCTGCTCATATCTCGACGTCTCGTCCCTCGACCTGACGTTTGCTGGGGCGGCTAAATCAAATCTTAGCTCCCCCTCTTCACGTAACTGGCTCTCTCCCTTTCTTTTCATTTCTTCCTTTGTCTTCTTTCTCCTCTCTCTCTCTCTCTTTTTTCTTCTTGATAAAAGACAAAATGAGAGGGGATACAATGGTTGAAAGTATACATGTTAGATTTGATTCTTTGGAAGAATCACTCGTGTTAGCTGTCAAGATTCTCCTACTTGAACTTGGAAAAAAGTAGTTCTTCTTCCCCTATCATGCCATCACCGTATCAATGTAGTTTTATTTCCAGCTTATTTCTTCGGTCAAATTTGATTTATCAGCATCACGGTTTTACATTGTCACATACAACATGAGTATTGATGCTATTCAATTGGAAAAAAAAAAAAACACGAAAGTATAGTATATCCCAAAATCGATTCAGTTCGCACTTTGAGATAATTTCGACATGCATATAAGAAATTCAAATTGCAAACAAATATCGTAATGGTAAGTTTCAAACCAAGACGGGGTGCCTACACATCTCTAATTAATGCTCCAAAACCTACGTTCCTTGTGTAGAGTACTGTGTAGGGCGATGAGTATGATGAATGGTTCTAACTTCTATACAGGTTCATTAATTTTTAGAATTTAGAACCTATCTTGCATACCCAAAAATTTGGAATTTTCCCTATCACAAGTTTTAAAGTTGGTTCTAATATTTATTTAGATTCCACACGTACTTGTTCTAATTGAACAATTATAATGAATCATCATCTTTAATAATCACCGTTTATTATAATTTACTAATCGCAACTCATATTTAGCCACACCAGTAAAGTCTTAGTCATACATATTGTTGGAAATGAAAGCTTAGACTAGTGAATTTATGTTATATACTCATCATTGGACGCTATGGAATGTTGTAGGATCACTCAAAGACATAGAAACTTACATGTCCAAACAGGTGTCACAATTTTTAAAACCCCAAAACTACCTTATAAATTCTAGAATCTAAAACTGAATCGATTCCTATTGGTCTGATTTTTAAGTTCCTGATTCTATTTTAGAACCATGCTTATCCTTGACAAGGAGTATAAGAGATAGAATAGCTATACCTTTTTCTTTTTCCTCTTTTGCTTCTTAATTTGTGAGGGTTCCTTTCTACATAAATTTGTCTAGTAAATTGTATCATACAATGTAAACTTTTCATGAAAGGAAATTAGTCTTACAATATTTCATAATATAATAGAAAATAGAAAATTGTCCAAGAACTCATAAACTTACTGTGCGACAATCAAGTTAGTTCTAAATCTTTCAATTGTAGTAATGTAGTTCTACTTTTTGACTATTCGTCAATTTCGTCCTAAGAATTTTGATATTTGTCAATATATTTCTTTTGGCCAATTATCCAAATAACATGCTTATGGCTAAATTGACAAAATTTCCGAAGGTTTAGGATTAAATTGACATTATTGAAAGGTTTGAGAGTAAATTGGTATAATTAAAATGTTTAGGATTAAATTGGCTGTTGAGTAAGTTTATAGGTTTTTTTGGACAATTATTCTAATACGAAACTTAATTAGGCTTCTGATTCCATGACTCAATACCACATAAAATTTGTCTCCAAAAGGCCGAGGGCAGCGGTTGCTAAAGCTTTGATTCAAGGAAACAAACTCGATGTTGAATACTTTTTTTTTTTTTTTTTGGGTGCTATTTGATCTGCATTGTAGGTCTTTTTC
Organism: Eucalyptus victrix; assembly: GCA_016097545.1. Taxonomy (NCBI): domain Eukaryota; kingdom Viridiplantae; phylum Streptophyta; class Magnoliopsida; order Myrtales; family Myrtaceae; genus Eucalyptus; species Eucalyptus victrix. The sequence goes on along the minus strand of CM027841.1, from coordinate 47,469,021 downwards.
TCAGTAAGACTGATTTTAGGTCATTGGATCCAAACTTGCAATGTGCAATTTAGATATTATAATCATAGTCGTGAATTGTAATTCGAAATTTCAAACTTATGGATTCTGAGTCAGATTATAAGATTGAGTAAAATGCCTAGAATTGTCTTTTCCTTATCATCTACATTTAACTGTAATCGGCAAAGTGAAGTTAATTGGTCTCGCTTTTCGGATTTTTCGAGATTACTTTTTGTTATGTAATTGGATAACTGCCTACCTTTCTCCAATTCGCTTAGACAAGCACACCCATTTGTCTTCTGTAAGATGATTACGCGTGCGAAAACGAAGAAATTTTGCGTAAGATCCAAGATCAAACATAAAATTTCTCTTTGACTATGTGCGATAATTTTCATATATAAGACACTGCAAGGCATTATTTTTCTCCACAGTTATCCCACTTAGATACAACGACGAAAAGGCTTACGTGCTTCTTGGTTTGCTACTGGATTGTAAGTGATAACTACGGTCCATTACTTTGAAAATTTTGGGATATGAAATCATTTGTCAGTTAAAACGACACAAGCCGTAAATCCACAGAATTGAAAAGTTCCTATAAAATCGGTAGGATTGATGGTGGATCCATAAATCGTTCATGATCCGGAACTTTATAGATTCATCTGATTGATGTATCATATACATTTTTAAATCGAATTAGATTATAACAATCCAATCGCAAACCTATTAATTGCAATTATAAACTTTATAGTTCAATATACATAGACTACTGAAATGGTGAATCAAGTTGAAAATAGTCCGACCCAAATTAATCCATTAACTCGTTTTGATCAAATTCTATGCACTACAAGTCTAGTGACCCATACCTAGTCCACTCATATTATTAAAACACTTCTATATTTAACCCAGTTTAAGAAAAATCATACCTAGACTAAGGTAAAAGCACGGAGTGATCGAGCCCGAGATCATTTAAGGGCGATAGAGACTTAAAAAAAGTAATAAAGATGGGTTAAGTCTAATTAAGTTGTGAATCCATTTAAAACTTATTTATAACCCATAAAGTTGGGTCTAAACTCATTTATGATCTAATTATTGAATAAAACTAATCTATATAATAAGCCGGCCAATCAATTATGAGTTAAGAAATGTGTCTACGATCCATTTTAGCAGATGGAAATACACGGTTGTAGATGGAGATCACCAAACTCTTTTTTTGTTGGTGAAAGAGATCACCAAACTCTTGTCACCTACTTTTTGGCAAAAAATTCAAAACCGTCATCAATCTGAACGTTCTTCCTCCCATTAGATTATCCCTACATGAATTGGTGTCGTGATTCGCGGATGCTCGACAAACAAAAAATAAGACGATCGAACGTTGCATCTTTCAGATATTGGTCTCCATCATTCGTTCATATCACAGCAGTCCCATTCTTTACGCAGGACCGTGCATTGCGCGTCGGAAGAACCATCAATCTGGGGCACGACTAACTCATGATGGTCCTCAGTTTCAACATCATAGGACGATATTTTTTGCATGGTGGTTCGAATAGTCAATTTTTTTTTCTTCTTTTGCCGTTGTGGTCAACCTGTTTTTTCTATCAAGCACCAAAGATGAAATTCATCCTCTCAATCCAATCAGCCCGACTGGTCGGGCGCGAATTAGAGGTGCATTTCTCTAAGATATCCACTATAGGTCATACTTAGGTACAAAAGTGATGTCGCTTCAACTTTGATTTCCATATTGGAAGGCACAGTCCAACTATGGTCATTCAATGGATATTGGTGACCCGCTTCACGTGTTGGGATGTCAAATCGCACTTTAGAAATGTGTATCTTGCTTTTATATTATATGATTGTTATCGTATGCGTTTTTATCATGTGTAAAATCAATTTTAATTTTAAGATTATTTATTAGGATTATAATTTTCCCTCGGAAAATCAATGACTACACTGGACACTCCGACACTTACCCATTAAAAATATTTGAAGGTAAAGCAGACTCATGCTATGAAACTCATGTATTTTCTAAATATGCTTTAATCCAACCATCATTTAAATTGATAGGTTACAAGTACGGAGAAAATCCACATCTTTGCTTAATTAAACTCATGTGTACGTCAATCAATTAAAGACGGATAGAGGAAAATATAACCCTACACCGAAAAATTAAAGCTCTCACAATATTCTGTAACAGTAGAACACTGTGATTTTGTACTTTGATGCCACAGGTCCACAATCGTGGGCCCAATCATGACCCGACCCGTCCATCAATGGAAGATAAAAGGCTGGATAAAAGCAATAGTATTAGGCCCAAAAGGTAAGTCAAGTCTACAAGGCTCATAGAAAGATGACTTGAATTCTTCTTTTCCTTTCTACACCATATTCATTAGTCTTTTAAATCCTTTATTCTTTATAGAAATCTGCACTAACACAAAAGACAACCAACACCATGATACCCATAAGGGAAGACCAAACTTAACGAGTCACACACTAGATAAATAATATAAAAATATTCATCTAGGATTTCTATATTAAAAAGAAAAACGATAATCTTCTTTTAGACACCGAAATAATTCAATAGTGCATTGACTCTACAAAAGGAATTAACTATAAATATGGAGATCGGTAATGTTGTAGATAGTTTTAACATATAGGAAATTTTAATATTAGGGATGCACTTACTTTTGTGTATAAACTTCCTAAAAATCCAAACAATCACACGTTAGGAGGCCGTTAATACTCATGAATGGAAAATCAATAGTGAGAAAAAAAAGGTTACATGCAATACGGATTAGACAACACTAGGTGAGAATGACTCACATGTTCATCCTTCTTGGTCGTTTCATACTTTCAATGTTCTTGATTATTGTCGATTTTTATGCCACCATATATGCAATCCTATTCATCAGGCGACTTAATTACTACACCTTGATTGGTCAAGCGGTGATTATTATGTAACCCAGAGAAATTAAGGAGGAACAAGAGAAGGCTGGAGGCGGTGGCACTTAAGTAAATAATGCATGAAATCGGCACCAAAAGAGCAACGGCTAGTCGCTAGTTTTGGCAAGCCAAAAAGCGGCAGCAGATTTCATTACAGCTAAGATCGAGCTCCTTCCACTGTACATGCGAATTCGACCGTTACGATGTTCCTGTCCCTCTCCATATAAAACCTCGGACACTACGTATTTCACTTTTCTTTTCACCAGGAATTCAATCATCCCGCTCCTGTAGACCGTTGCAAATCTTCCTCTTCACGCCGCGACTGCTAGAAAAGCCCTCTCTCCGCGAGCCAAGAAGAGGGCTTTTCTGTGCAGTCTTGCACAAGGTTGAAGATCAAGGATTCACCCAGATACGGAGAGACAGAAATAAGCAAAACCCAGAAAATGGATTCGGCTCCGAGGAGGAAGAGCGGCGGCATCAATCTCCCATCCGGGATGTCCGAGACCTCGCTTCGGCTTGACGGGTTCTCGGGTTCATCATCGTCTTTCCGGGCCATCTCCAACCTGACGTCACCGTCCAAGTCCTCTTCCATCAGCGACAGATTCATCCCTTGCAGATCCTCTTCTAGGCTCCACACTTTCGGGCTCGTCGAAAAGGGGTCGCCGGTTAAGGAAGGAGGGAACGAGGCGTACTCGAGGTTGTTGAAGGCTGAGCTCTTTGGGTCTGATTTCGGTTCTCTCTCTCCTGCAGGTCAAGGGTCGCCCATGAGCCCCAGCAAGAACATGTTGCGGTTCAAGACCGAGAGTTCGGGCCCGAACTCGCCGTTTTCGCCGTCGATCCTGAGGCAGGACAGCGGTTTCTCCAGTGAAGCTTCGACGCCTCCTAAACCACCAAGGAAGGTGCCCAAGACGCCGCATAAGGTGAAGAAATTCTGCTGCTTTAATGTGGCGTTGTTGAGAGTAATCTCGACTTCTTTTGTTAGAATATCCTATAGCCTGCCTACAAGCTTGTATGCTCTCTGTATCTCCCTCTCCTATAAGCTTAAGTTTTTGGATTAGACTTTGTCTCCGTTCATCGCATTCCACGGATCGTTTATAATCCGGTATGCACATGAGAGTGAGCTTGTTTAAGGAGTTTATATGACATCTACACTTTGATCATTTTTTTTTTCAATGGAAGATCATGTCAAAGTTGAGGATGTAGGATATAGCTGTGTCCATTGCCTAAGAATGAGTTGATGGACTATTCATTAATGCTGAAATCGGTGAAGAAAATTGATGGATCATAGCAGGCGTTTCTCGTAAGCAAATTGTATTAGTCAGACAGCAAAATAGTTTAGCAATTGGAATAATATAGCAAAACTGGCAATCTTGTACAACTCCAATTGTTCCAGCTTGATTGGAATGCTGAACTAAAATGGCCCAAAGGAGTGGGAACCGAGGGAAGGGTAATAGCTAGCTCATTTTGTAAACCGCCAAACTAGTGAGTGCAAAATAGCCAGAAATGAGCCAAAAATAAATCCCGCAGCTGGTAGGAAGAAATTAGATCAAATGTAGTGAGCTTAATTGATGGCTGTAGTAGGTATTAAGCACTAAAGAATGGGAGCAGACAAATAATTGTTTACTATGCAGGTTCTGGATGCCCCATCGCTGCAAGATGACTTCTATTTGAATCTGGTTGACTGGTCATCTCAGAATACGCTTGCGGTCGGGTTGGGCACTTGTGTTTACCTATGGAGTGCATCAAACAGCAAAGTAAGTTGGCATTTCTAGTTTTAACTGATCTCTGCCAGATTTTGATTCTCAATGTCTTACTGAGAGTTTCCTGTAAAATCGGCAAAGAGCAATGTCAAATTTGTTGTGCTCTTACAGTAATGCTATCACCTCGTTTTCAGGTGACAAAGCTCTGTGATCTGGGACCTAATGATGGTGTCTGTGCAGTACAGTGGACTCGAGAGGGTTCCTACATTTCAATTGGTACCAGCCTCGGTCAAGTTCAGGTAATAGGATGTAAACCTGCACACATTGGCACATCATAAGGCTCATAAGATTTGAAAGATCACCGAGTGATGTTGTATGGCAGATATGGGATGGAACTCAGTGTAAGCGAGTTCGGACAATGGGTGGTCATCAGACTAGAACAGGGGTCTTGGCATGGAATTCGCGCATATTAGCTTCTGGTAGCAGAGACCGGGTCATACTTCAGCATGATCTACGCGTTCCAAATGAATTCATAGGCAAGCTTGTTGGCCACAAATCTGAGGTAAAACTTGAGCAAGAACTTTTTCTTGCAGTCTATAAGTTTTGGTGTGGAGGGCTAATTTGAATCCTGAGCAACCTCAATCATCCCTTTTGGTTTAATTACTCAGGTATGCGGATTGAAATGGTCCCATGATGACAGAGAACTCGCATCAGGTGGGAACGACAATCAGGTAATTCTCGTTTTCTGGTAAGTCGTTTTATCTTCCATATTAAACTGAGTATGAAATATTAAACAAGCTTATTATTGGTTGATCAGCTACTGGTGTGGAATCAGCACTCTCAGCAACCAGTTCTGAAGCTTACTGAGCATACCGCAGCAGTGAAAGCCATAGCATGGTCTCCCCATCAGAACGGGCTACTTGCATCAGGAGGAGGAACTGCTGATCGATGCATACGCTTCTGGAACACCACCAATGGCCATCAATCGAGCAGTGTCGACACTGGGAGTCAGGTACTGAATTGATTTACTACCAATACTTGAGTGCATAACTACTGGTAGCCTAGGAGCATGTGAGATCCAATTACTCCATATGGTGTTTATAGTTCTTGAGTGCACAATTGCAAATTTAATTCGAACATTTGGGGACAGAACTCAGAAGTGGTAATGCGAATAAAAGAAGAGCAATCATTAAGAAAACCTATATCCTCACAGTCACATTTTGCTGGCAGGTATGTAATCTGGCTTGGAGTAAGAATGTCAATGAGTTGGTGAGCACTCATGGGTATTCACAGAATCAAATAATGGTGTGGAAATATCCATCCATGGCAAAGGTAAGAAAGCCTTTGAGGGAGTGTTAGGGTCTCAACCGTTTCATTATCACAGCTTTCAAAGGCTAGACTAATCGGGGAACGGCATAAACTGATGTTGGTCATTTCTTATATCAACAGGTTGCAACTCTAACTGGCCATAGTCTTCGAGTACTTTATCTTGCCATGTCTCCAGATGGCCAGGTAATGTGACTGTTTTCCGATGGAAGGGGTGATAGTGTTGTCAGGCATTTGCCAAAATCGTGAGTCATAATTCAATTGTTGCTTGCAGACAATAGTGACAGGAGCTGGTGACGAGACCTTGCGGTTTTGGAATGTATTCCCATCGGCTAAGACACCGGTGAGTGACATGTGACCATGCCATTCTGCTCTGATTAAGATTGCTCTTCTTGGTTGGTTCCTTATTAATTTTCCTGTCTTACGTGTTGCAGGCACCGGTCAAGGATACGGGTCTCTGGTCTTTGGGGCGAACCCACATCAGATAAAAGCTGCTAGCTCGGTCTCTCTTGAAAAGAAACATGTTTGATTTCATTACATGTAAATGATCAATACGTGTGGTCAATTGACATTACACTTTCTGTAAATTGTGAGTAGCATAGGAGAAACTTTTGTACAAGATCAATACGTGTGGCATAATAAGATTTGTAAATGATCTTTGATCAGTTTATGGTCTCATGATGTGTAAATATGCGACGCCCTAGAGGGTTTCCTTAGATTAGATTCCCTGTCACCGTCTAAAACAAGCTCATAGCATCGGAAAAAATAGATATGCTTAATCAAGGAGTTTCCAGCTGCTGTGAAAACCTCATGCGAACTTTCTGGAAAGAAAAAGGTGACAGTGAGTTGGATTGTAGTTTAAATCAAGGAGTTTCCAGCTGCTGTGAAAACCTCATGCGAACTTGCTGGAAAGAAAAAGGTAACAGTGAATTGGATTGTGTAACCAAGAGAGCAATTTATCCGCATAGTGGCTAATTCGATTTCCGTACTGTGAACTACCATCATCACAATAAAGAATACAAGCCAGATAATACAACACGCCAGCCAGCTACAGTTGCTCAAGAAAGCCTAACTTCCAGGAAAATTGTCAAACAAGTAAAGCAAAGGTTTTTTTCACGAAAGCAAACTTTGACAGATAAAATAGATCTCTCTTGATGACGACCTTGTAGCTTTGGGCCTTAACCATGATGTCTTTCTGAAAAGTGGGCTGCAAATCCGGCGGAATTCTGTAAATTTGATAAGAAGAAAGGTTAGTACATGACTTGAAATCTCTCTTAGCAACAACACACATTTGAGAAGCCACAATATGACTCAAGACTGGAAATCTCTCCTATTGGTACAGAATCGAATGCAAGTCTACCTTGTGCATCCTCGCTTTCCAGAAGCTTAATGACTAGGTGTCCTCCTGGTCGCAACACACCCTTGTCATCAGGAGCACAAGCAGAAGGCTTTGACTGTCCATCCATTTGGATATTGCTATTCATATGACCTAAGGCAGAGCTGCCAACAGCTACCTCAAGTGCTCGCATCCCTAATTCAGTGGATAAAGCCGCATCTGTAGTTGTGATCCCAGAAACTGAGGGACACATATCGGAGAGTACAACGGAAAACCCTCTTTGCTGAGAAGAGGCAGGAAAATGTCATTTGCTTATAAATTCAGAAGCAACGCTGCATTTAATCCAGTGCTACAGAGTACAGAATAGTGAAGGAAAAAAAAAAAAAAAAAACTGTCTACTTAATGACTGACTAGCATCAGACCCTAGGCCAAAGCACCTTCTAGTTGAAGGGGGTTAGTTACCTGATGCAAACGCAGCATGTGACATGGATTAAGAAACTGTTGTTAGTAGGATCAAACTTCCTAAGAAATGATGTATAGTAAGCAAGATGAGTAATTTGCATTAATTGCATATTCACACGCTGCAGAGTGTAGAGTGGATGCCCTACCTTCACTAGTTCTAATTTTTGAGGCTTGAAGGCAGTAAGCATAATAAATAAGCAAGGCCCAAATAGTTTTCCATTGGTGCCATCTGATGTTAACATACCTAGCCATATCTCAAATTGCTGAAGTATATATAATAAATTTTGCTTCAACCCAAAGGATGGACTTAGTGCTTAGAGAAATGGACTCGTGGCTTAGGCGCATTCAATACAAGACCAACCAATCTTGTGTCGAGAGTACTCACTCAGGCTTCAGGTAGTCTCTTATCTTGTTCATGAGGTTAATAAAGAGATGGATTTAGACATCCAAGGTGGAGTTCGTGGGCATTAAGACAAAACAAACCAGAATCTTGGTTCCAATTTTTTGGAGGATATCCTGTGAGGAAGCTAATAAATCGTTTCTGTACACGCTTAACCTCGGTATCCATGACACTGCATGATTTTGCAGTGACAAAAAACTCACCTTGGTTCAGGAGGAAGCAGAAAGTAGGGATCTTTACAGTGATTTACAAAACATTTAGAACTCAAATACCTCCCCATTCACAAAGTAAACATGCATATTTTCGTTTCAAGTCCGCAAGATTACTTTGCAACGAGCTACCTTTGGAGAAAGGGCCTTAATTTGGTGCTTCGGGAAGTTCCTCACATCAGCACAAACGGTCTGAACTCTAGCATCACAATGCATTGTAGGAACCTTGACCTTCTGTTCTGCACATCCCCAATTCTCACATCATACACCCAGAAAAAAACACTCTTTCAAACAGAAAAACTTAATTCAGAGATGAACACTCTCCACGTAGTCCACTCCATTTGTTCAGAATCCAACGGGGCCACGCACAACACGCACGCGAGAGGGCAACGAACCTTGAGATCAATGCCCACGACAGACCCACCATTTTTCAGAGGACCCAAGTTCTGGCAAGCAACCTGGACGCGAACCCGTCAGTCAGATTGGATAATAAACGGAAGACGCACGGAGAGATTTCGACAAACACGTCGGGTGGTGGCCGAGCAGAGAGAACCTGAAGCCAAGCGCCAGGGGCACAGCCGAGGTCGAGAACAGAGGACCCGGCAGTTATCAGCTTATACTTGTTCTGCATCTGAAGCAGCTGTACGACAAGAAATTTTCACACGGTTTCGAAAGCAGGAAATCGATATACGGATTCAGAGCAAAACGAGGAGCAAGAACAGAGGAGGAACGACCTTGAAGGCAGAGCGCGCGGCATAGCCGAGGCGCTGCGCTTCTCTGTAGAAGAAATCCGGGGCGCCGGCTCCGGCCATCGCCCGCTCTCCTCGATCTCCGTCTCCGGGCAGCCGAGGCGCGCGACGAACCCTCCGGAGCTGACGCAGCAGAGTCGGCGGCGTCGCCTCAAGCAGTTGCGCCGCGCCGACGCGCCGCAACCCACCCCCACCCCTGCTTCTCCTTCGCAATCAATGGGCGGGCCCGGGTCGGGGCGGTTCCTCGCGTTGGGCCCAGATTTATATCTTTCAAATCAGGGCCGGGCGGGCCGGGCTGGCTTTTCCTGGGCTTTTGCCCGATCATGGGAATTGACCTTTTTAGGCCCGCCTACCGGATTACGATTTGGTCACCGCTTCAAAAAGTCAACGTTGTCGTCACCGTAAACTTGCGAGTTCATTCGCAGAATCTCACCAATTATTCGCATTCTCGGGCCGGCAACATCACCGTCGCTTGCGCAGAGCTGCATTCGGATAGCGTTTTTGGAGTCACATCGGTTTTCTTTTTTCCTTTTTTAAAAATATCTTGGTAAACTCTCCATAAATCCCTATAAAATATCACATATATAGTATGCACGAATAACTGGTCAAATGACATTAATAAACCAAGTATGCTCCATCGTTCTTCGTTCAATGTCTGTCATTCATTTAAATGTAATCCCTGTTGCATTAGGTGGGTGTTCCAACATCAGCGCTAGATCGTAATGGCTGAGAAACTAATATAATATGTAGTAAACTATAGGCCTCAAAACCCTCGACTAGTAGATGCAAAGTCAAATTTGGGAATTCGGTATCCTGTGCCGCTTTTTAAGCTTTTGCCATCTGACCAGGGGAAAATGTGGATAGGTTGATGCATTCCAGCGACATTTTCGGAAACTTTCTTGATTCGCCGAGCGCTCCCGTGTTGCATCCAATGTGCTTTCCTCGGAATCAATCTCCGAAAGAAAAGACAAAAGGGTAGCTCCATCATGCGCACATTATAATAATAGCTACTGGATTTCTGTACATTCTCCGATTGCCAGTGCTAAGTAGAAGTCGAGTTAGCAGAACATGGATTCCCAGAGATGAATAGTCTCCGTTGTTAGAATGACGACGACACGACAGGACATGTCGTTGCCGCAGCTCGAGATCATAGCGTAATCCAAAGTGCAATTCATAAGCACCGTTTCATGATCGTGTCTGTGTTTAGAATTAGGCATACTGAGCTGCAACTAGTCCCCGACCCAACCTAATGTTTAGCTAGTACCACAACATACGTTTGCGCATATAGCATGTAGGTGTACGTTTAATAACCTCGAACATTAACTGAACTCTTGTGCATACACATTTATCGTCCGGATTATTTGAAATCAGCAACCTGATAATGCGAGACATTGATCATATGAGTCCCACCAAATCTAATGTTTTGCACACACAATGCTCATATAACCTCGGTGTGCACGATGACAAGATGATTACTTAACGGCTTTCTTATTGAGAAGAGAAAAAGGGGACGAGGGACGAGTCGGAGAAGTCGGCATTTTAATCAACGTCCTCTTTCTAACCATAGATAGATAAAGATAAAGGCGCATACATTGCGTTTCCAGCATTCAGATCTATAATTCGCACAAGCACAGACTAAATCTTGAATTGCATATAGAAAGAAAAACGAACCACTACCCATTAAACCTAATTCAGACTGCGGATCATTGTCGCCCACTTTGGCAAATATGGATCTCACAAACGCCATTAACTTTATCAAATCAAGCTCAAGAATGAGCACGGAACAAAGAAAGGCCAACATCCGACAGCCGACGGTGAAAAGAAAGAATGGATATTTAAACAAAGGATGGTCTGCATTTCTAAAAATTAGTGCATCTTCGAAACTTACTGGAATCAATATATAACATAAAGAAAATTATCCAAAAATTACAGCCATAAATCTGCTGATGCAAGTGCTGCCCAGATATCTTCAGCGTATGTTCAGAAACCTATGAGGGTCTCTCCAAATGAAGAACATATAAGCAGTACCGTCCATGATTCACCTATTTCTGGATTGGCAAGTCGCCATGTCATCTCGAGCTGTCTGAACATGTCTCTCTCCATCTGATTCAGAAGAACAGAATTCTGCACATACATCTTTCTGTTATCAATTTCAAAGTCAGCAGCATCAATTATATATACTTATGCAGCAAAATGCAAATGGCAAACGCACAAATTCGGCATGGCGAAGAGATCTCCGATGATAACAAGAGGGAGTAACTTAGATAAATAGAAATCCCAAATTATGTAGAATCAAAACCAGACTCACCATAAGAAAAACTTCTTGTCCTATCATCTTCATGCCTTGGGTGAATATGTATTGGCGGAAGGTTTCCATGTTGAGAATGCACGAACAATTCGGCCCTTCCATCCTAGCAGAAGCCACTGGCCATTTTCATCAACGGCAAAGTCCTTATGGCAGTCAGATTTCATTCTGTCCTTTACCTTCTCCACGATCTCCTCATTCAGTGGAAGTGGCGTAAACCCTCCCCTCGTCATCCGCACCTGCCACTGTTTGTAGGTCTCTGGCCTTTCAATCCTCTCTGAGCCTTCGCATGCAATGACATTCATGGCTTCCCATCCAAAGAACTCTTTCTCAAGCAGCATCCTCTCCGGAATGTCGCGGGGAATATTCGTATCAAGCATATCAAAGATAGTAGAGAAGTGAAAAAGAGCCTCTCGAAACCGGGAGATAAAGAAGGGGGCAGTATGGGCCCCATTTGTAACTCCAAGAATAAAGACCGCTGGGTTCAACTTCCTCGTTAGATTCACAACAATATCTCTTGGACTCTCAGTCACCACTGTCTCATCGAGTAGGTTCTTTAATCTGCACATACAGTTCACCACGAGGACCTCATCTTTATCAATCCTAAGATCCTCCAGTTGGATAGTGTCCCACCTCTGTGCTATAGCATTGAACTCAAATGGCACGCCAAAAGTCTTTGCATAGTTCTTCAAGCGGCGCCCTGTCTCCTCCACCCTTTCAGTTGGCTTGAATCCTGGCTGTGGAAAATCGATTCCAGTTATCCGATTTTAGGAGGTCCACCAGGTCGTGACGAGAGACGTTTTATGAGGCCAGGCCATTGGAAACCATAGAGGATGCCAAAATCAATGATGTGCAGCCTGGTTGCATTTTCAGCTACATTGGTTATTGTCTTGTTTGAGAAGAAGTTTACGATCTTTGGAGATGGACATGCAACAAGGAGTAGGCGATGAGCTTTCAAGACAGAGGCAGCTGATGTTGGTTTAGACATGATGCCAGTGTAAATCTGAGTTCTGGAACCGGCTAATCGTGCCTCAAGATTGTTAGCAAAGTAGTGTGCCGTCCTTTGCATTCCATCACCAGTAGGAGATGAGTGCTGTCTTATCTGTTTGAGCATATCATTCGCACTTCTCCTGTCATCTACTGCAACAGACTGCGCACAGAGAGTCAGCAGGGTTCTCAGATCAACTATGTCTTTTTCCCGTCCCTGCTTCTTAACTCGGCCCTTTTTCCCGTTCGACCCTTTTGTTTGTCCGTTCTGCTGCGCCCTTTGCAACTCTTCACGAAGTGGATCATCTTTGCTAAGCAATACTGCATCAAACATATCTGAACTCACAGCTGATTCAGTAGAAAGTGATGAATGCTTGTGACTTCTTGATTCCTCCAAGAATACATTCTCAGAGTGAGAATTCTTCTTTCCCCTAGATTTATTCGAGCGTCCGCTCCCCATAGTCTTCTCCACCTCTGGAGCGGTACTGATGGCATCATTCTCTGGTATCGTAGAAGACAAGCTATTTTTCTCCAAATTGGCAGACGGAGAACTGTTGTTTGGAAGAAACTTACTTGCCTCCTCAACGCCTTTCACTTTTTCACTTAAAAGTTCAGGCAACCTAAGGATACTCACAGGAGAATCAGCAAACCCATCCGTGATAGGACTATTGCCGCTATATGGGGAGCTAACTGAAGTGTGGGAACTCGAAACGAAAGAAGGAACAGAGGCCCTGGGCTCACCCATGTCACAACTCCATCCTGGCTTTACCGAGTTGTAACCACACAAATTGCGTTGGTCGCCAGAATAGATGGTAGAAAGATCGGCAGGACTATCATGATTCATATCAGTACGAGATATTGGGTGGCTATTCTGTGAAGGCGGATACGTTTTACCGATGATCTCATAGAAGGACTTCTCGGCAGCCTGAAGAGCCGCGGACTCTTGGAACGTGCAAGCCTTCTCTTCCACATCTTCCTCCATAAGAATTTCGTTGATGTACTCGAGAACTCTGTCGCCGAAATCACAGTCCTCAACCGACTCCTTTTCCAAGTTGACGGAGCTCAAAGACAGCCACTCTAGGCAGATTCAGATCAGACGATAATGGCACAGCACCCCCGACAGAATTCCGCCCGTTTTCCCCATCATCAATTCTGAGCCTCCTCACGAGATTGTAATCAGGCACGACCGCGGCCGCCACATCGCCATGCGAGTTCCCATTGGCCCGGCTGTAAACATCGCCGACTCTTCCATCCATCGGGCCGCAACACCACCTACTCTATATTGCTGTCCAGAACAAGCTACACATCTCTCTCTACAAAGCTTCCTTTCTCACCCAGATTCAAGAAACCCAGACACACATAAACCCAGAACTTGGCTAAACACAAGTCACCTCTTACCACTTTCCCCTGAACAAACGAAACAAACCGAGCAAGGAAATCTTTAGGCAGGCAATAAATGCCCTCGCGCGCGCTTACTGACAACACCCAGAAACGGAAATCGACACGACAACAAGAAAATGATTACTTACGAACGGAACCCGCCGGCGAGCTCAGAAGAGCATCGCCTCCAGGCCGAGAGACGTAATCGGAAGAGCTCTCAAGACCGAAAAGCTCGAAACCTTACACGGAATTCCTTACTTCAAATCCAAAGAATTCGAATGAAAACGAAGAAGAAAGTGAAGCCGACGACTACCTGGGTGACGAACCAGCAGATACTCACAGAGAGAGAGAGAGAGAGAGAGAGAGAGAGAGAGGCGTTGAGTTTTTGATTATGAAGAAAAGGAGGAAAGTGCAGAAAGCCCCGGTTTAAGCGAAGCGATGACGACGGACATGAACTCGTCCGTATCTGTGGGAATATATACACATGTATATGGCCTAAAAGAAAATTTTGGAATTTCGAACCCAGGAAACAAAAGGGGAATTGAAATTTACTATTTTCCTTTCTGCCTCTTTTGATTATAGAAATATCCATCATAGAATCTCTTCACATGGGGTAAAAGAAGTATAATAATTTAATGGTTATTATCGTTTCTCACGTTCAAAGTGTAGATGACGTCTCATAAATTATCATGCATAAAATTTAATCGTTGCATCACAATGCACACTAAGAGAGGGACACTTCATTTATCACGTTGCCAAAAGGGAGGAGTCTGACATGCCGAGACATGCCCCACCTTGAAGAAAATAAAAATACAAAAATACAAGCTTTTCGCAAGAAAATTATCAGTAAATTATGGTACTTCGTCTACAAAATCTAAGCTGACAAGAAATTAAAATACTACAAACATCTACGTCGGAACATCTAATTGCTTTTTTATTTTATTTTATTATAATTACTCATTTTAGAGAGAATAGTTAATCGGATCATCCCGCTAAAATTAGCATAGTTGATAAGATGGTGATCCGAATGCTCCAATCATGGGAATATCATATAGATTATATATTATTATATCCACATTCCAACTAGTGAGAACATATGTTCTCATTAGGCAAAATAGCATTGACACATGAAAAAGGTTCATTTATCTATTAGCTATGAACAACAATTAAGCATGACCTAGTTACATTTAGAGCGCGATTGGTAACGCTTTTTATCACGCCCCGAATCTCGAGTGCGCCAATATCCCACCATGGTCATGCAAATGCGACATTCCCAGGTAGTGTCGCCGATCCCATTAAATTATTATTGTGCAAGCGAAACGTATTATAAAACCTCTGACAATGAAATACGGGATAGAAAAGCAGATAGCAAAACCACAATATAACACTTTCATAATTCAACGAATTACAAACGAAGCCTACAACAAAAAATCTACGAAAGACCGGCTCTTAAAAATGAACTGTCGTACGACTTACAAGTCGGACACGTCCTCCAATCCTTATGACTTCACCTCTGCAACTCATCAAGGTCAATCAAAGCTATTTAGCCGCTCCGTCCACCAGGGACTTGAAATTGTAATCCCCAAACCGGGATGAGACAATGTCTCAGCAAGTTCAACCCCCTAAGCCCTTATTAGAAAGAAAATACGCCCAAGGGTGGCCTAGCCACATCACACAGAGAACTTACCTCACTTCAATTCCTTCCTGCAGGTTAGCACAGTTCATATCACTCAATCATATGCAGTAATAATAACTTAAACAACCGGAACGCATTCACTATCATATAACCAACAACCGCGAGGGTCCTGATTATAAGACCAAATCGTTATAACACGTCTCATTCCATGCCACACAATTCCATCCTATAATCCGACACATCGACAACACTCAACATGCATTTCAAATTGCCATTCACTGCCACATAAGGGTATAGCCTACTTGCAGTTCGGCTATCTACCGGCATATAGCCAGGCATCGCCTCCCCACCTTGGAGCGCGGCTTCATCAGTACGTCGACAGCATTCTCGAAGGAGCATGGGCCCAGAATCTACTGCAACCCGCAACCACCGCGTGGGCATCCCATATAGGAGCAAGTCCAGCTCAACAGCCCAGGACGATTCCTCTTAATTATCACACAGTCAAATCATACTCGGCCTTAGGACACTTTGCATTTCACTAAATACTTCCATTAAAAATAGTGATCCCGGCCATTTTTCTTCATATTAAAAATATTCCAGAAGTTATTCACGTGTGTGGGGACACGCTAATTTCAAATCAAAAAGCCAATATCTCATTTTTGCAAACCCCATTATTTAATATAATCATTAAAATCCAACATTTGCATCGAAACCCGACACTTGGGTTTTTATGAATAAAATCCCTATTTACCACAATCAACACTCAATTTGCCACATCCATTAATCAAATTTGAATTCTAAATGCACAAGTAGCAATCAGCACGAAATTCTGAGAAAATAAGGTCCCAAAATAATTTTTCGGAATTTATTAAATAATTAAATTTATTCCGAAAATTAATTAAATAATAATATCTATATTTTTCACAATCCACACTCAATTTATAATATCCAATCATTAATTTCAAAATCTAACTACATAACAGCGACCGGCACGAAATTCGAGAATTTAGGGTTCTGAAATTTTTTTTCGAATTTAATAAATAATTAAATTTATTCCGAAAATAATTAAATAATAGTATTTTAATCAATTCGAATAATAAATATTATTAAATTATTAAACAATTTCGAAATATTTATTTAATCCCAAAAGTAATTCATTTTTGTCAAATCACCATTATACTAATATAAACATCAATTTAACCTTAACTAAGCATACTTTAAGTTAATCCAACCTCTTAATCTAATTCACAATTAAATAAACTAAACGAACCCCCTAAGCTTAATTAACTTAAGCTAAACACACCTAAAACATAATTAACCCTCTAAGCGAGGTTTAGTGAGTTAAACTCACTAGATTAGCGAGCCGAGCGGACCAAAACAACGAGGACGACGCGAGGATCGACTTTCCTCAAGGAGGGCCGAGCATCCAGGCTCAGGAAGGCAGCCAAAACGGGCCACGAGCGGGCTGCAATACCCATTTTTCTGCTCGCCGATGGCTACTAGTTGGGGGCGGATCCGACGCCGGTTGAGGCGCACAAGGGCTGAGATGAGCTGAGGGACTTCCGGCGGGCTGAGGCAAGGGCGCACGGCAGCTCATGGTGGCTAATCTGCGGCCTAGGCTGGTCGAACAGCCTCCTAAATGCGAAGACGAGTGAGGATGACGACGAACGAAGGGAGAGCAGCGGCGCGAGCGCAAGTGCGCGGGTGAAGGAGAAGCGGCGACGAGCTGGCTTCGGCGGCTTCGGCTACTCCGATGACCAAACGGCGGCGATGGAGGCTCCGGCGGACGACGACAAGCAACGGACGAAGGGAAGATGGCGCGACGGAGGAACGACGAGCGCACACGCGAGGCTTCACGCGCGGACGGGTGGCAACGGCGACGGCTTAGGTGACATGCGGCGGTGTTAAGCGGGCGGGCGGACGGCCAAGCGGGCATGCGGCTGCTGGTTCCGTTCGGAGCTTTCTCTCTCCTCCAAAATCCAAGAAGAAAATCCAAATGAAGAAGATGATGGAGATGGGTTGGAGGTGACATCCCACCTTTTGAAGAACAAATCCTCACCCTCCATGTGTCAAGATCCTAGCCGCACAAGCCCCATCATAACATCACTTGATGATGTCACATTCCACTATCTCCAATCCTCCTACAAGAATCTTCAATGGGTGCAATTTATTTTTCTGCCAGGACATAAAATCTTGCACATCTAATTTCTTCAATTCCCATCAATTATCTTCTAATTGAATTCAATTAAAATCCACAAAAATTATCCCATGATCCTAATAAGACGTGTGACATAACCGGGCTTCCAACTTCTAAATTCAATCCCAATTTTTACGATTGAATTCAATCTTGTGCGATTTTAGCACGCCTTATCGGGTAGCTTTCGGGGAAATTTTCTTGCATCCGACCTGAGAGTGATCAGTCCCCAAGTTTGACGCGTAAAAATCCCTTAATTGCTTCGTCCAATAGGCTAGTCCTCTTATGAGTGGCTAACTCAGAGAGACGAACTATATGCACAAATGAAATGCCAAACTCAATCAGCTGAAAATAGAATTAGAAAAATTGGGATGTCACACTTTTGTTCTGAGGAACAATTTTTACTGAGAAATGATTTTTTCTGTTTCTGTTATTAGGAATAATTTTTAAGCAAAAGAATGCGTTTGGTAACCTTCCAAAATTTTTATTCTCGGGATAGAAATACGTTTGGTAAAATTCTTAGATTTTTCTTTTATTTCTTTTTCCTTTTTCTTTTTTCTCTTTGGTTGGTCGCCGGCGACCAGCTGAGCGATGTCCATCGAGCTCGGCCTTGCCAGATCTAGGTGAGGTCGATTTCGTCTAGCCCAAGTGAGGCTGAGTCTTGCCATGCTTCGCCCAGCCACGACAAGGCTCGGGTCGACGAGCCTCATCGTGGCTTAGCTTCTATGGGGGTTGGCGATGCTCAGCGAGGTCGTTGCCCTCATATGGCCGGTCACCGACGCTGGCCATGGCCAAAAGGAGGAGGAGGAAGAAGTTACTTTTTGTTTATGTTCTAAATTTATTCCTAGGAATAAAAAAATAGATTTTTTGTTCCCGAAAACAAAAGTTTTACCAAATAGGTTTTTATTCTTTTTTCGTTCCTTGGAACAAAAGAACAAAAAAAGTTGTTCCGGGGAACATGAACAGATTTTAACAAACAAGCCATTAGCAAGTACGTGCAAGGTTTATCTTCCTTAATTATGAATCGTGTTCTCCTTGCTAACTTCCGATGTATCGTCGCTAGCATTAATGATTCGGAATGGCACCGATCTAACTTATGTTTTATCCAAATTGAAATGTTATGTGATATGCACACCTAGCTATGATATATCTTGGTCATAGAGAAAGAATTGTCTAATAAGTTCAAACCTATGTTATAATGGCCAATTTATTCATAAATTTTTTAATTATGTCAATTTAATCCTAATCTTTTGACAATTCTTCAATGTAGTCCATTTAATTAATTTCATTTAAAAATCGTTGGGATTGATGAATTTTCCCTTTTCTTCCCCCCCCCCACATTCTATTGTTCATCTTCTTCCTCCGTTGGTCATATTAATGTCAAAACCAGCCATTCCACGTAGGACGGATAACACTGAACAAACTATCCTATTAATGATTTACAATCAAAATTGGCGAGATAGACTACATTGAAAAATAATTAAAATATTTAGAAAATTTGTGATTAAATTGATTGCTGGACAATAAATTTATAATTTTTTAGATAATTTGTTTCAATCAAATGTGCTTTTGAATCTTTTAAGTTATTATGTATTTATCGCCAAATAGAAGTGAAAGCGACCATCCAAATGGACCACCCTTTCTATTGACGAACTAACAACACTTTTGAGTGGAGTTGGGGGAAGTCATCAAAACAACATCATTCAACTTTTCCTCTTTCTGTTGACCAAATTATTATGCCCTCGAATTACTTACAATCATATCAAGCGACCATCCAAATGGACCACCCTTTCTTGGGGGAAGTCATCAAAACATGCCTTCATAGCATAACTTAAAGCTAGATGTACCGCGAAAATAACAGAGCACCCACTTTGTTACCGTCCAATGTTCTTTCCTTGGATTATATATATATATCTTTGCTAAATACTCCCACTGCTTGAGTAATATCTGGATGAGTACATACCATTACATACATCAAGCTCCCAATTGCACTTGCATATGGGACTGCTGCTATCTCTTTAGCTTCTTCTTCAGTCTTAGGACACTGGATCATTGATAATCTATATAACTTGTGGACATGGGGTCTTCACTAGTTTGCAATCTATCATGTTGAATTTCTTTAACACACTTTCAACATATTTCTTCTAACTTAACCACAATTTCCCATTGTCACGCTCTCTTTTTATCAGTATGCCCACGATGAAGTTTGCTCAAACTAGATCTTTCATCTCAAATTGTTTTGCCAATAGTTCTTTTGCAGTGCTAATCATTCTCATATTATTCCCAACTAGTAGCATATCATAAATGCATAAGGTTAAGATAATAAAGTCATCATTTAACCTTTTCACCTAGACACAAAGATCAATATCACAACTAACAAAGCTAAGCTTCAAGACATATGAGTCAAATTTTTGGTACCACATCCTTGGAGATTATTTTAGGCCATATAAAGACTTGTTCAATTTACAAACAAAGTCTTATTTTCCTATGATCACAAACCCTTTTGGTTGCTTCATGAAAATACATGAAAATATCCTTCTCCAAATCACCATGGAGGAATGCCATTTTCACGTCAAGTTGCTCTATCTCCAGATTGTAAGCAGTTGCTAAAAATAACACAAGTTTTATAGAATTTAATTTTGCAACAGGAGAATAAATTTCACCATAATTGACTCCCTCTAGTGAGTATCCATTTGCAACTAAATGAGCTTTCTATTGTTCTATCTATCCATCTGCAAATATCTATTTCTTGAGTACCCACTTGCAACCGATTACCTTTTAATTTGTGGGTAATTTTACCAGACTTTACGTTCCATTTTCATTAAGTGAGTTTATCTCATCTTTCATGGCTTTCTCCCATCGTTTGACATCCTTTGCACTTCTTGCTTTCTTGTTAGTACTTGAATTATCACTTATAACAATCAAAGCACAATTTTCATTATCAACAAATAAGATATATCTCTTAGGTGGTATTCTTATTTGTGCAGACCCTTTTAAGACCGGTTCAGGTGGTGCTTCATTGTCAAATTCAGTTTTAGAATCTACTATATCATCCATCCCATTAAGCTCATCAACTTCAGAATCTGAATTTTCTATTCTAGCTTATCTAACCTTTTGCTCTTCCTTCAAACGACATCTAACTCAACCGTTTATGATTTTTCAGGATCTTGTAGAACAATATGATTTGTTGTAAATTCTCTAAACACCACATCTCTGCTATAAATAATACATTTAGTATCAGAATTTCACAGCTTATACCTTTTAACACCATCCTTATACCCAATGAACATGTACTTCTCTGACTTGCTCTCAAGCTTGTTCCTCTTCTCCTTTGGCAAGTGCACATATGCTTCACAACCTAACACGCTAATATGGGATATATTTGGCATTTTCCTGAATAGTGCCTCAAACGATGTTTGATCCTTCAAAGCTAATGTGGGAGACCTGTTCTTCAAATAACATGTAGTAGCAATTGCTTATGCTTAAAATTGAGATGCTAAGCCTGCACTACTTAACATGCTTTTTCCATGAGAGGTTGATTAAGTCCTAGTTTGGTTCAGCATTCCCAAGGGGCTTTCAGCCCCAAAAGCTCATTGGGAAAAAATTTAGGTGTTTGGTTCAGCATTTGGAGGTGTCCTTGGCCAAATGCTGGCCTTTGAAATGTTGAAAGCCCAAAGCAGGTCCCCACATGCTTTGGGCTTTTAGCATTTCGGAAATGCAAGTCCACCTCTACTATTCATCCGTTGACTTCTTTTTTTTTTTTAAACCGATCATCTTCTCCACATCCCAACCGCCGTTGATTGGCGACGGAGTTTCATTAGATTTTATTTTTATTTTTTAAAAAAATAATAAAAACCCTTTGCAAATGTTGGGTTCACCTTTTTTTTTTTGGTTATTTTTATCTTTTGACAATCAATAGCCCCACTTTTTATCAATACACTAGAATGATCATTAATTAATTAAGATGATTAATACTACAATAATTAAAAAAATATTCAAAGTTGAAAACAAACCTAAAAGAACCCTAGGCCAAAAGTTGAACTTTGCATCTAATCTATAATCAATTTCTTTTAATATAATTTTTAAATAAATTTACTAATATATATCTTTTACATTACTCTCAACATGAAAATGTAAAATGTT
This sequence comes from Eucalyptus victrix, assembly GCA_016097545.1. Taxonomy (NCBI): domain Eukaryota; kingdom Viridiplantae; phylum Streptophyta; class Magnoliopsida; order Myrtales; family Myrtaceae; genus Eucalyptus; species Eucalyptus victrix. The sequence continues at coordinate 47,447,260 of CM027841.1, read as the reverse complement.
ATATAGTCGTTGTTTCTTTTTTGCAATTTTAAAAATACTAAAGCTAAAAAACTTAATTTGGTCATACTAAAGGGCTTTTCAAATATATGTTTATTAAACAGTCTTGCATTTCCCTAAAGCATTTTTCAGTTATAATTTACCAAACAATCTAGCATTTCGAAAAACCCCTTTACCTCAAAGGTATTTGCATTCTCCCAATGGCATTTCTTCAAAGCTGAACCAAACGGGCCCTAAGCCTCTCTACTACCTCATTCTGCTGAGGTGAATATGGTGTTGTTTTTTTGCCTTGCAATGTCATTGGTCGCACAAAATTGATTAGATATCATTGACCAGAATTTTCCTTCATTGTTAGTTCACCAAACTTTAAGCTTTCCATCAAATTGATTTTTTGCCAAAGTTTTGAACTCGTGAAATTTTTCAAATACATCATCTTTTCTATGCAAGAAATAGATCCACATAGATTTGGAATAATCATCCGCAAAAGAAGCATAATACCTTAATTTTCCAAACTGTGCTATCGGTATAGGACCGAAGACGTCACTACGGATTAGATCTAGAATTCCTTTAGCTCTCCCTCCTATAGATTCAAAAGATACCTGATTTAGTTTCCCACGTAGACAATATTTACAAAATCCGAAACCCATATAACAGCTTGAGATTCAATCCACCATCTTCTTTGAGATCAGGGTCACCAACCCTTTCTCATTGATATGATTCAATCTTCGATGTCATAACATCAAAGGATCTTCTTCTACATATTCTAAAATATAATTCTCACCCATGCTTACCAATAACTTTCACAATTTTCCATATCGTTTGCCTTTGGCGATCACCGTAGATCCACATATTAACTTGCATGAATACTTGTCGTTGTTGAAAGTAATGTCAACATTTGCCATGCTTCCCACAAAAATAAGATTCCTAGTAAGACAAGGAATATGCATCACATCCTGAAGATTCTTGATTATCTCATCTTTTATCTTCAACTTCACATTTCCGCGACCAACTATATCAAGTGTTGTATTATCTCTCATTCGCACTGTACCTCCTTGATATAACTCATAACGGCAAAACCAATCTCTGAGTTGTCATGTGAAAAGACACTCCAATATCAATTATCCATGTACTACGGCCATCTTGTGATGTATTGTAGACGAGATACATGTCTCTCAATTTGCTGTCATCATCCTTCTTTGTATTAGAGGATGATGCATCATCTCGCTACTTTGGACCCATGCTTTTGCTTTTGCAATCTTTCTTCAAGTGTCCAAGCTTTTTGCACTTTCAACACATTATTTCAGATCGATGTTGACTTCTAGATTTTCCTTTAGGCTTATTCTTGCCACCAAATCTAGATTTGTATCATTCACCGTTTCTTCATATTACAAAACGAGCATCTTGCGTTGCATTATCAGAACATGCTCTCCTCATCTTCTCAGATAATAAAACAGCTACAACGCCCTCAAAGGATAACGCAATAACACCAGTGCTAATACAAACAATTATACGTTCCCATGAATTCGGTAGTGAACATAATAAAATACATGCTTTATCTTCTTCATCCATATAGCCATCGATCAATACAAGTTACCCACAAATGGTATTAGACTTGTTCAAGTGTGTAGAAAAAGAATCACCTTCATTCATCCGAAGATTATATAGTCGCTTTTGCAGAAATAGTTTGTTCACAAGCGACTTGTTTTGATAAAGATTTTCTAGCTTCGTTTAGAGATCTTTTGCCTTCTTTTGAAAAGTCATGTTTATTAGGATGTTATTAGCAAGACATAGCCAGATTAGGCCTCACACCCTTTGATCGCTAATATTCTATTTCTTCAATTCATTGATGTGGATTCCTTTGCCTCCTCTTCCTTCGGCTTCCTCTTGGGTTTCCTCAGGTTTATCTTCTTCAATCACGCGCCACAGATATCTATCCACGAGCAGAGCCTCCATCTTCAATTTCCATAACTCCAAACCCTATCCTCTAAATTGCTTTACTTCAATCCGTGATTGACTAGATGACGACATCTTTCCAAATTTTGATTTTTTCAGATCTGTTTTCACCGAGAAACCCTAATCTCAAATTTGGCTTTGATACCAGATGTTAGGATTCGCCACATAATCACAAAAATGGCGATGACGCGACAGAACATGTCGCCACTGCGCCTCGAGAACGTAGTGTGATCATAAATGCACTTCATAAGCACCGTTTCATGACCATGTCCGTATTTAGAATTACGCATACCGAGCTGCAACTAGTCCCTAACCCAACCTAATTTTTAGCTAATACTAGGCATACTGAGCTGCAACCAATCCCTAACCCAACCTAATGTTTAGCTAGTACCGCAAGATAGATATGTGCATATAGTATGTAGGTGTACATTTAATAACCTCAAACATCAACTAAACTCTCGCGAATATGCATTTATCACTATGATTATTTGAAATCGGCACCACGACAATGCGAGACAATGATTATGTGGATCTCACCAAATCTAACGTTTCCCACGCACAATGCTCATACAAACTTGATGCACACAATAACAAGAAGATTACTTAATGGATTCCTTATTGTGGAGAGAAAAAGGGGACGAGGGACGAGTTAGAGAAGTTGGCATTTTAGGTAGTGCATGAGAATGTTTCTATTCCTCTATTGTTTTGTTTTTTGTTTTTTTATTCTCCCCAAAACAAAAAAAGAGCAAAAATCCATTTGGTAACGTGATTGATTTTTTCTACTCCCCGTAATAGAAAAGTAGCTAGAGAATAGATTTAAAACAAAAATAAATAGTAGAAAAAAATAACTTCTTGTTTCAAAATTTTTTTTATAAATAAGTCATTTTTGTGTTTTCTCCTTTTCTTTTCTTCTTCTTCCTTGCCACTCTCCACGGCCGCTAGCTAACCGTCGACCACTGTCGACTGCCGCCAACCGCCGATTAGTAGCAGCAAGTGGTGGCGGTCAAATGCGTTTCTAGTTTTTTTGTGGATCATATCAAACGCATTTTTATTTTCTATTCCGAAAATAATTTTATATAGTTACCAAACACGTTATTTTATCCAGAAATTGTTTTGGGAAGTAAAAATAGAAAAGAACTATTTCTAGAAAAAAAGTTCCTAAACAGATATGTTACCATTCACACCCTTAATCAACATCCTCTTTTATAACCATACATAGATTAAGGTAAAGGTGCATACATTGTGTTTCCAGCATTCAGATATAGAAATCGCCAACATGAACACAAACGAAATCTTGAATTGCGTATAGAAAGAAAACGAACCACTTATATTAAGCCTAATCCGGACTGCGGATCATTGCCGCTGACTTTGGCCAATATGGATCTTACAAACATTAACCTGATCGAGTCAAGTTCAAGAATGAGCAAGGAACAAAGAAAGGCCAACAGCCAACGGTCAACGCTGAAAAGAAAGAATGGATATTTAATCAAAGAATGCATATCTAATCATTCTATGAATGGTCTGCGTTTCTAAAAATTAGTGCATCTTCAAAACTTATTGGAATCAAAATATAACATAAAGAGAACTATCTAAAAATCACAGCCATAAATCTGTTAGTGCAAGTGCTGCCCAGATATCTTCCAACGTATGTACAGAAACCTATGAGGGTCTCTCCTAATGAAGATCATATAAGCAGTACCGTCCATAATTAACCTATTTCTGTTCTTTATGAGTCAGAGGATTGGCAAATCGCCACATCATCTCAAGCTATCTGAACATGCCTCTCTCCACCTGAATCAGAAGAATAGCAATCAGCACATAAATCTTTTTGTTATCAATTTCAAAGTTAGTAGCTGTTGGAAGATATGCAGGATTGTTCCATATCTTGCTTGATTGTGTCTTGTATATTTATGTCAACTGAATATTGGATTTAGGTCTAGATTGATTATTAGATCCTTTATTTCCTTGCACAGAATACCTCTTGTATTGTTTATTAAGACAATTTGTACATTCAATACAATCTGAATATACAGAAAATTCCCCACGATACTCTCTAAGTCTTCTTCCTTCTTCTTCTTGCCTTTCGTCGTTGACTTCTTACATGGTATCAGAGCCTCCGGTATCTGACTCGCTTCCGCTCCAACGAATTGTCGAAGGAATTTTCAACCTACAAAAAGGATTGATCATTCGGCGTTAGAAAGGCATACTCTCAAGGAAGAAACTTATAAATACCTATCATGTCTTCCCCGCAGGACTTCAATCTGAGTGCTGATGGCAGGAACACCGGCGAAGACGCTCCACAAGTTCCGCAGCACCAGAATCTCCCTGCAACAGCCTCAATACCCGATCAACAATTGATTCAGACCCAACCTCTACAATGGCAACCCACACAGGCTCAGATCTAATCGGGGCAAACCATGGCGGGCCAACCATACCAGTGGATTCCGTATCCACTTTATCTTGGGCCAAGCCCATTGTCATCACCGCCTGTTTTTATGGGCCACCAAAGTCACGACGGGGGCCCGCCAGCCACCAATGGGGCAAGCCCAACCGTCGAGATAGAGCAGACGGGCGGTTCAAGTTACTCAGGTACGGGGAAAAATCCCTACCCGGGACATCTCAATACGGGTCATCCGATGCAGACGGGCGATTCAAGCAACACGGGTACGGGGCAAAATCCCTACCCGAATTTCATGCCCGGGTTTCTACCCGTTCCGACGGCAGCGTTCACTGGGCAACCAGAACTGGGCGATCCCCTGTACGTCTCCAACGCCGATGGACCGGAGCTTCGACTGATAAGCCAACAACTGACCGGAGCCGAGATCTATTCGAAGTGGTCACAGGAGCTCCGGCGGGCGTTAATAACCAAGGATAAAGATGGATTTCTTGATGGAACCGTCGCAATCCCCTCTGATGAACGCCTCGCCCGACATTGGCGAAAGTGCAATCACCTCGTCCGAACATGGATCAGTAATTGCCTATCGCCAGAGGTCGCGGCTGGGCTTCCACCCACAGAGGATGCCAAAACCATGTGGGAAAACATACGAGAGATGTATGGTAAACTGGATCAAGCAAAAATTTTTAACTTGATGCAGGAAATCAGCGAGCTCAAGCAAGGAAACACGACAGTCACCGCGTGCTTCAACAGACTATCCTCTCTGTGGAATCAACTCGAAGCGGCGGAAGAAAAGCTTGAAGGGCCAGAATCGACTCTCAAACAGTACAAACAGATCAAAGAAAGAGAAAAAGCGACGAGATTCCTCATGATTCTAAACGAATCATACCTCACGTTCCGATCCCAGATACTTGCTATGGATCCCATGCCATCAATCGGACGCATCTTCCAGTTGGCGATGCAGGAGGAGAGTCAGCGACTCGCATCAACCGAACACACGAGGAACAGCGAAAGCGTTGCTCTCGCCGCCCGCGGTGAAAGGAGAGACACGGCCGCCAGGACTGCTTCAACCCTAGCTCGCGAAAGAAGAAATCAATTAGGGTTTGGCGATTCTGATCTGCGTCCCTTTAAAAGGGACACAACGAGCGGTCCAGATTCTGTGAGAGGATCGGACGGCACCCAAGGGAGCGAATTCATCTCAGGATCGGACGGTGGGCAAGAAATCACGTGCAAAGGAACGGACGGGCAGATCTTCGCCACGTCATCCAAAAATTTCGCAAAGAATTTTAAAGGAAAGGGTAAATTTTTTTGCGATTATTGCAAGCGTACTAATCATAATGTCGACAATTGTTGGAAATTGCACGGAAAACCAGGTGCTAAGGAGAAAAAAATTTCCACAGCCTATCAAGTCACTGGGCCAACCGGTCCAAGAGTTGATCAGCCTATTTCAATTGGCCAATATCAACAACTCATGCAGGCACTCCAAAGAATGGATGTTTCCAACAAAGGGGGAAATTTCTCAGGTATTTCACGTTGCCTAATTAATTATGTTTCCAGAAAAGTATGGATTATCGATTCTGGGGCAAGTGATCATATTATATGCGATAAGGGATTATTTTCCAACATGAATGAAAATTTAGATCATCCCGTTTCCATACAATTACCCAATGGCAATTTCACTTATGTCAAAGTGACAGGGACAGTGAATTTAAGTCCACAGATCATTCTCCAGAATGTGCTCTATGTTCCAGAATTCCAATTCAACCTGATATCTGTGTCTCGAGCCTGCAGAGAAAATTCATGCCGGGTATTATTCGATGCTAACACCTGTTTATTTCAGGCCCTTTCGACTGGCAGACTGATGGGCTTGGGTAATCTCTCTGAAGGACTCTATTTCTGGACGAATTTTCCAAGTAATTTCAATTTTTCTTGCAATAAGAAATCATTGTGTAATTCTACTACCAATGATAGAAATTTTGTTATGCACATGAGATTGGGTCATAGTGCTTCTTTTCCATATCCTGGATGTTCAATTTGTCCTATTGCAAAGCAATCAAGAACGCCATTTCCCTCTAGTGGTTCACGCTCTAGTGACATCTTTGCATTGATTCATGTAGACATTTGGGGACCATATCATACAGTCAATCATGATGGTTCTCGTTATTTTCTTACAATAGTAGATGATTTTTCTCGGGCAACATGGCTTTTCTTGATGCATTCTAAGAATCAAGTTGTTTCTCACCTGAAGAATTTCATTCTACTGTCTAAGAATCAGTTTCAAAAATCCATTCAGCGGATACGTACTGATAATGGGAGAGAATTTTTTAGTCATGAATGCTCCTCCTTATTCAATTCTCATGGCATTCAACATGAACATTCATGTGTATATTCACCGCAACAGAATGGTGTGGTTGAAAGAAAACATCGACATTTGCTGGAAGTTGCTCGTGCCCTTAAATTTCAGGCATCTATTCCAAATAATTTTTGGGGCGAGTGTGTCACTACAGCGGCTTATCTCATTAATCGAATGCCCTCTCGAATCTTAAATGGGCGAACGCCGTTCGAGCTGCTGCTTGGAAAGAAGCCAGACTTAAACCATCTCAGGATCTTCGGATGTCTCTGTTATGTCGCAACAATGGGATCCCGAGACAAATTCGGTCCACGTGCACGGCGATGCGTTCTTATGGGATATCCCAATCTCCAGAAAGGATATCGGGTTCTTGAGATCTCAACAGGGGAATTCCTAGTAAGTCGAGATGTGATTTTCCACGAGAATGTTTTTCCATTTTCAGACAATACATCTCCAACTGAGGATAAAGAAACAGATCCCAGACATCAGATTTTTTCTGAAGAGGCTCCCTATCAAGATCTCTCCTACATACCAGTGCAACAGCCAAGGAATCTTGAATCTCCTCTCCAATCTATCTCATCAAGTACTGATGAACACTTGACCTCTCCAGCCCAACTTCAGCAAAATGAGGAAGAGGATTCCATGGCCAATACGGAAGTCCACGACAATACACCAACTTCCTCCCAAGAGACATCTCCATCCACAACTGGAGTTGAATATCCCAGACAATCTGGACGGGCTACAAGACCTCCAACTTGGACAAAAGATTATGTCTGTGCTGCTCAGAATTCTCCAGGTATTCAACATCCAATCTCCTCTTATGTATCCTTTCATAGATTATCTAAGGAGCATAGGTGTTGTATTAGTCGTTTATCCAACGACAAGGAACCGTCTAATTATGACGAAGCATCCACTCATCCTAAATGGCAAGAAGCCATGGCGGCGGAATTAAAGGCTCTTACTGATAACCACACGTGGGATCTCGTTTCATTACCACCTCATCGGAAGCCAATTGGATGCAAATGGGTCTACAAAATCAAGCATCGTGCTGACGGCTCCATTGAACGATACAAGGCAAGATTGGTGGCTAAAGGGTTTACCCAAAGAGAAGGCTTTGACTATCACGAGACGTTTTCTCCAGTTGCCAAAGATGTTACAGTGCGTTCATTCCTAGCCGTCGCCGCCATCAATGAGTGGAATCTACACCAGATGGATGTTCATAATGCCTTCCTCCATGGCGATCTGGATGAAGAAATCTACATGGACATTCCTCAAGGCATTCGGAGACAGGGGGAGAATAAAGTGTGTCATCTCCAAAAATCCCTTTATGGATTAAAACAGGCTTCCAGGCAATGGTATGCAAAATTTGCTAGTGCTCTTACAACAGCAGGCTTCAGGCAATCCAAGCATGATTATGCTTTATTTTCTCGTACTAAAGGTACGTCATCTATTTATCTACTGATCTATGTTGATGACATACTGGTTATGGGAAATGATAGAGCCTTTATAGAAAATTTCAAGGAATATCTGCATTCTACCTTTCACATTAAAGATTTAGGTGCACCAAAATATTTCCTTGGAATTGAAATTGCCCGCTCTGACAAGGGAATCTCCTTGAGTCAACGGAAGTTTCTATTAGAAATCATATCAGAGGCAGGTCTTTCAGGATGCAAGCCAGCTGTAATTCCCATAGAGCAAAATACTAAATTGACCACCGCAGATTATGACAAAGGAATATCTCAAAATGATGATCCTGTACTCAGCGATTCATCAGGCTATCAAAGACTTGTTGGGAAACTTATATACTTGACAATGACTAGACCTGATATCTCATATGCGGTTCAGACACTTAGCCAATTCATGCATCAGCCCAAGCGGTCTCACTTAGATGCAGCCTTGAAAGTCGTGAAATATTTGAAGAAATGTCCAGGACTTGGGATACTTCTATCTAGAAAGAATGACTTAAGGATGTCAGCATATTGTGATGCAGACTATGCAACATGTCCCATCAGTAGAAGATCTGTCACTGGATATTGCATCAAATTAGGAGAATCTCTTCTTTCTTGGAAGACCAAGAAACAGGCTACTGTGTCTCTTTCCTCAGCCGAAGCAGAGTATCGAGCTATGGCTAAAGCTACATGCCAAGTAGTTTGGATACGAGGATTACTCAAGGATCTCGGAGTAGAAGTGCAAGGGTCCACGAAGTTATATTGTGACAATGATGCAACACTTAAACTTGCATCCAACCCTATAGTGCATGAAAGAACCAAGCATATAGAAGTGGATTGTCATTTTACACGAGAAAAGATCCAAGAAGGAGTAATTGAGACTAGAGGAATTGGGACATCGGAACAGCCAGCAGATATGTTCACCAAGCCTTTGTGTCAGCGACAACATGCATATCTACTGAACAAGCTAGGCGTCTTGGACATTTACAAGCCACCAGCTTGAGGGGGAGTGTTGGAAGATATGCAGGATTGTTCCATATCTTGCTTGATTGTGTCTTGTATATTTATGTCAACTGAATATTGGATTTAGGTCTAGATTGATTATTAGATCCTTTATTTCCTTGCACAGAATACCTCTTGTATTATTTATTAAGACAATTTGTACATTCAATACAATCTGAATATACAGAAAATTCCCCACGATACTCTCTAAGTCTTCTTCCTTCTTCTTCTTGCCTTTCGTCGTTGACTTCTTACAGTAGCATCAATCATAGACACTTATGCAGCGGGATGCAAATGGCAAATGCACAAATTCAGCATGACGAAGGGAATTCGGATGATAACAAGAGGCAGTAACTTAGATGAATAGAAATCCCATATTATGTAGAATCAAAACCAGACTCACCATAAGAAACACTTCTTGTCCTATCATCTTCATGCCTTGGGTGAATATGGATTGGTGGAGGGTCCCCATGTTGAGAACGCACGAACAATTCGACCCTTCCATCCTAGCAGAAGCCACCGACCATTTTCATCAACGACAAAGTCCTTATGGTAGTCAGATTTCACTCTGTCCTTTGCCGTCTCCATGATCTCCTCATTCAATGGAAGTGGCGTAAACCCTCCCCTCATGATCCGCACCTGCCACTGTTTGTAGGTCTCTGGCCTTTCAATCCTCTCTGAGCCTTCGCATGCGATGACATTCATGGCTCCGCATCCAAATAACTTCTCAATCAGCATCCTCTCTGGAATGTCGCGGGGAACATTCGTATCAAGCATATCAAAGATAGTAGAGAAGTGAAAAAGAGCCTCTTGAAACCGGGAGATAAAGAAGGGGGCACTATAGGCCCCGTTTGTAACTCCAAGAATAAAGACCGCTGGGTTCATCTTCCTCATTAGATTCACAACAATATCTCTTGGACTCTCAGTCACCACTGTGTCATCGAGTAGGTTCTTTAATCTGAACATACAGTTCACCACGAGGACCTCATCTTTATCAATCCTAAGATCCTCCAGTTGGATAGTGTCCCACCTCTGTGCTATAGCATTGAACTCAAATGGCACGCCAAAAGTCTTCGCATAGTTCTTCAGGCGGCGCCCTGTCTCCTCCACCCTTTCAGCTGGCTTGAATCCTGGCTGTGGAAGATCGATTCCAGTTATCCGAATTTTAGGAGGTCCACCAGGTCGTGATGAGAGACGTTTTATGAGGCAAGGCCATTGGAAACCGTAGAGGATGCCAAAATCAATGATGTGCAGCCTGGTTGCATTTTCAGCTACATTCGCCATTGTCTTGTTTGAGAAGAAGTTTGAGATCTTTGGAAATGGACATGCAGCAAGTAATAGGCGATAAGCTTTCAAGACAGAGGCAGCTGATGTCGGTTTAGACATGATGCCAGTGTACTGAGTTCCGGAACCGGCTAATCGTGCCTTAAGACCGTTAGCAAAGTAGTGCGCTATCCCTTGCATTCCATCACCAGTAGGAGATGAGTGCTGTCTTATCTGTTTGAGCATCTCATTCGCACTTCTCCAGTCATCTACTGCAACAGACTGCGCACAGAGAGTCAGCAGCATTCTCAGATCAGCCATGTCTTTTTCCCGTCCCTGCGTAAATTGGCCCTTTTCCCCGTTTGACCCTTTGGTTTGTCCGTTCTGCTGCGCACTCTGCAACTCTTCGCGAAGTGGATCATCTTTTCCACAGCTAAGCAATACTGCATCAAACATATCTGAACTCACAGCTGATTCAGTAGAAAGTGATGAATGCTTGTGACTTCTTGATTCCTCCAACCATACATCCTCAGAGTGAGGATTCTTCTTTCCCCTAGATTTATTCAGGCGTCCGCTCCCCATAGTCTTCTCCACCTTTGGGACGGTATTGATGGCATCATTCTCTGGTATCTTAAAAGACAAGCTACTTTTCTCCAAATCAGCAAACAGAGAACTGTTGTCTCGAAGAAACTTAGGGTACGCATAACAACCACTGTTCCGAAATAGTTTGCGGGCAAATAGATTTTTCTATTTTTATTTTTAGAAGAATTTCTAAGCAAAAATAACCGTTTGATAACGACACAAAATTTCTACTCTAAAAATAGAAATTTGTTTGATAATGACAAAAAATTTCTTCATTTCGAACGACGGCGCGACGGCGACGACCGACGACCTTTAATATAAAAAATAAAAACAAAAATGATTTGGTAACAAAAAAATAATGAATAAAATAAAATAAAATAATAAAAAATAAAATAAAAATATCCTTACAAATAAATTTTGTTTATTTTATTTTATTTTATTTTATTTTACGAATAAATTTATTTTAAAATGAATAAAAAAATTTATTTGGCAAAACACTCAAGGCAAATAAAAATAAATTTATTAAATTTATTTTAAATAAATTTATTTTTAATAAAATAAAAATAAAATGATAAATAAAAATAACTTATTTATTTTAATAATTTTTTTATTTTTAAATGAATAAAATGAATATATTTATTTTTATTTATTTTTATTTTAATAAAATGAGGAGAGGCGGAGGAGGAGGAGGATGTAGAGACATAGAGGAGATGAGGGAGGACGACCGAAATTAGGGTTTAGTAAGAGAAATTATTTCTAATTTCTCTTCCGAAATCATAAATAGAAAATTTTAGCTTCTGATTTTTCTTCCAAATCTATTTTTGAAATAGAAATCTATTCCATAAATAGAAAAACTGAATAGGTTTATCAAACGGATTTCTCTTCCAGAAACAAGTCTGGAACAGAAAAACTATTTCTGAAACAGAAATTTTTGGGTTGTCATGCACCCCTTTACTTGCCTCCTCAATGCCTTTCTTGAAATGAAACACTGATTCTTTTTCACTTAGAAGTTCAGGCAACCTAAGGATGCTCACAGGATAATCAGCAAACCCATCCGTGGTAGGACTATTGCTACTATTTGGGGAGCCAACTGAAGTATAGGAACTCGAAACGGAAGAAGTAACAGAGGCCCTGGGCTCACCCATGTCACAACTCCATCCTGGCTTTACCGAGTTGTAACCACACAAATTGCGTTGGTCACCAGAATAGATGGTAGAAAGATCGGCAGGACTATCATGATTCATATCAGTACGAGATATTGGGTGGCTATTCAGCGAAGGTGGATACTTTTTACCGATGATCTCATGGAAGGACTTCTCGGCAGCCTGAAGAGCTGCGGACTCTTGGAACGTGCAAGCCTTCTCTTCCACATCTTCCTCCATAAGAATTTCGTTGATGTACTCGAGAACTCCATTGCCGAAATCACAGTCCTCAACCGACTCCTTTTCCGAGTTGACGGAGCTCAAAGACAGAGCCACTCTAGGCAGATTCAGATCAGACGATAATGGCACAGCACCCCCGACAGAATTCCACCCGTTGTCCCCATCATCGATTCTGAGCCTCCTCACGAGATTGTAATCCGGCAAGACTGTGGCTGCCGCGTCACCGTGCGCTCTACCATTGGCCCGGCCGTAAGCATCACCAACTCTTCCATCCATTGGGCCGTAATCACCACCTGCTCTATATCGTTATCCACAACAAGCTACACATCTCTCTCTACAAAGCTTCCTTTTCTTACCCAGATTCAAGAAACCTAGATACGCATAAACCCAGAACTTGGCTAAACGCGAGTCACCTCCTACCACTTTCCCTGAACAAACGAAACAAACAGAGCAAGGAAATCTTTAGGCAGGCAATAAATGCCCCCGCGGGCGCTTACTTTCGACACCCAGAAACGGAAATCGACATGACGACAACAAAATGATGATGACGACGACGGACGGCACTGAAATAGCTAGTACGAGTACCTAGAGGGGAGTGAATAGGTATATAAAAAATTTCTTACAGATTGCACAATACTTAGACAGTTGGATAATTAAAAATCAATCGTGAGACTGAGTAAGGGAAAGAGAGAATTGAACACGCGGTTTACAGTGGTTCGGCTTGATTCAAGCCTACGTCCACTCTTACGCACCGACAGCCAATTGGCTGGATTCCACTATGATCAAAGAGCTGTTACAGTGTTGATCTTCCTTGATTTCTAGGTGTAGACGATCTACCACACTCGCTCAAGGTGTCACCAAGTATAAACACTCTCTGTGTATACAATTTCGCTTGAACAGTATCGACTAACAATCAAGATTCTTCAGACTCTGGAATTTTTCTATCGATCACACTACTAAAACAGCTAGAACGTCTTCCTTTTATACTCCTTTATGCCATCATAGCCGTTGGTACTTACCGAAGGAATTCCTCCAATCTACCCGTTGGACGGAATCAATCAAGAAGATCATCCGAGCTATTTAAGGAATCTGATGATAGCCCATCAATCCTGTTCGCCCATACAATCAGGATCTTGGTTTCCAAGAATAGAACATTCCAAGAATACTTCGTCGACCATCGGATCTTCAATCGATCTTAGATAAGAATTAAAGAATTCGAAATGATTATCCAACCAAAGAATCTTCTCCAAAGGATAGGATCGAATCCTCAACCATATACTTCGGCTTTGAATTTCCTTCGTCACTGGATTAGAAAGACTGTCAGTGAAAATAGACTTAAGTGTTGAGTCTTGATTCTTAAGTCTTGAGTCTTGAGTCTTGAGTCTTGAGTCTTCAGACTTTAAACTGTCGGTCTTCAAACATCCAGACTTAGACTGATAGAAATGTTTTGTCAGCTTCAAAATATTCTGGAAAGATTTCTCCAACAGGCACTCGTCACGAGCTCAGAAGAGCATCGCCGCTAGGCCGAGAGACGTAATCGGAAGAGCTCTCAAGACCGAAACGCTCGAAACTTTACACAGAATGCCTTACTCCAAATCCAAAGAATTCGAATGAAAACGAAGAAGAAAGTGAAGCCGACGACTTACTTGAGTGACGAACCAGCAGATACTACGAGTGAGAGAGAGAGAGAGAGAGAGAGAGAGAGAGAGAGAGAGAGGCGTTGAGTTTTTGATAATGCAGAAAGGTCCGGTTCACGCGGAGCGATGACGACGGACATGAACTCATCCGACCTCGGCCGTCCGTATCATCTGGTGGAAAATATAGCATATAATATGTTCATGTTTTGGCCTAAAAGAAAATTTTGGAATTTCGAAACCAAGAAAACAAAAGGGAAATTGAAATTTACTATTTTCCTTTCTGGCTATTTCAATTATGGAAATATCGATCACAATGTCTTTTCACTCTTGGTAAAAAGCATATATTAATTGAATGATTGTTCTCGTTTCTCATGTTAAAATCTCATAATTTATGATGCGTGAGATTCACACATTAGATCACGAAACAAGCCACGAAAGTGACACTTCACTGGTCATTTTCACATATTAAAAGTTAAGGTTTTTTTTTTTTTTTTTTTTTATGTTCTACCCACTTCGAACGGGAAGTTGAAAGGTCATACCATCACATGGATTGATTCTCCCATCCTTGCCAATTGGGGTGTTAAAAATTGAACCAAATCGAAAAATTCGATTTTTTTTTATTCGGTTCTCATTAAAAATTGAAAATGTTTAACTAGTTCGGTTTTTATCAATTCGGTTAACCGAACCAAATTAATAAAATCTAAAATTTTTCTTTTTTTTTTAAATATCAATTTTTAATTTGTTAATTTTTCCTCTTCTTCTTCTTCTTCTTCTTCTTCTTCTTCATTGGCCAGTTGCCGGTTGCCAGCCGCTGGGTGGCAATCGGCCACCGAGCTAAGGACCAGCTAATGAGGAAGAAAAAGAAAGAAAAAGAATAAAAAATAATTACAAAATCAATTTAAAAAATTAAAAAATTTATAGAAAATGATGTATGTAGGGAGACACAAAAATAAAAACCAAAATATCAAATTGAACCGAGATTTCGGTTTGGTTCAATTCGATTTTTCAAAAAATCGAACTGAACTATTTATACCTCTACTTGCTAATTCGTCTCGTAATTCATATTTGGACGTTGACACGGGCGACACAAGGACACGATTCGCTCGCGTCGTGCGCGCTTCCATGTACGGAACGAACGCCCCTTTACACCATCATAACATCGACATCGTCCAAAGGGTGAAGTCCGACATGCCACCTTGAAGAAAATGAAAATACAAAAGTACAAGTTTTTCGCAAGAAAATAATCAGTAAATTGTGGTGCTTCGTGCACAAAAAGTGCGCTGACAAGAAATTAAAATACTACAAACATCTACGCGGGAATATCTAATTGTTTTTTTTTTAATTTTTTATTTATTGCACTTACTCATTTTGGAGAGAATATTTCATCAAAGCATCCCGCTAAAATTAGCATAGTTGATAAGATGGTAATCCAGATAGTCCAGTCATGGGAATATTTTATATATTATATATTATTATATCCAAATTCCAATTAATGAGAGCATATGTTCTCATGAAAGAGGTTCATTCATTTGCTAACTATAGCTAGATGTTGAGAGTAGCAATTAAGCATGATCTAGTTACATTTGGCTAGTACATGCAAGGTTTATCTTCCTTAGTTACGAACCGTGTTCTCCTTGCCGACTTCCAATGTATCATGGCTAGCGTTAATGATTCAGATGACGCCATAGTATCGATTTAACTTATGTTTTATCCAAATCAAAAAGTTTTGTGATGTGCATGCCTAGCTATAATATATCTCAATATATCTCGATCGTAGAGGGAGAGTTGTCCAATGGCCAATTTACTCCTAAATTTTTTTAATTTGATCAATTTAGTCTTAAATATTTTGACAATTCTTTAATTGATTCATCTGACCAATTTTGACTAAAAATCGTTGACATTAATAATTTTTCTTTCTTCTTTTTTCCCTACATTTTACTGTTCATCTTCTTCCTTCACCAATCATGTCAATGTCGGAACCAACCATTCCATGTAAGACAAACAATAGTAATCAAACTGTCATGCCAGCGATTTTTGGCCAAAATTGACGACATAGACTACATAACATAGGCTCCATCCGTTTCGCAAAATAATTTTCGCGAAAACGTTTTCCGGATTTTCCGGTATTCATTTCACGGAAAATGAATTCCTTGGGAAAATGTTTTCCATGAAAGGAAAGAATTCTTCTAAATTAGGGGAAAACATTTTTCCTACTTGATCTCTCTTATCTCACACCTCTATAAATCTTCACTTTCTCCTCCACTTTCTTGTTCTTCTTTTCTTTTTTTATTCAAATTATTTTTTAATTTTCTTTTTCTTTTTTAATTCGAATTATTTTTAATTTCATTTTTCTTTTCTATTTCTTTTCTTTGTTTCCCATCTTCTTCTTTCTTGGCTAGTTATCGGCCGTCATTAGATGAACCTCAAGCCCGTCAATCTCAAGCTCGCGCTCATCGATCTGGTGAGCCTTGAGCTTGATGCTCGTGCTCGCCAATTTAGTAAGTGAAAAATATTTTCCTTATCGAATACTAGAAAATATTTTTCGAAACATTTTCAAGTTTTAGCTTAACACTAAAAAATATTATTATTTTCCTAAAAAATGACTTATGAGAAAATATTTTCCAAAAAATGATTCATTTTCCGCAAAATGAACGGGCCCTTAGAAGTAAATTGGTCAAATTGAAATGACCATTGGACAATAAATTTATAATTTTTTAGATAATTATTTTCAACCAAATGTGCTTTTGAATCTTCTAAGTTATTATGTATTTATCGCCAGATGGAAGAGAAAGCGACCATCTAAATGGACCACCCTTTCGAATGACAAACTAACAACACTTTTGAGTGGAGTTGGGGGAAGTCATCAAAACAACAGCAGTCAACACTTCCTCTTTCTGTTGACCGAATTATTATGCCCTCGGATTGCTTACGATCATAGCAGACTCTATCCGATGCTCTTGTTCTCGTTCTCGTTCTCGAGATGACAAGATTGTCACCTCATGGTCGGAAACTTTGAGCCTCCAACTTGCCCCCTATTTGTCTGGTCCAAGAAAGGATTTCCATCATCCTCTGCATGCACGCACGTAGCTTTCTACTTCGCATTTTCCCTCGACTTGCAGACAACGGTCTCTCCTGCATTCATCTCTTATTTACTCATGCTTTTGTCATTAAGTGCGTGTTAGATAACTATTTTGTTCTCAGAAATAATTTTTACTTAGAAATGATTTTTTATTTTTAATTCTGTTTTCGGGAGCTATTTTTGAGTTTGAAGATGCTTAGTAACTATCCAAAATTTCTATTCCCGATATAGAAATGTATTTGGTAGAATTCTTAATTTTTTTATTTCTTTTAATTTTTTAATACCATAACTAAATTTTTCCTTTTTTTTTTTTCTTTTTCTCTTCTTCTTCCTTCTTCTTTGTGGCTTTTCACCAGAGGCTTGCCTAGCCATGGCAAGGCTTGGCCTCACCCAAGTAGCATGAGGTCGGTCTTGCACTGGCCTTGTGAGACCCAACCACACGCGACTAGCGAGGCCGAGGCTCACCGTGGCTAGGCAAGCTCACCAGGCCTCGCCCTAACTTGATGAGGCTCAGATGAGCTCACTGAACCTCGTCCAGTTGGTTGTCGGCCACCACCAGTGATAGGGGCGATGGCCGGCAGTGGTCGCTGACCATCTAGGAGGAAGAAGAAGAATAAAGAAGGAGAAGAGAAGAAAAGAAAGGAAAGGAAAGAAAAGAAAAAGTCGGGCTTGATTCTTGAAATTGTTCTTTGGAACAAGAAGTTATTTTTTTCTACTCTCGATTCTATTCCAAATCTATTCTCAAGAACAAAAAATTTACTAAACGGATTTATATTTTCTTTTTTATTTTGTAGAACAAAAGAATAGAACCAGTTGGTTCCCCGAGAGTATTACCAAATAGGCCATAAGTGACTGCTTTTCGTGCCTTCAACGCACGAAAAAATGGGGTTGTTTCTGTGCTTTGAATTGTTGCTTCGATCTTGTGATGCTCGATCAGAGTGTTGGAAATGGCCTAACTAGGGTCATGAAGATTCTTTCACACTAACTCATTAAGCTAAACATGTTAATTGCTTGAAAATCACGAGCACATTATCATCTTCCATTCGACGGTACCCATCGGGATGTGAAAAAGAAATGTTTAGAGAGCACTCTATCGAGTGCATAACAAAATGATTGACCGTCAATTGTGGTTTAGGACTGTGTTTTCCTCTACCTTCTAATCATTGGGTCACAAAATGAGGCACCGCCTACATTGTTGTATTTAATTAAGTTTTGTTAGGATTCGCCGCACAAATACAAAAAAAATAAAAATAAATAAATAGAGAGCAAAAGTGAGAAAATTCGACATATAAGGTTTTATTTTGATTCACCTTGTTACATCTCTCAATAACAAGAGAAAAAAATAAGAATATATATCCAAACAATATATATATTCAGTAGATACTCATGAGACCAAGTTCAAATTACCAATAAAATATAAGAAGGAGTACATACATACATACATATATATATATATATATATATATATATATCCGGTAGCTATTTATGAGCCAAAGTCTAAACTATTAATAAAATATGATCTTATCCTCTAGAGTTGCCAGGACTATGCTCTTATATAGTTGATGGAGAGTATGGACCACACCCCAACATTCTCCCACTTGGTGAATACTCCACACGCTTCTTTAAATCCAATACAATCGTACACCATTTAAACTTTTCTGCCCTTATTGCCTTAGTAAAAAATTTGCACTATTTACTTGTGTCATTTTCTCCAATACTAGAGTTTTTTGTTCCACTTTCTTATGGATGAAGTGATATTGAATGCTAATGTGCTTTGTTCTTACATGAAATCTAGGATTCTTAGGCAAGATATAGCACTTTGACTATCAAACCCATATTTCACTTCTCCCAATGTAAGCCAAGCTCTTTACATAATCTACGCATCTGAATTACTTCATTAACAACATGATTAAGGGTTATGTACTCTACCTCAGTAGAAGATAAAGCAACCATGCTCTATCTCTTGCTTGTCCAACTCACAATTTCCTCCAAATAAAGAAACAACATATTCGTCAATTGACCTCCTGCTATCAATGTCGCCTCCCCAATCAGCCTCCATAAAACACTTAAGTTCTAATGCTTGTCATTCCTTTGAGTTTTTCATGCCTTCATAACATAACTTAAAGTCAAATGTACTGTGAAGATAACAAAGCACCCATGTTGCTACCATCCAATGCTCTTTTCTTGAATTGGACATATATTTGCTCAATACTTCCATTACTTGAGCAATATCTGGATGAGTATATACCATTGCATACGGGGCTGCTACCTTCTCTTCAATTTCCTCTTCAGTCTTAGGACACTAGAGCACTGATAATTTAGAACTTATGAACATAGGGGTCTTCACTAGTTTGCAATCTGTCATGTTGAATTTCTTCAATACCCTTTCAACACATTTCTTCTTACTTAACCATAATTTTCCATTCTCATGCTCTCTTTTAATCTAAATGCCCAAGATGAGGTATGATGGGCCTAGATCTTTCATCTCAAACTGTTTTGCCAACAGTCTTTTCACATAGTGCTAATTATTTTCATATTATTCCTAACTAGCAACATATCGTCAACATATAAGTTTAAAATAACAAATTCATCATCTAACCTTTTTCATGTCGTCACAATGATTAGCATCATAACGAACAAAGCCAAATTTAAAGACATATGAGTCAAACTTTTGATACTACATCCTTGGAGATTGTTTTAGGCCATATAAAGGCTTGTTTAGTTTGCAAACAAAGTCTTGTTTTCCTCTGACCACAAACCCTTTTGGTTGCTTTATGAAAATATCCTCCTCCAAATCACCATAGAGGATTGTTGTTTTCACATCAAGTTGCTCTATATCCAAATTGTATGCAGCTGCTAAAGATACGACAAGTTTTATGGAATTTAATTTTTCTTGAACACCCACTTGTAACCGATTGCCTTTCGATTTGTAGATAATTTTACTAGACTCCACCTTCCATTTTTATTAAGTGAGTCAATCTCATCTTCCATGGCTTTCTCCCACTATTTGGCATTCTCCACACTTCTTGCTTCCTTGTTAGTTCTTCAATCATCACCTGTAATAATTAGAGCACAACTTTCATTATCAGCAAATATGGTATACTTTTTAGGTGGAATTCTCAACTGTGTATAACTTTTTAAGACTGGTTTAGGTGGTGCTTCATCATCAAATTCAATTTCAAAATCTACTATATCATCCATCCCATCAAGCTCATCAACTTCAGATTCTAAATTTTCTAATCGAACTTGTGCAACCTCTTTCTCTTCCTTTAAACCAATGTCTAACTCAATCGTCTGTGGTTTTTTAGGATTTTGTATAACAATATGATTTGTTGTAGATTCTCTGAATATGATATCTCTGCTATAGATAATACTTTTAGTATCAAAATTCTACAGCTTATAGCTTTTAACACCATCCTTATACCCAATGAATATGCATTTCTCTTACTTGCTCTCAAGTTTGTTCCTCCTCTCCTTTCGCACATGCACCTATGCTTCACAACAAAATACCCTAATATCGGGTATATATGGCCTTTTTCTGAATACAAATGATGTCTGATCCTTCAAGGCTAATGTGGGGGATTTTTTTTTCAGATAACATGTAGTAACCACTGTTTCTGCCCAAAATTTAGATGCTAAGCCTACACCACTTAACATGCTTTTTCCATGAGAGACTAATAAAGCCTCTCCACTGCCCCATTTTGCTGAGGTAAATATGGTGTTGTTTTTTACCTTGCAATGCCATTGGTCGCACAAAATTTATTAAATTTCCCTGAACAAAATTCTCCCCCGTTGTTAGTTCGCAAAACTTTAATTTTTCTATCAAATTGATCATCTTTTCTCTACGAGAAATATATCCACACATATCTGGAATAATCATTAATAAAAGAAACATAATACGTTGATTTTCCAAACGATGCTATCGGTGTAGGACCAAAGACATCACTATGGATTAGATCTAGAATTCCTTTAGCTCTTTCTCTTTATAGATTCAAAAGATACTTGATTTTGTTTCCCATGTAGACAATGTTCACAAAATTCGAAACCCATAGAACAGCTTGAGATTCCAACCACCATCTTCTTTGAGGGGTCATCAACCCTTTCTCACCAATATGACCCAATCTCCGATGCCATAACATTGAATAATCTTCTTCCACCTACTTTAAGATATAATTCCCACCACTAATCACCATGCTTCCTAATAATTTCTATAGTTTTCCATATCATTCGCCTCCATAGATCCACGGTTTAGTTTGCATGAATACTTATTACTGGTGAAAGTAATGCCGACATCTGCCATGGTTCCCACAGAAAGAAGATTCCTAGTAAGACTAAGAATGTGCATCACATCGGGAAGATTCTTGATTGTCCCATCTTTCATCTTTAGTTTCACCTTTCCGTGACCAACCATATCAAGTATCATATCATATCTTATTTGCACTATACTCCTTGATATGGTTCATAACAGCATAACCAATCTCTATGAGATGTCATGTAAAAAGATGCTCCAATATCAATTATCCATGTACTACAGTCATTTTGTAATGAATTGCAAATGAGATACATATCTCCCAAGCCGTGGTCATCATCCTTCTTTGTATTCGAGGATGATGAATCATCTTGCTTCTCTAGACCCACACTTTTGTTTTTGTAATATTTCTTCAAGTGTCCAAGCTTTTTGCACTTCAACACGTTATTTCATATTGATCTCGGCTTTTAAATCTTTCTTTAGACTTATTCTTGCCACCAAATCTAGATTTGGGTCATTCACTATTTCCTTCTCTTACAAAAAGAGCCTCTTGTGTTGCATTATTAGAACATGTTCTCCTCATCTCCTCTGACAATAAAGTAGTTACAATGCGCGCAAAGGATAATGCACTAACACTAGTGCCAATACAGACAATTATATGTTCCTATGAATTCAACAGTGAACACAACAAAGTACATGCTTTATCTTCTTTATCTAGATAGACATCAATTGATGTAAGTTGCCCATAAAAGAATCACCTTTGCTCATCCAAAGATTGTATATTGCTTCCATAGAATCAGTTTGTTCACAAGCAACATGCTTTGATAAAGATTTTCCAGCTTTGTCCAGAGATCTTTCGCCGTCTTGTAAAAAGTAACGTTTATTAGGACGTTATTAGCAAGACATAGCCAGATTAGGTCTCGCACCCTTCGATTGCGAATATTCCATTTCTTCAATTCAATAGATGTGGATTCCTTTACCTCATCCTCCTTCGACTTCCCCTCAAATTTTTCCTCAGATTTATCTTCTTTGATCATGCACCACAGATCTCTATTCATGAGCCGAGCCTCCATATTCAATTTCCATAATTGGAAACCCTTTCCTCTAAATTTCTTTACTTTAATCTATGATTGACCAGACGATGACATCTTCCCAAGATTTGAATTTTTCGGATCTCTCTATATCGAGAAACCCTAACCTCAAACTTGGCTCTGATACTAGATGTTAGGAATCACCACACAATCACAAAATAATAGAGAGTAAAAATGAGAAAGAGAATTCAAGACGCAAGGTTTTATCTTTGTTCACCCTTGAATTAAGGTCACGTCTAATTGAGGATTTCAATATAATTAGCACCTCACACTTCTCTATTATCTCTCTCTCTCTCTCTCTCTCTATATATATATATATATAGACACACACACATATAGAGTTTGGGACACTTAGAGTGCTATAACTTGATATGGAGGGACACTTAAGTGCCATAACTTCGGAAAGGTATACTTAAGTGTCAATTTTCGAGTAAAGTGGAACATTTAAATGCCACTCCGGCCAAAATCCAGCCAAATGGCTGACGTGGCAATTTTCCAGCAAGCTGTGTGCAAAACGGCATCATTTTGATGCTGACGTGGCGAGAAAATGCAAAAACGACGTCGTTTTATATCTGATGTGTAAATAATTAATATAAAATTTAATTAAATTAAATTTAAACTTAATTTTATTTAAAATATTCTAAAAAATAAAAAAATAAATTAAGAAAACTTAAAAATTAAAAAATTAAAATTAAAAAAAATAAAACTTAAAAAATTTAAATTTAAAAAACTTAAAATTTAAAAAAACTTAAAATTTAGAAAGCGTAAAATTTAAAAAAATTTAAATTTAAATATGGATTTTTTTTTAATTTTAAGTTTAAGTTTTTAAAATTTTAAGTTTAAGTTTTTTAAATTTAAGTTTTTTAAATTTTAAGTTTTTTAAATTTTAAATTTTTTTAAATTTTAAGTTTTTAAAATTTTAAGTTTTTAAAATTTTAAGTTTTAAAATTTTAATTTTTTTAAAATTTTAAGTTTTTAAAATTTTAAGTTTTTAAAATTTTAAGTTTTTTTAAATTTTAAGTTTTTTAATTTTAAGTTTTTTAAATTTTCAGTTTTTTGAATTTTTTTTAATTTTAAGCTTTTTAAATTTAAAGTTTTTTAAATTTTCAGTTTTTTGAATTTTAATTTTTTTTTTGAATTTTAAATTTTTTAAATTTAAAGTCTTTTTAATTTAAATTTTTTAATTTTTTAATTTAAATTTTTTTATTTTTAGAATATTTTAAATAAAATTAAGTTTAAATTTAATTTAATTAATTTTATATTAATTATTTACATATAAGACACAAAATGACGTCATTTTGGCATTTTCTCGCCACGTGAGCGTGCAAAATGACGCCGTTTTGCACTCAACTCACCAAAAAATTGCCAAGTCAGCCGTTTGGTTGGATTTTGGCCAGAGTGGCACTTAAATGTTTCACTTTACTCCGAAACTGACACTTAAATATACATTCCAAAATTATGGCACTTAAATGTCCCTTCGTGACAAGTTATGCCATTTGGGCTATTCTTCTGCTCACACATATATAATAGTTATTCATGAACCCAAACTCAAACTATCAATAAAATATTAATTCATCCTCTCGAGTCACGGGGTATTGCCCTTACATAATTAATGCGGAGTATGAATCATGCCTTAACAAGTTTAATTTCCATAATTTAAAACCCGATATTAGATGATTATGGTTGGAAAAAATTTATTCGATGGGGGACAGAGAAAAAGATAGCCGAATAACTAACCGTACTTTTCTGTTTTTTTTTTTTTTTTAGGGGAAAGGGGGGGGTTTCCGAAGGTTTAGCATACTTTTTTTTTTTTTGGTCGATAATACGTGAACGGGTCAAATTTGGAAATCATGCAGTAATTTAAGAGGAAGTGGTATGACACCCGTCACAAGTTGATTTCAAGACATTAGAAATCTTTAGTCACATCAAGCAAAGATAATTCGCGCTTTGGCATGATGAAATCAATCGATTATTTCGGCGACTATTGGAAATCTCCTCAGTGCAAGTGGAGGTTTTACATCCGAAGAGGACCACACCCAGGCTCCAGTCGTTTCCAGATTTCCTCCAAATCGACCCAAAAAGAAGAGACCCATTTCAAACCCGTTCTGCATTTGAACAGACCCGTTCCTCTTTTTCCCCCTTAATTCGAGACAGACGCCTGCAATTTACTCCCATTCCTTTCAAAATTTAGCAAAGAAGGTCTTTATCATTAATTCGATGCAATATATATTTCCCTCCTAAACCTCCGACCCTCGACATGCTTTGGATCATCTGAATATCACCATCAATAGCACATGGAGACGCAAAGTACTAACTAAAAGGATTCGGGATTTGATGCTGAAGTGGCGAAATTTGGATGCACATCAGCTATTTGCTTGACGTTATAGCCTGGCTACATAGAGGGAAATTTGGGGCACTGTATTAAACCAGAAGTCATAGGTCGGCAGGGCTGCCGCCACTCGCGTGCGAAGGAATTTTGCACTTTCATGAAATGCAACTTGAAACGGTGGGCCTTGAACCCGTTCTTACAGATCGAAGGCTCCTCAAGCTGTGAAGAATGGACTGTGTGTTTTGGCCCAACTTAATGAAATGGAAGATGGCTTGCCATGTTAAAAGCATTTGGGTGCAGATGGGGCACATAGGGGAGCCGACAACATCACCGTCATTTGCTCAGAGCCGCATTCGGATAACTTATTTTGAGTCGCATTAGTTTTTTTAAAAAAAAAAGCCTCGATAAACTTTCCATAAACCCATATAATAACGATCATATGCACGGTACGCGCGGATGACTATCCGATGATATTAACAAACCAAGCACTTGTCATCAGTTTTCATTCAATTTTTGTCATTCATTAATCTCTGTTGCGTTAGGTGAGTGTTCTGATATCACGAGATCTTTTGGGACATTGGCATTTAATCGCAATCGCTGATACCATTATAGGCCTTGAGAACCCCGACGAGGAGATGCAAAGTCAACCTCGGGAATCTGATTTCCGATGTCGCATTTCAAGCTTTTGCCATCTGATCAGGAAAAATGTGGATAGGTTGATGCATTCCAGCGACATTTCGGGAACTTTCTTGATTCGCCGAGCTCTCCCGTGATGCATCAATTTGCTTCCCTCGAAATCAATCTCCGAAAGAAAAGACAAAAGGGTAGCCCCAGCTCCCGACCGCAAGATTTACATCTCTGCACGTGATGCACGCAGTATAATAATAGCTACTGGATTTCTGTATATCCTTCGATTGCCAGTGCCAAGTAGAAGTCGAGTTAGCAGAACATGAATTTCCAGAGATGAATAATCTCCTTCGTTAGAATGACGATGATGAGACAGAACATGTTGTGCCCCAGCCCGAGATCGTAGTGTGATCGTAAGTGCACTCCATGAGCACCGTTTCATGACCATGTCCATGTTTAGAATTTGGGCATACCGAGCTGCAACTAGTCCCTAACCCAACCTAATGTTTAGCTAGTACCACAACATATGTATGCGCATATAAGATGTAGGTGTATGTTTAATAACCTCAAACATTAACTAAACTCTTGCGCATACTCATATATCGCTCCGATTAGTTGAAATCGGCACCCTGATAATGGGAGCCAGCGATCATATGGGTCCCACCAAATCTAATGTTTCACACGCAAAATGTTCATACAAACTTGGTGCACACGATAACAAGATTACTTCATGGCTTCCTTATTAGGAAGAGAAAAAGGGGACGAGGGACGAAACGGAGAAGTCGGCATTTTAATCAACGTCCTCTTTCTAACCATACATAGATCAAGGTAAAGGCACATACATTGCACTTCTAGCATTCAGATATAGAAATCGCCAACACGAACACAAACGAAATCTCGAATTGCATATAGAAAGAAAAACGAACTGCTTCTATTAAGCCTAATTCAGACCACAGATCATTGCCGCTGACTTTGGCAAATATGGATCTCACAAACATCATTAACCTGATCAATTCAAGTTCAAGAATGGGCAAGGAACAAATAAAGGCCAACAGCCAACGGCCGATACTGAAAATAAAGAATGGATATTTAATCAAAGAATGCATATTTAATCATTCGACGAATGGTCTGCATGTCTAAAAATTAGTGCATCTTCAAAACTTATTGGAATCAAAATATAACATAAAGAGAACCATCTAAAAATCACAGCCATAAATCTGCTGATGCAATTGCTGCCCAGATATCTTCCAGCGTATGTACAGAAACCTATGAGGGTCTCTCCTAGTCCTAGTGAAGAACATATAAGCAGTACCGTCCATGATTAACCTATTTCTGTTCTTTATGAGTCAGAGGATTGGCAAGTCACCACGTCATCTTGAGCTATCTGAACATGTCTCTCTCCACCTGATTTAGAAGAACAGAATTCAGCACATAAATCTTTCCGTTATCAATGTCAAAGTCAGAAGCATCAATTATATATACTTACGCAGCAGGATGCAAATGGCAAATGCACAAATCCGGCATGATGAAGAGATTTCAGATGATAACAAGAGGGATAGCTTAGATGACTAGAAATCCCAAATTATGTAGAATCAAAACCAGACTCACCATAAGAAACACTTCTTGTCCTATCATCTTCATGCCTTGGGTGAATATGGATTGGTGGAGGGTCCCCATGTTGAGAACGCATGAACAATTCGGCCCTTCCATCCTAGCAGAAGCCACCGACCATTTTCATCAACGACAAAGTCCTTATGGTAGTCAGATTTCACTCTGTCCTTCGCTGTCTTCATGATCTCCTCATTCAATGGAAGTGGCGTAAACCCTCCCCTCATCATCCGCACCTGCCACTGTTTGTAGGTCTCTGGCCTTTCAATCCTCTCTGAGCCTTCGCATGCAATGACATTCATGGCTTCCCACCCAAATAACTCTTTCTCAATCAGCATCCTCTCTGGAATGTCACGGGGAATGTTCGTATCAAGCATATCAAAGATAGTAGAGAAGTGAAAAAGAGCCTCTCGAAACCGGGAGGTAAAGAAGGGGGCACTATAGGCCCCATTTGTAACTCCAAGAATAAAGACTGCTGGGTTCATCTTCCTCATTAGATTCACAACAATATCTCTTGGACTCTCAGTCACCACTGTCTCATCAAGTAGGTTCTTTAATCTGAACATACAGTTCACCACGAGGACCTCATTTTTATCAATCCTAAGATCCTCCAGTTGGATAGTGTCCCACCTCTGTGCTATAGCATTGAACTCGAATGGCACGCCAAAAGTCTTCGCATAGTTCTTCAGGCGGCGCCCTGTCTCCTCCACCCTTTCAGCTGGCTTGAATCCTGGCTGTGGAAAATCGATCCCAGTTATCCGAATTTTAGGAGGTCCACCAGGTCGTGATGAGAGACGTTTTATGAGGCAAGGCCATTGGAAACCGTAGAGGATGCCAAAATCAATGATGTGCAGCCTGGTTGCATTTTCAGCTACATTCATTATTGTCTTGTTTGAGAAGAAGTTCGAGATCTTCTTAAATGGACATGCAGCAAGCATTAGGCGATAAGCTTTCAAGACAGAGGCAGCTGATGTCGGTTTAGACATGATGCCAGTGTAAATCTGAGTTCCCGAACCGGCTAATCGTGCCTCAAGACCATTAGCAAAGTAGTGCGCCATCCTTTGCATTCCATCACCAGTAGGAGATGAGTGTTGTCTTATCTGTTTGAGCATCTCATTTGCACTTCTCCTGTCATCTACTGTGACAGACTGTGCACAGAGAGTCAGCAGCGTTCTCAGATCAACCATGTCTTTTTTCCGTCCCTGCTTCTTAACTCGGCCCTTTTTCCCGTTCGACCCTTTTGTTTGTCCATTCTGCTGCACACTTTGCAACTCTGCACGAAGTGGATCATCTTTTCCACAGCTAAGCAATACTGCATCAAACATATCTGAACTCACAGCTGATTCAGTAGAAAGTGATGAATGCTTGTGACTTCTTGATTCCTCCAAGCATACATCCTCAGGGTGAGGATTCTTCTTTCCCCTAGATTTATTCAGGCGTCCGCTCCCCATAGTCTTCTCCACCTTTGGGACAGTATTGATGGCATCATTCTCTGGTATCTTAAAAGACAAGCTACTTTTCTCCAAATCGGCAAACAGAGAACTGTTGTCTGGAAGAAACTTACTCGCCTCCTCAACGCCTTTCTTGAAATGAAAGGCTGATTCTTTTTCACTTAAAAGTTCGGGCAACCTAAGGATACTCACAGGAGAATCAGCAAACCCATCTGTGATAGGACTATTACTACTATATGGGGAGCTAACTGAAGTATGGGAACTCAAAACGGAAGAAGAAACAGAGGCCCTGGGCTCACCCACATCACAACTCCATCCTGGCTTTACCGAGTCATAACCACATAAATTGCGTTGGTCGCCAGAATCGATGGCAGAAAGATCGGCAGGACTATCGTGATTCATTTCAGCACAAGAAATCGGGTGGTTATTCAGTGAAGACGGATACCTTTTACCGATGACCTCATAGAAGGACTCCTCGGCAGCCTGAAGAGACGCGGACTCTTGGAACATGCAAGTCTTCTCTTCCACGTCTTCCTCCATAAGAATTTCGCTGATGTACTTGAGAACTACGTCGCTGAAATCACAGTCCTCAGCCGACTCCTTTTCCAAGCCGACAGCGCTCAACGGCGGAGCCACTCCAGCCAGATTCAGATCAGACGACAACGGCACAGCACCCCCCACGGAATTCTGCCCATCGTCCCCATCATCAATTTTGAGCCTATTCACAAGATTAGAATCCAGCAAGACTGCGGCTGCCGCATCACCGCGCGCTCTCCCATTGGCCCGGCCGTAAACATCACCGACTCTTCCATCCATCGGGCCGTAAACACCACCTATTCTATATCGTTATCCAGAACAAGCTACACATCTCTCTCCACAAAGCTTCCTTTTCTTACCCAGATTTAAAAAAACCTAGATACGCATAAACCCAGAACTTGGCTAAACGCAAGTAACCTCCTACCACTTCCCCCTGAACAAAACAAAACAAACAGAGCAAGGAGATCTTTAGGCAGGCAATGAGTGCCCCCGCGGGCGCTTACTTTCGACACCCAGAAACGGGAATCGACACGACGACGACGGACGGGACCCGCCGGCGACGAGCTCAGAAGAGCATCGCCGCCAGGCCGAGAGACGTAATCGGAAGAGCTCTCGAGACCGAAAAGCTCGAAACTTTACACGGAATTCCCTACTCCAAATCCAATGAATTCGAATGAAAACGAAGAAGAAAGTGAAGCCGACGAGTTACCTAGGCGACGAACCAGCAGATACCGCGAGAGAGAGAGAGAGAGAGAGAGAGAGAGAGGGCGTCGAGTTTTCTCGATTATGGAAATAAGGGAGGAAAATGCAGAAAGGCCCCGTTTAAGCGGAGCGATGACGACGGACATGAACTCGTCCGATCCCGACCGTCCGTATTATCTGGTGGAAAATATAATATGTCATATATTCATGTTTTGACCTAAAAGAAAATTTTGGAATTTCGACCCCAAGAACCAAAGGGAAATTGAATACTATTTTCCTTTCTGGCTACTTCAATTATGGAAATATCGATGACAGTATCCCTTTACTTGTGGGGAAAAATGTATATTAATTTAATGGTCGTCTTCATTTCTTATGTTCAAAGTATAAATAGAGTCTCGTAAATTGTTGTGTATAAAATTCACGAGTTGAATAACAAAACACACTAAAAAAGCGACACCCCACTTGTCATGAAATTTTCCCATGTCAAAAGTTCTGACTTTAATTATGTTTGGCTCGCTTCGAATAAAGACGTGACATCAAAAGGTGATAATACTGTTGGTAATTCATATCCACGTCTCGGCCACTTAAATCGACTCCTCGGACGACATAAGGACACCATCCGCTTGTGTCTTGTATGCTTCCAAGTTCCATGTACGAAGCCAACGTCCCTTTTCACCATCATAAACATCGACATTGCCGAAAGGGAGGCGCCCGCCTTTCCACCTTGATATCTCTCTCCTCTATTCCATTTAATGGAAAAAAATACAAGCTTTTTGCAAGAAAATAATCCGTAAATTATTATGGAACTTCGTGTACAAGAATTATGCTGACAAAAAATAAAATACTACAAACATCTACATCAGTTGGTAAGACGGTGATCCGGATGGGAATACTATATATAATTATATTTTATATTATATCCAAACTCCAATTAGCGAGAGCATATGTGCTTGTTAGGTAAAGTAGCATAGACCCATGAAAAAGGTTCATTCATCTGCATTCTATGGCTAGATGTTGAATGCAGCAATTAAGCATGATCTAGTTACAATTAGCAAGTACGTGCATGGTTTTTATCTTCCTTAATCATGATTTGTGTTCTCTTTTATGACTTCCGATGTATCATTGTAGGCACTAATTGTTTAGATGATGCCACCGCACCATATAACTTATGTTTTATCCAAATTGAAAGCTTGCCTTGATATGATATATCTCGGTCATAAAGAGAGAATTGTCCAATAAGTTTAAATTTGTTTTACAGTGATTAATTTAATCCTACACTTTTCAATTAACCATTTAGTCCTAACCCATTTACAATTCTTCAATATAGTCTATCTCACTAATTTTGGTTGAAAATGGTTGACCTGAATAATTTTTGTAATTTTTTTACTATTTTCCCCCTATTCTACTATCGATCTTCCTCCTCCGCTAGTTACATCAATATTAATGCCAGTCATTTCATGTATAATGGACAATGTTGAGTAAATTATCGCATCGGCAATTTGCGGCATAAATTGGCGAGATAGGCCACATTAGAAAACCGTCAAAAAATTTAAGAGTAAATCAATCAAATTGAAATGACCAAATCGCTGAACAATAGAATCAGGACTTTTTAAATAATTTTCCCAATATATGCTTCTGAATCTTGTAAGTTATCCTGTTTATATCGCCAAATGGAAGCAAAGCGACCACCCAAATGGGACCAGCCTTTCTAAGAGCTGGGGGGAAGTCTTTAAAACAACATCAGTCAACAGTTCCTATTTTTGTCGACCAGATCATCATGTTCTGGTTCGCAAGATGACAAGATTGTCACCTCACGGTCGGCAATCCTTGCCTTGAACTTACCTCCTTTGTGTCTAATCCGAGAAAGGATCTTCATCATCCCGTGCATGCTGCGTGTTTCGCCGACGATGATCTCTCGCGCATCGATCTCTTCCCACTTGCTCGGGTCGCTTGTCATTAAGCAGCCACTTCCCGTGCTTTCGACACGGGGAAAAATGGGGTTGTTTCCGTGCTTTGAATCATCACTTCGATCTCGTGATGCTTGATCAGAGTGTTGGAAATGGTCTAACTAGGGTTTACAAGGATTCCTTCGCACGTATATAACATCGTTGTCTCTCGTGCTCATTAAATCGTGTGCGTGATCGACTGGGTAAGGTCCAGCGTCGAGAACAGGAATCAAATTCAAATCTCGTTATTTAACCTTTTTAATTGCTGCCTAGAATGACGTGTTTCTATTGCTAACGGAGTGCGATATGAACCCACCGGTCAAAGCCAGCATGATATAATGAAAGTTCTGCGATGTCATCTTCGGTTGACCTTCTTCCATTTTATGCCTTTTTCTAATCAATTTCTTTACGCAGAACAAGACAACAAAGGATTCTCGCAAGGCACGAAACCCAGTTTGATTTACTCAGAATAACGATAGGTAATGTGCTCGACAAAACCAATTATAATGCCGGAAAACATTTTCATGCGTGTTTTACCATAATAGGAACCGATGTTAGTTTCGTTATATATCGAAAGGGGAGGATTGATCATGACTTGGCTATTCATGCTAAATTCTTAAGTCAAAAGTTGCTTATTGGAGTTTTACCCAGACGGGAAATGATTACTTTACTTTACGCAATTAAGGAAATTGTTTTGCGCGATGCTTATGAATGTCCGCGTGCGACCAGCTTGAAAGTGACAATCAACTTGATCGAAGTCCAAAGGGCGGGTCGCGGCGGCAAACTCATCTAGCCGCCGCCGCCGCCGCCGCCATATCCACAAACATCACGTGATGCATCTTATTTCGCCGCGTGTCCACGATTGCAGGCCCGTCAGCAAAGACCATTCGTACATAAACTTAGCACCGACGAAATTTTCCGGATTTGAATTCTATCGGGAATCGCCTACGTGGACTTTTCAAGATACACAAAAGTTGATATAGATATTATCCAATCGCGGTACTAAAAAATGAAACCATTATTTATGCACTTGAAAAGATTAGTATCCCTTTCACTACACTAACTCATTAAGATAAGCACGTTAATCGCTTGAAAAATCGTCAGCACATGGTCATCTTCCATTCGATGATATCCGTTGGGACATGAAAAGAAAAAGTTGAGAGAGCACTATGTCGTGTTATAATCGCATGACTTTTTGTATTTAATTAAATTTGCACGTGGATGACACGTATAATTTATAACCCGACAACAAAAATTCGTGGTTGGAAAAATTCTATAAGAGATGGAGAAAAGTATAGCCGAATGGCTTATCATATTTCAACGGGTCAAAATTTCGCATTGCGCACCAAGTCTAAAAAAAGTGGTACCACAGTCGTAAAGGATGGCTCCAGGAAATTTGAACGTCATTAGTCACATCAAGCAAAGACATTTTGCGCTTTGGCCTGATGATATCAATCGATTAGTTTGCCGACTCTTGGAAATCGCAGTGCAAGTGCAAGTGGAGATTCCACATCCGAAGGACCACATGCAGGCTCCAGTCGTTTCTAGATTTCCTCCAAATCGATCCAAACAGAGGATATTAATTTCAAACCCGGTTCGCATTCGAACCGACCCGTTTGACCCCTCTTCCCCCCCCCCTCCTTTATTGCGAAGTAGATGCCTGCAATTGGCTCCCTATCCTTTACAAAATTTGCGATTAAGGACTCATCATTAATTCGATGCAATATATAACCTGAATGGCTGACTCTCGATGTGCTTTGGATCGTGTAAAAGTTGCCATCGACAGTGCGTGGAGACACGAAGTACTAACTAAGAGGATTCGGAGCTCAGTGAATTTCGGATGCACGTCGATGTTATAGCCTCGCCACATAGAGCGAAATTTAGGGCACTGCATTAAACCAGAAGTCATGGCTCGGCAGGGCTGCCGCCACACGCATGGGAAGGAATTTGCACTTTCATGAGATGCAACTTGAAACAGTGGGCCTTGACCCCGTTCTCACAGCTCTAAGGCTCCTCAAGAAGTGAAAAATGGACTGCGTATTTTGGCCCAACTTAATGAAATGAAAGATGGCTCGCCACGTTAAAAGCATTTGGGTCCAATTAGGGCTTAGGGGCGTGCGTGTCCGAAGAAGAAACAGAAAATAGCGGAAGAGATACATAACGTATAAACAAGAAAATTACCAAAAAAATGAGTGTCGAAACATCTGGAGTGTCAAAACTTGGCATGGAAAGATATTTAAGTGTCAAAAATTAGGAAAGTGACACTTAAGTGCCAAAATCGGAGCAAAATAGATCACTTAAGTACTAACGACGATAAAATCTTGCCAAAATGTTGATATGGTGATTTTCCAGCGAGGTAAGTGCAAAATAACGTCATTTTGTACATTGACATGGCTAGACATGCAAAAACGACATTATTTTGTTGTTTACGTGGTAAATAATTAATATAAAAATTAATTAAATCAAATTTAAAATTAAATTTATTTAAAACATTTTTTAAGAAAAGGGGAGGGAGGAAGAAGGCGACTGAGAAATGATATATATATATATATATATATATTAATTTTTTTATATAATTTAATTAATTTTGTATTAAAATTCAAATCCATGCAAAAACGATGCCATTTTTGAATTTCTTTATTGAGTCGGCTCTCCGGCAAGCCATGTAGACGAGAAAAATAATAAAAAATTAACATGTAAAATTTCCGGTAAGGTTCATCGGAGGTGACACTTAAGTGTCACTTTCAAAACTTAAGTGTCCCTTCATACTAAATTTTAACACTTGGGGTGTACTTCTTTCCCAAAAAAAGTCTTAAAGTTATTGAAATTGTGCCATTCTGTCTTAACTCCTTTTTTTGTCAATTAAATCTTAAACCTTTTTTGTACTTGTGTCAATTCAATCCATATTTCCTACTTCACTCTTCTTCCGACCAATGTTAAAGCCATTTATGATTGCATATTTTTACAAAGCTTTCTTAAATTGAGGAGGTGAGGCAAATCTCATATCTAAGTTAGATTATATTTCTTTATGATCATAATTGGGGTAAGATCTAATGGTTTTGGGTCTTCTTTGGTCACTGGCTTCTTCAGATCCATCACAATTAAGAGGGCTCAAATTTTCATCTCATTCTTCTAGCTCAACGTCTCTATCATTTTCATCCTCATCCTCATTTTCAAGCATGTTAACTTCGACTATATCAATAACATTAACGACAACAGTAGACATGTTAACTTCAACTACATCACCACTCTTGTTATCATTACTCTTAGGATGCGCATAATAAAATTTCTGGAATAAAAATCAATTTCTATTCCCTCGACAAGTTTCTAAGCAAAGAAACATATTTGATAACGATTCAAAATTTTTATTTTTGGAATAGAAATTAGTTTGATAATATAATAAAATTTCTATTTCTAGAGGCGATGACGGCCAGCATCCGGTGGTGAGGGTCCGGCGTTCGGTGGCTAACATTCGGCTTCCGATAGCTATCATTTGGCATTAGGTGGTGAATGTTTGGCGTCCGATGTTTGGCGGCCGGCATCCAGTGGCAAGTGGTCGATGACTGACAGTAGTCGGCCAATGTTGGGTGACCAACAATCGGCAATGGGTGGCTAAAGTTAGGCATTCGATGGTGGGCGGCCGATCGACGATGTTTGGTGTTCGATGTCTGATGTTTGGCGACGAGTATCTGGTAGTTGGCGGCTGGCGTCTGGTGGCAAGTGGCCAACGATCGATGGCCGACAGCCAGCGTCCAGTGGCGAGTGGCCGACAATCGATGGCAAACGATTGGTGGTCGACGATCGACGATGGGTGGTTGAAGTCCAGTGTCTGGCAGTGGGCGGCTGGCATTCGACGTCCCATGGGCGGTGAGTGAGCAACGGGCGATAACGAGAGTGAATGATGAAAAGAATTTTGATTTCTCACTTTTGTTCCAGAAATTAAAAAGTTAAAATTTCTAGTTTCTAATTTCTACTCCAAATATATTTCTAGAATATAAATCTATTTTAAAAATAAATAAATGAAATTGCATTACCAAATAGATTTTTGTTCTAAACTTATTCTGGGGAACAGGAAAATAGAGAAACAGAGAAATAAAAATTTTATCATGCTCACTCTTACAATCATTACCGCCAACAATCATTACCAAGCCTTATCATTGTCACCACCACTAAGACAATCATTACAGCCAGCAAGAGAAACTACTTCCAAATATATATACTTCAATAACACCGAAACTAAATCTCAAGGTATTCTCGAGAATTAGGTACCATCGTACCACAACCTTTAAAGTGTGTATCCTAGACCATTAAGGTTTTGCTTGATTGGACTTTTGAAGAAAGCCTTTGGAAAAATGCAAAGAATTTTGAATTAAAGGAGTTTTCCAACATACAGATTTTGTTTGGTAAGTTTTATTCTAAAAATTCATTGTGAAGTACATTTGAGCAAAATAATATTTGGAGAAGTTATTAAAAAAAAAAAAGAGTTGGCTAGCCAAGGGTAGATGGTCGTCAGCAAAGGGTAGACGATCGTCGTTTGAGATTGCAAGACCTCAAGTGGCATTCGAAGACCACCGGCAAGGGCCGTTTGGGGCAGGCAACCCTCATGGAGGTTGCCGCGATAGAGATCGCATGGCCCCTCACGGAGGTTGCATGGCCCAATGTGGAGGTTGTCGCGACCTAGATCGCACGAAGGTTGCACGACCCAGGTCGCAAGACCCCTCACAGAGGTTGCATGACTCCCTAGTGATGGTCGCCTATGTTGCCGCGACCACACCGGCCCCTTTGTAGCAGATCACTAGCCCTCATAGCCATTCACAGTAGCATCGATCAACCTCAATGGAGAAGAAAATGAATAATCATTGAGGGTAAAACTGAAGAAGAAGGTAAATAGTCATCGGGGGGAAAACTAAAAAATTAAAAAATTAGTGAGGATAGTTTTGGAAGAAACTTTTTTCACCAACCCTAACTAAAGGTATGACAAGAAAGCTGAAAGCCCAAGGTAGTCTAGGACTTGCCGTGGGCTTTTAACCTTTTGAAAGCTGGCCTTTGCAAAATGAAGTTTCAAAAAAATTGCCAAACCCTGCAATTTAGCTCAAGGTGTTTTTGGTGTCCAAAAGTGGCTTAGGAAAGCCATTCTC
Organism: Eucalyptus victrix; assembly: GCA_016097545.1. Lineage (NCBI taxonomy): Eukaryota > Viridiplantae > Streptophyta > Magnoliopsida > Myrtales > Myrtaceae > Eucalyptus > Eucalyptus victrix. The sequence goes on along the minus strand of CM027841.1, from coordinate 47,410,494 downwards.
AAACGCAACCCAACAGTCTTACCAATTGCATTATAGTTCGTTAACTTTGGCTTGCAACCATGGAAATTGTGTACTCCATGATGTCTTCAAACTCCATAACTCCACCCAACTGGAGTGCCATTATAAATCGCCAGACGTCTACAATAGAACAACAAACAAACCACTTAGTTTGTAAGAACCAATCAAGAAACATAGAACAACGCCGGGAAAACTGTTTCCCTTAGGCATTTGCGGTATTTCAGCTTCAAGTTCCCTGACGTCGCTGATCGTACCAAGCAGAACAAGTTCGGCAAACAAAGCCAATAAAAAATATAAAAAATAAAACTAGAGGATCGACGTGGGATTTTCTAATTGTTTCTGAAAGAATGAGCCTTAGCATTGTTCTAAAGCAACAAGCAAAAAATAGAAAGAGAAAGAGAAGATTATTGAAAAAGGTTGAGGAAGATCGACGAAGATAACCAAAGATTCGGGATTTTTTTTATTGTTTTTTGAAAGAATGAGCAACACGAGGAGAGAGGGAGGACGGGACTATTGACTTGTGCCTTATGCATGGGTCAATTCCCTAAAAAAACACCAACTTTAAGTGAGTCTCAATTGTAGCCGAACCTTTTTTTCCTTCGTAAAAAATTTGCCAATCCTCACTTTGTACCCAAATCAAGCCCCCCTTAACATTTTGTTCAATGTTGTTGTTAATGGTGCGACATGTCAATTCCAATATAAAAAGAGTTGATAAACGTATGAGGCTACTAACCAAGACAAGTAAAAATTAATACCTTAATATAAAATTTTGTAAATTAAAAAAGAGAACTAAATGTTGATAAGTAACTAAATTGAAAGTTGGTAATCCAAAACTAGTTGGTAATTTAATTCGATAAATGTTTGTAAGTCTCCTTAATCTAGGCTGGAAATTTCATATACAAGCTAAGGCACCCAAAGGATTGGTAAATTATGCATTTCAAAATTGGTAGTCAATACAAAAATCCTTAATTTGTAAACTATATTAAAAATGTTGGTGATTTCACAAAAATGTTGTTAAATTACCGACAAGTTACCTGAAAAAAAAGGTCCTTTTTTATTAACAATTTTTTAATTCTTATCAATACTTATCAATTCTTATTGAAATTTATTAATACAAACAAAAGTCACCCACCCGTGGGTAGCGTAGGTGGTATTCGCTCTCTCCTGCAATGCTGCGGTCGAAAGTTCGAATCCCCTTGTTGTCAACATGATTTAAGTGGGGGCCCTAGCGGTGGCTTGCTGAGCTAGTCATCTCCTGATGTTTTATGTCTAAATAGTGGCTTGCAACGACGTCTAATAGTGCCGCCGGGCATAGGCGGTGTGACTCCGTGAGGGGTCTCCGACGGTTTTTCGGTCACCAAAAAAACAAAACAAAACAAAACAAAAGTCTTATTCACACGCACGGAACAATAGAATCCTGTTGACTAAAATATTATCGAGACTTAAAAAAATGATAAGCATTGATTTGGTTTTTTTCGTTTGTCCCGATTCTTCTGGGGACTCCAGGAACTTGTAAATATTATAAGCATTGATTAAACGATGCATGGTGCATCAATTTGGGGCGCTCTCCATATTCCGACACCAAGAATTAGTTGCCCCGAGTCCAAATTTGAATTCGGACATGAAACATGTAGAGTCCACTCGATTCAATGATTGGGGTTGGCTGGCCTCTCAACCTTCAAGCCAATTAATGTATTTTTCAGACAAGACCCTCCCTACAATTATGGAAAAAGGAGGAAGCTTGGATATCACAATCTCCAAAATGGGTCCGAAAGGATCATATCGTACGAGGCAAGAAAGAAAATTTCAAAAATAAAATTGCAATAATTATGGGAAGAGTGCAAAAATATTGTATTATTGTATATGATTCTGCGTTTGCTTGCTCGATGAAATTGGAACTTTTTTTTTTCTTGTCCCAATCTTAGGGTTTGCGTAAAGTTGAATGGAGACTACGGAGACAAAAACACATAGCCATCATTATTTTATTTTTTCATAGAAAATGGGGACATCACATGGTAATGGTCCCTAGGTCCCAATCGGGTGGTCTGGTAAAGATCAGGCAAGTTTTCAATTCAAGCATGCACGAGGATTTTCTTCGGCATGATAAAAGCTTTTCCGCTCGCTCTTTTTGATTATTGGGGTTTCTCAGCAGGAAGTTATGATCATTATATGCTCCAATCGAAGCATCTAATCACGTCCAATTATGGTGCGGTTTGCCGATGGACCGTCTAATCGGGTGGGGTTACGATGCCGCCGAGAAAAGAGAATATTTAGGAGTGTGCGGATTAAGACATTATTTTTGTCATTGTGTACTACTTAATTCAGCAAATGATTGTGGCGAAAAAGAATTATGGACATGCGGAAATATACGCAGTTATCGATGGTTATCGGTTCCCAATTTCAAGATTAAAACGACGTGTGTGCATTAGTTCAGCCAAGAAAAATAGTAAATCGTAAGGGGATCTATTAATTCATCTACCAGGCCTACACAGACCAATAAATTCACATTTATTGTATGTCGCCCGTCCATTAAAGTCGAATTTTGTTGTGTTTAACTATGTATGACATAGTTTCACAATTATATAAATTAAAACTAGTGAATAAACTAATGTGCTGCGACTGTCTTATTAATAGAAATTGTAACTTGTACTCAAAATTGGCGTGTCCCTTCTTCTTTACCATGGCTTTTGCTAAAAAATTCCTTATTTTGCAGTTCAAATTACTTATATATATCCCCCTTCTAGGCGCTAATTTTAAGTACTTAACCGAACTTTATTTTTCAATTTGGTCTGCAATTAAAAACTACAAATTTCGATTGCAATTTGCATTTTGATTTGATAATACGATTGGTACAAAAGATACCACCTTTCTTGCCCAAGAAAATTGTGGGACATAAGCCGAGCAGATGTCCTCCAAATCTCTCCATATCATAGATAAGAAGCTTCACCATCACTTAAAGTGGGGAAAGATTTGCTCTGGCTTCTAGCTCACAAAAAGAGTCTTGAGGAATCCAATTTGATATTTCTTTCTTTTTGAAGCATCAGCAACTTTGCTGCCAACTGAATTAACTTCCACCGTTAGAATCACTTTCCATCCAATTAACCGAATGATGGTTCTTTGGGTATGCTCAAGAAAATATTTTTATATGTGATCTCAGTACTTGTATAGAGATTTACACACCATTGGTTTTCCCCCATATATACATCTTGCAGAACCCTATGTGAACCAGTCAAATATGATTCCATGACTTTTCTCCTAGCAATTCCTAGCCTGAAAATAGATAACTGGGATTTCGGTTTATTCTCGGCTTTTAAAAACAAATCCGGCTTATCTAAAGCGTCTATATTGCATTTAGAGAAATCAGGTAGGATTATGTGCTGCTTTGGATGTATTCAAATTTGAGGGTGCATCATTTCTTTTATTTAAATCAAGACGGGTATCCAAACTATCAACTCTATTATTCCTTATGGAACACACAACATGTTTCATTTATATGCATCAAGTAAGGATCATCCACATCATGACAAGCATCGCTTCAAGGTTATCTCAAGAGAGAAATGTTATGAGTCAAATGTGGGATCTACACACTTGGCTTAACAGTTGACTGTTCGAGTAATCTTGGAGGTTAAAAATGAGGGCATCGATATCTTGATATTTGGAATATGTGATATTCTATAGTTAGTTGTGCTCGCACAAATTCATTTTGATGATAGTTGGACCAATTTTAGTGATATTTTTATCCAATTCCTTAGCACTAGGTCTAACCATAGTTGTAGCCATCTATGAGTAAGCTCGGACAAGGTTATTTAGTTAGAAAACCTGACCTGGCCCGGTTGGGCTCGCTGAGTTCGAGCCAATCCAAAGAATCATGCAAGAAATTTCTAGATAGGTAGATTAGGGTAATAATTTAGGCTTGACTTTCGTGCTCTGCCCGACTCGGATTTAGAACTATTATTCTTTATTGTTGCTTCTGGTGTGGCCGCTGGTTTTAAGTCACAATACCATCACCACCCTTGAGCCATCTAAGTCCACTATGGTGAAGACATTAGCGTCGTATTTAAGGGTTTTCATATTACCCTCTAAATAAAGAAAAAGGTCGTTCCATGGCTCAAAAAGCATACACAAAAAAAAAAAAAATTGCCTTGGGGAAATCCCAAAGGGAAATAAAAGTCAAAAGGTGGAAATTATTTTCAAACGCATAAACGAGAGAGAGAGGATTTTAAGTTAAAAAGTAAGGAAAGATGTTGGGCTTGGTGGGAGAAAATCTTCTTGGTGGCATGTTCACATGCTAAGTCTCGATGTGTGTGTAAGTGTGAATTAGGGTTAGTGTGGTGTTGTTGAACTGCACAATTCAATTATTTCCAGGTGACGTGGTGGATTTCTCCGATTTGGTTGATGGGGTTGGACCCTTTTTTGGCCGCAGAATTTATACTCTTCATGAAAAGGTAACGAGCTTCGCACCACCTCCTCCTCCCCCCGCCCCGAAAGCTCTCCTCGCCGGTCAAATCCTTATCTTCCTAGGTTGGATTTGGTAGCTCGATTTGCAATTATTCACCGGCTTGGTTCGATATGTGCAGACAAGATTAGGTTTAGAATGGAGAAAAAAACTGAGGTGCTTGCTTATTTCGTGGTTTGACTCCCTCCCCCACTCTCTCTCTCTCTCTCTCTCTCTCTCTCTCTCTCACGACTAGAATTGGTCTAGAAGCAATGTGTTAGATTGCTTTGGCCATAAATTCATCTCCAGAGATTGCAATTGCCGAGAGATCATTGTTTTTATGTGTTAGTTTATTGGGATTGACATTATTGTAATTCCTATTAGTCTAATAAACAGAAACCAAGAAAGATGAGAGCTTACTGTTATTTTATTCTTGTCCTGTTGAAAAAGTTGTGCAACTTGTTCATTGTTATTTGAGTAGCTACATTATTGAATAGGGGAGAGTTATCAAGCAGGAAGTGTGAAGACGGTTTCTCTTTGATCCTGTGGAGAGTTTTTTTGATTCAAATTAAAATGGACACTTCCATATTAATAACGAAAACTTCATATGTGATTTTAAAAAAAAGAACGGCTCGTAAACCCTCTTTTATCATGGCTACACTGCTCCATAACCGAATCCGTCTGTTCCGATTGGATTATCATGCTCCAGCATGCGAAATCACCCCCCTTTCTTCAACTTTTTTTCCAAAAAGGAAACATCTATCTATCGCTTGAGTAAAAGAAGAGATGCTTAAAAAAGGTGACTTTGACTTAAAGGAGGTCAAAGAACGTGACCGAGAAGACCAAGAACAGAACACGCGACACAGGCATTCCACCAAATCGCGCCATCGCAGGAGTGAGAGAGGGAGGGAGAGGAGTCCTCGAAATCGTACGGCTAATGCACGGCGCAATACGTGGACCGATGAATGCGGATGAGTGGGGCCCGAACTCTTCGTCGCCTTTTCGGTGAATTCCATCAATTTGGCGGCAATTGGACTCTCTCGCCCCGATTTCAATTAGTTGAAAAGTAGGGCACGGCCCAAATTTAGCTATGAACCCAACTACTACACCTCACTGCTGCCTCTCCGCTGGCATCATGTTAACTAGGATTGCTTACGCGGAAATCTTCCCAAAATACCATTTCTAGCAACGCATTTTGGGCGTTTCCACAGTTAATCGGAACTGTCGAATACTGGTAGTCGGCCGTTAAGAATCGTTTGAGTTAATCCCATAACCACTTGCGAGCCGGCCCCCAATTTGGGTCCGAAAAAGTTCAAAGCTAAAAAGAAACAGGTAAAGTAGAAACGGAGAAAGAGCTTGCAGAGAGAATATAGAATTTCAAGAAAGGAGAGAGCTATGTAAGTTGATGGCACAACTTGCCTCTGAAGCAAAGTGCAATTCATGTCAATACTTGCGGCCTTTATTTCCCACGCTTTATGCGCCCGCCCCCCACTGCACTCATTCCACAGCAAAACATCCCCTAATCTCTCCATAATGCGGGTAAACCCTCAGGGGCATTTCTGCTAAATCGGTTCGAGTAAAACGTTGAACAGGTATCTCTTTTGGGGGGAGGGCTAGTTGAAGTGGGGTTGCCGCCAAGAGGGGAGAATTGGGATGTCGTTTATAAAGTTGATTTTGATTGATAAGTAAGAGACAAAGCGCCATTAATCAAGGGAGATAATGTCATCCCAAAAAGACTGACTTCATTGACAATGTAGCTTGCTATGCTGGCCTCCCTCTCCATAAATAGGAGGGCTCCCCTCTCTTCTTTTCCTCACAAGTCACGCACAACCCCACAACTGCTCTAACAGCTCCTCCACTTCCTTTCCGTTTCCTAATACTGACTATAGGAGAAGCCAAGGCCATGGCTAGTGTTTCCCGTGTGGTTGGCCTTGTCTCTCTGATACTGTTTTCGACGCTGGCCGAGGCCAGAATCCCTGGTGTCTACACTGGCGGTCCGTGGCAGACTGCCCATGCCACATTTTATGGTGGCAGCGACGCATCCGGGACTATGGGTACTATAATTGGCTCAGTCCTGATACTTCTAAATCTTGTCCTCTTTCAACCTTGGTTATCATGAGTTTCATAACTTTCCGTTCCGTTCGCAAAATCTCCGGTTGACCTGAGAACTTTTCAAAATGATGTCTCTCCATCTGCATTTTTTTCCCGCTTCACCATAGAGGACACATGATCTCTCGAGCCCCATTTCCCAGGAAAGTTAGGATCACAACCCTCAATTTCAAGCTACATTCCACGAAACTGCTTTGGCAGAGTGCATCTTAACAAGAAGCCGGCTTTACCACTTGGACTTCCTTCCCATTTTCGCAGACACCTAGCAAGCATTGCTGTGTTCTTGGCTATCCGCTATTCAGATGTCAGACCCGAATTTGAAATCAAGCACATTATTCTGTTTTGGACCAAATCTGGTTTTACTATTACTCCAGGAAACATCAAGAACCTGAGTTTCCCATTTTAACACTTGCTCTCAGACGCATTTCATCAAACACCTCGCACACAGCAAACACATATTTCGAAAAACAGTCGCTCACCCGCTTTCTCCCTGACTCTTCGCAGGTGGCGCGTGCGGGTACGGCAACCTGTACAGCCAGGGCTACGGCGTCAACACCGCCGCGCTGAGCACGGCGCTGTTCAACAACGGGTTCAGCTGCGGCGCGTGCTTCGAGATCAAGTGCGCGAACGAGCCCCAGTGGTGCCACTCCGGGAGCCCGTCCATCCTGGTGACGGCGACCAACTTTTGCCCCCCGAACTACGCCCTGCCCAACGACAACGGCGGGTGGTGCAACCCCCCGCGGCCGCACTTCGATCTCGCCATGCCCATGTTCCTCAAAATCGCCGAGTACCGCGCAGGGATCGTCCCCGTGTCCTACCGCCGGTGAGTCGGCGACCGAGCGGCTCGCTTTTCCCGCAATTTCTGGCTCAAAAACTGTTAATGGGCCTCGAATTCTTCATGGGCTTTTCTTGAACTTCGGGTCATCCGAGATTTTCGTTCCACGTGGGACCGCATGGTCACTTTTAATGACTTACGGTCGTCTTTCTTGAATTTGCCATGAACATATTAACTCAAGTTGTCCGGTTTGTTATGTCGGCAGCGTGCCGTGCCGCAAGCAAGGAGGGATCAGGTTCACGATCAACGGGTTCAGGTACTTCAACCTGGTGCTGGTCACCAACGTGGCCGGCGCGGGGGACATCAACAAGCTGTGGGTGAAAGGGTCGAAGACCGGGTGGATGAGCATGAGCCGCAACTGGGGCCAGAACTGGCAGTCCAACTCCGTCCTCGCCGGCCAGTCCCTCTCCTTCCGGGTCACCGCCAGCGACCGCCGCACCTCCACCTCCTGGAACATCGTCCCGTCCAATTGGCAGTTCGGCCAGACCTTCACCGGCAAGAACTTCAGGGTCTAGCCTCACTCCCACCAAAAAAAAAAAAAAAAAAAAAAGCTCGGCCGCTTGGCGGGCAAACCTAAAATTACCAACTTGATTATACTTTAATCTCTCTTTTTAATGACTTTCTTTTAATTTTCTTGGAAAGCGGATGATTGAGAGAGAGAATGGAAGTGTGAAAATATATGAGAGAAAGGGGGGTGGTATAGTTTGTGTGGCTGTTTGTGTTTTGCGTCCGGGGTGGGGGAGAAACACTTTTTTGACTCTTGGGGATTAGGAGGGAGAAGGGGAATCCTATAAACCGAAAAGAAAGAAAAGAAAGCGTTTGATGTCGGAAGCTGAAGTGGCTTCGGAGGACGTATAATCGCCCGCAGCTTTTGTCCACTTAATGGACGTTCACATTTGATTAATGTTAATGTCATATATATATGTGATGATGATCATACTTTGTGTCTCGAAATCTCACTCTGCTCTTTCTCTTACGTCCTCTGCTTTTTGTTCGATTTTGTTCTCGCTCTTTTGCCCCGCTTTCGATAAAGGTAGATCTGTGATGGGACATTGAGAAATTATTGTGTCCCTCCTTCATTTCCAACTTTCTAGATTGCTCCGTTCCTTCTCTATCTAGGAAGAAGATAAAGCTCGCTTGCAATGAACAGATGTTCTGCACTGCGAGTGTCCCCGATTCCTGTAGGTCCCTTTCTCAGCTAAATGTAAATACCATAACAGAACATTTTCGCGGCCTCTCATGTTTTAATTAGGGAAAAAGCCACCAAAAATCCCAAACTTTCCCTCGAGTGACAGATTTATCCCGAACTTTATTTTGTGATGTGAAAAACTCTGAAGTTTGTTAACTGTGACACATTTATCCCAAATTTTTATTTGTGACACAAAAAATCATAATCTTTCATTTGTGTGACATATTTACCCTAAATCATAAGGGCATTTTGGTTTTTTTATTTTTAAAAACTTTTTTCCTTTTTTTTCTTTTTTTTTTTCTTCTTCTTCCTTCCCTCTGCCGGCTATGGCGGAGGGAAGCTGGCATCCGGCGAGGGCCGCCCTCGCCTGCGTCCGACATAGGCGAGGAGGCCCTCGTCGGCGTCGGGCGAGGGCCTTCCTCGCCAAATCTGGCGAGGGCACCCTCGCCCGATGCCGGCGAGGGCGGCCCTAGCCAGCCCAGGCGAGGGCGACCCTCGCCAGACGCCAGCTTCCCTCCGCCGGCCGGCGGAGGGAAGAGAGAGGAAGAAAAAAAAAAAAAAAAAAAAGAAAAAGAAAAAGCAGAACAAATAAGACGAAAATACCCTTAATAGGGTAAATGTGTCATAATTAACAAATTTCGGGGTTTTTCACGTCACAAAATAAAGTTCAGGCTAAATCTGTCACTCAGAGCAAAGTTTGGGGTTTTTGGTGGCTTTTTTCCTTTTAATTACATAACACAGTGAAAGGGTAAACTCTCTGTCTGATTAAAAAGGAAAAAAAAAAGAAGACAAGAAATCCCAGAATATAAAATAGCCTGAGATTACCCAATGCTTGTTCAGAACAGAGGAAAAAACGAAGAAAGATGAAATCTTTGAAACGAAAAGGATGTGAGATGGACTCAGTAGACGAGAACGAGACGAAAGAAACCCGTCGCCTGTGGATGTCTCATCCCTACGGTTGTCTGACCGACGCCCAACCCTTTTTTCCTGCAGAAATGCAGGTAAAGGATCGAGCTTTCTCTGTCCGCAACGTTGTTCAGTCGAGAAAAATGAAATCTTTCCTCGGCGAAACACAGACGAATGCGATTCGAAACGACTGAAACGGAAGCAAACGCCTAGATTCGCGACTCGGCGGGGGGGCTCATATCAAGTGTATAGAAGAAGTCCGTCATCGTGGGGGCAAAGAGAAAAACCCTAATCGATCCCCAAGGCGACGGCGACGGCGGAGACGGCGGATACCAGAGCCCCAAAAGGGGGCGGCACCCGATCCCACCAACCTCGCGCCATCGCTTTCCGTCGATTAGGGGAGCGCCCACTCTAGCCTCTCTCTTTCTAATCACTGCCCTAATCGCCGCAAATGGTGCCGCATTCTACGCTCGCCGCCATAATTTCTCGATATAGAGAGAGAGAGAGAGAAGTACCATGAACAGATCCCTGCTCCTATAGAGAGAGAGAGAGAGAGAGAGAGAGAGGAGGAGGACCATGAACAAGTTCCCGCTCCTCGCCTCTGTTCGATTTCTAGGGTTCTAGGTTTGGGAGAGAGGAATATAAATAGTTCTATATGATTGGGCCAGAACGGGCCGGGCCTCAACGAGGAACAGATTAGGGTTTTGCAACTGACGATGTGGAGAAAAGACTTCCCACTAATACTCGATAATTTTAAGATTAATTACTTTTTCCTAAGGAGAAAATATTAAAAATGCTTGGAAAATGGAAATCGCCAAACAATACCTCTTGAGTACTTGTTAAGCTTCACTATTAATGTGCTTTAAAAATATATTAGGGCAATCGGTTTTCATAAAATTACACACCTCTTTAATTCCCAAAGTGTCTCGAAAGTGTGTGTTTTCTTTTTTCTCTTTACGGTAGACTTCATTACTATGCACGCTGGTGAGACTGTGGTTATGGACTCGTGCACCTAGCATAGATTGAGCTTTTACTCCAAATGAACATGACGCGACAATTGCAAGAGCTTCATGGTAATGCTAAGAAGGGTTGCAGCGTCGATATCCATCTAATCACTTATCGAAGGATACAAAAATTAATCAATACACTATGGGCACTTATTAACACAACCCTTACGCAAAAAGGTAATCATGTTTAAATATTTACCAATTTCCGATAAATTTGAAATTCATTTCACACTTGGAAAGTTACTACACACATGACAAAATCACCAATCACCGAAGGAGAAACTTTTCACACTTTTTTTTTTTTTAATCGGCAGGAACTTTTCCCTTTCTAACGAAGGAAACTATAAATTGTGTAAACTTTTAACTTATATTATATATATTGAGACTTACTTTTAGGGTTTATTTGGTTAGGGGAAAAATTCAGGCTAAAGAAAAATGCTTTCCAAGACATCATTTTCGAGAAAGATATTTTTCACATTTTCGAGTTAAGAAATCACTTTCGTCTCTTTAAACATGCATATTTTCTTTAACCGTAAATAATTTTATATTGACTAATCATTTTCAACAAACCAAATAAGCGAAAATTCACAAAACTAATCCTAAAAAATCTCTTCATTCACACAAATGCGCCGTCAATCTTGAAAACTTACTAAACACAAGGCAAAGCTCCTAGTAATTGACAGGACAAAGGTTTGCTGGGGAAAGTGATTCACAAGCATAAAATGAGGATCCAACCCTTTCCTCATCTGTAGTTCTGTCAAGGCATCAAAGAAGGGAAGAAAGTGACATTTTTGGGCCACCCACGCCAGCCCAAATAATTTCACATTTGGGCCATTCAATTGGGTTTCTAATTTTAATGTTTCACCTGATCGGTGATGAGATTAGCCAGGTATTTCATGGGCCGAAATTTTCTTTTTATGGGCTGAGGAGTTCATATACCTTGTGTTACCTGTGATGAAACCAGGGTTCATCAGTGCCAGAGTTCATAACAACAAAATGAAGTGATCATCTGAGGTAATGTTGGAGCAAATTCAAGGCAATCTTAAAGAAAAGAGAGACCAGTAGACAATTAAGTCCCAAGATTGGATCCTCATACACAGTTAGTTCAGCCTCCCGGTACAAATTATTCACATAGCTTCAGTGCTTGATGACCGGAAGTTTCTGTGCTATAGGGCACAGAACATACTACAACATAAATGATGCCACGACTTACGGATAAACTTATTCGGAACATGCATTGCTAGTCAACGGTTATGGAAAATCAATCTTCTGGCGACACATTGCTAGAGCTTTCACAGGAATCGCCGCCCTCTTATTTTGCAGTCCTGTAGGTAAATTTATGTGAGAAACTGGACGTTAATAAGTTTCTGGCATGTCATGAACGCACAGTCTATGAGAGGCCATCAAGACAGGCGAGATCCAGAGAAGTACCAGAAAAAGAAATATAGTTTCCAGTAATTCTGATGATTTTTTATCTTGGCATCAGCATTATTAGTAGACAGGACACTAGTTTTTCAGGCCCGACAAACATCGGTATCAACAGAGAATTGTATAACTGAAAGCTCTTAACTGAATATATCCAAATTCATCTCAGCATGCTATCCTTGCTCGTCTAGTACTTCTAATTTGCATAAAACAGGCCATGACACAATCTACACATGAAAAAACTAACCTTCAAGACATTCCCCTCTTGGATCTGGATGCATTCCATAGTGTCAGAAGGAACTCAACTCCTTCTTTGAGCGATGCTTTTCTCCTCTCTTTATAGTTCCATACTTCCGAAGTTATGTATCTTCCACTAGGATTGTACTCATTCACCTCCTTTAGTGCAGCCGTGACTGCCTGGCACACTTTATCACCCATTTCTCTCTTCAGAGTATTCAACTTCTCATCTTGTTCATCAATTATTTCCTGCAAAAATGTGGATTCCAAAAAGAAACTCTCTCACATGCAAAGAAAAAGCAAAGCAGGAAGAATTGCGAAATATCGGAAGTGTGAAAACACAAGAAAGTATAGCAGTGTGAGATGTTGTAAGCTATCAGAAGTTATATGAGAGTCATTGACTTGATGAAAATAAACACTGCTTGAAGACCTGGCTGATGGCAAATAGGAGAAATCTACGAAGTCATACCTGATGCTTCCCGTTAACCTCGATAACTCTGAAGGGATGCCAGTCTGGATCTTTCAAATATTCCTCCCACAGCGAGCAGAGCTCTGACGTTTTTTCTTCTGCTTCTTCTTCATTATACTTCAACTTCATCACTTCGAGGAATGGTTCATGGTCAAGTTCTCCCATTCTCTTCACACCAATGTTTGCCTTGCTAGATCCAGTACATATGTCTCTTAGTACCTGCTAAGTAAAGTCGATTGGCACCTTATGTAAGTCAAATCTGTGGTATACAGCTGCAGGAGCAAGTTGTATAGAGTATGGTAACAGAAGAAAAAGGGCCAAAGAAGAAAAGGAAGATAAATTATACAGGTGAACACATTTACTTGCCAAAAATTTAGAACTCTTGCTATAAAAGAGGAAAGGAAAAGCAAACTTGCATTGATCAATTCTTTGCGAGCTTCCTGAAGCTCATTATTGCTGTTATGCTCCTTTACTATGAGAGCTTGGTTCAGTGCTTCTAGATCCTCAAGATTCCCCTCCTTTTCCCTCAGATCCGACAGCAAAACGTCTACGTTTTTCAAAATTTCAGCATCATCCTCATCTTCCATGTGCTTCATAACATTTACTGACCCTCTCAATTGTTCAATTTCCAATTCCAAGGCTTGTTTTGCATCAAGCTGCTTTTCCAATTGAATTATTCGATTATGAAGTTCCTCTTTTTGCCTCTGGAAAAATTATTAGTTATCATCATAAGTCTCAAAAAGGAAGAATAAGAAAAGATAGGCATTCTCTTGACATGAGAAAAGTAAGATGATTAGAATACCTTCTGATCTTCAGCCAGTTTCCAGACTTTTTCATCAACTTTCTGTTGCTCCAAGGCAGCCAATTCAAGTGAACTGTTTTTCTGGGCATTCTGATGTACAAGAAAGAAGTTAGCCTCACCAAATAATTGTACTCTAAAAAGCATGCATAAAGGATTGCACAACACCGAAATTAATTAATAACAGCAAATAGAGTCTATCATTAGTTGTCAATTTGCGAGCAGTTTAATGAATTCAGAAATATCAATGTCACGATGTTATTTTTTGTCACACATACACATATATATGAACATATTACGACATCTGCACAGCAAATCCATCTGTAGAAAAACGGATGAGCAAAGGTAGATGCTCTAGAAATGAAAACTAGACTAAAATGCAAGCGCAACAAAAAAGGAGGGTTACGCAATATATGTGAAAATCTTGGAGAGCACATTTGCATAAAAGTAAAACAAGGGCCAGGAATTCTAAGAAACCAATTTTCCTATCTACAAAAACATCAAGCCTACTTGGCATAATTTCCAAAAACTTCCCACATTGCAACTTTCAAAAGGCTGGCCCTATATGATCTAGAAAAAAGAAAAAGTAGCTGGGGCATAATTGACAAAAGTAGAGCCTGGTGGCACAAAGCTAGACAATTTAGTCTCTTCTGCTATATAAATCTTTCATCGTATATTATAATTAGGGCAACGTTTCTGAAAATTAGCTACTCTCGAAAAGTTAGTAAGTCTAACTATACTGCGGACACCAAGGCTGTCGTATATTTCTCCCAGGAATGCAGTATTCAATTCACTCACATAAATAAAATTATATTAAAAAGATCGGTTGTTTGCCGCCAGGCTTATTGATAGTCAATATCAAAAATGTTAAATATGTAATACTAGCACATTGACAGGGATATTCTATATATGCAGTAATAAAGCATGAAATACCTCTGCAATCTCTTCCAATAGCTTCTTTCTCTCACTCTCATTGTGCGCTTCACGCTTCTCCAACTCTTGTCCACGCACTTCTAGGTCCTTTTTGAGGGATTCTAGTTGGAACTTAAGCTTCTCATGATCACTAAAAATTCTCCGGTAGTGATCATGTGCACTTGTCTGTATTTTTCTCAATTCTGCAAACGCTCCATAAAAAGAAACTGTGATGTTTGAGGTCTCTCAAATATATTAGCTCCATTAAAAAAAGAAGAAGAAGAAGCTGAATTGAGACATAAATTAAAAGTTCAAGGATGTTGCTCTCCTGACAAGTAGATTTAGGAAAGACCAAAGTTTCATATTCTTAATTGTTTGAAAATCTAGAAAAGATAAAAGATTCCCTAATTTTTCTAAGAACTTAGGGCTGGTAGAAAAATAATTTTCCAGCTTTTGAGTATAATACTATTTAGAAAGAGGGGGTCGAATCTTGTATGTGAAGACTCTCAAGAAAATAATCCTAAGCTTCATAGCAGAAAGATGTGAGCAACCTTCGTCATAAGATTGATGAAGCTTGTCCTTCTCTGTCATTATGACGTTCAGAGACTTTAATGTCTCATTACACCTTTCTTCAATCTCCTGCATGTACTTGTTCTTCACCTCTATTATGTTTGTCAAATCAGATACAAGCCTATCCTGCTTTCGAGCCTCTTCCTCCATAATCTCTGGAATGGTTTTCAAGTCACCGATCTTGCGTAAGTGCTCCCCAACGATACTATTTGAATTATAATCGTCAGCACGGGCAACCCATGCATAAAGCCCAATCTTTTGGGTACCCTCAGCATACCAATCCTTGCGGCCATGATGGTCTGCTTCATAAGCCTTCTCGAATGACATTGCATTGTGCAAGCCAGGCCAACCTTTGTTGAATTCCACCACTGCACTTCCGGAGTGACCGCGGTAATTCCAAAGCGGGTGAACCCTCATGGGATTGAAGCCTCTTCTTGTCAGCTCATCCCTCAACTTGGTTCCACTCTCGCCAACATACCGGCCATCTTCCGCCCGTCTAGTAGGAATGTTCACGACAACTCCCTTCCATGGCCAGACAAATTTATCATCATGGCTACAGCCAATCGGAGCTTTACCCTCATCAACAAATTTTGAAGGACCAGCCACATCCGATAGATCTTTTTCCAGGTACTTCGCCAAAGCTAGGTGATTGGCCTTCTCTTTTGCACTTCGCTTATCTGAGGAACTCTTGCCCACCCCGGAAGCATGCTGCAGCAGTTCATTATATTGGTAATCTCGCTTTCTCTTTTTGGGACAGTAGGGGCATGCAAATGCCTCATCTGAAACTTTAACCTGGTGATTTCCACTCTTCAGCTCTTCATATGATTTCTCTTTGTAATCGCCCATGTCGGAATCACTCATGTCTGTATCGCTATCAGAATGGTGATCTGATAAGCTTCCCATTTTTTTGTTACCCGAAAAACCAGAACCTGGATAGATGAAGAGTAGTACTTAAGATGCATAGAGCTAGCTGCTAATAAACAGTGTTTGGAATAGTTACATTGTGCAAATAAATTATGCAAAGCCAATTTAATTAGAACATTTCACTACACATTTGCCACATTAAATTTATCACTTAAGTTGTTGCAAATATTCGCGAGATTCAAAGAACGAAGAAAAAAAGGAAACTATGGATGTAACAATCTCCACTTTGACGAATTACTCGATATATGCAGGAAGTAACTGGGAAAGTAAATTCATTCTTTGCTCATTCTTTTCTGGTATAAGATATTTGGGAACTGCCTTGAAACTTCTCCTCCAAAAGCCTGACACTGGAAAGGCCATTTCTTCAGCTAAGTCCATGTCAAGCTTTTGCTTCAATCTGCTTCCTCTCTGGGTCTCCACTGATTACAGTCATGGAGAGAGACAGGTGGGGGGTGCTCAACATTAAATAAGGGTGAGGTCCGATCTCTGCTGGGATAGCACATCAACCAATGCCCGCGTTTTTCAATCGAACTAAAAAAAGCAACTAAACGACTGTTTTCCCCCTTTAGCTAGAATTTGAAAATTATTTTGCCCTGTTTCCAAAACAGAACAAACAGGTTTTCTGTAGTTTCAAAAGAAAATGAAGCCGGAAAACCGAAACGTCGTACCCACAAATTCCTGAGAAATGCAAAAGAATTCAGCAGAAAGTCCGGCACGATGAAACTGGCAATGCAAATCCAATTGGAACCAGTACCACTTCATTCCCAACAATCCAACGACCATGCAGCTTAATCACCACCACACGAGTAGGAGAGAAAGCGAGAACACACAACAGAGCTTCAGTCTCACCAGATCGAGTGCACACCAAGCACGAACACCGCCGCAAACTCAAATTCGACAATTCCACACCCGTTCCGAACCTCAACACGCAAAAACAAGAAAGACCCAAAATCCCAAAATCCGAAACGAAACTCGAAAACCCGGCATGCATGCACGGCGACGGACCCAGAACCCAGAATTCAACTCGGGAGATCGAATTCGGTCAAAGAATGCGCATCACCTCGAAAAGATTGGAGCCCCTTGGAGATTCTTGGCGCGACGCTTCAGCCCCCCGAATTGGAGGGTTTCTTGGCTATGGTGGGTGGGTTTCCGCCAAGAACGAGCCCAACGACTGGGACTGTCAAAAGGGTAATAATAATTCCATTACACGACAAAGGCGAACGGCCGCTCCCCTCACTTCCCAGTCCACAGTGGCATCATCACTGTCGGAAGGACACAGAGAGAGAGAGAGACAAGACAGCAGGCGCGTGGGAGCGCGTGGGCCTGTCGAACTCGAGGTCCGCGCACGAATTTTGTCGCGCAAGGGATTCTCAAGAAAACGCAGAGGAAAAGGACGGAGACGAACGAGAAATTTGAAAAGGCAAAGGTGGGGAAAACCGCGAAAGCGGGTGGTAAAACTGATGAAGCAAAGCGAAAGGTGGGGGCTTTTTCTTGGGAAAAAAACGGGAACCTTTTTCTTTCCCGGCGCAGTCGACCAATCAGGTGACAGGCCGAGGGGAGCGAGGCCGAGGACGGTCCCCGGTCAACGGAATGACACGTGGACGCATCGGGGGGGGCCTCCGCGCAGGGGAATCCCGGATCGCGGCCGTCCACGTGTGTACCTTGGTTGTGCGCGCCTCAGGCTATGGAATTATATAGCCCCCACCGAGGGTTTTTATATCTTCACCTAACTACTGATTAGCTCATAAATCCGACCTCTACTTTTCCCTTCTTCTTTTTTTTTTTTTTTTTTCCATCTTTTCCCCAAAATACAAAAATACGAAAGGTCTTTTAATTTTGGCTCCATGTGTAATGTAATCCTTGAAATTCTAAATCATTCAATGTGATTTATAAACTTTAATCCAATACGGAATGTCGTGCCTAAAGTTTTAGCTAATGAAATTCATGTTTAATTTAGACCCAGAGTAGAGTGTCAAATGTTATCCTTTAGAAACTAAATTGAATATAAACTAAAAATCTGAATACCATATTGAATATAAAAATTTATAAGTAATATTGCAAATTGAATTAAAATTCATAAACCATTTGTGTCAATAAAAAGATGGGATATATTATAATCAGTTTATAATTAGACTTGTTAAATAAGTTAATTATAATAAAAAAAATGGTGCCGCCAACTTCCAATCGATATGCAACTTTAGGATCTTCGACGTTGTTACACTTCAAGTGGCTGTACTCGTCCAATCTAAGCCATTAATACATTGCACTGAAGCATATATTCAATTAAAACATAAGTTGCTCCCGACTTAATTGTACCCATTTTGCATACAAATGTGGCAACCACTTTCTTCAATAGGAAGATACGGAATCACCTAATTCAATGTTACAGAAGCAAAGACGAATCTGAAACATTTATACAGAAAAGAATGCCGATTTGCCTAACTCCAAATGCACCCTCATTCATTGCTCTCCGAGCCGGTTAATGCCAGCTCCTCTGTTTAATGCACTCTTGAATCTCGAATCGGACCGGAAAAACCAGCACAAAATGCGTCGTGCTGCGCCCTAGCGTGGCCTAGACCGAATTGGAGGTTGAGGCTGACTTAACACTGGCTGGCCGTCGTCTTCGCTTCCTGATGAGCTGAATCTGTCAGATTTGCGGTGCATTTTTTCCCACTGATTGGGATATGTCCCGCTTGTTTCGGTTACAAGGCCAACAAGTACCGGAACTCGGATTGGTAAGGCTGGATTTTGACCATCTTGGAGGCGTGGGACTTGGTGTCGCAGTTCAAGCACTCCATCATCAATCTCTTGAGAATCCCAGAACGTGGAAGCTGGCTGTAGATCCACTCGAGGAGCGAATCCATGTCGTCCGCGAAGTCCCTCATGTGCCACTGCAAAAGCTTCGGCACGATGATCTTTCTTTTGCTCGTGACACCGACTGACGCTTCCAAGTACTCGACCTTCGCTCTCCCTAATTCGTTCACTACCTCTTCCGGAGTATAGACCCTTAACTGAGCATCAACAGAATTAGCAAAAAGAGTAAGAGCAGATGAATCGATGAGAAGTGACACTCAGGAGATCAGACTTACTGCAGGGGAAGACCAGCTGCCCCGGCAAAGGGCAAAGGTCACATTCGGCTCGGGATAGCCGATGCCATAAGCATGACGAAGCAGCATTTCTTTCTCATCCATCGAGCCCTTTTGCAGAGAAAAGTTCGTGGCATTAGACAATTCTTTGGAGACAATTACACAAAAAACTGGTGCTAGTCAATGTCCAGAAGATGAGCAAACATGAACAAGCAAGAGAACCACATGAACTATTTGCTCTTTGGATTCAACAGTAATCTCACCAACCTTAGGTTGATGAATATGTTTCAAGAGCCTGAATTAATTATACAGTCCTCTTTGCACTTACATGTTTGCTTTCATATGGATGTCTGAGAATGAAATGCTCGATTGCCAAAGCGTTTAGTACTATGCCGCCCACATTCAATGCAGCCTGCCTCAGAATATCATCATAGTCAATAGAAACAAGATCTCGTCATACCAAAGGTGAAATCTTACTTCAAATTAAACCACTTTTGCACAATACTTCTGCATATAGTTCAGGAAATATCGGCATACCTTGTTCATTAGCGCCAGAAGTTTCTCCTGAGAGGAGGGCAGACCGTGTTCCAGAAAAGCCTGGATCAGAAAAATTGGCAGAAATGAGATTATATGTCAGATAGTGACTGATTTCAGCTGTTGTCGTTCATGCATGTTTGAGATGTCTTACAGTACATTCATTATACAGGCATTGTAGATGTTGATCCAGAACGCTAACTTCTGCTTATATGTCAAAAAGGTCACCTCTACACTGCTCAATTTGTGCACCAAGACCCTGAAAAGATTCCACGGAATTGCGTAAGCTTCTTTCGAAGAGATTTTGTGTTCAATCGACTGTTGGTTCTTGCAATGATTGTGGGACTCACCTTAATTTCCCAATTGCAGGGAAACGCTCCTGAAGATGCACAATGTCTAATGAGCTTCTCGTGATTGGGATAAAGCTTTTGTACTGACCGATATCTCTGGAAGTACCATCTACATCTAGCAACACGCCATAAGGGTCGAGACTCGAGATGTAACCATCGATGTAAGTCGGAGAGATCTTGCTGCCAGACGAGCTCTTTGCAGTGGACTTGGAATTCTTGGCTGCTGGGATGAGCTTCGGAGCATGATTCTGTCCTTCTCTATCCTGCGACATGCGGTTCGATTCAAGGAATACGCCTATGAGGCACTTGATCAGCTGTTCAGAGAGTTCATTAGGCTTCTCTATGACGCATCCATTTTCCCTGTCCATACTGTCGTGGTATCTACTTCTCCCGATATGCTTGATTGATTTGTCGACCGTTTCTTCTGCTTAATCATTTTCTCGTAAAGCAAAAGAAATGCGTGAACACAGACCAAAAATTGATATTTAAGTAAGAAATCGAAAAGCATTAAGAAATGATTAGAAATTATTTCATTAGATGGCAACAAATACGTACTAATGATCACATACCACTGGACCTTGTGGAACTGATGCTCAGCATGTCTGAAGCAGAACCAACCGAAGCTCTTCTTTGTCTGATTATTTTCTGCTTCCTCGCTTCTTCTAAATAGTGCATTTTCGGAGGCGGCTCGTGTTCTCTAAGCTCCGCATGGTATTCGATACTACAATTCGGTTGCCGCCTTCGCCGGGGCAGCTGCAGCATCTGCCATTCCTGGGTATGCCATTGCTGGGTGTGTTTCTTTTCTTGGTGCAGCCTCATTTTCATACCTATGATTTTCCGCTCTAGCCAAACGATCTCTTCCTCCACCATAGCTAATTCAGACAGAAGCCCCTGAACCTGTACAGAGAAACAAAGAGAGCATCGTGAAATCTCTTAAGCAAAAAGGGTGCTGCGCCCAGCCCACATCTCTGGACACATCGTTGTAATCTATCTGGCTCGGCACTAACATGACAAGATTGGGCTGGTGTACATTACTTTTCTGATGACATTATTATTGCAACCAAGACAACCAATGCCACGACACAAGGACACTGCATCAAATGCGACCCGACCGTGCATACAATCGCAAAATGTTATGTATCAATGGATGCCTAGATTATGGAGCTCATCACCTGAGGTGGAATCAGTGAGGAAAGACCCTGGTGGGAGGAAGAAGCAGGGCAGTAGTGTGCACGGTGCAAGACCCTGTTGAGCACTTGCTGTCCCTCCAATTCCGCTTGCAACTTGGTCACCTGCCAAACTCTTTGTTAAGTCTCCCTCTTCATCTCATCAATAAAAGAACCGAGAGACAGAGAGAGGAGCCATGCCATACCTCCTCCTCAAGGTCCTGTCTCTTCTGCTTCTCCTCGCCTCTCTCCATCAGCAAGTCCTCGAATTTCATTATCGGCGACGCAAAGACAGGCCGAAAGAAGAGAAGCAGAGAGAAAAGCTCAAGGTCTAGATAAACATTGAGAGGGAATAGGGAAGGCAAAAGGGGAGGCAAAAGGGGAGGAGGAAGGAGTTAAAAGTGGGCGAATGCATGAGACCATTTGCGGTGGGAGAAGGAAGAAGGAAGAATCTGGTTTGGGCGATGGCATTAGTGGGATGCATGGTGATCACATGAATCTTGGTCTTGGAGGTCAACCGAAGCTCCATTTGAAATTTAATACAAGCATTTGGGCAAATTTGGGCAGTGACGTGAACCCCATGAACAGTTTTTATTTTTGTCACATGTCACCTCCCCGGGAAAACACAATAAGAGAGATAAAGAGAGAGACAATAGAGAACTGATTGATTTTGGAGGCAAGTCGAAGTTGTTGAGTGGAGTGCCACTAACATAATAATAAATTGGGAAAAAAAAAACGAACGGATAAAAAATCGCCGTCTGTGGGAATCGAACCCACGACCACATGGTTAAAAGCCATGCGCTCTACCGGCTGAGCTAAGACGGCCTTATTTCTTAAGTCGTAATTCTTCTTTTATGTAGGTTCCTAATCTTGTTTACCTTCTGCTTTTTCGTAGGTGAGTGCTTGGCTATTCCAGGTTATGCCTGCAGACACCATTAACGACAAACAAAACGGATTTCTTGAATTTAAACCCCCTTTGGGTTCTAAAATTTCGAAAAAGAGTTGACTTTGCTAACACGAGTTTTCCTCTCCTTTTCCAGACAAGCATGTCAATTTTGTCAATGAAGAAAGATCGAAATGCAAATGGATATGCAAGTATGTCACACACGAACATACGTTATTCTCGTGCCTCCTCAGAAAAGGGCGCAATTTTGTGCACAAAGATGATCTTTCTCTTTTCTGCTCTTGATATTTACCCATGGCCTGCTCACTTTCATATGGTCCCGTTTAGAGAATATTTAATCTCTTTTCCCCATCATTGTTGTCAGGAATAGCATATATTCTCAAGAAAGCTGTCGCACTGCTCCTCTATAGCGCACACAAAGCAGAGGATGCTTCGCTTTGTAAGCTCTCTGGACTGCTGATCAAAGCTTCCTCTTCTTTTTTAAGGATAAAGGGAAAGGAAAGGAAAGGAAAGGAAAGATCGATGCAAAGTGCGTAAAAGGTATCCAAAGCCTCCATGGATTTTCCCCCATTCAGCTGGAGCTTTACATCGACAAGGCAAAAGTCGGTATTCATTACTAGTGACTGAAGTACAGGAACAATAAACAGCATCTATATACACAGCAAGTGGATGATACTATAAGCTATGCAGGAATAACATACAACCAGACGCGATATCTCTCTTCAGGATTTGGCAGTGAGGCACTGAAATCAATGGGACCAACAACGATTGGGGGATCAGAGTTGTCTGTGCTTTTCAGCTTCCAAACTGAAGCCTCATTCAGTGAGCGTGGCTACGGCAAGTTCAGATGCCGCCTCCCAATGTGGCATCACTCTACAAAGCATGCCATTCATTGAAGCGCATTGTGTTCGTTATGATTGCCGTTGGTACTTCTAGGATGTCTGGGGCCGTCGCTCGAACTTGAAGGGTGTTGCACCTCTGATGAAGTTTCATTAGCTTTCGCCTCTTCAGAAGCCTGGAGTTGCTCCAATGCTCTGACCACCTCGTTCATAGTTGGCCTGCGCTTAGGTTCAGTCGAGAGGCAACATATTGCGAGCTTAGCCAATTTCAGGGCCCCGGCCACTGAGTACTGCCCTTGAATACGAGGATCCATCACTTGGAGAATCTTCCGTTTGCTATTAAGGAAAGGTTTGGCCCATTCAACTAAGTTGTGCTCTCCCGCTGGCCTGTTTTTGTCCACCGCTCGCCGGCCACATAGCATTTCGAGGAGGACAACCCCAAAGCTGTAGATGTCGCTCCTTGCAGTGAGATGACCTGTAAAACAAACGAGTTAAATGTTAGGATCAGGAGCAACTTTTTTTTTTTTGGATCATGACCACCATGATGATTGGATATACCAATTAGTGACATCCTACTAAGGATTTCATCAAAAAATTTACTCCGTTTCTTGTTGGTCGATCAGACGAATTCTTCATATGCAAGCAGAAATGAACAAAGATGACCACATGACCAGTTCATAATATTTTTCCATAAAGGATCAGACTCAGTCCTCACAAATTCACCAGAGTCGATTATAAACTTAGAAAATGCTGCACCAAGCAGTAGGCTTTTCCGACTATAGGAAGATTTTGGGATGATATGGATGAACTTGCAGGCAGTAACATTGTTTGAAAATCAGGATATCATAATGTAAAAATGAATTACACAATTGACAGATACCTGTGGCCATATATTCTGGAGCAGCATATCCAAAGGTACCCATTATTCTTGTAGAGACATGGCTTTTGTCGCCTGTCGGCCCATCCTTGGCCAATCCAAAATCAGAAAGTTTTGCATCGTAATTCTGTACAAGTAATGCAAAATTCAAGAGTGAGAAGCGCAAGACAAGGCAAGACAATAGCTTCTAAGTCCTATCTGATACGTATCACTACAGAACTTTGCCATTCACATACCGTATCCAATAAGATGTTGGATGGCTTAAAGTCACGATATATCACTTTGGCCTCATCACTATGAAGAAATGCGACGCCTCTGGCAGCACCAAGTGCAATCTTTAGGCGGAGTTTCCAAGAAAGTGGTTGATAGTAGGAATTCCCTGTTCATGAAGATTGGACTTTTTAAGTTACGTGTTCACAAGATAAAGTTCCAATAAAAACAGAGAAAAGAAGAGTTGACTCAGTACAGGAAACTACTCACTCCTGAACAGATGATTTTCCAAGCTGCCTCGGGGCATAAATTCATACACCAGAAGCCGGTGCTCATCTTCCAAGCAAAAACCAATCAGTTTCACTAGATTAGGATGGTACAGCTGCCCCAGGTAATTAATTTCGGTCTGCATTTTGAAATTCATGTCAAGAAAAGAACAGAACTGCCATCCATAGCTGAAATCAAATTCTTTAAGAACATGGCCAGCAATAAATTGCATGCCTAGTAGACACTGTCCACTTTTTACATTGAAAAGCAAACATGTGCGAGAGAGGCTGTGAATGTTTAAACTAATTGAGAAACATAGTACTAAAAAGGACACTCACCAGCCACTCCTTGTGACCTTGGAAACCTTCTTGGTTAAGCCGCTTGACCGCAATGACAATGCCAGTTCCAGGCTTGCTTGCAGCGAAGGTTTGTTCATCAACCCATCCCTTGTAAACGCTCCCGAAACCTCCTTCACCCAACACACTGTCGGGCCGGAAGTTCCTGGTCGCCACCCTGAGTTCATTATAGCTGAAGCTCTTCAAATTGGATGACTGCAGTATCTCATCCTCTGTCCGAGGAGTTTGAGGCCCCGAATAGGATGAGACCCTGCCGCTCAAACCACCCGAGACATTTGGTCTCCCCCCTACACAAAAGTGAAAAAAGCCATTTATAACATCACATAAGAAAGAACCATAATTCTTGATTGGTTACTTCCGATCATCAATTTCAGCTACTCTAACCTGTCTCAACATTCTACATTAATATATTCGGTATCGTTTGATGCAATTATCTGTAACCAAAACATATAATAGCAACCCTGAGTAAGAGGAAATCGATGAATTTCAGTGAAGAAGCTTTTGTAGGTCAATCAGACCCTACTAAAAAAAAAGGGGCTAAAAATACCTAAAACCAAGCATTCAAGGTCCAGACAACCAGGGCAGCTTTAGAAATGACATAAGATTCTGGTACCCCAAGAGAAGCTTGAGTACAAACTTTTACTCGAAATAACCCAACAAGAACTGCATCAGCCAAAAGGACAACTCGTCCCTGTTAACAAAGCTTTCCCCTGATCAAAGGAAATGAAACTAGCTAAAACAAATGGTCGATAGACAACCACAGCTAGCTTATTTTTCCAAGGCATGTCCTTGATTCAGGCAATAACGGGCAAGAAGAACAGCTTAAACTTTCATCTTAAAAACGAGTTAGGACCGGTTCATACCTCTTTGAAAAAGATTGATCCTTGCACTCAAGCAACAACCCATATCGGAGAAGCTAAGAAAAGATCAAAAACGTTTCGCCTATCCTCTCCTCTCCTCCTAGGACGCCAACGCAGCTTCCAAAAGAGGGAGAGAAGAAGATGGGGGAGAGAGAGAGGGAGAAAGAGAGAGGCAGCAGCTGAAGCTTCAAAAAAGGAAAATGAGGGAGAGTGTGAAAGCTTGACCCGAGAGAAGTGGAAAGAAAGAGGAGGTGGTGGTGTACAAAATGTGAAAGCAAGCTATCATACTTGGAAAATTAGCCGTCACCCAAGACCACGCGAATTTCCTTTCGTTGAATTATTAGACGGAAATCGACGACGGACAGCAGTGGATAAAGATTGATCTGTTCTCTTTTGGGTTCGTGGAAAGTTCTAATCGAAAAGACCATCAATGACAGAAAGGGGTTGACTTCGCCTTCCTACCGTTTTGAGTATTGAATTTTTTTTCAATTGTCTATGATTTTGAGAGCAATTGCACTGGTATGCTGTCATATACCATTAATCCGCTTCAAATCCCAATTTTTCTTGAGAAAAAATATATCAATTTTGACATGTGATTCCAAATGAGTTCACATGTTATAATTTGCATGCAATTTACTTGACATAATGCATTGACTCGTATAAGGTCTAGATGTTCTTTTGAAATTGTCATTAAAGAACGCGATAATTATACATCACGTTAAACATTGAATATTCGAGAATGTTAATGCCAAGGAAAAATGAATTATTTTTTTCTTGAAGATAGTGGTTGTGCCATTGTCGACTTCAGTAGTTCATCATCGCATGCAAATAACTTTGAAATTGGAATATAAAGAAGCAAAACAATCCAATCTCGTCAAGTCAAAAATAAAATGATCACGTCACGACGTCGTCATACAGGTGTAAGAGCAAAATTAAAATAATCAGATGGTGATGTCATCACTTAGGTGGAAACGGGCCCTCCCCGAAAAGGGAAAAATAATATATAATATGGTGAGAAACAGGCAAGAAGGTCTAGTGAAATTCTGACTTTCGGTGCCATGCAATTAGGTTTGACTTTTCGAGAGCATGTGATCATCCTCAAGAGTCGTTATTTCTCCATCAATTATTTGTTTCCATATTTGCTTCTCATATTTTGGCAGGACAGTATTCATTTTGTCACTTTTTGTTCGGTGCATCGGTTGAAATTATTGCGCCCATCTAGAACGAGGCTGACTTTTCTAGCACCGGTTCCGCACGATCTTCAAGGTTTTTCTTATGTTGGAGAATTCGGGTCGTACTAACGTTGCTTGTGTTTTTCTCCTTTCCATGTGCGTCTTTCCTTTCGATCCCCAGGCTGGAACAGGGTCACGTCATGACCTTACTTACCTAGGAAAGAAAAAAATTAACGTTGATTTCGCTTAATACCCAAATATATATAGATTCGACTCATCGAATAGAAAAGGAACGCAAGATCAAACTCGGGTTTGATTTGTTGGGTTGCTGGAAATCTGCTTGGGCAAACATTGGTCGCAATCATCTCGTGTTGGTCGATTGATTGTACGAATGGCCAGATTGTAATGGCTTACTCTATTTTGCACGTATTAGGTTATCGCATTCACCCTCTTTGCCATTTATTGTGCCCACCAAGGCTGACATATGTGTTTTGCAAAACATTGACGTTTTGATAGAAAACGAAGTCTTAAAGTTTCTAAAGATAGATCGTATTTGTCTGGCAGGACTAGTCTTGCCAATGGTTTTTTCTTGCCACTCGTTTGCACGTACTTATAAGTCTCAAGGTTGGTCTATTTCCACTATAATGAGAATAGTAACATGTGCTTTTATCTATTTAAAAAAAAAAAAAAAAGTTCTATGTTCATATTGTATGCTTTGGAAAGGTCTCAAAAGTTCGTCACGAAAGAAACCATCTTTCAAACACTCCATTATTAAGCAAAATCTTTCCACGTACCATTGATCAACAACTTAATGACTTTCAAAGATAAAAGTACTAAAAAAGTCTTAAACTTATGACATTAGTACAACTTCAATCATAAATCTTTTAATTGGACCAATTTAATTCTGAACACTTTTACAATAGTACTAATTCAATTCATCCGACCAAATTTGGCAAGCCAGTGCTATCGTGGATGCCGGTCATTTGACTAACACTGACGTGACAATCTTTAATTACTATTTTTATTTTTTTGAATTTGTATTTTTTTCCTTTTCTTTTGTCTCTTACTCCTCCTTGGATTCCTTGTAGTGGCCGACAAGCAGTGGCCAGCAAGCCATCGGAGGTTTGTCGACCTCTATCGGAGAAGAAGGGCGAGGGGAAGAAGGGGAAAAAGAAAAGGAAAGGGAAAAAAAGGGAAAAATTAATTTAAAAATTTGAAAAAATAAAAAATTATTTAAAAATTGCCATGTATCAGCGTTTGTTGGCCACCCATCATCCATGTTAGCACCAACCGGCCAAATTTTGCTAGATGGACTGAATTGATATCAGTGTGAAAATGTTTAGAATTAAATTGATCAAATTAAAAAGTTTATAATTAAATTGATACCAATGCTATAGGTCTATGACTTTTTTAGTACCTTTGTCAACTTTCAAGTGTAAACCAATCCCAAGAGTTTTGCTCAAATTACCAAATTATGCACATTACCCGATTGCTTGTGGAATGAGAGGGCCTCATTATTCAAAAAGTCATAAACTTATTGCACTCTTACAAATTTAATCATAAACATTTTTACATTTTGTCAATTGAGTTCATCCGACTAATTAGTCGAAATTCAATGACATGGATGCCAATTGTCATACATGTTTTTATTAATATTTTATTATTTTTCAATTTTGTTACATTCAATTTCTTTTTTATTTTTTCACTTTCTTCTTTCTTTAGCTGATGGCTAGGTGAGCTAGCCCGATTGGGTGAGGGCAAGCCTCAATGATGCTCACCCTCACCTAGCATCACCTTGACCTAGCTGATGCTCAATGAGGCCGCCCCAGCCCAAGCAAGGCTAATCGTCATCGAGTCTCACTAGGTAAGGATGAGCCTTATCAGGCCACACCTTACCTATGGCTGGCCACCGACAAAAGAAATAAGAAGAAAAAAAGAGAGAAAAAAGAAAAAAGTACTAAACTATTATTAAAAATTATTCACATTAGCATCGGCCATCTTATGTAGCACCAACGGTATTCACATTAGTGATTTTCGACTAAAACTGGTCAAATGGGCTCAATTGACAAAAAAGTGAATATTTAGAATTGAGTTAACAGAAGTGCAATAGATATTAGTTATTTTAAAAAAAAATTGTATTTTGGACATCCCATTAATATAACCCCAAAAAATTTGGTTCCAAGTTCTGTGACTGAGAATCTTGTAAGTCTATTCGGTCTGTCCTAAGCTCTCTAGTTAATGGCATTTTCCTTACTCTATTGATTGACTTCAAAAGTGATTAAGATTTGCAAATAGAGAATGGAGAAAATCAAATCAAAAAGAAGAAACCAACGAAAATAATAATTTTTAAGATAAAATCGTAAGTTGTATCTGTTCAATTTCAAGTTCAAGGATCGCATCTCCTCCGGTGAAGAGCATGGTGCACCTTTTCATCCATCCCATGGTCATTTGATCCTTCAACATGGTTGAGTCAATGCTTATTTATCGTCACTTTTCCTTTTTCTCTTCCTTTTCGTCTCCAAAGTAACTATATATAATCACATGAAATGGCTCGTAAATAGCTATTAATATTCATAGTACATGTATATACAACGAAAGGGACATTGTCTAGTTACTCCAAATTTACTAATCATGGGTGACTTGCGAGTTTAGGGAGATAATCCACAAGGTAACCTTTTTTCTCCAATGAAAATACCATCAAATCGTTATTTATTAATCTCGACATTCACATATATATGCAAAAAAGAAAACAATAAAAGGTTTAGGCTTTTCTAAAACAAGAAACAAAAATAAAATAAAATGCCTAAATAACTTGGAGGCTTGAAATTGATCTAGCACAGGTTATGTTTATTTCACGGAAAATGATCTAAAAATTATTTTCCTAAAAATAATCGTTTGTGTCGCTCAATATAATTAGTTCATTATTAACGACAATTTATATGTAAATATTTTTGTAAATGGTGAATTTTTTTATTCATTTATTTTCATAAGCGACACAAGTGATTTTTTTAAGGAAAATATTTTCCAAGTCATTCATCTACCTTAAGATAAATGCACCCTAAAACCCAATTCTTTTTACAGAAAATGAACGATTCCGAAAACATTATTGAAAATAATCTATGTTGGACGACGAAAACATTAGTCGTTCATTCATTTTTGTAATCGATATAAGCGATCGTCTTTAGAAGAATATGTTTTAAATTATTCATTTTTTGCGAAATTAACTCAACCTAACTTTCAAATTGTCTTGCGAAACCGTAAGAATAACAATTGGCGGCGTAGCGGGAAAAATATGGTAGTAGATAGAGCAAATAACATAATCTCCTCTCGACGAGTGTCAAGATTGAAGAGACAAAACATTGATGACATTGTTCTTTGAGGTCATTCATCAATGACTATGGGCGTGCATGTTTTCACTTCTTTTTTCTGTTTATGAATATATTTTTTGTTTTTTTGTTCCTGGGAACAAAAAAAGAACATAAACGCGTTTGTTTGTGTTTCCATTCAAAATCTGATTTTTTGTTTCCGGAACACAAAAAGAACAAAAATGAGAAACAAAAAAAAATTGTTTCTTGTTCCAAAATCACTTTTGAAGAAACACTTTTCTTCTCTCTCTTCTCTTTTCTTCTTCCTTTTTCTTTGGCCAGTCGCTAGCCTTGGCTATGGCCGGCGACCGGCCGTCGAGGGCCGGTGATGCCGTCAAAGGTCGACGACCTCGCCGAATCTGGGCGAGGCCAAGCTCGCCTAGCCAAGGCAAGGCCGAGCCTCACCCGCGCCGGCGAGGCCGAGCCTCGCCCAACCACGGCGAGCCTCGCCGTGGCTGGGCGAGGTTGCCGGCCCCGTTGGCCGGTCGTTGAAGGCCGGCGACCGGCCGAAAGAAGAAAAAATAAAAAAGAAAGGAAAAAAGGAAAAATAAAATAAAATTATTAAAAAATTAAAAGAAACAAAAAAAAGAATATAAATTTACCTCCGGCGACCGGTCGAAAGAAGAAAAAATAAAAAAGAAAGGAAATAAAATAAAAATATTAAAAAATTAAAAGAAACAAAAAAAAAAGAATATAAATTTACCAAACGTGTTTCTATTCATTTTTTATTCCCATAAAAAGTTTACCAAACGCATCTTTCTGGTCAAAAATTGTTCCCCGAAACAGAAACACTTTTTTTTTTTATTTCTGTTCCCTGGAATAATTTTTGAACAGAAACGTTACCAAACGCGCCCTATGTATCCCGCCTCCTTCCGTGCAAGCAAGACCTCTTTCTTGGTGGTGTGGACGGATCCGGTTGGATCGTGATAGAACTTCCCCCAAATGATAAAGTAGAAGTGCAGGACATATCAGTATAGAAGCAAGACATCACTTCCAGAAATGGAAAACCAGAACATCACTTGTAGACTTGCCCTAGAGGACATATTTCTCGACTCGATATTATTCGATATCGCAATTAGGTTTATTATTGTATATGGCTTCGATATTTTTAGAATGTTAGATGTTATTTGGGCGTCTTATTTAGTAAGAACAAAGATTATTTTTTTCTCATTATGTTTCCTAGTTTAAAGATTTAACTATCTTATGGTTCCGCCGCCTGCCCACTTGCCTGCCCACCACCCGCTTGCAGCCCATAGTCCACGAGCGCCCAGGAGGGAGAAATTTTCTATTATTATCAAATGTATTTCTATTCAAAAAACAGAAAATTTGTATTGTTATTAAATACGTATTTTTGCTTAAAAACTCATTCATAAATAAAAATAGAAAAATCTATTTTTATTCCAGAAATTAATTTATAGCTAGAATGAGGGAAAATTATCAAAATAGTCCTAAACCTATTTCACTTTTTCCAATTCAATCCTAAATTTTCTTTTCTTTTTTTTGTCAATTCAATCCATTTGGTCATTTTTAGCTAGGCAATGCTGATGTGGCACCAATTGGCCAACCAACACCGAAGTGAACAATTTTTTAATAATATTTTATTTTTTTGAATTTTTATTTTCTTTTTCTCCCTCTTTCTTTTTTTCTTCACTTCCTTCTCCTTCCACAACTAGCCAAAAGCAGAGCCGACAAGGGACCTCCTCGGCCTCAAGGAAGCGTAGCCATGGGTGAGGCTTGACCTTGCCCAACCTCTAGCAAGGGTTGCCAATGGTTGGGCGAGGCTCACCCTCTTCGGCCATGGGCGAGGCCCAATCTCGCGTGGCCTCTAGTGATGGTTGCTAGTGGTTGGGCGAGGCTTGCCCTCACCAAATTTGATGATGGTCAAGCCTTGCTAGCCGTGGCGCTGCCTGACCTTTCCAAAACTAGCGAGGTTGTGACTTGCCCATGGCTGATGAGGCTCGCCCAAGCCAAAGCTAGGCGAGGCCTTACTATCATTGGGCGAGGCTCGCCCTTGTCATTGGTTGGCAAGGCCAACCTTGCCCAGGCTCACCTTTAGTTGGCTAGAAGAAGGAAGGAGGAGGAAAAAAGGAGAAAAGGAAAAACACAAAAAATCAAAAATTAGAATATAAAAAAATTATTAAAAGTTATCTATATTAGTATCACTCGAGGAGCCGACATCCACACCGCTGATGTCCAACCAAAGTTGGCCACATTGACTACAATGACACAATTGTAAAAAAACTTAGAACCGAATTGGTTGGAAAGAAAAGAGGGTAAAAGACTAAATTGGAAAATTTCCAATAGATTTATGACCATTTTGGTAATTTTCCTATAAGAATGGTCATCATTGTTACATCAAATAGCCACAAATTTAAGCTGATAAACTGAATAAAAAGATAAATCCTAATATAACCGTAAAAACTAAATGAAATCACATTAAATACCAAAACATGATTAGAGATTTCTAAGAATATCAAAAGTGCAAAGAATAAATTGATACACGATCGTAAATAGTATCAATCTTCTCAGGACATCTTTACACATATGATGGATTTTAACCATCCTACTCGACAGTTATCCTTCCAAATCAATCTATCCACCAGGTAACTTTGTGCTCATTACCAATCTCAACCCTTTAAACTTACGTGGGGCAAAATCAATGTTCTTGTCATCTCATTGCGAAGTCCTCCTTCGAATTCGCTAGAAGGGAAGCAGCAGATTGGCGAGGAGAAGCCAGGAAAGACTCCAAATCGCAGCAAACAATCTGGCTCCCACAAAGGATCAAGAAGAAAACTAGACGAATCACCTTGGAGACCTGTCTGAAGGCGACGTTTCGCTCCTCAGCCAGCCAGCCAGCTGGTCATCAACCACTTGCAGGGAGCCGTGCTCTTGTCATACAAGATGCTCTCATAACATCCACGATCAGTATTTTGAGATCGAGTACTATCCTTGTCAAGTATACTTAACAAAAGTCAAAAAAGTACATTTTAGCAAACTCTTTATTAAAAAGCTGGAGTTAGATTAAATTCGATTCTCAATGATGGGAAATGGAATTGTTAGATTTTCGGTTCGAGAGTCATCAATTGCTGCCCATCTTGGGCCGATCGGTCAACTTGTTGACCTTAATATGGTGAATTTTCTTTCGAATTCGCCAATTCATATGGGTCAAAGCATGTACACGACCAAGACAATAAACTCTGCATAAATCAAAAGGGTCACTTAGATGTGGTACGGCAGGAGATAAAAGCGTATCCTCGACGCAGTACGGTGTGTCCAGCGGGGTGTCCCTCCATTTGCATGTGGGGTTTGTGAATTTTTGCATTTTGCACCACAACTTTTCCTGGTTGTTCTCATTATCGTCCCTGGCAATGTAGGGTCCATAATGATTCCACATGAGACTCTATAAAGATATAGCGCAATATAGGGCTCGTGAAATTGCGTGGGCTCCCATGTTTTTTGGAAATTGGCCATGGATATTTGTTGTCGTTTCTTTTTCACTTTATTGATTTGGGAAAATAATTTTATCTATTTAAGCCAAGTACTTTCTTCAAATGACCGACTAGTCCATCTAGAGGGAGAGTGTTGAGGGAGTCCGGAAGATCTCTAAGAATGCGTCATCTCAGTGCATTGTCCTTTATGAGAAGGCAAATGACACATTGCATCATTTATTAGACTCGAATGAATAGAGTAATAAATCACGAATACATGGTAGACCACAATTATTGGACACTCTTGTTTGTTAAGTATCCAGCATCAGCTCTATGCCATATATAACAAGACTAAATAGGGAACTTGTAATGAGTAGGATAAAAATCAGAATGGAGTAGGAATTGCGAACGTACAGATTAATTTACAATAGAAAGGCCGATGAAATATATGATAAGTTTATAGTTAGGAACCTAGGGGTCCCAAATAAATATGACAATAAAAATATAGAGAGCCAATAAATGCCATGCCATGTGAAGCCGACACTCGTGTCAAATACAATATTCAAAGGGTAAATTTTACTTCGCCACTTCTATTTTTTTATGTTATCTTGAATCTGACGTTCTTGATTTATCTAATATCCCCCCTTATAAATATGCTTAAAAATATAGATATGGTACGTTGGTTGTTAAAGGCTCAACCCGCTTGCGATCAATAATGAAGCAGGGTAGGTGCAACAAAAGAAAGGGTCTCAGTCAACCATCCACCAAAGAAAGTAAAAGAGATTTTGCTAATTTAATCAAGAGTGTTTAGGCTAATTAATGATCACAGGACCCAATAGAAAACCATCAATTTTGAGCAATGCCGGGCTCGATTACTAACCATGGGCCGTGGATTGACCCGTAAATATTGGCCCAATCAACTCAGTAATTAATCATAGGTTTAATAGCTATGAAAGTTAAAAGTAATTGATCGGGCATTGGTTTTATTTGAAATTGAGCCCGACCCACTTTCCACGGGCTTGGGAAACGGATGGATCACAACAAATTATTAGTAAAGAAACATTTGGATGATGTTCAGATGTCCCCGACTTTTAAATTCGCCCGCATTGCTATCCGCCGCTACGCTGCATTTTGAAGTTGTGCGATCTTGTCTTTGATAAAGGGCCAAGCCTCGGTTGGCGTCGGTTTAACGGGCCGAGGAGTATTTTTTTCTTCTTCTTGCTTTGCTTGTTTTAGAGAATACATTACGACCGAAACGAAAAATTCACAAATTAGTTGGAGCAGATCATCTAAAATAACGGGTAGATGTCCAGTTTATTTGAAGTATTCTAATCAACGCTTATTCAGTTGGTACATTGGTACAATGAAATTCAACCCTAATGTTTCCTGACAATTAGATTTAATAATTAGGAGAAATTTCTCAGCGCATCTCCAAAAAAGTACATTTTTTTTAAGACACTGCAATTTCGACAATAATCATGAGGAGAACATAATTTACGTAAATCTGGAATTGAAGATTATCAAAAACCACTCATTTTTGGGTTTTTTTTTTTTCTACTTTTTTTGGTCCCTTCTCTCGTAATTCCTCTCCATTCGATAGCTTCCAAGTTCGTTGAACAGAGTCCAAACATCAGGAAATGCATCTGAGACTCCCTAACGTGTTTCCAAAAATGCACCGACTCCGTCCTCTGCTACGTCCGAATGTTTTTCGGCTTGTATCTCCAAATCCCCCGCATTCGGTCGAACGGCTGGTAAGTTCCAAAATGACAAAGGTACATGTCGCAACGCAGCATCAATCCAAGAACACGGTGGAAAAGATGAATTCGATGCGAGGTAAATACGATCCGGAAGGTTTCACATTTCATCTAGAGGAAGTTACTGCGGGGGATTTGGCCATGATCGAGGACCTTGTGGAGCTCTCTCTGTGCCTTCTGTCCTTTTGGTCCCATGAGTTGGAAAGAAGACAGCCTGTAGAGAGGACTACTTGGGTTGTCAAGTGAGGTCTCCTGCAATGAAATATTGCAATAAACAAACAAGAAAAATCACTCGTGAAATTATTTAAATATTTCAATAGAAAAAGGAAGAAATCACTCGTGAAATTATATAAAGCTCCTCTCTTTTGTCTCTCTGACCTGCAAAAATTCCACCCACCAGTGGACGGTGGGGTCTATGATGACTGATGAACCATTTGCTCCTGTCACCCCCTTGATCTCTGGTCTCCACTCCCCTCCCTCCCTATTTGACCATTCCCAAGCGTCGGCGAGCCTTGAATTTTTTTCACTTTTTCTGTCACTTTCTTTTCTTGCTCATCACAGAAAATTTGCCTTGAATCAAGAGCCGCAAAAATCCAAGTTTGCTTGAGACAAGCAGTGACCTCAAGACATGTCCAATCGATGAGACTCTATCAATCTA
Source organism: Eucalyptus victrix (assembly GCA_016097545.1). Lineage (NCBI taxonomy): Eukaryota > Viridiplantae > Streptophyta > Magnoliopsida > Myrtales > Myrtaceae > Eucalyptus > Eucalyptus victrix. The sequence continues at coordinate 47,374,833 of CM027841.1, read as the reverse complement.
ATGATGTAATGGTTTGGTCAAAATTCGGTTTTGAATGAGCATGTTAGATCAGTATTTTATATCAGAGGAGACTGGTAAATGGGTCGAGTTTCAACGCATGGGCACAGGATAGAAATTCGGTGCCTTGATCAGCACAATATCCTGAATTGAGTTCACCACCATCAGTGGTCCCGGCCCTCTATCGATGTGAATGTATGCTAAATCTAGAGCTGTAATTATCAAATTCCATGCCCAAAATCATGCCTTGGCACATGTCATGCTTCTGATCTAACATGGGATCAAGGGCGACTAACAAGACCTTTTGACTTTGGTAGTTTGCTCATCCAATCGGTTTATCAGTTTCCATTTTGTGGGTTGGGATGGATGACCTCAATTAAGGGCTGAAATTTCTCATCATTGCAGATCAGGTAGAAGTGGCATTGTCGTAATATGTCATCAAGAATGAGGGTATCCAAGAACCGGTACCTGCATCTGACCAGCATACTTTATATAGTAGAATGATGTAATCTCTTAACAGTCTAGCATTTAATTCCATACCATACGCTGACGGTGAATAGGGATATGGAAGAACATGCCTTCTATAAATCTTTTTGCCTTTCTTGACTGTTCATTTCTGATGCTGAGGAGGCTTGTGAAAGCTTTGAACATGCACAAACATCACCAGAACTTCTAAACATCCTCCCCTTTATCCCCCCACAAAAGATCCAAGGCCATCATAACCGATTCCCTCAAGCACCAGAAGGTCTCCAAGAACGACCGCAAGAGGCCATGGGAGAGAAAGAGAAAGAGAAGAACAAGAAGCACAAGAAGCAGAAGCACCAGCACCCCAATGACCAAACTCAATCCACAGCAACAAAGCCGGCATCGGATTTCTCGTTCAAGCCCAGTTCCGAAGTTAAGGGCCTCCGGTTCGGCAGCCAATTCATCGTGAAGTCGTTCACAATCCGAAGAGCGAGGCCACTCGAGCTCCTGAAAGTCCTGTCCTTTCCGCCAACCAATAAGGCCAGCAACAGCAAACTGCCTTTCCCTTCAACAACAGCCTATTTGCCTACGAATTTCACCATACTCGCGCACCACGCCTGGCACACACTGACGCTTGGCCTCGGCACGAAAAAGTCGAAGCTGCTGGTATTCGTGTTCGAATCAGAAAGCTTGAAGTCTGGCGTGGACCGGATGTGGCCGCCAGAGATTCCTCTAGGGGAAGTGAACAAGAAGCTCATCCGGGGCCTGAACGGGTGCGAGATGGCCCGGTTCAAGTTCAGAAAAGGGTGCATCACGTTCTATGTTTATGCGGTTCGTCGCGTGGGAAGCGTGGGGTTCGGTTGTGCCGATGATCTCAGGATAATTTTGCAGTCCGTGGTCGACCTCAAGGACTTCTTGGATCACACTGCTATATTGGCCATGCCTAATCAGAGGAGCATCAGCTTTTGCCCTCCTGTCGCCATGGCTCACTAGTGGCTCCTGCTCATCTGCAACCGAAAAACCGCAATCACCGTTGCCGTTGTTGATATTTCCATCGTTCCGGGTGATCAATCTGTTCTTGTTCCCTAGAATGTTTGAGCTGACTATATTTCTGAGGATAGTGATGTTGTAATTTTTGGGGAAATTGGTTTATTCGTTTGAACATCATGCATGCTTTTCGTTCTGTTCTTCTAGATTTCACATAGTTGAGAATGTAATATGAAATTTTTGTTTCTTGTTTGAGCATACTGATTGCTGACCCTTCTCTAGATTTTCAATCGTCTGTCTGGCACGTCATATGTTTCTGGCAAATTCTTGAGGGAGTTGAAAGATTATTCTCAGCTGAAGAAATGGTCAAGCCTTCTGGTACATATTTCCCTATAATTTCGGAAAAAAGAGGCGATTAGACAAATTCCTGAGCTTTTTCAATGATTCTATGCTTAGCTTACCCTAGTCCTTGATAAAACAGTAACGTTAGAATGCTTTTTAGACTTTAAGCTTCCTTAGCTTTGTAAGTGAACTGAAGTGAAAAAAAAGCAAAAAATTAACCTTGGACTTGGGTTGCTTCCTCAATCATTATCAGCATGAGCTTGAAGAGAACTGCTGCTCTGATTACCATCACTGTTGTTGTAATTATCGTCATAATTGCGATTCCTAATCCTCCCTGCCGCAAGCAAACATTATCGTTGGTGTCTGTCGTCAAATAACCAGCTGGTTAAACAGTCCCCATATGGTTTTTCCCCATTAAGTGAAAAGCACAGGTTAACAAATTCTGATGTTTGACTCGAGATTTCCAGGGTTTCCCCTTCTTCTTTTTCTCCAGAAAAAGAAAAGTTGGTGCTCAAAGACTGTTTTCTTGTGATTTGTGCGCTCAGATCTAGCTAACCCGTGAACCCAAAGCTTCACAAGCTGTAAATAAGCAACCTGCCAACTCTTTCCAGCAACTAATTAAATTTAACACTACCTTATAGCAAGATTGTAGCTTAGAACTTCTTGAAAGGTATAGAGACCTGTCCTCCCTATTCTTATTTATTCATCCTCCCCTTATTTTATTGGAGCTCAGGGTAAAAGGGTGCGTTGAGAGAAGCAAGAACTGCAGGTCTTCTGCAGATTCCGTTTCGCCGGGATTTGTGTTGTTGGTGCAAACAGTTGAGAGACCCAATACACTAAATTGAATATATGGAACGGAATCAATCTCTTGGGCAGAGCCAAAATTTATTCTTTCTTCTTTAGGCTTTTTATTAGGCCCCATCGTTATCAGTTCAACAGAAAGATTCCTTCTCTCGGTCAGGGAGCATATGATCGTAAGAGTTAGAGCCGTTGAGCGCGGGTGGCCCAATTGCCGCGAATTTCGTATCTCAAGCGATTGATTGGAGGGATCATTTGGGAAAGATGTTATGTATGTTTCAGTCTGCATAAACTAAGTTTAGGTGATGACTTCTGCATGATCTGATAACGTCATGGGATTCATGAGGCTGCACCGATGAACCGATGGTGCCATGATCTATGGGGTTGGATGCCTGATGGCGATGGGATTATGGGATGTTAGTGGTGAGAGAGGGGAGAGAGAGAGAGAGAGAGAGAGAGAGAGAGAGCTAGAGCTGATGATGATGATGGAAAATGAAAAAGCAGGGGTTTTGGGAGGGTGGCGTTGGGTTGGGACGGGCCAACCTCTTTACCTTCTTGAGACTAGCTTTAAGGGGTCTACCAGAAGAAAAGGAAAAGTTGGGGCGAAGAAATTGAAAGAACAACCTTTTCCTGATTCCAGCCTTTGGTGGCTTTAATCATGGTAAGGCCCGGTCCCATTCCCGACCAACTTGTTTCCCATGAATCATCACTCTCTCTCCCTCTCTCGCTCTCTCTCTCTGTACACCCGCATTTATAATATATATATATCAACCTAATTATATGGGCTTTACCCAATTAAACAAGACGTTCTGCCAGAATATCAGCGTGGGGGTAATGAGTGGGAAGGACTAAGCGAGGGGCATGGGCATGTGAATACATGAAAGTCCTAGGATAGACCAGGCACTTATAAACAACAAGAACATAGTTCGGATGCCAATTTCCTAATTTTGAGTTAGTTTATAGAGGAGTGTGTAGCTCAAAAATATATCCATCGACGGGATGATTTGTCTTGCCTGACACCCTATAAGGTGATACATTTCATAATTGTAGTAGCATAGTGTCATGTCGTGTGACCCGCTTTATAGGGTATGTCGTGCTCGTGATGGGGTAGTCCCCGACGTTTATTAAAAGCATTGTCTTTCGAATAGCAATGTTTTGATGTGCTCTCTCTATTTCGACGCGCCACGATTAACACGGCATAACATGTGATAGATACACCTTTTCTTCTTACAGGCCCAGGGAACTGGAAGGGCTTTGGACTTTGCCGTTGAATAAGAAAGGCCTTTGCCTTGAAGCCGATCATGGGCCGGGCGCGATGGCCTTCTGGGCCAGACACAAGCCCCCTTGGATTCAACGCGCTGAGTTCTTAATCCATTTTGGTTTGGGACATGAACCCGCGCTGATCTTTCATTGCATTTGGACGATCATAGCAGATCGTGTTACAGTGCGAAAAATGTGTTTAAGATGCTTCGGGAGGCCAGCCGCCATCCATTCTCCCAATCCAGACACAGCACGATTATACCCATTTCAACGATTTCTGCTCAAAGCATCCAATCCACTCGTGACGCTTTTTTATGATTTGTGACTATTTAGATATGTGAAATACATTGCCATTCAGAAGTAAAATCTTCTCTCGAGGACACAGACTAATTCATTAGTCATGTAATAGGACATGATACATAGTTGGCCATATATTTTTTTAACACATTTTAAAATTGTGAATCCTATTAAAACTCTAAGGAGTAGTCCAAATTTCTAAAGTTAATTATAAATGCATCATCGACGTGACCTATTCACAAAACAAAAACATTTGAAAATAGTGGGGAATAAATAGGGGAAAAGGGTTAAAAGAATGAGATACGATCATAAATCTCGCTATTAACATATTAATAAATAAATCTACGATTCAAATTGTCCAAATGTGAAAATTACTTAGACCCATCGAGATTGAATTTGCACTGGAAAACTAAAAATATGGGAGTAACGTAAATATCGTTCCTCCGAAAATAAAATATAAAAAAATTAAAATAATGTCGAAGCAATACATAAAATAGAAAGAGAAAAAACCTAAATAAAAATAGGGAAACGCCCACCGTGGGGCTCGAACCCACGACCACAAGGTTAAGAGCCTTGCGCTCTACCGACTGAGCTAGACGGGCTAGTTGTTCAGTGGATCTTACTTTTTTCTATAAATACGTAAAAATACAAGGCAATGACAACTAGAGAAAGACCTACATCTACGAAGCTACATGGGGAAGACCAGAGAGAGAAAGAGGAAGCGATGTTGAACTCGCCAAAACTCTGACCGAGCTGCATCGAATCCTCGTCGCCAACCTTCACAGCGGAGGCTCAGAGTATACCGACGAAAAGATGGGATTTTTATTCACGGCGGCCGAAATCCTGATCTCGTCGCTCGGCATTGTGCTTCTCGGGGGGCTTTCGGCGGTCGTCCTTGAAGCTTACCGGAGGAGACACAATCACGCGTGCGTTCGATCTCAGAAAAGCCCCTCGCTTTGATCAATTCCTCGATGTTTAGGACATGGGTCTTGATTTTGATCTGGAGCCGCCCTCGTTTTTTTGCTGATGAATCTTTGTTCTTGCTTTTGTTCAGACATCTGGAGGCTCCTCCCGTGTTCGAGGATCCGAATTCGTTGAAAAAGGTAGGGCTTAGATTTTTATGTGGGTTCGTCGTACATGGGGTTTGATCTGTCCTTGCAATGAAAAGATTGATGCTTGGGCAATGGTTCACATGTGGGTAATGAGGGCCGAGGTTTCGATAGGTCAAGTGATTGGTGCAACGCGGGCCAAATGGTGAATGGAATGTTCCCATATTGGAGCTGTGCCATTTGCTTTAGTAGCGCCTGTTATCAGCTTCATTGAGAATGACTTTTGAACTGTGTAGAACTGATAAGGGCTTTGAAGTTCCAGAGTCCTTTCTGAGATTTTTGCTGTTGCGATCATCTGTTCAATAGAATTGATAACGCCTGCTTACCGTGGGATCTTGGCTGAATTTTTGGGGGATTATGTTGAGGTTTTTACTACCTTCAGAAGTCAATTCATGAAGCCTCGCCTAGAATTAGGATCTAAGTGCACCTTCTGACGGGTGATTCAGATCACATTAGAATACCTGAGAGGTAGTAACCTTTGTTCAGGCTCCCTCGTTTTATCACTGATCAGTACTTGTTGCCTTGATTGTTGTAATCCGTGTTCTGCAAAGGAAGCTTCACCATGTAGTTAATTTGCTGTCACACTGAAAAAAACTTTATAACAATGCTTGCGTTTGGTGTCAGAACATGATAACTACCAGTCATAAGCCGCGACAAATAGGAAAAGTTTGAAACATGAATACCATCCTTTATGAAATTAAATTTTGGGAAAGTAGTTTGCAAATCATCAGCCAAGATAAAGTTAAATGATTGACCTGTGAATCTTTGGCAGATGCTGACTTCACTTAAAATGCTTTTCCAGGTTCAATGTCCCTCTATATTCGATCCTGCAGAAAAATATATCTCTCTTATAGTTCCCGCATACAACGAAGAGCATCGACTCCCTGGAGCTATTGATGAGACCATGAAGTAAGTTAAACCAACAACTCTATGCTAATTTCCTTACTTATGATGGTAGATGCAAGTTGGTTTTGGCATTTTTGAACCAGGAAACGCTCTGTTTCCATATCGGTTTAACCAACCTGCTATTAAATATATGGCAGAGAACCCTTTCCTATATTTGCTAAATATGAAGTTCTTTTAAATAGTTCTTTCTCGACTGGAGGAACATTTTGAGGTTCTGATCTTTTAAATTTAGATATCGCATCAGGAATTTGCCTCATAATGGGAAAGGCTACTGTGGAGGATACTAAGATCCTTTTCAGTGTAGCAAAGGGATCTAAATGTGTCTAATTGGGTTCACGGTGTATGATTGCCAGATGCTACAATAAAATAGAACTGTAGGAAGGGAAGTGTGCTAATTGTTGATGGAAAACCAAAAGTGCTACTTTGTTCCCTACACATTGATCCTTTTCTCGATTAGGAATCTATTTCTGTTTTGGAAGCTGATAGGACATTATTGTACATGGACATTTCTTGTCATTGATTAGTGATTGCTTTCTAATATCCAAGCAGGAGTTGTAGTCTTTGTTCAGGCAAATGCCCTGTATCTAGATCACTGGAATGGTATTACAAGAATTTGCAACTCCTTTCAAGTCCTTTTCTCCCACGTTTTTTCTTTTTATCTTCGTAATCATAATTGTTTTGGGGTGCCACATCTCGATATTGGCTTTACACTTTATGAATTTTCTAGTAGGATTGCTCATATTGTCTATGGGCTCAGTCAAGCAATATAATTCTTACCTTCTTCTGTATTCAGTTATCTTCAGAAACGTGCGGCAAAGGACAAGTCATTTTCTTATGAGGTATTTCTCCTGCGTAGATTAACCTTCTATAATCTAACATCAACTGGATCTTCTTGACCCAATGTCAAGGAGAAAATTGCCTGCTTTAGTTGCACATCATTGTTTTCAGTATGATGCTTTTGGTATATATGAGCAGTCTTGATGATCAAGCATTACGTAGATTAGTTGGATGAGTATTTATTCGTGTCATGGACAATGTAGATTATATTGTATCTTGCTCTAAATATACTTTCAGATCTTTTTGAGCTGCATATTTAATATCCACTTATTTGGAGAAAAGGGGGACCTTGTGTTACATTAGTTTTACTCCATCTCTGAATAGGTCATAATTGTTGATGATGGGAGTAAAGATGAAACCACAAGAGTAGCATTCAACTTTGTGAAAAAGCATACAGTGGACAACGTCAGAGTCATCCTCCTTGGTAGAAATCATGGAAAGGGAGAGGCAATTAGAAAAGTGAGTTATCACATGCACTTATGTGCCTAATATAGCTTGAGGCATCATCAGGTTACTAATCTGTTTGTGACCGCAATTGATTGAAGTTCTTTACATCTGTGAAAGCATTGTAAAACAGGGAATGCTTCATGCCCGTGGTGAACTGCTTTTAATGCTAGATGCTGATGGGGCAACCAAAGTTAATGACCTTGAGAAACTAGAAAATCAGGTTTGTATGAGCTCTGATTAACCAGACTGAGATCTTTCTAAGTATTTGTGAAAGATGACTGAAATAATTTAGAGATTGTGCTTTTCTTGCTGTCAGATTCATGCAGTTGCCAAACAGGACTTCCATTATGGAGATTCAGCAAGCAATGATTCAAGCTTCAAAGTATCTGATATTCCTGTTGCTGCATTTGGTTCTCGTGCACATATGGAGGAGAAGGCTTTGGCTACAGTTGAGTCAGTCTCTAGTTTTCTTCCTCCTTTTTCAGACTTCTTTTTTCAGAGTTTGTAGTTAATTTGAAAGATTTCAATGATGTTTCAGAGGAAGTGGTACCGCAACTTTTTAATGAAGGGTTTTCATCTTGTGGTATTATTAACTGCCGGTTCTGGGATTCGCGACACTCAGGTACTAGTTCATGATACCAGTTCTGTCCTCCCCCTTCAGTTTGTCTCACTGGCATTGCGTTCATTGTTGAACTCTTTATGGGGTTTTGCTGAATGGCCAATACCTCATCACTATGTGAAATTTTACTTGTCACAGTGTGGTTTCAAGATGTTCACAAGGGCTGCAGCGCGGAAGCTTTTTGCTAATGTCCGTTTGAAACGGTACTTTTCCTTTTAATTTTTCATCTCTTAGTGGGTTGAGCCACTCCTTGGCCATGCTCTTACAGGGCGGTGGAATCTTTAAAATTTGACTGATTTAGCCAATTCAGAAGTATATTTGTTTGATTCCTCTACCTATTAGAGGTCAAGACTCTTTTTGCGAGTCTTAGGCTATTGCTACAGAGATCTTAAGTGCTCTGTGGAAGTTTAATACCATGTCATAATGGTCAAATTATATCACAATATAGTTGTTTGACCCATGAGGTCGAATTGGCATTGTCATATGTAGATGATGTGTCATTAGGGCTTGCATAATCGAAATTTTCATTCTAGGTCAGAACAAATAGCGATAGTAAGGTGCAAGACATGGCACCAGCAGGTCTTGACAAGAACTTCCACATCGCATTGCTTCAGTTCCCTCAATTTCCCTTTGAAATTACATAAAATAGGATAAGACTTTTTATCTTCTACCTTTTTTCTGTAACTGTTTTGAGGCTTCTTTCCTTAACCCTTAGATTATTCTCTAAACACTCATCCACAAAAAAGGCATCCAGCCATTCTGTGTATAATGCCTGTTGAACAGCTGTTAGTTCTCTAATTGATAACACGCCTGTAAATGTGTGAGTACCATTCTCTATAAGAGAAGCTGAAAAAAATAACTTCGGGTGGGATTTTTGCAGGTGGTGCTTCGATGTGGAGTTGGTTTTCCTGTGCAAATGGTTTGGCATCCCAATGGTCGAGATATCTGTCAATTGGTCTGAAATTCCTGGGTCGAAGGTGAACTTGTTAAGCATTCCGAACATGCTTTGGGAGCTTGCGCTCATGTCAGTGGGATATAGGACCAGAATGTGGAAGATCCATTCTTGAGCCTTTCTTTTGTCGACCAACCTTTGCTCTAGCACCAAATCACTTGAGCAGGTTGTTGCAAAGGCTGTGGAGAACCTTATAGAGCCATTTTGACGTTACACGCCATAGGAAGATGCATCTGCACTTGCAAAGATGCTAGTATATTTTGAGCTCTTTCGATACATCCAATCCAATAGGCTAAACATTAATGGTTCAAGTTCGTCAAAATGACTGGGGGCGTTGGCTATGTTTTCAAATTATTTACCCTTTTTGCAGGAAACTAGAATCTTTACCATATTAGAGGATGAATACTTACTGTTCTTGGAGACTGTATGGACGTCTCCTTCGAGAAATTCCTTTTGATCTCTAGTGTGGATACGACTTTCCAATTTTGCACCTGTTTTAGGGTAATTCAATGTCTCAAGTGCTGGCAGAAACTGCAGGAACAGGATTTGTACGATGCTTCTGGGAAAAGCGGGATTCGTACCATTGCCATCGTTAGTGCATGATGTCGATCGGGAATCACTTGCCCACATCATTGTATTGCAGTATTGACTCAAAGGAGCTCCTTAAAGGGAAGGGATTGGACTTTGGCTTACTTGTTACAAATGGGGTTAATGCCGTTAAAACTATCTTGGATCCCTTGACTACCAAGGTAGAGGAGTTTCCTCCCAATGGGGCCTCCATCATGTATCTGGTAACTCAATGGATTGCGAGAATCCGTTTTCTTTTAAGGTGCCGGTGCCTGCACATTATGCACCCTTTATTAGAGTATGTATATTTTTTTTCTTAGTTCTAAGCAATATCCTTTTAAGTGTTTTACATATAGGGGATCCCAATATCCGGACAAGGATCTAGATGAAGTCTTTTAGATGAAGTCTTTTTAAGGACGTGCTTAGATCCGATTAGGAATCACCTGTCCACATCATTTTATTGCAATATTGTCCCAAAGAAGCTCCTTAAAAGGAAGAGATTGGACTTTGGCTTACTTGTTATAAATAAGATTAATATCACGAAAAACTATCTTGAATCCTTAACTACCACGGGGAGCTTCCAAGCCTCCTTCATCTGTCTGGTAATCCAGTGGGTTTATTTTAACCTAATACTCTCTAAATATTTTACAACGAAGTGATCCTGAGATCCTCTTAAGGACTTGTTTGGGTTAGATTAGGAATCACATGCCCACATCAATATTGTCTTAAAGAAACTTCTTAAAGGGAAGGGACTGGACTTTTGGTTTACTTGTTACACTTGCAATATATTTATTCAACTGTTTATCGTCAAAGTGCTAAGTTTTTTTTGGTCGAATATAGTTGAATTAAGTGATATATGATAGTTAACGGGTATACTAATTTGAAGTTTTACCCTCTATTTATTATAAGTGTACCAATTTGTAATTTTTCATGTTATTAATCTAATTTAAATGGAATTAATGAAAAGTAAATTTATCACAAATGTATAAATTTTATAAATTAAAAGTTTTTTGTGATCAAAAAAATTATTTAGGATAAATTTATTACAAGCGTTTCAATTAAAAAAAAATTATAATATTAACTCTTACAAATAACATCCAGGTGTTGCATCGAAACATATAAATATCAACTAATTTGGCTAATAACATCGAATATCTAAAAACTTCCACCCATGGATGCGAAACATTAATCACTTCGCTTGTTTCTTACAGACATCAAAGTATTGAATTCGACGGGTTCCCAATCAATTATTTTTCAAGTGAACGACGAGATATGTGCCTCCACTGTCTCTGTTCTGATCAAAATCCTTCAACTCAGAATCCATTCTTTGCAAGTTAGAAAAAATCAATTTGATGAGCTTAGTGGAAGGGGGCACTCGGTTCAGTCAAACCCGAATGAAGAAAAACACCAAAATGTCCAACCACTACGAACGAATAAATATAGGTGAATTGTACTACTCTGTAAACACGAAGATCTAATGTCTAAAGCACCCTCCAACACTAGATGACCCATTTCATCATTCGAAACTCTACGAAGAAACGAGCATACATCAAGAGGGGAAAGGGTTGTTAGGGCTTACAGAAGCCGTGCACAGCAATATAGAGAGATCCCGAAATATTAATAATCAAAGAATTCGACCGTTCTGGCAATCAAAGTCCTCACCTCCTCAAAAGTCATCACTCCAACATGAGAACAACAAGAAAGAAGCATAAATGAAAGCTAGAAAGAAAGAAATGCAAGTCGCAGTTCTTCCTAAAGTGATACTTCTTTGATCCACAACCCTATCCTCTCAAAATATTTAGAAGCATTTTCTGTGCACTATTGATGGACCAGATTCATCATACTCCGCCTTCGCAATCCACATCTGCACTCAAAAACAAAGCCAAATCACCATTACTATTTATCTATTCTGACATAATAAAAAGTACCCATGTGAAAGATCAAGGTATGAAAAGCAACGAACCTGCTGGAAAGTGCTGAGAGAGGCCAAGATGGAACCACCAATCCAGACGCTGTACTTCCTCTCGGGAGGAGCAACCACCTTGATCTTCATGCTGCTTGGTGCCAGCGCAGAAATTTCCTTGCTCATCCTATCAGCAATTCCAGGGAACATGGTAGAACCACCACTGAGGACAATGTTGCCATAAAGATCCTTCCTGATATCCACATCACACTTCATAATGGAGTTATATGTGGTCTCGTGAATGCCTGAAGATTCCATTCCAATCATGGATGGTTGGAACAGGACCTCTGGGCACCGGAATCGCTCGGCACCAATTGTAATCACCTGTCCATCTGGCAGCTCATAGGTCTTCTCGACTGCAGAGCTAGACTTGGCCGTCTCCAGCTCCTGCTCATAGTCAAGGGCAATGTAAGCCAGCTTTTCCTTCATGTCCCTCACAATTTCACGCTCCGCCGTGGTGGTAAACGAGTAACCACGCTCAGTGAGGATCTTCATCAAATGATCGGTGAGGTCACGCCCAGCCAGGTCAAGACGAAGAATAGCATGAGGGAGAGCATACCCCTCATATATGGGCACAGTGTGACTCACACCATCACCAGAATCCAACACAATACCTGTGCAAAAGAGTCATATCTAAGAACGAGTTCCTTTTATTAAGGAAAAGAAAAGAGAGAAATGAACCTCCACACAGCAGAAATTAGGACAGAAGATAACAAACTAGTAAACTATTGCTGAAGATCAGCAAGCGATTACTTCACAAAAGATTCAAACAACTTACATCTTGGAATCGGAATCCCCTCCAATCATATTTTCATTAGAGAGAGAGGGGAAGAGGAGGTGGATGGGAAGGAAAGGGGAGGTAGGGGGTGTTCTGTATATCGTTCAAGCAAGAGAGCAACTTATAATTGCAAGATACTCTTCCAGGAACCTTTGGGCAGTTAATTTTACTGAGAACGAAATTTCAACAAGATACAAGTTAAATCAACATCTAGTAGCCAGCCTGTCTTAAGTAGCAAAAATCGCTTACCAGTGGTACGACCACTTGCATACAAGGAAAGGACAGCCTGGATGGCAACATACATTGCAGGTGTGTTGAAGGTCTCAAACATAATCTGGGTCATCTTCTCACGATTGGCCTTGGGATTCAAAGGAGCTTCTGTTAAGAGAACAGGGTGCTCTTCTGGGGCTACACGAAGCTCATTGTAGAAAGTATGATGCCATATCTTCTCCATATCATCCCAGTTGCTGACAATACCATGCTCGATTGGGTATTTCAATGTTAAGATACCTCTCTTGGATTGAGCTTCATCACCAACATATGCATCTTTCTGGCCCATGCCAACCATCACACCAGTGTGACGAGGGCGACCCACAATACTGGGAAACACAGCACGTGGAGCATCATCACCAGCAAATCCAGCCTAGAAAGAAGATTAGGATCAATCACTGCAATCTCATCTTTGAAAACAATTGCAAGCATGCATGCACGCTACTTCTCCATATTCAAATAATGATGGCTCCAAAACGATATTGATATGTACCTTAACCATCCCAGTTCCATTGTCACAGACGAGTGGCTGAATATCCTCTGCATCTGCCATGTTCTTCTACCTGATGAGTAAATAACAAATATGCTTTAGATAGTAGAAATATAAGTGCTCAACCATACTTCAAATAATACAGACCCATAGAAGTACTGCCCATGTTAGCGAGCTACCAAGGGCAAAGGGAAATGTGAAACCAAACATCAGTGCATATCACAATGAGAGCATCCACTCTAAACATTCAGACGGGCCAAATAGCTTCCTTCTATCAACTAGAAATTTAAGAGACCAAAACATCATCAGCCATAATCAGTTCTCCTGATCGACACAGCATGACGTTGCTTTCCACCCATACATATGTAAATCTTTGTGCGGCCATTGACACCACCAAATATAGTCCCCATGGTTCAAAGATCTCAAACATGCAACCAACGAAATGATGGATCTAGGAGAATGCACATTAAAACATTTTCAGCATGCACTTCTCCAAGGAAGATGGATAAGGACAACATAACCAAATAAGCTGATTGTTAGAAAAATCATTCCCGAGAAAAAGCTACAGAATTGAAAATCAGACAAATCAAGTCACGATTTAGAATCACCAATTCAAAAAAAAAAAAAAAAAAAAAAAGAAGAAAAAACCGAAATCAAAATAAGACGATCCACCGCAAACACATTTGCCCGACTACAATTAACAAAAGTAGAAACAAAAGCAATCTCAACCGGCCCCGAGATACGATCCCCCTCCCCATATTCAATCGAGACAGATCCACCGCATTTCCCCCTCGAAGTACCGACATCCTAGTCGCTTCCTCGAAAACGACGCTCAGAGCCGGAAATTCAGCTCGAACACCGCAATGCAACCGGTAGAAGACGAAAACAACCAGAACGCCGCAACCTAACGCCAATCCTCATCCAGATCCACCAGCTCAGCCACTCCCACAACCAACCCCCGACGATCGAACACAGCCTCAGAAAAACACCTCGGAAACCGCGACACGCGACGAGAAGAAACACAAGCGCCGTAATCAGACAAAAAGCTCGTCCGATCAACAGATCCTCCTCCCGAGCGACTCAGCATCGCAATCAGACAGAACCACTCCGGGGGCGCCGGCCGCAGCACCGCGCGGCGACGGCCGCGCGCGACGCGCATTACGGACGTCGAAAAGCGCAGATCTAAGCAATCGCGAGCAGATCCGGCGGAAGATAGAGAGAGAAAGCTAGAGAGAGAGAGAGAGAGGGAGAGAGGGGATGGACCTGCGGAGAGATGCGAAGATTGAAGGCGAGCGAGAGAGATAAGCGGAGCGACGACGGAGTGCGTGTTTTGAAAGGGAGCAAGGAGGACGGGGGGGAGGGGTTTTGAGGCCGTTATATATATATGGAGGGCGAGAGAAGGAAGGAGGGCCGTTGGATTGTACAGCCTGGACCTACGCAATGCCAAGTTCCGCCCCACGCGGCCCGTGAATGAGTGGCTGGCCACCACCCTGTTGTTGTTTCCCCCATTTTTTTCTTCTTTTTCTCTTTAGTAGCCCCCTCCCACCCCCCATTTTTTCCCCCTTTTTCCATTTGAAATGTAATCATCGACCCCCCCCTCAAAAAAAAAAAAAAATCCAAATGTAATTCACTTTTTCTTATTTTTGGGCTGTCCGGAGACCATTTTAGGCATGGCATCTCTTAAGTTTTTTTATTTTTTTTTTTTATCTGTCTTTGTTCTCGATGAGCATTTTTGGGTTTTAGGGGCTTTAGGAGTTAATCGAGAACCAAATTGCACTTTCAGGCATGACATGACAGCAGGGATGGACATATGAGGTATTTTATTTATTAGATAACAAAAATTCGACATGTTAGATAGAATTGATTTTCAAATTTCCAAGTATTTTGGTTATACTCTCCGTTATTCACCAACAAGGTTTAAATGGAGTGACTATAAATGAAGATACGCATAGTATCTCCTCTAAAATAAATGAACAAGATTCTCTCGTAATATTTTTGGATAGGGTAACAAAATCTAATATAGGATCACGATTCCGATATCATTCTATTTTTTGTACTCAACTCCCACTTAAGATGGTGATACTGTTTCCTGTGCTAAAAAGAACGGGACATACATTGATTTGGTACGTTTAAGTATCTAGCGTCATTTTTCCTTCCTTCAATTTTCACACGGTGGACTAATCACTTGGATGTGGAAATTGCTTCCAAGCAGAATTAGAGAGATTTTGTACACTCCCATTTCATTCCTTGAATTTCACTAATGCTTCTTGTTACTAGGAGCCGTCTTCATAATCGCCAAATAAAAGATTGAACGACCCTCGGGCCATAATAACTGTCAACGAAGACGACAGCAGTGAGGACACAGCTTGTACGATGATCAGCTGGGCCCAAGATGGTAATTGCACCGACACATTCGAAGGCGATGTGCAGAGTATTCGGAAGAATGGTCCCAATAATGTGTCGACCACGTAGGTTGGGACAGGTAGGAAATTTAAACAAATCGGCTCCGGCAACTTTAAGCATCTGGACAGAGGCAGAGCACCATGTGTGGAGCCTGTTGACAATAGATGGGAACATCGACATGCTTGTATGATCTGTCCGAATGTGGGTTTTCTCAGATTACGAATCATCGTTGCGTCATGCACGTGTGCTGACCTATCGGGATGCTTTATTTTCCATGGCGATTGTCTGAAGAAAAGGGGAAAAGAAGGATGGCTTTTGAATCTGAGAATGTGATTTAATGATGATGAATGAATATGGCTGCCTCAAAAAGGTGTCTTGGATCTGGCATTGCCACTTGTGTAGCACCGAACTTCCATCACGTCCTAGCGTTTGCCCATCTGCAGCTTTTGGAATGCGATGGAAATGACTCAGCAGCAGATATGTTGAAATGATTTCCAGTCATGTGCAAATCCTCAAGACTGAAACCAGGCTAGGAACTAGGGAAAAGACGTGGGAGCATGAGTTGTTTCAGTTGATCAAGTCTTTTCGATATGCTGTCCGGGTCCTTTTGTTAGTTAAGCAAAACTTTATCTTATCTTGAATGGACCTATGAAACAGAGTCCAACCTTTATCCGCTTATCAAGTGATCCTTAGAAAGTAATCACCAATAATATTGAACAACTCATGGCCGTTATCGCAATTGACACTACAAAGAATTGATAATGCAAGTTCAGCCTAAGGGGCATCGTTCTGTGGGAAAAGATGATAAATGAATAGACATTGGAAAGGCGATAGCACATGAAGATCAATCCAGAACCTTGCCAATTAAACAATTGAACCCATAAGGTTCACGCCATAATCCATGTAATCATTTAAAAGGAGAAGCAAAGCGACAGCTAGACAAAACTAATGCAGTTGGATTACAAAGATTGTCTAGGACTGCTGACTAAATAAGGAGCTGATCCAGAATCAGACCACAGCTAAATGGAGATGCCGACATAACGTGGAATTTCCTACAGGAAGGGAGGTAGGATCACCCAGCGTCTTGGATATCGTGGTCTTCCTTCCTTTCCATCAAACAGCTGTTCAACAGGAAATTGTCAAATGCAATGCCAGAAGTACGAAAAATTTAGAGATCACCAATTAGTGATATTTCTAGATTCAACAAACCAGTCAGCACATACTGGTGTCACATAGGATGCTAATGCATAGACCTAACAATGTTCATGGAAACATAGAGCAATCTTAACACAAACATAATCAGGCAATGTTCAGTACTTGGACAAAGCAAAAGTTCTCTGCAATAACTCGACTCAGTCCATCCTTAATAAGTACTTCTTGTAGATATGCACCCAGCAGCTCCACAACCCAGCATGATTTTATCAGAACACTCATAGCACACTTTACTGATACACCACGCATGGACTCTATAAGTGGAGCTCAAGCAAAACGAACAGAAATTGGTTAACCCAACGAGATAAGAGAAGCCTGAGTAGAAAATTAACATCTAATTATCTGTTAATCATGATGCCTCTGGCAAATATGTAGACATGAAGTGAATCAAAAGCATCAGAAAAAATTACCTTCTTCAAGCGGCGATGCTTCGCAAGGGCCCAGTTGGTCATGATAAGAGCAGCAACCACAAGGAAGACATACCCAGCAACGGTTTGGGTTGCAATGTTGAAACCCAACCACTGATAAATCTCAGTAGTGTAATTGGCGCAAGTAACGATGTTGAACAAGAAGCCGCGAGGAATTTGATATCCTCCATTCCCATCTGGGCTCCGAAGATTTCTCAGCAAGATATGACAATAAAAGTTTGAAACTTGACAAAGCACCCCAAATGCGAAACCAATCTTCATTTGGAGGTCACTAACAGGAGTGTAAAGTGGATGGTTGACATAATAGGCAATGTATGACCCAAAACTCCAATAATAGGCACAGTTCCGGAAAACATTAGAAAGGGGTGAGGTTGCATGGCTGAAACGGTGCACGAAAAATGTCTCCATAATTCGTTTGAAGTAGTGGAAACACCAGTAGTACAGAGCATAAGTCTGTACTGGGTGGATGATGCGCTCCCCAGCATAGCCAAAGTAGCGGTACACAGGAAAGAAGTAAAAGATGGGATAGAGGATCAAGGGACCGAGGTACTCCCAGAAGAAAAGAGTACGGTAAGAAACCTGTGGTCCAAGGTCCTTGAATACAACAGTTAAATTGGCTGAGTTTCCTTCAGTGTAACTTTCAAGGCTCTTTTTGTAGTTAAGAGCGATGGGTTTCTCCTTTGATCCAGGCTGGAGAGGGAGTGTTAGCCGCTGTCTCGAAGGATAGAATTTCTTGGCTGTTGATGCAAAGGCGCAGGAACATGTTAATATAGTAATCTTAATTCCAAAACAACATAGGCAAATGAACATGAGGGTCCCGGCTAACCGGTTTCCATCCAAATGTGAAGCCAATGTATATATGGGAGAATAACAGGTTCATTATCCAAATGTGAAGTCAATATGTATGAGAGAATTAAAGGTTCATTATATATACTCATACACATTGGACAATACAAGGTTCATGATCATAGTTAGCAGCCATAATTTGAGTAATCACTTAAGGAGGCCTGCAGTGATCAAAGCACCAGAAATGATGACTTTTCAACTTGGTAGGAGAAGATCTTTAAAGGGAACGATAACTCCAAAATGAGGTTTACTGAATATCGAAAAGAGTAGAAAGAACTTTCATAGGTCCTGTTATGTCTCACAAACAAGCTATTATTTATCGTCTTCAAAAAGATTTGAGTACTATTTGCCAAGTGCCTTAGAGAATACAATTAGAGAAGGTGCAGAATAGTAAATTGAGTTTCCTTAAGCAAGAGATCTCATCCTCTACGCATCCTAAACATGTAGATCTCCATGTCACAAGTGGCCTTGCTGGTGTAAACATCATATGCACGCAAACTAAAGGTGCATAGATAATTGCAGTTTCTGGTAATTCATCTAACTCATTGTTATTTGGACATAGATAATTTAGCTAATTCATAATACCGCTATTAACTTTCTAGACAAATGAATTCCACAGGATGAAGACCGTCTATATCAAAGTTGACATACCAAGAAAAATGAATTTAACCCGGATTTTACAAGTCCAGAGCGGGGAAGTTTTCTTGTCTAAGGCATTCCTATAAATCATGTGCCCGTACAAGCGCACGCCAGTCCAGTCCTTTTAACCCACACCGCAAGCTAAAATCATGTGCCCATACAAGTGCACGCAATTCATCAACCAGCGGAGCAAATAAATACAGCTCAAACGGCAAAAGTATTTTGGATGTTCAAAGAGAGAAGAGCTCGAGAAAGCTTACTCCTGCGATGAATCTCCTTCTGCAGATCAGCCACGGTGGCCTGCACCGCAAAATCGAAACACGTAGCAAATTTAATATCATAACCGCGAACACTTGAAAATCATTCGAATACACCAATTAGAACGAACGACACTAAAACTCGTAACGGAAATCTAATCTAGCGAATCATCGAGAGAACGAAAGAGAGACAGGGAGTCAGTGCGTACCGAGTCCCTGAGCTCGACGCCGCCCTTGACCACTTCCCTGCCACTGCGCGAGACGACGGAGACCTTCATGTTGGAGACCGACCCACCTCACCAAATGGAGAAAAACGACAGACCCACTTCACCGAATGGAGAAAAACGGCGACCCTTTTGCTCCCCCCGGCGATTTCGCTCCAGATCCGCCAAACCAGCTCGAGAATCCGAGGCTCGAAGCGGCAAGAAAAGGGAGAGATTTTGGCTATGGCCGGTAGCAGGAAGAAGGGGGGCGAGACGAGGGACGCGATTTATACAGAAACGGAGAGGGGGAGAGAGCTGAAGCGATGGACGCGGGCGATGATATTAAAGGCGGATAGTTGGGGAGGTGGGAGAGCTAACTCTCCAACTGGCACTGCTCCCCTGCCTCTGCCAATGCGTTGCCTCATCTAAAGCTGATGAACCACACGCCATTATAACTCGAGCTTTGTTTTATTTTTCTGATTTGGCCTTTTTTTTTGTTTGATTTGTATTTCTTACGTGCGCGATGGGAGAAACGATTCTCACGAAAAATGCGGATGTCGATGGGATCCGTTGTTCTTGAGTGAACGTCTAAATCATTTCGTGAACGAATCAAACTGAGGTTTTGGTGTATAGTACGTTTGTAAAATACATTTCATGGCAAAAAAAAAGAGAGATTGATTTTATGGTTAAGGGCCAGGGGGGGCCACTGCGATTAGTTGACCTAATTCTTAATTGTTCTCCTCTCGGATCTGGGACATGTCAACGTGTGGGGGAGCATCAGATTTAGACATGTTTGATAATTAAGAAGAGCGATGAATTTTTTTATTTTTTTCCTAAAAATGAGATTCAACGCTAACTTGGGTTTTTTTTTCTCTTCGTTCATGAAGGGTAAAAGAAGGTCTAAGACTCTAAGGGAATGATTACAGTACTAATGGATTTAGTTGAGATAAGTATTGTTTGATAATTGTAGACACTTCTAGTGATTTTTCAAGAAAATAGGGTGAGAATATCAAAACTTTTCCAATCAAAACGAACAAGAGTTTTTACAAGTTTTAGCATCATTTTATTATGATTTTCGTGAATAAGATTCTTGTTTTGTTTTCGCAACTGCCAATGTCATGAATGGTCATTCTGAATGATTGTAACTAGCACCGCAAAACCAAACTATCAATAGATTTTGCTTTTTTTCAATCTAAGGGAACCTATCAAATTTGGTACCAAAATCATTTGGTATGGAGATTTGTCAGTTAATTGTAACGTTCTACATAGACTTTTTTTTTTTTCACTCACAATGTAAAAATTTCTTGATAGGCGTGGGTGATAAAAATACATATACACTTTTTATGTTTAGCATATAGATTTACTCCATATATATGCTGTTTACCATTATGGGATTGCTTGTGTGAAAATAATAATAATAAAAAAAAATTCTCATTAACTATGTAAAATCCGCAAAACATTCTAAGAACTATGAATCGACAAAATTTAAGTGATCAAAATCACATGCAAGTAAAAACCAAAACCTCAAAATTGTTGTAAAAGAGAGATTAGTTACATGCAATGCATGAGTAATGGGTGTGCAGTTATTTCTCATTTCTCGTGCAATGTCATAGTGAATCGATAAAAAGATTAATAAATTTAATGTATTATTTTCTCTTTTACTACTGGATATTTATTCGGAACTTAGAAAAAGAAAACGAGAGAAGATTAGATTGTTTATTACAATGTAAGGACAGATAAAGAAAATTTTGGTGTAAAGTTGGTAGCTAATTTTTTTTTTATTTCACCTTTTTGTCCTAATTGTTTTTTGGGGAAACGATTTCAGTCTTTAAAGCTAAATTGCAATATATTATTAAAGTAATGTGTAGATGAGGGCTAACCGGGAACTTAAAATCGAGAGAAAACCCATTTTTTACACCTATATATGTATGTATGTATGTATGTATGTATGTATGTATGTATGGGTATAATTGAAAAATCCAAGTATTAAGGATGCGACACGCGGGTGCGCACAAATAGAATAGACATGTGAAAAAATAGACTGGGAGCTAACTCCAAAGAAAGGAAGAGGATGGTTATTCTTTAATGGAAGAATGGGTCAGAGTAATTATTATTTAGCAGAAGAGGTGGGTGGATGGTGGTAGAAGGAGTTCATTTATAAATTTTAATTATTACGTTTTAATAGGCGATTTTAGAACAAATAGGGAGATAAAGAAGTTTTTCCAAAGTTATATGTTATATAGATAGATTAGACATATAGGTTTATTTTGTGAGTTTTATGTAATTTTTACTTGGGCAAGCAACCTTAGAAAATTGATAGCCATTAATGAATGATTTGGAAAACGTTTTTTTAAAAATTGATAATTTGCAATAATTAATCAATTGAAAATAATTTGTTATCAATAATAATAATATATGTTTAAATATTTGATGGATAATGAATATATGTTTTATTTTCCTTTATAAGCGATGTAAATAATTATTTAAAAAAATTGTTTTACAAAATAAATGAGGCTTAGCCCGACATGACTTTCAGTCCAAAGGAAAAGCCCCACTCGAATAAACGCAAATTCCCTGAACAACCATCCACCCACGTTAGCCTCAACATTTATGAGGCCTCTTAAATATCTATCTTTGCGAAACATGTTAATCAATGTTAATCTCGAGTTATTGGTGCCGGCCATATTTAATTGAGGTTTCTCTTAGTAATTCACATTTCGAATATTATCCTCATTCAGCAATCAGCATCAAGAATTTTCATCATTTTCTTGCAAACTCGCCTACACACGCTTGCGGCTTTTTGATCGAGAAGTGAATTTTGATATTATAGAGAGTAAAGAAATATGGGTCACAATTAATATTTAGTCATATTATTGTCATACAAAGAAGATATTCACAAATTAAAGATGCGTTAGTTTCACATAAAACTCAAAATCTTAAAAAATATTTTTCTATTAATAATTGGTTTGATCTCTTAGCAACAACGTGGCGCTACTTCTATGTATAAAGAACCGAGAGAATAGAATTTTCTTCATAGAATAGAAGAAGTAAATCAAAATATGAAAGTAAAACGATGATTATGGTTAGAAATGAAGAAATCAACTATTTCCTTGCCACACAACTAAAATACCCATGGGTTGCTTCGGGCTTATTTGGTAAAAATTGTTTTTGTTTCCTGGAATAACTATTTCGTTCTTTTGTTCCAGGGAAAGGAAAAAGAATAAAAACGTATTTGGTAAAAAATTTGTTTCTAGGAACAAAAAACCTATTTTTTTTTGTTCTTAGGAATAAATTTGGAATAGAAATAGTAAGTAAACAAAATTAACGTTTTTTATTCTTGGGAACAATTTTTTCTTTTCTCTTCTTCTTTTTACTTTCCTTCTTTTTCCTTTTGGCTTGTTGCCGACCTCGCCGAAGTGTCACCAGCCCCTTGGCAACGTTGAGCCATGATGAGGTCGGAGGCTCACTTACGGTGGCCAAGTGAGCCTCCGACAAGCTCATTAGCCCTTGCCCTAGCTTGGTGAGGCTCCGGTGAGCTCGTCAGACCTCACCCAACCGGTCGTCGGCCGCTGACGTGGCTAGTGACCGGCCGCAAAGGAGGAAGAAGGTGAGAAAAGAAAAAAGGAAAAAAAGAAAATATAATAAAAATGTTAAAAAATTAAAAGAAATAATAAAATTATACAATTCTACTAAACACATTTCTTTCTCGATAATAAAAATTTTGTGTAGTTACTAAAGACGCTTCTTATACTCATAAATTGTTTCCGGGAACAGAATTGTTACCAAACGCACCATTCATTTCACTTCCGGCCACTTCCTCCTCTCTGCTTCTCATCTTCGTCCGTGCTTTTTCTTCTGTCTTTCAGAGAGAGAGAGAGAGAGAGAGAGAGAGAGAGAGAGGCGACAGCAGTGGGGCTTGCCGACTGACGGCGGCAAATGCGTGGCTGAGTGAGGCTTCCGGCCACCTCCTCCTCTCTGCTTCTTCATCTTCGTCTGTGCCTTTTCTTCTGTCTTTGAGAGAGAGAGAGAGAGAGAGAGAGAGAGGCACCAGCAGTGGGCTTGCCGATGGCGGCTGCAAACGCGCGGCTGAGCGAGGCTGTTGGATACCAGGGTTCGAGGTCGGCTCTTCGGGGTTCATTATGTGGAGCATCTGAAATTTCAATCTGCCCGCGATGCTTCTCGTTTCCCTTGATGATAACGTCGCGTTCTTGAAATTGTTGGTCGCCGATGGTTGTCGATTCGTCGTTTCTTCTGTCCAGGTTTTGTTGGGTTTTCTGCAACTGAAATCTTGTCATACATTTCTTGAATTTCTTTTTTCTTGGTTTGCGTTTATGGTTGTCGTTGCGTGTCGCATGTTGCATGGCGAAGGCGCCGTGGGTTGTCGTGAATTTCGTCTGGTTAAAACTCTCCACATAGAGAATTTGCCAAAAGCTCGTGTTGGTGCTTTGCTTTACCTTTTCTCTTTATGCTCAATTTGTTTCCCAGGAAAATGAATAACTTAGAAATTATTCTTTTAAAAATGATCTTTATATCGTTCGAAATAATTTAATCAATAAAAAACATTTTCATTATTGACAAAAATTTATATCTAAATATTTCCGTGAATGACGAAAATTATTTTCATTTGTTCATTTTGTAACTAATAGGGATGATTAAACAAGTGGAACCTGAAACATAAATGCCTTTGTCAAATTATTGTATTAGACCATCTGCCATTTGGCTTTTCTTAAATTTTTTCAGTAATCTTGTATGAATTGGGAAAATTGCTGAAAAAAAAGTTTTAAACCTATTGCATTTGTGCCAATTCATTTTTAAAATTTTCAATTTGACCAATTGAGTTATAAACTTTTTAACAACTTACCAATTCATTTCTAAACTTTTTAATTTTGCCAATTCAGTTATAAACATTTTAACAATTTGCCAGTTTAGTCATTCAAATCAATTTTGGTTGAAAACCACTAACGTGGCGGTTTAGTTGAAGTCGACCATCCTACATGGTACGGTCAGCGTTGATGTAAACAATTGGGCAACACCCAAAACCATGCCGACCAGACCTGGCCCTATCAATTGTTTATAAATTTCGAAGTTTTGCTAAGTGCAAGGTGAGTTATTGAGTTAGTATGGACCAGGCCTGGAGAGTCCAAAATTGACCTGGTCAATAGGCAGGTCGAAATAGGCAAATTGATACCCTATGAATGGTTTTTCTTTGAACCCATGGGGACCCCTATCTCTAAATTTTCTGTCTAGAGTAATTTTGAGCCTTTGCCTGAATTGATAAGGGTGTGCTTCATGTGAAGCTAAGTTCTAACATCATTCCAAATCCCACGTTACATCAAGGGAGGAGTTCATTATTTCGAGCATTTACTTTCCGAGCTTGACTCGCGTTAATTAGGAGGTGTATTTGTCCTTTGCTGGTAAGTCGAGACATGGAAAGGTCAAGCCTATGGTTGACTTTTCAAGTCAATGGGGAATCAACACCTGAGATGGCCGCCTCCCGTGAAGGATTCGCATTCATTGAACATTGAGGAAATTGGCTGTCGTATGGATTTTTTTTTCTCCCTTCAGCCCATAAGAAGTCGCTTACGCCATGGGGCGCATGGTGAGGCTAGGGCCGCTTTGGATGAGGTGGTGGTGCTCTCCGGCAGGAGGAAGCGTTGATTCTCGATACCCTGGAGCAGGCAAGAGCGTTTATGCGATTCTTGCCGCAATTTCTTGACCACAGCAAGCTCAGCCGCGTGAAGATCTCACAAGCGAACTGCTGCGCAGATGGAGAATACATTCACAATGGCTGGATTCGAGCTCCTCCCTTGGAAGGATATCTTTTGCTTCTCACTCATTTTATATAATGTATGGTGTTGTGTAGTATCAGTTTGGCTGCTGAAAATCCCGAACTTAATGAACACCGCTTCTATTGACCAAAGGATTAATAATCAGTATCTTCTGTTTGTTTTTATTACTGTATATAACATCCCCTATTTCAATCAATTATAACATTTCTTTCATTGCTTTATGAAGAAGAAGAAGATAGGAAAGTTTTCCACCAAAGCCAAAAACAGAAGAAAAGGAAAAGGCTAGGCAACTGTGAAGACAATCGTCCTCCTTTAAAAAATTAATCATACCAACTATCACTGGACTCTTATTGCATCCTTCTTTGAAAGTCTAATCAGCATTAAGCATTAAACAACTGGACTCCTACTGTGGAGACAATTATCCATCTTGGACAATATTGGAGTCTACTGTTCAGGAGGAAGTCGACTAGCGCCATCAATGAGAACTCTGCGCATAGCTTGCCACCATCAATGAGAACTCTGCACATAACTTGCATAGTCCGCTCATTGATGTTGTTCACTCATTGATGTTGGTTGACTCTGTGCATAGCCACCATCATTGAGAACTATATGCATAGGTTGCATAGTCCGCTCAGAACTCTGCGCATAGCTTGCCACCATCAATGAGAACTCTGCACATAACTTGCATAGTCCGCTCATTGATGTTGTTCACTCATTGATGTTGGTTGACTCTGTGCATAGCCACCATCATTGAGAACTATATGCATAGGTTGCATAGTCCGCTTAGAATTCTGCGCATAGCTTGCATAGTCCGCTCATTGATGTTGTTCGCTCATTGACGTTGGTGGAGCATAGCTTGCATAGTGCGCTCATTGATGTTATTAGATATTTGTACTATTCCCTTGATCATTGAACTTCGGGATAAAACATAATCATTGAACTTCGGGATAAAACAGACGAAGGCCCTTGTGTCACGAGCCGATTGTTCGGGATTGAGCGATGACTTGGGCTCTTGTGGATCGTTTCGGATCATTTCTATAAAGCTACCTAGAATCAATCGATAAAGCTATCCAGAATTGGCAAGAGGTCAACGATTACATGAATTGCTTAAACAATCCCAATTAGCCCCAATGGACAAATAATGACTATTTATACGAGAAAGAATGATTATCTTGGGAAATTTCTTGTTGACTTACGTACTTACGTAAAAACGAAAAAGCCTTTCTTGGGATCAATCACTCACTCACTTGCTCACTCGAATTGTTTCTAAAGAGAAACATTGAACGAAATAAACCTTGGTTATGAAATGGTTGGAAAATTATAAAATGGTTGGATGGATACAATGAGGGAGGTCACCCCTTTTTATACTAGTGGCCCTTAAATTACAACCGTTTATCGTTTTTTGATCTGGCGGATGAGATTGTCCCTTCTAACCTACCACCTACTAGCATTTGTGTTGAGAGAGTTCTAGATCCTCGGCACAATTACCACCTCACCCGTGGATATATTCCAGAAGCTCTTGGGGAAACCTTGGGCAATTTTTGGGATCTTTGGTCATGCACAGTCCCTTAGTCATAGGAACCTCGTGACCGTGATACTTGCCTACCCAATAGTATACAAGACCAATGTCTCCACTTGTCGGATCATTTTAGCAACCTCATTCAATGTCGCACGGTGGCATTGAAGATGGCTGTGGCCTCCGTTACTTCACTAGAGCAAATGAAATTTGTGAGAGCAACAAGCAAATAAAGAATTTGGGTAAAGTCTTGTAAATACTTATATGCGCCTCTTTTTAGGACAATTTGTATTGCACCCTTCGCTTCGTTGAATGCGTCAAGCTTGCTGCAAATGTGCAGCGATATTCATGCTGTTGGCCATTTGCGTTTGGGCTATTGTGGTCATTTTGAGCGTGATCAAGAATGTATAAATATAGTAGAATTTGAAAGAGTTCATTTTAAATGTGATCTACCAGCCTTTCTCACGTTTAAAAGATGTTCACCTAATCTCCTCATGAACAATGAACATCCTCTTCCTAGATAAATTCCTCTTAGATTCTTCAATTTCAATTTGAGCAGGGATGTCAAATAGGTAGGTCGAAGTTGGGTGTAAAATGGTCCAATCTAAATTGACCTAAATATTATCATATTGATCAATCCATTTTTATGCAATTCAATTTTGATAACCCATACTTGACTCAACCCCAATTCAATTCAATTCATACTCAATCGGACCCATATTATGAACATATGGTAATAACTTACATCCACGCATTTGTATTCTCATGCGACCCACTATAGCTAGTAACAATGTCCAAGGGAATTCCCATGTTAATCTAGGCGCAGCATAGTAGCATGATATGTTTGTACCGAGTGAAGTGCACTATCATTTAGGCACACAAAAATACGTTTTCCCCTGTTCATTTTCATTTGGGATTCAATAAGGATAGTTCTTCTCAAAATTTAAATCGATAGAAAATGGTGCAATATAAACATATATTACTCTATCGTCATCTTCAAATACATGTAATCGGGTCTTAGATGCGAAATGTGGGGCATGCACATTGCGTTCATCGTATACCATATATTGATGCGTTAATTTGCTTTACCTAAATTCAAGTTTGGATAGAAAATGCAATACATAGGAAGTGTCAATTTTGTATAACCCTCGCATTGGTGCAAGCAAAACGCATGTTACACAAAATTCAGCAAAAAAAAAAAAATGGACGAAAACACAAACATCAAACTTTCTTAAGGAGGGCAAATGAAGAGAAAATTGAGGAAGCGCGGCACAGAGGAAAGCGAAGAGGAGGCTTGCGGCTGCATGAGCCTTGTCGAAGAATTTGTCGCCGGCTGATCCTGTCGCCATTACATATGATGCAATTTGTGAAATATCAAAACAAAGCTCTTGGTCATGGTTGAGGTTCTTTTATGAGATTAATTGGTTCACCTTATTCGTCGATGGTTCAAATCTGATTCATACTAAAGCTATTGCGTGTTAGCCAATATATTTTTTTAGGCTAATGAATTTTAAATTTCAAAATTACCTGGTCGCCGTAGAAATCAAAGAGAGAGTTGCCGTCCCCGGTTATCATTTGATTCCTCCAACATGATCCTGCAAAATTCTCATTAGCCTAACAAAAATTTTTTTTTTTTTTTTTGAAGAGCTGACTTAATCACATCCTATTTTATCCTTAATTGTAGTAAAAGAAACTGTACATGTCCCTAGTATTATTAGTTGAAAATTGTGAAATCCAATCATAAGTTAAATCATTGTATCGAGCACGTTCAACATTATATCGTCGGCAGTAAATTGGTTTGGTTGATTTATAAAAATAGTAGGCGTTTTGCACTTTCTAAATAGCATTTTTATTGACTCAAAGAAAGAGAGGGAGAGGTCCGTGTTCCCATCACGCTCGACTTTTTTTGCTTACATCGACGTGACAAAGGCAACGATTTGAGCATGACTTGATCAAGCACATGGTAGAATTTATTTGCACTTTTCGCGGATGTGACGAACTATCTCTTTTGTACATTGTTTAGTTTTGAGGATTGCATATACGTACTCCTTTTAATACCGAGTCTTGAAGAATTAAAACGGAGCCGGTGGAATCAAGCATTGACTCCAGTATATCTTGAAAGGGAAGCTGTCCCGCTAAGAATTTGGTATAAATTATATTAGATCGTTATTTTAATCCTCTATAAGATATTTAGTAGAGAATTATAATAACATTTTAAAGTGTAAGTGTAACCCCTTGGTCATAACAACCAACTACAAGTCGATAGTTGTCTTCGATTATCTACAAACAATATATTTATATAATCCCACCGAAGGTGAGATAACTGATTAAATCAGATTATTTGGGCAAAAGTAGTATCATCGTTAATAGGAGGATAAGCAAACTGAAATGAAGAATTCTAATGACATAATTAAGTGAGTAAGACATGTGCGAGCAGGATTAGAATCAGTCATGTCTAAATGAGCATTTCTATATATATAACCTAACGGAACTTGTGGACTTTCCTAGACTTGATGACCCATTTGTTAACTCATATTTGATGGGCTAAGTTATTATGTGAGTTAATTATATTGGGTAATAAATAGATTTAAAATGGTAAAGCTCTGTGTTAAATAGGTACATAACTTATATAGAGCCAACCAACCTCTATGACTCTCTTTTCACTTTCTCTCACTCTCACTTGATATTAGGCCTACTCACTCTGCACTCTTATCTCAATTTGGGTATGAGTTTTCCTAAATTTCTTTAAATATTGAAGTGCTTTAGTAATATGAATTGAGTCGAGCATTAGTCATTAGATCTGTATTGCATGAAAATGAATCAAAGCGGATTAAATAGCTCGATTTGGGTTAGATTAATTTTGACCCGATCCACCTGTTTGATAGGTCTAAACTGGAGCAAGCACTTAGATGTGTAAGATGGTTCCCTAGCACAGGTTGAAGAGAGAAACTAAGAGCATTTTCAAAGTCTAAACCTACCCGCTTTGTGTTGAAAAGTTCACAAGCTCAGGTACAATGTAAAGTAACTTCTTTGTGGTCTAGATTCCTAATGTCTTGAGAAGTATCCTCCTATGAACCACCTCCAATGACTCTTATTCACGCGTGTTGAGTCGTCACATCAAGTCTTCAGAAATAATTAGCACGCCTAGCAATTCCGCCGGTTCGCATTGGCTTGTTCTACTCAGTTTATGTATATAGCGGGTGTATGACTTTGAACTTTTCCAATCGCATCTTCATTGACTTGAGAGAGAGAGAGAGAGAGATGACGTAATGACGCGTCCTGTTCGAGTCCGCGATGTTCTTCATAAGAATGATTCTGAAAGAATCTATTTGTACAAGAAGGGAATATGCACAACCTTCGGGAAATTTCCCAAAAAATGCACGAATACTGCAGTGATCATGCTATATATAGCATGTGCTTCAACCCCATCTTCGCCATGTTAGTCTGAGTTCGACTTCAGGTTAGTTTTTTGACCAGCAATTAGTCTTGTTGCGTATGTTATCTGCATCTGGGTTTCATGAGGATAATAATGATTATGAGTTGCTGTGAATATGAGGATATTGCAGGATTCATAAGGAGGGAACGAAAGGAGAAGAAACTATACAGCGCAGTCCGAGTCTACCCGCAGCGAGCTTCCCTTCTAGGTTTGCCGTTTCTCCTTATCATCTCATCTACCTTCCCTTCTAGGTTTGCCGTTTCTCCTTATCATCTCATCTACCCTGCTATTATCTCTACGTTCCACAGTACATAATTTGACTGGGTTCGTTTTTGAGCTCGAGTAAGCCCTAGCTCGTCACCGGTCCCACACCGTCGTTGCCCTCCCTCTCCTCTCTCCCATCAACTATCTCCGCCACGAGCATGAAACTGGAGCCAACCATCATTGAGCATGAAACTGGAGCCAACCATCATTCCCGTTTGACGGTGAACAGGGAATTATGTTGTCAGGGTTTCCGTTGGAATTTTTTAGAGATTTGGCTCGATTCCGGCTTCATAGACCCATCAACTATCTGCAATGACACATTGCTAGTGCTGAATGAATGCCAAGTGTACCCATCATTTGCTTTCTTCGAAAACTGCCACAAAAAAAAAAAAAAATGAAAAAACCTGATTTGATGCCATCTACGTACTCATCTTTGTCTTCTATGCTTAAGAGCTCTAAGCCTGTTGCTCGCTGCCACAGTTGACCTCCTTGGCTATCATCCATCCATGCATCGGCCACAGTCGCGTGCTCCGATGGAGGCTCAATCTGTGGGAGCGAGAGAACCTCAAATCAGGTTCAATCTAAAGCTCGATACCGACGAGGCTAAGTGAATGATGTGGCAGTGGAAACTAGAAAAGGAGACGAGGTTGGAGGAAAAGGCAAAGGCGACATGGTGGTGGAAAACTAAAGAACACGTGATGGTGGCAAACAGAGAGAGGTTGAAAATTAGGTGGGGCCTGGTCCCTGGTCGAAGGTCAGACCTAACTTAATCACCTAGGTCTTCTCATCGTTAAAAGCACATGCATGCATCTTCAATCAACGGGCCAAACCTCTAATCTAATAGCCCTGTCCATTCGGCAAGAGTAAGCCAACGGGTTGTTAAGTCCATGATCAGGTCAAAAGCAGTGGCGTGGTTGTGAAAAACAAAAGAAAATGCGGAGGTGCAGCGGCAGTTGTGTGTGATGCGCAGTGGTGTTCTTGGAGGAAGTGTTGATGGTTATAGAAGGTGTGGTAAATATGTGGCTACTGCCATGTGCAGAGAATGATAGAGAGAAGTGAAGGAGCAAATTAAGATAGGGAGTTTGCAAGTTAGGGTATTTTTGGTGTTAGAGCTAGGTTCACATGCGGAGAGGGTCTGGCGGTCCCGATTCATTGGGTGGGAACAGTAAATGGGTCTAGGAAACGGGGAAGAAGACCCTTCCTCTTTGTTTTTATGTGGTTATTATAAGTACCGACATGAGAATATATGGTAGCAACTGCTTTGGAAAGTACTTCTGGCCGTTTCTGTTTGGTATGCATCGCTCTTTGGTAGGGTAGGATAAGATGATCACCTATAAGAAAAGTATCTTAAAAGAGAGTTCAGGAACTTTCAAATCTAGAGTCAAATTTATTTACTGTCATTAAGCGATTCGCTTCCTTCTAGTTATTGCTTCGAAATAACCCTCCGCATCTCCACTTTTTATCAGCATGAAGATGTCTTCCATCATGAAGAAGCGGCTGATTCGTGGTCACGACCATCCCCTCATTTATCATAAGCAGAAAATAGGGGGCAGCACCTACGAGTGCAATGGTTGCCAACAACCAGGTTTTGGGCCCTATTACTCGTGCAGCGAGGGCTGCAGTCTCCATTATCACCTGTGCTGCAGCGAACTTTTAAGTTCTGAGTCCTCTGAGTCCTCAGCCATTACTGTAGGCAACCACCATCCCTACCCGACTGGGGATCTCGTGTTAAAGGAGAGGGCGCCGCACAAAGCGCAGTGCTGCGTCGCATGCAGAGATGAGGTCCGGATGCTCAGGTACAAATGGCAGCACAAGAAGGCACATGGCTCGCACAATCCTTACTGGCGCCTGTACCACCACCTAAACTACCGTGCCTTCCACCCGCTCTGCGCATCACTCCCCCCGCAGATTGAAGAGACTGGCGAACATAAGATCGTGCTGCAGCTCATGGAAGGGGTCGAAGGCGAGTGCCTCATATGCAAGGGCAATGCCAAGGGATGGGCTTACAACTGTACCAGCGAGAACTACAGTTGCCACGTTAGGTGTATGAAGAAGAAGATTATAGAGCGTCTGCAGCAGAAGGAAGCTTCACGAGAGAGCAAAGTGACTATCTACGTGAAAAAAGCGTTGCGGCAGATTCTGGAAATAGTGAAAGTGGCTTTTAAGCTCATCATCGGAGCCCTCTTCGGGTTCACGTCAGCAAACCTGGCAGGCATTCTGGGAGACATCGTCCGAGAGCTTTTCGAACTCACCTATGGCCTTACCAGCGCCTAAGCTCATAAGGATGCAGATCTTTTTATTTTGCACGGTGCTTTTCTCCATGTTTCGCTAAATCTCAATCGCTAATAAAAACGTTATTTTCATAAGACAACGAATGAAGTCCCATTGAGGTACCTGCAAATAAATGTAGATAGACCAACTAAACCATAGAGTTTATATTATATATATGCGTGTGCGTGATTTCAATATATCGGTAATTCAACGCGCTGATATCAAAAGCATTTGGTTCGATATGGCGATTTCCCCATTGAGCTGTTTTAGCGTAATGTGCCCGTTGGTTTTGAAGCAATGTTGGAATCGGCAATACATAAGGAATAAAGTCCATTTGTAGAGAAAAACAGAGGGATGATTTATGTCGTTCACCATATAGTTTTGATGAAGTGCTTTTGGGGTCCTGTAGTGACTTATATTTGGGGGTAGTAATTAACTTACAATGGTTCTAATTTATATTTGCACTTATAAATAGTAAGTTTTTTTATTTATAAACTATAATGTGACTATAGGGTTCGTAACGTGAAAATACCAATACTTAAATAACTAACCAATAGTATAGTAAAATATGTCAAACTGCCGTAAGTAATGAATGGTACATGTACCACCGGCCTAGTAATTTTCTTCCCCAACCATGGGGGGACCCCACTGATCCCTCCTAATTTTAATTTTATTCCAAATTCTTCCCAAAATGAAAAAAAAAATGAATGATACATGTACTTAGTAATTTTCCTTAATAATTTTAATTTTATTCTAAATCCTTGAAAATGAAAAATCAGTAACCATGATTCACATGGGTTAATTTACCTCAAAGTTTTGTAAGATTAAATACCATAGTTGCATACTAGCCCGGTGGCTGAGTTCATCGACAACGTTTTTGCAAATTCATTGAAGATCATAATTCTATTGTTACTGTTGGGTGAAAGAAGTGATTCTTTTTTGAGCTATCCTTGATTATTTAATTGGCATATGAAGTTGGTTTACTAAGTGATTTGGCGATTTGCTAAGGCGGACCACATTCAACATCTAAAAAACCTCTATCATGTCATTCAATAAAAGGATTTACTATCAATCATCATAAACTTAGCCTTTCTTATTTTCTTTTTTTTTCTTTTCCTTTTCTTGCTCTTTCTTGTTTTCTCTTCCCTTCTTCCTCTAGTCAAGCGATGGGCATCGACAACCAAGTAGAGACAAGGGCTGGTGAGGTCAACCTCATCGACCATTGGTGAGGCCTGCCTCTAGCGAGGCTCAACCTTACCAAATTTGGCAAGTGTGAGGCTCACCCTTGCCCAACGATAGTGTGGTTAGCCTCATTTTAGCACTGGCGAGGCTGTAGTTGCCTAGCCATTGGTGAGGTCGACCTCCCCTAATGATGGCGAAGTTGAGCCTCAATAGGGGCGAGCGAGGCTTGCCATTGCTAAGACCCTTGCCTTTGGCCGATCGTTGAGGTCCGACGACCCCCTAGAGGAAGAAGGGAACAAAAAAAAAAAAGAAAGAGAAAGAAAAAAAAAAAAAAAAACAAAAAAAAAGGAAAAAATTCAAAAATAAATCAAATTAAAAAAAATTAAGATATCATTGAAAACTATCCACATCAGCACTGATCACGTTGCATAGGTTGTGTCACGTATGATAGTTGATGTCCATACAAGTAGTTTCTACTTAAATTTGATCGGATTACCTAAATTAGCATAAAAATGCTAAAGATCTATGACTTAATTGATTAAAAAAAAGATTTATGATAATTACAATAGGTTTAAGGCTTTTTTGACAATTTTTTCATTAAGAATGAATCCAAATGCGACTCAAATCTGAAGTCAGCTACCCTCCTCCTTACCTATGTGTTTTTGTCCTTTGCCAATTTGTTGAGACGCGAAAGGTCATCCCTGCGGTTGACTTTTCAAGTCAATGGGGAATCAACACTTGAGATGGCCGCCTCCCCGTGAAGGACTGCAATCATTGACCCGAATATTGGGGAAGCTTGGCAATTGGGATCGAGAGTCTCTTCGTTTTCCCTTCATTTTCGTTTGGAATTTAACATCCGTTTGTTTCACGAATCGTCCTTCTCAAAATTTAAACCAATAGAAAATGATGCAACGGGATATATGCATATTACTCTACTCTCAATTTCACATGCATGTAATTAGGTCTTAAATGTGAAGAATTTGTCGATGGCTAATCCTGTTGCCAATACATATGGCAAAAACTATGTCACGTAATCACTGTAATCCTCTATAAGATATTTTTACATAGAATTGTAATAACATTTTAAAGTGCACATGGAATAAAACTGAAGAATCGTGAATAGGTAAATATTTTATTCCTCATCGGAAACATACTTGTTATCATTATTTTATTAGCCACATCGTAATATAATCTTTTTATCATCATTCGTTCTAATTCATTAAATGCGTTCTCCTACAAACTGTGGGTCGCGGACAACCGAGTCTTTGTGAAGATAGTTCGAGCAACTATGAACTTTTCAAAGAGAATCCTCCCCGAGTTAGATTGAGACACCATGATGGCCCAAATTGTGATTTCAATTTTCAAGGAAGTGTCGCGACCTCCCCGAAGTGGGTTTTGACCACCTAAGGGTTCGGCTAATGGATTGCTAAGCCTAGACTTAGCTCGGGCTCTCCCAAACCCATACCAATTCACGACTTAGGTTCAAATTCTTAACATGCAATTGATTTTTCAATTAGGAGTCG
Organism: Eucalyptus victrix; assembly: GCA_016097545.1. Classification (NCBI taxonomy): domain Eukaryota; kingdom Viridiplantae; phylum Streptophyta; class Magnoliopsida; order Myrtales; family Myrtaceae; genus Eucalyptus; species Eucalyptus victrix. The sequence continues at coordinate 47,339,780 of CM027841.1, read as the reverse complement.
CCACTAATCTATTTTTGGTGGGTCGATTAGAAACCCAAGTAAAGTAACGGGAGAATTACTTCACTCCTACGAACCAGAGATTGTGAGTTCGGGGACTTGGTTACGCTAGATTTCTCTAATGCCCTTTCGGTACCTTTCTCTTTAAAAAAAAAACATGTTTTGCAGGCAGCTTGGATTGATTTTAATTCATTTTCCTAACATGTGAGGTGATCATGCGGGTGCGCAATCCACCAATTTAGCACTCAAGAAAACAAGTAAGAAAAATACAGGACTTACCTCATGGCAACGAAAGCATCTGCAGTGTTAAATTAAAATTCACATCCGCAATCCTTCATATGATTTCTACTTAACAATGTAATTTCTCAATTTTGTTTTCACTTATTCAATGAGAACCATGCAATATGCAATGCATGCTACTAATCTAACATGGAATGTCATGACAATGTTTTCTAAACTACATGACATAAGTAAAGTATTTTTCTTGTGTTTTCTTAATGAACATGCAATAATCGAATATGCAAATCAAAGTGACATAATTATAATGACGGGCAATTTTCATTTAAATGGGCCTAATTCTACATGACGTGCATTTTATGAACCTAATCTCACATGACATGCACATGATATTTCTATTCCTAAAAGTTGAAACTAAACTTAAAATGAGACATGCAATTCTATTCTAATATGCATGATTTTTTCGTTTTTTTTTTATATACAAAATTTGAAATTTTAAAAATTTGCACACAATTAAACATGCAACCTAAGAAAACTAGCAACCTAAATTAATTAATTTTTTTGGGATTTTTTTTTATAAAAATTTGAAGTGAAAGTCTAATTCTAGATTGACACGTGCAATTCTAGAAAAGAAAACTAAAAACTAATATCCCAAATGAAAGCTTTTTTTGGATTTTTGTTATTTTATTTATTTTAAAAAAATTAAATACGCTAACCCTAGACCTAATCTAACTTGCATTTTTTTTTTGGAAATTTTTTATGCAAAATATCCAATTCAATCAAGATAAGATTAATACCCAAAATTGACGAACCATATCTCGCGAATGAGATCGAGTTGGTCAATTTTAGATTAAATCGCGAATCGAATCTCGGGCATGAGATTGGATTGTCGATTTTTGTATGAGATCGTGAGTCGGATTTCAGGCGCGAAAATCAAATTCCTAATCCCAAGTTTGAGGGGTTATTTCACATTGGAACCTCAATCATGCATTAATGAATAATCACACTAAAAAAACTATATAAAAACAAACTATAAACTATAAAAAATAAAGATAAGATAATAATAATGATAAAAAACTACCTAATGTTCCCCTTTTGCCTTTTTTCTTTTTTCTTTTTGTTTTGCTCCCACGCACGGCTCAGCAGCTCAATCAATTGAGAGGGGCAACACCGGTCGGAGCTCGGGGGGGACCGGTGAGGAGCTCCGGCAAGACCACGCCAGAGTCGCGTGCGGTTTGCTGGTGCAAGACCGACTCGGCGAGCGGGGACGCCGGGCAACAAGGACCGGTGGAGCAGGGGCGCTCGGGCGGAGGGTAGCAGAGACGGAGAGGATTCGGCGACGGGGACAGGTGCGTAGACGGCGCTCGGAGGCAGATGCTCGCGGCGTTGGGCGACGGGGGGAAGGGTGACGCGTTGCGGGGCACGGTCGTTGGAGGGTGGTGCTCGAACGGAGACGCGGGCGTCGTAGGTTGGATCTGAGGGCGTCGGGCGCTGAGTTGCAAGCGCGGGCAGAGGTGCGGCGACGGCGTCAGGTTGCTGCGGAGGTGCAGCGCGGAGGTGCAGCGCGGGCAGCAGATCGTGGGCCGACGGGTGAGGGAGCGAGCGGTGCCGGACGGTGGTGCGGTGTCGAAGGCGCGGGATGCAGGCGAGGCGTGACGAGCGGCGGCGGGTGGTGCTCACACAGGGGATGGCCAGCGGAGTTGCGGTGACTGGTGGTGCGGCTGGGCGGAGTTTTGCTGCTGAGGTCGAATGGCGTAGGAGCAGAAACCGGTGGAAATCCAGGAGCGAAGAATTCTTGGAGAAGATGAACAGTATGGGTCTTGTCTTCTCTATTTTATTCTTTTTTAATATCCTCTCTCTCACGTCTCACTCTCTGCATTCTCTCTCTGCTTTTTCCTTTCTTTTTTTAATTTCCTCCCCTTGACCTCATATTTTCTTTTGCAGGTTCTCTCCACACGGGCTCACTTTTTTTAAGTAGCTCTCACAATCCTCTCAAGGAAATTTCTCGTTCTCCCCCTGACTTCACATTCTTTTTTTATTTTTCTCTGACACACTCCTTTCATTCACTCGTCTGACCGAAAGAGAAAAGGAGAGAAGCCCTTCACGATGAAAACTTTTTTTCTTTTTCGCTCCCTTCACAGACCTCTGAAATGAATTTTCTTTTTTTTTTTTGGACGCGGCTTCTTGGGGTCTTATTTGTAGGCCGTTCATTGCCTCTTGAAGATAGCCAACTTATTGTGACAAGATGTAGCCGCAACTTTTTCCAGAATTTAAGCTGAACGTTGCCCTTTTTTAATCTTCTTTTCTTCTGACAAACTCTCCATTCACTTTTTAATATCCTCCCCTGACTTCATTTTTCTTGTCCGAAGGAGGAGCCCCCCTTCCCAATGAATATTTTTTAGCTCTCTCTCTCTGACACTTTTCTTCCCCCCTGTTCTTCAGCAAGGAAATCTTCTAGCAAGCGCCTGTCCCATTTCGTGCGTGTATGGCGATGCATTAATGAGGAGGTTTCTTCTTGGTGCCACCAAAGCTGACATATTGTATAATATTATGGGCATATTATAATAATACAATATGGGCATAATATATAATATATTATGGGCTGCTTTTGCTTCTTTGAAGATTTCTCCGGAATCCGCACTCCACCGAATTTGTGTATGCAATCGACCGCGAGCCCCTGCTTCTTGTTGTCCTCTTAGTACCGATGCAAATGCGGCTACATGAGATGCAATTTTAATATTTTTTCTTAGGGGTTAAAGATTAATCCCTAAATTTTTATGCAATTAATTACTAAATGATTAGTCAAAATTTAGGTGTCAATAGGAAGGAACTGACAAATTGTTTAGGGAGGGGGGGACGCGGGACGGAGAGGGTGAAAAAATTGGTGGGGACCTTTTTGGGTCAGAAAATAAAAGCATTGAAATATATATTATGAGGGGTGGGGGTTGGTAAAATAAATAAATAAATGAGATTAAAAAGTGATTTTGAAAAATAAAAATATTAAATATTAAATAATAATATATTATGATCATTATAAAATATCATAAATTTATTTAAATAAGTTCATTCTAATTTCTTGTTAATTATTGATTTCATCAATAATTTTTTGTTAAAGTTAGCTTTTTATTTATTTATTTATAAATTTGGATCAAATTAATTTAAAAAATATTAATTTAATATATAACGTGTCTCGGTGTGTTATAATTCTTTATTTTTTAGAAATAACTTGTTGTGTGTCGTGTCGTGTTCGTGTCGTTGTCGTCGTGACCACAACGATGGTCAGTGACTAGTCAAAGTCGAGCTTGAGCTTGCTCGCTGGACGTCAATGATCAAGCTCGAGCTTGCTAGAGGGTCGCGTTGGCCAATTTGGCAATGCTTGAGCATGCCCCTTGCTTGGTTTGTCGATTTGGTGAGCGGTGAGCTCGGGCTCGCTAACATCGGCGAGCCAAATGAGTGGGCTTGCAAGGGCCCTGAGCTCGCCGCTTGCTAGATTGGCGAGCTTGGCGAGTGGGGAGCTAGATTAGCAAGCTCGGAGCCTTACCTCTCCATCAATCAGGTGAGTAGCGAGCTAAGGCTTGAGCTCATCGCCGATCGAGCGAGTGGTGAGCGTTGAGCTCGCTTGGACCTCGCTCGAGGCTGGTGAGCTTGAGGCTTGCCTATGGCAGGTTGCAGCAGTTGTCGTGGCCAGCGATTAGCTAAGATAGAACTTAAACAAAAAAAAAAAGAATTAAGAATTTGACTTTTTTTTTTAAATGAAAAAAACAAGATTAAAAAAAGAAGAAGATAAAAAGGTTAACATGAGTGTGAGAAAAGAGAATGTTTTCCCCAACTGATTCATTTTTCATGTATGTACTGGTGACCGGATAGTACAAGCGATGCACAGAGTGCACCTAATTCATTTTTCGTGTAAGATATTTTTACATAGAATTGTAATAACATTTCAAAGTGCACATGAAATAAATCTGAAGGATCGTGAATAGGTAAATATCTTCTCCTTATTTGAAACATACTTGTTTTCATTATTTTATTAACCACATCATAATACAAACATTTTATCATTATTCGTTCTAGTTAATTAAATGCGTTCTCCTACAAACTATGGACGCGTTCGAGCAAGAATTAGAATTGGTCACAAACAACCGAGTCTTTGATAGTACAAGCGACCATGAAATTTCCAAAGCGAATCTTCCTTAAGTTAGACTGAGACACCGTGATGGCCCATCTTCCCACCGTGTTTGATGGGTAACATCGACACGACAAGGACGCGAATTGAGTGGTCCAGCATAATTCAATCTCGACATAAGGAAGTTCTATAGTCATGTACAGGAAAATACGGGATCCATCCCATTCAATCCGAGCCGTTAGATTAAGAGAGACAAAAGAAAGTTCTCCCCAACTAATTCATTTTTCATGTAAGATATTTTTACATAGAATTGTGATAACATTTCAAAGTGCACATAAAATAAAACTAAAGGATCGTGAATAGGTAAACGTTTTCTCCTTATCTAAAATATACTTTTTATCATTATTTTATTATCCGCATCATAATATAAATTTTTTTACCATTATTCATTCTAGTTAATTAGGGCACGTTTAGTAATTTTTCTGTTCAAAAATTGTTCCAAGGAACAGAAATAGAAAAAACTATTTTTGCTCCGGGGAACAATTTTTTAACAGAAGAAGATGTTTGGTAAACTTGTTCTAATAAAAAATGAACAGAAACACGTTTAGTAAATTTGTATTCTTTTTTTGTCTATTTTAAAATTTTTAAAATTTTTATTTTATTTTTCTTTCTTTTTTTCTTTTTTCTTTTTTTTTCTTCTTTTGGCCGGTCACCGGCCTCGACCATGGCCGACGACCGGCCGACGAGGGCCGGTGACCTCACTCAGCCACGGCAAGGCTTGCCATGGTTGGGCGAGGCTCGGCCTCACCTTGGCTGGGTGAGCTCAGGCTCGCCCAGATCCGGCGAGCTGGAACTCACCCAGCCTTGCCCCACGCCGGTGAGGCTCGGCAAGGCAAGGCTAGGTTGAGCTTGGGCTCGCCGGCGGCTGGGCGAGCTCGGGCTCGCCGAGGGTTAGTGACGCTCCGACAAGGTCACCGGCCCTCGATGGCTGGTCGCTGGCCCTCGATGGCCGGTCGCCGGCCATGGTCGAGGACGGCGACCGGTCAAAGAAAAAAGAAAAAGAAAAGAAGAAAAAAAAAGAGAAGAAAAAGAGAGGAGAGAGAAAATTTGTTCTTAAAAATTGTTCTAGACTTATTTTTGTTTTGAAATGTGTTCTTTAACAAAAAATGATTTAACAAAAACGCAAACAAATGCATTTCTGTTCTTTTTTTCGTTCTTTGGAACAAAAAAATAGAAATTTTGTTCAAAAAAAAAAAAAGAATGAAAACAAACAGGCCCTTAGATGCATTCTCCTACAAACTATGGACACGTTCGAGCAAGAATTAGAATCGGTCGCAGACAACCGAGTCTTTGTGAAGATAGTACAAGTGACCATGAACTTTCCAAAGAGAATCTTCCCTAAGTTAGACTGAGACGCCATGACGACCCGTCTTCCCACCGTGTCTGACAGGTAACATCAACACGACGATGACGCGAATTGAGTGGTCCAGCATAATTCAATCTTGACACAAAGAAATTCTATAGTCACATACAGGAAAATACGGGATCCATCCTGCTCAATCCTAGCGGTTAGATTAAGAGAGAATACGTTCCAATCCTCAAAAGATTTTACATAGATAATAAGATACGCAAATTTAAGAGCGATCACTGGCTGTAAAGAAAATTGTTGATGTCACTATTGATTTCTAGAAATTACAAAATACTCACAGCAGCGCCGTTAAATTTACTAACCATATAAGAATTATTATGATCTCTAAGATAAGTTACTACTATAGAGAAAATAATCTAAAATGAACTCGAGGTGCTCACAATATTTTATGGAAGTTACGCACTTCGGGAAATTTGGCCTTACGATGCTTTAAGGTAAATTACCGCATTCGAATAATGATTACTAATTTGTCATTTCCAATGGCTCATACGAAAATTACCGCATTTGAATAATGATCACTAATATGTCGTTCCCAAGGGCTCATAGGAAAATTACACTTACTATTCAGTTTAGATACTGTCACTCACAAAAATTTGTGGTGCTTTACTATGTTATTGGAACCTTGCGATGATATCAAGTGAATTACAACAAAATTTCGAGAACACAAAGGTCTTATATAGGACTTGTACCATTTTTTTATCTGCAGGATTTACCCACGCTCTAAACAAATTGCATGTTATTAGGGGATTCGTGGGTTTTCAGTTCTGTTTTATTTTTTCATTATATGTACATGAAATATCGTCTCGACTTTGTACTTGTAGTGTACATAATCTTTATTAGGTTAGAGTATAATCTAAAAACATATACTTCAAAATAAGTTGATGAATATGATTTTCCTCAAAATATAGTATATGCATCAAAAACCCTAGGATCGTTGGAGGACCAATTTTCATTAAAGGCCCGCTTTATATTTACAAATGTGCTACCCTCATTTGTGAATCGATCAATGATCATGCTTTTATTTTAGACCTCCAAGAATGTTGAATCGAGTGCTGCAATTGTCTAAAACTAATTTTTGCATCACAAAAAATTCAAAATTGATATACCCCTTCCACCTTTATCCCAAATTAATCTTTGCATCTCAAAAAATCCCAAAGCCAATATATTTGTGCCACATTAACCTCAAACTTATCTTTATGTTTGAGATTTTCTATGATATGAATATTAGTTTGGGTTAAAAAAGGTGTGGCCACCCGGCTTTAGATTTTTTGTGACGCAAAAACATTTAGGGTAAATGTTATTAATGTATATCTTATATGTATTATAGGGTATTTTTGTAATTATATTCCTATCGATAACATTTATGTAATTAACCACTCCCATAAATACATATTATTCAACCCTAATTAGGGTTGAGCCATTATAAACAGTTTGTCGTTATTTTCTCTCTAACTCTAAATATCATTAAATGTGATATGGGCATATCGGTTTGAGATTTTTTCTGATACAAAAATTAGTTTGTGGCACAAGTGTACGTTTGAGAGTTTTTGTGACATTGATCCTTTCGTTTATGAGCAAAAGACCTCAGTTCTTGTTTGATAGACAAGTTATTGCTTTTGTTGTTTGCATGATGGCTGACTAATGAATGAAGTGACTACTTGATAAGATGAGTTTTTTTTTTTTTTTTTTTTTTTCAGTTAGATAAGACGAGTTTAGTAAGTCGCAAATGTAACACTAGAACGGTCAAAAAGTGAGACGAACACATTTTGGGACTTAATAAAATAGATAGATGGCAAAAATATTTGTTTCTAGGAGAGAGAGAGAGAGATGCTGGTGACTTTCGGGTCCAGGCAGAAGAAAATGATCTCTTTGAAGTTTAGTAAGAGCATATGGGTTCTTGGACCTTCGTATGTCTTTGTATTGTTACATTTGAACTTTAAAACCTAAAATGTGAGGAAAAAGTCGCAAATGCTCTCTATTCACGCTCTCACGCTTCCCGTTTAAAAGTCCACTTTGTAATTTCCAGGTTCTTGGTCCGGTGGCAAGTATTAATGCACCAAAAGAACGACTTTGACAGAGTCTCCCTGCACAGCTAGGGTTCATTAATTGGTGTTAGCGACGGACACAACCTCCAGGAAGTTCCCCAAGAAGGCAAGCGAATGCCGTGGTCGGGGCATATTTGTAGCGGAACGTTTCGTCTACAGGATATTGCAGGATCGAGAAGGAGGGAACGAGTCGCGAGCATATTGCAGGATCGAGAAGGAGGGAACGAGAGGAGAAGAATAATGATCACTAATATGTCATTCCCAATGGCTCATACAAAAATTACCGCATTTGAATAATGATCACTAATATGTCGTTCCCAAGGGCTTATAGGAAAATTACACTTACTATTCAGTTTAGATACCGTCACTCACAAAAAATTTGTGGTACTTTACTATGTTATTGGTTAATAATTAAGGGCTACGATTTTCAGGTTAAAGGTAAATCACTAATTATAGGTTAGAAAACGCAACTATAGATGAATTACGACCATGGAGTAAACTTACTACATATAAAATATGACCAACCTTGCGATGATATCAAGTAAATTACAACGAAATTTCGGGAACACAAAGGTCTTATATAGGACTTGTCCCTTTTTTTTATCTGCAGGATTTACCGATGCTTTAAACAAATTGCATGTTATTAGGGAATTCGTGGGCTTTCAGTTCTGTTTTGTTTTTTCATTATATGCACATGAAATATCGTCTCGACTTTGTACTTGTAGTGTATATAATCATTATTAGGTTAGAGTATAATCTAAAAACATATACTTCAAAATAAGTTGATGAATATGATTTTCCTCAAAATATAGTATTTACATCAAAACCACTAGGATCGTTGGATGACCAATTCATTAAAGGCCCGCTTTATATTTTTTCAAATGTGCTAGTGCTACCCTCATTTGTGAATTGATCAATGATCATGCTTTTATCTTAGAACTCCAAGAATGTCAAATTGAGTGCCGCAATTATCTAAAACTAATTTTTGCATCACAAAAAGTCAAAATTGATATACCCCTTCCACCTTTATCTCAAATTAATTTTGTGTCTCAAAAAATTCCAAAGCTGATATATTTGTGCCACATTAACCTCAAACTTATCTTTATGTTTGGGATTTTCTATGATATGAATATTAGTTTGGGTTAAAAAAAGGTGTGGCCATTCGGCTTCAGATTTTTTGTGATGCAAAAAAATTTAGGGTAAAGGTTATTAATGTATATCTTATATGTATTATAGGGTATTTCTGTAATTATATTCCTATCAATAACATTTATGTAATTAACCACTCCTATAAATACATATCATTCAACCCTAATTAGGGTCGAGCCATTATAAAACTTTGTCGTTATTTTCTCTCTGACTCTAAATATTAATAAATGTGGTATGGGCGTACCAGTTTGAGATTTTATCTTATACAAAAATTAGTTTGTGGCTAAGTGTACGTTTGAGAGTTTTTGTGGCATTAATCCTTTCTTTTATGAACAAAAGACCTCGGTTCTTTTTTGATAGACGAGTTACCGCTTTTGTGGTTTACATGATGGCTAACTAACGCATGAAGTGACTACTTGATAAGACGATTTTTTTTTTTTGGATCTATGATAAGACGAATTTAGTAAGTAGCAAATGTAACACTTGAACGATCAAAAAGTGAGACGAACACATTTTGGGACTTAATAAAATAGATAGATGGCAAAAATATTTGTTTCTAGGAGAGAGAGATGCTAGTGACTTTCGAGTCCAAGCAGAAGAAAATGACCTCTTTGAAGTTTAGTGAGAGCATATGGGTTACCTTCGTATGTCCTTATATTGGTACCTCTGAACTCTAAAACGTAAAATGTGAGGAAAAAGTCGCAAATTCTCTCCCTTCACGCTCTCACGCTTCCCGTTTAAAAGTCCACTTTGTACATGCAAGGTTCTTGGTCTGGTGGCAAGTATTAGTGTGCCAAAAGAACGACTTTGACAGAGTCTACCTGCACAGCTAGGGTTCATTAATTGGTGTTAGCGACGGACAAACCTCCAGGAAGTTCCCCAAGAAGGCAAGCGAATGCGGTGGTCGAGGCATATTTGTAGCGGAACGTTTCGTCGCCAGGATATTGCAGGATCGAGAAGGAGGGAACGAGAAGAGAAGAAAGCTATCCAGCGTAATCTGAGTCAACCTGCAGAAAACTTCCCTTCCAGGTTTGACCTTTTTAACTAATCACCGAATCCCTATCAGAATTCCACTGACTTAATCATATTCTATTCTATCCCTAGTTCTAGTAAAGGAAATTGTACATGTCCCTAAAATAATTAGTTGAAAATTATGAAATCCAAGTAGGTTTATCATTATATTGCAGATGTGCATATCGCCGATGTGCATTAAATTGGTTTGGTCGATTTATAAATATAGTACGCATTTTGCACCTTCTAAATAGCATTTTATTGATTCAGAGAGAGAGAGGTTCGTGTTCCTATCACGCTCAACATTTTTCGCTTGCATAGACTGGACAAAGGAAACGATTGAGTGGTTGAGCATGACTTGATCAAGTACATGGCAGAATTTACTTGTACTTTTCGCCAATGTGACGAATTATCTCTATTGTACATAGGTTAATTTTGTGGATTGTATATATGTACTCCTTTTAATACCGTGTTTTGAAAATTAAAATGGAGCCAGCAGGCTATATCTAAAGGGAAGCTGTCCCGCTACGAATTTGGTATAAATTATCTTAGGTCGTCATTGTTATCCTCTATAAGATATTTGATAGAGAATTATAATAACATTTTAAAGTGCGCAGGGAATAATTGAGGGACGTAATGATTGCCTCCTATTTGAGTCCGCTATGTACTTCATAAGATTGATTATGATAGAATCTATTTGCGCGAGGAGGGAATATGCATGTTTATTATTTAGTGTTAATGAACCTGAGTAGCTACGGACACAACCTACAGGAAATTTCCAAAAATTGGACGAATAGCATATCCTTCAACCCCCGTCTTTGCCCTTTTTAGTTTGAGTTCAACTTCAGTTAAGTTTTTGGACCAGCAATCAGTCTTGTTGTGTATGTTATCCGCATCTGGGTTTCATCCCCATAATGATTTGATTTCTTGTATATATGAGGATATTGCAGGATTCATAAGGAGGGAACGAAAGGAGAAAAAACTATCCGGAACACTCTGGAGTCTACCTGCAACAAACTTCCCTGCTAGGTTTGGCCCTTTTTCCTTATCATCTCATCTAACCTGCAATTATCTCTACGTTGCACCGTACATAATCTGACTGGGTTCGTTTCTGAGTTCGAGTAAGCCCTAGCCCGTCGTTGCCCTCCTCTCCTCTCCTCTCCTCTCCTCTCCCCCATCAACTATCTCCGCCACGAGCACAAAACTGGAGCCAACCATCATTCCGTTTGACAGACCCGACAATGGGAAAACGCGGTGAACGGTGGATTACGTTTTAAGGGTTTCCATGGGAATTTTTTAGGGATTTGGCTCGATTCCGGCTTCATAGGCCCATCGACTATCTCTAATATTCACACTGCTGGCGCTGGATGAATGCCAAGTGTAGCCATCATTTGCTTTTTTTCGAAAATTGCCACAAAAAGCTCTAATTTGATGTCATCTACGTACTTATCTTTGTCTTCTGTGCTTAAGAGCTGCAGACCCGTTGTTTCGCTGCCACAGTCGATCTCCCTGGCTATCATCCATCCGCCGGCCACAGCCGTGTCCCACTGTGGCTACCAACATTGCTCCTTCAGCCCCCGCCTACTTCCCTCCCTCTCCTCTCTCTCTCTCTCTCTCTCTCTCTCTCTCTCTCTCTCTCGATACCGACCAGGCTCAGTGAGTGATGTGGTTATTATTAGTAGCAACATGTGAATATATGGTAGCACTAGCAACTGTTTTTGAAAGTACTTCTGGCTGTTTTGGTTCGGTATGCACCGCTCTTTGGTAGGGTAGGATAAGACAATAAAGTATGAGCATCTTAAAAGAGAGTTCAGGAACTTTCGAGTCTAGAATCAAATTTATTTACTGTCATTCAGCGATTCGCTTGCTTCTAATTAAATGTGGAGGTTCTTTTTGTCTCGTGCAGGAGTTTGGGATTTGCCAGAAATCAGGTGTTATTGCAGTTTAGAGTTCAAACCTCCTTCATTAACAAGAACGAATCAACCCTTGAAATAACCCGCTAAATCGCCACTTTTCATCAGCACGAGGATCTCTTTCATGGGAAACTCTCCTTCCTCTAGCAAGAAGAAGGGTTCCGATGGAAAACAAAGCACGGCGATCTCTTTCACGGGGAACGCTCCTTCCTCTAGCAAGAAGAAGGGTTCCGATGGAAAACAAAAGGGTAAGAGCATGAGGAAGCGGATGATGATTCGTGGCCATGAGCACCAACTAATTTATCACGAGCAGAAAAAAAGTGGCATAGTGTACCAGTGCAATGGGTGCCAACAACCAGGGTTTGGGCCCTACTACTTGTGCAAGGAGGGCTGCAATCTCCATTACCACCCGTGCTGTAGCGAACTTTTAAATTCGGAGTCCTCTGAGTCCTCCTCAGCCACTGTTGTTGGCAGCCACCGTCCCTATCCGACTGGGGATCTCGTGTTAAAGGAGAGGGCGCCACGCAAAGCGCGGTGCTGCATTGCGTGTGGAGAGGAAGTCCGGATGCTCAGGTACAAATGGCGGCACAAGAAGGCACATGGCTCGCGCAATCCTTACTGGCGCCTCTACCACCACCTAAATTACCGTGCCTTCCACCCGCTCTGCGCGTCACTCCCTGCGTCACTCCCCGTGCAGATAGAAGAGACTGGTGAACATGAGATCGTGCTGCAGCTCAAGGAGAGGATCCAAGGCAAGTGCCTCATATGCAAGCGCAATGCCAAGGGATGGGCTTACAACTGTACCAGCAAGAAATACAGTTGCCACGTTTGGTGTATGAAGAAGGAGATTATAGAGCGTCTGCAGCAGGAGGAAGCTTCACTAGAGAGCAAAGTGACTATCTACGTGAAAAAAGCGTTGCGGCAGATTCTGGTAAAATTGGCTTTTCACCTCATTATCGAAGCCTTCTTCGCGTTCCTGTGAGCAAACCTGGCAGACATCGTCGGACAGCTTTTCGATTTCACCTATGATCGCGTTACCAGCTCCCAAGTTCAGAAGGATGCAGATCTTTTTATTTTGCACAGTGCTTTTCTCAATGTTTCGCTAAATCTCAATCGTTAATAAAGACGTTATTTTCCCAAGACAACGAATGAAGTTTAATTGAGGTGCTTGTAAATAAATATAGATAAACCAACTAAACCATAGAGTTTATACTATATAGGCTAGTGTGATTTTCGATATATCGGTAATCCCACGTGCTGATATCAAAAGCATTTTGTTCGATATGACGATTTCTCCATGAGCTGTTTTAGCGTAATGTGCCCATTGGTTTTGAGGCAATGTCGGAATCGGCCAATACTAAGGAATAAAGTCTATGTAGAGAAAAACAAAGGGATGATTTATGTCGGTTCACCTTATAGTTTTGATGGTGTGCTTTTGAGGTCCCTTAGTAACTTATCTTTATGGGTAGTAATTAACTTATAATGGTTCTAACTTATTTGCACTTATAATTAGTAATTTATGTCTATAATTTATAATGGGACAATAGTATTCGTAACATGAAAATACTGACACTTAGTAATTAACCAATAGCATAGTAAATTACCTCAAATCGTCTTAAGTTATGGCAATAGTACTTAGTAATTCTCCTCAATAATTTTAAATTTACTCTAAATCCTTGCAAATGATAAGTTAGTAACCATCTCAACATGTAGTAATTTGCCTCAAAGTCTTGTAGGTTGAATATCATGGCAGCATTTGAGCCCAGTGACAGAGTTCATAGACGATGTTTTCAATTTCATCAATGACCATTTATCTGGTATTACTGTTAAGTGAACGAAATGATATTTTTTTAGCAATCTTTGATTAGTTACCTAAAAAAAAAAATCTGCCACGTCACTTTCTTTTTTTTTTTTTTTTTTTTTTTGGGTCTGTAATAAGCAACTTTGCCGCCATTTGAATCCCTGTATGACTAGAGATGGATTGCTGCACCAATAGCATGCAAGTCCGTATGGACGCAATCCTCTTCGCCGGCGCGGCGGGGGGGGGGGTGGGGGATTTCTCTGATAAGGAACTGAAGATGTCAATTTACTGCAAATAAAAAGGGTCGCATTCCTTAACTCAGATTTTCTAATCCATTTTGCCTTAATTGATTGTTATAAAGTTAGCCTTGCCTCCTTGTTGCTGCCGAGGAAAAAATTAGGGAAAATTGTTCAAAATGTTATATAGTTATTGCACTATTATCAATTCAATTATAAACTTTTAAATTTTATCAATTGAATCCATCTTACTAATTTTAATTGAAATTCACTCACTGGTGTTACATCGGCATGCGGATGTGGATAATTTATAAAAAAAAAAAAATTAAATTTTTAATTTTTCTTTTCTCCTTTTTTTTCTCTTTTCCCTTTTTCCTCCGCAAGCGGCACGTTCATGGCCAGCAGAGGTCGCCGCCTCAGACGAGCCCTCGCCTGATCTATTGTTCATGTATCTCTCTCTCTCTCTCTCTCTCTCTCTCTGTTGTTTTGTACTTGAGAAACTAGACGAAAATGGCGCGTTCGCAAAGTGAATACCCTGGTTGCTTCTCCGCCCTCCTGGGTCACCTCCTCTGCAGCGACGGCGCTCCAACCCACCCCTCCGACGATGCCCTTCTTGTCGCTGAACCGAGCTCCAAGCACACCACTGACCCCGACACTATCTTCACCAAAGAAGCGCCCAAGCGCGACCCCGGTCAAGACCCACCCGCCGTTGCAGAAGCCGGCGAGAGTTGTCGCGAGGCTGGTGGGGCTCGACTCCCTGTTGGACACCAAATGGGTCCCAAGGGCCAAGTCCCTCGACGCGTTCCTCCGAAGCAGGTCGGTCAATTTCATGGATTACTTGCTCGAGCTCGACCTGGACGAACTGGCTCCGGAGGATCAGGACTTCGGTGTCGTTCCATGAAGTGCCCATGGAACCGGGAACTAGACTAGTTCTCTTCGAAACCACATGTTCGGGACGATTTCAGTCCAGTTCCAAACTGTTTTCAGTTCCTTTGCACACCCCTTATTCCTCCTCCGTCTTTCCTTCAAACTTTGTAACAAAGATTACGGTCCCCCACGGGTAATGTCTCTTCTTCAAATTTGTCCCAATCACTATCAACGGCATTTTCAGGAAACCCAAAACAAACCGAATTGTTTGGATTTGCATTAGATTTAAATCAAAATTGCAACGAGAACAGAAGACTCAACTCAATTTTTTGGTTTTCTTTTTTGTAATATTAAGAAAAGATTTAGTGACAAAAGAGAGAGGTTTTGTAAATTATAATATTAAGGGTTCATTCGTTTCGCAAAAAATGACTTCCAAGAAAACATTTTCCGGATTTTCCAGTGTTTGTTTCACGGAAAATAAACTACTCAAGAAAAATGTTTTCCATCATTGGAAAAACAACCTTCAAAGATAAGAAAAATGTTTTCCACTTTTGAAAAGTGGAAAACATTTTCCATAACTTCTTCCACCTTACTTCTTTTCACCAACATATTTTTGTTTTATTTTTATGCTTTCTTTTTTTTTTCTTTTCTTTCTTTCATTTTCATCTTTCTTCCTTTTAGACCCAAAAAAAAAAAAAAAAAAATCTTTCTTCCTTAGCCTTGGCCGGTCGCCGGCCACGACAACAGCCGGCGAGCTCGGGCCTTGCTAGATCGGGCAAGGCGAAGCCTCGCCGACCTAGGGGTAGAGCGCACGACTTGCCAAATCCGGCGAGCTGGGTGGGGCTCTGGCGAGCCATGAGCTCGAGCTCCCAATCCAGGCGAGCTCGAGCTCCGCCGCCAGATCCGGCGAGCCGCGAGCTCCGCCCCAAGCCGTGTGGCGGCATGCGTGCGGCAGCGGTGGAGGAAGGAGGAGGAAGGGAGGAGGAAGGAGGAGGAAGAAGGAGGAGGAAGGAGGAAGGAGGAAAGGAAAAGAAAAAGAAAGAATAAATAAATAATAAATAAATTTTTTGATTTTTAAAAAATACAAATAATTAAAGAAGATAATCATTTTTTCATTTAGTTAACCGAACTAAAATAAAAGATAGTTATTTTTTCATTATCCGAACAGTTAACACAAGTGCTAAATACGGAATAATTTTAGGATTAAATTAACTAGATTAATAAAAAATTTAAGACTGAATTTGTGGTCGTATAATAGGTTTAGGATTGTATTGACCAAACTAAAAACTTTAAGACTAAATTTGCTGTCGTATAATAAGTTTAGGACAATTTGGATAATTTGATTAATCTTGTCGATTATGTAGTGTATTTCTTTGATGCCGAGTCTTAAATATTAAAATGGAATAGAAACTAGAAAGAATGGGAGAAAAAACGCAATAAGTGTCATAACTTTTATACTACAATGAGTTAAGTGGTATAACTTTTATTCACTTGAATTCCATAATTTGTGTGTGGCACTTACTTGAGTACTATATAATTTTTTAATTGTTCACTTGAATGTTATATAACTTTTCAATCGTTCACTTGAATGTCATATAAATTTTCAAACGATTACTTGAATGTTGTATAACTTTTTAAAAAAATTTATCACAAGTTACATACCACATTGGATTTTTTACACTTGGGGAAACCTTTTTTTTAAAAGTCATGACATGTAAATGATTGATGAAAAGTTATGGTACTCTAATAAACGTTTTTAAGAAGTCATATCACTTACGTGATTAAAAAAAATAGTTATAACACTCAAGTAAGTGCCATATAGAAGTTGAGCACATGTGGTAGTCCTCATCCCATAGAATATGAATTAAGTTGATAAATAGTCTTAACAAATAATTAACACGCTTAACCTTAAGTCATTGGTTTTGCTCGATTTATAATTATAGCTTGTCTGATTTGGAACTTTGAAATATCATCTTCATTGACTTAGAGAGACCGCATGGTCCGCGTTCCAATGGCGTTGGCTCTTTTTTGGCTTCCATGACAAGAACAATTATCCGTTAAAATCAATCCTTAATCAAACAAGTACTTTCAATCCCGAGTTTTTAAATATTAAAATGGAAATGGTAGGATCAAAAATTGATTCCCTTTTATCTCGATAGGAAAGTCATCCCGTCATCCCGCTAAGAATTTGCTAAGAGGTACGTCCAGTGAAAGAGAAGAAATCAAGTTATGGTAAAATAAACGTAGTATTACAGTAAGTTTTATTAACTTTTATTAAGATATGATGTACCATTAAAATAACAGTATATGGTTTAAATTATGCTACGTAGTTAAGAATCGTGAATAGGCGAATATGAACTTTTCGTTTTGCAAGAGAACAATGATCTCATGCATGCCAATTACTTTCACTTCTGGTTAATTAGGTCCTGTTTGTTAACTATTATTTTATTCCCGGGAACAAAAAAAGAATAGAAATTTGTTTGATAAATGTTTTGTTCCCAAAAACAAAAAATCTATTTTTTTCTCGAAAATAAATTTGGAATAAAATCAAAACATAGAAAAAAGTTGCTTCTTGTTCCCAATAACAATTCTTAGAATGAAGCCTAAGTTTTTTATTTTCTACTATTTTCTTCTCTTTCCCTTTTTTTCTTCTTCTTCTTCCTTTGGCTGGTCGCTGGTCTCAACCATGGCCAATAGCTTGAGAAAGGAGAAGATGAAAAAGGAAAAAGAAAAAAAGAGAGAAAATTTTAATAAAATTATTAAAAGATTAAAAAAATAGCTTGGATTATAAATTTTATGGATTTTACCAAATACATTTCTATTCTGAGAATATAAATTTTGGATTGTTTACCAAGTGCCTTCAAATACTCATAAATTGTTCATAGGAACAAAGTTAAGAACAACCATTTCTGAGCAAAAATTATTTAATGGAATATAATGATTACCAAACGAGTCATTAGGGTGCGAATGACAATCATTCTAGTCAAAATTTGATTTCTAGAAGAAAAATAGATTTTTATATTTCTATTCTTGGATGAATTTCTAAGTAAAAACACGTGTTTGATAAAAACATAAATTTTCTAATTCCGAAGTAGAAATTCATTTGATAACAACACAAAATTTATCCTCCCCGGATAGCAGTAATGGGTGACGGTCGACAGACGATGATTAGGAGCAGTCAACGACTAATGGCCAGGGAGTGGTGGCCAGTGGCAACGGTGGATTGGCGACCAACGATCAAGGAGCAACGCAGTGGATGGTTGACGATAATCAGTGACGGTGGTGAGCGACCAACAAGTAGCGAGGATAAATGATGAAAATGGGTTTTTATTTCTTATTTCTATTCCAAAAATAGAGAATTAAAAAAATGTACTTGTGATTTTATTCCAAACCTATTTTTGGAGTAAAAATCAATTCCAAAAATATACAAATAAAATAGTTTTACCAAACGGATTTATGTTCCAAAAACAAGTCTGGAATATAAAAATAATTCTAAAATAGAAATAAAATGGTTATTATACACGCCTTTAGATGCGTTCTCCCACCAATCAAACTAGATGATTATAATAACCAGCTATAAACTGAGTGATAGCTATCTATTGGAAAAGATTTCTCAACTAGGCTAAGATAACTAGTTAAATTATATGCTTCTTTTATTTCACAAAAATTGGTGATTTTAAAAATATTTTCCTAAAAATAATCACTAATATTATTTACAAAAATGAATGAACGAGAAATACATAAATTTGTTGTCCGTAATAAAAAAAAATCATTGATTAATTAGTTTAAGTGATACAAATTTGAAACATATCTAATACCTAGGAAGGAGGTTGTGGGCGTTCGTGGTGTGTGAGATATTGTTGAGATAGCTGAAGTGGTGAGTTATGGGCTTTACAAACCGTAGGTTTAATGAGAGTGGGCTTGAGTGTTGAAGTTGAGCTCGGTTTGATTTATTTTAGGTGTTTTTAAGTTGGGCCTGGAATTTCGAAAAAAAAAAGAGGTTTTAGTATGGGCCGGGTTTATGTTAGTGAAATAGGCTAGACAATTTGAGAGAGCTTGATGCAAGAGCCCCAAATTGAGTCCACGGGGCAGCTTCGTAAGACCAGTCGCAGCCCAAATCCCCAATTAGGGAATTAAAACTTTTTTAAAATATTTTTTAAAAAATTTTAAAAAAATAAGAAAATGCTTGGAAATAGGTCTTTACTAAACTTTTTAAGTTTTAGCATTGGATATGGCTTGGTTTCGCTTAATTAGTATACATGTAGCTTAGTGCTACGGGAGTATCCTTTTAAAAGAAATTGAATTCGACTTGGCTTTTAGCTCATGGGGATCATATCTTGGGGCTTATAACATGACTAGTATATTCTTTGCCTGACTTGTATTGATTTTTTTTCCGTGCTACTTTAAAGTCGTTTCAATACTTAAGTATTTACTTAGCGCATTGTTTTTCAATAAATTGGTTATTTATCGCTTTCCTAGGATACATTAGAATTAATTTAGGCTTTGAAGAAAATGAACCTTACAAAAAGTGTTCACATGATCATTTATCAACTTTGACACCTTTAGGACCATAATTGGTAACCAAGACCGCGTGACCACTTACCTTCCAAGTTACAGATACCAAAAGGGCACTAAAAGACATTAGCTTAATCAAGTTATCAACCCTAAACTCTCTTGTTGCATAGGAATCGTGATGACACTACCATGTCTTGATTAGTTTCTAGTTGATCCCAATAAACTAGTGAGAACTCCTTGATATATTTAGGTTATAAAGAACTTGAAAAATGAATTCTAACGTCATGCGAGGTATAAATTTGGAGAACCGAAGTCTAATTAAGGGCCATTATCCCAAATTAGGTAATACCTCTATATCAATATATTTCTTGTCCATTCCGGATGGAAAAGGTAGGTTGCAACATCCAGTCGAAAAAGTAAGAATAAAACTTTCTTAGGACGGCAAATGAGGAGGAAATTGATAGAGTTGCTGCGAGTGTGAAGGCAAAGGGGAGGCTAGAGTCTGCAAAACTGCATCTAAGATGCAATAAGAGCTACATCCCACAGAAACGGTCATGGATCTTTAGCATCGCACGATGAGGGCATAAAATTCTGGGAAACTCAGCTGTAGGCACAGACATCCTCGAGCCGGACTTCGACCTTGCGGTGGCAAGATCTGTTGAGAAATCAAGTGGATGTGCAAGTAAAATAATTACTTCAATTATAAATCAATATTACAACTCTCTATTTTATCATCCTCTCACAATAACTCATTGTACTCACTTACCCACTCCCTCACAAACCTCACACGGACACAACTCTCTCACACACCCACTTACTCTCTATTTCTCTACACTTCACTCCACCTATCCCACCCACTCACGTACACTCTTCACTTACGCACACAACTCCTCAGAATTCACACACACGAGACCCCTATCACCCTACCTCTCAACTCTCTCGTACAAGACACACTTCCTCCTATTTATAGGCTGCAAAGTCGGTGGAGTCCTTCAAGCTCTCAACTTGCCGACTTTAAATAGTCAACAATTGTGGGCTGCATGTTTTCTTTTGACTTTCTTCTGCAGCAACCTGCGACTTCTAGAGGATAAGAGACAAATCTAGAGAGAGGGATCTAGAGAGCTCTAGAGAGAGAGAGAGAGAGAGAGGCGGTGCTTTTTCAACACTCCCCCTCACCGACTACTCTCTCTTAATTTAGATACGGTAGCCATGCCGATATTGCTTTTGGACTCTTCAACTATCTTCCTCCGTTCAACATATTGTGAAACTTGCTCGTACGTGGATGGCTCTATGGCTCCATCTTCAGTTGCTTCTCTTGCTGCGACTTTCCATTGAGTTTTGTGATTCTTGAATTTTTGTAATGCCAATTCATTATGCCCTTTAGTCTCCTTTTCCTTCTTCTTACTCAATTCAGTCTTCGTATTTAGCATATCTCCTCTAAGAATTTTGAGATTAAAACTCATTCGATCAAGCCTCTCATTTGTGACTTTCATTTCGTGCTTCAACCGATTCAATCCCATCCAAAGCACTTTAGTGGAGATATCTTGATCCTTTTTCTCATAAAATTTATTCCCCTTGATCTTATTCCACCGATCCTTACACCACGGGATGTAGGGTGTAGATGGCCTCCTTTTCTCAAATAAAACTTTCTTTTTCTCCTTCATTTGCTCATTGTCTCTTCCGATATGATTAATTCGGAACATCATAGTGGGCTTGAGGTCTTAAAGCTTCTGTAGCTTCTTGAACTCACATTGGAACTTCTCTAGCTCCCTTTCTTTTGCCTTGAGCTCTCCATCCTTCTGCCTTATCATCTCATCCCTTTTCTTCAACATATTCTCCATCTTTTTCTTCTCAACTTTCAGCTTCTTTATCATCTCCCGCATTTCTTGCAGTTTCTTTTCACAATTGCTTGGTGGTGTTCTTAGTTGCTTCTTCAAGTTCTCCCTTGGCTTGCTCTTGTTCGGTGTTGTGATAGAACTTGTCGAATTATCCAACTCAACTCTGTTGCAAGCTCTTCTCGTTCCTTCACTGCAACAGGCGCTTGAAAGTCCCATTCTTCTTCACTTTCAATCTCCTTCTTGCAAGTAGTGACGACATTTCCTTCTTCTCGCCTATACCAACAAAATCTGGTAATATGTCCTACCTTGCCACAAACGTAGCACCGTTTGCTACGCCTTTTGTTGCTCTTATCTTCGTCGTTGTCGTCGTCACGATCTTGACGAGCTCCCCCTGGCTGATAACCCTTCTTTTCGGGTTGCCTCCACCAATCTCCATGATCTTTCCATGGTTTGCCATCTCTTGCACCTGCTCTATTTCTATTTTGGCCCTTGAACCCTCTTTTATTACTCAAGAGGGCATTTTCATCATCTTTAATTGAGACCTTAGGCATTTGTTTATCTAAGGCCTCTTGATTGGCCAATATATTTTCCAACTCAGTTAGAGTTGGCTCATTTGCCCATCCACGAGTGGCTGTAACAATACCGTTATACTCCGGCCTTAACCCATGAATTATTATTCTTCTCATTCTTGTCTCAGAAATGGCATTCTCAGGATCTAATTTTGAAATTTCTTCGCAAATAGATTTAATTTTAGAAAAGTATTGACTTACCGTCATACTTTGTTGCGAGATTGAGAGGAGCTCGTTCTCCAGGCATTGTAACTTGGCATTGTTTGTCCTTGCAAACAGTGTTGCCAAGTTATCCCAGGCCTCCTTTGGGGTCTTCGCACTCTTTATGTGTTGCAATAATTCATCATCAACAGTCACGGCAAGAACGTAAAGAGCCTTACCTGACTTGACGTTCCACTTTCTTAAATCACTATCATTTGTGGGTGGTGTGGTGTTGTTGCCGCCAACAGTATCCTATAAATCTTGTCCAAGCA
Source organism: Eucalyptus victrix (assembly GCA_016097545.1). Lineage (NCBI taxonomy): Eukaryota > Viridiplantae > Streptophyta > Magnoliopsida > Myrtales > Myrtaceae > Eucalyptus > Eucalyptus victrix. The sequence goes on along the minus strand of CM027841.1, from coordinate 47,317,577 downwards.
AATAATACCGCATGCGGGTACTCCAATTATTATAATTAAAGTTATTGAGCTTCTCCATCCCATTCACCGGACTCGAGAAATCCACCATCGTAACTTGAATATAATGCCCCGCACTATACCAAGTAAGCCTGGTCCCGGACCAACTGACTTCACAATCCCAGATTGTGCACTGGCAGAACTCCGACGTCCTTCACTTCTTTGCTCCTTGGCTCGACGATCCCTGATCGCCTTGCTCACTTACAATGGTCCCCGACCACTACCTTCGCACGGCCTCCGACGACCTACTCTGATACCACTACCTGCTCTGATACCACTTGTTGAGAAATCAAGTGAATGTGCAAGTAAAATAATTACTTCAATTATAAATCAATATTACAACTCTCTATTTTATCATCCTCTTACAATAACTCATTGTACTCACTTACCCACTCCCTCACAAACCTCACACGGACACAACTCTCTCACACACCCACTTACTCTCTATTTCTCTACACTTCACTCCACCTATCCCACCCACTCATGTACACTCTTCACTTACGCACACAACTCCTCAGAATTCACACACACGAGACCCCTATCACCCTACCTCTCAACTCTCTCGTACAAGACACACTTCCTCCTATTTATAGGCTGCAAAGTCGGTGGAGTCCTTCAAGCTCTCAACTTGCCGACTTTAAATAGTCAACAATTGTGGGCTGCATGTTTTCTTTTGACTTTCTTACGCAGAACTGCGACTTCTAGAGGATAAGAGACAAATCTAGAGAGAGGGATCTAGAGAGCTCTAGAGAGAGAGAGAGAGAGAGAGGCGGTGCTTTTTCAACAAGATCCACTTCCGAGAAGCGAGGGGGGCGTTCGTCGTCGGAGCTACCACGTGATACAGCAATGGAAGCCTGACCAACCAGCCTTGACGTGAGGTTGTGAACCCTTGAAGCCATCAAAGACGGTGGCGTGACGATGCTTTTGGTTCCCGTGGTCTTCATCTCCGACTCGATTTTGGATCCAGCTACCCTCCTCGTGCCCATGTCTATTTGTTCTTTGCTAACATGTCGAGACATGAAAGGTCGTTCCTGTGGTCGACTCTTCCAGTCAATGGGGAATCAACAACCGAGGGCGCCACGACCTCGTGAAGGGGACAACGCGAAGGACCCAGAATTATTGACCCGTGTCGCGACCTACCCTTGGGGGGAGGGAATAGGTTTAGGGGTATTGCCTAAAGGACAGGCCTAAGGCCCATGATTAGGCACGGGCTCTCCCAAGCCCATACCTCGCGTGACGTTGGGATATTTTTGGAATTTTGCATAAAAGGAGTCGCCACTAGCCTATTGGGGTTGGCTAGAAACCAAGTGAGGCATGGGAGCGTACCTCACTTCCTACGCAACCAAAGAATCTAGGTTTGGGACTTGATTATACTAATTAACCAATTAGTGCCCTTTCGGTACCTAATCTTGTTCATTTTAACAAAATGATTTTTAGCAGGCAGTTTGAATTGATTTTATACCTATCCACTAACATGCGAGGTGATCATGTAGGTGCGCAATCATTAAAGTAATAATCATAGCTAACAAGGTCCTAATTGCAGTAAAATTGAACACGTGCAATTAAACATAATTAGATATGCAAATTAAACATGCTATATAATTAATAAACGAGTAAATAAATGCCTAATTACACTAAAAATGCAATACATGGCAAGTCCTAATCAAACCCCATCATTTTTGGATTTTTGAAATTTTTAATTTTTAATTTTTTTTTCAAAATTTTTTTTTAAAAGAAAATTAATTAATTTTTAATTTTTTAAAACTTTTTTTAAATTTTTTAAAATTTTTTTAAATTTTTTTAATATTTTTGGATTTTCGAATTTTTTTTAATATTAAAATATTTTTTTATTTTAAAAAAATTTAAAGAAAATATTTTTAAATTTTTAAAATTAATTTTTGATTTAAAAAGATGAACCGGGTCGGGTTCGCCTGACCCGACCCGGTTAACGGGATCGGGTCCGTCGGAGACCGGACCCGCCTCGGTCCAAAAGGGGAGGGCCGCCCGAACCGGCCGACCAGGGTCGGGCCTTCAATCATATTCGGATTGGGCCGAACAAATGAGCCCAATCTGGTCTAAGTTTTTTTTTTTATTTTAATAAAACGAAGCCCACAAACCCAATATGCTAAAACAGCCCAAACCCAACTTACGTATGTTCGGCCCAATATGCAAAAAAAAAAAAAAAAAAAAAACTACCCGGTTGATCGGACCCGCCCGCTCGCACGACCCGGTTCGTGGCCGAAACCCTAGGGTTTCTTCGCGGCGCCGAGAGGGATGGCAGAGACGTCGGCGGCTCGGCGGCGGAGACGCGGTGAGGGGCGGACGGCGGCGGTAGCGCAAGAAGAAGGCGGCGGTTCGGCGACGGTCGGCCAAACGGCTCGTTGGGACGGAGGGCGGCGGCGGTTCGGACGGCGACGGCGGGGAGGTCCGGTGTGGCGACGGCGCGGGCCGCGCCGATGGCTCCTCCTCCTTCCCCGATTTCTCTTTCTCCATCTCGCTACCGCCGGATCCGACTCTTCCACACGGCGCCTCGCTTCGATCTGGTTTTTGGGGACGGCGGCGGTCGGCGTTGGTCGAACAAAGAACGGCGGCGGCTTGGCTCGAACGGAAGATGGAGGGCGGTGGCTGGCTCGAACGGCGTCGGGTTGAAGCGACGAGGAGGGCGAGCGGGCGTCGGTTGAGGCGGCGAGTAGGCGCTCGAACACTCCTCGGATAGGTAGCGGTGAGGCAACGGGCAGGCGGAGTCGCGGTGTTGGAGGGGGAGACACGGCGGAGCAAAGGCGAGAGACGCGACCGCCGGCTCGGATCCGCCGGCGTCGGGCTGCGGCGGAGCGCGCCGGGTGGACGGCGACGCGAGCTCGCGAGCGGCGCGGTGGCGCGAGCTTGCGGGCGAGGAGGAACTCCCGCGGCCGGCGGGACGGTGGCCAACTCGGTTGGAGTGGCGGTGGCGTGAGGAGGCTCGGGCGGCGTTGGAGACCCCACCTTTTTCCTCTCGGTTCTCTCTCCCTCTCCCGTTTCTTCGATCTGGATTCCGAGGAAGCGCACGGCGACCGGTGTTACCGATGGAGGCACGACTCGAGGAAGCGACACGGGTGAGGGGGCTTGGAGCGACGGTGTTCGGCGGAGGCGCGCGGTTGCTTGTGGAGACGCGAGCGAACGGCGAATCGGGCCGAGGCGTCGCGAGGTCGACGAGCGGCACTCGGACGCAGGGGGTCGGTCGAACGGCAACGGCGGCGGCGACGGCGACACCGCCGCCACCCTTCCTTCCGGTTTTCCCTCTCTTTTTATCCTCTCTCTCTTTCTCGCCTTCACTCTCTCCCTCTCGCCGAGCTCTCCCTCTCTCCCTTCTTTCCTCCGCCGAGCTCCCTCTCTCCCCCGTTCACCGTCCTCCCGTGCGTTCGTTTTTTTTTTTTTTTTTTTTTTGCGGGTTTCGCGTGCGAAACAAGCCGGAGGAGGACAAAGGCCAACGTGGGCCGGGCCAAGAAGGAAACGGGCTCGGCCCCTTCCACATTTTTTTTCTTTTTTTTTTTTTTGTTGTTTTTGCTTTTGTTTTTTTTTTCTTTTTGTTTTGTTTTTTTTTTTTTTTTGATTTAGTGACTAATTCCTAATTTTGCACATAATAAAATTGTAAAATTTAGGTGTCAATCAATGTGCCCCTCTTTGAATGGGAGCTCGAAGAGGTTACATTCAAAGACAGAAGACACCTAAATTATTTGGGCGATAGAGAGACCCTGAGTGCATAGGCACGCATCAGGTCGATGGAAATGACTCATAACTATGAAAGCGCGTCTTGTTAATACGAGAAAGAAGGACTCCGGGCTACGGGAAGCCCACCGGGTCATAAGAATGGGGTTGAAGGACTCCGGGCTACGGAAAGCCCACCGGGTCATGAGAAGGGGGTTGAAGGACTCCGGGCTACGGAAAGCCCACCGGGTCATGAGAAGGGGATTGAAGGACTCCGGGCTACGGAAAGCCCACCGGGTCATGAGAAGGGGGTTGAAGGACTCCGGGCTACGGAAAGCCCACCGGGTCATAAGAAGGGGGTTGAAGGACTCCGGGCTACGGAAAGCCCACCGGGTCATAAGAAGGGGATTGAATGACTCCGGGCTACGGAAAGCCCACCGGGTCATAAGAAGGGGGTTGAAGGACTCCGGGCTACGGAAAGCCCACCGGGTCATAAGAAGGGGGTTGAATGACTCCGGGCTACGGAAAGCCCACCGGGTCATAAGAAGGGGATTGAAGGACTCCGGGCTACGGAAAGCCCACCGGGTCATGAGAAGGGGATTGAAGGACTCCGGGCTACGGAAAGCCCACCGGGTCCTCCGGGCTAAGGAAAGCCCACCGGGTCATAAGAAGGGGGTTGAAGGACTCCGGGCTACGGAAAGCCCACCGGGTCATAAGAAGGGGATTGAAGGACTCCGGGCTACGGAAAGCCCACCGGGTCATAAGAAGGGGATTGAAGGACTCCGGGCTACGGAAAGCCCACCGGGTCATAAGAAGGGGATTGAAGGACTCCGGGCTACGGAAAGCCCACCGGGTCATAAGAAGGGGGTTGAAGGACTCCGGGCTACGGAAAGCCCACCGGGTCATAAGAAGGGGATTGAAGGACTTCGGGCTACGGAAAGCCCACCGGGTCATAAGAAAATGACATGGTTTAAGGTTGACCATGAACCTTTGTGGTTTAAGGATAGACCCACGAATCTTGTGGTTTAAGGATAGACCCACGAACCTTGTGGTTTAAGGATAGACCCACGAACCGTGTGGTTTAGGAAAGCCACCAACCCCGTGGTTTAAGGATAAACCCACCAACCATGTGGTTTAAGGATAGACCCACGAACCGTATGGTTTAAGGATAGACCCACGAACCTTGTATATGACATGGTTTAAGGCTGACCATGAACCTTTGAAGATGACATGGTTTAAGGCTGACCGTGAACCTTTGGAGATGGCATGGTTTAAGGTTGACCATAAACCTTTGGAGATAGCATGGTTTAAGGTTGACCATGAACTCTTAGTTTTTAGGGAGGCACCCGCTAACTCCTCGAAACTGCATGGCTTCACCGAGGAATCCTGTCGAACTCAACTTGAGCAAATGTCATTAGAGACGTCATCAAGAGATATATCGGCAATATTGCAGCATCAATTGAACAAGCTAATCAAGCTAAGTCCGACTGCTTTTAAAAAGCATTCGATGTCAATCAGCATCAAGTGGCGCAAAACTGTCATCTTGGTTGTGGATATATCATTAATCATCAAATTCTCTTGGAGTCAAGTTCTTATCAGAACAGCTACAACTTGTGAAAAGACTCATTAAGCTTGCCAAACTAGAGCTTCTTAGTCAGAAAGGGCTTCTCACACACTCTCGATAAAATGGCTACTTGATCCCATCCATTCACGTGGGAAATAACTCATTGCTAAGGGTATCTCACATAACCCGTGTCAAAGGCTTTCGAAAACATTTGCAATGAGCATAATCTGATCGATCAAAAAGGTCTTTTTGAAAGGACCACAATATAGGCTTGGTTAGGGCTTACACAAAGGAATGATTGCTTTGAGGCCAATAGATGAACATATGTTGCTATCTTCGTCGAGTTTACAAGTCGAGAACTTGAAAGATAAGACAAGATAGGATTACTTCCACTTCTTCAAGCAATAGCTTCTTTGTGGCATTCTCATTTTCACTTGAACCATCCCAATCAGAAGAGACGTCGGAAGAGGGTTGTAATGTTGGCTCGGGAAAGGCTTGAAAGGCTTAAAATTCTCAATGGGGTTTTAAGAGTCAGTGATCATCATGGCATCATGATCAAGTCACTCGATCTTTCGAAAGCATTTGGCTTTTGAACACAGCGCATCTCGAAAGTCCTTTAACTAATCATTTTTGCAATGGAGCTTTGCTCCTTTTTTTCTAATTTCTTTTGCACTTGCGATGATTTTTTTTCGCAGGCACTTGCATTTTGATAAATTTTCTTTCACATAAGATGCGGCCTTTTGGCTCTTTTTCTTGACGAGCATTGGCCTTGCTTTTACCAGGCACACTGCTTTTTCATGCCCCATAATTTGTCGAACTTTTTGCTTTTTGAACTTTTTGAGTTCTTATGACTTTCAAGATGCTTTTCACATTTTCTCGTGACTTTCAATTGTATTTGGTCAATTGTTATGCCTTGCCCCAGTGAAGGGAGATGACCACCGCTCGGGGTTCGAAAATGAATAATCAGGCCCAAATTGGTTAAAGCAATGGGTATCAGTGTTTGGGTAGAGAAGGAAATGCTCTTCTTCACCTTGGGATGAGCCAAGCTCTAATGAGAATTCCTCTGAAGCTATCACCAAAAGATTGATGCAAGTGAAAGTAATAGTATCTTTCTCAATTTTTCGCCTTACAACACACTTGTAACGTCCTCTGCTGCCCTAATGTAGGGTTGTTCTCGATAGGGGTACTTTGAAGGATCATCTTTTTTTTTCAGCCCAAAGGGGTAACAAGGGATCAGTGCAATGCTTGAGATTGATGAATGAAACGCCTTTGTCATTTTGATCTTTATCCTCAATGCGAATGAATCCTTTGTTCTAAGAGAGGGTCATTTTTCACTCAACTCTCAAAAGTGTTTGAAGGACGTGTTTGGAAATAGGCTTGCCTTTCTTCATCCTAAGCACTTCTTGTTTGGCATGGTTAATGTCTCAATCTCACTCTGTCGAGATCATCTAAGTAGATCAATCTCCATAGGGAAATTTGATTTTAAATGAATAATCCACAAGACGAGAAAACAATTTTGAGATAAAAGAATACTCAAAAAGTTTGCAGAAATTTTTTCTTTTCTCATTTTTGTGCTTGTCTCTAAAAAAAAAAGTGCCAAAGGTTTTTTGTTTTGGTAATTCTCTTTCTTTCTCTTTTTTTTTTTTTACTTAAAAAAAAAAAGACTAAGAAGAAGGGTACTTACCCGCAACATGGCGACCCGATAATCCCGTAAAGAATGTAAAAGAATATGTTAGTGCAAAAATCTTTAGGGATTGAAATGTTGGAAACGATACATTATTACCCTTCATTTGCTTTCATCTTTTGTGCACTAACATCTCTTGGATTCACCTTCGTGGATATTTGGTAAGTTGGCATTACCTTTCACTTACATTTGCCCTTAAGCGTTTGATGTCTTCCTATCAAAGGAAAGAAAGAATCATGTCAGAGACACTATCCAAAATGAGCAATTGGAATCGACACCATTTACCCTTCATGTGTTTTCATTCTTCAAGTATGAACTTTGCTTGAAGTTGCTAGAATTGATTGAAAAATGGCTATGTGGCCCTAATTTTATCCATAAAAAGCACTTATTTATTGTATACAACAATTCATAAAGTTTGATTCCTGTTTTGTTTGTTTGTTTTTTTTTAGATGCTCTTTTTGAAGAGATGTTTAGCTGACAATGAGCTTGAAAATTTTATATATGGATCATGAGATGTGTTTTTCAAGATTTTGCTTTGAAAGGAGAGTGGGTGCTCCTTGTTTCCACATCTGAGGATATTGTTCTTTAGATGTTTTGCCCGCTTATTGCCTTGATGGAAGGCGCTGCTTCTATGGTCAAGGTGTAACATTTTTCCCATTCATCACCCTGTAAGAAGAGGAGATGAAACGGGTTATCCATATACTTAATTAGGTTCAATTTAGGAACGATACATCCTTCTTGATGAATCTGACAATGTTGTTCCAGCACATTTCATTGGTGGGGAGATGAGAGCTTTTCTTCTAAATCAAACGTTGTTCTCCCGCTCTTTATTTGACAAACCTTTGTTCTGTTTGAGTCTGTCCTGTACCAAAGAAAAGGACATATCATTTTTTATGCTGAAGAGAATCAAGTTTAGGAACAAGATACATCCTTTTCAAAGTCGGGCGATCAACATCCCAAGATATCTCTAATGGAGGAATGGATAAAATTGCCCCCCTGTTTCATTTGAATCTTTCCTTGTTTAAGATGAACAAGACTTAAAAATGCTCCACTGCGTTTGTTAGGAACGTTACAAAAGTTGACACTCTTGATGTCTCCTTGATAATGGAAAAGAAAACCATGTCAGATCGGTATCAGAAATTGATGATTGAAATCGATACAGTTTACTCTTCCTTCGATTTCGCTTTTTTGGATGCTTGGCAACTCCCTTCATTTGTCTCATCATGCAGAGTGAATGAAATTGATGGGCTATTCTGGTTCCTAAGGCATTTGCAAATAACAAAACTTCTCAGAATGGAATTCAACTTCGCTCTGTCTCTATGGAAAATTGGCACCGACGGAACCTCAACGCATGCTTGCTCCTCGAGTTCAATGAGCCCGAGAAAATGACTATATGAAAAAGGGGCCTTAAGCAAAGTTTTCTTGAAATTCATTTTGGAAAGTAGACATAAAAGTTCGACTAAAACACTTTGGAATTTTTTCTGCTTTGTTTTGTTTTGTTTTTTTTTTTTTAAATGATGATTTCCGAATTCCATCATTAAAAATGTGAGTCACGCGATTTACAAAGCATCAATTGGATTTGCAAATTAAAACCCAAAACGGAAAACATGTTTCTTAACAAAAATAAAGACTGATAAAATACGAGACTCTTTTACAAATGAAAGTAAAAACAACTCTTGTCCTAGCTCTAGAATTCACTTCCTTGAATGGTCACCATGAGAATGTCAAAGAGCATCGCGCATAACCTGCAAAAAGACGACAGTGTCAATATGTGGATAAGAGAGAATGATATTTTAATGACGTTGCTTCTTACAATAAAATCGAGGTGACGATACATGCCTCCACAATCCTTGTTACAGGACTTTAGTATTTCACCAAGATTTTATCATAAGAGAAGACATCATTAAAATTATCAATCAATGGCCATCAATCGAATGTCCACTTTTATTCTAAAAGTTTTGTATGCAAAAAGTGTCATTGATTTTTGAAAGATTGATTTGTGATTTTACTCCTAAAAAAATGAAGTGATTTCTATTTTGAGGAATTTGTACACAAAATGATTTGCATTATAGTCCAAAAATATGAGAACAAGAAAATTCGATTAAAAAAAAAAACGCAATTTCAATTCTTTTTTGTTTTTTTTTTTTTGCCCCAATATAAAATCACAACTTGAAAGTTTTTTTTTTTAAAATGATTTCGAACCCATAACTAGAAATTTAAACAAAACCATGTGTTCAACAGGGCCAAATCAAAATGTTTAGAACTTACATTCAAATGCTCACTTGTCAAAAGTGATCGCCAATTTTTCAATCATAAGCTTGTATCATCGAGGGCATTCGATTGATTTCCGTGAATTTCAAGATGAAAATGCAATGCAAAATGAACAAATAAAAAGGAAAATGACACTTACAATGGGTGCCGACCTTTATCTCTGTTTCTTTTTCAATCACATAAACATGCACATGGAATGTGGTTCGATTTCTACTCTATATGGCTCAAAATGAAGCCATAGGATCACCGGACTGAACCAACAAGGTCGTGGCTGGGTCGGGTTACCCATGACTCCGGCTTCGTCAAAGGACCGACCCGTGTCGCACGCTCGCAGACCGGGGTGGGTACCTTCGACGTGAAGAAAGAAATTTCGAGGTAAAGGTGGGCGACTCGTACTACGCGATTGTAGTCAGAGTGGTATCCACCTCAACACCATCCTAAGTGATCCTATGCGGCCCGGGTCCGGCGGCAGGTTGTGTGTGCCATGGTGTAGTGCAATGCAGAGAATACATGCACAACAATTTATAGGCAAACAACACTCCGTACATAAAAATAAACCATACATTCCTACACCTCCCTGCAAGACAAAGGTGAGCGAACACTTCCCCTTATACCTCCCATTCTGCAAAAACATTTAACACATTTAATGTTAGGGACGCACCTGGAATCCTCGCTGCCAAACAAAAATATTTTTGAACAAGATTAATTTTGGCCTAAGTCCTCTAAGGTCTAAAACCAAGTCCCCAGCAGAGTCGCCAAGCTGTCGCGACCTACCCTTGGGGGAGGGAATAGGTTTAGGGGTATTGCCTAAAGGACAGGCCTAAGGCCCATGATTAGGCACGGGCTCTCCCAAGCCCATACCTCGCGTGACGTTGGGATATTTTTGGAATTTTGCATAAAAGGAGTCGCCACTAGCCTATTGGGGTCGGCTAGAAACCAAGTAAGGCATGGGAGCGTGCCTCACTTCCTACGCAACCAGAGAATCTAGGTTCGGGGACTTGATTACACTAATTAACCAATTAGTGCCCTTTCGGTACCTAATCTTGTTCATTTTAACAAAATGATTTTTGGCAGGCAGTTTGAATTGATTTTATACTTATCCACTAACATGCGAGGTGATCATGCATGTGCGCAATCATTAAAGTAATAATCATAACTAACAAGGTCCTAATTGCAGTAAAATTGAACACGTGCAATTAAACATAATTAGATATGCAAATTAAACATGCTATATAATTAATAAACGAGTAAATAAATGCCTAATTACACTAAAAATGCAATACATGGCAAGTCCTAATCAAACCCCATCATTTTTGGATTTTTGAAATTTTTAATTTTTAATTTTTTTTTTCAAAATTTTTTTAAAAGAAAATTAATTAATTTTTAATTTTTTAAAACTTTTTTTAAATTTTTTAAAATTTTTTTTAAATTTTTTTAATATTTTTGGATTTTCGAATTTTTTTTAATATTAAAATATTTTTTTATTTTAAAAAAATTTAAAGAAAATATTTTTAAATTTTTAAAATTAATTTTTGATTTAAAAAGATGAACCGGGTCGGGTTCAGTTCGACCCGACCCGGTTAACGCGGATCGGGTCCGGTCGGAGACCGGACCCGGTTCGGTCCAAAAGGGGAGGGCCGCCCGAACCGGCCCGACCAGCCCTGGTCGGGCCTTCAATCATATTCGGATTGGGCCGAACAGCGAGCCCAATCTGGTCTAAGTTTTTTTTTTTATTTTAATAAAACGAAGCCCACAAACCCAATATGCTAAAACAGCCCAAACCCAACTTACGTATGTTCGGCCCAATATGCAAAAAAAACCCTACCCGGTTGACTGGACCCGGCCCAGCTCGCACGACCCGGTTCGTGGCTGAAACCCTAGGGTTTCTTCGCGGCGCCGAGAGGGATGGCAGAGACGTCGGCGGCTCGGCGGCGGAGACGCGGTGAGGGGCGGACGGCGGCGGTAGCAGCAAGAAGGCGGCGGTTCGGCGACGGTCAGCAAGCAGCTCGTTGGGACGGAGGGCGGCGGCGGTTCGGACGGCGACGGGCAGGAGGTCTGGTGTGGCGACGGCGTCGGGCCGCGCCGATGGCTCCTCCTCCTTCCCCGATTTCTCTTTCTCCATCTGCTACTGCTGGATCTGACTCTTCCACACGGCGCCTCTGCTTCAGATCTGGTTTTTGGGGGACGGCGGCGGTCAGCGTTGGTCGAACAGCAACGGCGGCGGCTTGGCTCGAACGGAAGATGGAGGGCGGTGGCTGGCTCGAACGGCGTCAGGTTGAAGCGACGAGGAGGGCGAGCAGCGGCGTCGGTTTGAGGCGGCGAGTAGGCAGCTCGAACACTCCTCGGATAGGTAGCGGTGAGGCAACGGGCAGCTGGAGTCGCGGGTGTTGGAGGGGGAGACACGGCGGAGCAAAGGCAGAGACGCGACTGCCGGCTCGGGATCCGCTGGCGTCGGGCTGCAGGCGGAGCGCAGCGGCAGGGACGGCGACGCGAGCTCGCAGGCGAAGCGGTGGCGCGAGCTTGCGGGCGAGGAGGAACTCCCGCGGCCGGCGGGACGGTGGCCAACTCGGTTGGAGTGGCGGTGGCGTGAGGAGGCTCGGGCGGCGTTGGAGACCCCACCTTTTTCCTCTCTGGTTCTCTCTCCCTCTCCTGTTTCTTCAGATCTGGATTCCGAGGAAGCGCACGGCGACCGGTGTTACCGATGGAGGCACGACTCGAGGAAGCGACACGGGTGAGGGGGCTTGGAGCAGCGGTGTTCGGCGGAGGCGCGCGGTTGCTTGTGGAGACGCAGCAGAACGGCGAATGCTGGGCCGAGGCGTCGCGAGGTCGACGAGCGGCACTCGGACAGAGGGGGGGTCGGTCGAACGGCAACGGCGGCGGCGACGGCGACACCGCCGCCACCCTTCCTTCCGGTTTTCCCTCTCTTTTTATCCTCTCTCTCTTTCTGCCTTCACTCTCTCCCTCTGCCGAGCTCTCCCTCTCTCCCTTCTTTCCTCTGCCGAGCTCCCTCTCTCCCCTGTTCACTGTCCTCCTGCTGCGTTCTTTTTTTTTTTTTTTTGCAGGTTTCGCGTGCGAAACAAGCTGGAGGAGGACAAAGGCCAACGTGGGCCGGGCCAAGAAGGAAACGGGCTCGGCCCCTTCCACATTTTTTTTCTTTTTTTTTTTTGTTGTTTTTGCTTTTGTTTTTTTTTTCTTTTTGTTTTGTTTTTTTTTTTTTTGATTTAGTGACTAATTCCTAATTTTGCACATAATAAAATTGTAAAATTTAGGTGTCAACAACCCGAATATTGCCAAAGTTGATTTTGGTTCGGCATTTGCAAAATACTTTGAGCTTCTAAATGCCTTTCCAACAAAGTCGAGGTATTTGGCAAAGATCGACTTCCAACTTTAATTTAGAGAATTTTCTAGATATTACTTCAGGGCTTAACGATCTCTTTTTCTTCCAACTTTGCCTTTATTATATTATCTATATTCTAGTTTTCTTCACCTGCTTTCCTAGGCAGATCTGACCAACATCACATGACATGGATGGATGGTGCCGGTGGCATGAACTCGGCATCGACGTCACCTTAGCTGAGGCTCGAGGTTGCGCAACCTCAAGGTGGTGTTATGAGGATCGCGAAAACCTGGTAAGCTGGGCACACTATCCGACTCATGCTCATGCTCATGCCGTGAAGTTAGAACAAAGAGTAAGTACTAGGTGTTCCGACAAGTGATCGAGAACCCAATTTAATTACTACTTGCGCTAAAATTTCTTAGCAACTTAGATTTTCTAATCCAGTTCTTAATTGACTGTTAGAATGTTGGCCTTTGCCTCGTGGCTGCTGCTCGAAAATATATATATCAGCCTATCAGGAAGTGTTCAAAGAGTGATGTCAGATTTATTAAGACTGGTCTTCAATTAATAACAAGGACGACTATTTTATAGATGTCTTAATGCACTACACAATATTACACAGAATATAAACTATATACATAGTTCTAGCAAAACACATTCAATAACAATTCTGGAAAGTGGAAGAAACGAGCATCATCAGACTTTCTTAGGGAGGCCAAATGAAGATAGAATCGAGAGAAGCGCGGCACAGACAAAGGCGAAGAGGAGGAGGCTCGAGGCCGCATAACCCTTGTTGAAGAACTTGTCGTAGGCCGACCCCACAAATTCGAACACCGACTTCAGGTCCTTTGTCGCCCCGAATCCCGCGGCTGATCCAGTCGCCAGTACATACGACGTGATCTGCGAAGTATCAACACAAAACTCCAGGTCACGGTCGAGGTTCTTCCTCGAGATCAGTTGATTCACCTTATGCGTCGATAGTCCAAATCCGATTCGTACTAAAGCTATTATAAATCAACCAGTATAGATCGCTAGGGTAATGAACTTTAATATCCACATACCTGGTCCGCGAAGAAATCAAAGAGAGTGACCCCGTCGCGGCTTATCTCTTGATTTGCCTTGCACGTGCGGTGAAGTGTTCGTGCAATTTGGATGAGAGTGTATGCAGCTCCAACAACTATGGTTCCTAGCATGTACCTGCGCAGAGTTCCTAGACATGAAGAAGACGCAGAAATTGATCGAGCAAGATCACGCAATACAAACTCACCGGTACGCGTAGACGTCTCTAAACCGGACGTGGACTTCCGTGTTGAAGTATATTTGCAACGTCGCGGTGGCCGTCGTCAAGACCACCAATGATACAACGAGGAAGACCAGCATGAGGAGCCTCAACGCGAGGATCAAAGCTCTTGAAGCCATCGAAGGCGCCAGTGGTGCTGCCCTTCTTCTCGCCTATGGCCGATCTTGTGAAACTTTCTCCCATCTGCCTTCTAATAATTTGATCTCGCCTATCCTTTAAACCTAACACTCAAGTAGAATATACTAATCTATTCATGCCCATCGTTGAATTTTGGGGTCAATCTGCATCATGAGGGTTGGTGACGATAGTGACTCCACAACGCCATCTCCGATGGCCACATCCGCAAAATCTGACGTGTACATCACTTCACGGATTCTAGGCCCAACTGGACAAGCATGTTCTTGCCAATTAGGATTCAGGAAGGCCTTTTCTCACTTTGACGGCTAAAGCTTTACAGTATTCAAACCAAATCTAATATTTTCTGCACTTCATTTCGCGAATCATGCGAAGAAAAAGAGTAAAAAGAGGTAAGGGCCGGGTCAGGACTCGGGAGGGGCCAGGCCTGACCCGAAGCGAAGGGCCGCATGCTCCGAACCGACCCGACCCGAACATAAACCCATGAGACCCTAAAACGAAAACTCGGGTCGGGTCCCGGTCCAGGTTGTTTTTTCAGGGTTTTTTTTTTTTTTAAAGCAAAGTGTTGCTTCTCCTCCTCTTATCAGAACGAAAAAAGATCGTGGAGGAACTCCTTCGTCGTCTTGTGGAAAAGACTCCAGATTTCAGCCACCCACCAGAATCGAGCTACAATAAGGGACTCTAATGTTCGTTGTTCTCAAATGCCATTGATGCATCTTTTGAAGATGACTCTACTGCCCTAAATTTGATTAACTAGAATAGAGTAGACGCAAAGCTCGATAGCTCGGGCCTTGCTGCAGCATTGAAAGAAACAGTAGATACAAAGCCTTTGTTTACCCTATCATTAAACAAAGAAAGAGCCTTCTCTACATTGCCTTTTTTGAAGCGACCAGCGATAAGGGCAGAATAAACAAAGCTATCTGGTTGAACTGCCATTGATAACATCTCATCAAACAAATGGAATGCCTCGCTTAAATTGCCAGATTTACAGTGCCATCTATGATTGTAGGATAGGTCACTCTATTAGGAGCCAAGCCTCTGGCTGAAATTCCATCAAACAGCTTCCTAGCTCCAATAACATCTAACTTACGAAGACCATTAATCAAAGCATCGTAAGTGACAACGTTAGGAACCCATCTCCTCGAGGAGTTGTAAACCGTCTGCTAGTTTACCCAGTTTAGACAAACAAGAAATAACAGAATTGTAAATAAAAATATGAGCCACTACGCCCTTTTCCTAGAGTTCAGAAAAAAACTTTCATTTCTTCTTTTAGTTTCCAATTCTTTGAAAGTCCTTAGATCAACAGTCCGTGACTATGTACATCCGGCAGCACCTGCCTCTCGAGTATGACCTTAACAATTGTGAATGCTTCTCCAACGTCACCACCTTTACAATGACCATCAATAAGAGTCATGCAGATGACACCATTTGGTACTACACCGCAATCCATCATTTCCATAAAGAACCTGCCAGCTGCCAGCATATCCTCTGCCTTACAATATGTCAATGCCCACTGAACAAGGGGAGAGCTTAGTGAAGGAGCTTAGTAAAAGCAATACACGACGGTACCAAAATACAGTTTCCACATGCCTCAAGACAAACAGAAGCAGATGCCCTGCAACCACAAATAACCGCAGAAAGATAAAGATATTACTGACTTATAATTCACATAGGATCCTTCAAAAACCAAAACAAATTCATCAACTAGCATCATATTGACAAAGTCATCAAAAAGCAAGGGTTAAGCATAAATTGCAATTTGTTAAAATGTTTAGAATTAAATTAGCACAATTAATAAGTTTAGGACTAAACTGCTGTTATTTAATAAGGTTGGGACTTTTTGGATAATTTATTTTAGCATTTCTTATTGTTATTTTGCAGTCTTTTGAATCACGACATGAATATAGAAGGATGGAATGCCAGTGGCGTGCAAGTTTGAAAGGAAGCAGCCACTCATTTTTCGAGGGTTGGGCAAGGAACTGAAGATGTCAATTTCCTATAAATAAAAAGGTCCATACTCCTTATGCATTAACTTAAATTTTCTAATCCATTTCTTCTTAATTGATCGTTACCAAGTGAGCGTTGCCTTGGAGCCGATCTTGACTAGAATATATCAACCAATCAGAAGTGTTAAAGACAGAAAAGATAAAGTAAAATTGAGTGTCACGTTAGATTTACTAAGACCAGTGTTCGCGATTAATACTAAGAATGAATTAACTTTTCCATCATTAACACCTAAATTTTGACAACCTATTTAATCATTCATAAATTGTATAGAAAATTATGAATCCATTTCTAACCCCTAGCAAGAATAATCCCCATTAAATTGCATGACATATAGACATTAGGAGCATTTTCATTACTAGTATTTAAAATTTAAAATATAAATTAAAAAGCATTATAAAATTTTCATTATTATTATTATCTAAAAAAAAGCAAGACCAGGCCCCGGGCAGGCCGGCCCGGCCTTGTTCATGATTAATTCCGATAGAGAGACTGGGAGGTCGGATAGAGAGCTGAGAGTCCGAGCGTGCGAGGAAGCCTACGCCGGCGGCGGTGGTGGCGGCGGTGGCGGCAGCTGTGCTCGAACCCCGATCAATGCTTCCCCTTCTTCCTCGGCGTCACATCCTCTGTAAATCCCCCTGTTCCTGCTTTAGCCGTTTGTCCCGAGGATCTCGCCTCGGAGACGTTGCGAGGCGGCCAGCCATAGCTCGATTCGTCTCGAGCTCGCCGTCTCCGAGCAGGGTAGGGACTCTCGCGATGAAACGCTCATCTCGTTGAACCCTCTGCTTTGCCATGTTCCCAGTAAGACGTGGAGACTCGTTGTCTTCGGTTCATGCTTGTGTCGAGGTCTGAATAAGTGGGTTGCGTTGATTTTGAACACTGCTTGCCGATTTCCTACGGATCTGGACGAGAGTTCAAGTCCGGTGTGGGTCAATACCTTCTTCTCAATCCATGCTAACTACATGTTCGATGAAATGCGTAAGCTAAATCCATAATCATGAGCTCGCATCATCCATCGTTAGCAAAAGCAAACCCATCATATTTTAGACATTCTTTGTCCGGAACACTGACCGCTTGGCGCATTTGTTTCCTTCCACTCGTCATCGACTTGATTTTTACCATATCCAAGAATTTAACCAAACATCCGTTTTTGCCATTGTGGGCATTCTAGACTGTGATTCTCCACGAGAAATACGCTTTTTAAATCACTGATACGAATGAGGGTTTTAGGTATAAAAAAACTCACGCTAGCCGCATCTCAACTTTCTTATTCACATCTTGTGCGTATTTGTTCTGCATGTTTTTTGTTTAAAAAAAAAAAATGTTTGATGGCTCTTAGCGGTGCTCGGAAGAGATGGTTAATGGAATTGTCGCCTCCAAGGGGTTGGTGGAGTGGTGAGGGCTTGGGCTTGTGGGTGATTGATCCCAAGTTCGAGTCCCCTGCCCTCCGTCTTACAATATTCTTGAATTGCATGGAGGCTAGTCTGCGGAGCCGGGCTAGTCCTCCTCCAGTTGGTGCCTGACCGGTCGGACCCTTATAGTGCAGCCATTGCAGGAGTCCGGGTCATCAAAAAAGAAGAAGAAAAAGGCATTGTCCAGGGATGGTGGTGCACGGTGGCCAGAAAGAGCATGTGGTTGTGCCCGGGTTACTTTTAACTTGAAGCTTGAATGTGTAAGTTCCAACGGCAAAGAGAAGGCTAGAGTTTGCAAAACTGCATCTGATGCAGTAGCAGCTACATCCCACAGAAACGGTCATGGATCTTAGCATCTCACGATGAGGTTATAAAATTCTGGGAAACTCAACTGTAGGTACAAACATCCTCGAACCGGACTTCGACTTTTCGGTGGCAAGATTGACTTCCAAGTAGCAAGGTGGGCGTTCGATCGTCAGAGCCGCTGCATGATGCAGCAAGGGAAGCCATGACCAGCCAGCCTTGACTTGAGGGTTCTGAACCCTCAAAGCCATCGAAGACGCAGCGTGATGGTGCTTTTGGTTCCCGTGGTCCTCATCTTCGGCTCGATTTTGGATCCAGCTACCCTCCTTGTACCCATGCTAATACGTTGAGACATGAAAGGTCGTTCCTGTGGTCGACTCTTCAAGTCAATGGGGAATCAACAACCGAGGGCGCCACGACCCCATGAAGGGGACAACGCGAAGGACTCAGAATTATTGAATATTGCCAAAGTTGGACGATGCCATTGGTTCAGAATTTGCAGAGTACTTAGTTGAGGTGTTTGCCAATGGCCCTTTGACTTAAAATTAGCATTTCCAGAGTTCCTTCTTTCCAATGAAAATCTCACCCGGGATTGTTTTTGAGAATTTTCCAGATACTACCTCAGGGTTAATGATCTCTTTTTCTTCCAACTTTACCTTAATTATATTATCTATATTCTAGTATTCTTCACCAGCTTTCCTATGCAGATCTGACCAACATCGCACGACGTGGACGGCATCGGTGGCCCTCCCCAGAGGTCGCACGAATTCGGCACCGATGCGACCTTAGCTGAGGCTCGAAGTTGCGCAACCTCAAGGATCGCTAAGACCAGGTAAATTGGGCACACTATCCGACTCTTGCTCATGCTGGTGTCGTGAAGTTAGAACAAAGAGCTAAGTACCAGGTGTTCCGACAATTGATTGAGAACTCAATTTAATTACTACTTCCGCTAAAATTTCTTAGCAACTTGGATTTTCTAATCCAGTTCTCAATTGACTGTTAGAAAGTTGGCCTTTGCCTTGTCGCTGCTGCTCAAAAATATATATCAACCTATCAGAAAGTGCCCAAAGATTGATGTATCCAAAGAGTGATGTTAGACTTATTAAGACCAGTCTGCAATTAATAACAAGGAAGAATATTTTATAGATGTCTTAATGCACTACCCAATATAACACACATCCCACGCCTCAGTGCCAGCAAAACACATTCAATAACAATTCTGGAAAGTGGAAGAAAAGAGTATAATCAAACTTTCTTAGGGAGGCCAAATGAAGACAGAATCGAGAGAAGCGCGGCGCAGACGAAGGCGAAGAGGAGGAGGCTCGCGGCCGCATAACCCTTGTCGAAGAACTTGCCGTAGGGCATACCCACAATTTCGAACACTGACTTCAGGTCCTTTGTCACCCCGAATCCCGCAGCCGATCCAGTTGCCAGTACATACGATGCGATCTGTGAAGTATCAACACAAAACCCTAGGTCACGGGCAAGGTTCTTCAAGATCAGTCGATTCAACCCATGTGTGTAAGATAATTCATATAAAATCTGATGCGGAAATTCATAACAAATTAAGGATCTTTGATCTTCATGATTCTCACAAATAGATGAAGACATACCTTTATCCATAACGCTGCGCTTGAACTTGATCCAAAAGAAGAAATCCGATTTCTCTCCCTTAACCCACTAAATCTTAATGTATTCAATTGATGGAAGAGAGAATACATTCTTTCTGTTTTTGTTTTGTTGTTCATATGTGGGTGGAGAGAGGACCGGACTCTATATATACGTTCGTTGAAAGGTGCGCTTCCATCAAAGCGATATACCCTTTCGTTTTATTAGAGTCGTATTACTTCTCGTAACAAATAATCATTTATAGCATTTCAATAATTATTAAACCATATAATAAATCACATAATATGGGCCACAATAATTTTTACATTCTCCCACTTGGCCCATATGATTCTCCTTTCATGGTTTAATAAAGACTATAATATGCACAATAAGATTATGCTATAAAATTTCATTAAATTGACAATTACATAATAATCACAATTAAGTAAAGAAAACTAATGTGAGTCATAGCGGTTGTATGTCATCAATCGACATAGTCCCTTCTATGTACTACAACTATAGCACTTTACTTAACATGATCCATAAATGAGAAGTACAAGTAATAGTCCAACCATAATGTTTCTTTAAAAACTATCCTGTTTAACATTCATCTATTTCCATAATGTATACTAAATAGAAAACAGAAATATCGAAACACATAAGTGAGCTCAAAGTGTCAAATACATAAACTTAATACAAACATAATACAAACACTAATGACGTCCAATAATGCCCATCCTTTCAACATGCTCATTAAATGTTTTGGGCGGCAATCCTTTTGTTAAGGGATCTGCTATCATAAGATTGGTGCTAATGTGCTCAATTGACACTCTTTGTTTCTGAACTTCTTCTTTGACAGACAAGTATTTGATCTCCATATACTTAGCACCGTTAGAATACTTGTCGTTCTTAGAGAAGAAAACTGCTGCGAGTTATCACAATAAATTTTCAGCGGCTTGGCAATACTTGTCGACGATCACAAGTCCCGAAATAAAATTCCGCAGCCATAATCCATGAATTGTGGCCTCAAAGCATGCCACAAATTCAGCTTCCATAGTGGATGCAGCAATAACTGATCGCTTCGCACTCTTCCATGAAATTGCCCCTCCAAATGGTTAAGAAACAAGTAACCAAATGTTGATTTTCTTGTATCGGCACATCCGGCTAAGTCTCGAATCGAATATTCAATCACCTCAAGATGATCGAGATCTTTTATAAGTGAGCATATGATTCTTCGTTTCTTGCAGGTATCTAAGAACCTTCTTTGCAGCTTTCCAATGATCCATTCCAGGATTACTTTGATATCTCGCTCAAAGATTCCGACAAAGAAAAAGCGATGTCCGGTCTAGTGCAAGTTTGTGCATACATTAAGCTCCCCACAACGATGCATAAGGAATATTATTCATTTGTTCTCGTTCCAATTCATTTTCGGACATTGCATAAGGCTAAATTTATCACCTTTCGAATTGGAACTATTCCCGCCGAACATTTACTCATATTAAATCTCTCTAAAATTTTCTCAATGTAGGCTTTCGAGACAATCCTAATAATCCTTGTGATCTATCACGGAATATTTCTATTCCTATCACATATGTTGCCTCTCCCATATCCTTCATTTCAAAATTCTTAGAGAGAAATTTCTTGGTTTCATGTAACAAACCAAGATCATTAGTAGCAAGCAAAATATCATCAACATACGAACTAGAAAAATAAACTTGCTCCCACCGATCTTCATATATATACACCGATCAACGGTGTTTTCCTTAAATCCAAATGAAGTTATGGTATCGTTAAACTTAAGATACCATTGTCGGGAAGCTTGTTTAAGTCCATATATTGACTTCTTTAATTTACATACCATGTGTTCCTTTCCTTTAACGAAAAGCCTTCGGGTTGGTCCATATAAACCTCTTCCTCTAAATTCCCATTAAGAAAGGCGGTTTTAACATCCATTTGGTGTAACTCCAAGTCATAATGAGCCACCAAAGCCATAATGATTCTATGTGAGTCCTTCTTAGAGACCGGTGAAAATGTCTCTTTATAGTCAATGCCTTCTTTCTGAGTAAAACCCTTTGCAACAAGTCTGGCTTTATGTCGTTCAATATTGCCTTTTGAGTCGCGCTTGGTCTTAAAGACCCATTTACACCCGACATTCTTACATCCTTTAGGCAATTCAACAATATCCCAAACTTGATTTTGATGCATGGATTTTAACTCTTCTTCCATGGCATTAAACCATTCATTAGAATCTTCACATTCCATGGCTTGGGAAAATGAATCGGATCATTTCCAATTCCTAAGTCAATTTCGACTCTTGTAAATAAACCATATAGTCATCGAAATAGCCGATCTCTTTTCTCTTTGAGATTTCCTTAATGCTATTTCTTGTGACTCGGCTATTGGAGGTTCATTATTGACATCTTTAGAAGCTTTGGGTATATGAACTTCTACCCTTACTTCTTGAATGCAAGCATCACGCATTCTTTCACTCCCACTGATGTCACCATTCTCAATGAACCTAGCATTTCCAGATTCAACAATTCTTGTTCTATGATTAGGACAATAAAATTTATACCCTTTGGATTTCTCTGCATAACCAATGAAATAACCACCGGTCGTTCTTGAATCCAGTTTCCTTTCATGTGGATTATAAATTCTTACTTCTGCTTGACAACCCCAAACATGCAGGTGTCGTAAACTAGGTTTCCTTCCCGTCTACAATTCAAAGGGAGTTTTTGGAACTGCCTTACTAGGAACCCTATTTAATAAGTACATAGAAGTCTTTAAAGCATACATCCACAAAGACAAGGGTAAAGATGAATGACTCATCATACTCCTAACCATTTCCATTAAAGTACGGTTACGCCTTTCTGCTACACCATTTTGTTGTGGTGCACCTGGCATTGTGTATTGAGCACAAATACCATGTCTTTCAAGGAATTTAGCAAATGGACCTGGACATTGTCCCGATTCATCATACTTTCCATAATATTCACCGCCTCTATCAGATCTTACTATTTTCACTTTTCTATCTAATTGCCTCTCAACCTTTTTAATATACACTTCAAGTACATTCACTGATTGAGACTTATCATGCAATAGATAAATATAACCATAACGTGAAAAATCATCAATAAAGGTTATGAAATAGCTTTCCTTACCAAAAGATGGAACATCAAAAGGACCACATATGTCAGTATGTATAATTTCAAGAAGCTCTGTGCTTCTTGTGGCACCTTTCTTAGTATGCTTTGTTTGTTTACCTTTAATACAATCAATACACACTCCAAGGTCAGTAAAATCCAAATTTGGAAGAATTTCATTCTTCACTAATCTTTGCATTCTTTCTTTGGATATATGACCCAACCGTTTATGCCATAAGTAAGCAGAATTTTCATTCACCAAACTTCGTTTAGTGCCAACATTATGATGCAAGGTCATTAATGTCTCAACAAAAGTATTATCAAGTCTAAATTTGTAAAGACCATCACATAAAGTTCCAGTTCAATAAGAGTATCACTCTTAAACAAACTGAAAGATCCAGATCCAAACTTACAATAAAATCCCGCCACATCAAGTCTTGGCAAAGAAACTAAATTGCGAGAAAATGTAGATACATAAAGGGTTCGAAACAAATCTAAATAATGCCCAGTATCTAAGATCAAATGATAAGTGCCAATGCCTTCAACTGGAGCTTTGTCTATGTTCCCCGTAATCACATAACTTTCATTTGGCTTTATAATTTGGATCGTAAGAAATCCCTGCATCGTATTTGACACATGAGTGGTGGCACCGAATCAATCCACCAAGTATTATAAGGAACTTCGAGTAAGTTTGATTCAAAACATACTAAAGCACAAGGCTTACCTTTCTTTTCGAACCAAGCCTTACATTTTAGACAATCTTTCTTCAAGTGTCCAATTTTGTTGCAAAAATGACACTTAATAAGATTGTGTTCCTTCTTGTGGATTTGAGAAGCCTTCGAAGAGTCATTCAGGATGTGTAGTCCCTTCTTCTTGCTCCTTCCACCTTTCCTCTTAAAATTCTTTCGAATTCTTTGATGACTTGAGAGATGAACAGAATGAGCCTTTTGATTATTTATCCTTGTTTCCTCTTAAACTAGCATACTGGCCAATTCGTTTACATTCCACTTATCCTTTATAGTGTTGTAATTCATTTGAAATGGCCCATATTGCTCATGAGGTAAGGAATTAAGTATAAATTGTACTAAAAAGTACTCATCCACATTCATTTTCAAAGTCCTTAACTTTGCTGCTAAATTGGTCATCTCAAGTATATGCTCATGCATAGTACGCGAACCATCATATTTCATGGTGGTCAGTGTGCTCATCAGTGTACCAGCAAGTGACTTATCAGCAGTTTGAGAACGTTCTTCCACAAATTTCATAAATTCCTTAGCATTGTTAGTCTTGGGAAGAGAAGTCTTTAAGTTGTTTGCAACTGTCATCCGCATGAACATTAAGCTTAGTCTGTTCGATCTTTCCCAAGCTTTATGAAAAGATTTTTCATCATTGCTACTTTCATCAGTAATAGCAGCTGGTTTCTCAGCTTGAAGCGATAAATCAAGATCTAGGACACCTAAGTGAAACTGACTTGCTCACTCCAATCAGAAAATTTATCCCATTGAATAGGGGAACGATGAGGCGTGCGAATGGAGTAAACAGTACGATCGCAAATGTGCAAGAAATACTCATACATTAATGCTTTGAAAATATCAACTAATCGATTCAAACTAAATTACACATGCACATCATAGTTCTCCTTTGGGCGATCCTATGATATACAAAAATATATAAACCATAATGATGCTAATAACTTTTATTTGATAATTGTAAATATATCTTATTAAAATTTATTTGTTATCTTTGGATATACAAACAAATTTAACAAGTCATATTAATTATCAACCATCATGTTCATGAATCATAAGAAAATAATTAACCTTTGGGTTAATCCCTAAGTTCTTATAATAAATGAACTTCAATATACCCATAACTCCAATAATGATATAAAACATATCAATTTCATGTATAGCATCAATTAATCATGGGTAATTGAATAAAATAATTTACAATATCAAAATTCATAAGACTTTAAGGTTCGACCACTTTGGTGACTAACAAACCTTTCATAATATGAATTTTTTTTTAATATTGTAAAATACAAATATTTACCAAATTTGCACACAAGGACAAAAAATTAACCAAAGCATAAGGGTAAAATTGTAAAATCCTAATTACATAAGGGCAGAATCATAAAATTATAATCCAGGGGCAAAATGGTAAATTACCATAAATGGCAGAACTGTAATTATTAATTAAACAAGGGCAGAATAGTAAATAACCATCAAATGGAGGGCAAAACGGTAATTAGGAGCCTCAGGAGGGGCAAAATCGTGAAAAATACGCGCGGGGACTCAGGCATGTGCCGAGCACGTGCCTTCGTCCTCGGCGGGCGCGTGCCCCGCACGCGCGCGTTCGGCGCGCAGGCGCGTGCCTGAAACTGCGCGGGAAGCCCCGCGCGCGTGGAGCCCACACGCCTTCTTCCTCGCGCACAGACGCGATTCTTCGCCGTTTTTTTCGCCGTTCCGCCGCGGTTTCGCCGGCCGTTTCTTCTCCGGTAGCCCATTCCAAACACAAATAATTAATCGGTTTTGAAGAGCATGCCGGCACGACCACATGGGTCCAAGTTTCAGAGAAAATGACCAAAAATTGGCCCCAAATCAAACCAAAGTTTCTCAGAACACAAAACCTCCACCACCGCCGCTTCCGCCGCTTCGATTAGCCTCCGGCGAACACCGATATGCCGGAAAAAATCATGGCTAATGTTCCTCATGGTCTTGCGACGGTGTGGGTCCGAAATCAAGAGGTGGGTCGCCGGATTTTGCCCGGAATCGAAGAGTTTCTACCTTGCCCTCAAAATTCCGAATTCCTCCATTTTTGTCCTTAAAATTCCGAATTACTCCATTTTTGTTCATTTTCACACGTGCACACACAGTAACTTTTCTTCACCATTTTAGTCTATGAAAAACGCTCAATCCTTCGGATTTTCTTTAACAGAATCTTCCGAATATTTCAACAACAACAAATGCTACCAACAGGATCATTCAACAAATCATCATGCATAAATCATAATATTTATTTAAACGGAAAAATCATGAGATCATAAACAAAATGCTCGATACCAACTGTAAGATAATTCATATAAAATCTGATGCGGAAATTCATAACAAATTAAGGATCTTTGATCTTCATGATTCTCACAAATAGATGAAGACATACCTTTATCCATAACGCTGCGCTTGAACTTGATCCCAAAAAAGAAATCCGATTTCTCTCCCTTAACCCACTAAATCTTAATGTATTCAATTGATGGAAGAGAGAATATGTTTTTGTTTTGTTGTTCATATGTGGGTGGAGAGAGGACCGGACTCTATATATACGTTCGTTGAAAGGGTGTCTTCCATCAAAGCGATATACCCTTTTGTTTTATTAGAGTCGTACCTTCTCGTAACAAATAATCATTTATAGCATTTCAATAATTATTAAACCATATAATAAATCACATAATATGGGCCACAATAATTTTTACAATGTGTCCATAGTCCGAATCCGATTCATACTAAAGCTATTATACATCAACCAGTGTGTATCGCTAGGTTAATGAATTTTAATATCAACATACCTTGTCTGCGAAGAAATCAAAGAGAGTGACACCGTCGCGGCTTATCAGTTGATTCGCCTTGCACATGCGGTGAAGTGTTCGCGCAATTTGGATGAGAGTGTATGCAGTTCCGACCACCATGGTTCCTAGCATGTACCTGCACAGCGTTCCTAGACATGAAGAAGATGCAGAAGTTGATCAAGCAAGATCACACAGCACGAACTCACCGGTATGCGTAGACATCCCTAAACCGGATTTGGACTTCCATGTTGAAGTATATCTGCATCGTGGAGGTGTCCATCGTCAAGACCACCAACGATACGACGAGGAAGACCAGCGTGAGGAGTCTCAACGTGAGGATCAAAGCTCTCGAAGCCATCGAAGGCGCCGGTGGTGCCGCCCTTGCTTTCGCCCCCGGCCAATCTCATGAAACTTTGTTTCGCCCGTCTTCTATTGCTTTGATCTCTCCTATATGTCATGTCCTTCAAACCTAACACTCAAGCAGGTTATACTAATCTATTCATGCCCATCGTTTACTCCTGGGGTCAACCTGCGTCGTGAGGGTTGGTGACGAGAGTGACTCGACAACGTCGTCTCCGAGGGCGACAGCCACAAAACCTGAAGTGTTCATCACTCCATGACTAATGCCTTACGAAACCATCGAGGCCCAACCGGACGAACACGTACTGGAGCAAGCATGTTCTTGGCCATTAGGAAGGCCTTTTCTCACTTTGAATAATCAAAGCTTTTCTTCGGCCTAAACAGCATTCAGACCAAATCTAATATTTTCTCTACTTCATTTCGCGAATCATGCGAAGAAAAGAGAACAAAAAAACAGAGGTGACTTTGTTTCGTGCTCGGATTTTTCTTTCGTTGATCTTACTTCTTATTTTCCTATCGCGAAAAAATTCGTCGCCTTTTTATCTCCGTCAGTGAAATATGTAGAAGGCAAAGAGACGAATGGATTTCAATTTCTAGAGAAACCATACTCTAATTATATTTTCGCAACTCTCGCATCCTTGACCAAATAAAAACCTCATTCATAATACAGAATCGCATGTGTGAATTCATCGATCGGCATAAATTGTCGTTCCATTCCATGTACAACCCACATTGTAATGCAAATACAGTTTGTCATTGTCGCAGCAGCTCATAAAATCGGACATATCATGTGGTCGGCGATGGAAGCATCTCCCGATAAATGCTGTTTCTCAAGCTTTTACTTCGATTCTTGGTTCATCCGTACACTGTTTTGCTTTTTTAAACCGTAGCTCAATGTATGCATGTATAAGAAAATGGATCAACCATTGTACAATGAGCAAAAACTAGGAGGAGAATGAAGTAAACGCCAACAACGATTCTTCAAGTAGGCAAAAAAGACTACGCCTCTCTCCTCCGTCAATTCCCACAAAGGAAAAGACAATTAGGTCACGGGTCAAATTTGCATCTTTTTGTTGTTTGTGAAAAAGCCCAAAAGGTCATCTCACAAGTCGCTCTTACCACTTTCTCTTTCCACAAACCTTGTCCCTTTGTTCTTGTCCATTTGCTCAATCTTGCAGAATTTTATTTAATGCACAGACAGATTAAAAGTTCATCATCATGTACCTGGTCCGCCTCATAAAAATCCCTTCATTGCTTTTTTGGCTTTTTTCCCTCCGTTATCATCTCCATGTAGCGGACTAATGACTATTCCAGAGGCCTCGATCTACAGGAGGTCCCGAATAGCAGTTAAGAAAAACCTAAATGATGTGATGCTTAATACTATATTCACTTAAGAGGTTGATCTTTAGCTAGGTATGGTACAAAGCATCAATGTGTGGTTATATATTCAATGACATGACAGTGGCAATATCTTTCTGCATCAGGACATGGAACCGGCGAGAAGTCGGTGTCCATTGCCAGATGTTAATCAAGAAAGAAAAAAGATCACAAGAAAGCAGACAAAAATTTTACAGACACGAAAGAACAACAATATTGTTGAAATAAAGGGGAGAAACAAGAATGACACTGCTTTTGACTGAAGCATCAGTGTTTGGCAGCACCTTCCCTCACAAGAATGATTACACAGGTAAAAATTCAGGAGGAGGCCTGGAGTTGGATTAAAAAAAAAAAGGAAAGTAATCCCACAGGTCCTCCACTTGCCTTGAGACCCACCTTTTCACTTCTACATCATTTTGCAGGATATTTTCTTCTTCTCTCCTCTTGAAAGCTCACTAATTCGCGGTTCATCATACAAGGGTTGTTGTGGATTGGATTAACTAAGAAACTGCATGAAATTTAAAACCCATAAAAATTTTATTAAGAAACGTGTACTGAAAAAAAGTGGTCTAAACAACTCATGACAGGAAATGGGTAAAGGAAAGAAACTTAATTGACATATGCTAATGCTAGACGCACTTGTTTCGATGTTGGAGTCAATCTGGGTGATGATAATGAAAGACTGAGAGGCTAGAACAGATAGAGCAAGCGTACCTGTCAAGTCTTTAGTTGGGGCGGAGGAGAGATGATGTTGGTGATTCACTTTTCTCTCCTGTTTTTATCTATAAGGATGGTGATGAATGACCCATCTTCCTCATCATCTCTCGTAGACTTTGAATCAGTAACTTTCTGACTCTGACTATCATTATGAATGTGACCGCCGGTTCTGACAACATTCCTCTCAGAGTCCTCTCTCATTTTCCTTCTCAGCTTCTCTTCTGCATCCTGCAAGAACTTGAACTTTGGAGGTGGTGATGCCCTGATCCTGTTGAACTCTGCATCAGTTGAGGACTCAAAGAGAGGGTTGAATCCATGCTGGTTATGGTATGTGGTCGCAGGGGAAGTGAGAGGGGGTGTGAAGAGAGATGGAGAGGCCAGAGGAGTGAGAAATGGGGTTTCCACTGTGAAAAGCAATTCACTCAAGCTCTTTCCTCTTGAGCCCTTTTCGCCTCTGGACCTGCCATCTTCTGACTCCAAGTCTTCTTTTGTCTCTTCAACAATGGTGAAGAGAAATCTGGGAGGCCCTCCAAGCTTGTGCAGCCTCATGAGCTCTGTCTCCATGCTCTCCTCTTCACATGGTTTTAGAATATCCTTGTTTGAGTGGACTTCTTGTAGCTGATTCTGTGAACCATTCAACTGGGTATCAGAGATTAGTCCTGAGGAAGGGAGCACTTGGGGATTCAAAGCTGTTTGGCTCAAAGAAGATGGCTTTTTACAGCAGAAAATGTGAAGGAGCTCTTTAGTTGGAGTATTGTTATAGCCTTCTTCAATTGTTCTGTTTGTGAACCTCTTTTTCCAACAGAGCAAATAGTAGAATTCTGCAAACAGGGCTAAAACAAGGCAACCGAAGACCACACTCAACCCCAGTCCAATTCCACTCAAAGATTTCATCTTTCTCCCCCTCCCCCTTTTCCAGTCCTTCTCTAAATTAATCAAGGGAAGAGAAGCTACTTTGCCTTATTACAAATAATTACTAAATAGATAAATTAAGAAAAGTCACTATCTGAAATTACCCAAATCCCAAATGCATGTTAGAGCAAACCACTCTGCAGACCACATTGCAAAACTGCCGAAGAAAAAGAACCTTGCCCTGGACTTCTGAGAGCAGCTTCAATCTTTGCTCTGATCACGACTAACAAACAGTTAACCCTTCAAGAACAACTTCACTTGATCGAGCTCAGTGGCGGTGGCTCCGAATCTCTGGCCGCTTCATCAACAGATAAGAAGCTGGTGGTGAAAAATGCCCACTTTATCAGCTGAGAATAAACTCACATCACCCACCTGTCTAAAACAAACCCAAAGATGCTTTCTTTCCTCAAACATCACCATCCACAAATTACCAAGAGTGACGATGAAGAAGAAGCAGCTTCAGCTCTTCCTTTCTTCTTGCAACGCAAGAGCACCACCAGCTAACTTTTGGATAAATTTCACTGTCGCCATGTGACGGCCGTGAGACTCCTGAAGCACCTTCACTCTAAGATTTCACCAGGCACCAGCAAACAAAAAAAAAAAAATGCCCCCAGTTTTTTTTCATGGGGAGTAAAGCATGTGGATACTATGTTTAGTGAAGAGGGAGATGATTACAGCAGCGAGAGAAAGAGGCAAAGAAAGTCGGCAATATACTTTACTGTTTGTCTCCTTTTTATATTGGTTGGAAAATCACGTCCCTCGAGGGACGCGCACATGGGATCACAAATGGAAGGGAAAAGGATGTGCCTTTAAAATCATTTAACGAGTGGAACTTCTAACAGTGCATGTACAAACTTGCCCCTCCTGTGCACGTACTTTTCCACCGCAGAGATCTCACTGCTCTTGGCTTGGGAGGGCACTTCTGTACATGCAGAATCCTCAAGGAAAAAGCTTCAGAATCTGTGTCCACTTTGACATGAAATTCCCCCAGCTATTTTCAAAAGTCCACATTGAGCGTGGCCATGTGATTCTGTGTGATTGACTGGATTGCTCATTGTCTCAACTCCCCAAGTGCTTTAAAGGATGGCATCTTTTAATTCAAATCCTTAATTAATG
The DNA here is from genome assembly GCA_016097545.1 of Eucalyptus victrix. Taxonomy (NCBI): domain Eukaryota; kingdom Viridiplantae; phylum Streptophyta; class Magnoliopsida; order Myrtales; family Myrtaceae; genus Eucalyptus; species Eucalyptus victrix. The sequence continues at coordinate 47,287,052 of CM027841.1, read as the reverse complement.
CCCTGATAGAAAATGAAGAGCAAAAGGTTCGGGTTTGAATTTTTTGGTGTGCTTTGCTGGGAAGTTATCATCAAGTCGCTCCAGAAAATAAACAACTCAAGCTTTAAGCTGAGTTTAAATCTCAGTAATGGGGTCTGTTCAGTTCCATTTTTCGTGGTCGAATTGGTCTCCCGACTTTCCGCTTAGCATCAATGACAAGACACGAGTTGACTATTGGCATCAAACCATTCAATTTATCAAATGGTGAATTATTTGATTCAAGCAATAGCAGACTCAAATCGAATGAACAATCTTGCCAATGGTCGGGCGTGAGTTGTTGGGCATGAACATGATCTAAGTTCAAGGCTTCAAGCATAGAAGTCCAAAAAACTGTTGAAGGCCCTTTGAACTTTAGTGAGCAGATAAGCTAACTTCTCTCTCCCTGATCAACTGGATATATATATTTTTCCCCCTTTTCTTTAAATTATTGATCTGGTCTAGAATTTGGCTTCTGGTAGATGAGCTCAGCCATCTGCTTCTTCTGGCGGTTGAAGGGACCGATGTTTAGACATTGATGGACAGGAGATGAAGTGCCAGGATGTTGCACAGATGTTTACACTTCATTCAATAAGGGTCCTCGCACACGATCAAAGTGGCAAAAAATGTAGGTCTCAAGTGCTGGATACATTTGTCATCATTAATAAACAGATGCATGATCCGTATATGTATGGTTGATTGAGGCATTTAATTATCTTTTCAAGCTATGACAGCTTGAACATGAACTGAATGTGACTAATTGACTGATTTAGCATGTTCCTCCTTCATTTGTCCTGTAGTTGGGGTTGTATTTTAAACTATAATTATGGGTATTAGAGAATTCCGTATTAGAGAATAATACTAGAGATATTATTCAATATTAAGGATATTCTTTGATATTTCGTTATTGTTTAAGATAATTATTTTTTTATTTAAATTATTTCATTTCCTATGCATATTTTTTTTATGACCCAAGGAATCCACACACCGTATCAACACGAATGCCCGACAGCCCTGGATAACGGGGTAAATCTTGAAAGACGCTAGCGGAGGATCCACGACCCCAACGTCGCACTTAAAATCCGGTGCAGCTAGCGGGATTTGAACTCCTCTCCTCTTACAAAGAATCATGGGAGCACTTATTCAACTAGGCCATCACAGGCAGTAGTCATTTCTTATGCATATTGTTTGGGTAAAAAAATCATTTTCTAATAAAGTGTAATGAAAAGTTAATTGAGTATGTATATAGTCTTTATTAAAGATAAGATATTTTACCAGAGCCACAAAGAGAAAAGGACCCCAATCAACTAGATTTTTCTTTCTTCTTGCCATTAGTCTCAATCATTGTCTCAACCATGGGCTTCTCTGTTCCCTTCCCATGGCCAGCAACATCGACATCTTCGTCTGTATCAACATGTAAAGCTTCATTCTAATCTCTGCTCATCTTTAGGATGGTAATGCATCTCCGTCTTTTGTCACGTCATCTTCTATAACCTTTTACTTTTGTCAATACTCAATGCCTACCATGAATATTGTTTGTTGTGGGACTCTCTTTCAATTGCTAGCAGCATCGATGAGTGAAGTTGCCGACAAGCATCTAAGTAGTTATAAGTGCTAGAGTAGAGGATACCTTCAATGAGCAGCCAAAGTTGAACATCGTGGGGTTCATCATGGTGATGTTGTTTAGTTTGTTGCAATTCAAGTTGGCTTTCGTCATGGTTCTTTCCAGGCTATGGCCCTGTTTGGTTCAACATTTGGAATGCTCATTTGGGCTCTAAAGTCCCTTGACAAAATGCAAAGCTGTTTGGTTCGTGTTTTTGAACGACTTTGGCGAGATGCAATTGCATCTCCAAGTGACTCTAAGGGCTTTTAGCCCAATGCAGCTCTTGAGATCCTTTGGCAAGTTGCATCTTTGAAATGCAACTTCCGGTTTTGTTCATTTCTCTGGTGGAGAAGCCAATCGCGCTAAATAAAAATAAATATGTTTATATTTTTATATAAAATATATATTTTATATAAATATAAATATATAAACATATCTATTTTTTTATATTTTATGTTTATATATATATATATAGATATAAACATATCCATTTTTTATATAAATATATCTATTTTTTTCTCCTATTGTTTTTATATAAATATATATTTATATAAACATATCTATTTTATATATATTTTATGTTTAATAAATATATTTTATGTTTATATTTATATATAAAAATATGTTTATATAAAAAACATAAACATATTTTTTATTCAGCGGTTCGGCCACCGAAATTCGCGGTCCGGTATAAATATATAAACATATATTTTATGTTTATTTTTTATATAAAAAAAATATAAACATATCTATTTTTTATATATATTTTATGTTTAATAAATATATTTTATGTTTATATATTTATATTTTTTATATATAAATATGTTTTTATAAAAAATATAAACATATTTTTTGCTTTTTTTAATTTAATAAAAGTTAATTACTAATGTAAATTTTACTAAACGGTATTTTGGCCAAAGTTGTTTCTCAATGCAAATTTTACCAAACGACATTTACATTTCGAAAAACCCCATTTACCCAAAGGTATTTGCATTTCTGCAAATGCATTCCCCAAAAGCCGAACCAAACGGGCCCTATATGAGAAAAATGTGTCAACTTTTCTAATCATGTGTTTCTTCAGTGCTAATGTGAATTACATTCAATTTGCTGTGTATGGTCCAGCTTACATAGCGATTGGTCACAATCTATACATGTATAGATCTCACTAATTATTAAATTGTACCAAGCTTCATTTCTAGTAAATCCGATAGTATGTTATAAAAGACTATCTCATAGAATTCTTAAATCCCGTAATTACAAGAACTATTGGGATTACTACAAATGACGTGGCCACTTAAACAAACCGTCTCTAAACAATTAGAATGTTATGAACTTCCTTCAAAGAAGTGTTAGAAGAGTTGTTATTATTAGAATTTTTAAATATTATATCATGCTTTCATCTAATGACTTAAATTTTTATTGATAATAGTCTCACAAAATTTCATATGATACCATAGCAAAATATCCTGAATTTGAGTCTTTCTAGGCCAAGGTTTGCCTTCCCGATTACATATTTCCACACTTCTCACATGATATTGGAGTGAGAACAAATCTTTCAAGCCCCTATTTATCTCCCTTGATTATTATATATTTTCACTTAGAATATTCAAATATGAAATCATGCATTCATTTAACATGTTAAGTTTTTAAAATAATTGGTAGCGATTTTACAAAATCTCATAATTATCATGCGGAGGGTGACTTTTTTGCACACTTCTCACGCCAAATTCCTGTCACTAAACAATGCACTAAAAGACCGTCCCTTGTTAACAAGACCAACCAACAAGACATCAAACCAAAGGATCAACCAAGTCCAACCATTGAAGATTCGCGCGAGCATAGTTTACATTAGCAAAAAGTGAAACGAATTTAATAGAGTTCTAAACTTTCTGGGGAGAAAAAATGGATGGTCCCGGAGCATGACGCGTATCTTCCATATTTGGCATACGGCGGGGACAATGGTTGAAATTTCGTAGGTCTCCAGGGTCCCTCTTGGCCCAATAAAGGTCGCCTTTGTTCCTTTGTTTTTTCTGCCTCTTGCGGTTGGTATAGATGATTGTTGGTCCCCATGAAGGTTTAGAGTTCATGAGAGAGAGAGAGAGAGAGAGAGAGATATGCTTATAAATTCGATCGATAAAACCTGATTCGGGGGCCAGTGATAAGATTTTTGTTCTTTGGTTATCATAATCAAGTCTGTTTTACAAGGTTCAACCAATCTGGAATAACCAGCAAAAACCAGCTCAAGACTTGAGATTTTCAGCCAAATTTGAGGACGCCCGCTTTGATCTTAGCACACAATTCTTAATTGAATCTAGACATCTTCCATGCAGACAAGATATGGAGTTCTTGATCCATTTATGCACGAAATTGTAGACAACACTCTCTTCGAGGAAAAACAAGAAAACACTAGGGGGCAATTTTCACAGCACTTGATGAGGCTGCACGGCGATGCCCTCCAATGTAACAGTGACTTCTTGATCCGCCTCCTCGCTGCCGGCCGAGCCGAGCCTCCTCATCGGGATTATCTACGGTGAGGGGGTGGTGTCGGAGCGGCACATCGGACAACTCGAGTGCGAGTACAGCCACATGTCGATGCACGGCACGTGGAACGAGTGCATGCACTCCGGCAAGGTGCGCAGCTCCTCTTCCTCTTCGTATTCGCTCAAGCATATCGCACACACGCCATCCTCGCCCACCATCTTGTTGCCTTTCTGATACTTGTGGGCCGGAATCAGGTGAATGGCTGAGTTCTCGATGCTGCTCGGCGTCTCTAAGGCCTCGGTAACTCGTAGCCACTGGGGCCGGTTATTGGCAGGGTGGCGCCTGCACCAGCCGATGGATAAGCAATGGTAGATTGTCACCACGAGCGCGGCAGTTGCCGCCCCGATCAGGAGGACTGTTAATTGGGGGTCTCCGATGGAGCTATTCTCATTCCCCATCAAGCAAAGAGAGTAACCAATGCTTAACAGGAATAGTTTAAGGGCAGTTCTACATAGGAAGGACGGGGACTGCAAGAGTTTTAGTGTCTTACATGTGCAGATTAAAATACAATACAGTTCAATTCCAAATCACAGAATCAGGACAAAAATCGTCATTTATAATCTCATTTTCAGTCTTGCGCTTTTACCGAAGCAAATGCGGTGCTCGTGACATATTCTTCTTCTCCTAAATCAAGAAGGTAAAAGCATGAAGTTAAAACTTCACATTAATTTACACAAACGAATCTGGTCTCTTTTCTTATTACAGAATAATTGCAATCCTCGTGTTCTATGTGCATCCGACCTTGCCATCATCTCCAAGACATGTGTTTGTTTCTTTTCCCCTTCCTTCTCACGCAATGGAGGTAGAGATCCCGACAAGGCAAAAGCAGTTTCACAGCTAATCAACAAACCCCTCGCAAAACCACTTCCTTCTCGTGTGGTGTGGCCACAGCTGAATATGCGAAATGATCCCAAGGTAGCTGAAACGAGTTCTGGCTGCTCCTTTCATTCAGAATCTAACCCAGTATGCGGATGCCAGGCAAAGTAGGATTTGTTTAGCATATATCACTCGGCACGAAGTCCATACAGAACAGGCTTCCAATTTGCATGATTCCGCTCTCTAACCTATTCGTTGGATTTTAGGATTCTGCAGAAGCCAGGCACAAAATCAGAAGGATGAAGAAGAGTATCACGGCTGCATCATGAAGATGAAAGTGGACAAGAAAAGTTGAGCGATGGAGCATAATAGAGCATGCAAAAGTTTTCAACTCATAGCATTAGCAATTGAGTGAACATAAGCCTAGTTAAACTAGAGAATTTACTCCCAGCTTCAGAGAAAATATGATGGGGTAGGGAGGATAATCAATTGTCACTGACTCTCTTGTCCCTTCAGATATTATCCATCAACAGATTTGAGGCTGCTCCTCAGGTCAAGGACAATGGTCCTAGCCACCAGGTGAAGCGTAGGATGCATGAATGAAGAGACTGTCATAACAACTCATTAATTAGTCAAGCGAAATCATTAGAGCAAAATAGCATTAGCTCGAAATAACATCAGATAGCAAAAAACAAATACACAGCCCCAAAACAGTTTGTCCAATTAGTGTTCTGCCCCCTCCCACACTAGCCGAAGGCAAACAAAAAGCACAAAGACATGTAACTGGAAGTGAACGATTGTCTGATTCATGAGTAAGCCCCAGAGAACCATGCTGGTCTTAAGGTTTGTTCGCATGAAAGCCAAGGTGGAAGAAACATTTAAGGCACCAGGATGCCATTACACTAATTTCATTCATTTTAAAAGCATTCGTTCGTACAATCCTTGAGCAATTACTTATGTTTTTCCCCCCGCAGGTTTAATAACTTCCTTTCACTAAAACCTTTTTGTAAGGGCAGAAGAGTATTGGCCTGATGACGACTCAGTTTTCTGAGATCCTGACCACGAACCGTAAACTCTTTCCTTCATTCACTGAAGCAACTTATTGGTCAACTCGTGCCAAAGCTTGGTACCCAAATCAATGAAACCAGAGAAGTGCATGGGGATACTAACAAACGAGACTCCAAAACATTTTCCATGGGTTAAGACACTGCCCAGAGAACACGCAAACTCGAGCACAAGCCGCTCAGGATCTGCATTTGCAGCATTTCCTCAGATAATTCGTCATTCATTCAATCAAAAATCCATGAAAAAGACCACAGATTTAGTGAATCCTGAGGTAAGAAAATAACGGAAATAAATACGGAAGAAAAAAAGAAAAAAAGAAAAGGAGAACAGAGCGATCGATCGCAGTGGGATTCGAACCCACGACCTTTAGATTCGGAGTCTAACGCGATATCCACTCCGCTATGCGATCGCAACCCCGTCCTCTCCAAACAAGGTCCCCACTTAAACCCCTGAGAAACCCTCGCTCGGGAGCAGCGTCGCCAAAAATGCTTCGTCCCTCAGGCGAGCGCCGCTCCCTTTTCAAACATCATTAGCATTCTCAGCAAAACATAAGTACCATTGCGATCGCGATGGACAAAAAGAAAACCTCGAAACGGGATTAACCACGGATCGGATCGGAGATCCGCTGTCGCGACGACACTAATCACGTAATCATCACGCTAACTGACCGGAACACCTAGAGAGAAAGAGAGAGAGAGAGAGGTGTACCGTGGCGGCGGTGGCGATGATGGCGACGGTGAGGCGAGAGAAAACGCCGGGGAAGGAACCATGATCGGATCTGAATCGGACGGGTGGAGACAAAAGAGGAGATCCTCCTGTTTTGTCGCTCTGTTTTCTTCTTCGTCGGCGGCTTTGAAGGTTTTTGTCGCGACGATCGCCGTCGCAATCCTAACACGGGCCCGCGAAGGGGCCGTGGATTCTGGACTGGGCCTCTTCCACGACCCCAGGCCCATAATTTCTCCGCTTTTCTCTCTTTCTCTTCTTTTCTTCCTCCACCTTTTAACTGTATAAAAAAAAAATATTACGAAAATCTCAAACTCATATAATTTGACAAATTTATTCCAAATTAATTTTTTGATCATAAAAAATCCAAAATCAGTACACGATAGGTTTTATCCCATGTTAATTTTTTTATTTATCATTAATTTTTATTGAATTGAATTTATATTACAAAAAATCATAAATTAATACATTTATAATAAATGATAGAATAAAATCCAAAATCGGTAAGCTCGTCAACTCTCACATGTCATCAAACTTGGTATTTTAATTGTAAAATTCAATGAGAACTAATAGATAATAAATTTGTTGCACACGTATTAGTTTTTGATTTTATAAACAATACTCTTCGAATGCACAGTTAAGGCTATTTATCAAATAACAAATTCAATTATGAAATAAACCAAATAAGGCCAATAGGAGTTTCAATTCCTAAAAATTTCGATCAAACATTCATTTTGGGAAAAGTTTTCATAATTATTGATACTATGAGTTCTTAAAATGTAATGTGCATTTGAAATTAAGATGTAAAGTATCGGTTAATATGCCCCATTTCACAATCACGTCAACAAAATTAAGCTTCTGACAAAAAAGAAAGGATTATATATCTTATGTTTAGTGAAAATGCTAAGTACCGGTTAACACGACCTATTTCGCCGTCTCGTAAACAAAATTGGGCTAAATAAATTTCCCAGTTTTTATAAAAGAAAGAAGTTAAAGTAAAGAATATATGATGAAGAAAAAGCTACAAATATTGTGGCTGCTGGGATTCGAGCCCAGGTCTCCACGGCCACAACGTGGAATTCTTACCACTAAACTACAGCCACTACATGACAATGGTCCCCTACATTTTTATATATAATACAAATAGGTTGCACAATGGTTCGTTTCTACACGAATGATAAAAAGTATATCTCGCTAAAGGGAGGTAATTCAAAACACGTGATGGATAAATGTTTATCCTCGTCGAAAAATCTAGATGTGAACTTAAGCTAATATTTTGTTATGGCCTGTTTGGCAACATGTCAAACAGTGCCAGATTCTAATTTTTTGTTCCCAGAATCAATTTGGGACGAGAATCGCGTTTGGTAAAATTTTTGTTCTAGAGAACAATTTTGGACAAGATTTGAAAATAAAAAAAATTTTGATTATCTGTCCAAGAATCAGAAAAAAAAAAATCAAAATGGTGAAACCTTCACTCTTCCCTTTCATCATCCCAGTTGCCGTCCGCCACCGCCTGCCACCGTCTGCCGCCACCCACTGCCATCATCTGCCACTGGTCGCCGGAGGCTTGCCAAGCCAGGGTGAGGTCTGACAAGCTTGCCGAAGGCAAGAATAGCCACTGGTAGGGCTCGCCCTTGCCCAGCTCCGGCAAAGCCAGCTTGGCCACCGGCGGGGCTAGGCGAGTCTCGCCGGCAGCTGGGCAGCTGGGCGAGGCTCGCCCATGTGCCGATGAGGCTCATCTAGCCACTGACAAGGCTCAGCCGACGAAAGCCGACCTCACCAAGGGCTAGTTGCCGATCCGGCGACCACCAGATGAAGAAGAAGAAGAAGAAGAAGAAGAATAGGAAAAAAGGGAAAAAAAGTAAAAAAAGAAAAAAAAAAAAGTAAAAAAAATTATTTAAAAATTATTTAAAAATAAAAAGAAATTAATTTGAAACATAATCAATTAACATGATATCAAACACAATTCTATTTCAGAATAAAAAAATTTGGACAGTTACCAAACGCACTTTTTTACTCAGAATCAGTTTCCGGGAATAGAATAAAAAATAATCATTTCTATTATAATCAGTTATTGGGAACAGAATCGTTACCAAATGCTTCTTTATTGGCCAAAGCCATCAAATGATTCTAGATAGTGCTCTTTGAGAAAAGTGTATTGATTCAAATGATATGATTTTCAATTGATTTGTTGAAAACTCATCTATTTCTTTACGAGGTTGGATTGAGTAAATCAATAGTAGTTATTCAAAATTTCCTAATCATGTTAAGAATGTACGTCTTACCCGATTCACCTGCCTAAGCATACCGTATCAATGGGTAACAAAAAAAAAAAAAAAGTGGAATTTCCATATTCGGGTGACAAGACCACCAAAGTTGCTGTACTGATGACGAGGTCAAAGGTGATGTGTTGGATCCAACGTTGTGGATAAGCACGCAATGGACTTTACCATATTCAAATTCTCATTTTCTACAAGTTTTGAATTTGATGACATAATGCCAACAAGGTTCCCATAAACATTCTAATTAACGTCATTTTTTGGAATTCACTTGGTATATTAACTTCTTAATTAATATACTTTCTATAAGATCAAGGTTTAATTATTTTGCTGGGTTTTCCACTTGGTTCAAGAACGCGAAAAATCTTTTAACTTTCGAATATGGAAAATTTCAACTTTTAAACGTCGAAAATAAAAAAGGGAAAGGGTGACATGCCTTCCCTGACCTTACCTGACCTTAAACATGGCAACGCATGAAATGCATGAAAACGAGCAAGTGAGAGAAAGCACGTCATGACGTGGTGCGCAATGCAGTTCCTGGACTGTCGCACGAGTTTTCCTCGGCCTTTTTAACAGGAGACGATCCGGCAGCAGAACACCACCAGATCTTTCCCTCTGTTTCTCTGGAGTAATCTTGCAGAAAACCTTAAACATTGTCTTGTGGGTCTCTCTCTCTCTCTCTCTCTCTGTGCAATCATGATTTTCGATTTCTTTGGTATCAGTGTTGTCACGAATTGTTTATTTTCATTCGTGGGTTGCGCCTGTTGATTGCTGCGCCTTTAGGTGGGGCTCTTCTTTTGTGTCGTTGTGAAGCTTTGCTTGGTGTTTTGCCTTTTCTTGCTTTCAAAGATTTCGCTGTCATTTAACCACCCACCCTCTCTCTCTCTGGTTGGAGCAGTTTGGTAGTGTCCCATCTGATTTAGGATTAGCACTCTATATATATAGAGTCGTCGACTTAGCCCATCCATCAAGAAACGGGGCAAAAAAAAAAACCCAAGGTCTCAGCATTCTTTTGCTTCATCTTGACCCTATATGCTGTTTCGTTCGGACGACATTCCAAGCATTAATCTTTGTTTTGCCTATGTGGTTTTGACTCGGTGCTTTCCTTTCCTCCACAGGCATTGGTTGGGAAATTCTGTATACGTCTTTTGTGGTTAATTGGTCTGCAATCAGGACAGTTGAATTTGTGGATTTTTTTCTGTTAGGATAAGACTGACCGTCTCTTTTTTTCAATGCTCAGCAGAGTAGATTTTTGTTCGAGCAATGGCGAGAGAGGCTGCGAAGAGCGAGAACCATAATTCTCCGAAACCATCCCCATCTCCCTCTCCTTTGAGATTCTCGAAATTTTTCCAGGTAAATGCACATCGGATCAATGTTTGGTGATCGGTTTCTTTTTTAAGCAGCAGGTGTAAAAGCTCTATGCAAGAGAGCTTTTGTTTCCTGTCGTGGACTCTAAACTGTCGTCTGAGTTTTTATGTTCTGAATCAAATTTCATTCTAGAAAGTAGGAAATGTCTCTGTCTGATTGCTTATCATTTTGACAAGCTCAAGTACTGTCGTCTTTGCTCAGGTTCGCCTTGCATCTTCTTATTCGATGCAAACACATGTTCATTATGGTGTTAAAGCATATCCAAATTGCTTCAATCTAATATTCATATCGGTGCTGTGAATATTACCTTTGATATGGTTATAAAGAAATTCTCTCTTGGCAGTCCAACATGAGGATTTTGGTTACCGGAGGGGCTGGATTTATTGGCTCTCACCTGGTGGACAAGTTGATGGAAAATGAGAAGAATGAGGTTAGTTCTCGTAGCAACTGATTTATAGCCCTTTGACAGGCTTTTTTCTTTGATGGGTTAAGATAAATTTTGATCCTGAAGGTTTTTAATTATTAAACATCTGACACTGTTTTTCTTTTTTATGGCTAAAACCTTTAATGTACCATACCGTTGCATCAATTACATCGGTATCGTCATTTACTCTCTGAATTATTCTGTCATAGGTGATTGTTGCAGATAACTATTTCACTGGATCCAAGGATAATCTGAAGAAATGGATTGGCCATCCAAGATTCGAGCTAATTCGCCATGGTATCTCTTCTTTAGCTTGTTATATATCTAGCAGAGCAACCACGGACAGTTGAAAATGCGCTGTCCGGTGGTAATCCACCCTTGAAATATTGGATTCAATTGCCATCTTTCTATGCCAATGCTCGATCAGAATTCAAAAGTAACACAGATTTTCACTGGACACCTGGCTAATTTTTTCTCTTTTAGTCTGGCCAAGAGCATTAAAACATGGGATGCAACTTTGAAATCCCAAATGTAGATGGAGAAGCAAGATTAGTGACATAGTTTTCGAAATTTTGTTCAGGATGAAGTGTTGACAACAGTATAATTGAGGAAGCATCAGAGTGTACATACTTCATGATACCGTCTTGTATGCTATTATAAATTTCTAACTGGTCTCCAAGTCTGAAGTTTACTGCTGTTGATCTTCACCTTTCTCTTCCATTTTAAATAACTGTATCATCACATCCATGGAGCGGCTGAAATTGGGAAAATGACCTCTTTACGTCATGCAGATGTCACGGAGCCATTGCTGGTGGAAGTTGATCAAATTTATCATCTTGCTTGCCCGGCTTCTCCGATCTTCTACAAATACAATCCTGTCAAGGTGTCTCTCTCTCTCTCTCTCTCTCTCTCTCTCTCTCTATCGGGATCAGTTGGTTGAGCCACAACCTTCATACCCAACACCCCGCTCCCCACCAGCTTTTGCATTTTATTAAAAATCTGACTAAAAAACATCTGATGCTGAACAGACCATAAAAACCAATGTGATTGGTACTTTGAACATGCTGGGTCTTGCCAAGCGTGTTGGAGCAAGGTTAGGGTCCACTGTCCCTATTGGCTCCTTGACAGTGAAACTGTCTTTAGTTTGTCAGTAATGCTCATGGTAATCATTACAGGATTTTGCTGACATCTACTTCGGAAGTTTATGGTGATCCTCTTGTGCATCCTCAGGACGAAAGCTACTGGGGAAATGTGAACCCGATCGGTATGTTTACTTAGACAAGACTTAGGGGAAAAGCTTTTTGCATTATGGTCATAGGAGGTTGAGTTCTTTGCATCATGTTTAAATTGTCTAATTGAAAATGGGTCCTGTTCCTAGTGACAACGTGGTAATTTTCACTGAGTATCTTAACTCTCTAAGTACACGGAGGGGTATTACTTCGTGGTACTGTGGCAGAGTGTTGGCAAGAATGTTTGCAAGAATGTTCCAACGAGTTAGTTTGGAAGAATTTCTGATTGATTACTAAAGTGGTTGTCGAAATTCCACAGGAGTTAGAAGCTGCTATGATGAGGGGAAGCGTGTTGCTGAGACCTTGATGTTTGATTATCACAGGCAGCACGGGATAGGTAAAATGCCACATTTCCTTATGCCACTTTACCTATTGATGAGAACTGCAAGTTTGGTGTGCAGGTCTTATCTATATCTTCAGTTTAAACATCTCTTCATTCTTACACGACTTATTAACCTTGACAGAGATAAGGGTTGCTAGAATTTTCAACACCTATGGACCCCGGATGAATATTGATGATGGCCGTGTTGTTAGCAACTTCATTGCTCAAGCAATTCGGTAGGCCTGCTGTTTCTTGCAACTCAAAATTTTTCATCTACTGTCCAAACATCTTTGCCATGCTTAGACTCCTGGAATGAGGCTAAATCCTATTGCATCGGCGTCACCAAAAAAATGCTGCTTATGCAGGGATGAGCCCTTGACTGTTCAGGCGCCTGGAACTCAAACTCGAAGTTTCTGCTATGTTTCTGATATGGTATTAGAGATCTATACATCCTGTCATATTGTTCTAATGAGATATGAGGTAGCAACAGTACCAGAGCATTAACTCTATTCCTGAAAAATTGAAGGTTGATGGCCTTATTCGACTGATGGATGGAGATCATACTGGACCGATCAACATTGGGAATCCAGGTCACGACGCTGCACCTTTTCAATGACAAAAATGGTCCAATATTTTCCAACTTACTTTTATTTGGCATTTCAGGTGAATTCACTATGCTTGAGCTCGCGGAGAATGTTAAGGAGGTGTGCCTTTTTTTTTTGCTCTATCAATCCATTGTTGATCTGCATATCTGTACTTGAGTCTCATCCGATGTCCGGCGATTCATTGTAGAGATGTTAAGGATACATAATTCTTAATGGTCTTGATGTCCACTTTCTATTGACACACAATCATGCGATGTCGCAGCTTATCAATCCTAATGTGAAGATTGCCAGCGTGGAGAACACACCGGATGATCCCCGACAGAGGAAGCCGGATATCTCCAAAGCCAAGGAGCTGCTTGGCTGGGAGCCAAAGGTGAAGCTGCGCGACGGCCTGCCGCTCATGGAGGATGACTTCCGATCGAGGCTGGAGAAACCCAGGAAGCATTAAACAATCACACCCCCACAGTAGACAACATTGTCGTATTCGAGCTTGAAATTATCATGTTCTCTTTCCTTGTCGTCAGTGGGCCGAGCTCATCTACTCGGTTGTGAACGTTGAGTTTTTTCTACTTCAATCCCATTCCGTGCTCGTCCAACTCCTTTCTTTGTTACTTTCTCATCAGCATATGGATTCTCCTGTCACGCAAACGATGAGATTATGACAGTAGTCATTAGTACAGTAGGTGCTTGTTTCAGACAAACCAACCAACCATGGATGAACTAGTTCATAGACTATATGGCTTGATTAGAAGTTCACTCGCTGTTTCAAGTTGTGTCCTGGATGCGTATGGTCGGATCAGCTCTTTCCTTCACACATGTCAAAAGGACTGATGAATGCCCGTTTATCAGGGGATCCTTTCGAAAATGCTTCCAAGACTCGGTACTTTTCAGTCCTTTAACGTAGTTTGTTATTTCAAATTGAAATATATTTATGGCAATGATTGGCAATAACATCTTTTTTAGTTGAAATCTCATTATTGTAATGAATGTTTTAGTCGAATTCATTAATTAAAAGAAATATAGCAACATTTTCTTTATCTTACAATGCAAATCGATTGGAAAGTCTCTTCTTCTTCTCAATCCCAAGTAAGGATCCCGCATAAAAATAAAAAAACATCATTAAATTATGAAAAACAAATTGGCAATTGAAACCTCTGAAGCTCTGGCCAATGAGGGAAGTTGGAAGCATAACAAGAAAGGAGGGGCACTTTGGTCACTTGGCCAGCACCATTTTTGGAAAATCCCTAATCTCATTTAAGAAATCTTGATAATTGCCCACTCATGTCCCCACTTTTATTCTTTGCCCTAGGAGAAAACCAAGATTCCATCTCAGAACTAACCCCCTTAAACTCCACAAGCACGTTAAAGAAACACTGTCTCTCTCTCTCTCTCCTCTGTGACAGCTAATAAGCCTTCAATAATCTACGCCAATTGATACAGCTAACATACGCATCGTCCGAAATCCGAGAAACCCAAATGAGGAACCTCCCTCCCCGTTCTGAATCTCGCCCCAAAATTCTGTCTTTCGCACAACCAACTGTATAGCTTTCCTCGTTGTTCGAATGTAGAAGAGGCAGTCAGGCGAAGGAAGGAAGGAACGAACGCGACAGAGACGCACGCACGCGCACTCACTCTCTCTCTCTCTCTCTCTCTCTCTCTCTCTCTCTCTCACTTCGTGTGTTGCGGCTTCACTCCCAAATCCCACCACCACCGCCCATCGAAGAGAAAAGCCTTCGGAGCTGCTTGTAGGGTGGGCGAAGGAATAGGATTCCCCGCACGGCGGCGGCGGCGGCGGCGGCGGCGGCCATGTCCTCCGCCTTCAGCTCCTCGAGAAGCAGCCCGAGCGGCTCGAGGCACCACCAGTTCGTCGGCGGCGGCGTCAATAGCCCCGTCGTTCTGGGCGTCTCGAGGTTGAGATCTTCCGCGGCCAAGAAGCCGCCCGAGCCGCTGAGGCGAGCTGTCGCCGACTGCCTCTCCTCCAGCTCGGCTCACCATGGTGTCCCGTCCTCCACTGTTGCCTTCGAGGCTTCCAGGACTCTTCGGGTGCGCTCGAATTTCGATCCTTTCTTATTTGTTTGCTGGATTCTTGATTTTTTGGGGTTCTTGATTTTGTTGGGTCTTGCCGTCTTGGTTAGATCTTGCAAACTTTTGATTTTGGTCCTGGATGGGGGTGTTTGAAATCTGGGTTTCGCAGCGCTGGACGTGATTTAGTTTTAGTTTGGTTTGATTGCGGAGTTACTGGTATTCGATGCTCAGTTTGGTTGCTTGGAATTGATGCTGTATTGAAAGGTGGATCGTTCAGCTGAAGTGGGGCCAATTTGCTCGTGGAATCTATCTTCTCAGCTGTCATAGATGAACGAATTGATTTGCAGAAGAAATGTCCCTAGTTTGCTATATCTTCTTGTCATTTGGAGAGTTCAGGCTGGATATAGTTTGATGTTCATAAGAATTGTGTGCTCATTTGTCGATATTATGCAAGAATGACATGATTTCTAGTGAAAAGGGGGGCCCGCCCTTGAAGCACACTGCCGCCGCACTAGCTAGTTGACCATTCTGAATGGTTCAGTTAATCACTGTAAGCTTCTAAGGAAGGCATTCTTATGATAATCTTTGCAAGACAATGCCCTTCTCAAAAGCTAGGATAAAGTTCACAGTTTACACTCCAATGAGATGTCCGATTTTGGCAACATGAAGTAAATGTTGACTTGAGTCTAGTCAGGAAGAAACCGTTGCCACCACAAGTCCACAAAAATGTTCTTTAATTGATTGGCAGAAAACATTTACAATTGGTTTGCAGTGGGCTTTCATTTTTTTTTCATGAATCTTCAAAATGGTAGTCTTAAGAAATGAAATGTGCTTCCCTGATAAGTTTGTATCTGAAATCACACAACTTTCCTGGAAAATGAAGCTTGATCCTCATCTAAGACCATGTTTCTGTGAGTATGGCAGTATTGCTGGCAGTTTTCAAGGTACAGATAAATCATGTGGTGGTTCTTTTTCAAGAAACTGTTTACTGGCACTTTTTACATATGTATGCAAGAACTTATGAGTTAAAGGTTTAGATTCTTACAAGTTGTCAATGGCAGGACTACTTGGCTAGCCCTGCGACAATTGACCTGGCTTACAGTTTTATGATAGAACACACTATTTCAGAGAGAGACCGCAGGTATGCTGGTATCTTTAATCTCTTGACAATCACTGCTGTTAAGCTTTTAACTGTTTTATATAGGACTAGCAATTTCTGACACGAAGCGATAAAATTATTTGAGCATGATCCAACCGAGAGCAATTTATTGAGAGAAACCTGAAACTCACAAGACATGAATGCAAATATTAAAAATCGACGCAGCCAGACCATGCGTTAACACATATTTTGTTATCTGTCTGTTGCAGTGCACAAGTAATTTACTTTGGTATGTGGTATGCAAACTGTTCTTTTGTTTTCCTTTAGATACCCAGGGAAAGGTGCTGAGTTTGCAAATGTTGAGTTCTCAGTCATTTGAATGCTTCAGGCACCAACTTCTGCGCTAGGGGTCCACTCTCCTCTTCCTCCTTCTGCAAACTAGCCCTAGAAAGTTATTAATGAAGGGAAAGGATGAAGAACACTTCAAGCTCTTAGATTGCTCTTTGATTTTATACATCATTTTCGATTCTTTGACTTCAAGATGACATTTTCATTAGTTCTCTTTTTGAAGCCCTGGGCCATAGCTAGAAAAAATTCATTTGATTATGCTTTTGATTTCTTAGTTGAATATTTTTGTGATATGTGTTTTCAGTAATTAGTTTGATTAATTTGTGGTTTTACTTGGCAGCCCGGCTGTAGTGGCTAGATGTGTGTCTCTTCTGAAAAGATACCTACTAAGGTATGCGCTTCAACTATCCAGACTGTTTGGTTGCTAATAGATTCTAGATGGATGGTTTTTAGTTTTTGTGGTTGATGTCCTAGCACCAGTTGATTGATTAAGATACTTGATCTTTTATTAATTGCCTCTTCAAAAGTGAAAATGTTTGAGAAGGTTTTATTGAGCTTCAGTGTTCCGGCTTCTGCGAATTGTAAAGTAATAGGTTTTGAGTGTCCTTAGTGATGCACTTCTCATGCAATCACCAAAATAGGTTCTTTCCGTCGTATGTTTTTGGTGCTAAAATGCTTATATAGTTGAGGAAAGATCTTGAAGAGAATTGCACTTCCCATCTTCCAACAACAAGAACTACTGGGAAGTGAAAGGCTGACTAACTGGACTCCTGTATCAGTCCAATTGATACAGATTGAACTTCTGTTTTAGTTGGACTGTCAACTACAATAACTTAAGGGCAGTTGGTCATTAGATGAATCCTGTATCTTATTAGGTTATCAACTATTGTTTCTTTAGATGCATCATGTCTAGTTAGTGCACACCTGAGTACATTATGTCATAGAGCCTTTGAGGAAATTTCTTTTATGGTTTCTCTGTGGTTCAGGAGTTTATGCTTCCTGCTTCTTTCACAGATATAGACCCAGTGAGGATACTCTACAGCAGATTGATCGGTTCTGTATTAATACAATTGCGGAATGCGATGCTAACCCAAATAGCAGAGTAGTTCCAAGTAAGGCTGCACCATCTTCAGCGCCTCCTTTGCCTGTGTCCAGTTTTGCTTCTGGAGCGCTTATTAAGTCACTGCATTATATTCGTTCTCTCGTGGCTCAACATATCCCAAGGCGGTCATTCCAACCAGCTGCTTTTGTTGGAGCTGCTTCGGCAACCAAAAATTTACTCCCATCATTGTCGTCCTTGTTAAAACGATCTTTTAATTCCCAGTTAAGCCCCTCAACTGGTGCGGAATCTCTTGAGAGCAAGGACGATTCAAGTATATCTTCTCAGAACAAACTCAATCCTAAAAGTGTTGACTATGTTGAGGATATTGATTATATAGCTCCCGATGTCCTCAAGTGGCGCCTTTTAGGGGATCATCAATCATCATTTGTGTCACCTGAAAGGTAATTCATTCTGAACCACACATATAGGTGTTTCATAGGAACCTTATGCTTACTTGTGATTTAGCTTGAGTGTGTAATTGACGTTGGCTATGACACAGTGACCGAATTGTGAGTTCCCAAGACATGAATGCACATAACTTCCTAGAAGTAGGTGCAGCGGCACTCCTTGTGGGTGATATGGAAGCTAAGATGAAAGGCCAGGCTTGGAAGTATTTTGGCAGTGCTGATATGCCTTATCTTGATCAACTGTTGCAGCCTTCTCCTGTCACGACAATCACCAGCTCTGCCTCTGCCCGTTCTCATCTAAGGTCTATAACAGCTTCTAAAAGGTCTAAGCCAGGCCCTCATCAAATTTGGTATGTATTCATTTCACAATTGCCTTTTCATGTGTAAGAGGCTTCCACCTTACCTGTGAAATGCAGTGTGCTGATTCCTTTTAACCAAAGTATCTGTTGAGTAAGTGAACTGAAACTTGCAAGCAAGTCAACAAGCAGCTATAGACAATTTTTTTTTGGCCAAAAAAAAAAGAAAAAAGAAAAAAAAATTTGGAACTCTCTCTCAGATGTCTGTAGATTGTAAGATTTGATTTGGTCATAACTTATTTTAGGTTGGATCTCCCCTCACTCCCTGCCTCCTTATGTGGCACTATTGTGATGCACTAAGAAATCGGATGCTGATTCTCAAGGATATAAAAGCCTTTTTAAGCAAGGATCAAACATTGGGTGCTGAACTTTTGTAGTGTTAAACACACTAAATCAGTTGATGGCTGGTGAATCCATATTGATGCTGAGATAGACTCTCAAATGCCTTCTAATCAATTTGGCTGACTGTGTTCTGGTTGGATATTCCAGAAAGGAATATGTCATTTTTGGTTGGGTCTTGTTTAAAGTGGCATTGGTTTGCTGCAGGCCATAACTGTTCCGCTGAAGGACCTTTTGTAGTGTGATAATGCTCTTTCACGCGATGCTTCCTCTTAAGTACCTTTGTTGTTTGTAGGGGTATTTGAATCCTGCTTTCTCTTCCTTACATTAGGATGGATAGCAAGACAACCGCATCTTACTGGATGCTTCTAATTTACATGAATCTTTTTTCTGATACCTGTTGGCCTTGAATTATGTGCTGCATATAGCAGTATGAGTCTTATATTTTGCTGCCTTGGGTAAAAAAAGATGGCCCTTAACTAGATATGAGGAAAGCTGAGAAACTAAGAGTCTAAGAATAGACTTTGTTTATCGTTTTGTATATATCACACCTGTCTAAGATCAAAAGCTTCATTTCGGCATTATCAGTTGAACATGCAACTCTCATTTTTCAGGGAGGAATCTCCTACAAGCACATTCCGACCTCGTGCTCGACCGCTATTCCAATACCGTCATTATAGGTGTGGCATAATTAATTCATAATTTTCATACATAGTATCATCTCATGCAGTTGTGTAATTATTTTCCCAAGTGTTGAGAATTGGTCTGGATAATGGTTGATGTGAGGTTCATATGGCATTGTTAATGTGTGGTTCATATACAAGTAACCGCTGAAGTTCTATATATATATAAAGCAAAGTTCATTAAACTAATCAAGAATGTTGAGACTTCAAGCCATCCATTTAAGCGCGGAAGCTTAATTTCATTTTTATATCCCAACCTGTGCATATGTGTCCCATACCCCTGAACATGCAGATCTGAATCTCATCTTTTGTTTTAGAAGGACTGATGTGATAAACTGAAGGAATTGGGAAATTAGTGTTCCCCTTTAACATTTTATCGGGTTATGTTAAAATGACTATATAAAAGTTGAAGCTTGGAAGTGTGATTTGAATAGTCTTACTCTGAATTTTGTGCTTCATGCATTGTTTTGCACTTTTTGGGCAAATTATACTGATTCTCATGTCTTGTGGTCATTGTTGATACTAGTCATGGATTTCGGCTGCATCATGCATCAATTGTACCTGATTTTTATTCCCTTAAGTGTATTTACACAAACCTTACTATATTCAGTTTATGTGAAAAGTTGACCAGAATTTGCGTCTCATTGACTGTTGAACAATTTGACCGAAGAAATGCTCAGCTATATTGGATGTGGCTTTTGGTTCTGGCTGTTAATGGAAACTTCACACTTGCAGTGCAATAAATCATCCTCAAAATTTATTTTGTTGCTCAGCTATATCAAATGTGGCTTTTGGTTCTGGCTGTCAATGGAAACTTCACACTGCCAGTGCAATAAATCTTCCTCAAAATTTATTTCTGCTACATCATGTGTGGGCAGTTGTACATGCACAAACCCTCCTCTACTCAGTTTATGTCAAAAATTGACCAAAATTTGTGTCTCGTTGATTTGTTGGATTATTTGACCAAAGAAATGCTCAGCTATATTGAATGTGGGTTTTGGTTCTGGCTGTTAAGGGAAACTTCACACTGCCAGTGCAATAAATCTTCCTCAAAATTTATTTTGTTTCTCCTTTTTTGGTTTTATTACCTTATCGCAACAATGACTGTAATTGGTTCCTACATCCAATAATGAAATCAATGCATGAAAATTCCTCTTCTTTGTCCTCTGATCTGAATGTTTTTATCTGAGATGCATGTCTTACAGAGGCTTTTGGAGCACAGTGCAGTATTACCATGTTTTAATGCAAATAATTCTTGCATATATGCTCTTTGCAGGCTGATTCAGCTCTTCTCACTCCCCCCCCTCCCCAGGAACCCCTTCTTCTCTTCCTTTTCTTCTGACGTCAATTTTTTCTATTATTCAGTGAACAACAACCTCTGCGGCTTAATCCTGCCGAGGTTCAGGAAGTGATTGCTTCAGTCTGCTCGGAGATGTCTTCTGCAAATGCTAACATCATGACAGTGTCAAGATTAAATAATGCTGGAAAGCCAACGATGGATGTTGCTATCAGTGTTCTCGTTAAACTTGTCATTGACATGTACATTTTTATCACCTTTTACTTCCAATTTGTGCCTGTGCACCTTAATTTAATGCACTTTCTCGATGTATGATCATGTGTCGATTGTGCTTAAAACTTCATTGTCAATTGGTGCTTTGATCACAGGAGTCAATATAATCTGTCATATATGCTGTACTTGCATGTTTAGTTCGCATTGAGATGTACACCACTACTTGCATACGTCACGTACAGACCTTTCACAGTATTGCATCACGGCATTACCGACTTCTATATTTTAGGGGGTTGCATTATGTTAATATGGATGTATATGTTTTTTTCCCATTTAACCATATGCCTAAGTGCTCTCTGCATGATATGGTATCATGACTTAAGCTCATGGGTTTAAGGGAGAATATTGACGCATGTTAGACCATTTTGAGTGGATTTTCTTAATATTTAATATGAATTGCTTACCATGGTGCGTTTGGTGTCTGTCTTTTAGATTGTTTCTTAATTCTTGACTTGGATGTAAGATCAATGTGAACTGGGGGTTTTTGCTTGTAGGTATGTTTTGGACCCTGGGCCTGCTGCTCCTCTCACCCTGTCCATGCTTCAGGTGTTGATTCAAATGGATATATAAATTCAATAAAAATTTATGTGCAAAGATTCTAATTTACTTGTAATGCCCTTCCAGGAAATGCTTTGTTCTACCAGAACAGAGTGCAGGGCACGTGCTTTTGATTTAATTCTGAACCTTGGAGTACATGCTCATCTATTAGAGCCTGTGCTGACAGACATTCCTTCCACCATTGAAGAAGAATACTGTCAAGAGACATATCTTGATAGTGAAACTCAAGTTGGAATACATGGGCTGGCAAAAAGTTCTTTCAAAAGAATGGAATCTTCCACGGCTATTGATGATTTGGAGTCTTGGATCCTGAACATTTTATATGAAATTCTTCTCTTTCTTGTTCAGGTATTATGATTAACCGAAACCTAAAACTTTGAGGCAATATCTCTTGCAATTTTAGTTGGTTTGGGTAAGCATCTTGTTAGGTGTTGACTTATCCAAATCATGAAGAATCTGCATGGCCTTTGTGTGCATGACTGAACTCTTTGAAATTTTGAGTTCTTTAACAAATTTGCATTGTTGAGAGTGTCATCGAACTCTTTCCCTTCAACTTAAGGTTGAATATTTTTGAAATTGGCAGCTTTGCTGTAAAAATCTGGCACATCTTGATAATTATCTTCAAAGGTTCAGGTCTTTGAGTGATATGGTTTGCATAACTTGAAGAAAGCAAAAAAACTCATTTAAAATTGTAATTTGTATTCCTTCTTTTGCATATGTTTTCTTTTTGCAGTTGAATCTCCCAAAGATTTTATCTGAGATTTTTCACTTCACGGTTGAACTTGAATAACGTGAGTAAAGATGTAGCTTGGTAACTCAGATCTAAATGAAATGTCAAAATAATTAGAAGTTCTGTCAGCCAAAATATAGAATATGTGCATGCAGCATGAATATATGTTGTGTTCTTCCTCTTAGATTATTTCTACGTAATCTTCTCAAGGGTTCCTCCTGCTTGTTCAACAGATGGAAGAGACGGAAGAGTCTGTCTGGGCCTCTGCACTTAGCTGTTTGCTCTATTTTGTCTGTGATAGGGGCAAAATTTGGAGGAAGAGGTTGCAAGGTCTGGACATAAGGGTGAGCAACCTTCTTCCATGTTTATGTTATGTTTACTTAGAAGTGTCATGTTCTCTCTGCTCCAAGTAGTAAAGAAGATATCATCATCTCAGCATCACACACACCCACCCACCCACTCACGCACACACATGCATTTAACAATTGTTTAGTTAATTGAGATGTAGACTTAAAAGCAAGTAAACATTGAGAATGCTGGAGGTCTTCAGGTATTCATTTTTAACTAGATGTGAGCTCCAACTATGGATTTAAGTAAGAAAGGGAAATGTGGAATCAAGGTTCAGCAAAAGCCTGGAATAGCTTTTACAAACATGTCTCTAGGAATATTATCTCGGTTTATGATTTAATTAAGAAGGTAGTATTTTATGCTTCGCTGCATGTAGGACTTTGTATAACTTTAACTCTGCATAGTAAGTCTTGCAAGTTCAGTCCGTAAAATCTCTCGTCTGTTTCTTTGCTTTGGAAGAACCAAACCTACTCTGTATGTTTACATAAAAGAAAATGTGGCTGCTTTTATTTTTAAACTTCAGCATTGTACTACACACTTAGAATGGAACACTTTTTTTCTATGGTGATTACATTAATAGGTTCTATACATTTTTACTTCTTGAAGTTCGGGGGTTACCTTTAGCTTCTAAATTTTTCAGTTTGTCATTGATTGAGGATGACGTTGGCATGATAGAAAGTGTGCCACTGATTAATCTGGGGTAATGGTTTATGTCTAGTTAAATTTATTATGGAATAGTTCTCCTCTTTCAGAACTAAAGTATGCAAAACTGCCAATTAGTGTTCAGAGACTTTCAGAGTCTTCTGTCTTTATGAACAGAAAGCGATCATAAAAGAAAAAGGAAAAATGCTTTTTACCCATCCTTCAGGATCTGCTTTCTCATATTAAGTAACTGTCTTCTACTCTAACAGTAATTTTGGATATTCCGAAGTGTCATTCTAATGGACCAAGCAGACTTAATATTAGACTGTTTTTAATTGCAAATACTTGCTATCAAACTTTCCTCTTCTTCCTTCCTGTATCAGAAGTTGTGTCATGTTTTAGTCTATGGTATGAGTTTCCTGGGACTAAAAGTGATCCAGTTTTTCTCTTGTCTAGACAGTCGTTGTCGTTCATGTTTTTGTGGGCGAGATTATCAGAGACTTGGTGTGAGTGTAGATTTTGATTGTGTTCATAGATATTGTTTTGCTTGGGATGATGGACAGATCTGCTGTTAGATAGTATTGCATTTCTTCTTATTCTTTTTTTCTTTTTTTGGTTATCTATATATAATCTCAGAGAAAGGTTTGATTTACGGTTCTTTTTAATAATTTTCAGGTTGTCAAATCACTTTTAGAGATCAGCAGGAAGAATTCTTGGGCAGAAATTGTTCACAACAAGCTTATTTCCATACTAACAAACATGTTTTATCAACTTCCTGATGAATCCACTGACTTGGTTTCGAGTACCCTGCTTTTTCTCTTTCACCAGGTTGATCTTATTGGAGGGATTGAGTTTATATTACTTGAGGTATGCAAATTTTTAATATGCAAAATTGATTTTGTCAGTAGTTGATAGGCTTGCTGAAAGACTAAGAAGGAAAAGCAGGGGTGTATTGCTGCTGAACTGGGAATGAATTGCTTCCTTGTGAAGTGGTTTATAATTATCCCTATGTTCTTTATTTTCCCCACTTTTAACTTTCCTCTACTTCACATCACTTTTAAGAAATAATATTTTAATTATAATGGTACTATGACTATAAATCAAACTAATGGTGATTTTTTCCTTTGCTTTTAGAAAAATGTCAAATTTTAGATAAAGTTTGTTCTGGTTCAGGGACAACTTGATTGATTCTTTCTTAGATACATTCCACATGAGCAGCCTCTGACCTATTTCTTTCAGATACAGTTATACATAAAGATTGACGATTTAACATGTTAACTATCGGGCAGATAAAAGTTCCACTTCTTCAAATGTAGTTATTCTTTTGGATATTGTTCCGGAGGAGCTGCTCTCAAGTTAATTGTGAATGTGTTGTTACCCAGTTAACTTTTTTTTTTCTTTTTAAATATCTAAGAGTTTCTTTTTACTTGCAGAAATTCTACTGAAGGAACTAGTTGCTTATCTCCCTTGTGAAAACATTTGTATTAAACACTGGTGTCATCTCGCCTTAAAATTTATTGAGTCATTGAAGTCTCTACAGATTCAATTATGTAGCAAACAAACACGTCAAATGTATAAACTTGTTCCCTAGCAAT
This sequence comes from Eucalyptus victrix, assembly GCA_016097545.1. Classification (NCBI taxonomy): domain Eukaryota; kingdom Viridiplantae; phylum Streptophyta; class Magnoliopsida; order Myrtales; family Myrtaceae; genus Eucalyptus; species Eucalyptus victrix. Next base: position 47,262,200 of record CM027841.1, on the reverse strand, counting down.
GTCTCCAGGTGATAATGGGAGCACAAAATTATATCTGCATGCCCAATTATAATTATAATTATAATTTTCCAAAATTATTCTGGTGACCTGAGATTGGTTGCTTTACCCTGATTTATGGGTTGGTTATTAGTTGCTTGTCTAGATAAAATCAAATTTAAAAGCATCCTTCTCCAAAATCATCCTGGTTCCTGATACTTCTCTCCCACATCTGTGTGTTGCTTTGCAGTATTCGCTCGTGAACTCAAGGGAAGAAAGGAGAAATTTGTATCTGGTGCTTTTTGACTATGTCTTACATCAAATCAATGAAACATGCTTAGCAACTGGAGCCTCTGAATTCACTGATGATGAGATTCAACCTCTTGCAACCTTGCTCACTCTGGCAGACGCACCTGAAGCTTTTTATATTTCTGTTAAACTAGGAGTACAAGGAATTGGCGAGATCTTGAGAAGGTCAATATCTGATGCATTGGACAGATATCCAAACAGCGAACGACTAAATATGGTACTTCCACCTTCATTGGACATCTGTTTTACCTTCTGTTGCATTTTCTGGTGTTGAGTTTCAAGGAAAATATGTTGGTATATCTACAAGATCTATGTGTTATATTCTTTTATTTTGAGTGGGCACCTAGGCATATATTTGTACTTGGATTGCTGTTTCTGAGAGTTTTACATGTTCCTTTGACATGAGGATATTGATGTATAATGCAGCTGCCTCATTTTCCCATTTTTTGTTCCGTTTCTCTCAAAAGAGGATATTCATCCTTCTTTGCCTATTGCTTGATTTTGTTTTTTTCTCCATTTTTTTCAGAATGGTTCCTCCTAATTTATACATGTGAAATCTTGCATCTCTTGGATGACATTTCAGCTTTCACTAACAAGTTTGGCCGCTAATGATGATGTTACTTACTCTTCGCTCCAAATCTGGTTGTTTTGCAGCTCTTGGAAAACATAACAGAGAGATTTGATGTGTTAGTGAGTTCATTTAGTCACTTAGACAAAGAGTTCTCTCATATGGTACAGATCACAAAGTCCTTCAAGGTTCTTGGGAGAATTGGAGAAATATCCTTACGAAATGGTATCGGCAATGATGTGAATCTCTATTGGTCCACATTACATTCACTCCTTCATTCAGAAAGAACTTCATGCCGTCGAAATGGGTACATATGGTTAGGAGATTTGCTTATATCAGAAATTAGTGAGGAAAAGGATGGTAGTATATGGTCAAATATAAAAACATTGCAGCAGAGAATCGCTGATGCGGGAGCTCCTGATTATTCTGTTGCTTCAGATATCCCCTTGTCTGTACGGCTTTTGTGTGGGCTTTTGAAATCTAAGCACAACAGCATTAGATGGGGTTTCCTGTTTGTTCTGGAGAGGCTTCTTATGCGTTGCAAATTTTTGCTGGATGAGAAGGAAATGCAGCGGTTTAATAGCAGTGGTCCTGATCACTCTTTTGATGACAACCGTCTTAAGAAGGCCAATGCAGTAATAGACATCATGAGCAGTGCTTTACTACTGGTTTTCCACATAAATGAAACTGACCGCATGAATATTTTAAAGGTATGTTGCTTGCAGAACCGATCCTAGCTGACTGTGGTTTCTGACCTTGGAAATGGGACAACATGTGCAAAGCAGACATCACTCTATAAGATATTTCCATACATTACTTAAAGATTATTATTCTCATGTTTCAATCAGCCTTCCAAGTGCTACTAATGTTCCGATTTGTCCTTGGGTGATATATGTGATCAGAATGCCTAGGGATCTAAAAATATGCAGCTGGAATAAGAACTGCCATATACGATGGGACAAGCAATGATAAACCCGGCTATCGAGCAGCTTGTCCTGTTGCATTTGAATATTGTTGACATGATTAATGGTTTCTTGGTTAACTAGTGATATTTCTGAAATATATATGGAAAATTAGACACGTTCTGAATCTATTTTACCTATCATACCAAGCTAGATATTGTGTATTTCTCAGCCTAAACATAGATTTCCATATACACAAAGAAGAAGACAGCTCTTAGTTGATGTAGTGAATTCTTTTTTTTTTTTCTATTTGAAGGCCCAAATCATATATGGAAGTTAAGTGAAAGCTTCTTGAAGAAGAAAAATACGTTTTGAAATATGTCATGTTTCAAGCTTTTAATTATATAGTCCGTTGCGAAGCTTTTGATTAGCTGGTAAGAATTAATTATACATTCCGTTACAAAGCATTTGATTAGTTTGTAAGAAACGGATGTTGGCATGGTGACACTGATTCTTGCTGGCCTGCATCAGCTGATTAAATTTAATCAGAGTTACTTCTGGTCAGAGATACTGTTTGGCCTTTGTTGTTTGAGTAGCACTAAGTGATTATCTTGAATCGGATGCTTTAAGTTGTTGACATGTTGTTTAACGAAAGCTACTTTTGCAATTTCTTTTAAAAGAATTAATAGGAATACTAACTGTATTTTTTTTCTCTGTTAATACATAGATGTGTGATATTCTTTTCTCTCAAGTGTGTCTCAAAGTTCCGCCAGCAAGTTCCACTCAAATTGGAGAGGGAATGCGTATCACCAGTGAGAATAAGAAAAAGGATCTTGGTGAGCCAGCTCCTCCACAAGAGAACTGCCTCCGAGGGGAATATGTGGAAGAAACTTATGGCAGAGCCAACAATAATGGTAACTTCTATCATGGGACAGCTTCAATGGCTGCATTGCTTCTGCAAGGACGCGCTGTTGTTCCCATGCAATTAGTTGCCCGTGTTCCTGCTGCTTTATTTTATTGGCCATTGATTCAACTTGCTAGCGCTGCGACAGACAACATCGCATTGGGTGTTGCTGTTGGAAGCAAAGGAAGGGGCAACCTACCTGGGGCAGGATCGGACATTCGGGCTACCCTTTTGTTGCTTCTAATTGGTAAATGCACTGTGGACCCCCCTGCTTTTGAAGAAGTCGGTGGAGAAGAGTTCTTCAGGTGATAGCATTTACCTCTCATCCCTATGAGGTTTTGATTTTTTTTTTTTTTTTTAATCGTATCTTTTTTTTTTTCTTTTGGAGTATGCAAAGGGTTTAAGCACTGGTTTTGTCAACTTGCAGAGAACTTTTAGATGACACAGACGCAAGGGTAGCTTATTATTCTTCAGCTTTTCTTTTGAAGGCAAGGAAGCATCTCTATTTTCCATGTATTAGCATTCTTGTTTTCATGGGGATCTGCTGATTTATATGTTTTGACATATGCAGAGGATGATGACAGAGAAACCTGAGAAGTATCAACACATGCTTCAGAATCTTGTTTTCAAAGCTCAGCAGGTAAGACATGTAGTGATGGTTTGTCTGCATGTTAGTGTTATTCACAGACTCACAGTAATTAAGCTAATAAATGTTTTTTGACAACACACCATTTATCCTGTAGACAGTTTTGAGAAAGTTTGACAGTCATCTTATAAGCAGATCTAGAGAAGAAACAGTACCGAAAATAGACTAAACTCACGTGTGGGTTTTAACATGTCATTTTGATGATGTACGTCAGTAGTTTGGATAATGTCGTTGTGAATGGGCTTTATGGGTTACATTTGAAGAGATATTATGAAAATTGAAAATCCTATAAACCTGATGCTGGTTAAGGGGACAGGGTACCCGTTGTACTGCCATTTCTTATCGGACTTTTAAGATGTATAATTGACCTATTTCTTATGGGAAGTTTGCTTCTCACTTGTTGGGGTTTTATTGCTGCTTTGCAGAGCAACAATGAGAAGTTGTTGGAGAATCCATATCTTCAGATGCGTGGCATACTTCAGTTGGCAAACGATCTTGGAATTGAGTTGTGACATCAAGTAGTCATCGTGAGAGACAAGTTGAGACCCTAATGCCCATGCTGTTCACATCCTGATAAGCCAAGCTTAAGGTCCCTCAGGATGATATGGAAATGGAAATGAGGGCCTTCTCCATTGAACAATATGGATCAGAATAAGTTTGAGTCTTCTGCAGAAAGGGATGTGTTTCAAAGTTGACTTTGGAGCTATGGTATGGGATGGAGTTAGAAAATTCACTGGAGTATGATACATTCTCCGGGATGACAATCATCATCCTTTATATTTTTCTGGATGCAGGAGTGGAGTGGTAAAGTGTATGCTTTTGAAACATTACTCCTCCTGGTTGTACATGAGTAGGGCTAGCTATCAATGGAAAAAATTATCTTGGGAAATCTGTGATGTAAAGCTGAAGGCTCAGGACTCAAGGTGTTCTAGGTCGTAGCACTGAGCAGTCCCTGGAGGATACTATTAGTATGCTGACTCAGATCAGATCAAGTTCACCTCCTGAAGTTCAGGGGGTTGAACATACCCTCAGGTACTCATCTTGTCCATTTTGTTCCTCTCCACTCATTTATCTTGTAGCTTCTGAGTGTGCTGGGTATGACCCCATTAAGCTAATCAGAGTCCTATATTTATATGTTGTGCTAAGAAGACTATCTCCTCCACTGTTTTAGGAAGTTATATCCCAGCTTTGTTTAGAGTGAATTAGGGTTCACAGTGAACTAGGTTCTCTGTAAATGTCTTGTAGTAGGAACGTCTAGTTACCAGGAAATTCATTATATCGCTTTGTGATCATCAAGACACATTCTCAGTGGGATGGGCCCTTGTATGAGATAGTCAGGCTCATAGTTTGTGTTTGCTTCGAGAGTGTATAATAGCTTGCATCGTTTTTTTCCCCCCACATTCTTGGCTCTGAGACATTTCTTTGCATGTGTCTTTCTTTGATATTTTGAAGCAGTTCCGGTGACCATTGTATAGCAGAAGTTTGATGGACCTCTGCAAGAAATCTTTTTGTTTCTTTGTTCAAATTTTGGAGCCTCTGTAGTATCTCAGCAATGAGGGATACGATGATGACCATCTACATGAGAAATAATAGTTTCTTTAGTTCTCAAATTGACTTGAGAAGTCAGACGCGAGGTCTCATCATCGATGAAGAGGGCAGTGATTTTGTACCTTGTGTATGTTTAGGACCTGCAACTACTTGATTTGCGAGACAAGGGCTCTGAAGGGGGCACCATTGAGGATGCTAAGTATTAGGGGCATCTTCAATGTCTGCCTAGTCTGGTTCTTGATCTGTTCATTAATTGTTTTTGACTGCTGTATATATTTGTTTCTTTTCTTTATGTGGTTATGGCCTCTTCCCCTGTTTTGGCTGCTTCAACTAATTTGCGGTTTGTTGTAAAATTAATTGGTTGAGTTTGCTCATGTATGAATGAAATTTTGAAGTAATTAAAGCAGGAAATTTCGTTGTTTCGTTTCTTGCGCTGCCCGGCAAGAATGATTTGTTGCTTCTTTTCCTATACCATGGTTGTATAAATTGAACCAGGAAAATCACCCGGCAAATTGGACTCTCATCTAGTGTTGTCTAGATTTGCAAAGCTTTAATTTTCATATGAAATCAGCTAGGATAAGATTAACATTCAAAGCGTATCACAACATGATCACAATGGATTATTATATCTAGATAGTGCTATTTTCCCCTGATCAGGAGACCGTAGTCAGCGAGAAAGCGAGACTATCAGTATACTGTAGGATAGCAAACTTTGGTACGTTCATCCAATGCAAAAGCAACAAGCCTCGAATGGTGATGTGAAATTAACATGCACACTCGTAGTTACCATGTAACATGACGATGTGATTGAGAATGATCCCGATCCGAATTAATTCATTTTCTTGCCATACAAATCTAGTAATTCATAAACTTATGCCAAACTGCTAAAACACTTTCATGTTATAAAGTGAGCAAGTGAGCTCGAAATCAAATGAGAGAGAAGGTAAAAAGAGTCATAGATGTAAATTGGATTAGAGTAAATTATAAATCCTTTAAATTATATATTATTTCGGATTTTTACCATTTCAAGCCTGTTTGTGACCTACTTAATCCATTTAACAAACACTCATATCAAATATGAGTTGATTAATGCGTCTCCATCCCATTTTGATGGGTCTCGCATAGCGACAGTGCATATCCAGCAAAAGCAATGGCCTAAAGGGATCAACTGTAATCATTAAGACCTGATAAGACATGCAATGAAGGATGATGCTAGCCATACACATCTGAATTAAAAGGGTAATGTAGAAACTGATATAAATCGGCTTCAATCCAATCCCCGATTCTTTGCCAACATTACTATGGCTATTTCAGACGAAAAAATGAAATAAACTGCCAAAAGATGCTCCTATACGTAGGATTTGCGGAATTACCTATTGACTATGAGCCAAAAATTTACTATGGTTTATTAGAAGGTGGAGCTGGAGAATCCAAAAAAGAACAGCACTCCACCCCAGGTACGGTAGACAAAATGCTACCATCCTTAGTTTTGTCCCTAAAGAGTGAATGCCATGTGGGAAAGCTGCATGACGATGAGATTACTATCCTAAAAAGCAATTTGTGCTGTTCACGATGACGACTGCATGGCTTCTAAATGGTATCTGTCCAATTCGGCATCAAGCTCTTTTGCAGATGGTTTTCGAAAATGAGCTTTTCCTGGTCCGCCAACTCTTGGACGTCCTTGGCTGCTGCCACCTTGATACAGTTTCTCAGCACCAGAACCTTGTCCACTATAAAACATTAGCATCGGAGAGCACATTAAATTGGGGTTGCGGGGGAAGTTTCAGGTACAAAAAGACCAACTAAATGCACACTAGATTGCCAAATGAACTGTCTCAGTGGCAAGATGATAAGAGGGCATTCGAGGCAGTCATTGAAATTCTCAAACTACACCTTACCAAAAGTGTATCCAAGTAACATTTTCCTTTTCTACATCCAGCAGATACATGATTTAGGAAGCTAACTTCAAGCTAATGAAAGAGGCATAGTTTCTCATAGCAGATCCGCTCAGATATTCACAATCCATTGTCCCCAAGCGACCATCAATACTCTAATTCCCAGTCATGAAGGCTCAGATCAGATCGATCAAACTTCCAATCACTTTTCCTTCTCTCTACCCACACAGCAAGTAAATGCCAGCATCAATGGCTATCAGATCAAAAATGACATGAGGTCACGATAGTTGAGATTTTAAAATGGATGAGCAGTACCAAGGTCAGGATATTTTAGATTCTAAAATGGATGGGCAATGTTCCTGGCCATTGTTTCTGTCAAAGCTTTTGAAGACTAACAGAAAGTCATATACCTTGCATAGGCACTCTGAAATCTTCCAACACTGCTATATGGAAGAGGAAGGGGAAGCAGAGGAGGAGGAGGAGGAGGAGGAAAGAGCCTCAGTCCAACAATCTCGATTTTCATTGGCTTCCCATCAAGTTGGACATTGTTGTATCTCTTGATAGCTGCTAAAGCATCTGAATGCCGTGCGAAAATAACTTCTGCGGTTCCCTACAATAACAATCTCCAGTTAAAAGACATGACAAAATCAAGGTTCAGAGTTCCACTTAAGTTTTGCCTAAGCCTCTTCACCCTATGACAATGTTCAAGTGATGATTCATGATTCCATTAATTAAAACCAGCTACATCCAAGTCCCAAACTCGAAGAGTCTCATGGCAACCCTTTGTTTGAAAAGACTTGCTCATACAGCAATTCAACAGGAAGTCTTCTGTTTTGAAAAAGTGAGATAATGCAGGACAGAGATTTTAGTCCTATAAAAATCACTCCTACAATATTCAGTATTTCATCCGAGTATTTCAAAAGAGAAATACCTTGGATCTCCCGCTTCGATCATAGTGGATTCTGCATCTTTCCACAACCCCAACATCCGAGAACAGTAACTACAGAGACCAAGGCACGAATTACCCTCCGTGCCACCTTATGTTTCCAGATGTCTAGCAACTCAAGTAAATCGAAACGCAGTAGAGAATAGTTTCAGGCAAAATACAGACACTCAACCGGGCAAATCATTACCATTATATCCTCGTTGGTGACGTCGTAATCTAAGTTCGATACATACAGCTTCGTGCCTGCCTCGGGCTCGGACGCTCCACCGAACAGCCCCTCCTGCCGCCAAACCGGCGGCGCGGCCGGCGCCATCAGCTGCATTCATTCGTCATCCGAAAGAAGAGCGAAAAACCAAAGTCAAGCCAACAAACGAGGACGATAACTCATCGAGCTTAGACTAACCGCTTGGCACGACGTACGGAGTTAAGAACACGGAAACAACAGCGCGACGCCGCCGCGGCGACCGCTCGTCCTCTGGACGACCTGACCGACTAAACCACAAGTCCGACCAGTACGACGAAAACCGGAAACGTTCGACACCTCGTCGCTCGACGGAAAACGGGAAGGAGAAAGGAGGAGGAACAAGAAAGCGAAACGCGAGGCAGCGGTCAGCGAAACGCACCGCGGAAGAGCTCAGGCGAAGGACCGGAGGAGAGTACGGGGCCGATCGGGGCAGGCCGCGGTACGGCGGCGGCGGACGACGGAGCGGGCCGGGGCCGGGGCCGGGGCCGCGCGCCCCGGACCGCTGCCGGCGCCGGATGATCTCGTCGAGGCTCATGTCCAGGGAGGCGGACATCTCCGCTCCAGCGATCGGACAGGAGGTTCCGGCTCCGTCGGTTCGGCTCCGGCGATGTCGCGCTCTGCAGCAGATGCAAAATGCACGAGGAGAGGAGGGAAGATGGCTAGGCGGGATTTGTTCCGTTCGATTCCCCCACGCGCCGAGTCGAGAATGTCGTCATTCCTGGGGCCGTCGGCCACTGACAGCGCGACACGTGCGCCATCATGCGTTCCGCCCCTCCCGCGGTTGGTTGGGCTTCTCCGCCTTTTTATTATTTCGTGCGTATTAATTTTAACCAGAAAATCTAGATATGCATGGTAAAAAAAGGTCAAAAAAATTATTGTTCCGCTATTGCCCTCGTCTTCTGGTGGTTATTACCGTGTCTGGACGGACACACTTTGTATTAATTCTAAAAATCTTCCCGCATCCGTATTTCGCCTCTTTTATTCTTAAACACTTTAAAACTTTCAAAACATACAAATACTAACATGTGAAATTTGAAGTTTATATAATGTTTTAAACAAACGACCCTTCAACTTCAAGTAAAACTTCAATTCGAATATATATAATAACTACGCCCGTTCCGTTCAATTAATCAACGCTTCATACATGGAAAGGACGTGGTAACAAATGGATAAAATTCAATGAAGTTGTGGAATTTGCCTATATATATATATATCCGCTTCACTCACGCGCACCGTAAAACAGGCGCCGACCTGAGGTCATTTTTGGAAATTGGACTCGGGATCGTCTCCGCCTTCTCCCTTGTCCACGATTGCGCAATTCCTCGTCATTCATTTCCTTTTCGCAGCAGCCAGCGAGCGAGAGAGAGAGAGAGAGAGAGAGAGAGAGAGAATGGAGGAACCGACCTCCAAATCGTCGGCGGCGGCGGCGACGGCGACGGCGACGGCGCAATCAGTTCCTCCGATTGCTCCGACCTCCCAACTCAAACCCAAACCTCCCAACGCCCGAGAAGAAGGCGAGGTCTCCTCATCCGACAACGACGACGTATTCATCTTCTCCTTCCTTCCTCCCTCCTCTTCGAACCTCATCCGGTCTTCGTGTCCTCCGCTTGCATTTCGCATTCGTTCGTGCGCTTCGATTCGGTCTGTTGTCGCGCGGTTAGAGGCTCTGCAGTGGACGCGGTTTAGTGCTTTGTGGTGTTGAGAGGATCGCGAGTCGGGGTTACTGCTGATCCGAAGTGTGCTTGCGATTGTCGGTTGGTATATAGTTAGCTCTTTGATGAAAACGACCTCCGACTGTTGAATTGATTGAGTAATTCGTGGCCTGCAGTGCTCTTACGTAGGCCTCTCTGCTTTGGGGTTTGTGGTTTGTGACTAGCCATTACGAAGATACGCATACCGTGAAGCGAAATTCCTTGAAAGGAAATTCAGTAAAAGGGAATTGAACGTGAAAACATTACTGGGTTTTCAGTGGATAGCATAGTCTAAGGATGTAGTCAAATCGAAATGGGAGAGCTCTCACTCGTCGTCTTGGCTTAGTGAGTGCGGGAAGAGTTACATGAGTCTTTCTAGAAGTCTCCCTTGTGTAAAGCCACATAGCGCAATGGCTAAGCAATCGACCCTGGGGAACTTACTTGAATTAGGATGATTTCCCGGAAAAAGAAAGAGCGTCAAGCTTCGGTGCATGAACTATGGCACTATCCTGAAATTGACCGTCACATGATCCACTTGGTCTCAAGCCTATGAATGATCTCTAAGGTCACTGGCCAATGTATGAGAGCCTCCTTTTCCTTTTAAAGAGAAAAGCTAATTGATGTCTCTTTTGGATTAAAAAGCTGATTGATGACTGAGAATCTTGCTTTTGTTCTTAGTTTGCCTTATTGTGAAGATGTGCGGCTTCTTCTTTTAGCAGCTTTTGAGATCCATTACACATTTTGCTCAGGAACCTGCTGATTCTACTGCCGCGCAGTTGGATACTGGAGCTCTTCTTTCTGCTAGGAGCCATCAGGCTCTCTCTGGAAGTGAAATTTCTCGAGGCAACCATGGTAAATGTTGTTATATGTGATAGAGGGATGTGTTGTTGTACAATGACTCATTTGCTGGTCGAAGTATGGCGTATGGGATATTTTTGGCTCCATGTTTGACATGGATATTTATCAGGGAAGGAATCCAAATGTACTGTGTGTACTATGATTTTTGGAATTTTCACCAAGTGATTTAGCGTTATTTTATTATTATTATTATTATTATTATTATTATTATTATTATTATTATTATTTTTTGGGGAAATTCTATTTTTATCGGCTGATAAATGCATTGGACCTGGTACAGCAACTTAAAACCTCTACTCATCCTATCTATTAACTTACAGGTCCTTCGAATCAGCAGCATAATCGAATGTGTCTGCTTAAATAGACTTACATTGCATTAAAACCAAGAAGGCTTCTTATTTTCTTTGTACTCCTTGTTTTATCTAGAATAGAGTGCTCAGGGTTGCTGTCTGGTATCAATGTCTTTGAAAATTAATGTGTACTTGCACATTTCCTGGAGGTGCTTAACACTTCTGCTCTTCTGACTCTGGTGTTTTGTCTGAACCCTTACCTGATCTTTTTATTTTTTTTATTTTTTTCCTTTCATGACATTTTTCTATTTACCATTAATTACGTACCAGCCAAGGTTGATGCTGCTGATCCTCCTGCAATTTCAATTGAGTTTCCAACCAGACCATCTATACAAACCAAACATGCGAAGAGTCTTGGAATGAATCAAGTTGGACATAAGGCTGGTAGATCTGGAACTGGTGGTTCCTCAGGGCCCAACAGCAATCTTGTTATAAGCTTCTTTGATGATGAGAGCAGCAGTGATTCCGATGAGGGCAGACAGGATAGGAGGTCTGAAGATAAAGCTAAAACAGTTAGTATGAATGGAAATCAGAAGCCACCTATTTTGGCACGGAAAACATCGAAGAAGTTGGGATATCCTACGCAAGACATAAAACCAATGATGTCCAAAAGATTGCCTGCGAGTCGTACATTTATACATCCAAAGACGAAGGTCCAGGGAGCAAACAACAGGATTGGTTCTGCACCTTCAATTGGGCAAGGAAGTGCAGGAAGAAGTTTGAGTATGCTCAACCAAAAATTGGAATGCCAGGAGCATGGATCTGATCATGTCGTAGGCTCAAGAAAACTTGAACTTCAGGACTTGCGGCAGCAGATTGCTCAACGTGAAACTGAGCTGAAGCTTAAGTTAGCTCAACAAAACAAGCATCCAGTTTTAGGTTCTTCTAAAAACAGTTATAGTCTTAACCTAAACAGGAATTCGGGTGGTATAAGCGTCACGACCTCTGCAGACCTCCCACGTTCTGTAGACTTCCCACAATTAGACATAAAAGAGCCCTCTCATAAAAGGTTGAAGGTTGGTCTATCTTCTTATTCCCAGCGATGTGTCAATCAAGCGACAGCCGCTACTAAATTGTGCCCACCTCCAAAGGATCTGTTGTTGGAAACCAGCAAGATGGGCAAGATTGACCATGCTCCAAAAGCACATTCCACAAGTGTGACTGAACCAAATGTCACTAGATATGAAATACAAGATAGTGAAGGGGTGGCAATGGCCTCAGCTAACCTACATGGTGTGGTAAAGGTTGTTTATTTATAAAATGTACGAGATCCTTATACGAGATCTACTAACCCTTGATTTACGTTGGTTGTCATCCAGGTATTACTGTTGCCGACCATCCTGAGAGGACAAGCAGAATGGTGAGCAAATTTTCTCTTTCAAAACAAAATCCGCCACTAACTAGGATGACCCAGAACACATTCACAAAGAATATGGGTGTAAGTTTATGATTCTGCTTAAGTTCAGAACTCAGAGCCAGTCAAAACCTAGGAGGTCCTTGAAATATCACATTACCGCTCTGCCCTTTTCATCTTTGCCCCTCATAATGCTGATTGCAAGTTTAATTTGAATGTCTCTATGTTTTCTTTCAGTCATGGGGACATGCCGTTTTTAAATTCCTTTTAAAGAACTCTTGCTTATGAGAATCTTCCATCAATCTGTTTGCAATGCATCATTGATACTCTTCTCTCAGAATATCATATTGTAAGAAAAATTGTACTTTTCATCTTTGTGCTTTCTCTACTTTTCTATTCAAGTCTGCTGCTTTCAATTTTAAACAAGTCCTTGACTTACACATGTCTAATCAAGTCCCTCGGGCACAAATTTAACCAAATCCAATTGACAAGACCGTCAAAGGAAGCTAAAGTGTAAGTTGAACCAAATATTGCCTACGTGGACACCTACTGTGGGCCATGGCGAATGGATTAATTCTTTTAATTTTTTTTTTATGCCTTCATCAATTCACTATTCATGGTGTGTATTTATGTAGGCAATATCTAATCCATGTTACAATCCGATGTCTTTTGACAGCCATGTTAGCTGGACTTCAATGGATATTGTATTGGAGGGAATAGATTACATTAAGCAGGAGTTGAAATTAAAGAGACCTGATTAGAAAAATATTGAAAGTACAAGGACGAAAAGTAGAAATTTTTCTATGTTTTAAGGAGGCTTCGCACTTTAATAAAAAAATGTTATTATTCTCGATATAATTTCACGGTTTGCTGTAGTTATATATATTTCCTGAATTTTTGGTGCAATCTTCGATATTTGACTTTTTATACTATTTTACCCTATATAAGGAACCAGTATCACCTTTTCTCTAAAGTTTTTAAAATTGGCTCTGCAGACTGGAATGGAGACAAACCATCCAATGATAAGTAATGGAAGAAATATAATGGGTTCTGACCCAAATGAAATTAGAAGGGAACCTGAATTATTGAGAAGCAGCAAAGACGAGGAAGTTTTGACTGGGGATCATGCAGTTGAAGCGTCCTTAAAAAACTCAGTAGAGGTAGATGTGATTCTAGATCACCAGTTGAGGCATCTATGCAGCTAAATATGACTGATTTTTCCTTTCCATTATTCTTTGATTTTCTTAATATTGCTTTAGGGAACTGTGAAGAAGATGAGCGTGTTGAGTAATTTGGATGATGCAAATGGGCCAAAACCTGGCATCAAGGAAATGCAGTCCCTCATCGAGATAGAGGAGTCTTTAGACAAGAAACTTGAGGAAGCTCAAGAACAGAGGCGGAGATGCGAGATTGAAGAAAGAAATGCTCTTAAAGCTTATCGTAAAGCTCAAAGGACTTTGATTGAGGCTAATGCCAAGTGTGCTCACCTGTATCATCAAAGAGAATTGTATTCATCACGATTGCAATCTTTTATTATAGATGATCCAAGCGTATTTTGGTCCTCCTTCCATAACAAGCATTTGGGAGTTCAGGTGAAATCCTCAGATGATCTGATTCTGAATGTGAATTCAGTGCCCTCATCCGACCATATTATGCCGGAAGAATGTGATCAATCTAATCAACCAGGATATGCATCCAATATTGGATGCCTGGATGGTGTTCCCGGTGATTCCTCTCATCTTCTTGTGAATGGCTCAGAGCAATGCAGTGAGCCAGATGCTAGCACATCAGAGCCAATGTCCCTCAAGGGCAGGAGAGTCGCTAATGAGGAATATTCTCCCTTAATTGGTCAAAATAGGTTAGCCGATGAAGAAGATGTGGATCTTCCATTTGGCCATGATTTTGTTCAATCCAAACAAGGATCCCAGAGAGAGGCTCAAAAAGCTGGGGAAAGGCATGAGAGCATGACCAATGATGTTAGTACAAAGATCTCTGATGATAGCTCTCGTGATTTTCTACTCCGTGAAGCAACTTTAAGATCAGAACTAGTTGCACGGTTGGGGACCAAAAGTTCACAGCATCGAAAAGAATTGTGTGGTGTGGAGGGTGCCATTGAACAAGGATCCGAAAGCGATGCTGGAAGTGAGAAAACCCATGCAAGTAACTGGAGTGCACCGTTCTATGATGCAGAGAGAGTTAGGCATGCAGATCTTCAGGGTCAGTGTTCTTGGCGAAAAATGTTTTAGCTTTATTTCGTTTTTCTAATAGAATATTTGAGTGCTTATGTGGAATGGTTCATGTGCTTGCTTCATAATTTTTATTTGGGCCATACTTCATGATTATCCTACCACTGTTTATATAGAATTTGATAATAGAAAGAGTGGGGAAGTTGAGATAATTTTGTCTCTTTGTCCAGGACTGACTCTCAATGCTAGAATATGGTTGAGGCATCTAGATACTGTATCGTAGTGATATGTAGAAATAAGAATACTATGGAGTCTATGATCCAATCTTTTTCTTGGCATAGTTTTGGTTGTTTTTATTGATCTATGCTCTACTTCCTTTGTAGACAAGGAGACAGCAGAAATTTATGGGTTATGAGCTTTACCCTTTTCTAATTGACATGTTTATAAGTATATATTCACACATGGATGTGTAGTAATGATTGAAAATTCTGTTGCTTTATCATTTGATATGTTGTTCCATAATGCAGGCGCTAACAAGCTAGAGGGACACCTGCATGAGGTTGTCCAAGAAGGTGAAAGCAGATTGTCTCTGGACAATTCAGCTTCTATCATAAGGAGTGCATTTTATCATGTCAAAGATGTATCTTCATTCAAATTAAGTAGATCTCAGCAGAAAAGGCACATGTATGATGTGCGTAATGATGAGGGAGTTTCAAATTATTCATTAACTAGCTCATCTGATGAGACTGGTGGGGATCTACTTTCAAAAGACACTGCCTGCTATTCCTGCAATGTTGCTGTGGATCCACTTTGGCCACTTTGCATGTATGAGCTTCGAGGAAAGTGCAACAATGACGAATGTCCATGGCAACATATTAAGGACTGTTCAGATGAAAAAATGCATCAGAACCTGTGTAGAGATACTAACGGTAATGGCATGGTACTCTTCATGATGTTTTTGAAATTTTTTTATCAAAAGCTTGCTTTACTTTGCTGATGCAAAAGTTGCAGATATTCTAAAATTTCTTGAAAATTGCAGATTGCCACATTGAATCAACATCAAGTGCAAAAAGATGGGCTGTTCCGACAAGTTGTTCAAAGTGCTGTTCTCCAACTTATGTAGTTGGATTAGATATTCTGAAGGCTGATTCACATTCATATGAAGCAGTTGTTACCCAGAATATTGGTCAATGCTGGCGAAAATGTTTTAGTATCTCCTTAGCTATACCGAGTCTCCCTAAACAATTACAACAAATGGATGATTCAGTTCTGCAAAATAGTGATGGGCGTATTGAAATCAGTGGATGTCAGAGCAGACAATCCTCATTCTTCTGGAATAGAAATGATGGCTTGGTTTGTCTTACATTTTCTTTTATTTGATTGACTTACAATTTTGCCTGATGCTTGCCCTGTTATGACTTTTCCTGTTTTGTGGTTTTTAATAACTTAGTTGTCAAACACTGACGGCGGAGGTGTTATTGGGTGGTTAATTATTTTGATTGATCAACTAGTAAGTGCAATGAAGCTCATTCTTTTTCAAGATTCATGGAGTTACCTTACTGTATGCAATTTTGTCGTAGCAATCATAAGTTTTGCTTGTTTGTAGGGTAACATTTTTTAAAGGAGTAAGGTTGGACGGTTGGATATTATATTTCAGTACACTTGGTTTTTATTTTATTTTATTTTTTTTATTTTATTGAATTCTAAGCTATCAGTGCTTAAATTTTGTTTAATTTAGTTCTTTCTTTCCCATGGATCATTCACTTGTTAAATTTTTGTCTGTTTCAATATAATTTAACCTTGTGTATATATGATGGAACCGCCTTCATGGAATATTAAGTTTCTTGTTTGTTTATGATTATCTTAGCTTGCGATTACTCATTTTTTTTTCTTTCCTCCCTTTATGATATATTTTTAGAAACTATTAAACCAAGCCTCAATTGATGGTCAACCCCTGGAATTGGCTCTTCTTCTTTTGAATCTGGATGGTAATAAACTAGAGAGAAAGAAAAAGGTACTTCTGCTTCTTCAGTGCGGAGTATCAGCAACATTCTTCTTCCTGTTTGCATCCCTATTTTTCACCCCTTATCTTCCGGACAGCTAAAAAAATAAGTTCGAAAGAGGAGCTAGATTGTGCCAGATTCTATACATTCTTAATAGGAATTGTTATTAAGGCTGAAATAATTTATCTTTCTCGTCTTTAAAGGTTGGCATTTCCCAGGCTCTCACTCTGTTGTCACGTGAACTTGAGGCTGATCCAGCTTCTGTGGTTCTTTGGAGCGTGTACCTTGTCATTTATTATAGCGAGATGAAGACAGTCGGAAAGGATGACATGTATTACATTGCGGTATGTTCGGCAGATTCCTGATTAGTTTAAGATGAGACAGCATTATCTAATCTGAATACGGCCTCTTTAGGTATCAAGAATGATCTGTGGACATGTCTGTGCATACTATGAACTGTTGCTGCTGACAATAAGTTGGTACAGGCAACACGCTGGAACATTCTGAGATTTTCCTTTTTTCTTGAGATTGTTTACACTGAACCGTGCATGCATCAGAATATATTTCCGTAATCTAAAGTTTGAAATTACTATGGATCTTAAGTTCTCACCTGTCTGCCTTTGAGTTATTACAAGTCTCTTGTTTGGAACTTACGTACATACACTTACCAGGGATCACTCCCACTTATGAGACTTGGAGTACTATTATAGGAACTTCATCTGTCATGCTAATGTTATTGTGTGAGGACTGTTCTCTTTCCTCTGGTTGAAGGATTAGAGAGTGGAAGTATGCTTTTCCAGACTTATGTGCTTAAATAGTTATTATAAATGACAGATTGTCTATCTTCTCCCCATTTTTCTCCCCCAACTTTTTATCATGCACTGTTTCATTCTTGCGCTTTTATGCCACTTCACTAATCCTCCTCAATATCAGAAGCAAATGTGACGATTTTTCCTTAGAGACATACAAATCTGTTTTCTTTCAGGTCAAGCATAACCAAGGATCTTACGAACTCTGGCTGATGTACATCAATAGTCGTAGCAAGCTTGAGGATCGACTTCATGCATATGAGGATGCTTTACTGGCACTTTGTCACCATTCATCTGCTTCTAATGGTCATGCCAGTATGTGCATCTTGGATTTATTCCTGCAGATGGTGAACTGCTTGTGCTTGTGTGGAAGGGTGGACAAGGCCATAGAGATGATCTGTGAAACCCTGCCGACTGCAGAAAACTCTGATGAACGGTTTACTTTGTTGCTTTCTAATATCATCTCACACTTAACAATTGCTGACAAATGCATCTTCTGGATTTGTTGTGTGTACTTAGTTATTTACAGGAAACTTCCTGATGCTATAGTACAGCAGTTTGAATGTGAGAAAGAGCTCCTCTTAATTGATTGGCCCTCTGTTCATCTGAGAGAGGATGACCGGCAGAGAGCTTTTGACCTTTTGGATTTCGCAATACGTTGTGACATCACCGAGGCATCACTTGCAGATGACGCCAATATCAGATTAACTCAGCATTTCGCTGTGAACCATTTTAGATGTACATTGGTACTCGAAGGCTCAAACTGCGATAAGTATTTCTTGCGGAGATTTGAGAAAATGTATCCATCCAGCTTAGAACTACTACTCCTTTCTGCACGGGCAGGGGAGTGTGATTTTGAGGATTTGAGTTTATCAGGTTTTGAGAATGCACTTAGTAAGTGGCCAAGAGAAGCTCCGGGCTTGCATTGCATCTGGAATCAATTTGCTGAATATGCTTTGCAGAATGGAAGACAGGACCATGCGAAAGACATCATGGATCGTTGGTTTCTCTCTGCTTGGCAAGTCAGATATCCCCATGATGAAGGTGTGGCCGGAATGGATCAAGATAATTCATGTTCCTTTCCGAGGATTGCTTCTCAAGCAGATAGGCAGGCTGCAGCATCTAGTTATGGTCAGCTGGATGAGATTTTTGGATTACTTAATCTTTCTTTGCACAAGTTGTTGCAGAAGCAACTTGGAGAGGCTCGGATAGCAATTGACAAGGCTCTACATGTTGCAACTCCTGAGAACTACAAGCTTTGTGTAAGAGAGCATGCCAAGTTTCTGCTAATGGATGAGGCATTTGCAAAGGAGGGTGCTCAAATTAGTGGGATACTTGACTATATGAGGGTTTACATAAATGATCCTCGAGCTTTTCCCATCAGTGAGACATTGCCTAGAAAGTTCATAGGAGATATCAAAAGAACCAGGGTTCAGCAGCTGATTAAGAATATCTTATGTCCTGTTTCCTCTAATTTTTCACTTGTGAACGTAGTCCTTGAGGCATGGTGCGGCCCCTCTCTTTTGCCTCAAGTGTTTGATAAGCCCAATCATCTAGTGGACTTTGTCGAAGCCATGCTGGAAATTTCACTGTCAAATTATCCGCTGGGTATTTCGGTCTGTAAGCTAATTAAAAGGGACTATAAGTCCTCAGCTGTCACCTCTGCCAGTCTCTTGTTCTGGGCAAGTTCTGTCTTGGTAAGCACAATTTCTCATGCTGTTCCAGTAGCACCGGAGTATGCATGGGCAGAAGCAGCTGGTATTTTGGAAGATATTGCAGGTATCAACGCCATCTTAGATGGGTTCTATAAGAGAGCCTTATCCGTATATCCATTCTCTGTTAAACTGTGGAACTCCTTCCTTATTTCAACGAAGAGTGAAAAGGATGCAAGCTCTGTCCTTAGAGCAGCTGAAGAAAAGGGCATTGAAGCTGATTCGGAGTTTCTCTCAACCATTATAAGGTAACAGGTTGGTGAATTAGGATGTTGCTGAATTTTAGCAACTTTGGTTCCTGTTGAAGGCCATGCTCCAATTCGTGTCAACTGGTGGATTGGCAACCCTTGGAACAAGCTTCAAATCGTATCACACCGCTGCATGGTGGATGCTAACATAGGGACATAGGAAGCACACTGAATATAGAGGACATGCACAGGACTAGATAAATGTAAGTAGCCATTACGATATCTCACAGTTACTGCATATCTGAAGTTTTAGTCGATTTAGTTAGCTTAGGATAGAAAGTTTGTGACTTTGGGTTTAGGTTTTATTTTTGTGGCCCCGTGCATAGGCTTACTCACGCAAGAAAAATGAAAAGGTATCTCATTGGTTCATATAGATGGTGTCAAGACCTGTTGGCTCCCTCACTAGTACAATAATCAATGCGATGATTTCTTCGATTGAGATTTGCATCTTTGCACTTGTGAAATTACTGGAAATGCAAATTGAGTGTCTTTACACATTTATATTTGATCTATCGTACCCCCTGTAATTTTTGTTTTTGGGCCCTTATCGTGTCAGCGACGGCAAGCATCATAGATTACAGAAATGATTCTCTTCAAACAGATGAACCATGTTATCGCTTCTGCCAGAATTATCAAGCAGTGTCATTAGTTTTAAAGTCACTCTTAGACTAATCTACGGGCCATGACTAAGGATATCGTCTTGATCTATTATTTGGAAGGCTGGAGGTTGCATGTAAGATCATCTTAGTAAGAGGCGAGGACGGTTAAAAGAGACAGAAGTCATGATATGCAAATGTGGTTGATCGAACGGATCCGTATGTGCCTCCACAATTCGAAGTTCTGTTTTGCCTCTATCGAATGCCAAAAGTACGGTTATTCTTACCTACACGCTTCGAGCATTTGATTTGGACTATTTTTTTTAATCAATGGCGTTGCTTGCAATTGAAAACTAGAAAGAGCCTCTGGCATTCTCCTGAGATTGTGAGAATGATCAAATATGTGCATGACGCGGATGGTTCTTAATCAACCAATCAGCGGCTTAACAGTAACCCCTTGATTAGGTTTCTTTATGGGGGATAATTAGCAATTAGAAGTTCAGGACCTACTGGGCCTGGTCCTGATCTGATCTGTGGGAATGGACCCAATCTTCGTATGGCCTTGTTCAAGCCCACACATGCCCAAATTCATGGGCCCGTCAAGCATCTAGACTTTGCCCATCAAAAAGCATGTGCGATTAATGTTAGGACTACATTAATCACCTAGAGGGAGTGACTAAGTGATAATGCGGAATAAAAAGAATTTAAAATGATATTGCAAAAGAACAATTACCAATCACTAGCCGAACAACTGATCTTACTAGTGTGCAAACAGTCCTTAAGACAGATAAAATAAAGAGAGTATAGGATAAAAAATTTCATACAAAAACTTATAGCGTTTGAGCTTTAGCAAGTTTACATCCACTCTTCTATATTGACAGTCGATTAGCTGGATTTCACTAGATCAATTTGTTAGAGGTTACAAAATATGAATAACGAATACTCAAGCTCGTGTGAACAATTCCTCACACACTCTTAAGCTTTAAAAGATTATAGAATAGAGCTCTTAGAAATAAATTTATATGAACGAAAAACACTTTCAAATTAGGAATTATAAACTTCAAAATTTCAACTTTCTGCCTTTTTTTTCCTTTTGGCTTCCTGACCTTCTTATATAAACCTCTAAATCCAAGCCGACCATTGGACATTTCCTTAGCCAACCTTCTCATTGGTCTTGAATATTGTCAGAAGATCTAGCAGTTTCAAGGTTGCCGAGATTGATGTCTCTCGTTAATTCTGCCACCTATACAATAGATAGAGTTTCTTGAGTAGAGTGCTTCACTTGAAAAGAATATTTTTCCTTTTGAAGATTGATACATCCAAGATTCGCTAAAATCCATCATAGGATATTGGATTCAATAATCGTTCATTCTTAAATAAGTCTCTTAATTATAGAAAGAAATTGCACAAGGATTGTCTTCTAGAATAATATCATGATAATCAAATATCAAAGATATGAATTACTTTAAGACTTATAGTCTAACTCCCTAAATCTAATGAGTAACGTCTGATGCTCATCGAGTTTCCACTTGGAAAAACTTTTCATCGAGTCAAAAGTTTTATTAATCATCAAAACTAGTAAGGGAATTTTCCTCAACAATCAAGGCCTACCCATATGGTCCACATAAAATTGTTGTTCTCAATCTTAAAAAACAAATACATAAAAATACAAAGAAAATAAGGTATAAATGAACATAAAAAAATTTTCTTACCAAAAAAAAATAAATAAATAAATGCAAACCAATTGTGTAGATTGAGAATCTTTATAGTTATGAGATGAGTCAAGTACAATCGGTCTGATCAAGGCAAATTATCTACACCTAAATCTCGAGTTTTAATTACGTACTATTTTGCAATGACGCACCCAACATGCAAATTTTTGTACTGAGTTCACGCTACAATTTTCCCGTAGAGCTACGCAACCTGATTATGATGTAGTTGAAGGTGCATGGAGCATGGTCCTGTAAAATTTACATATGAGGATCACTCTCGTGGAATTCACAGCTCGTATACTATAAGAGAATGGGGTCCTGCTAATTTCTAACATCTGTCCTTGCTAGCATTCTCTCTGATAAATTTTGGATCTTCGTGTAAAGTAGAATATCAACTCCTTATGAGAAAACCAATTACGTTATCTGCCCCAAAAACGATCTTTTTCCCATGTATTTTCATCGTCGAATTTGTTACTAATAATGCATCCGATGGCGTGGCTCAGGGTTTGATCAACTGACATTCATGAGGAGTTGGTCGCACACTCCAATATCAAGATTTGTCACCTTTCAATATCGAGGGGCCATGAACTGGCTTCTCTCGTGCCTAGGTGGATAGAGATGGGATCTAATGCTCGGCCGAATCGTCGTCTATCCCGACAGGAGCCACGCGCACCTATGCCCGGACTCGATGTCCAACACCGTCTTGTCCCTGCAAGCGAGCCATCTCTACCACCCGTAACGCGTCGAGGCGAGGCCGCCTTGCCTAGAAGAAATGGTTCTGCAAAGAGTCAACGTGTGCGATGGCGTCTTGAAGGAGTTGATGTTGCGTTGTCTTGCGCTTCAGCATGTGAAGTCGATCAGATGCTCTGGCACTTCAGCATCTGTAGACAGAAGCTAGAGACTTTCAAGGCTTCGGACGTTCTTCACCCTCATGTCCTTCAGCTATACATCGGCAGTGGCTGGAGATTTATCATGGGGAGAGTGGTCCTCAGACCAAGTTGACAGCGGCCAGGGATCTGTGGGAGATCACATTGGACTTGTGCATAGTCGAAGTCAGGAAGATGAGAGAACTCGTTTCTTGACTCCTGCTAGAAACCTTATGGGCTTATTAGTTTTCAGTCCGTCGAGCGCAATCAAGTAACTCACAACAGTCTTAAGCACTTCAACTCGACTAGATTCGCCTCCCTGAGAAAGGCCTAGATCCAAACCAACAGTCACAAGATTCCGGTCATTGGTCCACATGACTCGAAAAGATTGGTCGACGTGAGACTAGAGGTGGATTTCGGCACTCTGACCAAGTGGAGCTATCTGAAGTCAATCCAGTTCTTGAGATACTTTGGCTGTTGTGACCCGCTTACACTAGTTTGTAACCAAATTGAGGTAATAATAATACTTCTGTTCAAACCTATCAGCTTTCCAATCTTTTTAATGATGCTCAAACTAAATTGAGATATGCTAATTTGAACTGGATTAATGCTGCAATGATACTTACACGGTCTGTACCCTAAAGGAATCCAAGGCGAAATGCTTCACCCTGCTGCGCAATGTCAAGCATTTGAGACTTCACCTCTTGCATAACGTTTCTGAAGTAGATACCGGTCCTGCATTGATGGAGAGCTTGAGGTGGAAGTTGCCTCGTTCAGAGTCGCTGGTTATTAGTTCTGAAGTCGGAACCAGAAGATGCCCTGCCCTCCAATAGAAATACGCGAGAAATACTCATGGCGAGCAGATAGAAAGGAAGGACAGACTCTGAATCGTGATCGGTGACAAGAGATGCGTTCCCCATGAAGAAGATTGATATAGCTTTATCTGTAGGTTCATCTCATGTCGGACATTTTAGAATGCTAAATCTAAAAGCCGTCTGCTGTTTCTGAACCTATTTCAACATAAGATGTATTCGGGTGTTGATCTGAGATTCGGATGTTATTCATTCATTGTTTCGTTGTTTCTTCTTTTGATATGTATGCGTGCGCATGTGAGAGATAGAGAGAGCAAACAAGAAAGCTTAATCAATCACCAGATAAAGATGCATCCATCTACCCTCATAAGTATCTCTAAGCCTCAATGAGTTAAGAAGGTAGCTAGAGACCCTAGATCCTCTTCAACTAGTTCTCATCCTCTCTAGAGTAAATAAAGGTTGTTTGACCGATCAAAAACCTGTTCTATTGTTCTCTTGGAACTGCATCTCCTGCGGGTGACGCTTAATCAGCTCTTAAAAAGTTTAGATGACAAGTCTCGTAACAACAAATTCACCAATTTCCTTGATAAATCATACGACTAGCTTCAGCACGGATCTCTTTCGACTTTTCCTGAACTGATGATACTGGAACCAAACAGAGTCCTCTGCTTCGCAAATCAAGTTCCCTTTCCCCATTCACCTCTAAATCAATGCACGGCTGCAAGAAAAGTACAACACAATCAGATTAGAGAGAATTTTAGAAGAAAATCTATCGGGTGCTCCAAAGTTCTTTTAGATAACTTTCCTTGCTGAAACTAAAATAATTGTTGTACATACAAAATATTTGTGAAACTATCAGATGAGACTAGAGCTCTATAATATATTACAGAAAAATTAAGGAATGCTAGATTGTGTACCTGTGGTTGGAGTGCTCTGACGCTACTATATGAGCTGCTTAGCATCTGGAATAGATTCTGTAGGCAACACGACAGAAATGAGGAAGTATTATCAGTGATTTTTTTCAGGTAAATTCAGCTTTCACTTGAAGTTTATCGACATGCATAATCTGGAACAGGACTGGATAAATGGGGTTCAAAACAGGATGAAAAGGGTCGGTCTCCTTTCCTTTCTCCGATTTTTTGAGTCTTTGGACTTGGACAAGGTAGATGAAGATCATTCATTACCTGAATTTGCTCTTGAAGGAGCTTGATATATAGGGAAGCTTCTTGGAGTACTGAAGCAGTGTCAGTCTGAAATGTTTTTGAAAACGTGAAGGAAAGCAATTGACATATAGGAGCTAATATTCCATGATTTTGTGCTTCTTAAAGAAGCTGCTAATTATCTCAATGAGATGCAAACTGACCTTGCCATATGGAGATACCAGCTTTTGTAGAGCTGTAATTTTGTCACCTATCTTTTGACTTCTCTTCACTGGAATTTGCATCTACAATTTTAACCGATAAATCACTCGATGACTGAGAAACAACTAGTTAAGTTGACAATCAGTATTTCTCTGGTGAACTATACTAATTGGTTGATGTAGCTATACTATTTTCTCATGTTTGATGAGCTTTTTCTAATAGGAAAAGAAAATACCCTGCATCGCTGAGCCTTAACCGAGCCATTTTGAACTTCATGATGTTCTTCATTAGACAAGGTTCTTTTCCTCTTGTTCTTTTTCCACTCGTTCAAAGGCATGCTTTTGAGCTGCGGTACGCTAAAGCCCTCTCCAGATACGAACTCTTTTCCGTTTAATTGGTGCTTCCTTTCATTGTGATTGGCCTGCAAATACTGGGGACAAATCACGAGTCAAAACACTGAACCTCTCTGTCTCGAACATACAATCAGCGCCAAAATCAACTTACACTGCATTAACCTTCTGAAATCCTGAGCGGTAACTGACAACTAATTCTTTCTTAAATCGAAATAACCAAAGAGATAAATAGCATACATTTGGAGTTTGTGGAACCAAAAACTTCTTTCTTGGCTGCTCATAGATTGTATCACAGCTTGATATGATGTCCTCATAACCTGTCAAGTTCAAAAGGTAAATTCATTAATTTCTTCTTAGATGCACAGTGGGAGAGAAAAAAATGAATTTTGAGGAGTGTGCTGATTGATATTATATCACTTGACTTGTCCTTAATTTTAGAGCAAAGATTAAAAAATTTATCACCAAAGAGAAAAAAAATCAAACCTGTTTGAAGATCATTAAGGGGCTGAACAGGAATTGCCACATTATCTTCACCTCTTAACCAGTAATCATCATTGAATGCTTTGGACTGCAAATAGAATCCACCATTGCTGTGCATGTTCCTGTCATCAAAAGTGTACACAAGGATACAAAATTTAAGTATATAATCAATCTTCCTCTTTTTTTTTTCCTTTTTTTCTTTTTTATTACGGTAAACGACAAAAAGAAGACAAATACATTTTGCTGTCCAGCAGGGGAGAAACTTCCAGATTAGACATCCGAAACTCGTTTCCTGATGATCAACAAACAAGTATAGCAAACAATTTATATCAGGAAGAAACTGATTGAAACGAAAGATTCAACTGAACTGGCGACAAAGTCTTGATCCTTCATCGGTTGCAATCAAATAAAGGAGCAAACTTTGTGATGCATATAGATCAACTACAGTAACATGAATTAAAGAATTCTTGTTTACCTATGGTGAAAAGTTCAGATTGTAAAGATGGAAGAAAGGAGTTGCTCATTGTCACGGGTAAATACGTTCTTCAATGCAACTTGGAATGGCCTACGCACAAACAGAAAACCCACCAGATATTGAACGATTCGTGAGTACAACCATCTTTAATGAATTTGAACAAATTCTTTGAGTGCAAAACTTAACTTAAGAAGAACACATTCAGAAGGTAAAATAAAATGTCATTAAAGACTATGCATTTCTTTAAAAATGATCAAAAGTGAATTATACTGTGCAGGTTGGTGACTCAAAAAGCTTCCAAATTTCTCACAGACCATTAAATTCTCTCATTTCCAGACACTAAAAAATAAAAATTGCAGAGAAGGCTTTAAGCAAATATGAAAGCAAGAATATGGAACTATAACTAATGCATAAAATTGTTGATCAGAAGGAATAGTCTGAAAAAGAAGACAAACCTTACTGTTTAAAGATATCTTCTTCTTCTTCTTCTTCTTCTTCTTCTTCTTCTTCTTCTTCTTCTTCTTCTTTGTTGGGATTATAGTGTGAGCTGATCTTCGTTTCAAAACAGAACCGACGACAAAAATTTCATAAAAAGCCAAAAAGAATAAAGTAAAATGGGGATTTTGCTTGTGGAAGTTGGACAGAAGAGAGTATATATAGACAGGGAGGGAAGATGAAGAGAGAAGCTACGACTGTAGAGAGTTTAGGTCTTGCTTGGAGGATGAGCAAACGGTTGTTTCCGTTTTTTCAGATAGAGACGCCCGCTATGGCTTTGCAGGCTCACGAAACCGGGCTCGATTTTCATTGCATAAATGGATTCTGCAACTTCCAGATGACTCAGACACATAAAACAAACATTAATCAAATTATTTATCATCATATGCAGTTCGGCCATATATTATTATTATTAGCATCGTTGCACATCATCGAGGAGGTGGGTCTAAGTTCTCTACTTCTGGCAAATAATATCAGTTTGACGTCGCCATCGCGCCATTTGACTTCTTTTCAATATTAAGCAGCAGAAAATGACGAACGCATAAGTCCTCACCATGTCACTGCCATTGGTCATTATTTATTGCCGTGCTGATCATAGTCAAACCCTAAAACAAGTATATCAGATCAGTTGAGTTATGGGGAACTTAATGTATTCGATCGGCTGCACACCCATCCACCAGTTTTCTCTAAGCATGCACATATTCATTGTTTGGGGCAAGCTTTAGGAAAGCTTGCTTATGGTCGTTTATATAATGTATACAAATGACGATGTAATTAACGCAATCTTTTATCCGAACTCTCATCAAAAGAGCGTTTGCATCCATCGACATGCGATTGTGCTAGATAATTGTGACCGCCTTGCATGTCATAATCAAAAAATATCTGGACCATTATTAGGGTTATTTTTGGGCACTCGTAGGAATACAATTTCTTGTTTCTATTATAGGGGACGTTGTGTTGTGCAGTTTGACTTTTTACTTGCCCTTTTCATATGGTATGATATGGTGTATAAAGCATGATGCTTTATGAACGCGATGACAAAAGAAGGAGGAGGAGAATAAGAAGGAGAGAAAGATATTGAAGTCTCTTCTTTATGCGAATGAAAAAGTGATTAAGTCATGAGTTACAAGGAAGAGACGCCATAAATTTTTACATTTTCGTACCATTTCCTAAACTCTAGCAAAATAAAAATTGCACTAATCTGCGCTTATATGTATAGTGACAAATAGTCATGAAAATTTGAGGAGACCCTTGGTTATATCGATAGTAATAGCTTAGTGATTTTCCATTAATTTTTTTTGGAGTTTTCCATGTCAATTCATCACATCAAAAGAGACTTCTTTTTTTCTCTTAATATTCCAAACAAGCATAGTTGACAACTCGACATTGTGCAAAACTAACAGGAACTGTCCATGTAGATTTTCGTTGAATCACGTAACTATTCCAAAACTCACGCAATGGGAAAAGGTTACGGTCAAATTAGGCAAATTATAAGTATCAAACAATATCTCGAATTGAATTTAATTTTACCATTAGAAAGGGAAAACGAAACGCACATCAATTTAAAAGCTAAACTGTATGAAAAATTAATCAAAGGGAATTTGTCATTTTGATCCGTTCTTGAATAGTGAATTTGGTTTTTGGGATGAGAAAATTTATTCGGATGAAGAAATCCACTCAAATGAAAATAAAGTAGAATGGCAAAAAATAAAGACATCTGGTACTAGAATAATAAATTAATTGGTAGATCTAAAATTATTTTTAAAATTTAGTACATCAAACTATTGAAATGAACAAAGAAATAATTAATTCAAGGAAGAATAAGATTAATAAGTTATGGCCACTTTAGATATGGCCTATTATATTTTTCTTCTTGAACACTATATATAATCCGGTATACATATATTTCAGAATGAGATATTTATCTTTTTATTGTTCATGTATTTACTCTAACTTTGGACATCAAAGAAAGATGGCATTGATTTTAATTTAGTCATTAAAATAGAATTTACATAATGGATAAGTATAAATAGTCTCGAGTTTTAACTAGCCACTTGGATTGAATTAAAATGTCATTTAGAGGACATGACAACAAAAATTCACACAATCTAATCATAATCGGATCCATGAAAAAGCAAACGGTATTTAAACTTTTCTTCTCTAAATTCTCCATCATATGCCTAGTTCAGTCGATTTTAAATTTGAACTTTTAAAGGGTTGTAGTTGGCATGCCTGATTCGATAAACGTTTTCACTCTGTATTTTCACACAAAAGACTGTATTTTCACACAAAAGACAGCTGAAATCAACTAGTAAAGACATAATTAACGGTCTCTTCATTTCCTAAACCTGTACCCTTTCTTTCGCTCTCAATCTTGTTGGCCCGTTTCTTGTCCAAATCAAAAGCACACGAAAGTTCAAAGACCAGGATAACTCCTGCAAGCAACCGAATATATCGATGTGTATATCCACGCGTATATTGCCTTTTAATGCAGCGTAGCCCTCGAAATTAGTCATAAAGTCGTACCTAAAACCTAAACCTAGACCGAAACCTAACCTCGGACCGAGTTGGTTCGACACTGGTCGGCCGGGAAGTGCTGGACGAAATACTTGTTTAAATGGGGATTAGCACGACTGCATCGTTCCTACGTCCGTTCATGGGTTGACTTTGATCGAATCTCTGCTGTGAAATCGATGGACACTGAACCCTAAAACTCTCTCTCTCTCTCTCTCTCTCGGTAACGTACGTCTTTGTTCTCTTTCTGCCTTGGGGTCAGTCGCCGTCTTAGGTCATTTCTTGCTTGTCATCGCGTTGTCTCGGCCTCTTGGTTACATCAAGATGAGTCTTGACACAATCCTCGTACGTTTGGTGGTTCCTTGTTGCATTCAACACTTCTTTTTTCGGTGGGGAATCGCGAGATATTATGAGTTATTGTTATACGTGAGGATCGTTCGTTTGGAATCGAGTGAAAGCAACAAATGCTTCCACAGAAATTCGCAATTTTGCCCATACGTTAATTTACATGTCGACGTTTATCCATTATGATGATGCCGGCCCTGTTCATTTCGCAAAAGCCCCCGGTATAATGATGGTGATTCCATGCCTGGCTCAATACAATGTTCGCGGATCAGGATCCACTTCTTGATACCACGCCCTAGCTCTTGCTCGTCTCCAGTCATTTTTTCTCTAGTAGCCGATCAACAGTGCTGTAAGTCCTTTTTGCTTCTTGAGGGAGGTGTAGATATCATGCCTCATGGCCTTTATTTGCACTATCACACCAAATTATGGTGTGGTATCGCGGAGAGATTGCAGTTTAGGCTTAACTAAGAACATAGAGATTTTCCGGCAACAAAAAACCTTTTTCTCCCCAACCAAACCGAGGGAGTGTCTTGAATTAAAAATAAAAGAGAAAAAGAAAAAAAGGTGCTTGTATATTGATCAAACATAGAGTAAAAAAGTAAAAGTCGGTTCAAAACACATCAAGTTTTTGGAGTAGGTTGAGCATATATTTTCAAGGGACAATCCCATTGTTTTGTGAGG
Source organism: Eucalyptus victrix (assembly GCA_016097545.1). Classification (NCBI taxonomy): domain Eukaryota; kingdom Viridiplantae; phylum Streptophyta; class Magnoliopsida; order Myrtales; family Myrtaceae; genus Eucalyptus; species Eucalyptus victrix. The sequence continues at coordinate 47,232,361 of CM027841.1, read as the reverse complement.
GGTGAAAAAACGATTTTTTGAGTGCCGGTAAATTTCTAAAAAAAATTGCAAATGTTAAAAAAATTATTGGTTAAAAGAATTACTGATCGCCTAATTTCTCAGTAACTTACCGAAACTTTTATGAAAGTATAAACTTCTTCTAGATAGTTTTTGAATCACCAACTATTCTTTATTATTTACCCCTTTTTATGTGTCTTTCTCATCACACCTTGAATTTATTGGGATCTTATTAGAATGAAGTATTACCCAATATCCAAACTCTCGCCACGAAGAGCATGCTAGCACATTTATGTTGAACTAAATCTATCATTTTTGTGAATCGACTAAAAATTAAGAAGATTCACATGGATGATTTCTTTTTTCTACTTAATTAAAATTAGATGTGGTGATGGAAAGCGGGTTAACTACTCTATATTGTCCTTCCTCAGCTCAGCCATGAAAGTCTTTCATTCATCATGTTTTTAGTTACATCATATCATTCGGTCGTCGAAACAACTGGCGACAAATTAACTTTTCAAAACCGTGCGCAACCAAAAAACAAAAGCAAAACAAAGAAGAATCATGAAATATGAAGTAACTATTAAATTGTTTATAATCGTAAAATTGCATGGTCTCAAGCCTCTGATTCCGACCGTCTTAGAGTTTAATAATAATAAAATCGACCGATGATTCACGGGTTAATAATTTGATCGGCAGTTTGACTATAGATTTCTCGACCGCGGAAAAGATTTAACTAAAAAAGGAACAGCATGTAAGCTTTTCTCTTTGTCCTCTAGATGTTCTGAAATTCTTTATAGAAGAAAATACCGACTGCTACCATGTGTAACGATGCTAAGGCCACAGATTAATCAACTTGCTAATTAATAATTTATCGATGATGTTGTTTCGTTGATGTTACCTGAGTTGCCTTGTTCTAGAGCCCCTTCCAATTACCCGGAAAGAGACAATTTACATGTTATTTTTGTTAGATTCTGGGTGGGTGGAGTGATCGCGTTTGGGAGATTCTAGGGTTTTATTACACGTGGCGCGAAATTAACTAAGGATGTGGTGTTTTATTATTTTTAATGGTGTTTACGAATTATTCCCTTAAGGCCTTTGTCAGATGATAATCGCAGTAATTTTAAATTGATCGGCAGCTTGCCGTCTCCTTTTTTATGCTATTATGATCACATAGACGTAGGACGACTGTGTTAAGCGTACCTACCTCGTCTAAGAAAAAAACAAACTATAATGAGTTATATTTGTTATGCTAGTGGTATAAATAGTTCATTACGTAAATGGATTTTAGGTGCTAACACACGTATATAATTTTTTATTTTGGTAATTGTACTCATTCTAGAAAGTTGAACGTTTCCATTTCACAACTGTTTTTGTAACAAATATGTTAACACTGGTCATATATCTTATATCACCTTTTATAGTAAACCCAAGTTGTAAAGAATCTACATCAAGCTGCCGGACCTCTCTAGTACCTAAAGATAAGCTCTTTGAGATGGGGCTTATTTATTTCTTTTTAATTTTTGGGGTAATGACACCACAAGTACCTTAGTTTCAGTCTGTATTACAATCAACTATCTAATTTATTTGATTGAATCAACTATCTCGACTTTTCAATCTGGCTGAATGTGAGGTCTCTATTAGATAAATTGCTAAGTGATGCGTTTTGCTAATATGACTTGTTTACTCAGCAAAAGCTAAAGCACAATTGCTAACATAATTCTCTTACTTAAGGAAGTTTATGCCTTCTCTATTTAGGAGTTGGGCAATAAGGAAGGAGAGAGAGCTGGTCTGGACGAGCTAATCCATCCAATATGTCTCTAGTAACATAACATCGTCTAAAGAGGCCATATCGGATGCCAATGTTGACAATTAATGGCTATTTAATGGAGTTAGTGTCCATGTCGGCATTTTTCATCCATGATTTTAATAAAGGCCTCTTGTTGAGCCAAGTTTGAAAAGTTGAGGTGCTTGATTACACATTAAAGAAATTTAGGTGCTCGATTGTGAAAAGATAAAAATTAAAGTAATTGCATTGTCATTATCCCTTAAACTTTTTAAAAAATTACTTAGAATGTTATTTTTGTTTTGCATCGTTTTGATAATACCCCAATATCGACATATTTGTATGATTCAATGCTAATACCAACGTAACTCTCATGGAAAAATTGTAAGTAACTTATTTCGGACATTATTGGAATGATATGATATGCTATTGCTTCTGATAGCACCAAAAAAAAGGGGTGTAACTTGAAATTATGATAGCTTCAATGTGGGTGGAAGTTTGACTGAAATTGTAAGTCAAAGGACAGTCTTGTCTCTTAGGTCTTGTACTTCGCATCGACAGCTTGGACCTCTTATTTTTTAGCTGCTCAAAGTCCATGCAGCGAATTTCTTATTGTAACAGATGTGCATATATGAAACCAAATGGTCCTGTTGCTATCAAATCTAACTTTTGTTATTGCTGATTCCCTCAAAACAATCTATACAATTCGATATAAAATTGGTTGTATTGCAATTTAATATGATCAACTTTGCTTCAGTTTATCTACTCAAAGATGTCTAAGTGAATTAGATGACGTCTTCTCATGTTAGAATATTGATCTCCGTGTCATGTGCAGGCCAAGTTTGTATTGGTGCATCTTCAAATTTTTTTAGGCCAATTTGTTCATTGATGACCATATTGAATGCCTAGAATTAGAGAACCATGATGAGAGATTCACATAAAAATAATGATATTCTTCGTAAAAAGGTGATGCACCTCCTCTTTGATTTGGGAGTTGCCAACTTAAGCATCAATTGGTCCATGATGCAATTTTTTGTTGAAAAATGTCGAATCTTGGCATTAAACAATTATCGGGAGGGTTTGAGTATGCGGCCAATCCCCGTTACGTATAAAAATTTCACATCTTAATGCGCACAAAACAGTAGTCGAAGACCGGAGAACACCGATGTCCGGCTTTCCTATTCGGAGCCCTCTCGGTTAATCCGAAACTCCTTTATGGGCCTTGATTCGATTGTGCATTATTTAGACTGTTGAAGAGGCCCGTCAACATGGGCTTCCTTGAGAAGTATCGGGCCGGGCCGAATGATCTGTCCAATGTTCAATCAAACAAAAAAGTCGTTTTGTGTTTCTCAAGTGAGAAATTGTAGATTGTGACTCTGATTGATGATTGAGTATGCCAACTGCGCATATATCTTAGCAGTTTTCTCTGGATAATCTCGTCTTTCTGCAAATTCCTCATGCGACTTAATCAGAGAAACACTTTAATTTTTGTAAATGTCAGAGACGTTTAGGTCTGGCTGTTCTTCTTCGCACGTTGCTTCTTTCTTATACGACGAAAGGGTTTCTTTCCCATGGCGAAGTACCCACACTCTGGATAGTCTCGACAGTTTATGGCTTTCACGTAATCTCTTCTTCGTCATATTCACTGTCGCCCTGGTACTTAACAATATACAAAGCACACGAAACCAAACTCCCCATATTGATTTTTCCCGTTGATTTGTGGAATGGCATTGTCCTAACATATCATTTGATGAGCACATTTCTGCAGGAATTTAAGACATCCAGTGATTTCCCGAATGAAGGGACGATGATAACAATGAATGGTTACCTTTCATTCTTTGTTTTATAGGCGATGGCAACACAAACACTGCAAAAAATAAATAAATAAATAACACCATTTTTCAACCATTCTCTTCTATCTGAATTCGCCTCCAAGCTCGATGAGATGCCAAAGATAGCAATTGCTTGAACCTATGTGTGTCCTAAAATTACTTTGTCTAAATTCTAGGACATAAAATTCGAAGGTATTCTAAAAAATAAGGGGGAAAAACTCTCTCTAATTAGAGGGAAAGACGGGGCATGCGGATATAGATAAGTTAAAATAAAGAATGAAGGGGAAGCCCCTACTTCCAACCGGTTAAACATGTGCTTTGCACAAGATCTAGAATCGGCACATCTAAGGGTGCGGATATCGGTACTTTTAAAAACAAAACAAAAGAACTCGTATTTAGGTTGAGTAAAAAATGAATAGAAACACGATAAATTTTATTCTTTTTTTATTTCTTTTAAAAACATTTTTATTTTATTTTTCATTTTTTCCTTTCTTTTTTATATTTTCTTTTTTCGGCCGCTCTCCGGCGAAAGCCCCTACTGAAAGCTTACTTCCAACTGGTTAAACACGTGCTTTGCATAGTATCCGGCGAGAATCGGCACATCACCCGGCCAAGGCGATCAGAGGGCGTCACCCAAAGAAAAAAAGAAAAGAAGAAGAAGAAAAAAAAAAAAAAAAGAGAAGGGATGCGTTTTCTTCCTTTCGGGCGTCCAGACACTTTGTTGTTTCTTTTTTGTTCCAAAAAAACAAAAAAAAGAACAAAAACAAAAGAACGGGCCTTAAATGGAGGTTTCCATGCACGCCCTAACTTAACACCCGTCATTCTAGACAGTGTGCTTGCCCCCAAGCAAAGAACGGGCCTTAAATGGAGGGCTTGGGGCTTGGATCGTCTCTCTCATTTCACCGTTCTCTTTCTTATCGTGGGCGTGGGCTTCTTAAACGGGCCACGATCTCGCAAGCGGGCTTTCAACGGGCCGAGGCCCAGATCCCAAGCTCCGCAACGGAAGGCGGACGTATAAAACCAATAGGGTTTCCGCTTCCTTCTCTCCCTTCGAAAACCTTCACCCTCCTCGGTCGCTTCCGCTGCAGCGCGCGCTCTCCGCCGTCTGGGATCTCAGGTGCGGCTCTGTACAAGAAAGCTAAACGCCCCCATACTTTTTCCGAGTCCTCGTCCCTCTAGCAGTAGCATCTTGTTTGTGGGTTCGTGCCGAGTTGAGGAAATCGAGTTTCGACTAGTTTAGCAGATATCTTTGCCTCATTTACATTCGCCTGCGTTTATATTCTTGATCTTGTTGCTGAATGCTTCGTGGGTGCTCTCCTTAGTGCTGTATAAGCCCTGCTGCTTGTTGGGTTCTTTGTTTCTTGTCGTGGGATTTTGCTTCGAGCGTTTACTTCCGCGTGTACTGCTTTGAGTGCTGGGATTCAAGCCTCGATGCTTTCGAGGGTATCTGGGGTGGATGCAGGAGAAACGAATTCGTGCCCAGTCTTTGTTCTCGTGCTGTGCCCTTGTTTGGGTGTTTTGGGTATGCCAAGATGAATACGGAGAGCCTTGCGTTGTATCTCGGGCAGCTTTGCTACCCATGATTTTGATCTCTGGATCCGTGTATAGTCTCTGCGTCTGATGTGACTTGATCCAAATGATTTGTGACATCGAGTTGCTTAATAATTTTTCTTCCTTTGCGAGGTTGTCTTGAGAGTGTCTCTCCCTGTTTATGCTGATGATGGTGAGTTTTCTCTGCGTCGCAGGCTGCAGTTTATTGATTTTTCGCGATGGTGAAGGTTAGCGTTTTGAATGACGCTCTTAAGAGCATGTATAATGCCGAAAAGCGGGGAAGAGACAGGTCATGATCAGGCCCTCGTCGAAAGTGATCATCAAGTTTCTTCTGGTTATGCAGAAGCATGGTATGCTCTTATCAAATCACCTTTCGATACTTGGTACTTGTATGGTTTGTACTTACTGTCATGCTATCCTTGGGGCCATTGCTAGGTTACATTGGAGAGTTTGAGTATGTCGACGACCACAGGTCTGGCAAAATTGTGGTTGAACTCAATGGAAGGCTAAACAAGTGTGGAGTTATCAGTCCCCGTTTCGATATTGGTGTCAAGGAGATCGAAGGCTGGACCGCTAGGTTGCTACCCTCTAGACAGGTTTGTTCCAAAAGCTTCTCCTTCGACTCGCTATCTTCCATTATAAGTTAGTTTGCTTTGGAGCTATCGTTTACCTGGTGCTGTTCATGTAGATAGGTTTATTACATTTCTCTTGTGGCATTTGGAGCTCAGACTTCCAGTCATAAAATTTATTTCCATGCTGCCATATTCATATTGTCTAACATCTAGTTATTGTGTTGACTGAATTGAGAATGAGTCTTATGCTTTTATAGCTTAACATGACTAAAATTTTGCAGCCCACCGATTTCTCCTCTTGATCTAAACTTAGTTACTCTCTGAAACTTGCAGTTTGGTTACATTGTGCTAACAACTTCAGCTGGCATCATGGATCATGAAGAGGCTAGGAGGAAGAATGTCGGTGGAAAAGTACTTGGTTTCTTTTATTAGGTGGAGTTAGTTTTGCCGATGGGACCCTAATATTTCTATCTATAAGGATTTTGTCATGTATTTTTGAACTGGTTTTCCATACGGTTCACTTTATTGGGTTTTAATTTTTTGTTCAATGGAGCTTTTGATATTTCATTCTGCCTCTATCCTCTACTGCTATATATGCAGTTGAAAAGATATACAAGTTTGCTTTTTAATTATGGATGTTCTGGTGATTGCCTATTGACATGGTGGTTGTTTGGGTTCGCTGTAAGTGCGGGAGTATAGGTCGTATGTATGATGTATTAGCCATGGAATCTCCAATCCCCTTTTTTAGTTTAGAGTAGTTTTAACTGTCCAGGGCAACTGTGACTTGGTGCATTATCGTGTAGTTCTACTAACTGATTGACAACTGCTCATTGAAGGAAGAGCAAAATCCTCAGTGGTTATTGGACAGGATATGGTTCAAGTACACGTGATAATAATTTTGGTGATTGGTTATCTTGGTCTACTTCTTTGTGGGTATTTTGATGATTCGAAGTGTTTGATAATGGCACCACAATGGCTTGTCGGACGTGATGCTGCATTATATGCAATATGTTTAGCTGATATGATGGGAAGAGCAGTTAAATATCTGGGGTTGTAATTGATAAGGAGAAAACAGTGCCCCTCCATTGCATGACATGTTGCTTCATTAAACTTGTACTTAGTTATGTTGGCTGTAAACTTCTAGCTGGAATTGAATGCAATGGAGAGGACTGAAGGGGGTTCGTTCTAGCTCTATGGGCCAATCTTGTCAAACAAGAATGCACTAGGGGTGTGCAACCGGACCGGGTTAACTTAGTTCCCGGATCGGCCCACCCGGAAAACAGGGTTAGGAATCGGTTCCGATTGAAACTGGTTCGGGAATCGGTTCCCAAAACTCAGACCCTGTTTGAAGCGGTCCGGGAACCGGTTTCGAGGGATTACCCACCCGGAACCGGATCGACGGGACCGGTTTGGGAACCGGTTGGAGAACCGGTTTGAAGCCCCCCCAAAAACGCAAAACCTAATCTGTTTCTCCTCTCTGCTTCTTTCTATCTTTGCCTCCCGAAATCGCGGCCGACGCCGCTCTCGTCGCACCCCCCTCGCGCTCACACCACCCCCGCCGATCTCGCACCCGAGCGCCGACATCGCCTCCGTTCGATCTCGCCGTTCCACCCGCCGTCGTTTGCCTCGCCGACGAGTGCGATCTCGCCGTTCCACCTTGTCGCATCTTCGAGTTCGAGCAACCCACGCAGCCCTCCGCCGATCCCGAGCTCCCCTGCTGCCGATCCACCGCCACCCGAACGACGCCCCCCCTGCTCTGCTCGCGATCTGGCCTAGCCCCCTCGCTGACGCCCGGCGTCGGAGGGATCGAACCAGGCGGAGAAGAGAGATGTTGCTCCCTTCACGACCCTGGATTACCTCGATCCGTCCTACTGGTACGCGCGCTCGCCAGAATCGCGTTTCGCCATCTCCGCTTGCCGAAGGGGGCACCCGATTACAGTCCATTGCAGTTCTCACGTTGTTGTCGTCGATATTGCTTTAGGGACGAGAGGTTCTCTCACGAGGAGCACTACGAGTGGTTCAAGGACTACTCTCATTTCCGCCACTTGATGCAGCAGAATGTCAAGGCCGGTTCTTTCGTGAGCACCGCGTCCTTTCAATGCCTTTTTGATTCCCTGATGCTCTGTATCTGGTCTTCAGACCTGGTGTTGTCTAAGCTCAGTTCAAGAAATTGGCGTTGCGGTCTTCTATGGTTTTTTTCGCGTGCTGGCATTGATAGATATGCTGATGTGACTAGTTTGGCGTTGCGGGCTTGTTTGTATTTTGGCCATCTTATAAGAATTACTTAAGTTTTCGTGTTGGTCCTGAATTTTCTGTGGAAGTAGATGGCTGAATTTTGAATTGTCCAATGATCTTGATTCCATTTTTGTTGTGGGCATGTTTACCCTCTTTTTAGATTTTCTTGGATTCCAATTACTGTTATTGGTTAGAGGATTTTATTTAATTGCGGGTCTTTCTAATGAGGGAACTTTGTAATGAAGGTTCTGGAGCTTGGTTGTGGAAACTCGCAGCTATGTGAAAATCTCTATGAAGACGGGGTTACGGATATAACTTGCACTGATCTGTCAGCTGTGGCTGTGGAAAGGATGCAAAAACGGGTACAGTCCAAGGGATATAAAGGTATATATGCTTTCATCTTTGCAGAAATGATTACACTCCACACCTTACACTTCATTTTTGTATTAATCATTTGAGGCTTTTTGACTAGTTGCGAATCTGGATGTTGAGGACTCTATTGTTTTTCATGGAACCGTTGAGTTTATTTCTCTTCCCTTGACCGTGCCAATCCAAAGACTACCTAGAGATTATGTGTCTGTGTCACTTAATGCTTTCTTTGCATGGTGCAAAATCAAGTGGGAAAAATAGCTCCCAGCACGAAATTGGGAGGCTGAACTTCTATGATGCTGCATGAGCTTATGCATTTTTGGTTGCTGGGAGGGAACATGTAGTGGATTTTGCCAAGGCTTGAAACTTGTATTCACTTGACTTTTTAAGAGTTCCGGTGAAACATATGCTGATCGAGATTGTAAACGCTTCATCTTACATATGAGTGTTAAACGCTTTATCTTACATATGAGTGTTGTACAGCAATTTTTATGCAAAACAGGTTTTAATATAAACAGGGTTAACCCCTGCTCCCGGACCGAAAAACAGGTGGGTCGGGAACAGGGTCCAATGCAAACAGGTCGGTGACAAGGTCCAAAAAAGAGAACCGGTTATAACAGGGGTCGAATGGGGTCCAGTCTAGACCCTACCCACCTGACCCGATCACCCCTAGAATGCACGATAAGGTGTTGATGAGGCTGATTTGCCTGCTTCATCATACTATGAAATGTAAAGAGGTGGAAGTGGGAAATCGTAGATTGTCTCTGAAGGACCGATGATAAATCTGTAAAGTAGCAGTGGATTTTCATGCCTTTTAGGGTTGAGATTTGTTCTTAGCGAAGGCCATTTGCTTGAGATGACTATAGGCGCGCACTTGCGTTTCTGATCTCGCGGCTATTCAAGTTTCCTAATTACCTAATGGAAGACCAACTTGCGTGATTCTGAGAAATTTTGCAATTTCACATTTCTCGCTATCTTTCTGTCCTTCGTATCCGAGCCCAGCTCTGGTAATTTACCGTGATTAAACGGTACGTCCTTAGTCTAAGTCTACTTAGGACTCTCGTTATCTTCTTCCTTTAAACTCTGAGAGGCGAGAGCAAGATCCTCACCTCTCTCTTTCAGAGACAGCGTTACCTGCTATTCGAAATGGTCGAGCAAGATCCTCACCTCTCTTTGAGAGACAGCATTACCTGCTATTCACAAAGGTCTTTCTTGCAATATATATGAGACAGTAAGATAAAGCAGTCGACTCATGTGCTGTTTTCAGCTGGCACTGTTGCTCGATATTTGCGCGACGAGTCGATGACGGCATTCTTCAATCCATCATTGGATAGAAGCGTCACCCTGTAGGAATCAAAGGCATAAATTATCCCACGCGATCGAAGGTATAAATTCCTCAATCCATCATAGGATAGAAGCGTCACCCTCTAGGAATCGAAGGCATAAATTATCCCGCGCGATCAAAGGTATAAATTCCTCGATTCATCATTGGATAGAAGCGTCACCCCGTAGGAATCAAAGGCATAAATTATCCCGCGCGATTGAAGGTATAAATTATCCCGCACATAGACAGAACTCGAACTGTAATGGTAAACGGATACTCTTCATTCAATGGTCTAAACCAACACAGATTGCATCGCTCTAAAGCGAATTACAGTAGCAGCGACAGGAATATAATTCTAACTGATCCCTAGACTTTCTTCTTCCCCCACTCCAAGAATCTTCTCGTCTAGACTCGCTCCCGAGCTCGACGAAATGCCAAAGATAACAGTTGCCCAAAAGAAACGGTACCCGTTTCCCTGCGGCGGCGCAAGCGCCATGTCCTTCACCCTCCCTTCTCCTTGAATCTGTCTCCTCGGACCCGTCGCTGGCCTCCATCGACGGCGGCTTCCAAGGAACCCATCACCGAGTTTTCCCGGGGCGGGGGGCGTTCCTCCTTCCGGACCTGAATGAGAAGGTGACGAACTGGGGGCTGGAGGTGGTGGGCATTGTGTAGGCGATGGTGGCTTTTCTAGCGAGGAAGAGAGGATCTTCGGAGCATATGCTCGTGTAGGTGCCAACTTTTTGATGTCCACTATCGATGAACTAAATGGTATGCGTCGACGTGCCTCTTTCTTACGTAGGCGTGGCGTCTTTCGGTTTCTTGTTTCCACCTTTCTTCTTTTTCTCCCTTTGCTTCCTTTCATAAATTCATGGCATTAGGGGAAAAAATAGAATATTAAAACATATCTTTTAGGTAGCTCAATTTGTTGAAAAGCCGACTTACTATTTGCCTATCGTACGAATGGAATTGATTTTAACTATGATGGGTCATGTGTTGCGAAAATTTATTTTCGTCTCAAATAAGGATTGGAAATTTGACAAGAGTTCTTGCATTTGAAATTCATTTGTAAAAATGTGCCGCTCCAGCCCTTTGCATCGTCGCGGGTTGGCAAGCCCAAGGACGATGTGCAATCACATCTTTCAACATTTTGGCGATGCCATTAGCAATGATTATGATGGAGGATTTGGTTGCGTAAATTGAGAGAGTTTGAAACTCGATCGTGTAAATACTAAATCTAAAAAATAAGGAGAGTTGGATGGTAGAATATGTAGAAAAAATTCCATAGATGTTGAAAATAGGGAATGGATGATACTTTAAAAGCTTATTCTACCGTGCATTGCCAACCCAACAGTACCTTCAAAATACAATATTATGGAATTCGAATTAGTTATGGTTCTTAAATGTAATCGAAATGAATCGAGGCAAACCAGAGTATAAATAGGGAGCTCGATTTTATCATAGTATAGATGACATGCCCAGAAATAATCCCTCTAGAAATTAATGTTTCATTTGTATACATCTTAATCTGATATTAATATTATGAGGTGTTGCAAAGTCGCAATTTAAGCACCTAGTCATAGTCAACTTCCTTGGAATCCTCGGATATCCAACTAACAAGATTTCTTCACCCCTAAAAGTGATCCTAAATCCATGCAAATATTCTATCAAGCTGTTACACACATCACAATTTTTAATTTTTTAATTTTTTGCCTTTTGATATCCTGTATCTATCTTTTTCTAGGAGCCCCATCCGATATTCGAAAAGGGAAAATCGAAACTAATCCGAGCTTCGATTTTTTCGGATAAGAACTAGAAAGCAAAACACCAAAAAGCATTTCAAACGCAACAAAAATAATCTTTTCTCCTACCGTTACTACTACTACTCGTACAAGTATTTCCTTCTTGCTGAGGAACTAATTTCGTGAAGCGAATATTCCCAGCAATTCCCTGAAATCAAACCGTATTTATATCGAAAGCATCGGCGTCGAACCCTTCATACGCACTGATAGCTTCATCGTTCAGGAGTGAAGAGGAAGAGAGAGAGAGAGATAGAGAAAGAGATAGAGAGAGAGAGAGAGAGAGGCGCGAACGGCCATGGCGAAGGATCAGCTCGAGGTCCTCAACGTGCTGGACCAGGCCAAGACTCAAATCTACCACTTCACTGCGGTGGTGATCGCCGGGATGGGCTTCTTCACCGACGCGTACGACCTATTCTGCATCTCACTGGTGACCAAGCTCCTCGGCCGGATCTATTACTACGTGCCCGGATCCTCGAAGCCCGGTAGTTTGCCCCCAAACGCGGCGGCCGCCGTGAACGGGGTCGCCCTGTGTGGGACCCTGGCCGGGCAGCTCTTCTTCGGGTGGCTCGGGGACAAGCTGGGCCGCAAGCGCGTCTACGGCATCACCCTTATGCTCATGGTGGGGTGTTCCATCGCCTCCGGGCTCTCCTTTGGGAGCTCGCCGGGGGCCGTCATGGCGACCCTTTGCTTCTTCAGATTCTGGCTAGGTGAGTTTCCCTATAATGTCGATTGAAAGTAGAAATCGAACCAAAAAAAAAAAACTATGGATTCGACTTAAATTGGCATGAACTAGTACATTATGCGGATATTCACCGTTGTGCTAATTGGCTAGGTTTCGGCATCGGAGGGGACTATCCATTGTCCGCGACGATCATGGCAGAATACTCCAACAAGAAGACCCGAGGCAGTTTCATCGCGGCGGTGTTCGCGATGCAAGGGTTCGGGATCCTCGCAGGCGGGACAGTCGCCATCATCGTCTCCTCCATCTTCCGCGCTCTGTACCCGGCGCCGCCGTTCGCCCATGATCACGTTGGATCCACCGTCCCCCAGGCAGACTACGTGTGGAGGATAATCCTGATGTTCGGTGCGCTGCCAGCGGCCTCACCTACTACTGGCGGATGAAGATGCCGGAGACGCCGCGCTACACCGCCCTGGTGGCCAAGAACGCCGAGAAGACCTGCGCGGACATGTCGAAGGTCTTGCAAGTCGATATCCCGGTCGAGAAGCAAACCATCGAGAGCCAAGACCGGGTTGAAACCGCCGGTTTCGGGCTCTTTTCCAAAGAGTTCCTCCGTAGGCATGGCTTGCATCTGCTGGGTACGACGAGCACCTGGTTCTTGCTAGACATTGCCTACTACAGCCAAAACCTCTTCCAGAAGGACATATTCAGCGCGGTCGGATGGCTGCCCGCGGCGAAATCCATGAGCGCCCTCGGCGAGCTCTACAAGATCGCCCGTGCCCAAACCCTAATCGCGCTCTGCGGCACCGTCCCGGGCTACTGGTTCACGGTCTTCCTCATCGACCGCATCGGCCGGTTCACCATCCAGTCCATCGGGTTCCTCTTCATGTCGGTGTTCATGTTCGCCCTAGCCATACCGTACCACCACTGGACCCTCAAGGAGAACAACGTCGGGTTCGTGGTCATGTACGGGCTGACCTTCTTCTTCGCCAACTTCGGGCCCAACAGCACGACCTTCGTCGTCCCTGCCGAGATCTTCCCGGCCCGGCTCAGGGCGACTTGCCACGGGATCTCAGCAGCCTCGGGGAAAGCCGGCGCCATCGTGGGCGCCTTCGGGTTCCTGTACGCGTCGCAGAACCAGGACAAGGCCAAGGCCGACCCGGGGTACCCTGCCGGGATCGGGATGAGAAACTCATTGATCGTGCTCGCGGTGATCAATCTACTGGGTTTGTTCTTGACTCTTCTCGTGCCTGAATCCAAAGGAAAATCACTCGAGGAAATGTCGCAGGAGAATTGCGAAGAGGCTGAAAATCAAGCCAAGAACGGTCCTGCAATCGTCTAGAGCAACGAGAACAATTTACATTAATCTCCTTATCTGTAAATTTGGCATTGATCAGGTCTGCGTTTCAGTTTTAAACATCTCTTTCTTTGTTTTTGGATTTTTTGGCCTAATGTTGCCAACTGAGTTCTTCTTTGTTTTTGGATTTTTTGGCCTAATGTTGCCAATTGAGTTTTGCTGCATGACCAAGTTCGTTTTTGGTTTTGGAGTTTATTTCATATGTTTATTACCTAGAAGTGTATTTACTAATGATTATCTTTATGATTTTAATTTTTTTCAGTCCACCACCATAGTTGCATGTTGAGAGATACTTGTGGGGACGGAAAAGTAGGTCCGATTTTGAGGATTGGTTAACAGTTAGCTAAACGCTAACTGCATCAGAAAGAAAATTAGATACTAATTACGAAATCAAATCCATTGATATTTCTCGCATCTATGGATATTCAGAAAATATTCAAATTCAAAAGAATTCTGATGTTATCTGTCATCCACATTGAACTCATGGAAATCAAAGAAACTACAGTGAAATTTCATGTTTTTAAAATTTTCAATTAGGCAGAATGTGTTTATCGTGGTGAGTTTCTTATTACATACATTGACCCAATCGATCATTAACTTCTTCTCGAATGGTTCGATATCAGATGGACTTATCTTGTATTGATTCATGACTAAAGCTTTTACGAGCGATTATATTTTCTTTCATGATTATTCTTGAGAGAATGCATTAGTATTGATCCAAATCTAAAACCTTGGTACCCTTTGTGTTTTTTAAACGTGGGTTCTCGATGTCCCGTCTGTTCTAAGTCGGTGAGAACTCTTAAATTGCTTTAAGCCTAATTACGTCTCCGAATGAAAAAAATTAATATGATTTCTAAACAGGAGCGCTTGTGTTGTGTTCAATCCAGTTAGACACAATGTGAAAAGAATAATTATATTGAAAGCAAACAATTAATTTCATAAAAAACCTATTGCCGAGCATGATAACTTAGTGATACCGTGCTGTCTTAGTTCAAGTAATGTTGTGAGTAAATCTTTGCTAACTCGTGCCATGGACATCCACTCCCTTATGTGAAAAGACTTTCTAGTTTATGGCATGTTAATAAAGTTGTGATGAGCATGTAAAACCTACAGGGGACTGAGTTATAATGACTCAAACCGAATGTGAAGTTGATGTCTTATCCTAACATCCAAAAAGGATAGCCTACTTGGCTGTCCCTTCCCATCCTATTTGCTCATAAGAAAAGGAAAATCACAAATCTAAGTATCTAATAATTGACTTAGATAAATAGTGAGTCAATGAAGTCTAACTCTCGGTTAAAAAGAGCAACACTAGGAATATTGTGACTACTATACAAAAAATAGTTAAAAAGAGCAACGCTGGGTATATTATGACCATTGTACATAAGTAGCTAACCAAATGATCTGGCTAAGTGCAAGTGAGTCATATTCAATCATTACTAAGAATTTGTGGTATCAATCTACTATATCCATTGTTCAAATGGGGATGCCTGGCTAGCATTGTTCTAACTATATCTCACCAAAGAAGGATGATTAGTGCCTGATCTCGATCTCGAACTAAGAACCTACATTTTGAACCCTAGTACCAACAAATTAGAATAGGGAATTGACACATAAAATCTATTTCGAAATAGATCCATTCATGTGTTTTGGTAAGAATTAAATTTTTCATAATTAAATGAACAAGTCGCATATTTTGCTACAAAAAATTATCCTTTGTGAATTTCTTATGTTGGTTTTTGACCATAGTGCAAACCCTAATTCAGATTTTGGAGAGGCAGTAGAAGTTTCAAAACCAATGCAATCCAGAAAATTTAATTGTACTCGTACTCGTAACTACTTCCACCAAACAATCATAAATGGGAGGAGATCATTTTATGGATGGTTAATAACCTTGATTATGAGCAAGGACTTTGAAATCCGATACTTAAGTCCAGTGTTAATATCTACACATCATGGATCGATGAATTTCTTGTTTAGATTCAAATCGACATATGCCGATTTCGAGTTAATCAAAATGGTTATACTAACATAATAGTTTTTAAAGATACTATGAGAATAATAATTTGTTGTTAATTACAAATTCTTGAAAGAGTTGACTCGCAACATTTTATAATCATTTACCAAAAAAAATTATAATTATTTATTATTTAATTTTTTGTAATTCACAATAAATTATTATTCTCATAATACATTAAAAAAACTATCACCTAATCATGTCTCTAATCAAAATTTTTACTTTTCTATTTTATTGTTGGTCGGTAGTCAAAAAAACCTTACCTTTTTTTTGGGTCGGTAATCAAAACTTTACCTTGGCCGCCTAATTTACTAAAATTCACACCGATCACACACGATCCGCGTCCAAGGGGAGAAAGATCGGGTGCGGCCGAGCCCACAGTACGCTCGCCCACCGACGGTCGTCCACTCCGCATGGCCGGATACAACTGTATCAACGTAGACACGTTCGTACGCGGTGACCCAGACCTCGGCCCAAAAAAAAAAAAAAAAAAAACCCTTCTTCTTTTTTTTTCCCTTTCAAATTTAAAAAATCAATTAAAAAAAAAAAAAAATCATTTACCATAAATTTCCATTTTCCTTCCCTTCTCCTCCTCGTCTCTCTCCCCCTGTCCATGTCGTCGCGTGCTTGTTAATTCTCCCCTTTCTACCGCAGGTCTCTCTCTCTCTCTCTCTCTTTCCCTTCGCCGATTCGCATCGCGTTGTTCTCAGATGCGGTTGCGCTGTGCTGGATGCGCGGACATCGATTCGCGATTCTGATTAAGCTCCGGAATTGCATTTCCTTTTTTTTTTTTTTTTTGTGCAGGGAAGGGATTTCGTCGCGATCCTTTTCTTCATTTGCGGAGGAGGAGGAGGAGGAGGAGGAGGAGTTGGGGGTGAGATTCGATGGCGGCACCACCGGCGAGGGCCCGAGCCGATTACGATTACCTGATCAAGCTCCTCCTGATCGGCGACAGCGGTTCGTGTCTCTCTCCCGTCCCTCCTCGCTCTCCACACCTCTTTTCTTTTGTGGTCCCTTTGTGTTTGGTTTTCCTGAAAGGAAGTTTCGAGAGTTTGGAGCTCTGCGTGTGCCTGTTTTTCCTGGTTTTCGTTTGAGGATTCCAGGCGCGTGTTTCGATGCTCGTTTCGTCTGATTGGAGGTGATTGTGAGGTCCTGGGGTTGGGAGGTGATCCGACCGATTTTGGAGGGTTCTTTTGTAGATTATCCGATGCGTTTGGTGAATTGGTGTGGTCCTCACGTGTGTGCGTGCTTGTTTATGGGATTCCTTAAACAAACTCGAGAGCCGATTGGCCACCTAACCTGAAAAGCGAGAGGATTCGGTCCGGGATCAATGAAAGCTTGATGAGGTCGAGACGTGTATGACTGTGAGGATGGACCCGAGAGATTAGAGCTGGTCGTTAGAATGTCTTCTTTCTACACTGTATCGAAGTCGGAGCTATGACGATAATGATTTGAAAGGCTCAATATTTTGATCAATGAGGCAATTATGCACATAGTGCGTGCAAATGACGCAATCAATTCCCAATTTATCATTCTTTCATTCTTTCTGGCATATTGTCTCCATCTGTGGTTGCTGTTGCTTCTGACAAATTGGCTCCTGGACCTGGGAACTCATGTGCGGTCCATTTAGAACGAGATAAGGCATGTAGGCTTATTTGACGGTTGATCACATGAACATTGCGCAGGAGGAGGGCATTTCGCTTTTCTATGATTAGGCGCATTAGTGCTGAACTTTGGAATCGGTTTGGAATCCTAAGTCCCATGCTAAGCACACATGATCCAAGCTTGATGAGGGAATTTCTTTTAATCCACCTTTGTTTTCCGGGAGTGACCCGTCATGTCTGATAGAAGGAAACTGAGCAGTTTAATCTTTACTGATATAGCTAAATATGCTTCTCAAGTTAACGGTTGACTATTTAAAGTCTCCAGTTTTGCAGACTTGATTCTATGTATTTGGTTTTGATGGCGTAAGTCTTCATTTGACGACTTCCACTGAGAAAACTACAGTTACTTACTCGAAAAGTTATGTGGTTCTGCTTCTTGTGGTATATGAGTTTTAGTTCATCTATAGCAAAAGTAAAATAGTTTTGCTGTGTGCTGATCTGATGACAGTGTTATGTTCCAAAACGTTTCAGGTGTTGGGAAGAGTTGTCTGCTCTTGAGATTTTCGGACGGTTCCTTCACAACTAGTTTCATCACCACTATAGGGTTTGTATCATGAGGATGAGTATATTAATTCCTGTATATGCTATTTTAGTTATAGCTATGCAAATTAGAGTTCGGGGGCCTAATGGGTGGGAAGACCACGATAGTTCAGAGTTCTTCGAGAATTTTATGACAGTTCAAAGACCAATGATAATGCTTGGCTAGATGACAGACATGCAGGGATAGTTCATATAAAAATTGACAATAGTGGAATTTACATATTCATGCTCTTTGTGTACAGCTCTGTAATTGTTTCATTTGGCTTGATTGATGGATATCGATTAGGGATGTTCAGGGAGGAGGGGAAAATCGGATGCTCCTTTTGAGCTTAAACTCTTCAATATTGAAAATTCTCTCATTTGTTGTTCTTTTTCCTCTTAACAGCATCGACTTTAAGATCAGGACCATCGAGCTTGATGGAAAGCGAATTAAATTGCAAATCTGGGATACTGCTGGGCAGGAGCGATTCCGAACCATCACAACAGGTTTGATTGAGCTGAAAATAGCCTATGTTCTTTAATGGATGACATTTTGTGTTGGGATTTTTGTACAAGGGATGCATTACTAAGCCACGTTTGCCCTGCAAGCTTTATTTTTAAATTCTGTAGTAATAGCTGAAGCTACCTGCAATTCTACTGGATTAGATTGAATGTGATTGTGATGTATTTGGCATTTTGAGGCTATGTAGAGCTCAAATGTTCGATCCCAAGAGTGAGTTGTTTCGAGCTTTAAGCTATTCTTATATGAGAGAGCTGATTCTTTTGACACATGAACAAACAATTAAAACTCAATAGACTGAGAGATGCGAAATCTTGTGGAAACCACACCAGTAGGCTGATGACATATCCATCCAGCCAAAGGAATGTTAATTATGGCATAGTAAATTTTTGCTTACTGACACCTGAATGAGTTTTAAGCATACAGCCCATATAACCTCTTCTTTCCCTAAGTCCTCACTGTCCTCCTCAAGGTTGCATCCTGCCTTGTTGTTAATGGTTCTGTTTCTACAGATGTATTCACGTTCTTTTTTGGTTTTTCAGCTTATTATCGTGGAGCTATGGGCATTTTGCTGGTGTATGATGTCACCGATGAGTCATCTTTCAACAGTAAGTTCTCCTTATCTGAAGATTTTTGGTAGTCCTGCTTATAAGTAAGCTGCGTTTTTCAGTACTGAGGGCATCATGCTGATACTTAATTGGTAAATTCCCATGATTCTTTATACTTGATTGTAGTGTATCTAACAACAGAGCTATTTTGTGTATTGTATGTTGATGGTCCACTAAAAGAATTTTTATGAGCATTAACTTGAGTTTTCATTGAGTACTTTCCTTGTTGTACTTCAGATATCAGAAACTGGATTCGCAACATTGAACAGCATGCTTCTGACAATGTAAACAAAATATTGGTGGGAAACAAGGCTGACATGGACGAAAGCAAAGGGTAAATGACTTTGGCTTTTGGCTGTTTTGATCGGCACACTTTCTTTCTAAGCACCTTCATCCCCCTGCACCCTCCAAAATCCTTACCATGGCTCTCTCTCTCTCTCTCTCTCTCTCTCTCTCTCTCTCTCTGTGCACACGCTGTCATTGTACTATGATGGATATGGATGCTTGTTTTTGGAGAGAGGCGTGGACTAGTCCACTGTATACTGTTCTTCCAGTGTTTTTTTTTTTTCCCAGTTAAGTGATGAGAAATTCACTATGAGGCACCAAGGGGGTGTCAACACGTGTGCAAAAAGAGCTTGTACCCAGAAATGTCTACTGATGACTAGAATGTACTTTTCTTTGGCATAGGCTGTACCTACTTCCAGGGGTCAAGCTCTTGCTGATGAATATGGTATCAAGTTCTTTGAAACAGTAAGTTGCTTGGTGCTAGAAGTAATTTTACGGTTGGAATCATGCTTTCTGCTCTGTTAATATTAGAATGTCAATGATGCAGAGTGCAAAGACCAATATGAATGTCGAGGAAGTATTTTTTTTTTCAATTGCGAAGGATATCAAGCAAAGGCTTGCAGAAAGTGATACGAAAGCCGAGGTAAAATTAGTACTTTTATTTTTCAGTTTCCTCTTGAATTCTTTAAGTATTGCAGATTTGCTCCATCACACGCCTACCTGCACTTAGTACTCCTAAAATAGCGAAAAAAACTCTCCTGCAGAGAGCCTGAGAGTCAGTTTCATGTTATCGTGAGAATGAACCAACATCAGGGTAAACTTATCGATGAAATGTGCAAAAAAATATTGCCAAATCATCTATTTGGCAATTGGCCAAATGGATAGCTGTTGAAACATGTATATTATCTATTCCTATTTTCCTGTCGCTTATTTTTCCGAACCACCTTCGACAGGCATGTTTGGTCTTTGCAAATTGACAGATATGGCTGCTTATTTCCCAAATTTGATTAGTTTTTGACTAATAAGAATATCCTACTGTATGCGCACTTAAAAATCAAGCTGCATATTGCCAGTGGTTAAGACTTGATGCCTATGTCTCTTCATCAGATGAAAATTGGGATGATATACAAAACATTCTCATGGTGTAGACCTTATCAACATCCATATGACTGGAAAGAGGTGCGCCTGCTGTTGGACCAAAACCAGAAACCACATTCAACTCCAGGGGACACCAGCCTGCGAAAAATAATGAATGGTCAGTTGAAACTTTTAGACAGAAAAAGCAAACTCATGCCAACCAAATAAATTCGAGAAATTTTCTTTTATAAGAAGAACTACAGAAATCGAGATGAACAACCTCATGCAAGAGATTGGCTGCATATAAAGCGGAAAGTGGTGTCTGCTCTGCCGTCTTCAGTACAATGGTGTTGCCTGTGGCTAAGGCAGGTCCCACCTTCCAAGCATACATCAGAAGAGGGAAATTCCACGGAATAATCTGACCTGCAACTCCAATTGGCTCATGCAAAGGTTTGGACATGATACTGCCCGTCAGCTGGAACTGTGAGACCATGAATCTTATCAGCCCAACCTGCGGAATTTCCAAGTAGAATCGTCCAGTGACATCATTGTGAAAAAGGTAGTGATTGCCAGAAATGCATGAGATATAGAAACAATACCTGCATAGTATCGAATTTGACGGATGATCATTGGAAGCTCAATTTTGGCAGCCTGTTCATATGGCTTCCCAGTATCCCAAGCCTCAAGTGCTGCAATATCATCATTATGCTTTTCAAGCAAATCAGCAAAGCGCAATAGTACATTTGCCCTTTCCTGGAAATGGAAACAGAATGAAGCGTCAATTCGGTTCTTCATCGGAAGGATGTCTTTCAAAAGAAATTCAGCATAATACAGTTAGAAATACTTACATAAGCAGTCATTCTCGGCCATGGTCCTCATCGATGCCTTGCGAGCAGCAGCCACAGCTCGGTTTATATCTTCAGCCTCGCCTTCAGCAACATGAGCAATCACTTCTCCGGTCCTGGGGTCAAAGGTCGGAAAAGTTTTTCCTGTGCAAAGCAATCAAAAGTTACAGTTGAGTCGAGTGGACACCTTTCTTTAGGTGAAATTTGGTTTGTAGTATAATAAACCATAGGGTTCGATATACAGCATCACTAATGATGAGTGAGGATGAGCAAAAAGCCCACCTGATGCTGAGTCCACATGCTGCCCGTTTATGAAAAGCTGAGTATGGTTCACAGTGACGCCTGGATTTATCGGTTCCTCGATAGCAGCTGCTGTGCTGTAGTTCTTGATTTCTCTTCCCAGTAGCGGTTTTCTCGCTGTAAGATGCGACAAATGCATAACGCATCAGGAAAAGATCGAAGAGGAGAATAATTCAAGAAAAGCGGAAGGGTGCGTTACCCCAGCTACCATGGATCCTGGAATGAATTGAGAACACAACTCAGCCCAAAAGCATGGACCCAAAAGCAGGCCGGGCTCATTGGAGAATTTAACGTGTCCAAATCAAATCTACTCGTTGCAATCTCAAAGCCGAAAAAGGTTTTCATGTAGAAATGACCGAGAGAAGCAGGACTGAGGCGTGCTAAAATACTAAAATAAAAACCTTTTTTTTTTTTGCTTTTTAACCAAAGAGAGCGAGTTGGTTCAAGATGCGCATGCCGTTCTTGATCCACCTCCAAAAGGCAGACATTTCACTCCTCATCGGAAGTCAACCGAGAAAATCGATGAAAACTAGGAACGAGGAATTCGAACCTTTAAGAGATACAAAAGTGATTAACTTCCGCAGTTGCTAAGATTTCTAAGCCAGCCAGGAAACAGAGGTATTCGCCTCTTTGACGAGCAACCCATTACGTCCAGGAGCCCCATTTCATCGTACAAGCAGGAGCGTGAAGCCAAACAGACAAAACTCGAAAAGAAAAGAAAAGAAAAACGTAAAAGAATCTGCACTGCGATAGCGATCGTTCCAGAAAGTTTTCATCTTCCCTGTTTCTCAAGGAGCTTATGCCGGAAAAGAGACGGGAAGAGAGTACTCGAACAGAGCAACCAAAGACCCGAAAAGAACGAACCCGACCACCCCAAGAAAGAACAAAGAAAGACAGAAAGAGGGTGGTGCACCGATCGGCAATACCTCGAGAAAGCAGAGCACGAGCAGCAGAAGAAGACGACGAGGAGGCGGCGGAGGAGGAGGAGCGAGAGAGGAGGCTTGAAAAGAGCCGAGCAGCCATATCTCCCCGTTGCGTCGCGCGTGCAGTGGTGAGGACTGAGGACGGGGTCGTGTTCTAGGATCAGGACTCTCTCCTGTCTATGCGTATATATGGAAGAGTTGGATCGGTTCCAGCAACGCGGTTGTTATCCATTTGCGATAAATGCGATTTCCCCTGATAAAAACTACGAATCGTCAAACAGGATCAGGG
This sequence comes from Eucalyptus victrix, assembly GCA_016097545.1. Taxonomy (NCBI): domain Eukaryota; kingdom Viridiplantae; phylum Streptophyta; class Magnoliopsida; order Myrtales; family Myrtaceae; genus Eucalyptus; species Eucalyptus victrix. The sequence goes on along the minus strand of CM027841.1, from coordinate 47,209,813 downwards.
CGAGTGAAGAGAGAGAGAGATAGGGACGGACTCTGTCATCGCATATCCCGAATATTAAGGCCGTCTTCTTCTTTTTCGCCTTTACTTCCCATAAATTTCTTCCTGCCTAAAGGGAGAGAGAGAGAGATGGGGATGGCATGAGCAGCTCAGCAGCCCCACTAAGCAGGATTCACCTACCTCCTAGGACAGTCGCTGAATTGGAAAGAGAACAACATAGAAAAAGGTGTCCCAAAAAGCGACAGTGACTCATTACTTTTTGTAATGGACCAAAAAATAAATCGATATATATACATACATAGCAACGTAGTGAAAAGCAGCCCGTGATAATGTAACAACCACACTAAATTCTGCATTTTCTAGGTTTTTTTTTTTCTCTCAAAGGAATTTATATGTTCTCTGAGTATGCGACCCGTTTCATCCCAAATAAGATGGTGTGGATTTCAACGAGATTCGTATGATTCAATTGTTGAAATGAAATGGATCTACATGCTGAGGATGGAAATAATTTAAAGATAATGGCACTAAAAAGGGACTTAAGAATAAAAAAGGAAAAAACCTCTTCAAATTATGACAAAGGTAATTGAGCGCTAATGGATTTTTTTGCTCTCTATATCATTGATGAAAAAATAAATAAGGGCGATTGATGCTTTACCTCTTATGAGCCCCACGTTCTGAATTTTGGATGTAGGTAGTGAAACCCATTTTTCGAGCGTTAATAGGACGAGATAGAAAATTATCCAAGTCCTACTCCAGCATTGATTCGAACTCGTGATCCATGACTATCGTATTATGTGTTCCTTGATTAATAGCCGAGTGAAAACTCCTTGAGGATCAAATCCGACTACAAATTAATGGATAGAATTAAAACATAATGAAGTGGGTAGGATTAGTTACCATTTCAAATCTATCTCCTCCTACCAAATATGGGGATGAAATTTTCATTATACCAAATTTGGATTTGTTAAGAAGAAATTGACAAATTTTTGCATCATTCAACTTTCAAAATTTTGGTTGGTGATAGAGTGTACGCCTATCTTTCACCAATAAACTATTATATGTATTGTGACAGTGAACTTTACATGTTCCAACGTCAATGGATTGATGCAGAGTTTACGTGTTCCTTGATTAATAGTCGAATTAAAACAACTTGAGAATTGAATCCAAATAGAAATCAATGGATAAAATCAAACGTGTATGAAGTGAGTGGGACTAGTTTCCATTTCAAAACGTATCTCCTCCTACCAAATAAGGGGATGAAATTTCCTTCTTTAACGTGATAGGGCAACACGTATGATACCCAATTTGGATTTATAAGGAGAAATGGGCAAACCTTTGAATAGTCTGACTTTTGGTATTTTCGTTGGTGATAGATATACGTCTCTCTTTTATCAATAGGCTATCATATGCATTGTGACGGTGAACTTTACTAGATCGATGTGGAGCTTATGTGTTCCTCAATTAATAGGCACATGAAAACTATTGAAGAATCGAATCTGAACAAAAATTAATGGATAGGATCAAAGTAGCGTGAAGTGAGGGAGACTCGTTATCATTTCAAAATGTATCTCCTCCTACCAAGTAGGGATGAATTCCTCTTCGTTCACACGATTTGGCAACCCGTATGATGCCGATTTTGGATTTACCTGGAAAATTTGGCAAACATATGCGTCTTCCGCTTTGGGTAATAATTCCAGGTTGTTGGGACACGACCGGTTCCTTTCTTTGCCACGATCGTTATCCCAACTTGGCCTCTTGCTGCACGTGACAAGACGAAGCACTCAGTCCAAGAGGGGCCCGAACGAAATTATTGACCAACTTGTTCGATCGAAATGACCCGATCAAGAGATTTTACTTTAGGGTTTGTACGCGTTCGGATTTGTCCGTTGCTCGGACGGGCTCGACCGTCAACGTATACGATTTGTTAATATTATGGAGAATGTCCTGGCGTCGATTGACAGTCGGCCGATGCCCATCAGATGCAATTCTTCTCTCCTGTCGATTGGATCCGCCATGTGCATTTTTAAGGGCGCTTGCAGGAAATCGACCGTGTGGAGGACTGACATCGAGATGTCTCGATCCACGAGGGGGGTTTTCCGTGGATGAGTTGCATTGATTGGGCTGGTAAACTTGACCTTTCCCAAATGTTGGAAGATCTTGGCCACGTGACTCCAAAATAGGGAGACTAAGAAAGAGGGGGCGACGTGAAAGTGAGTCACGCATCTGATCAGAGCGCAGAGACTTTTTGAAGTGGGGAAACTCCAAAATTTTCAACCATTCGCGTCCCAAATTTCCAAGATGAAAGCCGCATGGCACCATGAGAACTTTGCTTCCTTTGATGGGGAAAAAATTCAAACACTTCCAATCATTCACATCCAAATTTGCAAAAATAAGAACCCTATCACACGGTGAGAACTTTAAAAGTTCAATATTTTCAATCATTCACATTCCAAATTTCCTGAGTAAGAACTACATCACATCATGAAACCTTTGGAAATTCAACATTTTCAACCATTCACATCCCAAATTTCCAAAATGAGAACCGCATCGTAGTGTGAGAAGTTTGCTTCCTCTGATGGGAAAAAGGGCAATTCCGGCTCTTTTTTTGGTCAAATAATTCGGTTGAAGAAGTGAAATTTCAACATTTTAAACCATTCATGTCCCAAATTTCCAAAGATAAGAACCACATCGCATCGTGAGAACTTTGCTTCCTCTTATGGGGAAAAAGGGCAAATTCCAGTTGATCACGTGCTTAAATTGAGATATTTTGGAGATGATTTGATCATTCGTATTCTTAGGTTAGGTGGCTTGTGTCGCCTCTCTTGAATCTCTAGCTCATCATGTGATTTTAGTGAGCGACCGGTCCTTTGCGGAACTTGCACCATTTTATTAATCTACATGTTTAGCAACCTCTGTAGATCTCTCACATACCGCTCCCGAAAGAGATTGTTAGTTGGTGGATCATAAAAGATATGTTTCCCCACCGGTCACAATTTTCTTTCAATGTTTTTGTATAGTACGACATTTGTGTGGTGTTGATGGAAACTTATTCCTAACTTTTCAAGCATCGAATTAGCAAAAATAATTATGGAAACAGATTCCATATATCAATACGAGAGACATGTTCACGAAACACTTGAATTACTGATTAAATGGGTATATTACATTTGAGAACATATTTTAATTTTCACAAATTAAATACTCTGATTGCAGGCTTGAGACGATTGCAAAAGTTTAGCTCCAATCGCCATTTCTCTTTTTATGAATGGAAGACAATATTTTTGGAATACCACCAAATGGACCATATTGTAGCACGACGACAAGGAAAAAACCGTCGCACGGATGCGGGACCTAGTACATTTAAGACTAATTTCTCACTCGCATCGCATGAAATGTCCATAATGTCCACACGTGCCTATACTCTCTCTCTCTCTCTCTCTCTCTCTCTCTCTCTCTCTCTGTTTTTTTTTTTTTTTTTGGGAGGGGAGGTGGTTTACTACTCACCCTTTAATTATTATATTTTCCCCTAATATCAACCTAACCCGTCCCCTCACGTTCAATGCCAACGCGATCTAGATCTCATCCTATCCACGAGATTTTATTCTTTAATTAATGCTAAACCCCGTTACATTACATCTCTTATTAGAGCAATACTCGCCTTTTCGCCCGGTATAGTAAAGCGATATTAAGTATACCCGAATATTAATGATTGAGTATAAAATGTGAGTTGCGTCATCTGTCATTTTATATTTGAGAAGATGGCTGTTATATTATTTGGGAATTAGGAGTACCGTATCTTCCGAGAATCAACATTCGGTCTATGGTTGGTTTCTATCTACTTTATAAATGATCTTTGAGAATCTTCGCGGACGCATTACCTGACAAAATCATAAGGATTTTGATGAGAAGTCAACACGTCGGGAGTGACTTTTATTTTTATTTTTTTATTTTATTTTAAGGCGCTCGTTAATTGGAATGTAAAGTCTATTTATTTACACTTTAAAATCTTTACAGACGAGCACTGACTTTAATTATTTCTTAACCTTCTATTTGTAGGAAAAAATATAATTTATATAGATAGTGACGGATGAACTAAACAAGCACATGAGACAGATCTTTTCTAAACTTAACAATTCATTTGGGCTCCATTTATTATGAAGAAAATGAATGATTTAAAAAAATTATAAAAAGTGATCACTTATATCACTTGAAATAATTAGTTCATGAAAAATCTTTTCATTACCGAAAACAATTTATGTCTAAATATTTTCATGTATGATTTCTTTTTATTTATTTTTTTAATAGATATGAACAATCATTTTTAGGAACATGATTTTCAAACATTTCATTTTACTCAAAACAGACTCATTTACGAAACTAAGAGATCATTTTATGATAAGTTGTGAGGATAAGTGTTGTATTACTCGGTGTAACTAAGAGTTAGAAAAACTTGTGAGTATTTGAGTAACTCAAGTATGATTGTAATATTCGTCATTTTTCTTGATTTATAGTAGAATGTTGTCTTGCTCTCCCTTAAGTTAGGCCTTATCGATCAAACACGTAAATCTACTATACGATTTGTTCAATCGCTTTGAGTCCGTTTGTAACACTTCCATTCCTGGAAAAAATTTCTTTTGAGAAATAGTTTTTTTTTTCTATTTCTATTCATTTAAATAATTTTTTAGTAAAATAACGTATTTGGTAATCATATAAAATTTATATTCTCAAAATGGAAAAAGAGTAGGAATGCGTTTGTTACAATCTACAATTTTTTTTGTAAAGTAGATTTCTTTTAATTTTTAGTAATTTTTTTAATCTTTTTCTTTTCTTATTCTTCTTTGCCACTGTTATTGATGGCGGTTGGCAGCGGCAGTTGAATAGCAAGGTGTAGTGGCGAGGGCAAGAAGAGAGCCAAGGAGAAAGAAAAGAAAAATATAAAAGAAAAAATAACTTATTTTTATAAATTATTCTCAGAACAATAAATTACTTTTTCTACTTTTATTTCTATTACAAATCTAATCTCCAGTCACTTTTCTATTCTGGAAAATAAAAAAATTAATTGATATTATCAAATGAATTTCTATTCTTTTTCTATTTCGCGGAGTAAAGGAACAAAAAGAAATGAAGAATAAGAACATTAGCAAACGGACTCTTAATTTTTGCTATAAAGCTATTACCTTGTCAAGCGAGCTATCTCAAAGTTCAACGAGAAAATTGCACAATCAACTATAAATATGTTGTACAAATTCAATAGAAGTCCAAAAACAAACTTGGGAGGTCGGGGCGAACGTGGAAATTCAGACATCGAACCTTGCAAAAGAAAAGGAAAGACCCACGAGGTGCATTATTTACATCCCTGATGATAATGATAAATAATGCATCTGTTAAAGCTCTTTGTTCATCCTGGCGTTCTTATATTCCATTTCTGACCATCGAATTTTAAAATGGAATTCTCGTTCTCGCCACTTCATGTACCCATCAAGATGCGTCGTCTATATTGACTAAAAAGAAAATAAAAAAAGATGCCCCGTGCATCAGGCATTAGCTGAAGTGCACGCCACCCAATTCACTTGTTGACCTCAGAAAATTTATTTAATATTTCACGTACGATTATCATTTTTTATATTTAAGATAATGTTCGCTAAAAGTCATAAAATTTAATATAAAAGTATAAAATTGAGTCCTAAAATTTATAAAATATATATATAATTAAATCCCAAAACCTGTTATTAATACAATACCAGTCCTTCCCTTAATTTGTCCCTACCTTTCCCTTTATTAATCTTTTACTTAAGTTCCACTCTAATAATTTTAGGGCGTTTGGTAACGATTTTGTTCCCTGGAGCTAATTCTAACTAAAATTGATTATTTTTTATTCCTTTCCCCGGAACGATTCGAAAGTTAAAAAAACGCGTTTGGTAACCATCTCAAAATTTTTGATTCTGAAATAGAATTGCGTTTGAAATGTATTAATTGATTCTCGTTCCAAATTAATTTCTTTTGATTTTTAAATAAATTTTAAATAATTTCTTTACTTTTTTTCCTTTTTTTCTTTTTTCCCTTTTTTCCTATTCTTCTTCTTCTTCTTTCATTTGGCCGGTCGCGGCCCTCGGCGGGTCGGCCTTCGTCGGCGAGCCTCGCGCGGTACCGGGCGAGCTCGGCCTCGCCGATGGCCCGGGCGAGCCTCACCGGGTACCGGGCGAGGTCGAGCCTCGCCGTCTGGCGAGGCCAAGCCTCGCCAGTGGCTGGTGAGGCTCGCCCGGCCACCGGCGAGGCTCGGACTTGCGGTGGCCGGGCTTGCCTCCGGCGAGCTCGCCGGCCTCGCCACGGCTCGCGAGCCTCCCGCGACCATCAGCCGGCCGACAGCCCGGCGGCGGACGATAAGCGATAAACGACCGCAAACGAAATGATGAAAGAGAAGAACAAGGGTTTTACCGTTTTGATTCTTTTTCTGATTCTCGGACGTAGAATCAAATTTTTTTTTTTGTTCTCAAATCTTGTCCAAAATCATTCCCTGAACAAAAAGTTTCTGGGAATGCGATTCTCGTCCCAAACTCGCGGTCCTAACAAAATCGGATCCCGAATAGACGTCTGTTGTGGCGTTGCCAAAAACAGGCCCTTAGTGACACAGACCTTGCTTGTAGTTGATGACCTCACTACCCACAATTTAAAAATAAAAGAAAAGAAATAAAGAAAATTTAAAAAAATTGAGAAAATTATGTACATAAGCGTTGGTTATGTCACTTAGAATAGTTAGTATCAACATTCACAATTTCCAATTTAAATTGGCTAATAAATTAAATTAGTATCAATGTAATAAATTTTATTACTAAATTGATTCAATTGAAAGATTTAGAACTATATCACAACAATAGATTTATAACTTTTTTGATATTTTTCTCATTATTTATAAAATAGACTTACATATATTATGATAGGATTGTTTAAACTACAAGATATTATAAAGATATCATATCTTATGATTGGTTTCTATCTAATGAGACACCACAAGATTATACATAGTTGATCATATCTTTGAAATTTAAATTAATCTTAATATGTTACATCATTAGTTGACTTGTCAAAAGCCATGAAATGGGTTAACTGAAGTATTCTAACTCAAGCATAACTCGGCATCTGTTTCATACATGTATAATTCGACTCACCACAACTGAACGAGTACTTTTCAGTAAGTTCAACAAATGCACGAGATCAAACTTTCATTGGAAATCATATTTGTATGTGTATTTTACAAATACAGGTATGTTACCAACGGAGGTCGTGATAAATGTGAGTATTTAGTAGTCTTGATAAATAAGAGGTTCTCGGCATATATTTACTGCTGCTAGATTATTAATTTCATCGCTTTGAATTTTTCTCTTAAAAATTTTAAAACATTTCATTTTCCTCTAACAAACTCATTTGCAAAACTAAGATATTGTTTTACAATAAATTGTAAGAATAAATGTTGTATTATTAGGTATAATTAAGAGGTAGGAAATATTGTGAGTTTTTTAATAACTCAAGTATGATTGTAATATGCATTGTATTACTTGATTTATAGTGAAATGTTGTATTGCCTGCCTCATAAGTTACGTTTAATCGATGGAAGCACATAAATCCAATACCCGATTTGTTCGATCACTTACTTTTTGCTATAGAGCTATTGCCTCGTCAAGCAAGCTATCTCAAAGTTCAACAAGAAAATTGCACACTCAACTGTAAATGTGTTGTACAAAATTCACTATAAGTCGAAAAATAACCTAAAAACTACAGTGCCAGTGTGTCGTCTTGCCCAGTAGCTAGGAGGTCGGGTGCGAACGTGGAAATCCAGGCATCGAACCTTGCAAAAGGAAAAGAGAAAAAGAAAAACCTTGGAATACGCAATATAAAATTTACTCTCCTAATTTCGAGGATCACCTAAATATCTTAATACACATGCGACCAACGAGGTGCATTATTTACATCCTTGATGATAATGATAACAATTGCACATGCTGTCGTTCTTATATTCTATTTCTGACCATCGAATTTTAAAATGGAAATCTCGTCCTCGCCAGTATTAGCAATAACGCACGTCGCCCAATTCTCTTGATGACCTCGAGAAACTAATTTAATATTTCGCGTAGGATAATTTAACAAAAATTCGTCCCCGCCTTTCCGTTTATTAAATTTCGCTTAATGGATGGCAACCAATCGAGGAAAAAGAAAGGAAAAGAAAATAAATAAAAAGGATAACAAAAATTTAAAATAAAAAATTTAAAAAAAAAATTATCCACATTAATACCGGTCAGACCACTTACAATGGCCGGCATCCACATCTACAATTTCCAACTTAAATTAGATTAACTAAATTGAAACCAACATGACAAGGTTTTTAGACTAAATTGGTTCAATTAAAAGATCTAAAACTGAATTTGTATCAATATAATAGGTTTATGACTTTTTTAATACTTTACTTATAAAATAGACTTACATATATTATGATAGGATTGTTTAAACTACAATATATTATGGAAATATAAGATCTTATAATTACATTCTACCTAATGAGACATCACAAGAGTATTATACATAGTTACGTCAATGCTTTGAATGAGACAATCATATCTTCAACATATAAATTATTCATAATATGTTACATCATTAGTTGACTTATAAAAGGTGATGGGCCCAAAATTGTCGCATTTTAACTCGAGTGGAATACAGCACATGTTTTATACAACGGAACAACTACTTTTCAGTAAGTTCAACAAACACACGGGACATCAAAGTTTTATTGGAAATCAATGAATGCGTATTTTACTAATAGAGGTCATGATAAATGCGAGTGTCTAATAGTCCTGATTAATGTGGGGGTCCTTAGTATAGGTTATTGCTGCTAGATTATTAATTTAATCGCTTTGAATTCTTCTCTTGAGAATTTTATCGTCAGAAGTTAAAGATCGTAGGCTTTTGGCATCAAAAGAGGTTGTCTCACCGACTCCTCTTTACCCATCCGTTTGTTGATGCCAATCGCCCTCCTCTTCTCTATCATAGGCTTTTATTAGCTTCCCCTACCCCCGCCCTAACAAAAATATAATTAAAATTTTAGTTTACTTAGGCTTTTTTAATTTTCCGAAAAATAAATAATTTGAAAATTATTTTTCTAAAATTAATCGCTTCATCTCTAACAAAAATAAATGAACAACAAACATTTTTAACATTCATGAAAATATTTAAACATAAATTGTTGATGACAATAAAAAAAATTTCATTAACTAATTATTTCAAGCGATATAAATAATTATTTCTAGAAAAATATTTTTCGAATCATTCAATTTTCATAAATGAGCATACATTTAGTCTCTAATGAAAAGAGAAAAGACCCTAGAACAAAACGTGGGAAACAAAACCACTCCATTTATACTAGAACTAGCAACGTCTCTCGCATTGCATAGGTCAAAACTATACTTATTATATTATTCTAAATGTTGGTGTCGACATGAACTTTTGTAAGAGTAATAATACGCATAAAATTGTAACCATATAACTACTCACATTAATCAATTCGGATATGTAAATTTATATCAAACAGAAGAACATGAAGGCAACACGTAAAAATAGAAATTCCTCTCGCTTGATAACTTTCCTCCACTTGTCCGGATATTCACATTTGTTAAGGAGGCTTTATTATTTTACGGAACATAATTTCCTTTGTCTAATTATATATAATACATTGGAAAAGAGAATATGTGTATACATGAACAACATATGCATGAGACTTAAAAAATCATTAACATGTAAATAAACAATATATGCATAGAGATTTCTTAAAGTGACCATCAAAAGCAAATCACCAAGTTTCAACCAGGCCCGAGATTTACCTATACATACACGCGAAGTCATAAATTGGGCCATGACACGGCCCCTCATAATTTTGGCAGCTGACCCTTTCGACCAGCCCCATCTAGCTTTAAAGATTAGGCATAGAGCTAAACTAAATGGGCTTTAGAATAGTCCGTTGGGACAATGCCTGTTATCTCGTAAGTGGAACTTTATTTGATGTCCGTGAACCGAACAACTGATATGTATCTATGAGCACAAATTGAGCCAATGCATATCTCAAATTATGCACACAAAAAAAGGAAATATTGATGACGATACGTTCTGCTTGATAATTTTCAGATCTTCTTGTTGAATTCGATAGTTTCTACCTTACTAGATGATTTAGTGTGAGGCCTCGGTTGTCTATACACAAAAGCCTAGAATTCTCCAAGCTTTTAAGTTGGTGTATAATATAATTGATGTGTGAAAATTTGGGTCAAGATTATTCCTCAAGTATCCATTCTAAATTGTGGCGATTTATTTTGTGCAAGAGTTTCTACTGAATTGACCTTTCAATTCGCCAATGCAGTTGCCAATTAGCTTCCTGATTTTTTTCTTTTTTTGGATAATTATCAAGAACGAGTCGGGCCAAGGATGTCATGAACGACAGCTTTACAGTGCCAACTATCCCGCTTGTGAAATGGTGTCGTTAATTTGGATGAATACAGCTTCAAAGGAGAGGATTTCAGCTAGGAGCTCGGTTGCTGAGATACCCAGGCCAGTGGTGATTAAAACGACTCATGCCCCTTTAAACAAAAGAAACTCTCAGCATTAATGCTTGAGGTTACTTCAAAGTTCAATCTAAAGAGTCAATTTTTCACAGATTGTTTCAGTTCATACCAAAGCCTTAAGGGTGTTGGAAGAATTAAAAGGCCTTGTTGATCATCGAAGTGAATCCTCCTTCATTCACGTCATATACAAATCGACTTTGAACTTCTCAACCTTGCCGAGCATTGTATCTGTCAGCGAGTAGTAATAGTATGTAGTGAATGTTTCCACATTATCCTAGGCTTTTTCGTCAACCTCTTTAGGAGTGCGCCCTTTGCGGTTGTGGAAACAGACCACACAAGCCATCAACTTGATCACATTGCCTAGGTGAAGCAGGCAAACACACAGGAATTCCACACCGAGCCGATGGCTGCGTGTAGATTTGAGGCATATCAGCCTACACCAACTTCCACAGACGAAAAGCACAAGCATTAAAGGAACTAAACATTGCTCGTCTCTTTTGATCATGTTGGTGGCGAGTGCAATAGCTTTTGGCCCGTGACTGTCCTCCAATACTGAGATCACAAAACTCATATTCCATATGGCAGTCGCTTCGATGTACATGACAAGCATTCCAATACAGGCTGCTCTATATACTGTCCATAGCATGAAGCTGCCTCGCAAGCCCCTTATTACAACGTAGCATACTGTGACTAGCCAGAACGATCCCACCAGTGTAGAGATCGACAAGAAAAGAACAAGAAGGCTTGTGATTATGGTTCCTCTAGTTCTTGCTTTGTGATTGTGTATTGTTCGCATAAGCTCAGCCAGAGTTGATGGACTTTCCTCTGTATATACTTTTGACGATGCGGTTATTGACGGAATCAATGTAAGTAGCTCGAGGGGATGAAGGGGGATAAGGTAGAGAAAGCCCAAACGAATCAACCTGTAAGTTAAGTCTTTGCTCACTCTCCTTGTTAAGCAGAGTGGAAATGGCCAATCTTTCTCGAGGGAAGTACAGGATTTTTCGAGGACACGGAAGGTTTCTGAGAGTGTTTCCTGGAGAAGTGTTTCATAGTAAAGCGAGAAACATAAGAACGGCACGGAGACAATGAGGATGACAACGAGGAGATTGGCATTCTTGAAAGGGATTTTGGCTGCTTCTTTGAGCGTACTAGCGAATTTGAGTTTCTGCTTCAGAACGGGGACGATGATGCTTTCCATCTCATCCTCTCACGCTTCTCAGACATAGCGTGAACATTTCTATTTAAATTCTATTGAATTCACTGTAAGGGGCTGAGAAAGTTGCCTAACTCCGTCAAACTCTGTGGCCTTCATCCTGTCTATGAATCAATGGTTTCATTCCAAACCTATTGCCAAGACAGAAAACTGGGGTCTTGCACGTGAAATCAATAACACGACCATGAACTCCCAGTATGGTCCCGAAACTAACACCCAAAAAAAAAAAAAAGAATCCCACATTGTGGACCAGCATAAGAAAAGTTCTTCTTCCTTCTTACCGTTCGCTGTTGTCGTCTCATCTAAACTCTAGGTTAGGTGAAGAAAGTTTGGTCCTAGTGAAAAGTTCGGACAAAATTGCTCTCACCTCTCCCTGCAAATTTCATTTCACTCGCTATGTTCTCACTTTTCCCTATTCTACATAAAATTCTCTCCTTCGATTGCTTCAACGTTAGTAGCAACCATTTCAACAACAGATTCAGACCAGCGAAAAGGAAAAACAATGCATTCTGCACGCACAAAATGGTACTGTAACGATAAGCAAAATTGCCTCAGACCCCTTCCTAAACAAAGAAAATGAGATTTAAGAATGACCCTTTTCTTCGGTTACCTTCGTTAAAGAGAGCTGAGGGTGCTGATGCTTGAAATCCAGGGACATCCTCCGAAACCATGATCCCAACATTCGTGTTCCGTTCGGCACTCAATTCCAAGTGCTTCCTTAACAGGGCTAGGGAGGGGAGGCTATGGAGGCATCCCCACATATTATAGCGAAAAGCACATCTCCATGTAATTTCTTAAGCTTGTAGTCGTTTATGGACGACCGCAGTAGCCCCATTAGGGGACAACTTGGCCAAGAATGCACTGAAGTGATAAGAGCCCTCATTAGCTTGGACTCTTGAATTGGTCAGCTCGTCGTCTTTCCTTAGAGACATCATTGGCCTGCCCGTGTAATTTTCAATGCCATTTTGATGATAATTTTCACAATAAAGAACTCCAGGAGCTGAAGAGAAACCAGTCAAAATAGATCCAGTTGAACTTATTTAAAAAAAAATTAGTGAGTTGTGATTCATACTCCCTATCAACAAAAATGCACGAGAATTCCACTCCTGATGAGCAAGCAAGGTCGTAGGGGTAATGCCCTAGGATGCCAAAAGGCTTTTATAATTTTGGCTTAAGCCCATGAATAATCACTGAGTATGTATAATTTCACTCCTATAATTTACAATTGTAACAAAGAGGTGGAAGGTGCTAATTAAAGTAGAATCATTTGCTGAATGTAGCCCTTAATTTAATGATGAACCAGATTATATCTTGTGTCTTGATTTCTCTTTCTCACCTTTGGTCTCTATTTCATTGGGTTTATGTGTCTAATCCTAACAATTTTTCAGGTAATATCTCTAAGGATTTGCAGGAGGTTATTGAAATAATCAGGGGGCAGCTTATAATGTCCATGGCTTAGTGATTGTCTTGTCAAGGACTTCATAGAAGTAGAAGACCGGGAAGGCCAAGAGAGGGAGGGAAGTGGCGAAGGTGAAGATGACAAAGTAAATTGTTATTGAATGGGGATAAAAAAAAAAAAAAGCTTTTTTTTAGGATTTCCTGGTTTCATTAAGAATGAACATAGTTTCAGCGTAGAATCTAAAACTTAATAACCAAATCGATGAGAATCTATAGGATTCGGGTCCCAAAATATGTAGGGTAAGTTCCAAATTTCAAAAGATGGAACCCATTTTAGTGGGTAAGTTCCAAATTCTTAGTTGGAGGAATTTGAAACTTAAAACCTGGAATAAATTTTGATGTTTTTTATTTGTTCACGTCTTCGCGTGATCTTGCGATATTCCGTATCGTTTGATGATAAATATATAATTTGAAAGCATTAATCCGAATTTCCATTTTATGACTACAATTTTTATTTTATTGATGTTCATATGTTCTATGTGTCTTTATAATCAGTGAATTGTAGCGACAAATGATGATCATTAAATGTTTTAATTTATTGCAATCGTTCAATCGATAATATATGTAAAACCTAAGTAAATTTTGAAACCAATTTTGGAACCCGTAATAAGATAAGTTCTAAGTCCTAGTTATAGGATATGTAGTATAAGTTCTAAGTTCTAAAAAATGATGAACCTATTCTAACGGATGGATTCTAAATTCGAGATGGAACTTGTACAAAATTTGTAACCACCCATCCTTAGTTTTCACGATGCTTCTGAATAAGACGATACCCTCTAAGCTAGAGTTACATGAAAGTCCTTCTTTAGAGATGGTAAGCAAAATTTTCATTTTTCTGTCCCCATCGTCTGGACTCCTAAAATCAGAGTGCATGACCCGGTAAAACCGAGACCTTACATTATTGGTTCTAGACTGGAAAAATATGGTTCGGGCCCATGAACATTTGACATGACTAATAGCCAAGTACCACCCAAGACCTAAGCAATTCGTCAGTTGACTAGGAGACGTAAGAGAAAGTGACTAGATAAATTTCACGCGTGATTTCCGGATTCCATTTGATCTTATACTTGAACCCATATCCATTGACTACCCGTCAAGGCACCCAACACCTGTCATCGCCGGGGGTCACCTCGCACTTAAGCGGTTAGCTTTCCCGACTCGGGCATGACCGGGGGAGTCCCACTAGGAGATCTCCCTGGCGCACCGGTCAGTGGGGGTGCTATCCCATGACCTCTCCCCTCACTTGCCTGTAATTGGCTTGTGGGGGGAGATCTCCCTGAAAACCCATTTAGAGAGAAAGCCTTTTAAGGTCATGCTTAGGACCAGATCTTATACTTGAACCCATATCCATCGACTACGACTAGTTCTTTGATTGCATGAAAAGGACAAAGATTAGTACAGAATTACAGATCTTTGCAAAAGCAGAGACCGCGTTGTACGGTTGTCAGGCACTGCCAACAGCTTCGGCTTCTGAATGCACGACTCTCGTCTTCTCCTGCACCATCGCTTGCACACCACCCTTCCCTTCTTCCTCATCAAACTTCTTCTCCATAACCTTCTTCTTGCACTCGTTGAAGTACAGCAAGCAAGTTGCCCACTTCAACACATTCCCTATACAAACCAGACACATCCCCACGCTAATGACCAAAACCCCACCATTTCTCTCGCTACACTTGCCGTAGAGGCATGGCAACCTCAGACAGAGTCCCCACAAGAAGAACACCAACATCAGAAGAGCACCCTTTTTATTGTTCCCTTTGCTCAAGTAAGCAGCGACCTCCATCGCTTCACTCCCATACGAGTCCTCCAAGATTGAAACGACCAGACCCATGTTCCACTCAGCACTCCAGTCCATGTACTTCATGAGCAGGGCCATGAAAGCCACTCCATGGACAATACCCAACAAGGCTTCTCCGAAGTACCCTCTTTCCCAGTAGGGAGAGGAGAACACGACCTCTAATAGAACCTGGTGATTTACGACTAGCCACATCAGCCCAATGAAAGTACAGATGGAGAACAAGTGAACGTACAGGGATGTGATGAAGGGGCCTCTGAACCGGGCCTTCTTGAGAGCTTTCAGGGTGACGTTCTTGAGACTGGCCGGCTCCTCCTCTGCACCGATCAGATCCGATGCCGCATCGACCGTCAAGACTAAGCTGAAGAGGTCTAGGAGATGGTACGGCACCAAGTAAAGCAGAAAAATTCGGATGATCTTGGGAAGAGTCTCCGCGAAACTAACTAATCGAGGCCTATCGAGGTCATATGAGTGAGCTGGAGTTCCGAAGAGGGACTCTGAAACTTCGTACAGGGTCTTGTGGACGATTATTTCATAGTATACTGACAAAGTAAATAGCGGGATGGAAGTGAAGAGAGTGAAGACGATGAAGTTGAAGTTGTGGAGGTAGAGTTGGAGAGCTGCTTTGAGTGTGTCCAAGACCTCCAGTTCTTGCCTCCGGAAGCATCGCTCTTCACCCATTTCAGCTCCTTCCATCATGCATCATCTTAGTCTTGGACTCGAAAGCTTTTTAAGTCCTCTCAGGGATGTACAAGGAAGACCTAGACTTTAAGCCGGTCGTCGTCGCTGAAAGGACGATAAGAACAGCGATCCTAAATGGGTCGAGTTCCGAAGATCCCGAACATGTAAGGATCGACTAGTTGGTACGTATCCAATCGGAGCCACCTGTTTAATGGGCTATATCCCGTCCTAGTACTAGATAGTGATGAATAATCCAATTTAAATTAACTCATTTAACTTGTTTATGTCCTTTGATCAAAAAAAAAAACTTGTTTATGTCCTATTTATGTCATACAAATTTCTTGACCCATGCATGACCGACCCGGCCCGACCGCCCCATCTACAATTATTTTCATTCAATCTAAATGTAATGGATAATTTTTATAATTTTATTTAAAATAAATGAGATTCCGTTTGTTTCTTGAAAAATATTTTTTAAGGAAATAATAATTTTCTTTTATGTTTGTTAACAAATTAATTTGTTGATTTGTTAAAATTTTACTATTATTTTTTAATTGCTTTTTTTCTTTTTTTCTTTTTCCTTCTTCTTCATTTGATCGCCAACCACAGGACGGCCGACAATCGATCACAAGTGAGCTTGAGCCTCACCACAAGTTGATGAGGCTTGAGCTCACTTAGTTTTAGTTAATCGAGCATTGCTAGCCTCGGGTGAGGCTCTACCTAGCCATATTGGTGAGCTCAATGCCTCGACTTTGCACGAGGCTAGCGAGTCTCAAGCCTCGTTGATCTCTCGAGCTTGAGTCTTACTAGATCGAGAGGCTCAAGCCTTGCAAACTCAAGGTCGGTGAGTCTCGAGTCTCACCCACCAAATTGACGAGGCTTAAGCCTCATGTCAATGAGGCTGTGGCTCGTCCCTTACCTAGTCGATCGCCAACCATCAACAAAAGATGGAAGAAGGAAGAAAAAAGAAAATTAAATATAATTATAATTTCAATTCTTTTTTTTAAAATAATTTTGTAAGGCCAAAGAGGGAGAGATTGTGTAGGCCTTGCATCGACAATGGGTCATATACTCAATCCATTTAGACTCATTTACTTTAACCCTTAAAATTTCGAACCCATTTAAAGATGGCTATCCAAATTAAAGTGATTAAAATATGATGGGTCATATATGGGTTTAAGACCTATTTTGAAAGGTTTACCCAATACTTAATTTGAATTGAATTGTTAAGCGACAAACGCGATGTGCTTGTTTGAACGCTCTATTTACTATATTGTTTTGTAAATCAATTTATGATCGGACTTCAATGTGCTTAACATTGCTTTTGCATGGTGTCCACTAAATACTTTGCATTTCGAGGTTTGCAATTTGATCATCTCGTATGATTTATTTTATTATATTTCGCTCGTAATTCTTGTCCAGACGCTATGGCGTTGTCTCATTTGTAATTCGGTCACTTTAATCTTTAAAGCACGCAAGGCAGAAGAAGGCGAAAGATTCACACAAAGCAATTTCTTTCAATAACGAGAACTCCTCTTTTCAATTCATATGCATCAACTGCTTCAAGAATAACCGTGTTCATTCTAGAAACACATTAAAAAGTGAGGATTTGAGGAGATCCTAAATAGATTGTCAATGGATACGAGGTAAGATGACAACAAAAATTGGGTGAGCTTTTGCTGCCGTATCATAAGTCCAATGAACAATTACGTTTGGAAAAAAAAGTATATGGAGTTACGATTAAATTATGTCTCAAGTTTGAGCTTATATAAAAAATCATATCAAATTGAGAGAGGAAAGTCTTAACTAGACGTTGATTCTTATATTAATTGGAATGCCCTTGTTTCGTATAAAATTTGGATGCGATAGTCAAGTGGAATATTCACACAAATACAAAATCCTAACCAAGGAGGATTTCTTATTGCCCACAAAAGAACTTACCTTTTGGCCTGTACAGTGGACGACTCTTAAAAGAACAAGAGTCTCTTGGTTCAGCCGTAGAGCCCTTGCTTAGGTGAAGACATTTTAGGCTTGGGTATGATTTAGATACGAGAAATATTCAAGCATGTGAGCGATTGTAATCTAATTTTTAGATTGTAATTGATTATTTGTTGTTAACTCTTCCCGTGAAGTAAATACCGACGTTAATCTCTAGTGTTCTTATTGTTTCTTATTTATTTTTTCAGAGATTTCACATTGATATAATTGTAAAATTTCGCCAATTTCCTCGTTAATATGATCACATTGTGAACTCTCTACCTTTCATGTGCAAAAACCTAAACAAAGCACCAATATCTCCACACCTCATTAGTGAATTTTCTCTCTCACAACCGTCTCTTCCTCTCTCTCTCTCACGCCTCTCAGCGGCTGAGCCCCGGCCGTCTACACCAGTGAAGCTCAAATACATTATTATTCCATATAGGCTCCCACTTATTATAAGAAGTTGCCGGAGGTTATTGAAATAATCAGGGGGCAGCTTATAATGTCTATGGCTTCAGTGATTGTTTATCGAGGAGCTCATAGAAGTAGAAGACCCAGAAGGCCAAGAGAGCGGGGCAAGTGGCGAAGGTTGAGATGACAAAGTCAAATGGTATTGAATGGGGATTTTTTTTTAATATTTTTTTTTAAAAGGCTACTTTGAGGATTTCCTGGGTTTCCACGACCTGCTTCTGAATAAGATGATACTCTCTCTCTCTCTCTCTCTCTCTCTCTCTCTCTCTCTCTCTCTCTCTCTAGGCTAGAGTAACACGGAAGTCCTTAACCTTCTTTAGAGATGGTAAGCGAAATTAATAAAAATATTCAAAAAATAAAATACTATTAAAAATTTATCATCGGTGGTTATGTTAGTGTCGACTGGCCAATTTTTGGCTAGATGAATTGAACTAACATAATTGCAAAAAAGGTTTAAGACTTAACTGGCCAAAAAACAGTTTAGAATTAAATTAGCATAATTGCATTATGTATAGGATTTTTTTAGTAATTTTCTTTGGATTGGAAAATTATCGTTCAGGCCGATGAACATTCGACATGACTAGTAGCCAAATGCCAACCAAGACCTAAGCAATTCGTCAGTTGACTAGACAATCGTCGCCGGAGACGGAATAGAAAGTGACTAGATATATTTCATGCCTGATTTCGCCAGATTCCATTCGATCTTATACTTGAAGATTTTATAACACATATCCATCTACTGGTTCTTTGCTTGCATGAAAACGATAAAGATTAGTACAGAATTGTAGACCTTTGCAAATGCAGAGACCGTGTGGTATGTTTGTCAGGCACTGCCAACAGCTTCGGCTTCTGATTGCACGACCCTCATCTTCTCCTGCACAATCGCTCGAGCAACACCCTTCCCTTCTTCCTCATCGAACTTCTTCTCCACAACCCGCTTCTTGCACTCATTGAAGTACAGCAAGCAAGTCGTCCACTTCAACACATTCCCTACACACAAGAGACACATCCCCACACTAATGACCAAAACCCCACCATTTCTCTCGCTACACTTGCCAAAGAGACATGGCAACCTCAGACAGAGTCTCCACAGGAAGAACACCAACATCAGAAGAGCACCCTTTTTACTGTTCCCTTTGCTCAACTAAGCAGCGACCTCCATCGCTTCACTCCCATAGGAGTCCTCCAAGATAGAAACGACCAAACCCATGTTCCACTCAGCACTCCAGTCCATGTACTTCTTTAGCAGGGCACAGAAAGCCACTCCATGGACTAAACCCAGCAAGGCTTCTCCGAAGTACTCTATTGGAGGACGGAAAGAATCGCTGTAGAAAGAGGAAAACCCAGCCCTCGATAGAACCTGGTAATTTATGACTACCCACATCAGCCCAGTGAAAGTACAGGGATGTGATGAAGGGGCCTCTGAACCGGGTCTTCTTGAGAGCTTTCAGGGTGTCGCGCTTGAGACTGGCCGGCTCCTTCTCTGCAACTATCAGATCCGACGCTGCATCGACCGTCGGGACTAAGCTGAAGAGGTCTAGGAGATGGTAAGGCACCAAGTAAAGCAGGAATACTCGGATAATCTTGGGAAGAGTCTCTCGGGTCAATCTCGTGGCGTAACTATCTGATGGAAGCTCATCGAAGAAAAACGATTAATCGGGAGTTCCGGAGAGGAACTCTGAAACTTCGTACAAGGTCTTGTGGACGATTATTTCACTGTACACCAACAAAGTAATTAGTGGGACGGAAGTGAGGAGAGTGAAGATGATGAAGTTGAAGTTGTGGAGGTAGAGTTGGAGAGCTGCTTTAAGCGTGTCCAAGAGCTCCAGTTCTTGCCTCCGGAAGCAACGCTCTCCGTCCATTTCAGCTCCTTCCATTATGCATCATGTTGTCTTGGAGTCTCGGACTCGAAAGCCTTTAAGTCCTCAGGGTTGGACAAAGGGAGACCTAGACTTCAAGCAGGTCGTCGTAGCTGAAAGGACGGTAGGAACGGCGATCCTAAATGGGTCGGGTTCAGAAAATCCAGAACATGTAAGTATAGACTGGTTGGTACAGTAGAAAGGCTAACTTTTACATATCGAATCTAACCCACCTTTTTAATGGACTACATCCTGTCCAGTACTTATTATGTCTATTTAGCATGTCAATTTTAACATATCTACTATTATTCAAACCGAATTGTAAGGTGAAAAACACAATGTGCCCGCTTGAGTACTCTATCTAATATATTATTTTGTAAATCAATCTATGAACAGACTTCAATGTGCTTAACATTACTTTTACATCGTGCCCAACGGATATTTTGTATTTTAAGGTTTGCACTTTGATTGTCTTGTAAGACTTATTATATTGTGTTTTGCCCACACTTTTTATCCAGATGCTATGACAATGTCTTGATTGTAATTCAATCATTTATTTTCTTAAAGCACACACCACAGAGAAAGGCGAAAGATTCTCTCAGAGCGGTTTCTATCAATAGCTAAAACTCTATTCTTTCTGTCGATTAGACATCAATTGCTTCTTGCATAGCCATGTCCCTGCTAGAAAAGCATTAAAAATTGAGGATTTGGGGCAGACTCCGAATAGATTGTCAATGGATATGAGGCAAGATGACAACAAGAATTGGGTGAGCTTTTGTTGTCGCACCATAAGTCAAATGAATGATCACATTCGAAAAAAAAAATGAAATTACTATTAAATTATGCCAATTTGAGCCTATATATAAGACCGATGAATTAGACGAGAGGCATAAATGCAAAGGGTCTTAGCTGAACGTTAATTCTTATATCAATCAGGGTGCTCTTGTCTCCCGTAAAATTTGGACTCGTGAGTGCAGTGGAATATTCACATAAATACTAAATCCTAACCGAGGAGAATAATTTATTCATTGTTGTATATAATATGCGATTATTAGTCAATTATAATTTCCATTTCTTTGACTTGTGACAACTGGGTTCCACCTTCAGGCATTGCTGCCGTGCTAGTTTCGGGGGTGGGGGTCTTCAACTTCATCTACACGGAGTTGACTTCTCAAGATCTAGGGGAAGACTTTGACATTTCTGCCAATAAGAACGGCAGCAATCGCAGGTCCCACTTCGGCCACCACGTCCTTATCTTGCTCCACTGTTCTTCTATTTCTTTTCTTCTTTGGCATATTTTTCTGCTCATGATACTGCAAATTCGTTAGGGCCAGTCGGAAACATGCAACGATTCACCTCCCGTATTGGAACATGTACATTTCATACAGCGCTTATACCAGGTGGCAAAGACCTATGCCATGATGTAACAATCCAATTACAAGTTGGCAATTCCGAAATCTGAAGTCCGTAAAGGGATGATAAGCATACCATGTAGGTTATATATTGACCAGTTATACTTATACCACATCAATCATGTCACTAGCATATAAAATGCTTTTCCCATATGTATAATGTCTAATCTTTTTCACCTGGCAATCTCGTATATGTGGATTAGGCCTATGCCCTAATATTAGATTTCCCTTACATCTTTTAATTCCATTCAACTAACTATCACATTTTGAAGCTTTATTTTCATTAGTTATTAGATGCGTGAGATTATTCTTCATCATGCGGATTCTCCTTTTTGTATTCGTATTAATCTAATATACCATATACAAAAAGGTAATTTTTGTAATTGTGATATTGTCAACATGGAAAAGTGAGTAAATCAAATTTTTATGAAATGACTGCGTTTCACAATAAATAAGGACGTTAGGATATTGAAATCTCCAAGCTTTGATTGAGGAGATCGAAAATAGACAAAAGCAATTTGGGGTTTCCCACATTCTAAACATCCATTTGGACCAAACCACTGCAATTAATATGAAATCAGAAGCTTCTCTGATGACCTCTGCTCAATTCAAAGGAAGAGCAAGAAATTGCAGCGCCCTATATGCGTCACCACCACCATCATCATCATCATTCATCGTCCTTTTCAAGAAGAAACTGCACGGAGCAACTTCGCGTGCTCTCCACCTTCCAGGTCGACCTTGTCCCTGCTCGATCTCCTCTTGCAGTCATGGCAATACACCACGCACACCACCCACTTCATCACCTTCCCTGCGCAAACCAGCCAGGTCTCCGCGACCCCCACAGACGTGGAGTTTGCCGAGAATCTCCCTCTCATGTAGAATCCCAAGGCCGTGAGTCCGAAGCACCAGGCGAAATCCAGCAGCATCAGCACGCACCCTCTCATTCTATTGCCCTTGGTTATGCTTGAGGCCATCGATAACGCCTCGAACACGTTCTTGTCCTCCGATATCGAAAGGACGATGGCCACGTCCCACACGGCTCTGTACTCCAGCCACTTGGCCATGGTTACGATCAAGATTATACCACATATACTTAGATACAAAAAATTCCCTGATGCAATTAAGCCGCCGACGCCAGCCCAGGAGACAATGCAGACCGAAGAAATGAGGGAGAAGAATGAGACGAGAGTAGAAGTAATCAGAGGCCACTTCCACCTTGTCTTGGTGATGGAGTCCTTCAACATGTCCCGGAGACACGCCGATCGGCCTTCCACGAAGATGGTGGATGCAAAATGGACGGTTGTCACCGCGGTCAGGAGATTGAGCAGGAGAACCGGGACCGAGTAAAGGAGGCTCGCTTGGAGGACATTGAGTAATGTTTCTTGAATCAATCCCGAGGCAATGTGGAGCCTCTGGCTGGCGTAGGGCGACACGAGCCTCAGCCGGGACGAGGCATCCGCGAAGATGCGTAGGATGGCCAGTTGGTGGGTAAGCATGACGAGGAACAGCGGGAGGGATGCAAAGACCGCGAAGGCGATGAACGTCGGGTTCCGGTACGCGAGTCTGATGGCCGATTTGATCATCTCAGATGTGTGAAGGAAAGTCGACTTGTCCCATCTTATTCTGGGGCTGTTCTTCTCCATCATCTCCGTTGCTTGCCGTTCTATTCCCACAAATTTTCAAACGCCTTCTGTTTATCGTGCGTCCTTGGTGTGTCCGGGTATGTGAAATAGGCAAGTCCCTTGTACAAATGAAAAGGGAAAGTGAGGATTGGTTGGTGTTGTGTCACCTTCAATTCGAGAGCTAGGAAGCATCAAACGGAAGGGTTCTGGGATCAGCTGCTATATTGCTATGTCAAATCATATGTTTCGTTGAACTTTGATTGATGCTAACTAACCCGAATTGATTCGATACTGAATCAGCCAATTCATTGACTTTAGTAGAATAATAATAAGGTATGCCATACAATGATTTGGTCCGAGCGAAATTGAAAATTTTCTGGGCTGTCCATTATTTTCTTTACCCGGTCCTAGATGGGTGTGGATTCACAAGAATGTCATGAAGTTGCTCTGGTGCAGTGCAGCCGGGCATGATCGGAGCTGACCGCATCGTGAGAAGTAGTACTCACCCTGAATCGCGCTAAAGGAGCGCATAAACCGCAACGCATTTCTCGCTCAACTGACGACCGATTGACGCATATTGGCACTGTGCTGCCGCTCAATTTCGGGCAACGTGAAGATGGATGGGTTCATGCGACATTTATCCTCTAAAAGTACTTGTCACCCAGCACCATGGATTATGTCCATCCACGGCAGTTGATTCCTACAGAAATTATGTGATCAACAGCGGTGATTGACCTAGTTCACATGGATTAGAAATTCGGTTGTAGAGCGAGCGACTCCGACATGTTTTTCCATTTATCGGAGAGAGAAGCTGGCCTTGATAACCATCATAGTAATGAAGAAAACTAGGCCCAACATCTGACTTCTGAATAGAAAACTAAGAGGCCCATCCCAGGAATGCCCAATCCATTGTTAGGGTTTGCTACCATAGCAGTGGTAAGTGCGTCAGCAATTTTGGACTTTCGCCGCAAATAAAATAAAGTCAACTACGTTTTGCAACCTACGACGAAAATGTCGCGGCCCTCTTCTGGCGACACAGGACATAAGATCAGACTCATTCCCAGTTCTTGTAACATGACAAAAATGGTTTCTGGATCTAGCCAAGGTTGAGTCGGCAATACTATGATTAAATGGTATCAGCTAATAATTTAGGAGCCCAATCTCTAGTGAACCTGTTCGCTCTCAACTTCTCATTCCGGTGATCTATTCATCGACCGACCTTTCGAAATCAACGTGCTATGTTCTGCAAGCAACAGCTCCTTTCTTCGGGTTCTTCCCAAATTAATTAGACGTTGAACTGAAAATAGTCACCGGTAGTTGACCTAATTTTAACAAGACAAGATTGTATTACCCGTTGCCGACACGTTGGCGTGGCAAAACCGACCAGGAATAGTCTCGATCCATTTAACTCGACCATAAAATAATATCGCTCGATGCTTGTGAGCCTGATTTTTTTTTCTTTGCTCTACATTTGGGGACGTGATTTCGTTTAAAGAAAGGTGTGCACTCGTGGAAGAAAGGGGCAAGCCGTGTAAGGACGAGGAGGAGGAGGAGGAGGAGGCTTCGAGAAAGATCTGTGCATCTGAGACCTTTCTCCATTCCAATATAAATTAGCATAACATTGAAATCGACTGGGCTTAAACAAATGGGGCGATGGGGAAGCAAAAGTATAATAATGAAATTATGAGAATATAGAACCAATTTATTAGTAATGGTCGGCGAAAAAGGTGGTTGATGATCGCTTGGTCTTAGATCTCCTTTTTCAAATACATCAAGACATGTTAGTATCATTATCATTGTCATTATGTATTTGCAATTGTAAATCTAGGCTTATAAAAGTTCTTCTCATTGTGGCTGATCAACTTTGTAAATCTAGCATGTCTCTATAGTAGCACCTCGAGATCTTTCAATATTCTATCTGAATAATAGATTACTACTTTCGTTTATGCGGGGAATTGTAGTATGGTCTATTAGATGACAATGGCCTATTAATAAGAGAAAATTGAAACAACCATAAGGTAGAAATCAAGAGCCAAACCATTTATATCAACGATATTTGAATATTTATGTATCACCATTAGAAAAATCGAATACATCAATTTCCCTCTATAAAGAATTTTCCCAACAAATCAAATTTCTAGTTTAAATATTACGAAAAAGTGATTCCACGCAACCTATCATATTATGTATCTAAAATGATTTCAAGTAATCTTTGTCGATGTCCAATTAAAAGCTATTGTACAAAAGAAAGAAATTCTCCTTTCTAAGTTCCTTTTTGCGTAATTTGCAAGCATACTCGAAAAAGTGCGCTTCGGATTTAATTTAATACGAGGAATACTCGACAATACTAAACAAATATAAATATGGATTTGCCAAATTCATATATAATATTGTACGTCAATTTTCGGGATTTGAATAATGCCGATAAGATGGCGAAAAGATCGCTTTTTTCGGCGAAAAGATCGCTTTAAACAGCAAATAAACACGCCTAGAATTTACTACCCGCTTTTCCATTTGATGCTTTTGGTCCCCTCCTGATGGGTCAAAATCCGAAATAAAGAGGGGCGCCCGTCGCGCGTACGAGACACGGCGGCGTCGGCTGCACCCGAGAGGGTGATCGGCGTCTGGCTGAACGACCAATGAGGCGATCGATCAGCCTGGAGCTCCTCGATGATCCGCCACGTGTCGCTTTCGGTCCTGGGCGTGATACACACGAGCTGGTGGTGGCCCGCGCCGCATGAAAAAGCAGACAGCGACCAGTGTAATTGACCCGGTTCAGCTACTTCGATCAAAATTAGGTCGACGAAAGGGACCCGAAATCGGACACATCGACTCGTGCGGCTTGTTTCCCATTACTTATTGGTCTAAATTGACCGGTTGGGCTCCTTTTCTTGGGAAAAGTCGTGAGCTTTTTGGCTTGCGTTTGAAAGGGCGATCTAGATGAAATCAGTGTTGTCGCACGGCTATTATGAGGTTTGAAAATATATGGATATGATTGATCAGTAATAGTTGAGAGTCAAGGGGGTGTGCGATAGTTCAATCGAAAGGTTGGATTGAGGCAGATTGGGTCGGTTTGGTTTGAGTTGAGTTAATGGGTCAATATCATGCTAAAACGGGCATTACTTCAATATTTTTGTCTTTGAGGAAATAAATTTCAAAGTTTATAAATTGTAAGTATCATTAACTTTAGTGAAAGAATCCTCGATTTATGACTTCAAAATCTCGTAACAAGACAACCACTCAACCTAGAGTCACTTTTGTATTTTAATTTCCTAAACTTCCAACAAAGAATGACGGAAAATTGGCAGAAAAAGCAAAACTTATTACGAGTGGCATTTGCATCTCTGCTCACCAACAAATCTCGAGGTAAC
The DNA here is from genome assembly GCA_016097545.1 of Eucalyptus victrix. Classification (NCBI taxonomy): domain Eukaryota; kingdom Viridiplantae; phylum Streptophyta; class Magnoliopsida; order Myrtales; family Myrtaceae; genus Eucalyptus; species Eucalyptus victrix. The sequence goes on along the minus strand of CM027841.1, from coordinate 47,183,353 downwards.
CACCCGCTAGGGTGGCTCTACTGGTTCGGCACTCCCTCTCTCGAAAGAGAGGTCGAGGTTAATCCCCCGCGGCGGGGAATGCCGGCAACGAGGCATTTTTAATGCGACTTACTCCTACAGTGCGCGTGTGTGGTGGCTAAGACGTTGCACTCCCGTGCGACTTCTTCCGGCCGCGGCCGTGCGGGGTTCGGGTCATAAAAAAAAAAAAAAAAAATCTCGAGGTACCATTTTGAGAAGTAGTAGTGAAAAAATCATTTATTTTATGGCAAAAAAAAAGATATATTTCTTCTTCTCAATATTATTACCTTCTAATTACTCGAACTCCTCCTGATGTACTTTCGGACTTGAAATATTTTCTTTTCATAATAAAAATTCAAAGATTTTAGATTATATGTTGTCAAGTACTTACTAATGGAAAATCAATGATATCGCCGAGAAAAGAACAGCATCATGTACGTGCACGGGAACAGTCCTCTGGATTCGGACTGTGCGATTGATTTGCCTCACTCTTGTCCGGCGCCATCTGATTTTGACTTTTCTAGAAGCCGCCCATTCCCTTATTTCGGCTCTTAATTGTCGAACAATGGCTGCTCAGCATAAAACTACTTTCAAATTCTCCATCGATCCAAGTGCCCCATTCTTTCCAATCAAAGCCAGCAAGAAATGTAGGTCCATCGCACTGAAAGCACACCAACCGAGTTTTTCAAAGGAAAAGGAAAGAACGATATCCGAGATTTAAAATCTTTGACCATCATCACATCGATGGTGAGGGAGTAGGGGTTCAAGATCCGCCCGACCCGGGGTCCTCCGACGACCGACCGAGCTAATCAAGTATCTCGTCCTTCGTTTCATGATGAAAGCCGTCTTCGAAGATTATTAGAATAAGAAAAGGCAAACAAAATCGTCAATTGAGTGATGCTCACAACAATCCTATTCATCCATGTATACGCAATTTTTAATGAGCAGTCGACGGCTTCGATGTAGATTCGGATGAATGCGAGGTGATGGTCGATGAAAATTCTTCGAGAACAACTGAATAAGAAAAAAAGAAAATTGAAATCACAGAAACTTACGACTCTCACTACTATCTATATATATATATATATATACATATCTAATGACATATTTGCTAAGCACTCACTAATCGCTGTCAAGTGCATTAATACGACATTTCCAGTTCGTGGTCGAGAGCTTTCGTTAAGACTCGAACGAAAGCGACCTCGTAACAACTCGGTTTTAAGTGCATAAACTCCTAGTTTGCATTAATTAATTAATCAACGATGGCGACGGCTGATTTTTGGGCTTGGGGATTGGTTAGCGAAGGAGGAGAGGACCAATTCTCAACCTCGAGAGTTCAAGACAGCTAAGATAGGATCGGGACGAGCCTAATGCTACGTGACATCGACGAACGTAACATGCCGAGTCATCTCATTTTCATATATCCGAGCTTGATCTTATTGCTCGTGGTGCTTTACCTAATTCTGAAAGCTCTTCCACAAAGCGATAGCCTTTTTTAATACACGGGCGTCACGTAACATCTGATCGCGTGCTCATCCTTCCAAATCTTCGCCACCGTGGCTAGTCGTTGGGCGATGGCCATAGTACGATAAAATAAACTTAATATAACATTTAAATATTAAACAACATTTTCGTTTTTTAAATTGAATTTTTTAAAGTTGATGATAATTTCGTAAAATTTCACATGATATTAGAACATGAGATCCTAAATTCAAATATTTCTAAGGCCTTATTTGCCTCCACAATAAACATTTTCCACTTTCTGTACTAAACAAAATGACCAAACTAAGCACGAGGAGGAGTGATATAATGTTTAAATCTCAAATCACACTTTTATTGGAAGATTAAAGTTTATAGAACAGCAATCTCACAAAATCTCGAAATGATAAAATTGGAAATCAATAATGACTACTGACCGAACCAATCAAAGAAAGATTGCCAACTCAAGTTGATCATGAGGAAATTGTCCACTTTTCCCCCCGACCATATTTTGAGTCTTTAAAAATATGTCCATCCCAAGACCCTCAAAACAGTGGACATGGCATGATGAGCATTAGATGAAGATGATGCATTCGATTTTAGGAGAAATCATTCTTCTTGGATGAGGAGGCATGATTGCAAATCAATGATTACCACAAAGGATCATACCTAATAGACCACGTTGAGGGCTTTAATCATCAAGTTCTTATCAGAGACAAAGCAATCAATTGTGATGAGAGAGTCCACAATTGATTTCGGATGTTGAAAATAATTAGGCATTTATTAATCTGGCCGTATCGCGGAGTTTTGATAAATCAAGTCTTATTGCAATTTTCTCGGCTATGGAGGTGTCATCTTATAACAAGCCAAATCTCCCAAAATGTTGTAGGATCATTATAAACTTGTTATAAGACCTTAAATTATTAAAACGGTTGGTAGTGATATCACAAAATCTCACATAAGATTATATATATTTAAATCTCACATAGTATTATATAAGATAGCCACTCTCGCTTGAATTATCTAAGATAGCCACTCTCGCTTGAACTAGACATTTGCCTCTAGCTATTATTTTCCTGGCCTTGTCTCTTGGCATAACCTTGAAGAGATGTTAAAATATGTAGACTGTAAAATCATCAACTGATTTCCTCAACCACGCGATTAAAATTCGTATAACCACGTACTGGTATTTATTGCTTAAATCACCGACATTCGATAATAAAGAGGGGTCGCGATCTTTCTAATCTGTCGATTTGTTGACGGTGACAACAGTTAATAGCCAAAAATATACGGCGAAGTCTGATCCTGCGGAATCCGTTTGCCTGTTCCATCCAAAGGAAACTCTTTTGAGCAATTAATGCTCTGTTCGGAAAAAAGACGATAAGTGAGAGAAATTCAAATGAGTGTGTATAATTGGAGAAATTTTAAAAAAATAAGAAGATTACATAAGAAGGGTATGGATGGGCAATTTGAAAAAGGGGGCTAATTTTTTTCAGTCCCTGCCCCCGATTATCTCCCCTCCCTCGGATCCCGAACACAACGGTGGAATCCAAATTTAAGTTTTCGTATGCTCTTTTTTTTTTGGTTGGTGCTGAAGTTTTCGTAGTATGCTCTTGATCCAGATGGGGAATGGAAAGTTCTAGGCTCGGTCTCCAGGCCGTACAATCATGCTCTGAAAAGCGCCGTTGCACTTGAAAATTCTTGCAAATGAACGTTGGAGTCGTGATGAATTAGACGAACAGCATTTCCCATTGATTGGGATTTGGGATGAGTTGGATTCGTAATATTTAATTTCTCTCTAGGCGGGCATAATATTCTCAATGACAAGGTGGTATTTGTTAATAAGTGAAGTCAAAGGAGACGTCGAGTTAAAAAAAAAAAGTCAATTTACATAATCCAGTTTGCACATAGATGCCTTTATATAATCCTCAACGTCATTAATATTATGGCTTCACTTACAAATGGGAATTCTCTTTTGAAGCTACCCCTTATCAAATTTTGAAATTACCCATTCACTCAAAATCACCCAAGTACCCCAATTCTTAACTCGGCCTCACCAAGAATTGTGTGACTAGGAAAAAATATTGAAAAAATCTAAATCCAATTGTATGGATATTAAATCAATTATAAAATTTTCGATCTGGCCATTTTAATTTAAGCATGGCAATGATTTATCAATATATACTCTCCAATTAGTTTGGGTGAAAGAATCACTAACATCCGTCCTACCTATGTAATACAACAAGCACCGATGTAAATTATCTTCATAATTTTATATTTTTTTAAAGATTTTTTTCTATTGCTTTTCTCTTATATCCTCTACCAAACCGGTAGTTCTTGACAATGGCTAGTGAAGGTCGTTGGCCTCGTGCACCGTGAGCTTTTGCGAATCACGAGTGAGGCAACTTCGCCATTGCCTAATATGTGGCCCTAACCTATGGTTGGTGACTAAAATAGGCAAAGAAAAGGAGGAAAAATGAATGAAAAATGAAAAAAGAAAAAGAAAAAAATTCATAATATTTTTAAAATTATATACATTAGGGCTGATCATACTATGATAGCCAATACTAAATAAATGAACACATCAATGTATCCAACTATATCCTTGGCCCTCTACCTCACTTAGGCGTAGTCGGCCATTCAGCCAACCCTCTGATCCTTCATGTGAGAGACAACCTTCATCAAGGTCATTACGATGCCATCGACCTCGTCTGCGGGGACGAAGCGTGCGCTTAGACGGAGAAGCCATAGTGGATAGAAAGAGCGCCAGACAAAAGAGCAGCGATTGATCAAAGGCCAAAGAGGGTCGAAGTCGTGCTACGAAGACTTCAAACGGGATGCGGCGGCACGACCCACGTCGACAATGAGCGGCGGCCGGCTGGTGGAGGAGAGTGGTTGGGATTTGGTGCGGGGCTACAATTCGATTGGGAAGTAGCTACTTGGGTACGATGAATTCATACATTTCGAAAGTAGAGACGTATCCGATAGGGCGACCGACAACTTTGCCCGCGCGTAAAAGAGTCAAACGAGTCGTGTCGTGAGGAGGGCCAGCTCAGCAATTCGTGTGGGTGTCCTTCACGTCTCCCTTAAAAGAACTCCGTTTAATGCGCCTTCCTTTTTCGCCTCCACGACACTCTTTCAACCCTGAATCGCATCGCAGGACTTGCTGCGAGAACCTTCCGCCCTTCTCCGCGCGCGTCGCGCCAAAAGAGCAGATATACCCGGAGCCGAAAGGCGGACCCGGCGCTTCAGGTGTTGTCGTCATCACCTTCAAGCCGAGATACATGGACCCAAGCGGGGATTCGGCGTCCACCACTTTTCAGCCTCCAGTCGATCTCTTTATCTTCTTTCTATTTCTATTAAAATCCCCTCTTGCAATCGGATGTGATTACGAGCGCACGATTCAAGACGATCAACTTGCTTATGCAACAATGACCTGCCCAAAAAGAAATCTCATGGGCTGAGATCGTATTGGTGTAATTACTTTCTCGAATTGAGCTGGCGAAAGCCGGTTTGGTCTTCCCATAAAATATAGCGAATGATAAAAAAAGAAAGGATGTATAGAGAATCGGCTGCGAAGTAGGTCACAAACAAGTCCTACTTACCCGAGTTGAAAACGTGATTCAAAATTGCTAATGACGCAAAGACATGGGCACATCTCTCTCTCTCTCTAATTTTTATAATTAGACCTATCAAAATTGGTTACAAACCATTTTTTTAGTTATATGCATTAGTTATATTTAATAAATGATTCATATATCGGATTGTAACAATTTAAATTATACTTGGTCACTCTTTTCATCCTCTTTTGCGCTCATTAATAATAATGAAGTTTTTTTTTTTTTATTAATATGAGGCGGGATTGGATTTGGGGCAATATTTTTGAATTGCTATATTTATATATTATATGAAAATGGATTAAAACATGTCAAATAAACCTATTGAGGTGGAATCATCATCGACCTGTCCTATTTGTTAGGTCTAATCGTAATCACGTGGAGAGACTAGCGATAGCCTATCA